>JAKWBJ010000040.1:0-2400000 GCA_023159175.1 Wohlfahrtia magnifica | reverse complement strand
CAATCTTCAAAAACAGGGCGCAAAACATCGAGTATAGCTTCAGCTGTGTGGCACGTAGCACCGTCCTGTTGAAACCAAATGCTGCTAATATTCTCCTCTTCAATTTTTGTGAACAAAAATTCGTTCAACATGGCCCGAAAACGATCGCCATTGACTGTAACGGCCACTCCTTGCTCATTTTCGAAGAAAAGTGGCCAATTATGCCTGTGGACCAAAATCCGGCTTTTCAATGTATGCGAAAGGGGTTTTCAGTGCCCCAAATGCGACAATTTTGCTTGTTTACATACCCGCCAAGATCAAAATGAGCTTCATCTGAGGGACGATTTTTCCTTTTTTTCATTCTGCAGCATTACCACGATTTTCAAAGTAATGTCGCAATATTTCCCAGCCTTGTTCAAGCGTATACACAACCATATTCGTTCAGCGGAAGGATAAAAGTAATTATCTGTCAAATCAGACATGAGCTAAGTGTTACCATTCACGAAATGAGCACTAGTTGCAAAAAAAAACGTTAGATGGCGGACACTTTAATTTAAATTTTCTCAACAAGGACAGAGTTAATGCAAATTAAAATGTTACCCTGACAGACGAGAGTTTGTGCATTAAGTCAACAGCTGTTTGGTTGTCAACTATTTTTTTATTTATTTATTTATTTAGTTTTTACAGTTATATTTCAATTATCGTCGCCAACATGTCTTGATTTTTTATTGTTAAGCAGAAATTAAATCGTTTAATCGTGATAATTTAAATATGAAAAGAATTGACAGATGCTACTGTCATATAACATGTCATGCCAAGATAAATTTAACAACAAAGAAAGTCTGTTGGAAGATCATGTAATAAATTGAGCAAAAAGTTTTAAAAGAAAAAGAAAAAAAATTAAAAAAAAACTATAAATAATGATGAACTTTAGATGGAAAAAATGTTATTGCAACTGTTTTATTGCAACTGTTTTGTGAAGCAAACAATTTGACAACAATAACAAGAACTTATGGAACATTAACGGAAAGAATATCTGCCCTGGACAAATGTTTTTTAAAATATTTACAAAATAAATACAGTATGCAGAACCAATATTCGTAAACTCGATAAAACTAAGAAAATTTACAAAGTAATCAATGCATAAGCAAATTTTTGAAAATTTCGGGTCTATTTATTGACAGATTCTTCAAGGGTACTTTAGCACATTTATACCATTTGAAAGCCCTGTTTTTCCTCTTACCATTTCCAAAACCGAAAAGAAACTTAAAATCGGGTATTATTCAGCTAAGTTCTTGGCTAATAAGTGTATGAAGGTCCGAAAAACCAGTTTTTTTTTGCCCGTAACTCGAGATTTTGGAAGTGTTTCGAAAATTTTTAAAACAGACCCTTGTTCTCCTCGGCAGCGCCTATCAGCAAAATAGTATTATTTCCTAGATTTTTGTTGTTGTTTTTTTTTTTTTTGTCGCACCGTTTTCTATATCATTGATCGTTCGTATGGACTCAAGTAGACTATTCATTCATTTTTAAAATTTTATGTGATTTTTTTAAAGCAAACACGAACGATCTTAGAAACTGTCTTGATCGATGTTTATTGGTTATACAATAATTCTTCCTGGACACAGAGTTCTCTGTAAGCTTCTCATGAGAACCGTGCATAAGGCTCAGGTCAGTTTAGATGTACATGACCGCAACAAGGTCATAGTGTATGTAGTCTGATACTTAGCTGTTTTGATAAAACTTTACAGCCACCATTAGCATAACTTTTCGAATAACGTAGTAGTATAAGCGTAATATACCCTGAGAGAAATAAAAACTATCCTTTAATAGATCCATGTATGTACTTACCATCATTTGAATAAAATATGATTTTTTATAATCCACGCAAATAAAAAAAAAAAAAAAAAAATTAAAAAATTTATTCCAAATTTTGTGCCTTTTTGCTCTTCAATTAGTGAAATGACATTCTGTTTGATATACTTTTGCAAAAAATCTAATTTTTTATTTTTCGTATTCGATTTATTATTTTTTTTTTTATTATTATTTGTTATATAATAGGTCCTAATTATTTTATTTTAGTCTGTATTTTAATGCCTTATTGTTTTTAATTTATATTTGTTTTCATTACAATTTGCTATTTTTAACTTATGCTCTTATTTTATATTTTATTTTTGTTAAATATTTACTGGTTTTCTTGCTTATTTTATTTTATTTTATTTTATTTTATTTTATTTTATTTTATTTTATTTTGTTTTATTTTATTTTATTTTATTTTATTTTATTTTTTTTATTTTATTTTATTTTATTTTATTTTTTCTATAAATTTTACTTTTTACATGGCCTCAGATTAGTGTTAAAAAATGTTCACCTATCATTTACACATAAATAAGTGCCCAGATTTTTTTTCGTTTATTATTTTTTCATTTATTATTTGAAATATTTAATATTGAAATATACGAGTATTATTTAATATATATTTTACGTTCATTTTGTCCTACAGTTTTTTCAACATTTTTTACATTTGCTTTTTTATAACATTTTTTTTTAAATTTAATTTTTACGCGTTTTTACGGAAAATTTAAAAACATCGTCAAACCTTTCATTATAACATTTTGCTGCGTTTTGTACAATTTACAGAAATTTTTTTAATGATTTTCAACAAAAAAAAAAAAAAAAAAAAAAAAAAAAAAATATTCCTGGAATTCATTGATGATTGGCAACATGTAGCATTGAAGCATAGAAAAAAGTTGAAATAATTGTTAACAAGTGATAGAGTCATTTCCTTGGTAACTGAGTTTTTTTCCAGCAACAATTTTTGTAATTTTTTTTCTCTCTAACATAGTCATTAAGCAGTTTTTAACAAAATATCGAAATACAAAAACACAAAATATTTAAATTTAAAATACAAAATAACAATTTAAAGGTTAGAAATATTTTCTTAAATTAAATACTAGAAAGCTGGGCTAGCACAACTTGAGTGTCTTACAAGCAATCGTCTCTCATTTCAATACCATACTTCGTCTCTTCTACACTTGCTTTCTTAAATAAATGTTTTGAAAAGCAACTATTTTAAGCCACAAACAAAATCAAAATCATCTAAACCATATTAGAAAAGAAAGCAAAATCTTTAAAAGAAAGTGAAATAAAAGAAAATTGCAGTAGAACATAAGAGACTGAAGCAGAATTCAAACACAATCAATAAAATCTTGTATTGGCGATATGAGTATATTTCTTGTTGTTTTTTCTGTTGTAAGTTTCACAATTTACAACAAAAATAAGCATGGGACTACATCATAGTTGAACAGATAAGCTCTTTTGAGCCTGTTCTGGCTGAGAAATATCTGTAGTGTATATGTATACAAGAGTTTTTGTTTTTTGATCAGCAGCCAGGGTTAACCCCTACTCATGCAGTGAATTGTGCTGGTACTAGGAAAATAGGTTGTGGGAAGGAGGATAGAGTGAGTAGTGTTTATGGACGTTCGATTTGAATTTGGTGGGGAGGACATTCGTAGGAAGATTGTTCCACAAACAGTGCGACCAAAGAACGAATTCTCCCTATAATGCCTTGTGCGATTCACTGGATAATCAACTACAAATGGATGCTCTCTACGAGAAATACGAGTACTACGTAAGTAGTACTCGGATTACTAGGAATTAGTTCCCTAATTTCGTCAGAACACATTTCGTTATAGTAACGATAGAACAATGAATCACACGTCACATTGAGACGATGCTCTAATGAATCGATAGAGTTGGCTGCCTTACCGTCATTAATAAGAAACTTCGCCCTCTCCTGTACGCGGTCGAGAAACTCCAAAATAGACTTTGAAGCACCGGCCCATACAGGAGAGTTGTATTCCATTTTGGGTCGGATATAGGTCTTGTAAATATTAAGGAAATTAAATGGAGTGAAGTAATCCTTACACTGCCTTAAAAAGCCAAAGCACTTTAATGCTTCTTTCGACACTCGAAATATGTGCACGTTCCGACGAACGTCGCAATGAATTCTCATGCCAAGAACATCAAGAGCATCTGATTCCTGAATATCTACATTACCCATTGACACAGAGGACAGCACACCACCAGGCCTGTGTGTTAAAAAACAACATTGAGTTTTACGTGCATTAAAATCGTTCAGCGGAAAGCTAAAACTAATTATCTGTCAAATCAGACATGAGCTAAGTGTTACCATTCACGACATAAGCACTAGTTGAAAAAAGAAACGTTAGATGGCGGACCCTATATATATTTTCTCCTTAAATACGCATCTAATTACAAAAATAAAGAAATTTTTTGGCATTAAAAGATTATGAAAAAATGCCAAGAACACCAAGAGCACCTGATTCTTGAATATCTACATTACAGATGACAACACACCACCACGTCTGTGTGTCAGAAAACAACATTGGGTCTTGCGTGCGTTAAAGCCGACTCTGTTTGAGCGAACCCACTCAGAGATTTTCGTCAGGTCGCTTGTAAGCGTGTCGTTCATATTCTGCCTTTTCACCCCAATCTCCAAAAGGCTCGGCCTACGATCAAAAGAATATGAATGACAAATATTGCTGTCATCTGCAAAAGAGTAGATAGGATTAGAAATGAGAAAAAGAAAGTCGTTAAGAAATATTAGAAAATGAGTAGGAGAAAGAACAGAGCCTTGCGGTACCCCTGAGTTTATCCTGAACTCGTCGGATGAGACTCCCTCTATAACCACTCTTATAGAGCGATCTCTGAGAAAACTCGATATAAATCGAGAGAAGTGACTACCGACACCAAAAGCAATAAGTTTGGATATGAGAGTCTCGTGCCAGACTCTGTCAAACGCCTTGGAAATATCCAGGGCCACAACTTTACTCTCCCCAAATCCATGAATGGACCTATTTATTCCATTTTCCAGAGAGTAGCGTTAGCACATCACTAGTAGAGCGACCCTTACGGAAACCGTATTGACGATCGCTCAGCAAATTGTTGGACTCTTAATACTTCACAAGGTGATGATTAATCATACATTCCATAACCTTGGAAAGTGCCGAACAAACTGCTATTGGGCGGTAGTTTTCAGGGTTACTAGCCTCACCCTTTTTAGGGATTGGCGTTACATTAGCGCCATAAGACGCACTGAAAAGGTGAGCTAATGGACGCGCAAGCATCGAAGAGCACTGCTTCAGAACCAGCGCTGGAATGCCATCCGGCCCAGAAGACTTATTAACGTTGAGATTTGCAAGAACCTTTTTTACTGCACGGGCTCGAAAGAGTATACTATGCACAGTCTCTGACACTCTTTCAAGTTCGGGCAGTGGTTGAACGCTGCAAACATTTCAGCCAGAAGGTTTGACTCATCAACCGGGTTAGTGAATGTTTGGTCATCTTTTATAAGGACTGGAACCGAACTGGCGCTGTTCTTAAGCCTTTTAATGAGTGGCCAAACGCTCTTAATTAATCGCGGAAAAGTAAGAACTTTAGTAGGTAGGCGCTGTTCGTATAGAGTCTCTTCGCGCTTAAGTACTGCGGTACACGAAGATCTCGCCTGTTTGCGTAGCGAATCAATATGATCGCATTTGTTATTACGCCAATTTCTAAATGCTTCCTCTCTGGATCTGACTGCAAGCTTGCACGTCTAAGTAAACCAAGATTTATTTCTTGATTTAATCGGAAGCTTTCTGGATGGGATGCAATTATCCATCTCTAGCTTTATTAAATTGACAACCATTGCGGCCATGGCATTCACGTTTGAATAAAGGAAACAAAGTTTCCAATTGAAATGCCCATAGAAATCATTAAGCTCAGCCCAACCAGCTTTCCCCTAATTGAAAACTAAATGCTTCTTAGCTGTATGTGAATCGTTGTGAAGGGTGGAAAACGGGAAAGAGGCAGAAATGTACAGTGATCCGAATTTCCGAGAGGGGCAAGGACCTCAACTACATACTTTTTAGGGTGTGTAGTGAGGAAAAGGTCAAGGGTTAGCGAAAATCTCTGTAAAATTTTTTTCTGCAGGGTGTCCGCCGGGAAGGTATACTACTTTGTTTTGCCGCCATTTTGGTAAACATTAGTCGTGACAGTTCACGTTTGGTAGTAGTGAAGTAGAGACGTGGCAAATTTATTATGTAAAGATATTCAGTAAACCAACGTGTTTTAATCGTTAAAACAGCTCGCCCATGACAACCCCGATTTTCATGAAAAAATCATCATGAGTGACAAGGCACATTTTCATTTGAATGGTTATGTGAATAAACAGAATTAGTCGGTTCTGGGCAAGAGAAAACCCTCAGATTATTCATCATTCACCTTTGCATCCTTTAAAAGTGACAGTTTGGTGTGCAATTTGGTCAGAAGGAATTATTGGACCTTATTTCTTTGAAACTGAAAACGGCTTAACGGTAACTGTCAATGGGGAGCGATAACGTGATATGATTGATAACTTTTTAACGCCACAACTGTAGGCTTTGGGCTTGATTAACATATGGTTTCAACAAGACGGTGCTAAATCGCATACAGCCAGGATTACAATGGATTTACTGCGAGATCTCTTTCCACAACAAACTATTTCAAGGAATGGTGATGTTGTTTGGCCTCCACGATCACCTGATTTGATTGCTCCGGACTTCTTTTTGTGGGGATATCTGAAAAGCAACGCTTATTCGTGAATATTCGTGATGAAATTAATGAAATACTGCGTGAAATGTGTGAGAATATAATGAAAAATATGCTCAAAAGGGCTCGCATTTGTGAGCATTTATCTGATATTGTACTCCATACATAATTGCCGACATTAAATGAAACATTTAAACAAACAAAGTAGTATACCTTCCCGGCGGACACCCTGTATCTAGTCATCAAAAGAGTACGAAAATTATACACAAATTTTTGGGTACAAAAATTATACAAAATTTTTTAAATAGTACAGATTTTGTATAAGTATACAAAAAGTAGCAACACTGCTGTACATACATACTGTGCTCACTATAGTTTACCATTATTTGACTTGATTATTTTGTTATACAAAATACAAAAGCAGCGACAGTATGTTTTTGTGCTTGTTTTGTTGAGAATCAAAACCAAAGTACTTCTGCTTTTACTAAAGAAAATGTCATACTGTCATACTATATGTTCTACTGTATAGTAGTATTGGCTGGCTTCAAAGGAAAGTTTTCTTGAAAAACATGCTTTTTTCTAAATATTTATTTGGAATTATATAGTTTGAGTTATGGGGTAGGTAGGACGACTTGTTTCCTTGTAAGATATTTTCTTTTTTACAAAATTTAATACATATTTGCCTTTTTGTCGCACAATTACATTTTCTAAAGCTACTTACACATTAACACTTACATTTACAAGTTATTTGTTTTTGTTTTCTTAAGCTTTTTATTTGCATTTTATACAAAACTTATATTATTTTTACAGCATCATTCTTTGGCTAATTTCAGTCTTACGGCCAAACGTTTACATTTCCATATCAGCTGCGTCTCAAGAATGCTAAACGACATGGCCACCAGCACAAGACCCAATAGCAGATACGCACAGCAGGCAAATAATTGTATTTCAGGACCTTGAAATGTTTTCAATGGCACAAAATCCCCATAGCCAATGGTGGTTAGAGTAACAAAACAAAAATAGGCGCCATCGATTAGAGACCAATTCTCCCACAGAGCAAAGATAACAGTGCCCATGCTAACGTAGAATATCAATATGAAGAGCACCACAATAATGGGTACCTGAGGTATTTGTGATGTAGATTCGGCAAGAGAAACCAATGAATGGTTATCGTAAAAGTCTTCATGGACCAGATGTTTATTGTTGTCAGTCTGTGTGGTTGTTTGATGATGCAAATGCTTTAATTTGTACACATTTTTGCCCTCCAAAATGCCACCACAATCATCATCAGAGTTCAACATATCATCGTAAGGGTCTGAGTAACAAACAGTGGCAGTTGTTGAGGAATTTCGACGTTTCGGTATGTGCAGATTACACTCACCCTTGCGATTGATTATGATTGACTTGCGTTGCGGAGCATTTGTTCTGTGGAATGTATTTAATGTGTGGCGATGGAAGGAGGCAGCCGTGGCATTAAGAAAACTGCGGGTATGTGACTTGTCATCAGTCGTGCTAGACGATGTGTTGAGTAAGGGTACACGTGACGGTGTACCATGGGGACAGTTGCTGTAAATAAAAGAGAAGAGAATCAAACAATCTCTTTAATTTTGTATATAAATTTAATAAAATTAATGTTTTGTAATAAATTTAATGTTTATTTCATTAAAGTACCCCAACAATGTTTCTTTTGTGTTTCATTTTTTCTCACTTCCGGCCTGTTTCATTTCCTCATTTCAGTGTTGTTGTGTTAAGAGCTTTACTGCAGACAATAATGTTGGCAAAAATTGTGTTAAAAATCTGCTGCATCAGCCGTTAATATGTGAAACATATACATACACACACACACACATACACAAACATATTTAAAAGAATTATTGAGAATAAAATGAAAATGAGAAAGAAAACAAAAAAAAAATAATAATTTCCCTGTGTGCGTAAGTCTGCTGCTATAGAAAAATAAAATTAATTGACCTGATTCAAGCTCAAGTAACAATTAATTACCAACACTTAAGCAACATATTACACACACTTACTTGCACTTGTACTCGTACATACAAGCACTTGTACTTTTACACATACAAAATCAGCCAACATTATAGATGACAATAATAAATGGCTAAGGAAATGGGACTCTGTATCGGCAAAAGCAGATAAAACGGCTCGTAAGAGCTTTATACAGACATTTTTAAAGTAGCGCATCAAATTAAGGTTACAATGTGAAAACACCAAATATCCGTGTAATCCTAGTTTATTTGTTTGGACCTTAGTTATCTTGTCATTATATGTAAAACCATCTTTTATTTATTTATTATTTTTTTATCTATCACTTGCATTATAGTCTTCACTGTAACACACCAAACCTCTTTATTTTACCTTTTCATGCTGTGTTACGAAATTAATAACAAACCAAACACACCTCTACCAATGTGGTTGTGGTTAAAAAAAGTGTATATCCCATTATCGAGCATTATTTTTGTTGTATGCATCTTAGGTGTTGGTCCCTTTTCTGTTATACATACATACGTGAGTGTATTGGTATTGGTATAATACAAAAGAACAAGAAATATATTAAAGATGACGACATTGCGTTGAAAAGCCACACACTTAATAGATGAGTACATTGACTTTGTCTGTAAGTGTTTAAGTGAGAAATAGAGAGACATGGAGAGAGAGAGAGAGAGAGAGAGATAGTAAAATAATATAGGGTCCGCCAAATAAATTTGTTTTTTTGAAAACAGGGCGCAAGACATCGAGTGTAGTTTTGGCTGTGTGGCACGTAGCTCGGTCCTGTTGAAACCAAATGTTGCTAATATCCTCCTCTTCAATTTTTGTGAATAAAAATTCGTTCAACATGGCCCGATAATGATCGCCATTGACTGTAACGGCCACACCTTGCTCATTTTCGAAGAAAAATGGTCAATTATGCCTCTAGACCAAAATCCGCACCAAACAGTGACTCGTCTTGGGTATATCGGCTTTTCAATGTATGCGTGCGGGTTTTCTGTGCCACAAATGCAACAATTTTGTTTGTTTACATACCCGCCAAGATCAAACTGAGCTTCATCTGACAAAATAATTATTGATTCTGCAATATTACGATGATTTTCAAAGTAATGTCGCAATATTTCCCAGCATTGTTCAAGTGTATACACAACCATATTCGTTCAGCGGAAGGATAAAACAAATTATCTGTCAAATCAGACATGAGCTAAGTGTTACCATTCACGAAATAAGCACTTGTTGAGAAAAAAAAAAACCGTTAGATGGCGGACCCATTATATGTATATCGTCACTCAATACATTCCGTTAATCTTATGGCACTAAGTATTGCGAGAATAGAAAATATAAAATGCAAATGGATTTTTTGAGACATTCTTGTAAATGTTATTTGGATTTAACAAGAAAATAATTCATGAATAGTCACAACTCATACCCAATTCAAAGCTCAAATCCATATCGACCACAAAAAATTTGTTTGCACAACTCTCTGCTTTAACTAATAAAATATTTTTATTTTACTTGAGGCACTGGAATATAATCAATTGGAGTTTCAGTTAGACGTGACGCCTTAGTTGCTATGTAACAAACTAAACTTATTGGCAACACTGTGATCGAAAAGTAGCGAAATTCTATTACGTCATTAGCGAGCAATTTACTTAGAGGGCGGATTGATATTGAAGCTACCTGAGTAGGAAAAAAACACTTTTTTCTTCAAAAACCATTAATTTCTCAGCATAGTCTCCTTTTAGCTCAATACACTTAGTAGGACGATTTTTCAACTCCTCAAAATACGCATTAGTTTCAGTAATAACTTCTCCGTTCCTGCGAGCCATTTTTTCAAGTCTGAAAACAGGAAAAAGTCACTAGGGGCTAAATCTGGGCTTTAAGGTGGATGATCAACCAATTCGCAGTGGATTTCCCGTAGCTTTAGCTTCGT
Organism: Wohlfahrtia magnifica; assembly: GCA_023159175.1. Lineage (NCBI taxonomy): Eukaryota > Metazoa > Arthropoda > Insecta > Diptera > Sarcophagidae > Wohlfahrtia > Wohlfahrtia magnifica. Next base: position 2,389,496 of record JAKWBJ010000040.1, on the reverse strand, counting down.
ATCTAATGCTGAGTGAACCGATGCGTTGTCTTGAAGAAAGAGCACTTTTTCTTGTTTAAATGTGGTCGTTTTCCTTGATTGCATCAATCAATCACTCTCCGGTGAGTGTGGATTCCCTTTCAAGATAATCGCTGAGCAATATTCCGTGTGCATCCCAAAATACAGTGGCCATAAATTTGCCAGCCGATTTCGTTGTCTTTGCCTTCTTCGGAGCACTTCCACCAGCTTCCACCCATTGCTTCGATTGATTTTTGTTTTCAGGTGTGTTTTTTTAGGTGCGTTTCATCAACAGTTATTAATCTATGCCAAAAATCAGCAGGATTATGCTTTATCATGTCCAAACACCGCTGTGAAGTGATCTGTCGAACTCGTTTTTGTTCAACACTGAGCAAACGCGGCACCCATCTTGCCGGTAGCTTTTTCATATGCAAATGTTCATGCAAAATGTTGAAAACACGTTCATATGATATGTTTACCATTTCGGCAATCTGACGTATTTTGACCCGGCCATCATTCATAACGATATCGATGATTTTCTTACTATTTTCTTCAATAACCACCTCTTTTGGCCTTCCTGTTGATGGTATTGTTGCAGTGCTTGTTCGGCCCGTTACGGCAGATTCGCCTTAATGTTTATCAAGCTTTTCTTTTGTCTCTTGCGCCGTTTTGCCTTTCAAATAATAGTGTTTAATCACTAGACGAAATTCACTTTTTTCCATTTTCCAAGAAACACAAAAAATGCTTAATTCAAACGACTACAACAAATAAACTAATCGATGAATTTGGATAAAATTTTAACAGCTGACGTTTGACAGATCGTAGTTTCTAAGAAAGAAAAAGTTTTTGTGTTTTTGCAGCCATTTAGCGCTAGGTAGCTTCAATGTTAATCCGCCCTCGTATATTGACTCAAAGGAAAAATTTTGAAAAAATCCCACTTTGACCCACTCAAAGAGCCCCAATCGAGTCTAAATGTATGAACGACCCCCACCCATGCTAGTGGTACACTCCCTGAAACGTCCCTGGTGGGGGTCTCCATACAGAAGTTTCAAAAAATCACCATTTTTGGCACTTTACTTGAACAATCAGCATAGCCATTTATGTTTGTTTTGCTTTGGAGTTTATTTATGCATTTTTGATGAAAACTGGAGGGCAAGGAGCAACGATTATGTCATCGGTGCCAACAATGCCTCCCGATGAAGAAGACATGGATAGAAGCAAGAAAGATACGATTGTTTTAACTTTGCCTTGATGTGTGACAGACTTGGTATGCCTGATAGAGTAGCATCAGCATTGAGCATCGCTCTTTTCCAAGATTTCTAAATGAAAGATCGGCATGGCGAAACTCTCTCATCATGGATAAATCGAAAGCTCGCAGAGAAAAAGACAAATGCAGACGAGAAGTGCTTCGCAAACAGTTAGACGATAACAATTTGTAAGCGTTTTCATCCGATGGTAGAAAGGATGATACTGTAACGAGAAATAAAATTGATGGGAAGTACGAGTATCATACTTGGATGGTCAAAGAATCGCATCTTGCTGAATACAAAACAACCAAATTAAATGAAGTTTTCAACGATAAAAGGATGCATTAATTGGCAAATGCACTAATGGTGAGTCAGACACTGGTCTAGCTTACTTGGGTCCAATACTGATCCCACTATGATGGCTATAGTAGGTGGGGTCTTAAAGGACCTAACCATATCAACCAGACGGATGCCTTAAAGAAAGGTCCGCTATGGAATGCAGAAATAATATCCGAAAGATACGGACACTGGCACCGGAAATGCTCGACAGTTGTCTTTTTTCCTCATCCTGACAACCCATAACAGTAAACATAGCCATCCACTGCCCAAAAATGACCACCAGGATTCGATTCCACAATAGACTCTTAATACAGAGCACGTGGGTTAATTTTCCCACCGTATTTGTGCCCTGCCCAACATGTATAGCAAAACAAGAACTAGATGGCAAATCTTTATTATGCTTAGTAGAGAGTCCTTCCTTAGGCCGACCCCTTACCCAGTTAATCTCCAGGTCTGAATGTCTCGGCATTTCGTTTAAAGATGTCAGACATCTACGTACTAGACCTCCGAGACCTCCGCCTGGTCTGGTAATTTAAAGGAAACTCTCACTCCGTACGCAGAAATAAAGACACCGACCTCAACGCCTGCCGAGGATTTTAAAACCGAGTTTAATTACAGACTCTGGTGAAATGCATTGGGATCATATCCAAACACTGCAAGATGGCCGCATGCACATAATCTTTGTCATTGAAACACCATTATCGCCACAGAAAATAACTTTTAGGTGCACTTTATGGGCTAGCGGGAGCCATTGGTACATATAGTATGTCTTTAAAAATTATGATGGTCAGAATGTTACTGGTAATGGTGAACGGTATAGTGAGAGAAATTTAGAAATGTTTCGCTACCTGAGTTAGCTGCCATTATTCTCGCTGACATGTATTTCCAAAAAGGTTGTGGTTACTTATCACCAGAATGTCACTCAAATGGAATCCTCAAGGCTCAAAAAATCATGGTCGACCAAAAAACATCAGGAGACGCATAATTATCCAACAACTGAGACAGAAAAACCTAACATGGAAGGAGGCAAATTCAACAGCAGTAAACCGTGTTAGATGGAGATGCTTTGTGGAAGCCATATGCTCCCAAGAGGAGTAACAATGACAAAAAAACTGAAAACATCTGATATTTTCGCTTTTTATTAAATAAAATGAACATTAATTGTCAAAACTTACAGAAAATTGTTTTAAACAATATCTCAAAAACTATAACCCATCTTCAAAATGGAATGAGTATATGAATTCAGCTTCCCAATTAGCTTTAGAAACGACTTTTAGTTGCTATAATCCAAAACCGTCTATACTTGTATAGATTTCCTTGTCATATTGCTTTACATTTTCAGAGATTTATTTCGTGTTCTTCTGGTTGTTTTAAAAGACTTAAGCTTACAAACTTGATAATTAATTAGCGTTTAAAAATAATCTCAGATTAACAATTTATTTTGATTGAATTTTTAATTAATATTTGTTAAGAATAAAAATAAAATATACTCCCATTTGTCTAGTTGCCTAACCACTTACAAGTCTCATATTATTTACACTGCTAAAGTCAATTGTGAATATAAATCCTTTTACAATTACGAACGAACGTAACATACTCTGTTCATCCTTTCGATGCCACATTTCTCTCTCTCTCTTTCTTTTTCTCTCTGCATCTCTGTCTCTCTACTAAACAAGTCGAGTTGTTTAGACCTTTTAACTCATGTGACAAGACAATAAATCAAGCATGTCGATGTGAGACAAGAATAACAACAACAACAACAACAAATAATTACAAAATGTGCAAAAGACAGATAGACAAATAGTAGAAACAAAACAAATATTTCTTAGGTATTTGAAGTTGTTGAGGTAGAGAGTGAGAAGAAAAGAAATTTAAAACCAAAAAGAAATAAATTTTGCACGACAACCTTTTCGCACTGAATACCAGTATGTGTATCAGTGTTACTTACACTTAAAAATCTCTAGAAGTAAGGGCATGGAGAGGGAGGGAAATAAAAAAGTGTAAGAAGTTTCAATTTGTTGCCTAAATGATCTCTCAATGACTCGTGTGTTCCTTTTTCTCTTTTACTTCCTTAGAGTCCTTGTTAATGGACTCAACACCTACAGTGAGACAAATACTGCTCCATATGAAAATGCCAAAGCAATTGCTTTGGCTTCTTGTTGCTCCCGAGTTAACCACACCAATAATCATGTAAACGAATTTGGTTTTTCATGTTCTTTTTCATGCTTTTTTTTTAATTTTCAACACTTACTATGGAGAGCGATTATTCGACTTTTTTAAAAACCGGTTATCGAAAAATTCTAAAAGTTGCAGTTTTTAAACAACCTGTTTTCGTTTAAGAATAAGAATCATATACAATTCCTTTCAATTCTTGTTGCATTAGCAAATAAAGAGGAAAAAATTCTTGTATCAAGTCGTAGTGTTCTAGCAAGTAAGTATTCTAGAACAACGTTCAGCTTTTTTAGGGCCTTAACGAACATTTCTCGCTCGAAAACACAATGTCCTAATATTTTAGCCAGTGATTAATTTTTTTACAGCATAGCTTTTAAGAGTTTTATTTGCCAGGTCCGAGAGATTACTTAGCACAGAATCAAGTTTTCCTTGCTGAAACGGGTAGAGTGTCGGGTTTTTACATTGGTTAGCAACCCACTGGGTAATCCAATTAAAACCCACCGGATTTTATTGGGTTTTATATTTTAAAAAAACCAACCTGGCAAAGATTTTTGTTGTTTATTTGTTGTTTACAACAACAAAATAAATAATTTACATATTGGGAGTACAATAACGAATTAACAATTTTATCAAAATAGAAAATTGTCCCTCCATCTCTGAGCTAATGTTCACATCCTGTTTTAGAAAAACTTCTTGTTTTTTAGGCCATCCATTGTGAAGTCGATTTTATATTCTTCAAAAGAAGTGATATGGGGACTTACTAATAGATACTGCAGCAGCCATCGAAAGCCAATATTCAGAAGGAGTTTGGATATTTGGAGAATTTGATCGTTTCTTGCAAAAGGGAAACTTCATATGTCTGCGTGTCTGTCTTTATATTCTAGGCTTTTTCTCATAATGCACGGTTCAACCGAAGTTGCAGTCAGCTCTGAATACCGGGTTTTAATAGCTCAGAGTACACAATGCCGCCTTAATCCCACTAAGAATGCAAAATTGCTTTATCAATATTGTTACGTTTTTACCTTTTTAAAAATGTGTATTTATGAGTTCCTAGATTGTTATTAAAACGAAATAAATTTTGTGTTTGATTTTATTTAAAAATCTTTTATTCAACACAGTTATGTGCACCACTGCTTGTAATCTTGTTACAGGCAATAATAATTTTTATTCTTAATTACTCTGTCTGTTTACAACTTTGAAAACAACAACAATTACTCGACATATTTTTCTTCTTAAAGATCTTCCAATTCTATCGCAGTTATAAGTTATAGTTATATAGTTAGGTTCGATCACAACCTTTTCAACCAGTGGTTATCCACACTTAACTCTTTTTACTGAGTTAACTCACACTGAACTGGTTTTTTTACTTTACGATTCACTTCACTAGTTTACTCCTTATAAACTCCCAATAACACATTCGCTGAGTTAACTTTACTTAAACTGCACTCGCTGAGCTTATGACACATAAACTGATTGATGTTCCCATCGATTTGGCTGATTAAACAACACATCGAAAGCTCTCGAACCTCTCGATATTTCAGGTAGATTCCATTTATTTCTTTCAATTTAATTTTAGTTTTTTTTGTAGCCATGCGTATGTGAACCACCTTTTCTACCTCTTATAGTTTGTTGTTGCTTGTTTATTGTCTGTTAATTGTTTTCTTTCCTGCTTAATTATTGTTGTTGCCGTGTTATTTCTATTGACTTTATTTCTGCTAATGGTTGTTGTTGTAGATTTGGTTAATTGTAAACAGTACGTATAGTTGTTCTTGCAGCTTTTGTTTATTTATTTTAGCGATGTAATAAACGCTGTGGTGCCCAACCTTATTTTTGTAACAATATTAAAACAACGTTATTATGCTAACAAACAAAAAATATTGTCGAATAAAACGAAATTTGGAAGCAGTTGTAAAATCCAATAAAACCCGGTGGGCTGGATTTTTTTTTTAAACCCAAGTTTTTTCCAACCCTAGTTTTTACTCTGAATATCAGTATTTCAGGGGCTATCTCAGATTACCTGATACTCACTGGTCCATCTGGAATGATATCATGTCGAAGTGATGTGGGTTCTGTCATGCGGGCATCTGAAGGTTCTTCCTCTCTGTCTCTCGTACAGGGTGACGTGCATGCCACTACAAGTGCGTCGGCGATTTTGAATGAATGGGCACTGAGTAGGATGGAACACAGGTGGATCAATATTACCACTTGTAGAATAAACAGAATGTTTGTGCTTCTCTTTCTTAGGTTTGGAAGGGGGTTGATCGGGCTTTTTTCGTGCATAATTACCGGGCATTGTATGATGGGCCGCATGTTGAAGCGCATGGGATGCTCTGGTCATGGCTACTGTCATGATAAAGAGGTGTAGGAATCAGTACAACACCTCTGCTACTGTTCGGCTCACTGAAGGCTTAGACTCAGCAATTGGGTGCATGTCACTTTCATGATCTGGACTGTCTTAGGGTTGTGTCACTTTTGAAGTTGATTAACCTCGTTAAGTTACCGATTGGCTCAAATAAGGTAAGTGATATTTTTGGTCTTCCTCTGGAACTGTCCCAAGTCCGGTCTTATGGCCTCTTTAATTGGTCTTGTTGGCTTGTGTCACAATGAGACATAGTGAACTCGCGAAATTTGAGTGACCCATTTAACCTAATCTAACCTTCCTTTCCATCGGTTTCAAAATATTATCACACTTCAGAGAACATATATAGAAACATGCATGCACCACGTATTTAATAGTGTGTGCCACTGTGGTATGTTGGGTAAGACACCCACCTATCAACCAAGAAATCCTCGGTCTTATTTCAGGCCACACCATCTGACAATTTTCAACAGCAGTATCTCCTCACAACATTGCTAGCGACTGCTTATAAGTATTTACGCTGTGAAGAACTTCACTAACTACTTCACCTGCCGTGTGTAGACGGCATTTGTAGATCATTTTCAATTAGTCTACTTGATCATCATTCTTCATATATAAAAAATTAATACTTATTTAGAAAAACTGAGCTCATGCTCAAGTGTATATATCCACCAGGGTTTTCACGTTCTTTGTAAGACGTTCTAGGTAGTCATGGTTAAAAATAAGATTTTTAGATATTAAGTTTGGAAAAATACTTTAACGATGAGCGTATTTGCCATGAAAAATATGATACATAATTAAATCAACCGGTTATTCCTGTTAAAATAACCGGTTTATTTGCTATTCGAAAAATGAACATTTTAAGAAAACCTTATTTGATAAAATCAAAAAAAACCGGTTGAAACTGATCGAATACTAAAAGTTCGAACTCCCTAATACTTACCCCAAACGTTGTTGTTCATGTTCTTCTTCATCTTCCATTATATCCACAGCTGTTGTTTGTCTTCCACCAGCCCCCTCAACGGCTCCCTGTATTGTATCGTTTATGTCTTGTAGTAGTTGACCTCCGCTTGCTAGTGATTCATGATTTTCATAAACTGTTGTTGTTGTATTGCTGGAATTTATTTTCATATAATTTGTAAATGTTGCCAATGGTGGGGATGATGTTGTCGTTGATGTTGGTGATGCAATATTGTTTGTTTTACTGCTATTGCCACCATAAAAACTATTTAAATTTGTTGTAACTGCTGTTGTCGTCATTGATGTTTCAGTTACACTGGTGTCTCTAGTTTTCTCCGCTGACAATATGATGTTGGCATCAGATGTTGTTGATGTTGGTGTATGACCTGCTATGGAGAATGTTGTTGTTGCCTTTAATGTATTATGTGGCATTTGTTGCTGTTCACCTCCAGCACCCACCACTAAACTGGCATTTGTAAATGTTTGTAAATGTGGTGATAAATCATGCCTGCAGGAAATATCACTTTCATGCAATAACGTATTGATCTCTTGTGGTAGAGGTTTTGTTAAGAATTTGGCTCGTCTTATACCTGCAACGAGAAAGGAATACAAAAAAAAGAAAAAAATGTAAGAAAAACAAAATTTTTCACTTTTTTCATTATTTTATCGCCTTCCATCCATAGCCATCAATCATTTCTTTTTTAATGAATTAACACAGCAGAGCAATGAGATTATTTTCTTACATCTTTTTCGAGCGTAAAAAATGTAATGACTTTACAGATTTTTATTGGCAAACGTATGAAATCGCTTTAAAACTTTCTTTTAAGAGCAATTTTGGAAAATTATTAAACTTAAACTTTTTATTGCATAAACGTGTATGAAAATATGATTCTTTTGTTGTGCCATTGTCATCATCATTATTTTAATCAATAAAGTGTAACGCAAGTGCTCGTAACTGCTCTGAAGGTGACCAGCTGCAGGTCTTTTCTTGTCCTTATAAAAAGCCTTTTTAATCAATTTGAAGCATTTGGTAGGAAGGCTAAGAATCTGTAAAATATACACATAATAGGCCCTTGCAACCCTTTTACCGGATTTCAGGCTGCTGTTGCACCTTCTTCCAGGCACTTCTGCTTTACACGCGCCTTCGCCAAATGTTCACATCCATCGCGGACACAGCTTTCTTTTCCTGATCTCCACAGCGTAGAGAAGAATGTTCTCCACGTCGACGCCAACTGACTCACATAGAATATTCTTCTCGTTTGAACAACTTCACTCATTCGAACGACATGTTCGAGCTAGTGTAGCCACTGAATATTTATTCGCTGAGTAACGTCCATGTCGTTATATAGCTTGAGTACAGAATTCATCGCCACACGGAAAAGTACCAAAGATCTTACGTAGAACTTTGCTCTCGAATACACTTAAGGCAGCTAATCGCTGTGTGGCAAAATCCATGTTCCTTCCCCATAAAAAATACAGGGATCCTCGTTTGGAAAAATTTCGTTGCGCGAGAGAATTCTCCACTATATAATTGTCTATTGAGACCACTGAAACACCTATGGGCAAGAGTGATTCTACGCTTATACTTCAGACTGACATCATTCACTCGTAGATAGTTAATAGAAGTGGCTGCCCCAAAAGAAGGGCACACGTGGGCACACGAAGGCCCGTTGTGATACCCCTATACCTAGAACCACCCGGAACTCATAATAAGACCCCTAAGCCTATAAATGTGCGTATTCGATATCTCCGTAAGCTTAGTCGCCTGGTAGATTCCCAGCTGCCTCTTTCTTCTGCCACATAGTGCTGGGCATGTGCACAATAGGTGAAGGATTGTTTCCTCTTAATTTCTGCAGCTTCTGCAGAAATCTTTGGCCAGGTGACCCAGTCCTAGCCTCCAGGCATGAGTGCCCCTTATACAATGTCCAGTAATGACCCTGACAACTACGTTGAGTATGCTTCTTTGGAGATTGAGCAGATCTCTCTTGCACCTAATATCCAGCTTTGGCCAGATTTTCTGTGCTATCTTGCCCGTTTCCGAAGCTGCCCATGCGGCATTGACGGAGGTATTCCCACCGTGGAGAATTCATCAGTGAGTCCAATAGTTGTGCCACGTCTGGTCAATTCATCAGCTCTACAGTTCCCTGGAATGTCACTGTAAACTGGAACCCATATAATTTGAATATTATACTGCTCAGCCATCTCTTTGAGAGATCTGCGGGAGTCAATAACCGTTTTTGAGGACAACTGTTTAAATTCCAAAACCTTTATAGCCACCTGGCGATCCGAAAGTGTGCTCATATTTCTCTTGCAAACTTTCCTATGACCATCCAGGCAGCTCCTATGGCCAATATCTTCGCCAGACAGATGCTACAATAGTTCGGTAGCCTTATAGAAAGAGCTATATTGGCCGACTCCGAAAATATATTGGGTATACAAATTAATAATGTCGATTTGGACAACATATGACATAATTGTGACATATGGTTTGTGCCAATAATAACAATTACGGCATTTTGGAGGGTAAACATCTGTTATTATAAGTCAGTATTCGATATGCACCCAAGTGAAAACACATATTTCTTCAATCGCTCTAATAATATCGAATTTTGTGCCTAAAAAACATGTTTTGCAGGAAAGTCTGATAACCTTCTTTCAATTGAAGAAAACGGCTGCTGAAAGTTATCGATTGTTGGTAGAATTCTACGGTCAACATGCACCAATTCAAAAAACTTGTGATTTCGGCACAGAAGACAACGAGAGGCCTGATCATCCGAAAAAGTCTGAAGACGCGAAATTGGAAGAGTTACTCGACGAAGATTACTGTCAAATGCAAGAAAACTTACACTATCATTGGAAGTCACACAGCAAGCCATTTCCCTACCTTTAAAAGCATTGGGTATCATTCAAAAGCAAGAAAATTGGGTCCCATATGAATTGAAGCGGTGAGACGTTGAAGCGCGATTTTGCATGTGGGAAATTATGCTTGAAAGCTACAAGAAGAAGTCATTTTTGGACTATTTTCTGGGGGCGTCGTTAAAGACAAGTATTATGCCTACAATTGAGCATTTGAAGGCCAACATTCGTGATGCCATTACTGAGATACGAGTCCATACAGTCGAAAAACTTCTGGAAAATTGGTCCGATCAATTGGGGCACTGTGAGGACAGCAGCGGCAGCCATATGAATAAAATAATACTTCTTTTCTAACCGGAACAATTGTATTTCACTTCAAAAGAATAAATTTGGAAAATTTTCAAACCGTTTTTGTTTTATTGCATTTTTAAATTTAAACTCTTAAATTGCCCACCCTATACATGCAAAGCTTTGGTTGAGCCTTGAACCACCATAAAATCGATGCATAAAAACTATCGGCTCTATCTCTATACTGCTGTGCTACTTTATTATCCATCTGGTCACCCTTTTTCGAATTTCTCTGCAATTGATTGAAATAATTGCTTGTAAGCAAATGTCTTGAAGAAGCATCAACTTAATTTTCTTAATTTAATGCTCAACTACATATTCATAAAGCAACAGCAACAGCAACAGCAACAGCAACAGCAACCGAAATAATGAATTTTACGATTACGAAAATTTGTGGCAAATTGGCGGTTTTATAATAACGTTGAAGGTATTCTTAAGGCTTCAAGCACGTATTTTGGTCTGTCTTATGGTGTCTTTAAGCAAACTTTTTTTTTGGCAAAAGTCCTTCAAGGCATGAATATGATGATTTTAAGTGCACGCAAAAGTTATAAGTGAGTATTAAATGTGATGATTGATTATCATTCCCAGAAGGATGTGTTACAACAGCAAATAGAAGAATAAAGAAAAGTTTTTCATTTGCACTACGAATACGGTAAAGAAAATGTGGAAAGAAATCCATAGGATGTTGTAAGAATTGCACATAAGGAACTTAAGTAATTTAAAAAAAAAAAATTTGGCTTTAAAAACGTATTCGATTTAATTTTTACTGAAATTATTAAGGACCCTGATGTGTATTTGTTATGGCGAAAGTTTTTTTTTCATCACTTATTTGAAAACAAAAAAGCATGGGTCACGTTCTCATCTCATGTCACTATTTAAAGTCGTTAAACACTTCTTAACCACTCTGAGAACCACTAGAGAGTTTCTATTAATGCCCGGTTTTTTTTATTATTAAGTCCCGACTGTGGCTGCTTTCGCTATGATTGTTTTAATTTTAATTTTTCCCCCCTTTTTGCTTTTGTTTTTTAGTTTCATTTTGTTGGCGTTGCTAGCGATTCGTGCAACATCATTAGCAGAGCCCTAAATGCTTATACACGGTCAGGTCTGTGAATACAGCTAAAGCGTATGAATGAGCATGAAATGTCATTTAAAGCTGGTACGAGATGATGATTCTGATCATAATAATGTTGTTATTGTTATTGCTGTTGCATTCACTGGTTTATCTTGTTTAAAGTTTTTCTGTTTTTTTTCTAAACCTGCGGTTATTTCACCCCCTCCCACCCACACTTCGAAAGTAACAATTTTATGAACTTTGAACGTTTGTTTTAATTACATTCGTTGTTTTTGTTGCTGTCGTTTGTATTGTTAAATTTTGTTGTTGTATTTTTAACCAGAGGCATTAGAAAATTGTATTTTAAGTTGTTGTTTTTGCTGTTTCTATAATTATTTTGAAACTAAAACTCTGTGCAAAAATTGTAGCATAAAACTGTGGCAAATGTAGTTTGAAAAATAATGAGAGAAAAATTGAGAAACAATTTCGTTTTTTTTTCTTTTAATTTTTTCTTCTACAGCACTCATGTTATTTTAATCCCATCTCTGGGCTATAGTTGATAGAAGAGAGTTAGAGTTTGTGTGGCATAGAAAATGTAATTTTGTAGGAATATTGCAATTGAATTGAGTTGTTAAATATGAGCTGCTAAAATTAAAATCGACTTAGTTTTTAAGCCATTCAGAGTACATTTATGAAATCGCAAGGCTTATACGAAATGGCCTGTGAAACCAACGCAAAGAATATAGGCTTAAGCCAGTTCAATAAAGAGAAATGGAGTGTTTTTCGTTCAGTTCATAGAAAAGACGAAGTTAGTTGTACCAAAGAAGGAGGAAAAATATGACATTGAGTCGTTCTGTACAATTGAAACTGTACTTATTGTAGTGCAGGGTATAAAATCAATAACTTTAGTCAAAAAACCTTATTATACCAGAAAAATTGTAAGTCGGCTGAGAACATTAATGCTATTAATGCGGTTACCAGAGAAATTTTGTGCTCACCGTTCAGTTCAGAAATATTAAGTAAAATAAATTAGTAGTGGTCTGATGAATTTTAATTACACTGGTCTACAAAAAACAAAAAACTTGCTTGCCTTTACATAAAACTGTATGGAATATAATGATTTTGATGCGCTGAATTTAAACCCGTTTTCAGTTTTTTTCTATTGGGCTCAAATTTTTTTTATGGGCGTGGCAAATTTTTCGCTCAAAATATGGTAGCTACGAGGGCGGATTGATATTGGAGCTACCTAAGTAGGAAAAAAACATTTTTTTTTTCAAAAATCATTTATATCTCAACATAGTCTCCTTTTAGCTCAATACACTTAGTAAGACGATTTTCCAACTTTCTTATACCATTTGAATAATACGATTTTGGGAACTCCTCAAAATACGTATTAGTTTCAGTAATAACTTCTCCGTTCCTGCGAGCCATTTTTTCAAGTCTGGAAACAGGAAAAAGTCACTAGGGGCTAAATCTGGGCTTTAAGGTGGATGATCAACCAATCCGCAGTGGATTTCCCGTAGTTTTAGCTTCGTATCTAATGCTGAGTGAACCAATGCGTTGTCTTGAAAAAAGAGCACTTTTTCTTGTTTAAATGTGGTCGCTTTCCTTGATTGCATCAATCAATCACTCTCCGGTGAGTGTGGATCCCCTTTCAAGATAATCGATGAGCAATATTCCGTGTGCATCCCAAAATACAGTGGCCATAACTTTGCCAGCCGATTTCGTTGTCTTCGCCTTCTTCGGAGTACTTCCACCAGCTTCCACCCATTGCTTCGATTGATTTTTGGTTTCAGGTATGTAGTGGTGGACCCACGTTTCATCAACAGTTATTAATCTACGCCAAAAATCAGCAGGATTATGCCTTATCATGTCCAAACACCGCTGTGAAGGGATCTTTCGAACACGTTTTTGTTCAACACTGAGCAAACGCGGCACCCATCTTGCCGATAGCTTTTTCATATGCAAATGTTCATGCAAAATGTTGAACACACGTTCATATGATATGTTTACCATTTCAGCAATCTCACGTCTTTTGACCCGGCGATCATTCATAACGATATCGAGTATTTTCTTGATATTTTCTTCAGTAACCACCTCTTTTGGCCTTCCTGTTGATGGTATTGTTGCAGTGCTTGTTCGGCCCCGTTTAAATTCAGCAATCGAATATTTTACCATATAATCTGACGGAGCAAATTCGCCGTAATGTTTATCAAGCTTTTCTTTTGTCTCTTTTGCCATTTTGCCTTTCAAATAATAGTGTTTATTCACTACACGAAATTCATTTTTTCATTTTCCAAGAAACACAAAAGTTGCTTACTATAAACGACTACAACAAATAAACTAGTCAATGAATTTGGCTAAAATTTTAACAGCTGACGTTTGACAGATCGTAATTTCTAAGAAAAAAAAAGTTTTTGTGTTTGTGCTGCCATCTAGCGCTAGGTAGCTTCAATGTCTTATGTATGTCAATATATTTCATCATAACTTGAAAACTTCTTGACCGATTTTAATGCAATTACCACCCAATATTTAGGAACAAAATTTCCTATTAATCCTATTAGTCAACTTTTTTTTTTAGTCTGAACAGTTTCCGAGTTTCGTAACTTAATTGCAAAAAAAAAAATTCCTCGCAAAATTAGAGCATTTTTTTTCCAAAAAGTCATATACATTTTCCAGTATAAAAATTTTACATTTTAAACTATGAACCATTAAGAAAAGTTGGAAAGTTCTGATACGCCTTTAGATTACACTATGCAACAAGCAAAAATATCTTTGATATTTAACATATTTTTTTGATGCACTATGGTCGCCTAACTTCAAATCAAATCGTCAGCATTTCAGATTCTATGGATAAGTTTCTTTAATTTGTTTTTTTTTTCTAAAATGTGAAGAGGCTGCTTCATATATTTATTAATAGCTTTGAAATGACTTATTCGATTTCGTTAAGCCATATGTTTAAAAATTTCAAATTATACCAGCTTTAAGTCATTCTAACATCTTTTTCTTAATATAACCCGTACTTTTAGAGCTTTTTTTTCCGTCACTCCTCTAGGGAGCATACTGGCTTTCCACAAAGCATCTATTGCTTTGTTTCAGTTTCTTTAATCAATTTGATATATCAAAGCTAAGTAGATGATTAATCCGCTGTAGCTTCCTCCTTATGATTTTTTTGTGTGGTGGTGAAGATCCTTGCTAATTGGTGTTGATCTTTACTTTAGCATTGTAATTTTTTCCCAGTAGGTGGCGTGTTTTTCCTGATCATTTATCTGATGATTGTCATCACCGCCAAAGCTATGAGAGAAGGGTCAAGGCAGCTTTTTTCTTTATTATTTTTTTTTAGATGGAGTTGTCTGGAGGGAAGAAGTTGAAGCCTGTTTTTAGTATTAAACATTCAAAACCACAATATATTTTTTCTTCGTCATGTCCTCTACTGGGGCTCGAACCTGGGTCGTTTGTGTTGTTATGCGTGCGCTCTAGCCACTACACCACGCCACCCCTATTTTTAGAGTTATTGAGGAATTTTTTTTTTTAAGTAACGATATTTTTGATTTCTAAAAATTCACAAAAAATGGAAAGCAGCAAATACGTACAAGTTTCGGTAGTTGTTCATAAGGTTGCTTATAGCAGAAATAAAATAAACCATAATTCATGAAAATCGATGGGTAAATACATATTTTATTCCCTATAAAGGGAAAGTACTTTGTTAAAAAAAAAAAAAAAATAGTAATTTTTCTGTAATTGGCGAAAATTCCACTGAGCGGTTCAGTGATATTTGTGAATTTTTAAAAAAATATATCGCTTATACGAAACCCATTACATAGAATTACACCAACAAATTTTGATTTTCAAATGCGAGGCGTGTTGAGTGAACAGTTTATTTCACGTTTGGGGTCGGTCAAATGGCAGCCTAGAGCATACGATTTAGCGCTTCTAGACTTTTTTTGTGGAGCTATGTTAAGGCTCATGTGTGTAGGGACAAGTCAGCAGCGGTTTACGCACTGGAAGCCAATAGTGAAGAATTTATTCCTGAGATACTGATATGTTGTAGAGAGTATTCCAAAATTGGAATCAGCTTATGATCCATTTAAAGCGTAGTTGCGGTCAACATTTACATGCACTCATCTATATACTCAAATAAACCATTCACACATTTCTCTAAGCTTTATGAGTTTTTTTAAATCAAATCTTAAAGCTCTCATTTTCTCTCATATAACAGCCGTATTCATTAACGTTTATTGTATAGTGAATCGAACACGACAAATGACATTGTTTTGCTTTCGTATGTCCAGTAAACTTCAAACACATATTTTGAGCAAAGCAAACATTTCCAACAGCGACCTTGGAGACCTTTCAAGCTATACAGTGGGCTCAAGGGTAGACGTTTTAGAAACGTTTATTTATGAGTACGTAAATTATAGTAAATATAAGATAACTTTGTCTATTTGGTTTTTAGTTAACATCGCTTACTCAACAAAGTTTTGTGTGCCACTGCTCGTAATTTTTTCACAAGCAACAACAATTTATATTTTTAATTACTTTCTCTCTGTTTACAACTTTGTAAACAACAACAATTACTCTACAGTTCTTTTTTGCCTAAAGATCTTCCAACCTGATCGTTGTTACAACTTAGGTTCGATCACACAAACTTTTCAACCAGAGGTTATCCACACTTAACTTTCTTTACTGAGTTAGCCTCAACCAAACTGATTTTTACTTCACGACTCAACTTACGAGTTTACTTCACAAAAACTCTCTTCACGTTTAACTTAAATATAAACTTGTTCGCTGAGCTTACACAAAGTTTAGTCTCTTCAAGCTGAGTTTACAACACATAAGCTGACTGACCGCATTGATGTGCTTTTTACATGGTTGCTTAAACAAGACTACGAAAACTTTCAAACCTCTCGATATTTCATTTAAATTCCATGTCGTTCTTTTACTTTCTTTTTAGTTCTTATGAGATCAAGCGCATAAAAACATCTACTTCTTTCAGCTCTTGCTGTTTGTTGTTGTTTGCTATTTTCTGTTATTTGTTTTCTTTTCTGCCTGTTTTTGTTGTTGCCGTTTATTTTTATTTTGTAAATTTCTGCTAATGTTGTCGTTGTCGGTTTGGTTATTTGTAAACAGCATGTGTAGTTGTGTATGCAGCTTTTGTTTGTTTTCCTTTTTAGCACGCCTGTCATAAACGACAGGGGTGCCCAACCTGATTTCTGTAATAATATTCTTATGGCCCGTCAAATATTACTACGATAGGTTGCATAATCTTTTGCTTGGAAAAAAGGTCCAGTTGGTTTAGGTATCTGGCCACTATAGAATATGTGGTAATGGAATAGCGGATGCATTGGCCAGAAGGGGTACCATGTCACCCTATATCGGCCCGAAAAGTTGCTGGGCGGTACCACTCTCTATCATACTCAATTTAAACAATGCGAAAGTTGAACTTTGTTTACGATAGGGCGACATTCAATCAGCAAATCTGAAGCTTCTCTGAGATTCTTCCGAACTTGAAGCTCCTAACGGAGTTTCTTACGGGTCACTATGGACTCAGAGCGCATCTGAAGAAGATGACGGTCATAGATATATGTGTGTGTAGGCTGTGCTCCCATGCATTAGATACAGCGGAACAGATATTGCGTGAATGTGGGGTCCTTAGGTAGAAATGTTTAGGTAGACATGGAGTCTCACCATTTTGGTTTCAGATAAGCTAGCGTTCATTAGGAAGGCAGCAAATCTGCTGAACAAACAGCAGACCGGAAGGAGCACAATAGATCTCATGGATCGCATTGTCTAGCAATAAGGCCTAGTCGATATGATAATAAAAAAATAATAAATAAACACATGTACACAAACGTTACTTCTTCTTTCATCCTGTTTTTAAACTAATATGCGTTGATAGGTGTCATCTTCTGAGCACTCACTATACGTATATAATATTCCAGTCAATCACGCATCAATTTCATTCAATTTCATTTCCTAAAATATATTACTCATCTGAAAAAATATCATATGTGGCGTATGATTAATACATAATTTTATTTATTTTATATTCATCATACGAACGGCTGTTCAGTATATCATCTGAGTACATTTTGAAGATTTTCCATCAAATTAAAGTTCAAAATGATTTTGTATTTGAAAATATTTTCTTTAAGAAAACAAAAGTCTTGTTGAAACTTAAAAGTATTATTTTGTTTCAATTTCAGTTTCAAAACTGCTCTAGAAATTTGTTCCATTTATTTGCACTTTCTTTTCCACTCAGTGCACCATTACCAACAATTTGCAATAATGTTGGCAAAACCGAAATGGTCAAAATGTTGAATTAAAGTTTTGATAGAATAGATGCCACTGACATGTTGAAATAGTTTTTTGAAACTGTTCGTGTTTTTTTTGCAGCAAAATTATTTTTATTTTTGAAAATTAAAAAAAGGAAATTGGAAAAGAAAAGGAAACTTACCATGCACTGTGGCAGTTTGATAAGCTGGAGGTGGCGGCGGTGGAAATTGAGTAGCAACATCAGCATCTGTATTATCAGCAGCAACATCTACATTGTTGCTTATAATATGATTATCTTGTAAATTGGTTTGTTGCAACATCATAATATTTTGTTGTCTTTTATGTGGCATTTGTATTGTATGATATTTAATTAAAGGCTGTGATATGCCGGCACCCAATGATGATGGTACAGCCGTTAATGATGTGTTTTGTGTGGCTACAGCTGCGGGTGTAACAATTGGAAAGTAAACAGTCGCCGAACCTGATACGGGTAATGCCAGGGGATTTATATTTATATTTGATGTTGTATTAACAACATTGCTATATTGTTGGTGTTGGTGTTGCTGTGAAGATGTTTGCTGTTGATGTAATCGTAGCATACTTGTAGGCACGGCCATAAAATGCTGGGTGCCCGTTGCTGCACAAGAAGTAGAAGACGATGTAGGTGGTGGTAGTGGTGGTGGTGGTGTTACTATATAATGCCTTATCGACTGCTGATGGGTGGGTGATGAATTGGCGGAAGCCGAAGAAACAATATGATATGTTGCCACAGCTGGCGTGGTATTTTGATAGAAGCGTTGTTGTGTTGTTGGTGCTAGCGCTGGTGTTGGCATAGCCATACGACACGATGTAGCCATTGTGGCCGTTGTTGGCTGGTGTGAAGACAATTTGTGGCCAGTTGTCATTAGCATGACATCTGGCCTTTGCTGATAATATTGTTGTTTGGCCATTGTTGTTGACTGCTGCCCAGCTAGCATTGTTATAGCTGCTGTGTCACCACTGCCTTTACTACTAACCGCTATGGTAGGCGACATTTTCAATTGCATGCAAGAGGATAAATGTTGAGTAAATTTTCCCGGAGAATTTTGTAAAAGTTGACAGCAATCTAAAAGGAAAAATGGCAGCAGTAGATGGAAAAAAGAATTAATTTTTCTCTTTTATTATTAAAAAAAATATATAAATTGTATGCAAAGGCATAAGAGGAGACTGAACTGAAATGAAATAAATTAAAAATTGATTTTATTGTTGTCTACAAAATGGAAATTTTACCATTCAATTAATGTTTTTCATTATTTTCTTTTTTCTCTGCTGTGATGTTTACATTGTCGGGAAATGAAATAAGAAAAGAAAGAGACTGGTTTACAATACCAGTCATTTATAGTCAAAGAATGGAAGCAATAAGCCACAGAGTCAAAGAACTTAACTAAAATGCCAATTAAAAACTATGTGTGTGTGTGTGTGTGTGTGTCTGTTTGCAAGTATTCAAATAAATGAACTTAAGATTAACCCTTTAAGGCATTTCTTAGTTGGATATTCAAAGCCGTATATATTTCATATAAATAAACCATGTTATGTATTAGCAGTGTAGCCATATTTCTTTTTCAGAAAAATTGCAAATTTAGAAGAAAAAAACTGATTTGCAAGTGAAAAAATAGCGCAAACCCACAAAGTAAGAAAATTTACAAAAATGGGTATGTTCTGTAAACCGAAATCGAGTGAAAATGAAATCGTTTATTTCATTGTATATTCCTTTAGAACAAATCATATATGAAATACTTAAATGATATGATAAATTGACCCTGTGCTCGACAAGCTTGGCACCCAGCTGCTAAGCCGGGTTCGAGTACGAGTAAATAAACAAAAGCTGCAAGAACAACTAACTGTACGTGCTCTTTACAAAAAAAAAAAAATCACCAACAATCATTGCAACGATAAAGTAAATAAGAATAGCATGGCAACAACAATAATAAAGCAGCAAAGAAAAACAAGTAACTGTTTACTAAGAGCTGAAAGAGGTAGATGTTCACTTACGCATGGCTACAAAAGAACTAAAAAGAAATTAAAAGAAAGAAATGGAATCTACCTGAAATATAGAGAGGTTCGAGAGCTTTCGATGTGCTGTTTACTCAGCCATATAAAAAGCACATCAATGCGAACAACGATCAGTATTTATTTAGTACAATGACTATTTTTCTAATGCAACAAGATCAGTTACTTATAAACTACAGCATTAGAATCAGATAAGTTACATACCGTTTACCATTTGAAAAAATTTTATGAATTACTGTAGTGACTACCTAACAAGTTTTTAAATCACGCTGCGTTGCTGAAAGTTGTGGGGAGATTGTTCCAGAGATTATTGGTGAAAGGAAGCCCTCTTTCGGTATTTGAATGTTCGGATATTATTGTTCCTCCCAGACGATGTGAATACCAATTTGTCATAAAGAGAGTCAGGCTTTTTTGTAGTTATAATCTTATGCAAAAAAATAAGATTTTTAGGCTTCATGTAGTCATCGAGGTGCATGCCAAGGACATGTATTAAATACGGTGATATATGATCAAATCTTTTCAAAGCAAACACATATCGAACAATATTATTAAACGCTATGTTGAGCTTTCGTTTCAAAGTCATATTGCATCCAGCAAAAACCTCAGAGGCATATACAAGAGAAGGAATTAAATATGTTCTGGCAATGATCATCCTTATCCTCACGGGTATAAAGGGTGTGCCACATGCTTGATTAATGTGATCCGACCATGTCGGCGAGCTATTAAATGTAACGCCCAAATTTTTGGCTGTATTTACCAATTGAATTTTTGTCCCATTAAGAGAAATATACAAATTCCCTCTTAGTACCGCCGTGAGTCTGCCATTTTTTGCCAAAAATTTAGACTTAATAGGATTGAGAAGTAGTCCACTAGCAGATGCCCACTGCTAAATTCTATTTAGATCAGAATTTATTTCATTAATAGCAGAATTAATAGCTGTTTTTGAACAACTCAAATATGGCTGTACGTCATCAGCATACATTTGAATTTAAGAGTATCTGATCTGCAAAGGAAGGTCATTTGCATACATGGAGTAACCTCGGCTTGTAAATAAGGAACAATACTACCATTGACAACTATCTGTGATCTACCAGTTATATACGAAGATATTAATTTTGTTGCGGTTGTAGAAAATTTAAACATATTGCCAAGCTTCAATAACAACATTTGATAGTCAACAGTGTCAAATGCCTTGGAGTGACCAAAAATGTTAACTTATTCTCATCTAGATTGCCACGGATATTCTCAACCACCGCGGTTAATGCTGTAGTGCAGCTGTGTTGAGGTCTAATACCAGACTGACGGTCTGTTAGTAAATTATTGTCGAGTATGTGTTTATTTATGAAGAATTCTCTCAAAAACTTTTGATATGAAGGGAAGGATAGATATTGGCCGGTAGTCACCATCACTTCTAGGCACTGGAATAATTTTCGCTGACTTTCCACTCAATTGGGAAAGTGCTAGTTGTTAAAATCGTGTTAAAAATGTAATTGATAGGACGTATTATATAAGGCAATATAAGTTTTATAAAACGAGAATGGATGTCGTCTAGGCCAACAGCATTAGACTTAATTTTTAGAAATCCTTCAATTGTGTCATTCAAACTCAGATGTCGGAAGTGGAAATCGTTTATTGTAGATATATGGCTGTTACCGGTTGTTGCGGAATATTAGCAAATTTCCTATTAACAGCATTAACATCTAATGTGTCTGATTTGTGATTGGCATTGACAACTCCCATTGCGCGAATCTGCCTCCATGTTTGCTTAAGTAAAGTTAACTCAGCGAATGTGTTATTGGTGTAAAGAGAGTTTATAAGGAGTAAATTCGTAAAATGAATCGTGAAGTAAAAAACCAGTTTAGTTGGAACTAACTCAGTAAAGAGAGTTAAGTGTGGGTAACCACTGGCTGAAAAGGTTGTGATCGAACCTAAGTTATAACAACGATCGGGTTCGAAGATCTTTAGGAAAAAAGATCTGTCAACTAACTGTTGTTGTTTACAAAGTTGTAAACAGACAGAGTGATTAAGAATAAAAATTGTTATTGCCTGTAAAAAGAAAGGGGATTTTTAATTAAAACGAAAGACAAAATTTATTTTATTTTAACTAACGGGTCCGCCATCTAACTTTTTTTTATCAACTAGTGCTTATTTTGTGAATGGTAACACTTAGCTCATGTCTGATTTGACAGATAATTAGTTTTATATTTCCGCTGAATAAATATGGTTGTGTATACGCTTGAACAACGCGGGGAATCTGGGCCTGCGATCGACTTACAGAAGATGCCGATTTTTACCAAAAAAATCATCTTTTCAGTTGAAGCTCATTTTAATCTTGGCGGGTATGTAAGGAAGCAAAATTGTCGCCTTTGGGGCACAGAAAACTTGCACGCAGACATTGAAAAGCCAATACAACCAAGACGAGTCACTGTTTGGTGCGGATTTTGGTCTAGAGGCATAATTGGGCCATTTTACTTCGAAAATGAGCAATGAGTGGCCGTTACAGTCAATGGCGATCGTTATCGGGCTATGGTGAACGAATTTTTGTTTACAAAAATTGAAGAGGAGATTATTAGCAACATTTGGTTTCAACAGGACGGCGCTACATGCCACACAGCCGAAGCCACACTCGATGTTTTGCCCCCTGTTTTTGAAGATCGCATTATCAGCCGCAGAGCTAATGTCGTTTGGCCACCTAGGAGCTGCGATTTGACACCGTTAGACTACTATTTATGAGATGCCGTCAAAGATAAGTGTTACGCCACTAAGCCCGAGACAATTGACGCTTTAAGGGACAATATTCGTGAAGCCATTGGTGAAATACAGCTGCACAAATTCGATAATGTGCTTAAAAATTGGACCGATCGTGTAGGCTACTGCATGGCCAGCCGAGGCAGCCATTTGAATGAAATTATTTTCCATTATTAACCGGAAGGATTGTACTTTCAAATGAAAAAAGAAATTTGAGAAAATATTCAGTAGTTTTTTTTATTTAGCGGACCCTTTATAAACAAAGCGTATGAATTGTTTTATAAAAGATTTTAAAGCATTGTTTACGTATTAAATTTCATAAACGTTTGATAAGAAAATAAAACAAAAATATTTTTTAAGGAATTAAAAAAGCAACATCCGCCAATACAGTTTGATATATAATTTTAAAAAATTATGTAATAAAGGTTAGCGGTATTGTTGATTTTGGTACATTTCGTAGGAATTTTTTTCTTTTAGCTGAACTGGTTGTAATATTCACGAAGAGAATAAAAAAACAGCCAAAAAAACTTCGTAATCTGAACAGTATGGATGAGAGACGCTGTTCTAGTGATGAAGAGTTTTATCTACTTTTCTGTTTTTGCTTTTTTTTAAATTAATTCCCACTTTCGGTATCAAACACCCCAATGTGCATTGTGTGTTGCTCATTATTACTTAGAGCTTCAAACCAAGTTGTAAAAGGCAATGGATGTCTATTGAGACCGAAACTGGTAATGTTCTAAGTACAAGAATGTCAAGATTATTTCACTTTATTAGACTATCGCTGCAGTGTAACAATTGTTGCACATTTTTAGCGACGGATTATGTTATGCAATAGAACAAAGCACATTTCATTTCAGATCGTTTGGTTAGTACCTTAATCAATCCAATTTTTTTTTTTTTAACGAAATAAAGCAATTCATTTCAACATTCTAAGCTCTTACGCATTGTCCTTAAATGGTTAAAATTATGTTTTGTTTGTTTTGTTTTTCATTTTTTTAATATCAATTTCACACTTACCTTCTTTGTGGCCAAGTTTTATTGTTGTTATTGCTGGCGATGTTATAGTTGTTTCTACTGCCGTTGCTCCAGATGATGACGATGATGATAATGATGATGCAGCTGCTGACAATGATGTTGTTGGCATTATGTTGTTGGCATCATTACACAGTTTATAGTCATACAGACCATCGTTTGTATTCGATGATTCTCCAATTATGGCATCGTATTTACAATTTTTACAATTTATCTAAAAAAAAAAAGAAAACAAACAAACAAAAAAGACAAAAAGAGAGAGAAAAAATAAAAGAAAAAAAGAAAACATTTATGAATACCATACAGAAACACAGAGAAGTAGAGAGAGAATAGAGAGAAAAAATGCAATTTAAAATTATATGGTTTAGTACTATTCTGTTGTAAAGCAAAATCTATTTAAAAACCAGGGCTTTGTTTCCCATTAAAACATGAAACCATTTTAACACCATTTACTAGAATGTAACCATACAAAGCAATGTTGCCATAACAGCACTATGAATTACACACCATGGGCATCAAGATTACACATATTAAGAGAAATTACACACAATGTTCTGTTTTTATGAAAAGTGGCTCAAGGGTATGATCGGACAAGAGTTTTTGTCATAGAAAAGTCCTTTTAACATAAAAATAATACTTTTCAGGCTATTAATTATACATCAAATGTGAGCCTTTGTGAGTAACAAGAAAACCAGCATTAGAAACTCAAAAATAACTTATTCTTATTCTCGATTTAAACAAAGTATTAATACATAAAATGCAGTAATCGAACAATTAGTAATAGTTTACATATCATTTGTGGGGGTGGTGTGGTTAAAGCGCACGCATAACAAACAAACGATCCAAGTTCGAGCCCCCAGCAGAGGACATGACAAAGAAAAATTCAATTGGGGTTTCGTATGTTAATAATGAAAAGGCTTCAACTTCCCTTCAGACTACTCCATCTAAAAATTAAAAAAGAAGCCCTCCTGACCTCCCCGGATACCACTAGCTATGACGACAAACATCAGACGAATCATTGGAAAAACACGCTACCTACTGGAAAAAAAATAAAACAATGGTAACAGTAAAGATTCCCACCAGTTAGCAAGGATCTTCACCACTACGCAAAATCATATGGAGGAGGCTACAGCGGATTAATCATCTAATCGGCTTGAAAAAAAAATATCAAATTGATTAAATAAACTGAAATAAGTCAATGGAAGCTTTGTAGAAAGAAGAAGCCCTCTGATCTTCCCGTATACCACTGGCGATGATGACAAGCATTAGACGAATGCTTAGAAAAATACGCTAACTACTGGAAAAAAAACTACAATGGTAAAAGCAAAGTTCACCACCAGTTAGCAAGGATCTTCACCACTACGCAGAAATCATACGGAGGAAGCTACAGCGGATTAAACACCTACTTAGCTTGAAAAAGAGAAATATCAAATTGATTAAAGAAACTGAAACAAAGCAATAGATGCTTTGTAGAAAGAAGAAGCCCCTGGCCTTCCCACATACCACTGGCGGTAATGACAAACATCAGACGAATAATCAGGTAAACACGCCACCTACTGGAAAAAAATAAAACAAAACAATGATAAAAGTAAAGATCACCACCAGATAGCAAGGATCTTCACCACTACGCAAAAATCATATGGAGGACGCTATACCGGATTAATCATCTAATTAGTTTGAAAAAAAAAAATCAAATTGATTAAATAAACTGAAATAAGTCAATGGAAGCTTTGTAGAAAGAAGAAGCCTCCTGACCTTCCCGTATACCACTGGCGATGATGACAAACATCAGACGAATCATTAGAAAAACACGCTACCTACTGGGAAAAAAAACTACAGTGGTAAAAGTAAAGATCCCTACCAGATAGCAAGGATCTTCACCACTACGCAAAAATCATATGGAGGAAGCTACAGCGGATTAAGCACCTACTTAGCTTGAAAAAGAGAAATATCAAATTGATTAAAGAAACTGAAACAAAGCAATGGATGCTTCGTAGAAAGCCTATATTTTCCCTAGAGAAGTGACGGAGAAAAAAGTACATCATTTTTAATCCAGAACAGTCAGTAGGCTCTTGGAATACATCTTAACAAGTTTTACCATTCTTCCGACGCTAAGATATGGTGTTAAACTTTTTCTGATAAACTTTGCTCAGGTTTCTATGTAAGTTTGGATAAGGTACGGATACACTAATCTTATGCATTACCCGGTATTTGCTTGGAATTGTTGTCTTCGTAGAATGGAAAACTGCTTGTGTTACCCCCTTGCTCTGCACTTTACTTTATATTTTCTTTTCAAAAGACGGTATGCATTGAAAAGTATTTGGTTTAAGTTCCCTCATATTTTTTACTTTTAGCAAGAATGTAACATTTACTGAAGTACATACAGGGTGTCCGCCGGGAAGGTATACTACTTTGCTTGTTTATAATTTTTGATTATATGAAAGAGAATGGATCTTATACTTATAATTGTTTTGTTTAATGTCGGCAATTATGTATGGAATACAATATCAGATAAATGCCCGCCTCTGTTAGCCTCACATATGCGAGCACTTTTGAGCACATTTTCACTACATTCTCACACATTTCACACGGTATTTCATTAATTTCATCACGAATATTTTGTTTGAGTTGCTCCAGCATTTCTGGCTTGTTTGCATAAACCTTGCTTTTCAGATATCTCCACAAAAGGAAGTCCAGAGCAGTCAAATCATCATTCCTTGGAATAATTTGTTGGGGAAAGAGACCTCGCAGTAATTCCATTGTAATCCTGGCTGTATGCGAGGTGGCACCGTCTTGTTGTAACCACACGTTAGTCAAGCCCAGAGCATACGGTTGTGGTGTTGAAAAGTTTTCAATCATATCACGAAATTGCTCTCCATTGACAGTTACCGTTACGCCGTTTTCAGTTTCAAAGAAGTAAGATCCAATGATTCCTTCTGACCAAATTGCACACCAGACTGTCACATTTAATGAATGCAAAGCTGACTGATGAATAATCTGAGGGCTTTCCATTGCCCAGAACCGACCATTCAAATGAAAATGTGTCTCGTCACTCATTAAGATTTTTTCATTAAAATCGATGATTGATTGTGATAAAATGTTTTAAGGATTAAAACACGTTGGTTTACTGCATATTTTTCCATAATAATTTGCGACATCTCTACTTCAGGACTGGCAACTATGAACTGTAAAGACTAATGTTTACCAAAATGGCGACAAAACAAAGTAGTATACCTTTCCGACAAACAAACTGTATAACGTTTTTCATAAGTATACTCCCCTATTCTACATTTCAGTTCGAATCGAAATTTTCTGCGTTTTGCAAATTTGGTGTTCCACGTTTCGATTCTGTTCGGTTTCTTTCGGTTGTATGTAATTCTGCAATACGATCGTAGCTACTTTTTTCTAAATTGTAAAAGTTGCGACAAAGATGCTTATGCTTCTTCTTTTAAGTCCAAAGCTTATTATTTGGCCAAAATGTATTCTTATATAATTTATTTTTATTAAATACGAAATGAAAATATAAAAAATATAAAAAAATATAATGAAAATATAAGCAAGTGCTTATCTATTTGTATGAAAAAGCCAACCACAAATTGAGTGTTTTCTTATTGAGCCCCTTTGTGCATACACTACATTTTGTGTTTATACTTAAAATTGTTTATTTTTTCTGTTTCTATACATTTCAGACATCCCTATGCTTTTGTGTACATTGCCGTCTTCTTCTTTTTATTTCGCTTTATTTTTTACTTGGAATATCAACTTTCGATCGACCCGTAACTGAATGCGGAGACGTAATCGAAACGCAGAATAGGGGTGATAATGTTTTAATGCTACTTCCGGTATTGTTTTTTGGTACGATAAATTTGAAATCAAGTTTCATGTTGGAGAGGCAGCAGTACATACTCGACAATTCTAATTTATAATCCAATATCGCATGAAATTCCAAATGACGTAAATTTCCGTCATCCGTTGCCAATAGCTTATAAATTACAGTCTGGAATTCAAGTCTCCCTTCTTCAGTGTGTTAAGCATCAAGAAAATGTGAATAGTCGTCACCAACGTTCAAAATACAGTCCCAAACTGTCCTCCCTTCTTAACAGTAGTTTTTGTATTTTAATGGTTAAATTCGGTTTGTTTGCAAAAGAGGAATTTTCGTATGTCAAATACCATATGATAGAACAAAAAGTAAAATTACACACAAAGCTAATTACACAAATGCTACACACACTCCTCGATGGAGACATTCCACCTTTGGAACGAACGATATGGCAGGTGCAATGCATCTGGTAGGAAAAATGTCAACTGGTGGAATACAGAAACAGCTGAGTTGAGACGAAGGTGTAGTCATGCACGGCGGGTATGCCGGAGAGCTAGAGGACGTGGCAATATTACAGAACTGCAAAAGGAGTACAGAACTTTAAGATCCTGCTTGCGACCATTGCGCAGAGCAAGAGAGATGTGTTACGATGTAGAGAACAACTCTTGGGGTACAGGATATAAGGTTGTGATGATGAAACTGAATAGTTTTCGACAACACCTGCATCTAGGCTGAAATCAATTGTCGAAGGATTTTTCCTACATAGAGCCGAAATAACTGACTCTGTTCAAGAAGGATCAGCCCACGTTGAAGTCCCGGAGGTTAGCAGCCAAGAAGTTGAGGCAAAGTGTAGGGATACTAAGCTGAAAAGGCGCCAGGATTTGATGGAAGCCCAAGTATTGCACTAAGGACTCAATAGGCGCAAGGCGGCAATGTTTAGAAAAATGTTCGATGCTTGTATCAAAGAGAAGAGATTCCCTAAGATCTTGAACAGGCAAAGGCTGGTGCTCATACCGAAAGGTAATAAAAGACTAGATGCATCCGGATATCGCTCACTCTGTATGATTGACACAGCCGGTAAATTGCTGTAGAAGATAATCTAGAGGAGATTGGAGACGGCCTTGGATGGATCAGGTTTATCGGACCGCAAATTTGCCTTTCGGAACGCATAGTTGGCTTTACAGTTTATGCCATAGAGAGAGTTTTGAACATAGTGAAAGATGCCATCAGTGGAGTCTGCTGGCTTGAAGGTGATAAGGAATACTGTGTTGTCATCAACTTGGATGTTACGAACGCGTTTAACTCTGCAGATTGGGATGCTTCATTGGCTGCACTCGACACGAATAACGTGCCGAAATACCTGATAGAGCTGATTGCCAATTATCTTAGGGACAGAGTCCCGTTGTACGACACAGATGTTAGCAGGAAATCATATGTAGTTTCGGCTCAGTCTTAGGTCTGATACTATGTACTCCCAAGGGGTACAATCATTGGTTTAGCAGATGACATTGCCTTGGTAATAAGCGAAAACATCTCGATAAACTGGAAAGAGCTTGGAATGATGCAGTTGCTGTGTTTAAAGGCTGGATTGTGAGAGCAGATCTCAAATTTGCGGATCACAAAGCTGAAGTCCTACCAGTAGGAGTAGAAAAAAAATAGAGTCTATCTAGTGATAGGCTATAACGGTTGGTGACCAGCAAATAGCCTCTAAGCAGGCGATAAAATACTTGTAGATCATGATCGACAACAGGCTCACCTTTAAGGATCACCTAAAGTATGTCGGTGGGATATGTGCACTCACAGCTTGTACACTTGTGCGAATAATGCAAAACATAAGCTGTTGCTTACTAGTGTGGTAAGA
Organism: Wohlfahrtia magnifica; assembly: GCA_023159175.1. Taxonomy (NCBI): domain Eukaryota; kingdom Metazoa; phylum Arthropoda; class Insecta; order Diptera; family Sarcophagidae; genus Wohlfahrtia; species Wohlfahrtia magnifica. The sequence goes on along the minus strand of JAKWBJ010000040.1, from coordinate 2,360,381 downwards.
TCAATTGCCTTATATGCAGCCCTCATATGGGCTGAGGCTATGCTTAGGAGAACATATAGAATGGGTGACGGCTCTGCCTTCCGCACAGTATCCACGGACGCGGTTTTGGTTATTGCGGGACTAAGCTGGTGGCGGATGTTGAAAGAAAGAAGCATGTTGCGAAAGGATTAGGGTCAGCAAACATGGGCCAACTGGAGGAAGATGCTATGGAAAGATGGCAACATGATTGGAATACCTCTTTGAGGGGAAGATGGACCGACGGCTCATACCCAATGTGGCTGATGGGGTAGGAAGGAGATAGGGGCAGGTAAATTTTTACCTGACTCAGTTGTTAAGCGGTCATGCATACCTTTTAAATATGGGCACGGCGACAATGATGTGTGCCCGGATTGTCCAAATGTGACCGAAATCCGGGGCAAGTTTGCTTTGACTGCCCGCTGTAAGAGGCGTTCCCTGGAAACGGAAATTTGATCGTGGATTGTGCCAGACAACACTGTTAGACTAATGTTGTCTTCAGCTAGGAATTGGAACTTTGTGCGTCAGAGGTTGGCCGAGAGTGCAAGATCTGCGGAAGGAGGGAGTAGCATTCGCTGAATCACCACTCCCCTAAAGTAATACTTGATGGTGGTCCCGGGGTAGTTAATGGATGGAAGAATTACGAACGTGGATGGAGTTTAGTACGTAGGCGCATGACAAGCCAGATTGTAAGTCTTTGCGCGAATCGTACATATTGGTTAGTCTGGACTGCTAATATATTTTGAAGATTCCCCAGCCATAGTTCGTATAGCTAAAACAAAAACAGACTACACACACAATGAAAAATAACACACAATATGTGTAATTACCCACAAGGTGGCAACACTGATACAAAGGAGATTTAATTTTTTCTATTTTTCTTCTTCTTATTCTCTTTAACACTAAACTCCTATATATTGTTATGGGAAAAACCATACAATCTATTGACTATTGTTTACAGCATTTTACAGGCAATTAGATGGTGGTTTTATATAAAAAGTATTAAAGCAAAAACAAAACAGAGTGAATGTATATAATGATGATTAAAGAAAATAATTTAAGAAATTTATCTATTTTTCTAATTTTATGTATTTGTTGTTTAAGTCTTTAAAATCTCACAGAAGAGTAAGAATCAGTTAGAAAAAAAATAATCGAAGTGTCATAGCAAACTTTGACTTTTAATTTGAATTAATATATGAATTTCATTAAGTGCCATAAGACATTGTTATGAATGCCTTAATGAATATTTAGTATTTATTAGAATTTAAGTTTAATCTCGTATATTTGAATATTCACAGACATATTCTTAATTAACAAACATTATCATTTTATTTTCTAGTTCTTTCCTTTTCTTAATTCTTTTATAGAAAATAGTTTTGTCTATACATTAAGCCTATGATGCCAACTTTTTATCTCTGCCTAATGAATACAAATTATTTACTAATTTTGTTGTTGATTTCAAAGTGAATATCTAATTTTGGATAGAAAATATGAAAGAAATGCCAAATTAAATGTTGAGACGTTTGATATGGAAACCACACATGCTCGTAAATTAAGAAGCCGCAGCAGCAGCAGCAACAATGGAGAAAAGAAATTATTGACTTAACGCTATACCAGTAGATAAGCCACAAATACATGGCAACATACTAAAACATGTGGATGTACTGGAAATATGTTTGTGTGTGTAGTTGTAGTTTTTATCATTTTCTTTTTTCGTCACTCCTCTAGAGAGCATATTGGCTTTCCAGAAAGCATCTATTGCTTTGTTTCAGTTTCTTTAATCAATTTGATATTACAAGCTAAGTAGATGATGAATCCGCTGTAGCTTCCTCCATATGAATTTATTTTGTGTAGTGGTGAAGATCCTTGCTAATTGTTGGTAAACTTTACTTTAGCATTGTAATATGTTCCCAGTAGGTGGCGTGCTTTTCCTGATAATTAGTCTGATACTTGTCATTATTGCCAGTGGTATGCGGGAAGATCAAGGCGGCTTCTTCTTTCTACAAAGCATTCATTGATTTGTTTCAGTTTCTTTAATCAATTCGATATTTTTAAGCTAAGTGGATGATAAATCCGCTGTAGCTTCCTCTATATGAATTTTTTTGTGTAGTGGTGAAGATCCTTGCTAATTGGTGGTGATCTTTACTTTAGCATTGTAATTTTACCCAGTAGGTGGCGTGTTTTTCCTGATCATTCGTCTGATGTTTGTCATCATCGCTAAAGGTATGCGAGAAGGGTCAGGGGGCTTTTTTCTTTATTTATTCTTTTTTTTTAGATGGAGTTGTCTGGAGGGAAGAAGTTGAAGCGTTTTTTCCATATTAACCATTCGAAACCACAATTAAATTTTTTCTTCATCATGTCCTCTGCTGGGGCTCGACCCTTGGTATTTTGTGTAGTCATGCGTGCCCTCTTACCACTACACCACGCCACCTCACACATGTAAAGATATATAAAAATCAACATTTACTTCGTATGGGAGGTGCTACTTCAACTTATGCAATTCGGCTAAATTTTTGACTGATGATTTGTATTGACCACAGAGTTATTTTTGGCCAAATTTAGAGATTCTTACTATAACCATTCTAGGGGTATAGACATAAAAATATAAATTTTGTATTATTTTACAAATATTTTCTAACTTAAAAAAAGTAAAAACCTTGGTACTGAATTCACCTTTCGTTGGCACATTTCTGAGAACATCACTAACAACGTATTTTATAGTCCTCTTATATATAGGGTCCGCCATATAATTTTCTTTTTTAAATGCTATAAAAAAAACTACTGAATATTTTCTCAAATTTCTTTTTTTATTTGAAAGTACAATGCTTCCGGTTAATAATTGAAAATAATTTCATTCATATGGCTGCCTCGGCTGGCCATGCAGTAGCCTACACGATCGGTCCAATTTTAAAGCACATTATCGATTGTGTGCAGCTGTATTTCACCAATGGCTTCACGAATGTTGTCCTTTAAAGCGTCAATTGTCTCTGGCTTGTTGGCGTAACACTTATCTTTGACGGCACCCCACAAATAATAGTCCAACGATGTCGTATCGCAGCTCCGAGTTGGTCAAACGACATCAGATCTGCGGCTGATAATGCGATCTTCAAAAACAGGGCGCAAAACATCGAGTTTAGCTTCGGCTGTGTGGCACGTAGTGCTATCCTGTTGAAGCCAAATATTGCCAGTATACTCCTCTTCAACTTTTGTGAGCAAAAATTCGTTCAACATGGCCTGATAACGATCGCCATTGACATTATTTTCGAAGAAAAATGGCCCAATTATGCCTCTGGACCAAAATCCGCACCAAACAGTGACTCGTTTTGGAAGTATCGGCTTTTCAATGTATGCGTGCGGGTTTTTCTGCCCCAAATGCGACATTTATGCTTGTTTACATACCCGCCAAGATCAAAATGAGCTTCAACTGAAAAGACGATTTTTTGGCAAAATCGGCATCTTCTGTAAGTCGATCGCAGGCCCACTTCAGCGGAAGGGTAAAACTACTTATCTGTCAAATCAGACATGAGCTAAGTGTTACCATTCACGAAATAAGCACTAGTTGAAAAAAAACGTTAGATGGCGGACCCTATTGCATGAATTCCTCCCTTTAGCCGTTCGTCTGCGGAACGTTTTTCTCTCGACAGTTTATCCTGCCACTTACGTTCATACTTTACTCTATCCTCCTTCCCGTAACCTATTTACGTAGTACTAGCATAAAGCACTACATGAGTAGGGGCCATCCACTGAGTGCTGGACTCAAAAGGAAAAAACCATCGACCTCCTCTTTAAATAAAAAACCAAATACGCATGTTTTCTTTCTTAGATTAAATGTTTTTGATAATTTTTTAATTGTTCTGATTATTCGATTAATTCCAACAATTTGAAAACCTTACTCGATTAATCGAGCACTTTTGGAAGTTTAAAATCGATTAATTTCTTACTCGAACTTTTATCGAATAATTTGCTACTCTAGTAGATTCACTTCAGATTATTGGTTTACCAAGCTTCGGGGATCTATTTTTACCGGTATATTAGGAGCTTAAGGGTCAGCCCTATCTTCTTGCTAAACCGAAACACTAAACTCATAAGCAAAAATAAGTACTTTGAACACTTTTTGTGATAGGGAATGCTTGCCTGATATAAACTAGTTTACTAGTTATGAAAATGAAAATTTGTTGATGTCATTGTGTATGTAATGGTTGGCGTATAAGCGATATATTTTTCAAAATGCATACGAGGGCGGATTGATATAGAAGCTACCTAAGTAGGAAAAAATTTTTTTTTTTTTTTCAAAAACCATTCATTTCTCAACATAGTCCCCTTTTAGCTCAATACGCTTAGTAAGACGATTTTCCAACTTTTTTATACCATCTGAATTATACGATTTTGGGAACTCCTCAAAATACGCATTAGTTTCGGTAATCACTTCTTCGTTTGAGATGAATCTTTTTCCTGCGAGCCATTTTTTCAAGTTTGGAAACAGGAAAAAGTCACTAGGGGCTAAATCTGGACTATAAGGTGGATGATCAACCAATTCCAATTCTCGTAGTATTAACATCGTATCTAATGCTGTGTGAACCGGTGCGTTGTCTTGAGGAAAGAGCACTTTTTTCTTGTTTAAATGTGGTCGTTTTTCCTTGATTACATCAACCAATTGATCCAATAATGCACGATAATACTCTCCTGTGATTATGGATCCCTTTTCAAGATAATCGATGAGCAATATTCTGTGTGCATCCCAAAATACAGTGGCCATAACCTTGCCAGCCGATTTCGTTGTCTTCGCCTTCTTCGGAGCACTTCCACCAGCTTCCACCCATTGCTTCGATTGATTTTTGGTTTCAGGTGTGTAGTGGTGGACCCACGTTTCACCAACAGTTATTAATCTACACCACAAATCAGCAGAATTATGCTTTATCATGTCCAAACACCGCTGTGAAGTGATCCGTCGAACTCGTTATTGTTCAACACTGAGCAAACGCAGCACCCATCTTGCCGATAGCTTTTTCATATGCAAATGTTCATGCAAAATGTTGAACACACGTTCATATGATATGTTTACCATTTCAGCAATCTCACGTATTTTGACCCGGCGATCATTCATAACGATACCGAGGATTTTCTTGATATTTTCTTCAGTTGCCACTTTTTTTCGCCTTCCTCTTGATGGTAATGCAATATTTCACCATATAATCTGACAGAGTAGATTCGCCGTAATGTTTCTCAAGCTTTTCTTTTATCTATTTCGCCGTTTTGCCTTTCATATAATAGTGTTTAATCACTACACGAAATTCACTTTTTTCCGTTTTCCAAGAAACACAAAAGTTGCTTATTTCAAACGACTACAACAAATAAACTAATCGATGAATTTGGCTAAAGTTTTAACAGCTGACGTTTGATAGATCGTAATTTCTAAAAAAGAAAAAGTTTTTGTGTTTGTGCTGCCATCTAGCGGTAGGTAGCTTCAATGTCAATCCGCCCTCGTACATATACCATACGCTCTGTAGAATTATCTGCAATTACAGCAAAAAATTCTTATTTTCAAAACTACTTACTTTCACTTTATTGGGATTAAAATTAGTATTTACTACTCGATTTTCATCAATTATATTTCATTTTATTTCTATTATACGCAGCTTTATGAATAAATAGTGAGACTGATAACTATTTGCTGCTTTCTATTTTCGGTGAATTTTTAGAAATCAAAAATATCCTAATTTAAAAAAAAATATGATCTTTTTCAATAACTCCAAAAATACGGGTTAAATTTAAAAAAAAATGATATCAAACTGACTTAAAGCTGGTAAAATTTGGAATTTTTTAACATATGGCTTAACGAAATCGAATAAGTCATTTTAAAGTTATCATAAGATGTTTCAAGCAGACTCCTACAAAATCTCACACATTAGAAAAAAAAAAAAAAATTCTAGAAAAGAAACTTATGCATAGAATCCAAAATGCTATTGATTTTTGAAGTTAGGCGACCATAGCGCATCAAACAAATATAGTATTTATTGGAGTTATATTTGCTTGTTGCATAGTTTTCTTATGAAAGTTATTTCGTTTCGTTACGTTCATTCGTAAAGTATAACTTCACCTATTATTTTCCACGAATCCTTATTCTTTTCTATTATAAAAATGTCATTATCTCTGCTCTCCACACAACAACAGCAATATATATTATTCGCGTTATTTAGAATAGATTTTTTGACGTCATCGCTTGGAATGATTGTACTAAGTAGTTAACAGAGGCATAAGAATGGAACTTAATCAAGACTTAGGACTATGGAATTTGGCAATGGCAATGCCTATTAGCAAACAAAGCAATAAACGAACTGTTGCACAACCTTGGGGACAGTGCAAAAACTAGCCTGCAATGTAACCCTCAGGGTAAGCGTAATATGGGCCAGTGGAGGCTAAACACACGAACAAGGTCCCATCATTGTCACAGATACGTTATATTGCACAGAAAAAAACCAGCTGGAGAATCTTTCTATAGTCTTTATAACTAGACATAGAACGTCGAACGCTTGAAGATTGTTAGAAGCAGGAACGTGCAACTAAAATAAATATATCTTAGACCTAAGCTGTGAGAAATATCTTGACGTTGCAACTCACGATTTGTTGCTTTAACAAAATTATTCGTTTGTAGACACTAAGAATTAAAACGTAAACTGTAGTGTAGAGTTGTACACAAATCAAGTTTGGGAACTCCTGTCATTTACTACAGCGCTAAAAGATAACAATGCACTTGTTTACAAATAAACAACAACAAAGCGGCAACAAAGCAAGCATAAATCTAAACAAATAACAAACAACAACAAAACAACATGGACTAAAAAAAAATAGTTGTTTATCATCTTATAACTCCAATGTGTGCCGATGTGCTATGATAAGTAAGACACCCGCCTACCAACCAGAAGGTCTTCCGTTCAATACCAGGCCAGAGCATCTTAAAAAGATAAAGTTTTTCGACAGCGGTATCATCTCATAACATTAGCTAATAACAGGTTATGAGTATTATTTACTATTGAAAACTTCTCTCATGCATATGCCGTTCGGAGCCGGCATTAAACGGTAGGTCCCTTTCAATGAGTTTAAAAATAGAATCAGGTGCAGCTCATTGACAGTGTGATGTCCACATGTTCTTTTGTGGAATGTTATGGGAAATAATATATCGCCATAAGAACTGCATAAAAAGGAAGGTGAATAATATCATACCCGAAATGACGAGATTGTCGATGTCATTTCTAGATGTCATTTACTCAGCCATATAAAAGGCATATTGATGCGTACAGCAGTCAGTTTAAGTGAATTAAGATCAGCGAGAGTATTGGTTTGAGCTCAATGTAAGAGGAGTTTGAAGATATCGCGATCGAACTCTACTAGTGGAGAGAGTTTTGACACAAACTCAGTGTGAATGTGATGATCTTGAACGTTGCTTTCAATGTATCCCTAACACGAAGGAAAACTCGCTAAAGAGCTGGCTATTGAGCTTTAATAATATGTGCATCGCACCATCTGAGTACCATATGGCTCCCATCGAATCAATTTTTTCAAGCTACCGCACCATCTCAGTGTGAATGTGATGATCTTTAGTTAGAAAAATCTGGCGAGTGATTGTGGTTCTTTGCAAAGTTGTAAACAGAGATTAATTAGCTACCAGCAGTGAAACACAAAACTGTGTTAAACGAAAAATTATTGAACTTGAAACCAAACACAAATTTATTTTTATTTTAACTGCAATCTACGAACTTATTAAATAAACGTTTTTAAAAAGCTAAACACGTAATAGAATAAATATTTAAGCTAAAACAGGTCATTTAAAGTAAATGAGCTTTTGCGTTTAAAACTCTTTAAAAAACGGCTGTCTTTTACTAAAAAAAAAATCTTTTGCCAAATAAACTAATTTTTTGTTTGTTATTCCCAAAATGCCACTTTCAAGCATTTGCTTTAATTTAATTTCTTTATTTAAGTTTTCTTCGTGAACTTATTTTGCTGCAATACTGCTCGTATATTCGCAGTTAATTTTGTGTTTAAAATGAAATTAAACTGTCAACGAGTCTATGTTTTAAGGGTAAACGATGGATTCATTGTAACCAGTTGAACGGTTTAGCAGCAGTAGTTAATGAAATTGTTGCAGCAGTAGTACAACAACAATCTTAAAAACTAAAAGAAAAAAGGGAAGAAAAAAAATAAAAATAAAAATAAATACAAAACGACTTTTAAATGCTCTATAAATTAAACTGAATTGAATGATATTAAAGACAGCTGCAGAAATGATTTGTTACCTCTTGCTTGCAGTGCTGGATTAACGATATATTTAAACAGTGGAAAATAGCCCTCTATTTCCGTTAAATACTTTCATTCAACAGCCACTTGACCTTATTTTTTGCAAGAGATTTTTTGTATTTTTATTTCAATTTTATGTTTAAAATGCATGACCATTCAATTGTAAGTGAGAGTAGTAAGTGCGTTAAGTTACTCGTTTCTCGTACAAATTTAATTTTTAACAGTTTCTCTCTGCTTTGGACCAGAATTCAAACTTAAGGGCAAACAAAAAGTTGCATGAATGAAAAAAAAAAACAAAATTAAAATCAACTCAAATACTCTTGGCATAGTGAAACTCTATTGTGCCAGTAGTACCAGTACCAGTACCAGTACCACCATCGCCACCACCATCAACTCCACCACTATTTATTTAAGTTGTTCATTTCATTTTATTTCATATTATTTTTACTTTTTATTTTATTTCATTCACTACACTTCACCATTTTTTTGTTTTTTTTTTGTTTTTTTTTTTTTTTGTTTTCTGTTCCCAACTGAAACTGGCGTAAATTGTTAAGACTGTGGTAGAAAAAAATATATATACAAAAACAACAACAACAATAACCCAAAGTCTAAAGTTTTTATGTGCCAAGTTTAACACAGTGCAACAGAAAAAAAAAGAAAAAAACAACAACGCAATTCTCTTCTGTATGCCAACACTTCCTTTTGTTTTCTCTGTGTTGCTGCTGTTTTATCCATTTGTCTGGCTCTGTATTTGGGTTTTTATTATTCCCCAATGGGTATGAGAAAAGTGTGTAAATTGCAAAAGGATTCAATACTTTAAGGCCAACAGGGATATTTTTTTTCTCATCTCTATGCATAAATATTATGGGAATAAAGAAACACAAACTGTTTCTCTTACATATTCACAAAACACAAAAAAACAAAAAAAAAACTAAATTTTTTTTTTATGAAAACGAATAACAAATATCAACATCAATAACTACTGACTTAAAGGGATTATAAAGCTGATTAAGTCAATAAAAATAGTCAATATACTAACTGAACTTTAAAATTTTTAAGATCATGAGTTCACACTATCCAAAGTTGAAATTCGAATGTTGCTTTCAATGTCTCCCTAACACGAAGGAAAAATCCACAAAGAGCTGGCTATTGAGCTTTAAGCACATGAGCGTCCCCTCATCTAAGTACTATTTGGCTCCCTTCGAATCAATTGGCTAATAGCTGAAGCAATATTTTTAATTTACCATAGCACTGTAGCGTTTCTCAGACAGAGGTATCACCCATACGAGCTGCTTTGATGGTCATTGGAAAGAGCAGCGTCTCCAGGAAAAGTATTGGCATACTTTCGAATAGCCAGGCGGCTGTAAAAGCTCTGGGATCTCACGTGTTGATCTCAAGAACAGCTATAGACTGCCGCAGATCTCTTAACGAGATGGCTGAGCTGTATAATACGTATATTATGTGAGTACTGGGTCACAGATAAGTTTCACCGATCATCTGCTCTTGTTTCCGCGCATCATTTGTCTGGCCATTGATGCATTGTTTTGAATCTCACTTCGTCAGCAGTAGTGCTCTTCTCATCCCATACTCATTCCACACAAGTGACGGTTGATCAAAGGTGATCTTTCCGCTAATGACGAAGACTACCGTAACCCTAAGAACCAACTCCAAAAATTAGCGGCTGGACTTCGCTCTCAGTGTATCTCCCCTAATTAGGACATAAAACAATTTCTAGTTTATAATCCCAATAATCAGCTTCCTCTTGCTCTGTGTACGTCTACCAATACTTGTCAACAAGGCAAGCGTAGGGCTCAATAATTGCGAATTACCAGCGAAACCTCTATCTAGTAGGCCAACTATCGGTTTAAATTTGAGGCAGCGATTATTTCGTATCTGACAATACTTAAGCCATTCTATTGTCACAAAATTCAATATATTAGCGCTACTGAACAAAATGAATCGATATACGCTTGAGCAACGGTGGGATATATGAGAAATATATTTCCAAAACAAAGGCTGTTGGCCGGAAATTGCATGAAAAGGTCCTGCAAAATTTAGTCGCAGAGAAGGACCAACAGTGCCCGAAATACTCAAGTTTATTGCTAAAGTTTATGAAACTGGTTTAATTATTAATGCGCCAAGACGTAAACGTGCAGTGCGTACACCACAAAATATCGAAGCTGTGGCTGAGAGTGTGCGTGAGTATTCGTCAACATCAACTCGTCATTGTTCTCCAGAACATTGAACATTTCACGCAGCAGTTTACATCGAATTTTGCAAAAATATCTCGGTATGACGCCTTACAAAGTTCGATTGGTTCAAGAGTTAAAGCCGTGTGAGCATCCGCTTCGCTAGATTGCCCAACGAAAAACTGCAACTCCATCTAAAAAACTAAAGAAAAAGCCCCCTTGACCTTCCTAATAATCACCACTACGCAAAAATCATATGAAGGAAGGTACAGCGTATTAATCATCTACTTACCTTGAAAGGATCAAATTGATTAAAGAAACTGAAACAAAGTAATGTTTGCTTAGTGTAAAGCCAATATACTCCCTAGAGGAGTGACGGAGAAAAAAAGGAATAAAAAACATATCGGGCAAATGGCCTCTACGGCTTTGTACGCGTATACACACATACGCTCTCATTTGACGAAATTTTCCATTACCATTTTGCACAGATGTGGCTAAATTTCACTGGCGCGTTAAACCTCCTCCCCTAATAAAGGGTCCGCCAAATAAATGTTTTTTTTGTTAAAAATGCTATAAAAAAAATACTGAATATTTTCCCAAATTTCTTTTTTTATTTGAAAGTACAATCCTTCCGGTTAATAATGGAAAATAATTTCATTCAAATGGCTGTCTTGGCTGGCCATGCAGTAGCCTACACGATCGGTCCAATTTTTAAGCACATTATCGATTGTGTGCAGCTGTATTTCACCAATGGCTTCACGAATATAGTCCTTTAAAGCGTCAATTGTCTCTGGCTTTTTGGCGTAACACTTATCTTTGACGGCACCCCACAAATAATAGTTTAACGGTGTCAAATCGCAGCTCCGAGGTGGCCAAATGACATCAGCTCTGCGGCTGATAATGCGATTTTCAAAAACAGGGCGCAAAACATCGAGTGAAGCTTCGGCTGTGTGGCACGTAGCGCAGTCATGTTGAAACCAAATGTTGCTAATATCCTCCTCTTCAATTTTTGTGAACAAAAACTCGTTCAGCATGGCCCGATAACGATCGCCATTGACTGTAACGGCCACTCCTTGCTCATTTTCTAAGAGAAATGGTCCAATTATGCCGCTGGACCAAAATCCGCACCAAACAGTGACTCGACTTGGGTGTATCGGCTTTTCAATGTATGCGTGCGGGTTTTCTGTGCCCCAAATGCGACAATTTTGCTTGTCTACGAGTACATACGCAACAAGATCAAAATGAGCTTCATCTGAAAAGATGAATCATCTGTAAGTCGATCGCAGGCCCACTTAGCGAAGCGTATACACAACCAATTCGTTCAGCGAAAGGATAAAACTAATTATCTGTCAAATCAGACATGAGCTGAGTATTACCTTTCACGAAATAAAACGTTAGAGGGCGGATCCCTTACATAGGTGGTTGTGATTTCAAATAACCCCATAAACTTAAATCTAATGGTGAAATCACAGAAAGAACTGTGTTATCATGTCGCCATAAGAGTCACGGCTTGACAAGCCTGATTTTCAAAAAAATATGGTCAAATTATGTCGCCAGCCCTAAATCCACAATAGACAGTGACACTTTTGGCGATAGACAAAGCCATTAAAGTGAAAATGTGCCTCATAGCTTCCTTTCTTCTTTTTTTCTTGATGTTCAATAATCCATTCAACGAACTTTCTTGACTGTATATGGTCATTAGGCTTCAGTTGTTTTGTTAACTGAATTTTGTAAGCACGGCGATACAGGTCTTTAGTGGGTGTATGCTGTAGAGGGCCTTTTGGCATTTGCAATTCTTGTATACGACTCCGAACTGGGGTTCCTGGAATGTCACCGCCACTCGCACATAGTGCTTCGATACTGACATTTGAATGGCTTGCTTTTGGACGATCAGTGTCTTTGATGGAATGCAGTCTCACTGAATTTTTGTATTAAAGTCTTCATAGTTGACGAAACTAATACACTATTGCGACCATATTTTGTATGAAATTTTCGAACTCGCCCGCCAAGCTCTCATTAGTTTTGAAATATTGTTTAATAATGAAGACACGTTGTTCTATTATGTAACGCGCCATTTTTACTAAACCCAGACTGTCAGCTGTAGAATTGCGTTTTTGGGATTGGCGACAAATTCAAATCTTGCGTTATGCGTCTTGGGATGATGATTTTTATATGTTTCTTAGACTTAATCTTTTAATGAAGATTTTCTTTTACTGCTTATTTTAAAGACAACAAAACTGATTGTGTTTATTTTCATTTACTCGTAATATCACTTCTTCCGTCTGGTCTAACATTTTATGTTTTAATACAAATTTAATTTTATTTTTATTTGTTTTTCCTTTAGTGATGGTCAAGCTGGTCATATTCAAGCACTATTAGCCTTAAACGTACCAAAGATAAATAAAAGGCATTACAAGGAATTTTGTAACCTTAGTCAGTCAACGTCTTAAATAAGGGTAAATGTGAACCGTATTTATTCCATTTCAGTCATCATACTTAAATAACGGAAGAGATAAGAAATAAGACCTTAAGGTCATATGACTTGTCTTAGAAGTTTTTTATTTCGATTTTTGTTTGTTTTTTTTTTTCTAGTTTCCCCTAAATCTTAATGGAATTTTTTTCCGAAATATTTTTCTTTACTTATTATTGTTTTTCATCATTCATTTTACTTGTACAGTAACGCCGTACAAGACAGCATTTCATAGTTTACTTGAACCATTTTAGCCAGGAAACAAACTTTTACTTTTACTTCTACTTTTTCTACATTCCGTCGCATTCCATCTCTCCCTACCTCACACTCTTGTGCTCTATCGTTCCTTCTTCTATAATCAGTAGATACTACGTTTGTATTACTTTGGTTTCTATTTTAACGTCAAATGCATTGATTTTGTTTTTCTTTATTTTTGGCTTTTATTGCTGTACGAGTGTGAGAGAGAAAGTAACAAATCTTCGAATTTCGCCTCAAAATTTTTTCTTTTAAATTTTCTTCGTTTAATGTAACCAAAGTTCTCTCTGGCAATTAAAGCCATCGTCCGGTATCTAAACATTTCATTTGACTGTCGTCCGTTACTTGATCAGCAAGCAACACAACACTCAAGTTATGGATTGTCCAGCATAAATTTGTTTCTTAACTTGTTATTTCTGTTGTTGGTGTTGCTGTTGGTATTTGTTAGCAAGTTTTCAATTAAATCGAAACTTTCCAATTGGAGAAAAAAGAAGAAAAATCAAATGTTAAGTTTTATTTAATTTTTCTTTTTAAGTAAGATTTTCGGAAGTTGGTTGTCTTTTAATTGGATTTTTCTTTCTCTTTTTTCGGTCTCTTCATCAAATTGATATGAAATTTAGGAGCAAATTTTTACGGAAGCCCTATACAGAAAACAAGATTTAAAAATCATGTTTGATTTTTTCGATTACTAAATAAACGCTAAGTAAGTTCGTATTTTAAGAAAATATCTTAATTTAGTTTAAAATTTACATTTTTTACATAATTTTCTCACAGTGTTGCCATATTTTTTTAAGAAAAACTAAAAATTTTTAAGATGAAAACTGATCTTCAAGTGAAAAAACTACAAAAAGCATTTTGAGCTTTTGATAATCAGAACAATAATTTGAAAGGTAATCAAGTGAATTCTAAAAAAATATCAATAAAACATCAATTTGAAGCTTCATGCGATATCAATTCCACTCAAATTTAGAATTTAATTTCCAGAACATTCCGGATAATGTATTTCATAGTGTATTTTTTTATACAAACAAAACACAACAAATACAATGTGATATACGTAAATAATATAATGACATCGACATGACATGGATTTGACATTTTCTCCCCGACATCCTTCGCCTTCAGCGGGTAAACCGGATTCGAGTACCCCGAATTCAGTGGTGCTAACCGCTTTTTAAGATTAGCTCTTGTTTTCCAGATATACCTTTATTTCCAAAGTGGAGAAGGTTGCACAGCATATATCAGGTCACTTAAGTCCGTAGCATGACACATGGTATTTTGTACATGTGATTATTATTTAGTACTAACTTTCAAACGATACGTGTATAAATTTGACAGCAATCTAACCATTGATTAGTGGGTTAGAGCATTATGTGTGAAGCAACTTTTGTTATTTGATATAATAATTGGAACAAATGAGTTTCGCGTTTTGATAAAGCATTGTTTTATGCTGAACAAAAATACAGTGAAAGCCAAACAATGTCTTGATAAACATTATCCGAACTCTGCTCCATCGAGGCAAATTGTAGAGAAGTGGTTTGTTGAATTTAGACGTGGTCGTGGAGGCACAAATGTTGCATAGCTTAGTGAACGCCCAAATGAGGCTGTTATTCACAAATAGAAGGTGAACTAGATAGCTGACCATGAAAAGAAATCGGAAGGTAGTGTTTTTACCACAAACATTTGGGTATGCGAAGCTTTCTTCAAAGTGGTTTTCGGGTGAGCTAACAAATCAATGAAAACGAGGGCAAAATGTAATAAACTGGGCTTCGAATTGCTAATGCACCTGCCGAATTATACAGATTTAGCCCGTAGCAACTTTTTCCTGTTTTCAGATCTCAAGAGTATGCTTGCTGGAAAGAAATTATAGTCCAATGTTGAAGTAAGTTGACTCTGAGGCCTATTTTGACGAGAAAGAGAAATCGTGCTATAAAAATGGTATCGAAAAGTTTGAAAATAGGTATCCTCGTTGTATCGCTCTCTCGAAGGCAACTAAATATGTTGAATAATAAAATCGAGTTTTCTCAATATTTTGTTTTTTTCTTACTAGTCCTACGGACTTATTGAGTGACCTCTTGCTGCAACATCTGCATAATTTATAGAAAAACTCATTATTGAAACAAAAAACTTCAAAACTCTCGATGCTAAAAAAAATACAAAATACAGATAAATCTGCACATTTGGCAACGCTGCTTTCTCGACAGGAGATTTGACTGGTCTAACTGAACAAAGATTGTTAATAAGGCCCTTGTGGTCTATATCAATAGAAGCAAGATGTTGGGCAGAGTGAGCCGTGGTATATGACATACATAGGGGGCTCTATTGCATGTGCACTACAGTGTATTTCAGATAAAGGTCATGGTTGAGCAATGCTTATTAAGTATCAGCATTTTCCACAAAATCTGCTGATTTACTCGAACAGCCAGACTGCAATCAAGATCCTTACAAGCGTTACCTCGAAGTCTATCCTTGCTCATAAATGCGGTAGGCTTCTAAGAGAAATTTCGTATGGATTCCTGAACACTGGGATATAGTTTGAAATTAAGTTGCTGATGAAATGACTAAAGTGGGTACTGAACTCGAAATTTTCTAACAGGAACCTAACATTAGTGTTCCAATTGCCGTTGCTGGAAGATATTCTTATGTCGATGTATGGCGAGTTTCTCAAGAGAGCCCGGGATAAGGAAAGGACTAAATGTCTTCCCTCCTTGAATCACAGATCATTTCATTTCATTATTACGTTTCTGACAAGCCATTACAAGTTTGGAAGACATGCCGACAGTCTCTACATGGCCTAGCGTGATTCTTGCAGAAGCTGTAATTCTGAAGAGGAAAAAGCAACCTCATGCGTCAATTTCCTGCTCTTGCCACCTGACGGCGGTTTTTTGTCTTCTATATGTTATATATGTATATATATATTCTATATGTTGTATAGGAATAAAAATGTTTTCGTATGAAGAATTTTTGAACGTCAGGCTAGTTATTGTGTCTGTATTATCACAATGGGCCCGAACTCTGGCCTAATTAGGACTTCATTCTAATTCGTTGGAAATAATTTTTTGCAACTCCTATTCCTTCTTGTCACAGTGGGATATCTTCTAGAGATGTCGCGGTATATACTGATGGCTCGAAGACGGTCCAGGGTCGGGTTTCTATTCTGATGAATCGCACCTGAGGCTCCCTCAGACTACCCAGTGATTGCATTGTTTTTCAGGTGGAGGTTAACGCTATAGACAAAGCCACTAAGAGTATACGGAAATTTAATCTCGGGGCCTTAAGACCTATTAGGATCTATAAAAACAGTCTCGCCGCAATCAGTGCTCCTAACTTTTACGTTATTAAATCGAAATGTCTTATTAGCTGAATTCGACCCTCTATGTAAGCTGTTAAGTTTAATAGATAGATGGGCACTGAGCAAGAAGGAACACATGTGGACCAATATCACCACTTGTAGAATATCTAACATAGTTTGGCCTTCTATTCTTATGGAAAAGACTAAGTCTGTTTGTAGGTTTGAAAGGGGATCAATCAGGCTTCTTTCGGTCAGAATTACCGGGCACTGTATGATAGAGAACATGGAACGTCCTGCTTATGGCTACTGTAGGAGCTGTCTAGACAAGGAGGAGGAGGAAGTGCAACACCTTCACTGTGACAGTCTCGCTCTATGGGACTTTAAATTGAAGCACTTGGGTGCATGTTACTGCCATAATCTAGACTGTCCTAGGGATATCTCACTAAAGAAGTTGATTGACTTCGTCAATGGTACTAATTGTCTCAAGTGAGGGAACTGAAATGTTTTGTGTGTTTAGGTGGGGATCTTTTTTGGTACTCCCCCATGTTCGACTATTTGGCCTGTTTAATGGGTCTGTTCTGTAAAGGATATCACAATGGGCCAATGGGCCTACGAGTGAACTCGTGACCAATATAACCTAAACTAACCAGCCCTTCTTATATTAATGCCACTAGTTAGGTAGCCTAAAGGGAGGAGACAGTTACTGTCTTAAGTCCTCAGACATACATCTAAGCCAGTTTCGGTCTTTTGTGATTTCGCTATTTAATTTAGTAAACTCGAAAACCCTTTCAATTCTGTTCCTAACAAACTCAGTAAATTTTATACGCTGCTCTGCTTACTGCAAAGCCTATCCTTATTAAGTCAGCCTATTAGCTTATTCATTCAATGCCCAATACTTCAACTCGAATCTTATTGCCTCGAAGGGCTTTGGGCTGTTAAGTATGCGTTTCATCATTTTTTTTTTTTTTTTTTTTTTTTAAATGCAACCTCTTTTTGCAGCTTAAACTGCAGAAAATTATTTCATTTCACTATTATTTACTTGTTTTCTTGTGCCTTTTTATCTTGAAGTTTTATTCATTTGCATCACTCATGTCAGTCAGTGTAACAGTTATTTTCTATTGTAAGCCAACAAGTGTGAAACACATAAGAATGTTTGCATTTCTTTAATATTTCTGCTTATTATTTGCACTTAAAGTACTTTGTTGAGTGCATCTTAAGCTTCACTCACGTTTCATGAAATGAAAGAAAATGAAAATAAAATAATAGGACTACACACATAAAATTTTTATAAAAAAATAATTCACTTTTAAACCTTTTTTCCCCATTAAATATTTTAAACACATAGACGATGCCAGGCTGCAGACTACAAGCTACAAAAAATAAAATACACTTGTTTATATGAATACGACTATTTTGATAGCTGCAGAGCTACACGGCTACACAACTACTTATGCTGTTGTTGCCGACATGGGCTTATTTCTATTTTGTTCGGCTCGAAAATTTAAAATAATAAAAAAATTGAAAATAATTAAATATAAAATTAAAACACTTAAAAATATTTATAAAAAAAAGTTTTTATAAATTAATGTATTTGTTGTTTTTACGGTCTTTATTAATTCCATTGTAACTTTATACACTTTGACTCAATACTGCAAATTCCCTTATACGACACTTTTTATTTACGCCTGAATGCAACTTTACTTATCGACAGCCAAATGATCACTAGCTCATCAGCCGCAATACGCCATCTTTTTATAGTATTTCATCATTAGTTTCGAATGTTCTAGTACAGACAAGAATCTTCGATTTATCTACGTTGATTCAAATGGTCTCAAATAACTTTATAAACACATAAGAGTATCGAACTGGCAACTCCATGCGGATGGTAGCAATCTTAATTAGTACAGGTAATTTTAGCAGTTATTAAGCCTTGACACAATCCAATAAATTTTTATAGCTAAAAGCTCATACTATGTCCTTGATGTGGTGAATTTTATCTTTAACATTTTCATTTTCGTAACAACATAAAAATGAAGGTGTGCAATGGTTGTTTGTTAGGTAGCTAAGCAGCAGAACTGGTTTTTTAAAGCTTTTACAGTATCTCTTTGTATGTTTGGAATGAACTTTACGCCATAAAAAAATTCCAAGTGGGCGTTGCCACACGCATAAAAAGTTAATATTTATTTGTCTATATTTTCAAAGTGATAATACTTACACAGAGTCTCCAAATTTGGCCCATATAAAATCGCAGTCAGTAAAAACCATCTGTCAAAATGTGATTTGAATTGGCCAAGTAGGCGTGGTACCTACCTTCATCAGTCAGTAACAGGGCGAGATTAGATAAGTGGGCTTGGCAGCTTCCATTCCTACTAAATAATGAATTTTGTTTATGTGGAGAACGACAACTATTTAAGCTTCGTTACCTATACACATCAGCCAAAGAGCGGGTATTGCAATAAAGCACATACATGTTATATATAAAACTGAATGTGTGTTTGTGTCTTTCTGGAAGTAACTACAGGCTATTTTAAATATTTTTACTTGAACCGGATGGAAATGAAATAGGGAAAAAAGGGTTAAAAATCACAACTAAGATAATAGTTAAAGAAAATGACAAAGATATGCATCGACGCACGCCGGGCTTTAGACAGCAATTTAAATTTTAAATTTTATTTTATAAAAAAGACAATTTTTTTTTTGATTCTCAATATATTTAAATCAGGGTTGGCAACCCTCTGGCTAACCCAATTAAAAACCCGGGTGGGTTTTTTATTTAAAAGTTTTCATAGCTTATTTACAACAAAAATAGGTGTAATTTACGTATTGGGACTACAAATTAATTTGATTTTGAAATAACAACTTTATCGAATTACCGCTTATAACTTTTCTCCACTTTTGAGACAATTTCCAAATCCCGTTTCAGAACGGGCGCTCTAACTTTGAAGCCAATTTGGTATTTCTTCAAAGGAAATGATTCGGTGACATGTTAAGAGATAAACTCATATCTCCTTATACGTCCTAGATAGTTCTGAAAATGTAGGCCGTAAATCGAAATGCCTTTAAACGAGATGAATATGTGTTGCGTTTACTTCCCTTACACTTAAAAAAAAAACGGAGAATTCACGTTTTTTTAACCGTATAACGAGGTAAATTGCGCTTAAAGCGAATGTTTTCCATAATACAAACAGGTCGTTATAGCGAAATGCCATGTAAAGAAAGCCTGTTGTATAAAGAGGTGTGAGTATATTGTATTCGTCGCAACAGCCGACGGAGCAATGTTCGGAGAATACGGCGGTTGCGGCATCTGATCATTTCTAACAATTGTTTTGAAACTTTTGCGATGTCTGTCCTTATATTCCGGCTTTTATCTCATAAAGCACCTTTTAAACGAAGTAATTGCAGTCCGCTTCGATCACTCATAGTACACAATGACGCCTTGATCCCACCACGATAAGGATAATAAGCAAAAAATATTGTCGACTTGAAAGAAATTTGGTAGCATTTATAAAACCCAATAAAACCTAAAAATGAATACACGACTACAATTGCCGTTAGCAGCGTTTATAGTCGTGTAGTTGTGAAGCCTGCAGTCGTTTATGTGTTTATAGTATAAGAGTTAAAAGTAAATTAATTTCCACTCCAGATTTGTCATACATAAGATAAAATTTAAATTTATTATTGTGCTGGCAACTTTTGCTTGTCATTTTAAATTAAATTTCCTATTCATTAGAGGCCTTGCCCATTCCATACTATTTCCTGCTGCCTATACTCAAATGTAAATCCTTAAATATTAGCATTTAACTGCCATAGTTTGGCTGTTGGCATGTTAACTTATTATTTTGGCCATTTAAATAAAAACACTCTTCAGAAACATAAAAACTAACAACAACAACAACAACAACAATAGTAATAAAAATAACTGTTAACGTGTTCCGTTAACTACTACCATCAACTGATTTCATGCAGAAATAATCCGTCATCATAACCTTCACTTCATAGCCCCTTGCATTTCAAAAATATTTTCTCGTGTTAAGCGAGTTAAGCAAGTTGTTCGTTTTTAAAATAAAAAAAAAATAAAAAGAATTTCAATTTCATTTTGAATAGTTGATGTAATTGTTTCAAATTTGTTGCAATCAGCTTTAAATTAGTTGTTCTTGCTGTTGTTGTTGTTGTTTATGTTGCTGTTAAACTTACTTTTTTTGTTTCGTGTTTTTCTTGTTATTTTCCATAAAGTTGAGACTGTTTTTTACCCCTCATTTATTAACGTTTTATCACGTTTTTCGCTGATGAATTTTAAATGAAACCATTTAGAATCATCAAGGTGGCCAACTTAAAGTTTTGCCAGCAGTTCTCACTGGCAAGTTTAATGGGTGTAAAGTGATGAAAAATAATTTTTTATTTTTCTTTTTTATTTTTAATAATTTTAATAACAAAAGAAACGAGTTTTAGGAAATAATGGAATATTTACGTGGCACACAATTTAAGTGGCATGTTTTTAATAGAAAAATTAAAAAATTATGGCAAGTGGTGGCGAAATTTTAATATTTTAAAAATAATTTTTAATTTAACGTTTAATAGGGGACATACTCTGAATACTTGTTAGCCAAACTAAACTTTAATGTTGGCATTATTTTTAGCTTTAATAGAGGATCTAAAATAACTCGAAACTTTTTATAATCCTGGGATATAAGGAGTCAAACAGCGTTAGGCGAAATATAAAATTTGTTTAAGAGAAATATTATATTACAGATGCATAGTTTGGTCGGAAGATGCAATTATTTTGAGGAACCATAATACGCTATTTAAAATAATGGAACTATACGTAGTGTTGTGGTGCTTAGAGTGCATGCATACCAACACAATGGACCCGGATTCGAAATGAAGAAGAAGATCCCCTTACCATACAGTTTACATCTGGCGTTGATGACAAACATCAAAAGAATAAACGCCACCTATTGGGAAAAACTTACAAAGCTAAAGTAAAGATCACCCCCAATTAGCAAGGACATTCACCACTACACAGTCATATGTAGGGTGCTACAGTGGAAAAATTATCTACTCTGCTTGAAAAATCGACTTGATTAATGAAATTTAAATAAAGCAATGGATGCTTTGTGGAAAGCCAAAAACAAAAAAAAAAACAAAAAAAAAAACATACCCACTCTACTTTTTGCTAAAAACTATACGGACTGTCTATGGATGGTTTTGTTTATATATTTATGGAACAGATTAAACTGATGTTATACTTTAGAAATATCTCTATACTTCTTTAGGCTTTCTAACTACTGTAGTATATTTTGTAATTAATATTGAATATTTTCTCAAATTTCTTTTTTTATTTGAAAGTACAATCCTTCCGGTTAATAATTGAAAATAATTTCATTTAAATGGCTGCCTCGGCTGGCCATGCAGTAGCCTCACGATCGGTCCAATTTTTAAGCACATTATCGATTGTGTGCAGCTGCATTTCACCAATGGCTTTACGAATATTGTCCTTTAAAGCATCAATTGTCTCTGGCTTGTTGGCGTAACACTTATCTTTGACGGCACCCCACAAATAATAGCTTAACGCTGTCAAATCGCAGCTCCGAGGTGGCCAAACGACATCAGCTCTGCGGCTGATAAGGTGATCTTCAAAATCAGGGCGCAAAACATCGAGTGTAGCTTCGGCTGTGTGGCATGTAGCGCCGTCCTGTTGAAACCAAATGTTGCCAATATACTCCTCTTCAATGGCCCGATAACGATCGCCGTTGACTGTAACGGCCACTCCTTGCTAATTTTCGAAGAAAAATGGCCCAATTATGCCTCTGGACCAAAATCCGCACTAAACAGTGACTCGTCTTGAGTGTATCGACTTTTCAATGTATGCGTTCAGGTCTTCTGTGCCCCAAATGCGACAATTTTGCTTGTTTACACACTCGCCAAGATCAAAATGAGTTTCATCTGAAAAGATGATTTTTTTGGCAAAATCGGCATCTTCTGTAAATCGATCGCAGGCCCACTTAGCGAGCGTTGTTCAAACGTATACACAACCATATTCGTTATGGCGTACCCGATACTATCGATTGGTTTGCAGCTCTAGCTGTACCCAATTGAGCACACTTACTTTTTACGTTACCTTATATTCTTATTTTTTTTTTTTCTTTTATTTTTGTTCACTTGGTTTCCCAAGAATAGAAAAATAAACGTTTCGCAAGAATATTGCTGCAGGTTTCATTTTGTCATTAAATGGGTTTTAAACTTAAAAGAAACCAAAAGCCGATTACGAAATAATTAAGTTTAAAATTTTTACTTTTGTTATATGTAATATTTTCAAAAATGTATAGTTATTACAAAAAACAAAATAAATAAATAAACAAGTAAACTGACAAAATGCTTTTTATTCGATGTGGAATCTCTAACAGCCACCTCAATTCCATACTTAGTGACACATATCTCTGTAATTTTAAAACCTGTGCTATTTTGATGTTTTAAAAGCTTCGAATAGTAAGTAGCATTTCAACACCTAAAATCAGCTTTACATTTCGCTCAATTTTTCTTTTTTCTCTCTCTCATTTTGTGTCATTTTTACTCATCTGTTGTGATTTCATTCCTGTTCCTAGACCATCATTAATCCATCTTTATGTTTAATATTTTAAAAGCTGTTTTACTTTAAAAGCTTTACTTATATTATTACTTTGTTATGGGGTGACCCATCCATTGGTTTAAATTTGAGTCAGCGACAATACTTATGTCATTCTATTCTGTCACAAAATTCCGTCTATTATCTACACTGAACGAAATGAATTGGTTTACGCTTGAGCAACGTTGTGATTTATTAGGAATTTATTTTCAAAACAAAGACGATTGGTAGGAAATTGCAGGAAAATATCAACAAAATTCGTTCGCAGTTTACTGCTAAAGTTCGTGAAACTGGTTTCATTGCTGATGCGCCAAGACATAAACGTGCTCGTACAGTTGATTGTACCGCTGAAAACGTCGAAGCTGTGGCTGAGAGTGTGTGTGAGAATCCAGCAACATCAACTCGTCATCATGCGCAAGAATTTAACATTTCAAAAGAGATCTCGGTATGGTGCCTTACAAAGTTCAATTGGTTCAAGAGTTGGATAACGAGAAACTACACGATGATGTCGATTTTGTCAAAAAAATCATTTTTTCGGATGAAGCTTATTTTCATCTTGGTGGGTATGTTAATAAGCACAATTGTCGTATTTGGGGCTCGGCAGACCCATACGTGGTCTTATAGAGGCCCATGCACCCATTACGAGTGCCAGTTTGATGTGGCTTGTGGAGTGGAGTCTTTACTGCTCAACCGAGACACCTATCGCACCAAGATAGCCGATTTTTTTGTGCCCGCTCTTCATAGTAGTGATGTAATAGATGATTAGTTTGATGGAACTTGCCACAATCGATTTATCAAAACGATCAAACGTAAGATGGCTGTTTAATAAGCCGAACTGGTGATGACAGTTGGCGGTTAAGAAGCTGCGATTTGACACTGTTGAAGTATTTTCTGTGGGACGCCGTTAATAACAAGTGTTATGCCGACAAGTGGGAAAACTGAGCAAACATTCGTGTGATATGACCCCATACACTCGAAAAATTTTACGAAAATTGTTGCGATCGAATGGGGTACTGTGAGGCCAAATGCGTCAGCCATATGAATGAATCAATATTTCATTTCTAACCGGAACAATGGGAAGAAATGCCCATTACCCATCACCCGATAATTATGCCAACAAGCTCTTCAAATATTTTTATATAAAACCCTAAAAGCTAAATAATCTCCTATAACTACACATTATATTTATTCATTGATTTCCATGGGTATTACCATAATCAGCATTAACTTATCGAAAAACTATTAAATAGTTTGTCAGCAAATAATGCTGATGGTAAAAATCAATACTTTCTTCCATAACTTGAAACAAAGACGGTAAACAGAATATTTATATGCCATAGCTACTATACAAGGTTATAAACCCACTTACTTTTATGCCTACAAGTATTAACTACTCAAACCTAAAACAAGTTTTAGGTATTAACTTAGCCTTTAGGGCTTTATAGTGCACAAATACAACAACTTAACAAATATTTAACAAGGTTTTCACCAAAAACAACCTTAAAAGTATTTTTTTTTTACTGCTTTTCTTCTTCTCTTATATTAAAACTACTTACACTGTTCTGATGTTCTTGAAAATCGCACTGTTGTAGACATCGTTTTAATCTCATGATGGGCGGCCTCCACCTTCTCCATATCCCTGCTAATGCTATTTGTTGTAGGTGGCTCTTGCCGGCGTTGTTTTGTGTGTGAGTGTTTGTGTTTGGAACTTAACATTTCGTCATTCAAGTCATTGCCACCATTCACCGCATATTGTGGCCAACGGCAACAGAGATGAGCATAGGTACATTGTAGAGCTTCGGCCAGAAGGGCTCCCAGGCTGGAGAGACACATCAGCATTAGAGGCACCCCAATTAAGGCATAAAAAATTGTCGCTATTTTACCGCCAGCCGTACGCGGTGTTAGACTTCCATGACCTGCTTTTACATTTAAGGCAAAAGAGATGAAACAACAACAAAATTAGAAAATAAAATTCGTTACAAGTTTTCTTCAGCAACAAAATTATTTCAATAAGATTTCATTTTATGTGGCATGTTGGTTCTTCTCCAAAAACAAATGTGATGGCTGTTTGTAGTAAGAACTTAAGGAATATTCTACAAAATGTTATTTTTTAATCGTATTGCGAATAACAGAAAACAGGAAATAAATACAAAAAATGGAAAATTTTTAAAGGCAGAAAACCTGTGAGCGTAATAGAATATAAATTTGCTTATTTACAACGAATTTATATGAAAAAAAAACATTAACATTTAGTTTAACTACGTTTTCTGCTTAAAATAGATTAATATTCGCCTATTTCCTTAGATTTGATTTAAAGAAATTTATTGGTTTAAAGAAGGCCAACAGACAATTATAGTGACTTGCGTTCCAAATAAAGTTTTCAAAAATTTAAGTGAAAAGTTAGAAGTAGTCAAGTAGTAGTCTTGTTTTTAAAAAAAGGAAATGTAAAAAAGATCAGAATCCTGCATGACCTGAGATTCACAATAAGCTATTTTTCGTTTTTAGCGAAGAATTTGCGAAACATTTTTTTGTTTTGTCAAAAAAATATATAGAATTAAGAGATTTATTCCATCCCAATACACATGTATTTTTTTGTTCTTACTTTTAGTCGTCACTAAGACAGCGACGAATGAACACGCGTAGCGATTATTTGCTAATTTTATTTTATATTTTTTTATATTTATTTTAAGCAATTTCTCTCGTTCTTAGCATTGAGACTACTCTCTATTTGAGAGGCGAAAAATATGGAAAAGTAAAGGCGAAAAAATAATTTGTTTTTGTTGAATGAAAATGTTTAACAGATCATATAAAATGGCTGTTAATTTCATGGGACTTCTTCTCCATCTCAGTTCACATATATTCTTTTGTTCTTACTTTTAGTCGTCACTGAAACAGCGACGAATAAACACGCGTAGCGATTATTTGCTAGTTTTATTTTATATTTTTTTATTTATTTTAAGCAATTTCTCTCGTTCTTAGCATTGAGACTACCCTCTATTTGAGAGGCGAAAAATATGGAAAAGTAAAGGCGAAAAAATAATTTGTTTTTGTTGAATGAAAATGTTTAACAGATCGTATACAATGGCTGTTAATTTCATAGGACTTCTTCTCCATCTCAATTCACATATATTCTTATGTTCTTAATTTTAGTCGTCACTGAAACAGCGACGAATGAACACGCGTAGCAGTTTTATGCTGATTTTTTTAAAGCAATTTATCTAGTTTTTAGTATTGAAACTCTCAATCTAAGAGGCGAAAAAAATGGAAACGTAACGGCAAAAAAAGCCGTTGATAAAAGCTTATCTGCAATATCAGGCAAACCTCCAAGATAGAAAGGTTTGCTGCCACAAACTGATCAACGAGTGAGCTTTTTTTCGTTTCGCTTCCAATAGTCGTTTCCGAAAGTTTTATCAGAGAAATATACGCCAAACGTTGAAGATGATGTTTTTATCGAATGTCTTGGTCCAAATATTAGTGACACTATATTCTAGAATAGCCTGTGTTAACAGGTAAAAGAAAATCAACTGAAAATGTTGTTGAAACCAATCTTACCAATTGCTTAGAAAATTTTCAAGGGCTTTCCAAAGAATTATTTTCGTAATTATAAAAAGCTACCAAATGGGTTAGTCTGTAAGTTCTAACCGTTGTTAAAAAGAATATAAAATCTTATCAAAATTTAATCATCTACAGTATCTGTAGCTTGGTGGGTAAACCAGTTAATAATCTCGATTTGGATGTTTATCTATGATATTTTGTAAGCCAAACATCTGTTATTATAATTCAGTATTCGATAGACCCCAGAGTTTAAACACATATTTTTTTCAATCGCAATAATAGTGTCAAATTTTGTGCTTAAAAAAGATGTTTTTGAGGGAAGTCTTACAACCTCCTCTCAATTGAAGAAAACGGCTGCTAAAAGTTATCGATTGTTGGTAAAAGCTTACTGTCAGCATACAACAATTCAAAAAACTTTTGAACAATGATTTGCGCGATTAAAAATTGGTGATTTCAACACAGCAGACAAGAATGAACCTGGTCAGCCGAAAAGGTTTGTAGGATGAGAAATTGGAAGCATTATTCAACGAAGATTTCTGTCAAACGCAAGAAGAACCTGCATTTTTCTTGGAAGTCACACAACAAGCCATTTTCCTACGTTTAAAAACATTAAGATTCATTCATAAGTAAGGATATTGAGTTCCATATAAATTGAAGCCGAAAGACGTTGAAAGGCGATTTTTAATGTCAGAAATGATGCTTGAACGCTACAAAAAGAAGTCATTTTAGCATAGTACTGTTACTGGTGATGGAAAATGGATACATTACGATAACTCCAAGAGCAAATAGTCATATCTAAATCCCAGCCAAGCAGCCAAATCAACGCCAAAGCCGAATATCCATGACGACAAGGTAATGCTCGGTTTTTGTGGGATCAGAAGGGTGTTTTGTATTATGAGCTCTTGAAATTGAGTCAGACGATCACAAGGGATCTGTACCGCACACAATTATTTCGTTTAAAGAGAGCAATCAGCGAAAAACGACTAGAATATTCGACCAGACACGAGGCCATAGTCTTTCATCATAACAACGCTACCACATGTTGCGAAATCAGTCAAAGACCTGGATGGGAAATTTTGGTTCAACCAAATTATAGCCCTGACCTTGGCTCTTCTAACTACTATTTGTTCTGGTAAATGCAAAATACCCTTAATGAAATGCACTTCACTTCAGAACAGGGTATCAGACATTGGCTTGGTTTATTCTTTCTTCTTGCTGCGAGGAACCAATATGTTACCAGAAAGATGGGAAAAGTACCGGCTAACGATGGACAATACTTTGAATAATTTTTTACTATAATAAATGCATATTTTAAGCAAAAAGATCTACATTATTAGCTTGTGTACCCGATAACAGAAGTTTTCATTTTACGTATGAGTTCACAGTAACAGTTGCTATCAAAACCCTTATAAAGATGTTCTGGGTTAAATTGGCTGCTTTATCAAAATAACTGAAAGTAAGAAAAGAAACCTCATGCAATGACTAACTCAAAACAGCAAAATTTTAACATTGGCTCTTTTAGCACCAAGCCACAGATATATAAAAATAAGTTGTCTTATGTTCGTCATTTTATAACTCGAGAACCACTAAGCCGATTTACAAGCAATACATATTTTGGAGAGGTGTACCTTCTCTGATATTTTATTTTCTAAGTGAGAGGTATCACGTCCATATACAATTTTTATGTACATGTAACTGTAAAGTCTCTGGAGGAATCCACATATTGCAGCATCTTTGATAGGGTTCTGCGGAGTGCAGCACTGATGATTACAGGTGCGCTCAGGTCCACTTCTTCGAGGGCCTTGTTTGTACTGCTGAACTGGCTTCCAGCGGACCCGATGGCTAAGCAGATGGCGGGCATGTCTGCGATAAGGTTCAGGATGGGAAGAGCATGGTCGGAAAAGGTCTACGGGCATGCAGCCGTCTTTAGGTATTTGAATACGATCTCTGATGGGATAGATTACTGCACACCCAAACCCTTCCTGGATAGAATGTTCTCAGTGTGCATCTCACCAGAACCAGTAATTACACAGTACTGTTGAGATTTACACGAAAGGGGTTGGGGGCGGCATTTTTATTCCTGTATACGGGGTGAGGGAAACCTTTAAACTGCCATACCACTGCAGTGTTTTACAGGCGGAGGTCTCGGCGATACAGAGGGCAGCGGACTCGTTGATGTACTACGGGGTATATGGCAGTGATATCTGGATATGTACGGACAGTCAGGCTGCTATCAGGGCGCTCTTCGGTGTCTACTTGACATCGCGACTTGTGTGTGAATGCCGGGCATCTCTCAACGAGATAGCGAGATATTCAGACCTACAGATTATCTGGGTAAGGGGTCACTCGGACACCCGGGGGAACTGTGTGGCGGACGGACTTGCGAGGGCTGGCTCTCTCCTCAGAAATGAGGAGATTGATCAGTCAGTTTGGATGCCACTCTCCTCTTGCAGACTTATGGTCATGCGGTACAAGTTGGGTAGGGCACAGCCACAATGGGATGATGAACCCACGTGCTCTGTATCGAAGCAATTCTGGCCCCTATATGATCGGGTTTACTCGGAGTCCTTTATAGGGCTGCCGCGACTTAGGCTGCGAACTCTTGTGGCTGTGATTACTGGGCACTGGGTGGCTGGTTCGCACGCTAGGAGAAAGAGGAGACTGTCGATTGCTTCCTATGCCAGTGCCCGAGTCTTTCGGACATTAAGACTGCTTTCCTTGGCAGTCCGTTTCTGAATGGCTTGTCGGATCTGGCCGGTGTGAATATCGGCAAGATCTCTTCTTTTGTACATGCGTCTGGTTGGTTTGAATCGCACCGGAACGCGGACATATAGGTTGTCCATTTGCTGGATTACTGATGGGTATCAGAGTGGGATAAATACTGGACCCAGGTAGGCTGGACCTGTCTGGCTACCCGTCGTAACTAACTAACTAACTGTAAGGTTATTTGGCCTAAATAACTTTGTGGACAATAAAAATCATCCATTAAAAAGTGGGCGGAATTGTATAAGTGTGCGTGGCATCTCCCATAACAGAGTAATTATTAGTTTTTGTACATCTTGAGAACGGTAATAGTAAAAGTGAACATAAAAACATTAAGTTTAAGCAACACATTGTCATTTAACGGCTGAGCGATATTTGAAAAGTGGGCGTAGCAGCCGTCATTCACACTAAATATGGAATTTTGCTTTTGTAGAAAATGGTAGCAGTTAAAGTTTCGTTATCTATCCACATCATTAAAAGAGCGGGGGACATTTGATAAGGCGGTATTGCACAAAACACGCCGTGTAAAAGTTATGTATGTATGTATTTTTATATGTACATTTGTATGTAAATAAGTTGTCATTTTGGGATGAATCCCTTAAATTTTTCTTATTAGAGATACATTTTATAGGTATACAACATAAAGGATCTCAGAAACGCTACAAGTGTTACTCTGATGATGTTTCCCTTGATGTTGAAGGCCTATTATGACTTTGGGAAGTAATTTATGTTCCTTTGGTATCTGACCTATCCCAATAAATAGATCCGGTTGTACTTTACTATCATTTTTCGTATCTTGACCACAATTTGCTGATTTTATGGGACCTATGTTATATTGCCCTTGGTAAGACAGTACGGTTATTTCATGGTTAGATACATCGGTCCGATAGAGCTCATTGTGCTATCCATACTTTTCCTCCGACAGCCTGATAAGTTATCTAACCTGTTTGCCCTCTCTATGAATTTACTAATCAGCCCTACAGTAATTTTCCGTAAAACTAACTATATGCCTACCGAATATCTTGAACCTAAGTCAAGCCAACGTCGGGCATTCCAAACGAAGATGTTCTGTGATGTTCTTATCCTCTTCCAAACAGCACCTATAAAGAACGTGTTGCCCCACTTGAAAATGATCCGTAAGTGTCACTATTACTGCAGATATTCTGCCTCTTGGCAACATAAGTAGCTGCCACTTGCGGCCAGAGAATTCTAGCCTGCCTCCACCTCCCATTTAATATATTATTAGCCCATTGCCATTTATGCTGATGGCAGATAGAGATCGGTATACCAAACCTTTCCTCCGCCAAAGGAGTTTTAGCCACAGAGTCCTGTCTAGCCTGCTCATCCGCTGCACAATTGCCCGGAATATCACTAGGACTCAGTACCCAAATAAGATTAATATCGAAACACTCAGCCATCACTCCTAGTGATGAATGACATGTCTGTACCATAGCCCCCAAGATTTAATAGCGGACTGACTGTCCGTATAAATGCAGACCGTTGTGACAATATCTTTTAATAAGTCAGCAACCTCGAAATAACGACTACATCTGTCTGCAGCACACTGCAATAAATTGGCAACCTGTAGGACCTATTGATATTGAGATCAAGAGAATGGACGCCATAGCCTACACCTTTATCTAGCTTTGACTCATCCTTGAAGAATCGATTACTTTCTTTCTTCCCTTCCAACAACTTTATCCAGGTATTTCTGTACAGAATAGTTCTCCTCAGATTGGTTACTGGTAGTTCGATCGAAACGACCGATCCGGTGCAGCAGCCCAGTTGAGTACTCCGATAATCAAGTTTCCAGATATTCATAATGATACTGACACCACCATATAGTATAACGTTACTTCTCGCAATATTTTCGGCTGCTAAGCAAGGTCACCTTTTTGTGCTCAAATACAGGTCAATGATAAAGAGATAATTACAGCTGCTGCAGAAATTATTACACAATAGACGATGTATGGTATGTTTTCCAATAAGCAACTGAGCTTGCCAATGTGAAATGTTTTAACTTGTCCTGAAGTTATTCAAATTTGGCCAAATCTTTTTCATTCTTAACAAAAAAAAGCCAATCAAGTCATCAGATTAGCGATTTTTCGATTCATAAATGTTTCCCGATAATCTACAGCATGAGTTGTTTTAAATTCAGCTCATTTATACGAATTTGCGCCAGAGATCAGTAATGAATACTGAAAGCATGAGTATATTGCAATCATGATTCGTAAATTTTTATACTCATTGCATTGAATATACACACGCATTCATACTGTAAAGCAGTGATGTGCAAAATTAAAAATGTAGTGGTGTTAGTGAGAACATGGGAATAACTCTCTCAGAGAGAGTAAATTTGATGTCCTAAAAAATGTGCATTCATCGTTGTTTCATCGACGACTAAGAGTAAGAACGTGTGAATTGTACGAGAACAATTGTTCTATAAAAAGATAACAACAGCTTTGAAGTTAGAAGTCCGCATCATACTCACATGACTCATAGTCATCTTAATCCACTGACGATGTTAAATAAGTTATTTCGGGTATGAAGTTGGGAGTTTGAAACGACATTTTTAATATTTTTGTTTATGTATAATATTGTTTGCTTACTAGATGAGTATTACTCGCATAATTTGAATGACTCGAATCATATACGAATAGTATGAATGAATGAATACTATGAGTATGAGTACGACGTTTGATTCATACTCACTGTTATTAATACTTATAAATCAACGTTATTATGAGTATGAGTAGTTGAATTTGAATGATGTGTCCTCACTTATACTTATAAAATCATGAGTGAGTATGAGTAGCGAAAAAGTGATTCATTGCTGATCTCTGATTTACACATCTAAGAGTTGATGTGAGCTGCATTGAGATTATAAAATAACGCACAAAAAATTTCGTTATAATTTAAGTTATGCAACCATACTTTAAAGTTTTATTAAAAGTCTTGGTGTTTAAAAATACAGTCATTATTACTAATTCTGACGATGACGAATGATCAGAAAAACACGCTACCTACTGAAAAAAAAATGAAAATTATGATGTTGAAGTAAAGATCGCCACCAATTAGCAAGGATCTTCACCACCAGGCAAAATCATATGGAGGAAGCTACAGTGGATTATTCATTCATCTACTTAGCTTGAAAGATCAAATTGATTAAAGAAAATTACCAAAAGTTTTAAAGCATATCAGGCAGTACTCATGGGATTAAGATCCAGTATCATTATCAACATAAATTTAGGATTGCGTTACAATACATTCTAGAAATATTATAAAAAACTACTTAAACACTTTCTTAAACAACTTTTTAAGGTTTTTAAAAAAAGTTGTTTAAAAACACTATTTAAATACTAAGGATGCTAATTAATGATTCTCCTTTCAACCAATAAATTTCTTATTTCCAAACCTCTGTTTTAACCATTCAAATGAATTAAATATTGTAATTAGTTTGACTTAAAAAAAAAAGCCATCCCGAATTGCATACATGTTTTTCATAAATTTTATAAAACAGAAAGCATATTTCATAGTTGTTGTTGCAATAATAATTTCATTACGTTACGCACCAATTGTTGTTATCACAGTTACTGAATAGAGTAGAGCTTCACTAAAAGACCATCTTGTTGCGGTTAAATCACTATATTCGGCTAAATTGCCATTATTGCCATAACGGCCCAATGCTGTTGTTGTAGTTGATGTTGTATCAGCGGTAGACATGCCAGCATAACCACCGTGTGTTGCACCTGATGTTGCCGATGATGTTGCACTACCACCACCGCCAGCAGCAGCCATGTTGCGTGTCGCAGCCACAATAGTGCCCTCGAAACGTCTCAACTGTTCGTGCACCAACATTGTCCAGTTGCGTTCATAAAGGACATTCAATTTCTCTTTAGCGAAGAAGGTGAAGAATATGAAAAAATAACATGAAAAAGAAACCGAAAATTCATAATAATTTTATTAAAATTGTTTTTTTTGTATTATTTTTTTTTGTAAATTTTTAAAGTAAAAATAATGTTTAACAAACTGTTGAAAAAGAAAATTTCTTTTCCATAATTTTATTACAGTCTGGTGTTGTGATATAAAAAAAGCAACAGACTGAACTCTAGCAAAGTTGGTGGCAAAGGACACAACATTTTATTTCATTTTACTTCGTTTCATTTCATTTTAATTAGCTGGCAAATATAATGAATATTTTCGTTAAGTAGCAGTACTGAAAAAAAGAATATTTTTTTTTTAATAATTTCTTTCCTCGTTAGCAAGAAGATACAAAACTTAGCAAAACAAGAAAGAAAGGAAAGGAAATGAAATGCATAAAATCTACAAAAACAAGGAAATATTTATTAAGCTTCCGGTCACTTAAACATAAAATAAACAGGAAAACATGTATAACAAATGCAAATAAAATTTTTTAGAAAAAAAGTAAAATAATCTTAGAATTTCTAATGAAGCTTCAACAAATTGCTTGAATTTCCAACAAATTTTTAAACCAATTAATTTACTAATTTTAATACTTAAGAAAGAATTCACAATACAGTGTAGCTAATGAAATACGCTGCCAAAGTACACAGTTAATTTTTAAATATTTTTTATTTTAAGCATAGGGTCCCCCAAATAACTTTTTTTAATGCTATAAAAAAAAACTACTGAATATTTTTTCAAATTTCTTTTCTTATTCGAAAGTACAATCCTTCCGGTTAATAATGGAAAATAATTTCATTCAAGTGGCTGCATCGGCTGGCTATGCAGTAGCCTACACGATCGGTCCAATTTTTAAGCACATTATCGATTGTGTGCAGCTGTATTTCACTGATGGCTTCACGAATATTGTCCTTTAAAGCGTCAATTGTCTCTGGCTTGTTGGCGTAACACTTATCTTTGACGGCACCCCACAAATAATATTCCAACGGTGTCAAATCGCAGCTCCGAGGTGGCCAAACGACATCAGCTCTGCCGCTGATAATGCGATCTTCAAAAACAGGGGGCAAAACATCGAGTGTAGCTTCGGCTGTGTGGCCCGTAGCGCCGTTCTGTTGAAACCAAATGTTGCTAATATGCTTCTCTTCAATTTTTGTGAACAAAAATTCGTTCAACATGGCCCGATAACGATCGACATTGACTGTAACGGCCACTCTATGAACATTTTCGAAGAAAAATGGCCCAATTATGCCTCTGGACCAAAATCCGCACCAAACAGTGACTCGTCTTGGGTTTATTGGCGTGCGGGTTTTCTGTGCCCCAAATGCGACAATTTTGCTTATTTACATACCCGGCAAGATCAAAATGAGCTTCATCTGAAAAGATGATTTATTTTTTTTGCCAAATCGGCAACTTCTGTAAGTCGTTTACAGGCCCAGATTTTCAGCGTTTTCAAGCGTATACACCACCATATTCGTACAGCGGAAGGATAAAACTAATTATGTGTCACATCAGACATGAGCTAAGTGCTACCATTCACGAAATAAGCTTTAGTAGAAAAAGAAAACGTTAGATGGCGGACCCGATAGTAAACATTGTACACTTTTTTTTGCTACTATTCTTGCTTAATAAAATTAACAAAATATATAT
Source organism: Wohlfahrtia magnifica (assembly GCA_023159175.1). NCBI lineage: Eukaryota > Metazoa > Arthropoda > Insecta > Diptera > Sarcophagidae > Wohlfahrtia > Wohlfahrtia magnifica. Next base: position 2,325,357 of record JAKWBJ010000040.1, on the reverse strand, counting down.
TATGGCGATTTTTTTGTCCACTTTTGGCAAAATTCAAGACTTCGTCACAAATTATTATTTTTTTTTTTTTTTTTTTTAAATTTATTTTTCTTTAATTCAAAAAAAAGTATAAAAATTTTATTGTCAAAATATAAAACAGATGATTTGGCGATTTTGGCGATTTTTGAAATTGAATATGGCGAAAAAGCTTGAAAAAATCTGACAACCCTTGGTGGGTGACATTTTTGAATTTTGAAAAAAAATATTGCTTATACGACACCCATTACACACAATTACAGCAAAAAATTTTCATTTTCAAAACTAGGTAACATAACAAGCGCCAATGAATGGACATTTTTGAAAGCCCCCTTCACATCGATAAATGCCACCAATTCGTCCAGTCTCGGTGGACTCGGTAGACACACCTCTGCTTATCTGTTTGTAATTTTGACAGAGAATTCAAGTTCTTTCTTTACATCGGACGATGTAAAAAAAATGGGCCTTTAACCAGAATATTCTCTGAAAGCTGAAGTCACAATTCGGTGGTTAGGTTATTAAGTAAAATTGTCGCATATGGGGCTCGGAAAACTGAAAAGTGATGGTGGAGTAAAGCCATTGCATCCAAAATAAAGTACAGATTGGTGCACATTATGGTCTGGAGGTGCATTTAAAACATATGTTTTCGAAACGAACGCTGTGAAAAAAAATCACCCTCAATTCAGAGCAATAAGGCCGTATGTCAACCGACTTATTTTGGCCTGTAATTAAAGATTAGGATACGATATGTGTTTTTTTTTTTTTGGTGTTGCAAGCCAACATGTTACTATAGGAGTAGTGATTTCAAACATCTCCACATTTTTAGTATTACGAGGTACTTTTGGTCGTCATAATCGACCTACTGTGCAAGGATTTGCCAAGATTATAATGCAATTAAAAGAAAATGAGAACTTGTTGATTTCATGGCATTCTCAGCAAGTGGACTATTTTAGGGTACTTAAAGTCATATTTTTCATTTGAATTTGCATATCTGTTGATAGGAAGTTCAACTCACGCAACACTTACAGCCGACTGATCGTGCCCAACGCTGTAGTCATGCTGATTGGGTGCAAGAGCAATAAGCTTTAAATACTAATTTCCCAACATAAGTGAAGTCAACAAGCTACACAATAGTCATATCTGAGACTGGGTGAACCCAGAAGTGATGGTGGAAAATATATTTCATTCGCAAAAAATGACTATTTGGTCAGAGATATAACTGGGCCGTATCTTTTCGAAAATGACACTGCAAGTTCTGCTATAAACTTTTTTTTTTTGCCTAGAATTAAAGACCATGAGCCGGAAGGTATGTGGTTTCCCCAATATTGTGTCAAGAGACATACACTACGACTGATTTTGGCTTTATGTCATGAGAAATTCACCGGTGGCGTAATTCCTAAATTTGGAAACTTCATTTGGCCATCACTGAATTTGGACGCGGTTAGGCTTTTTCTGTAGCTTCGTCACATACCATATTGCCCGAAATATGCAAAAATGCGGTTGGAATACATCTCAAAAGCATCGTTTGCTGCAACCAATCCAGAGGCAGTCAAGGTAAGAGGTTATTATAATGAAATAAAACTTTCATCGAAATCGGAGCTTTGTGCGTGTTTTATTGGACTTTAATTTTAAAACCAGACCTTATATGGGAGTGTTACTTCAACAAGTTTTCAAACTAAATTATTTTAAAAAACTCAATTCAATATCGAACTGAATTTTTTCTTAAACAATGACCATTAATAAGTCAAGAAGTGAATTTCAAAGAGAATCCATGCAAGCAGTATGGCCCTCAGTAATGAACATGCATCTCTTAGAGTGAATGCTTGTAAAAATTGATTAATAATTAAAACCCAAAAAATTAAGTAAAAAGTAATTGGACTCACTTTATGCAACAAAATTAAAAAAATTTGTGCCCAATTCCATAACAAAATAACCCTTTAGCAGTGTAATACCACAAACGATTCTTGTATAACAAGTCAAGTCTTTCCTTATCCATCCTCCCACTAACAATGCCTTACACAAATAATTGTGTAAAATTTTCCACAAAATTTCTTTTCACAACAGCAAAAACAATCAAATTAAAATGAAAATTAAAAAAGCCCAACAAATTTCCTTTAAATTGTGTGTAACACTCCTTAGTAATGGCAGGCAACACAGAAACAACAATAACAACAAAAGCCCTTTACAATTGTCTGCCATTTTATTCAAGTCCTGTTAGGAAACAGGCTGAAAATAGAAAGAAAAGAATGTCTACTTAAAATTAAAATGAAAATTGCATAATTATTTAAGCACATTTTGAATTTGAAAAGGCACAAAGGTTGACTAAAAACCTCTTTTCTCCTCATACCCTCTATCAACAATATTTTAAAAATAGTACAGGTAGCAAGCCTTTATAAAACCTGCAACGCATTACATTTGTTAAGCTCTGGTAAAACAAGAGCTGATGAGAAAAGGAAGTTGTCGTCCTCGTTGTCGTTGTCGTTGAAAGAACAGGCTGACATTCTTATTTCTTGTAATACTTTTGCCTCCGAAGGTATTTGGATATTTTATTCGGTCTTTGGAAAGTCAGTTTTTGAGGCAGGTAAAGGCACATGAAAGGACAGATGTTGCATAACAATAGCAGCAGCAACAACAAATTTTAACCATTTAACTGGAGTGGTGTTTTGAAATAAAATTTGCATGTTTTAGCAACATTAGAAGCATGAAATATTTAAATTGAAGAGCATGTTTTTTAAAGGGTTAATTAACGTTTTAATGATTTTAGAGGAAATGGAAGAAAATTTTATGTTTAAAAAAATTTTATAAGAAATTGTTGTAGTTTGTTAATAAAAATAACTAAATATTACACATACATACTAACACGTATAAAACTTTAAGCCAAAACACTTTGGAAGTTGTGAGGAAAAGAAGAAATCTGAATAAGACACTTACTATTTAAGTGCACACAACTGCCAATTTAAATCGTCAAAGCAGGGTCAGTTTTAATGCGACTCAAAACGTTTCCTCAGCTGCATTCGCTCACTGACCCAGCTGGAACGGAATCATATCGAACTGACGTGGATTCCGAGTCATGCGGGCATCCGAGGGAATGACATTGCTAATGAGTGCGCTACTACAGGGTCCTCTCTGTCTTTCGTATGTCGTCGATTTTGTTGTATAAATGGGCACTTAGCAGGATGGAACATAGGTGGACCAATATCAACACTTGTGGAATGTTCACAATGTCCTTATCTATCGAAAGGACTAGGTTTCTTCTAAAATTTGGAAGGAGGTCGATCGAGCTTCTTTCGGGCATAATTACCGGGCATTGAAGAGGAAAATGGATGGGGTATGACGAGCAGAGGACGCCGATACCTTGACATACATTAATGATTTGGCACAGTACGCAGATCTGGATCCTCTTGAACTTTTCCACTTCATAAGCAGCTCAAAGTGGCTTCGCCTTCCACTTTTCCATTTAATTATCCCTTTAGCTGGTTCTTTACATTTATTTTTTGCTAAATGTAGTTGATCTCGTCTTGCGTAACTAACTTACCAACCAGTAACTTACCAAGCAGTGAGTCAGTCAGTTTTTTGTTCACGATATTGGCTAACGCCTTATTGACCCTGTGGTTGCTATATTAGAGATCTTATATCATACCCCTCTTTCATTTTGGTCTAGGCTCTTCGGTAACCAGAATTGTTCTATTAAAGGTATCAAAGGCCTCTGCAACCACTGCAACATCAATAAAGGAAAGTAAAATGAAATCGTTTAATTTGGCCATTTCTGTGGTTTTTTATGGAATAACACGGCCTTACACGCATATACGCAGTCGTTGGTTGGGATTTTCCATGATAGTTTAGCATAAATGTGGCTGAATTTCGTTAATGCAGCGTAGTTGGTTGTAGGATTGTTGACATAGACCTGCGATTTCAAATAACTCCATAAAGAGGGCTCTATTCTTCTTCATACCCTTTTTCTAATATTTCTTAACGACTTTCTTTCATTTGTCGCTCATATTCTTTTGATCGTAGGCCGGGCTTCTTGGAGATTGAGGCGCGAAAGATAAATATGAACGACACACTCACAAGTAACCTGTTGAAAATTTTCGAGTGTGGTCACGCCAACAGGGTCGATTTTAATGCACGCAAGACTCAGTGTTGTTTTTTAACACATAGACGTGGTGGTGTGTTGTCATCTGTATCCACCACGTCAATTGATGTTCTGAGCATGAGAATTCACTGTTGGAAAGATCACATAATTCAAGTTTTGAAAGAAGCATTCAAGTGCCTTGGTTTTTTGAGACGGTGCAAGAAATACTTCACTCCATCTGATCTCCTTATTATTTTCAAGACCTATATCCGACCGAAAATGGAAAACAAATCTCATTGTATGGGCCGGTGTTCCAAAGTCTATTTTAGAGCTTCTCGACCACGTACAGGAGAGGGCGAAGGTGCTCAATAATGACAGTAGAATAGCCAACTCTATCGATTCGCTAGAGCACCGTCGAAATCTGGTGTGCATTTCATTGTTCTATTGGTAATATAACGGAATGTGTTCTGCCGAAATTAAGGAACTAGTCCGCATAATCATTATATCATATTTTTACGTCGTTCATACTTTTAGTAGAGCGCATCCCTTTGTAGTCGATTGTCCAGTGAATCGCACAAAGCATTATAGGGGGAATTTGTTCTTTGGTCGAACTGTTCGATTGTGGAATAATCTTCCAGCGAAAGTATTCCCTGCCATTTACGACATGAGTAAATTTAAATCTGACGTCCATAAACACTACACCTTCTATCCTCCTTCCCACAACCTATTTTCCCAGTACCAGCACAATGCACTGCATGAATAGGGACCATCCTCTGGGTGCTTGTTTATGTAAAAAAAAATTCGAATGGTGTTAAATCATATGATCTAGAGAGCCTATTCTGATCACCGAAACGAGAGATTACATGACCTGAAATGGTCTCATGCAGTAATTGAACTGTTTCACGGCTTGAATGGCCTGTGATATCGTCTTGTTGAAACTACATATTGGCCACATCAATACCATCCAATTTCGGTAGATAGAGCTGTGTTATCATGTCACGACAACGAGCACCAGCAACATTTACTGCTTAACCAGCCCCAATTTCAAAAAATTTGGTCCAATTATGCCTACAGCCCAAAGTCTACACCAAACAGTGACACGTTCTGGATACACTTGTTTTTAGACAATTACGTGTGGAATCTCAGAATCCAGAAGCGGCCATTTTGGAGATAGACAAAGGCATCAGAGAAAAATCCATTCAACAAACTATTTTTGCTGTGCATGGCCATTAGGCTTCAATTGCTGTGTGAATTGAATTTTTTAAGTGAGTATATGCTTTAAGGAGCTTTAACTGATGTTCGTGGATTGTCATCGGCACTCTCACGCTTTGTTCTATATTGACATTTGAACGGCTTGCTTTTGGACGACCCAACGGATATAGTCTGCCTGAATTTTTCAATTAATTTCTTTACAGTTGAAGAAGTTAATATTTTCCTACCAAATTTTATATGCAATTTTCGAACTGCGGCCGAACTGTTCAATAATGAAGACACGTTGTTTTATAGTGTAAGGCTGCATTTTTTCCAACCCTAAACGGTCAGCTGGATTGTCTCTAATGTTTTCGATTTTGTAAAGCTTAGTACTGAGATTTAAAACCAAAAAGAAAGAACTTGCAAATGTCATATTTACAACAAAACTTTGTTTAAATTCATAAGGGTCTGTTTAATTCAAAGCGTTTTTGAAGGCCCCAGTAAAAGTTTTCAAAATTTTCTTAATATTTTTCAAAGGTTTAATTGTTAGGAACTGCTGCAAGTGACATATTAAAAATGATATGCACTTTTCAACAAAAAACAAAAAAAAGTATCCTGTTCATGTGTCTGTTACATTTGCTTTTTGTTTTTCTCTCTACCTCTCTCTCTCTTTTTGTTCCATTATTATGAATGATGTGTTGACAACATTCCAGAGTTTTGTTGTTGATACAACAAATATAGGAATTTGCAACCTATGCAATTTTACTGCACATTATAAACAGTATACCTTTATAAAGTATTACACAAAGTTTGAAACGTAGCCTGTCAGGAATAGTATGAAAATATTAATAATTTTTTTTTTTTTTTTTTTTTTTTTTTTTGAATAAGACTATGCAACAAGTGGATAACCACTGTAGTTGTTTGATGTGCTTTGGTCGCCTAACTTCAAAAATCATCAGCATTTTAGATTCTGTGGATAAGTTTTTCTCGATTTTTTTTTTTCAAAAATGTGAGATTTTAGAAGAGGCTGCTTCATATATCATATTGTTACGTTTTAACCCTTTTAAAACATTTGAGTTCATTTCTGTTGCGTTAAAACAAAATAAAACACTTTTTTTGTTATGGTTATTTTACTATCTGTCGCTTTTTATTAATTCCACTGCACTTTAATACTTTATGTCTTAATACACCAAACTCGCTTTTACCACACTTTTTATTTGCGCCTTACAAAGACTTTACTGCTTGACAGCCAATTCAAAACTAACTAACTCACCAGCCGCAATTCAACGCTTTTATAGTATTTCACCATAATTTAGAATGTTTTAGTACGGACATGAATCTTCGATTTTACGCCGTTAATTCATAAATTGTCAAATAGCACAAAAAGTAACCGATCCATGCACTTGGCAGCACTTTTAATTAGTGCAGACAATTTTAGAAGTTTTTAAGCCTTGACACAAGCCAATACAATTTTTAGCTAAATAAGCTCTGTTTGGCGAATTTTGTCCTTAGCATTTGTCATTTTCGTAACAACTTTGAAATGACTCAATCGATTTTTTTACACCATATGTTAAAAAATTCTAAGTTATATCAGCTTTAAGTGATTCTTATATTAATTTTTAATATATTTTTTTTGAAAATTATGCTATTCTGGATCTCTAAAAGTTCACTAAAAATGGAAAGCAGCAAATAGTTATTAATTTCACTACTTATTCATAAAGCTGCATAGAATAAAAATAAAATAAAACATAATTCATGAAAATCGATAGGTAAATACACATTTTATTCCCAATGAAGCGAAAATAAATTGTAAAAATTTTATGTAATGAGTGTCGTATAAGCTATTTTTTTTCATTCAAAATCCATAAATATCCATCATACGCTCAGTGGAATTTTCTACAATTATAGCAAAATTTTTGTTTCAAAACTAGGTGCTTTCACTTTATTGGAATAAAATATGTATTTACGAATCGATGAAGCACATTTTCACCGTGATGCCTTTGTCAATCACCAAAATTGCCGCTTCAGAGCTCTAAAATTCCGCAGTTCGAAAATTACATATAAAATTTGGTAGGAAAAGTGTGTTAACTTCTTCAACTCTAAAGGGAAATTCAGGCAGACTGGATCCGTTGGGTCGCCCAAAAGCAAGCCGTTCAAATGTCAATATAGAACAAAGCGTTAGAAGACCGATGACAATCCACGAACCTCAGTTCGGCGTCATATACAGGCACTGCAAATTTAAAAAGCTCTCTACAGCATATTTTCACCTAAAAAATTCAATTCACACAGCAATTAAAACCTAATGGCCATGTACAGCGAAAAAAGTTCGTTGAATGGCCAAAATTGCCGCTTCTGGGTTCTGAGATTCCACATGTAGTTGTCTAAAAACAAGCATATCCAGAACATATCACTTTTTCCTTAAAGCAAAAGGATCGATAGACCGAGCTTTTGCTGTCCCTGTGTGTACCGAACACCGAGATCAAGTCAGCATTTGCAATTTTGCTCTATGTGTGGTTTCTGTAAGCACTGAGCTGGCCTTCGGACACTTCCGTTATTATTTGAGAGATGTACCGCCCCAGTCAAACTCCCTACCTGGCAATGTCCTTGAATTGGTTCATACCTGAGTATGGGAGTTATACCAAATTTCAAATATTGACAATAGCACCGAAATGCCATCATCTCATTAAAATTCGTTTACAATTATATAACAAACTCTTAGTACTTTGATCAAGAAGCTTGCATCATAACCCAATACCATAAGATACATAAATATATCCGTATAATGGCTAAGAAATGATACACGTTCCACTTAATCAAGTAAGTAAGGAAACAATAAGAGTAGTGGTATGTCATTGTTGACAAAGGCTCCATAAAGAGACCAATATCTAGCTCCCTACAGCATATACTCACTTAAAAAATTCAATTCACACAGCAATTGAAGCCTAATAGCCATGCACAGCGAAAAAAGTTCGTTGAATGGATTTTTCTCTAATGCCTTTGTCAATTGCCTAAATTGCCGCTTCTGGGTTCTGAAATTCCACATGTAATTGTCGAAATACAAGTGTATGCAGAGCGTGTCACTGTTTAGTGTAGACTTTGGGCTACAGACATAATTGGGCCATACTTTTTTAAAATTGTGGCTTATTAAGCAGTAACTGTTAGTGGTGCTCGTTCTCACTTCATGATAACACAGCCCTATCTACCGAAATTGAATGGTATTGATGTGGCCAATATGTAGTTTCAGCGAGACGGTGTTCCAGGCCATTTAAGCCCTGAAACAGTTCAATTACTGCATGAGATATTTTCAGGTCGTGCAATCATTCGTGTCGGTGATCAAAATTGGCCTCCTAATCGATTTTTCTTTTTTCACAAACCAGCACTGTAGAAATTCATGCAGTGCATTGTGCTGTTACTATGAAAATAGTTTGTGAGAAGGAGGACAGAGGGAGTAGTTTTTAAGGATGTTCGATTTAAACTTATTTATGTCGTAAATGGCAGGAAATACTTTCGCTGGAAGACTGTTCCACAACCGGAATATAATATGTATTTAACAGTCGATTTTCTTGAATTACGATTGATTTTATTTCTATTATCTCGAGCCATAACCGCAAAAAAAACTCAAGCGACATATTTTTCATATATCACTTTTTATAATAAATAATCTCATTGGCAACATTTGCATCATCTATAAAAATTTGAGGGTCACACTCTGTACCATTATGACTTCATAACGAAAACAATTTTAACTTAAGTGCACTTTGAAAATTTGTTTGCTTTTAGGTGACAGCAACTTTTCACTCAAGCTAAAATATTCTTAAAAAAAATAACCGGTCATCCGGTTACACAATAATAACAGTGGATTCAATCCATAACACCATTGAATATTGTGCAAGCAACAGAACTGTTTGGACGCCAAGTCAATGGAAGGTCAAGAAATTACAATTGCGTAGAAATAAATTATTCTGAGTTAAGAAATTGGAAAACATTTGCATGCACAATGTTTCCTAACACAATGAAAACTTCGTTCAACGATTTACGTTCTGCGATACATAATTAATAATGATAACCCGCCTCAAATATGGGCATTCCGAAAAATCTGAAATAAAATATTTTGATATAAATGCGATTTTACAATGTAAACGACACTCTGAAATACTAGCCAAGGGACCTTCAGAATTTTATAAAAATCCATTAAAAATTTCTTCTACAAAGTTCCGAGATTCATTTGGCGACAATAAAATCATATTTGAAAGACTCAACCACGAAATTTTTAATACAAAACAATGCTGCCTGAAGCCTATCAAGAAGACAATTCCCTTTTTTTAAATCTTAAGTTTTACTTACTATGACTTTTTTATTACTTTCATGCAGGTTTGGCAACCCACTGGATAACCCGGATGGGTTTAATTGGGTATTAAACTAAAAACCCATCCGGGTGGGTTTTTCTTATTTAAAGGTTTTCGTGGTTTATTTACAACAAAAATAAGTGAAATGTACGTATTGGGAATACAAATTTATTTGTTCCCTTTTTGAACTCAAAAAGATAATAATAAAACGAACTGATCAAATCACTGCTTACATATTTTCCCCAGCTCTGAGCCAATTTCCAAATCTAGTTTCGGGAAAACTTAAAATTGCGCTTAAAGCGAATGTATTGCATATTTCAAACAGGCCGTCATAGCAAAATGTAAAGTAAAGAAAGCCCGTATGAAGAGAGTTGAGTAACAACAGCCGACGAAGCAATGTTCGGAGAATACGGCGGATGCGGCATTTGTTCGTTTCTAATAATTGTTTTCAACATGTGGTCGGGTATTGTTATGCAAAAGAATAAATTTATCATGTCTGTCTTTATATTCCGGCCGTTTTTCTCATAATGCATGATTCAAACGAAGTAACTGCATTCTGCTTCGCTCACCGAGCTTTACTAGTTCATAGTACACATTGCTGCCTTAATCACACCAAGAGTGCAAAGTTGCATAATATGTACTAAAGCAACGTGGTTGTGTAAAAACTTGAACGACTTGAACGAAGAGTTATAAAACCCAATAACACCCAAAAAACTTGGGTTTTAAAAATAAACCGAGTTTTTGCCAACCATGCTTTCTTGTAACCACGTAAAGTGTTCATAATAATGTATAGGGCCTTTCTATATTAAGGCAACGATATGTATGTATGTATGTATGTATGCATGTATGCATAACAAAGAAAATATTGAAGTCATTTAACACCTATTTTCCCATATTACGATAATAAATCCTACTGTTGGACATTCACTGTATTGATTGCATTAATATTTAATTTCCAGTACAAATAAAAAGCCTGTTATATATACAGAATGACAGCAAAAAAAGCTTAAGCGCCAATAATTGCTGTTATTATGCTGATATGAGAAAGCAATTGGATTCATTTTATGCATTGGAACAAAACTTAATTCAAACCAGAAATAAATAAAAGAAAACCTACCCCCGTAAAATATTGTTTTTGTCGCTTAAGCTTTTTTTGGGTTTATGACTCGATATGACACTTTATCATAATTTAAAAAAATATATACATGTGTGTGTATATATAATTGCTGGTATAATTTAGAATTTTTAAGTCAAATGTTACGACTTAACGAAATCGAAGGAGTCATTTCAAAGTTATCTTAAGATGTATGAAGCAGTCTCTTGAAAAATCTTATATCTTAGAAAGAAAAAACAAAATCTGAAATGCTGATGATTATTGCAGTTAGGCAACCATAGCTCATTAAAAAAATATAGTGGTTAACCAAGCTAATTTTGCCTGTTGCATAGTGTAATTTTTAATGTGTAGCGTATCTGCTTGTTCACTTATTATAGTTTATTATACTTTTCAGTTTTTATTTCGTTTCACAAAAGCAAACATTTGCATGTGAGTTTATTTTATGCGCAAAAATAAATACAACAATTGCTCTTGAATAATAATGGTGATGATTATGATGATTATTATGATGATGGTGATTAAGATTTTTTTTTCACTACGCTATGAATATTTCAAAGTGTTGGAAATTTAAAATATTTCAAATGAAAATTTTTATGTTTGTTTATTTGATTATAATTGACTCAACTAACATTGCCAACAATACAATGAAAAATTCATTAAATACAGGGTGGGCAAATTTGAGGTTAGAAAATTAATTGCTGTGAAATGATGAAATGTCTAGAATTGAGCTGTCACCCTTTGACACTTATTTAGTAAAAAATTAGGATATTTTATCTGTGTAATGCTACACTCTTGAGCAAAAAATTGTAATTGTGAAAATTGATGAAAATTTTTACTGTATCACTCGTAAAATTCGAGCAGCTTTTCCTCGTACTCAGGCTCTTCCTGAGACCGCTGTGCGTAATTTAAGCGCTAAATTCAATAGATCAGAAAAATACGCGCGTAGTGGTTGTAGCAGGGTTAACAAAAACCCTGGTTTTTTCAATAAAACCCGACCCACTAGGTCTTATTCGGTTTTTTGATGCGTTTTTTTTTTTTGGGTTTTATTAGGTTTTACAAATGCTTCCGAATTTCGTTCAAGTCGACAATATATTTTGTTTTTAGTACTATTTATTATACTTTTTTAGTATTTAGTGCGATCAAAGCATCACTGTGTACTTCGAGTTACTAAAAGCCGGTGATCGGAGCAGACTGTAGTTACTTCCTTTTAAACGTGCTTTATAAGAAAACGGCCAAAATATAAAGGCAGCAGTGACAACGATCAATCTCACTTCGCCAAATTTGCAAACAATTCTTGGAAACAATCAAATGCCACGCCCACCGTAATCTTCAAATATTGAATCTGTTGGATATTATCTGTTTCGAGGGATACAATATATTTTGGCATGTCACCGAATCACTTCTTCTGAAGCAATAGAAGATCAACCTCAAAGTGTATCGCTTAAAAAGACGAGTAGTTTTCGAACATTGGCTCATAGGTGTGGAAAGAAAATATGCATTAATTATCTGTTTGAGCTAAAAAAAACGGTTCGAATTAAATTATACTCCCAATACGTAAAATTTAATTATTTTTGTTGTAAATAAACTACGAAAACTTTTAAATAAAAACCCATCAGATTTTTTTTAAACCGGCTGGGTTTAACTGGGTTACCCAGTGGGTTGCCAACCCTGGACCGTAGTGTTGTAAATATAACCGCCTAGATCATCAACTCGTCGACGTTCGCCACAATTGGGCATCACCAGAGGAACTTTGCGCTAGATTTTGCATAAAGATCTTCATCTTCACCCTTATAAAGTTCAACTCGTTCAAAAATTATAGCCAACCGACCATTATTTGCGCCGAACGTTTGTGAATTGGTTGTTTGAAAAACTGAACGAAAACAACGCATTTTTAAACAAAATTATTTTTATTGATGGGGCCCATTTTCACTTAGGCACTTATGTAAACAAACAAATTTTTGTAGCATGAGCTCCATCATGAAATCCACAAGCAGTCCTCGAAAACCCTTACACCCAAAGAAAATGACCATATTTTTTTGACCGTATTTTTTCGGAAATAAGCAAGAAAATGCCGTCACCGTGAATTCTCTGCTCTACCAAACCATGATAACCAATTGTTTGTGGCCACAATTGGCTAATGTTCACATCAGCAGTACAGGGCCACAAGTCACACAACCAGCCAATCAATACAGTTATTGCATAAGAAATTTGGCTTTGGCGATGTCAATTGGCCGCCTCGTTCCTGTAATTTAACGTCGCTGGATTCTTTTCTCTGGCCAAACCACCAATAACTGACACTCCGAAAGATGAAATTTTGAACTGCATTGACGTGATAAGCGAAACTTTGTTGCAAAATGTGGTTCAAAATTTTGTGAATATATGGGACTTCTGCCGACGTACTAGAGGTAGACATTTGCCCGACATCAGATTCCATTATAAATTCCCATATTTCTGTCTTAAGTTGGAGTGAATAAAACTGAATTTGTCAAATAAAAATATGCTTTTAAGCCAATTTACTTTCTAACCTCAAATTTGCTCACCATTTATATAATAAAAATAGAACAGGCAGCTTTAAAGGAAAAACATTTCTTTCGCTGTTTAAAAGGAAAACCTCCTACTTAAAAACCCTCTTTAAACATCTTCTTCATTGTGCAATTGATATGACCATTAAGTGTACCTGTTATTATCCACAGCTCTTTGAGGCATTCTTCTCTTGATTTAGCAATGAGTGCCGATTTACTAATATCCTGTGGTGCCTCTAACAAAGGAAATATAAATGCGCCCATTATCGTATAAACAACCACCATTATAACCAGGCCAGGTGTAGAGAATATTAACTTGGCCAAACGACTCAAACAATTGTATTGCTGTGATGTCAGATAGTTGCTGTTACTGGGGGTAACAGCGGTAGCGTTTGACGAATCCTGTGCTAGTAGCTGATGATGATGATGGTGATGTTGTGTGTTAGAAGGTGACAGTGAAGAATGGTGTTGGTGGTGCAAATGTTGGTTTTGTAATAATGTTGTATTTCCGCTATCGTTTTGTAAATTATAGTTTGTTTTATTTAAAGGTGTTGATTGTTGTTGTTGTTGTTGTTGTTGTAATAGTTCTTCATCCTCTACTAAGCCGGATATCGCCTTTTCAACGTCCGACATTTTAAACGGCCAGTAAACATAAATATTTGAAGCATTGATGATCGAACATCTACTCCAACAACAGACATTTAGCTGAGTTTGTTTTATTTTATTTTTCCTTCTTGCAAATGGTTTTAAATATTTATGAAAAAGACATTGAAAGAAAATTCTTAAAGTTTTTTTGTTTTAATTTTGATTTTTCAAAAAATTTATTTGGCTGTTCTAGTTTATCGGTGGCATGTTGTGCTATTTTCCAAATATTTTTTCTTCTTTGTTTTGAATACTCAGTCGTTTAAATAAATCATTTACTTGTTGTAATTGCTGTTGTTATAGTTGCAGTTGTTGTTAAATTTTTAACGCCTGTTTATGTCAAGTTGCTTCTTAGCGCGACATTATTTTTTGTTTTTTTTTTTTTCTTTTTTTTTTTTTTAATTATTTCACTTAAAACGTTGTGTTACTTGTAGGGCTGGCTGTTGTAGCAGTCATTTCAATTGCTGTTGCACATTCATTGTTGTCTTTACTATGGTAGTTGCTGTTAATTTAGTTTATGTTGACAGGCCTTCTACTCCTACTCCTCCTCCTCCTGCTGGAAAAAAAGAAATGGTACAAACAAATTAAAAAATAATTGCAAGTATTTTATGAAAAATATTTGGGTTAAAAGTATTTCTTTTTAAACACTGGTGAAATAAATAAAACCTTAATTTTAAAAAAGTATATACAAATTAAATTTAAAAAATAAGTCAAAACTGTTTAATTTGGTTTAAATACTATTATAAAGCAAACGGTTTTTAAATTGAATTTAAATTTAACACCAATTTAAATACAATGTTTAAGAATTACATAATCCCATCTCTGCTGTTTAGTATTAGCGTATGACCTTTAACGTTTTTCTATGCTCTTTGAGCATGAAAATAATTTGCTCATTAATTATTTTCTACTTCCTTTTTTGTAACATACTTTTAAACACACACACACACACACACCAACACACATATATAAATTTATCCAGAATACAAAGAGTATGATAAACAATTTTTAAATCTCGTACAATTAAGCAAACAAGTGTTAAAAACAAACACATGTTTAAAACAATGTTAATTATCCCACTTTCTCACTCTCTCTCACTCTCTCTCTCTCAGTTATATTTACATTTCACCAACTCTAACAACAACATCTACTATGACTTTTTTTGTTAAAGAAAATAACATTATTGTTATTGTTGTTTAAAATACTTTTTATTTGACTCTTTATTAATAAAACATATGCAAGCACTTACTTGTTTAGTTGTTGACACAACATACACACAAAGTTACCTATTAGGGAGATCGATTATTCGAAATTTTTTCAAAAACCGGTTTTCGAATAATTCGAAAAGTAGCACTTTTAAAAACACCGCTTTTCGGATACTAATAATTCAAATGACCGGTTAACCGGATCTTTTATTTAAACAGAATTGTGGTTAATTCTTGAGGTGCACAGCTCGAACACGTCGTTTTAAATATAAGCCGAAGCTAACGGAGAGCTTAAAATTAAAGTGACAATCAATACTAGCAACAGTTCTAATAAATCTAATAAAAACTATGTCAAAATGGTGTGCGGAGGCCATAAAAAAGGTTTATTACTAGGATTGGCAAGAACCCGGGTTTTTTTTAAACACCCAACCCAGCAGGTTATATTGAGTTTTTTGATGGAATTTTTTTGATATTCATTGGGTTTTATTTGTTCTACTATTTATAATACAACTCTGCATTTGTGGTGAGAGCTATGAGGTGCTAAAACTCGGTGATTGAAGCAAACTGCAATTACTTCGCTTGAACGATGCCTTATGAGAAAATTTGACCAGAAAAAAATAGGCGTGATTAAGTTATGCTGTTAAATGAGAACTTCCGGCCTTACGTCGCAAAAGTTTCGAAACAATTATTAAAACCAATTAAATGTCGTTTCCGCCTTATCGCCTTAGAAGGCATTTCTTTAGAACGGCCTGTTTGAATTATTGAACATATTCGCTTTATGCCGCAAATTATATCGTTCTACGGCTAAAAACGCTTATTCATCACACATATTCATCTCGTTCTACGGCATTTCGATTTGCGGTTTACATTTTCGCAACCTATGTAGGCCGTATAAAGGCGTATAAGATTATCTGCAAACATATCACCAATTCAGGTCTTTTGAAGAAATATAAAATCGGCTTCAAAGTTGTAGCGCCTTGAAAGACGAGAAGCTTTTCTCAGACGGAATATGAAAAATGGCTCAGAGGAGGGGAAAAGATTAAAGCAGTGGTTTGATAAATTATTAATTTGACAAATTTGCTAAGTCCTTATCTTTCTTGAACTAAATAAATCGATCGAATTAATTTGTAGTCCCAATAAGTAAATCATACCCATTTTTGTTGTAAATAAACTACGGAAACCTATATATTAATGGGTTTAATTGGGTTAACCAGTAAGTTGCCAACCCTGTTTATTACACAAAATACTGAAAAATGCTTAAGTTTTGAACAGCTATGCAAGAAGCTAATTTTGTTTCTGTTGTATTACTTGGTAGAGAATGGAATTAAAGGTTTATTATTAAAGTCATAATTTAGGTGCCTAAGATAACAAAAATTAAATGTTTTACTTTGAATAAATCTGTTAGTAATATACGAATCCTTATATGCCTCGACAAGAAAAATTGCTTGAGCCTCGAACAGCACTGTGGCATGTTGGGTAAGAACTCATCTTCCAACCAAGAAGTAGTTGGTTAAGTCCCAGGCCATTTTCCACAACGATATCACTTCACAGTATTACTACCGACTGGTTATGTGCATTTACGCTGTGAAAAACTTCACTAACTAATATATCTGCCGTTCGGAATGAGCGTTTGTGGGTTTGTGGGCTTTCAATGAGTCTACTTGATCCTTATCCATATATAAAAATCAATATCTGTTTACAGAAGATAAGAAAAGGTTATTGTTGCTCAAGAGGGCATATCTTTTTCAATCTACTTTGGTTTTCACGTTCTTTGTGGGACGTTTTAGGTTGTCATATATACAAAAACAATTAAATTTATACAAATAAATAAACGATTGAGCATATTTTCAATAAAAAAATATATACAAACGTATAAAAACTATAATTATTTAAATTAACCGGTTATTCATATTAAATTAACCGGTTTATTTGGTATTCGAAAAATGAAGATTTTGAAAAAGCTGTATTCTACAGAACCAAAAAAAAAAAAACGGTTAAAACCGGTCAAATCATAACTGTTCGATCACCCTAGCACCTACATACGATTTACAGAATTATAAACTCAGTCAGTCTCTCACACAAACTGTTAGAATTGGGCAAAGTAAATATTCAAGTTTTATTTAACATGTGTGTGAGCTTATTTTTGTTGTTAAGTATTCTGTACTGTAAGCTTGTATATGTTCAAATCGTATGTGCTTACTTATATGTGAAACACAATATTAACAAATTAATAAAATTCTTAACAATGTACTATTATGTATGTGTACATACATATGCATATGGATTTTATGGAAAAGAGAGAGCGAGCACAAAAGTATAAGAGAAAAAATTCGTTTTTTTTTTTTTTTTTTTTTTTTTGTTTATTAGTCCCAACAACATGGTTATTAATTTGAATGAATTACTAATTTCTTTTACACTTTCATAACATATAACTGAACACATATTGGAATACAGGGTGTTCGAAGAAGATTATACAATAAAAGGATACAGTCGCTCACATTGAAAGTCAGGCAACTCATTACAAAAACTAAACTGCACGTTAAAAAAAAGTAAACTTTTTTAATTTTTTTTTAATTGCATTTAATAAAGCTTTAATTAAGCAATTAAAACTACATAATCTGTATATAAAGGGTCCGCCAAATAATATTTTTTTTGAAAATTTTATAAAAAAAAATCTACTAAATATTTTCTCAAATTTCTTTTTTTATTTGAAAGTACAATCCTTCCGGTTAATAATGGAAAATAATTTCATTCAAATGGCTGCCTCGGCTGGCCATGCAGTAGCCTATACGATCGGTCCAATTTTTAAGCACGTTATCGATTGTGTGTAGCTGTATTCACCAATGGCTTCACGAATATTGTCCTTTAAAGCGTCAGTTGTCTCTGGCTTGTTGGCGTAACACTTATCTTTCACGGCAACCTACAAATAATAGTCCAACGGTGTCAAATCGCAGCTCCGAGGTGGCCAAACGACATCAGCTCTGCGGCTGATAATGCGATCTTCAAAAACTGTACTTGCATTTGCATTTAATTTTTAACAAAACAAGTAATTGCCCACCGATTTTTATGCCTTATAATTTATTTTATTCTTAACATTTTAGAAAAATGTAAAAATTTCTTTTTGACAAACAATTCCCCTTATTGTTGGCAAACAAATTTTTTTTTTTTCGCAACTAAGTTATGAATAACTCTGAAACTATCAAAATTATAAAAAACAAAAATGCCTTTCAGGTGATTTATAGGAAATTTTATGCCTAAACATTAGCTGGTATTTGCATTAACATCGCTCAAGTAGTTTTCAAGTTAATTTTGTGCGAAAACTTGTCACGCTGAAAATGGATTTGAATTCAGCCCCCCCCCCCCCCCAATTTACCCTAAAAAAGAAATATTTGGTTGCTCCAGTTCAAAACCTTGTTGGCTGCATACATTCGAACGTAAAGTTATTAATTTTTTCATCATATAACCTTTCAGTTTGAAGCATTTTCCTTTTGCCTTAACACTAAACCTTAAAGGCTGCTTTCTATATGGATTTCCTTTAGCATTAGAAATGAATTAAATATTACGAGAACGTAAGTGCTTAAGCAACTTTGAAACGAATTGCTTTAATAAAGATGTTTCCTTTGCCACAGCATTATACCAACCCTCTTCTATTCTATTCGCATTGAGAGGAGCAGCCAATAAACATATTTATTGATTTTCCATATCATCTTCATATGCTGCGAGCAGCATATGCTTTTGGCAGCAAATATTGTACACTTTTGCGGTTTATGGCTTAAACACAAAATACATTATCGAGTTTCGATGGGGGAAAATGTTGAAATTGTATGAGACTCTCTAACAAAGCAGACAAACAAAGAACTGCAACAGCTCATCATCGATTTCATATACGTGATACTCCGAAAATACTTGAGAATTAATTGCATCTTTTTACAGAGAAGTGCTAATGTGGCTGGTGATGGAATTTGAAGAAACATTTAAATCAAAGTAATTAAACGCTGATAATGAGCACAAATATTGTCTACATTTTATGAATGAACACTACACACATTTAATTATGCTGATTATGCATGACTTTCTGCTAAGTCTCAAGACGTTATTGGTTTACTACTTAAACCATATGCATATCATCCCATCCCTGACATTATAAGCATTTGTACTTGGTAATGCCATATAATATTTTAATTAAAAAATAGCTTAAAGGATATTTAAATTCTTACTAAAAAAAAAATTAAATTCAAAAAATTTAATGATTTTTCTCACCCCAAGCAGATACGAGTAGAAGAGCATCCAGTGATAGCTATTGGGCTGAGATATTTGTCCACTTAATGCTTAAGAACAGCAAGACATTATTTTATGCAAGTCATGTTGCATACTTAGTTGAAATGTACTTATGTGTGCATGTATTTGAATGTCGTACACACAAACACACACACACACACATACATACAATTACGACATTATTTAATATGTACACGATGTATCGTTCAAAAATGTCTTTATGAGCAGCAATGTCTTAAAGCATTAATGCATACGTAATGTGGGAAAGTTTCTCCATTAAAAGGGGGTGAATGCTAAGCAAAGAGTGGGTTCTTTAAAATGTTCGCAATTAATGTGAGTTTATTGACGAAAATGTTTGATAGGAGTTCTATTTATAATTATTTCTGGGTATATAGAGGCCTTAACAACCTGAACGCGGAGGCGACTAAGTCCACTCTGGCGGGACTGAATGTTCAAACTCTTGAGATACGTCACCGTCTGTCTATAAGGTGGCAGCGTCTGACGCATCTGTGTGGTATAAGACAGTTATGCCTGTTGTTGGACTGGGCAAGATTCTCACGAGTAAGAGAATTGCACTCTTAGCATGTCAAACAGTTTTTACCGACACTTAGCAAGTCTTTGTTGGTGTACCACCACTTGACTTAGGGGTAGTACGTCGTAGTATTATTTTTAGTATAAAGACGGGACTGCCGCTTGTAACGAACAATTGGCTTTCTATTTTAGAGCTCGAGAATGGGAGAAATAGGTACAAGATCCTTTTGCAGAGATGTAGGTGGGGAACATTGACAAGGGAAAGGTGACATCTGAATTTGTTCCGGACGTTGTGTTCGTACAAAAACACCCCGCCTTTGGCTACGACTTAAGCCTGTGGTTTTTACTGACAACTCTCGGCTTTTTTAATGTATTTTAAATCGGATTGGCTAGACTGAATCTGCGAACTGCCGGTATGGGTGGGGGATTGAGGAATGGAAGCATATATTGACTGCATGCCCGGACTATGATAAAGTTAGAAATTTAGATTTGAGTGGTCTCGTGGCCAGACTTTCTAGCGCGATTGCCGGTAGTGTGCTGTTAATTGGTGTTTGCTGCTTGCTGTTTGCGGTTTTGAGATCGTAGCTGCTGTGTTGTTGAATGTTTCATGTTTGTTGCTTTCGAGCATGACAACCAGTCCGGAGTCGTTTGGGACTTACTTTGATGGTAGCATTTATGCTACGAAGCCTGACCGTAGGCTTAATTATAATAGCACGGATGTCAAGAGAACCAGGGACTTAGGTCCCCGCCTGACTATGGCGAGGCTACTATGTGGAAAGAACGTGGTGGTTGTGGTTGAGACTCAAATCGCAACCATGCGACACCTCACCAAGGTCTTACCGGTGACCAGTCCGTGGTCGTTGTGGGGCCACACTCACGTGTCGCTAATCCTGACCAGATGTATTCTGGTGCCACGAAAATCGGGAGCCCCAGGGATTCCGATCTCTGCGCAATTGTTGGGTAGGCCCGCTTGTGAGAGCTTCGAGGTGGCTGTGGTTTAGACCTAAAGCGCAGGCATAGCGCGAGCTCGGTGTGGTGTTGCATCTTCTCAACCGGGTGCTGTGACCCATATCAAGGCATGAGTTTAGATAGTCTCTGACTCCCCACCAAGGTGTAAAGGTTATGAGAGTCCTAACAACACGCCTTCGAATTGGTACTCACTTGTGATATTCACTTGTGGGGCACCGTGGGATATTCCGCGTGATGAAGACTCACGTACAGCCAAATGACACCTCACCAAGGTGGAGGCCATTTCTGAATATAATGGATTGGTACTCAGTGGTGTCTTTAATCATAGGTGAGGGCGGGGCGTTGGTAGACGCATTGTATTCACTCTTGCTTTGGCACCGTGAGCTAAAGTCTTAGGGCAGGTTCTGACGTAAAGTAACTGACACTATAGGGTGGCCGTAGGGGTTACCCCACAGAAGCGGGAATAACAGCGTTAATACTTTGCTCATGAAGCTTGATTCTATGAGATTCAAGACTGTAGCTTATGCGGATGATGTTGTTGTTTCTCGACACAATATCGCAGCGCCTTCAGACATCTCTTGGCCTTCTCAGTCGGTGGAGCACAGACAGTAGGCAGACTGTTAACCCAGGCAAGGCGGAGCTAGTGCTGTTCACGGGCAGACTGGTGCTGTTGCATAGTGCTACATATCTGGTAGCAATCCTGGACTTCAAGCCATCCTGGCTAAAGAATATACGAGTGAGTGTGGCGAGGGCGAACGTTGAGCTGTACAGGTGTCATAGGGGCATTGGAAAGTCCTGGGGTCTCAATACTAGGAATTTCAAGTTGATTTTTGACCCACTAATTAAGCTCATCCTTATATATGGTGCGGTTGTGTGTTGGAAGTCTCTGGAGAAGTTCACATATAGCAGAGTCATTGACAGGGTCTTGCGAAGTGCAGCACAGATGATTACTGGCGCGTTCAGGTCCGCCCCTTCGAAGGCCTTGTTTGTATTGTTGAACTGACTTCAAGTGGACCTAATGGCTAAACAGATGGCGATTATGTCTACTATAAGTTTGACGAGAGAAGTCTTTCTCCATATAAACGAGAAGATTGACCATCAGGTTGGATGCCATTTTGCTCTTGCGAATTTCTGGTTATGCGATATATGCTGGGCAGGGCAGAATCTACCCACGTGCTCTTTATCGAGCCAAACCTAGCCCTTATCTTAAAGTTGCCGCGATATAGGCTGTTATTACAGGCCACTGGGTAGCTAGTATGCATGCTAGAAGACTCGGTCTACGGTTCAAGGATTATTGTAGGAGTTGTCAGGATGAGGAAGAGGAGGGGAAGTATTTTCTTTCATATATTAGGACTGCTTTCTTCGGCAGTCCATTTCTGCTCGCCATATCGGACCAAGCCGATGTAAATGTTAGCGAGCTTTCTTTCATTGTGCATGCGTCTGGTTGATTCGTTTCCGAAAGGGGACCGAACATGTAGGGTCGTTTGGTTACTACCTTCCATTGGCATCACAGTGGGATCATTATTGAACCCAAGTGAGCTCAACCAGTGTCTGGCTACCGCCATTGCAACGAACTAACCAACTTTTTTTTCTCCGTCACTACTCTGGGGAGCATATTTGCTTTCCGCAAAGCATCAATTGCTTTGTTTCAGTTTCTTTAATCAATTTGATATTTCAGGCTTAATAGATGGATGATTAATCCGCTGTAGCTTCCTCCATATAATTCTTTTTTTGTGTAGTGGTGGAGATCCTTGCTAATTGGTGGTGATCTTTACTTTAGCATTGTAATTCTTTTTTCCCAGCAGGTGGCGTGTTTTTCTGATCAATCTCGCCAGAGGTATGCGGGAATATCAGGGGGCTTCTTTTTATTTTTTAGATGGAGTTTTCTAGAGGGAAGTTGAAGCCTCTTTATTAAACAATCGAAACCACAATAAAATCTTTTTCTGTCATATCCTCTTTGTCATATACTGGAGCTGTTATGCGTGCGCTCTAATCACTACACCACACCCTTAAGAAAAACATAAAAATCGAATTGTTACAAAACATTTATGATTTTCTCTCAATATTTAATAACCCTGTATTAAGTCGTCCTTATTATCACCCCCCTTACTTTGTCTCTTTTGTGGCTTTCGATTTTTTTGCGAATTTTTAATGTTCTTTTCAGTTCTTGCTTCCAATTTGTATGCTGCTGCTGTTTTTAGTGTGTGATGACATTTTATATATTTTACAACTCTTATCATGTCTCAGTATATATGTAAATACATACACACACCCATATATATACATACATACATACATATATGTATGAAATGACTGTCCATGACACACTTAGAAAGTGACTGCATTTATATCTTTTATAACGCATCTCTTACTTTCTAAGTTGATGATATTCATAGCAAGCAAATAGAGAATGGTAGATAGGGTAATGGAGAGAGAGAGAGGGAGGGAGTGGATGACATACCATGTTTATATTTACTTACACATATACAAACATGCTTACAAAGAGGTAATCAAACATTTTGAGCAGATATCTACATTATAAGTACATACATATAAAGAGCATTCTGCTTTTAAGGGGACAGACAGAGAGAGAGAGAGAGAGAAAGAGAGAACAAGAGTGAAAGACAGAAAGAGCACTAAAATGAGCATACACACACATTTTACTCACTCACATTTTTAAATAAGTATATTGTGTGTGTAAGTCAGAGTATGTTTTTTTTTTGTATAAAATAACCTTTTGTAAGTGATTACACATACAAAAACAACAACAACAACAACAACAACAACTACTACAATACCGAAAACAATAATAGAATGTTATATTGACATACCAGTAGTAGCAGTAGTAGTAGTAGTTTTTGTTGCATTTACATTGAGGTCAGTCTGCAGTTTATTATAAAATCTCATCTTTTAACACAGACCAATAAATAAACACATACACACTCATATCATACATGCATAGACACACATATTAATATCAGCAAACACATATTTCAGCTAACAGACATGCCATAACATACCTTAACTACACATTCTACAGATTTGTTGCTGCTTTTTTTCTTTTTTTCTGTGATTTATAGGCATATGGAGGGTTTGACATCAAAATGTTGTGACTTTTTTGCTATTAAAATAGAAAATTTCGAAGGCAACAAGTGAGAGAACTTCAATGTGAATTTTATTTAAAACACTGGCCTGCAAATTTGGAAAAAAATTGACTACAGAAACGAAGCATGTTTTTTAACTAACTTGGAGGCACTAAATTCGAATCAAGCTATCACGTCTTATTCATTTTTTATCGCATGTTGGCAATACTGTAAAACAGTCAATACTGACACTACAATTTCATAATATTTATTTGAAAGAAGTTAACAATTCAATCCAAATCTTCATAATAGAAGCGCTTAAGCATGTCAGGAAGATCGCCTGTTACTGATTCAAGCTGTTCTTGCTTTGTGTATACTGAAATTGTGGTTCTGCTGTCAGAAACTTGGACTAACCGTGGACGCCGATAGTGTTTTGTACAAGTTGTAGAACTATTTTATACAAGTGGTCAAATGGCAAGGAGATCTATTTTAATTTTTCAATTCCAGTACTTTGGAGAGAGCCAAGTAACCACTAAACCGATTGTTATTTCTATTTAACAAAAGTTGCTGGATTCAATATGAAAAATCGAAAATATATCACTTATTCGAAGGTCTCTTCTGTTTTCAAACCAGTTCAAGGTCCAGCAAATGATCCTATATCAGTCATTCCCCATGCTACGAGCAGTGAATCCGAAACAACGTTTACCAGCAATGATAGTTTGTATAAGGCTGACTGATGAACGCCATTTAGAGACTCAAACTGAGCTAAATGATCTAAGTCGCGATTCATATTTAACGAAGCTTCATGCAACAGGCAGTGGAAACATCTGGCAGTTGAGACACAAGTAACAATCTATAGAGAAACACTCTATTCTATACTGCACTGATGTTGATGGTTTATTTCAAAAGATGAAGCAGTCATATGACAAAAATGAATGGAGATTATTTAGTGATGGCTCTAAGTACAGTCTAAAGGCTATTCTTTTGCATAATAGGAATGGAAAACCATACATACCAATTGCTTATGCCATTAGTACAAAAGAAAGTTATGAATCAATGACTGAAGTTTTGACAATTTTTTCTACTCAAACACAACGATTAAAAATGGAAAATCTGTGGTGATCTTAAGATGTAAGATTTAAATTTCCTTGAATATATGGTATAGGACATCGTAAATAACTGTAAATTAATCTGTGTCAGGTCATTGGTTTGTTGCCTGGTGTGCAAGAAGGTTTCACAAAATATTGTTGTTCTCTTTGTCTATTGGGATGTATATTTGGTCAGATCATGAAGAGAAGGGCTGCTAGGAGTTTCTTGAGAAATTTTGAAGGAGGCCTGGCAAAGGCTCTTGGTTATGGACACTCTAAAATTTTACGGCGGCTGGACTGGGGTGAGCATTCGGTTCTACGGACTATAGGTTCATGGAATGCGACTGTAGCATGTGCCCAGTGGCAGTTTTTCCAGATAGAGAGTTTTGGCAGGATATTGAGAGATTTTTGAATAGCCACGCCATCTTTACAGCTGGATCTAAGACCGAGGATGGCACTGGTATGTGATTCTACCTTGCGCACAGTGACTCTAAACTGTCCTTTAGACTCCCGGCTTTTCAGGCTGAGATTTTTGCTGTCCTCAGAGCAACTGAGCGTTTTCGTGACTTGGTTGCTGAGGGGGATGGTGTGGGCTTTTACATGGACAGTCAGGTGGCTGTTAAGGCGCTGACTGGTCGTCATGTCAGATTAAGGCTGGCTGCATTGTGCAGGAGTACCCTATTAGGGCGCTGACTGGTCGTCATGTCAGATCAAGGCTGGTTGCTTCTTGATGTGTGCAGTGTGAAACTGTGCTGGGTGCCGGGGCATGATGGCGTGAAAAGAAACGAGATTGCTGATTAACTGGCAAGAGTAGGCGCCGAACAGAACAGAATTGAATAGAACAGGCTGATGCCTGTGGATGAGTCATGGAGGAAAGAAAGAACATATTTTTACGATAACAAAAATGTCTTAAAAGAAAACTCACATCTCATACTTATTTTTGTTATCTGGCAGCACTGCCAATTCGACTACCTTTACACTGCATTTGAATTAACGGATTTAAGCTAGAGAATATGAGACATTTCCGAAACCTTCCAAGCTGTAGGCAGTTAGGTATATACAGAAGCTGCTTTACCTACGCGTTAGTTATCGTTTTGCTCTCATAAAATAAAGTCGTATTTAAGCGGAAATAAAAGTGTTGTATAAACAAATATTAAGTGCAAGATAAACTGTACAAAAGTTATAGTATAGTAAATAAAAAGCTCTAAACAACAACAAAGTGGTGTTTATTTTATTTTAACGCAATTTTAGATGAACTCAAATGTTTTAAAAAGATTTAAGTGTAACAACAGTTTGTCTTTTTGCTTTAACGTGATATGACCCACATAAGTATTGACTCTACAACAAAATACCTTAAATAAATGTTTAAATGTATTAGTAAATAAATATTTAAAGTGCGTGTATGTGGGGCATGTTTGAGTGTGGGTGCATATATATGAAATTCCTTTTTATGATCGATATTTGAAAATGCATTTGAAATGAACATTAGCATTATAATGAGGTATTTTCCTTGAATTTTATGTTTCAACTGCAGCTGTGTTGGTGTTTTTTCTTATAGTGTTGTTGGTTGGCCCAGAACACAAAATAATGATTTATTTGTTTAAAGAAATTGAATATTTGTTTTTTAACAAAATTTGTGTCATATTTTAGTAAAATAGTACTTGTATGAGACGGAAATTGGAAATATTTTCTATTTGTTTTGTTATGTAGTCATACTCCTAATTTTTTGTTTTGAACAATTTTTTGTCTTTGCTGTAAAAAATAATAAATATTTGAGTATTTTCAATGAAATTTAATTTTACATATATTTTTATTGGTTTAAGTTGAAACCTTTTTTTGCTCATGTTAATTATTATTATTTTACTTCATTGAAAATCAAAACTTTTTAAAATATTTTTTGATTAGGAAAAGTTTTATAAAAAGAAAAAAAAACAAATTGACCTAAATAAGAATTTTACACATTTATAAAGGGTGGTCCCACCAAAACACACGATATTTATTGTATATAAGACAGAAAGTTTTCAAAGAATTATCTTAATATTGTTACGAAAATAGAAATGTCCAAAAGAAAATACCAAATCAGCACCTTTAAAATTGTATTGTGGAATTTTGGTCATTATGTGTCACCCTGTCAATGCTGTACTTATTTGAGTATTTGGCAGCCCTGGCAATTCGACTAGTTTTTTTTGTTTTGTTACTTTTGAATTAACGGATATAAAATAAGGGCTATGAGAGCAGTTGAGACATTTCTGGAATACTCCAAATTGTAGGTATTTAGGTGCATAAGGAGGCTGCTTTACCCACGTTAAACATTTGTCGTTTTGTCTTTATTAAGTAAAGGCGTGTTTCAGCGTAAATAAAAGTGTTATATAAACAAATATCAAGTGCAAGTTATTAAGTGAAAGATAACATGAGAATTTAAAAACTATTAAACAACAACAAAGTGGTGTTAATTGCGGAATCCATTGTGATGGCGTTAAAAGGGTGCCACCAGTTCGGACTACTGTGTGCATTGTTATGGACTATAGTAGTTGGCACATAGTGGTGCCAGAATAATTGGTTACATTGATGACCTCGTTATGACCTTAAGAAAGTGGCACTAGGCTTTCGGTGAATTTCTTAAAAATGGTTTCTTTTACAAGGAGATACAAGCTATCGTGTGACTTCACTTCTTTTATGGGTACCACCATCAACTTTTCTAAAGAGGTTAAGTATCTAAGAGCCATTCTGGATAGAAGGCTAGTTGGAAACCGCATATTGGTGCCATATAGACCAAGGCAACAAAAGCCCTCTGGGAAAGTAACCCCCTAAAGATGGGGTCTTTCGCCGGGAATGCCACTATGGATATATACCGCTATTATTCGGCCCATTATCACTTATGCAGCGATAGCTTGGTGAAGCAGAGCTGAGGAAGCTACCACCGTGAATAAATTAGGCAGAGTACAGAGACTCGCCTGCTTTGGTATAACAGGGTCCTGAATTGAGTCGAGAAGTCTGTACATTCTAGGCAGCGTGGTCGGAGAACAGTCTTCGGTCCTGAATATGATGCCTTTGAATCTCTGCATTGGAAGGAGATTCATGGTTGAATTCCTGGACCGGAATTGTTGATCTAATGGAGCCTTGGTTCGGAGTGAAGTTCCAAAATGAATGACTGTGTCGGTGACTTGTCGATCCAACTGGAAAGATCGCTTAGTATCTTCCACGCATTGCTATATATGTGTAGATTAAGCTGGATAGTGGGCTCAAGAATAAGACCATTAACCTGTTCTCTGGCAGCCAAGTTGCTTTAAGGGCACTTTACGTAAATTGTGTGACATCTAGACTAGTCAAATAATGCTACAATACATTGCAAAAGCTTTCGCTTGGAAATAAGGTCCAGTTGTTTTGGGTACCTTTACACTGTGAAATAAATGATAATGAAGTAGCGAATGCAGAAAGAAACGCCAGAAAGGGCTTGGTCGGAAACCTTGATGTGCAGCACCACTCACTATTATCATAAATCTAATCAAGGATTTAACACAAGGTCTGACTGGGTAAAAGATCCACCATTATAGTTTCAGATCTGCTGGTGCTTATGGACCGGAAGGGGCACAATAGATTATAAGGGTCACAGTGTCAATAATAACAATAATAAACGAAAACATAGTACACTACAGTTAGCGCCAGAGAGCCGTTTTCAACCACATAAAACCCACAGGTGAGGATCAACAGAAACCTAGAACTGTTTATAAAATAGGGAAGAAATTGAAGATAAATCTCAAAAAACCTCAATCGTCTGGCCACCAGATCCGGACATAGGCAGAGGCTCACCATAATACTCAGATATAAAAAAGACATCTGCCAATTGTGATAGGCAAGCGTATAACAACAACAATGCACATTACTTTAAGCAGACTTAACAACAAAAAACTGCATCTTCTCTTGTCTTTATTGAAACCTAGACGTTGATTAATAATATCCTCCCTACAAATTAAACAGCAAGCATATCACTGCTTTAATAGAAAATCCAAAGTAAGGGAAGATAGAATAATAATGTTCAGATCTTATTCTAATCAACTTAATTCTTAGACTTGATAAAAACAAACCTTCTGCCTTGATGCCTCGATAGATTAGTACATAGTCTACTAGTCTGTCAGCACGTTGGTTGTGGGTCGATTTACACCAAAGACTCTGCTAATCACGCCGAACACATGGTTTTTAGTTACCAATTGTATTCTAAATGATATAAATAATAAAATAATAATAGACCTTCCGCTTAATTAAAATCAATTTGAATGACTCTTGGGGGTACTTTTATTATCGAGCTCGTTTCGTTTTCATTCTAGCGATAGGATCAACCAAATCTCCAAGTTAACAGTAAAAAATACCTTTATTTCTCTGCACTTACATATTCTAAATTTATATAAAAAAATCTTTTTTTTTTGCAAATCGTCCCCTTAAATATCCACAAAATAATTTCTGAAACAAAAAATGAATATTCAAAAAGGTTGTGTGCCCATTTAATCCTCATCGTTTATAAAAAACTCAGCGTGTAGACAGACACATTAATCTTTTGCTCAAATTTTGAGTTAAGCATTTGGTCAGGTTGTTGGGTAACACAAGTGCTAACCCCTATATACAAATACATACAAACATTCTACATTAAAAAAAATAAAAAAAAATTGTTGAGTAAGAAAAATCATGTCACGTTTTTTCGTTTTTTTTTTACACTGTTTTCCTTTCTTGATGTTACGATGACATATTTTCGTCACTAAAAAACACTTTCACATTTTGTCAAAAAAAGAGGAAAATAAAAACACTCATATATCTTCTAAACAGATTTAGGCAAATACTCTCTTGCACTCACATATAAATAATCCAAAACACACATGAATTTGTAATAAACAATGTACTCTCATACATAAACAGACTTTTTTAAAGGAAAGAAGTGCTCAGCTGTGCTTCTATACACACCTGCGCTTACACATACATACATATATACTAATTTGTATACAAGAAAACAGAAACAACAACAAAACTGTAACGAAAAATTGTCTATTTCCTACTACATGTTGCATAGAGTAGGTCCACAAAAAAAGAGGAAATATAGCACATGAGAGAAAAAAGTAACAAAACACTTAGGCACAGTTTTAGATACAGTTTCCTCACTGAAAACTCTTTTTGTTTTGTGCTTCCTTAAGCTTTGAAAAAACTGTTTATAGCAATGCATCAACTCAATCGAAGAGAGAGAGAAAGTGTGTTTAAAAAACAGCAATAGAAACAAAAGTTTCACGCCTAATTGTTATGCCAATCACACACAATAACACGTACACACACAAATACAAACAAAAGATTTGACTAAATAAGCGAGAGTAAGAGATTCGATTAAAACAGCGCTTTAAACAATACACACATGCTAAGACGTATATATAATTGCTGTTGTTGTTATTTTTTCAATTGTTTTGCTTTTGTTGAAAGATAAGAAAAATAGAGAAAATCTCTCTTGTTAAGACTGTTTTTGTTATGTCTTATAAACAAATCCGTATTAGTATTTGCTGTATGTGTTTGCGTGCGTGTGTGTTTGCATAAACGTTAAAATTGTTGAGAATCAGGATTGTCAGAACTTTTTTAAGTTTTTTCCCAAATTCAATTTCAAAAATCGCCAAAATCGTTAAATCATCTTTCTTTACATTTTGACAATAAAATTTATATTTTTTTAAATCATAAAATAAAAATAGATCCGAATTGTTAAAATTCACCAAAAGTGTAGAAAAAATCACCGAAATATATTGTTACGATTTAACCTTTTTAAAACGTTTGAGTTGGCTTATATTACGCTAAAATAAAATAAAACTCTACTTTGTTGTTGTTTTTTTTACAGTTCAACTCATTTTTTATTTACTGCACTATGACTTTTCTGCATTTTGTCCAATTTGCTATATCGCTTATTACTATTTACGCCTGAAAACGACTTTACTTAATGACAGCCAAATGATCACTAACTAACTAACCGCAATGCGCCATCTTTTTATATCGCGTCCGCCAAATAAAATTTCTTTTTGTTTGACAATATGCTATAAAAAAAATACTAAATATCTTCTCAAATTTCCTTTTTTATTTGAAAGTACAATCCTTCCGGTTAATAATGTAAAATAATATCACTCAAATGGCTGCCTCGGCTGGGTATGCAGTAGCCTACGCCATCGGTCAAATTTTTAAGCACATTATAGATTGTGTGCAGCTGTATTTCACCAATGGCTTCACGAATATTGTCCTTTAAAGCGTCAATTGTTTTGGGCTTGTTGGCGTAACACTTATCTTTGACGGCACCCCACAAATAATAGTCCAACGGTGTCAAATCGCAGCTCCGAGGTGGACAAACGACATCAGCTCTGCGGCTAATTATGCGATCTTCAAAAACAGGGCGCAAAACATCGAGTGTAGCTTCGGCTGTGTGGCACGTAGCACCGTCCTGTTGAAACCAAATGTTGCTAATATCCTCCTCTTCAATTTTTGTGAATAAAAACGATCGCCATTGACTCTAACGGCCACTCCTTGCTCATTTTTGAAGAAAAATGGTCCAATTATGCCGGTGTCAAATCGCAGCTCCTAGGTTGCCAAACCATATCAGCTCTGCGGCTGATAATGCAATCTTCAAAAACAGGGCGCAAAACATCGAGTGTAGCTTCGGCTGTGTGGCACGTAGCGCCGTCCTGTTGAAACCAAATGTTGCTAATATCCTCCTCTTCAATTTTTTTGAATAAAAACGATCGCCATTGACTGTAACGGCCACTCCTTGCTCATTTTTGAAGAAAAATGGCCCAATTATGCCTCTGGACCAAAATCCGCACCAAACGATGACTCGTTTTGGGTGTATCAGCTTTTCAATGTATGCGAGCAGGTTTTCTGTGACCCAAATGCGACAATTTCATCTGAAAAGATGATTATTTAGCAAAATCGGTATCTTCTGTAAGTCGATCGGCGGCCCACTTAGCGAAGTGAAGTACAAGCGTATACACAACCATATTCGTTCAGCGAAAGGATTAAACTAATTATCTGTCAAATCAGACATTAACAAAGTGTCACCATTCACGAAATAAGCACTATTTGAAAAGAAAAGAACATTAGATGACGGACCCTTTAGTATTTCATTATTTGTATCGAATGTTGTTGTAGTTGCTACAAACTTCGATTTATAAATAAATTCAAATTTAAAACCACAATATCCCATAAAGAATCGCACTGGTAACTCCGTTACGCATGAAGGCGGCAGTACTCTTAAATTAGTAAAGATAGTACGAGTATGGTAACAATGGTAAGCCATGACACAAACCAATAAAGTCTATAGCTAAAGTCCCACAATAAGTCCCTGATGTGGTGGATTTTTCTCTTCAGCGTTTACATTTTCGTAACAAAACATTTTCTTAATTTTATTATGTAAAAATATATTATAGTATACAATGTTTACAGTTTAGTGAAAGCTAGAAGACTATAAAATATAATTAAAATGAATATACATTCACCCTGTACCAATAGTCGGCAGTTTAAGATTTTTGTTTATTGCAAGCAACTGCCCTTACGCATATGAATGTGGTATAAAATTGATGACTAGTGATTACAATTTATTAATTTGCTTTGTTTCAGTTTATACTGGTCTACAGCAAAAAACGCCTTTAAGTAAAACTATATGGAGTTCTTTTCCATCGGGTTCAAATTGTTTTCTTATGGTCGTGGCAAATTTTTCGCCAAAAATATGGTGGTTATGTCAATGTATTTCATCATAACTAATAGTTGCCATCAACATCGGTTGCAAAACCAGTTAGACTCGAAAGGAAGAAAATGATGTGTGCCTGGTTCGACCAGAAAGTTGTGGTGTACCATGAGATCCCCTTGATGTAGATCGCTACTGACAATACATGATCTTTGATTTTTACAAGGAAGTCGAATATTAGGTGACTAATTGGTTGGCTTCAAAAGATAAAAAGTTTTATTAGCGTGGAATCCACAAATCGCCTGATTGTTGGAAAAAATGTGTAGCCATCAACATACAATACTTTAAGCAATATGCCTTCTACTTTCCCATTAAAAATTAGTATTTCATGGTGGTACACCTGATATATTATGACATCTGTAAACAACAAATTGTGTTGATCCTGGAATGTATGAATATGATATTCTCACTGGAAGTTCTTACGACGCACTGCAAATTAGATAAGCTATACTGCATTAAGTTTTTTAATCCATATATCACTGATTGATGCCTCATCGTCTTTATTTTCTACAGAAATAAGTCGCATTGATTTCATATCCAATATTGTTTCGTACATAAAAATAAAATACCGTATTGTGGTACTTTGGTACATTTTGTGTCAGCCTGTCAATTTGGCAGCACTGCCACATCGACCATGTTTACGTTACTTTTAAATTAACGGATATGGCAGATGATCGATTGTTCTTAAGCCTCCCAAGATATAGGCAATTAGATATATAAAGGACTGCCTTACCTACACGTCAGTTAGTTATCGTTTGGCTATCCTAAGATAAAGGCGTATTAAAGTGCATTTTTAAGTGTGGCATAAACGAATATTAAGTTGTTGTACACTGTATAAAAATATAACTGTAAAACAACAAAAATAGCGGTGTTTATTTTATTTTAACGCAATTTAAACGAACTCAAACGTTGTAGAAAGTTTAAAACGTAACAATATTTTCATCCAAAGTCTCACAAATTGAAATATGAGTTCAAGGATAAACTAGAAATTATAGAAACGGAACTCAATATAACCCTGGTTGATTTATAAATAAATTTAAAAAAAAAACATCTTTTAGTTCATTTATTGTTTCGAAAAACAATATGGACCGTATTTAAGTATATTTTCCCTAACATCAGGGTTAATTAGAGATTTTTTCTGGTATTTTTTAGTATTTTTAAAAATTTGAAAAATTTTTGTAAAAATTCAAAGAAATTCCTTCTGTTTTGGTAATATTATGAACAAGACGTATGATTAATATTTATTCAATTTCAATACTCATACGCAGCATTACACAATGAAGCTAATGTTTCTATATGAAAATCAATGTGTGTTTGTTTGTATGTATGTATACATGTGTGTTTGAAGTCTATAGACGGCTAAGCGACAGAACCGATTTCCGATTAGCCCCAATAACTTTCGTAACCGATGATCCGTAACGACTAAACGGATTTTCTTGAAATTTCCACTGTAACATCCTGTATTCCTGGAAGGACACATAGGCTACAGTTTTCTTCGATAGGGTCAGAGGGAGAAGTATCACCCATAAAACCAAATATTAATAATCGCATATCTAAAGAACTGTATCAGTCAGAGTCATTAAACTTTGCTCCAATAACTTTCGTCACCGATGATCCGTAACGACTAAACGCATTTTCTTGAAATGTTCACTGTATCATCCTGTATTCCAGGAAGGAGACATAGGCTACATGATTCTTCAATAGGGTCAGAGGGAAAGGTATCTCCCATAAAAACTACTCGTACATAGTAGTAATCGCATGTCTAAAGAACTGTATCAGTCAGAGTCATAAAACTTTGCTCCAATTACCTTCGTATGAAACTGACGTATTAAAAAAAATATAGGCCGGATATTATCAGGGGGAGAGGTATACCAAATACCAAGAAAATTTTAATTATCGTATATGTAAAAAACTTTTATAGCGACAGTCTTAAAATTTTGTTCCAATCACTTCTCTATAAAACTAATTTACGGAATATATGTTGGCTGGACATAATCAGAGGGAGAGGTACCCCCACATAGAGCAAATATTAATTTTCGCATACTTTTACACTAATTACTATAAAATACTACACAAAAATGAATTTGTGTTTGTTTAAAGATAGTATGCAGCTAAAAGACAGATCCTACAGTCTTTCAACTGCTTGAACTTGGACCGAAAGGGTACAAAATAAAAAGATGGGTAACAAATTAGCTGAGATAATAACTAAAATGGGGTAGCGAAGCACACCGGGCAGATTGACGCTAGATGGCAGCACAAACACAAAAAATTTTTCTTTCTAAGAAATTACGATCTGTCAAACGTCAGCTGTTAAACTTTTAGCCAAGTTCATCGATTAGTTTATTTGTTGTAGTCGTTTGAAGTAAGCAACTTTTGTGTTTCTAGGAAAATGGAAAAAAGTGAATTTCGTGTAGTGATTAAACACTATTATTTGAAAGCCAAAACGGCGAAAGCGACAAAAGAAAAGCTTGATAAACATTAAGGCGAATCTGCTCCGTCAGATTATATGGTAAAACATTGAATTGCTGAATTTAAACGGAGCCGAACAAACAGTGCAACAATACCATCAACAGAAAGGCCAAAAGAGGTGGTTACTGAAGAAAATATCAAGAAAATTCTCGATATTGTTATGAATGATCGCCGGGTCAAAATCCGTAAGATTGCTGAAACGGTAAACATATCATATGAACGTGTGTTCAACATTTTGCAGGAACATTTGCATATGAAAAAGCTATCGGCAAGATGAGTTCTGCGTTTGCTCAGTGTTGAACAGAAACGAGTTCGACAGATCACTTCACAGTGGTGTTTGGACATGATAAAGCATAATCCTGCTGATTTTTGGCATAGATTAATAACTGTTGATGAAACGTGGCTCCACCTCTACACACCTGAAACCAAAAATCAATCGAAGCAATGGGTGGAAGCTGGTGGAAGTGCTCCGAAGAAGGCGAAGACAGCGAAATCGGCTGGCAAGGTTATGGCCACTGTATTTTAGGATGCACACGGAATATTGCTCATCTATTATCTTGAAAAGGGATCCACAATCAAAGGAGAGTATTATCATGCATTATTGGATCACTTGGTTGATGCAATCAAGGTAAAACGACCACATTTAAACAGGAGA
Source organism: Wohlfahrtia magnifica (assembly GCA_023159175.1). Lineage (NCBI taxonomy): Eukaryota > Metazoa > Arthropoda > Insecta > Diptera > Sarcophagidae > Wohlfahrtia > Wohlfahrtia magnifica. The sequence goes on along the minus strand of JAKWBJ010000040.1, from coordinate 2,289,430 downwards.
AAAGTGCTCTTTCTTCAAGACAACGCACCGGTTGACACAGCATTAGATACGATGCTAAAACCGCGAGAAATCGACTTCGAATTGCTTGATCATCCACCTTATATTCCAGATTCAGCCTCCAGTGACTTTTTCCTGTTTACAAACTTGAAAAAAAGGCTCGCAGGAACGAAGAAGTGATTAATGAAACTAAAGCGTATTTTGGGAAGTTCCCAAAATCGTATTATTCAGATGGTATCAAAAAGTTGGTTAATCTTCTTACTTAGTGTATTGAGCTAAAAGGAGGCTATGTTGAGAAATGAAAGGTTTTTGAGAAAAAAATGTTTTTTTCCTACTCTGGTAGCTTCAGTAACAATCCGCCCTCGTCTCTAGAAAATTCTAAAAATAAAATGGCATAAACCAAGTAAATTGCTATTCCTTATACCAATTGATGTGTAAAAAAATCATACTTACGTTTGAATAGTGATAAACGATTTTAGAAAGTTTTATTAACAAATAGTTTGCATTCTGAAAATGTCTAAAGCACTGTTTTAAATATGACATTTACCAATTCTAATTATAGCCTTTAGAGATGTAATTTTTTATTTAACTTTAAAACATTATTCAAACTTCAAATAACTCTTCAGTCACTATTCAACTTGTATGTATATAACTAAAGGATGCTCTTGACTCCTTTACATTCTCCATAATTTATTTCCTTTTCTTTCAATTCAGTGACACTTTTCTCATTAAATTGACTTTCTTTCACTCTCTTCATTATTAAAAGCTATCTAATAAATGAAATTTTTCCTGGCTTATTAAAAATATATCCTGACTTTGTCCTGCTTTTCATGCCATTTTAATAAAAAAAAGGCAAAAAGTGCTTCTTTTTTAAAACTATTGCAGCATTTTATAGCCAAGTTAGCCTGTGTCTGATGCCTTTCCTCTTGATGATGCAACTTGAACTGTTAAACATTTAATCAAACTTTTTAATTTGTTTTCATTAAACTTTATAAAGACATTATCACCCGCATGGAAAAAAAAACGTAACAACTACTAAAGGAATTGAAAAAAACGATGAAATGTTATAACAATGCAATAGAGAATGCAGAGTAGCGATAATCTATGAGAGCATTAACGTTATTTGCATATTTCGCGTGGGAGAAAAAAAACAACAACTCAACAGGGAAGCAGTGAAAGTTTATGTTGGCAAAAAAACACTTTTAAAAAGCTTATAAAATAACGAATAAAAAAAACAAACAAAATGATTGGCCAAGCATTTTGAAAAGTTTTCAAAATGAGCTACACTTTTAATTGACTTGGAATAGTAAATTAATTGTATGTTTTAGAGCAACTTAAGGGAGAATAATTAAAATGCCATTAAAAGCATTATGAGTTACTCTTAAGCGTTATAAGTTATTAAAAAAACAAAATTGAAGAATCAAATTTCATGTTAAAAATCAACAGTATTTTATTCAATATACGATTTCCAGTATGTTTGACAGGTTGCATATAAAATGTCTAGACTACTTTATGCAAATAGTTTATTCAAACTTACACAACATCATACCATCTGAACACATTATTTACACAATTTATTATATAAAAATTATTCCAACCCAGACTTCATACTAAGAAGTCATATTCACTCAGGGGATAAGCCCTACTCATCACGGCTGGCAACCCACTGGCTAACCCAATTAAGTCCACCCGGATTTCGTTGGGTATTATATTAAAAAAAAAACCTGGTGGGTTATTCACTTAAAGGTTTTTGTAGATTATTTACTACAAAAATATTTATAATTTACGAAATGGAGGTACAAATTAATTCGGATCGTTTCTTAACTCAAAAATGATTATGAATTATTACGTTATTAGACTAAAAACTTAGCCAATTTCAATTTTCAAACTCCATCTCATAACAAATTTCTAGTCTTCTGAAGCCGATTTTAAATATCTTCAAAAGAAGTCGTTCGGTGGCCTGTCAGAAGATATTCTATCCGTAAAAATAGCAGTGTTCGGAGAATGGACAGATGCGGCATTTGATCGTTACTAACAATGGTTTGGAAACTTTTGTTAAAGCAAAAAAGCGTTGCAATGCAAAAAAAAACAACTAAATAATGTTTTCCTTTATATTCCGACCGTTTCTCTCATAATGCATGGTTTAGGTTAGGTAAGTGGCAGCCTGGATCACACATAGCGGCACGTTGTGATAGCACACATAAAGCGAAGGCCCTCTGTTAACCGCCAAGTTCAGATTTACCAGTCTTGACAGTCATCCAGTGGTCTCACATATAAGCACAATCCCGTAAATCAAATCGGAGACGAGCCCGAAAATCTAATGAACCTGGCTATTAACCTCATATCAATGGTCAATAGTTCCGAAAAGCTATCAAGAAAGAGCGATCCCAGTGTAAGCAATCTACGTCTAGCTGGTAACGGACACTGGCAAATGAAGCCGGCCACACGTTCCCCTTTCTCAATCGATCTACAATCTGGACAGAAGTCATTCAACGTTAAGCGCAATGCGTTAACTCAATGCGCAATGAGCATAGACACCGTAAAGCAGATGCTTCCACGCCTACCATCCAATCTAGACCAGGTGAGTCTAGCAATAAAGCAAAATTCCCTTCTGCCCCAGTTCATAAAGTACTTTATCCTAATAAATAGCTTAACTGATGATAGCATGGTTTAAGCAAAGTAATTACAGTCTGCTCCGATCAACGATTTTTATTAGCTCATAAAACACAATGCCGCCCTGATTCCATTTAAAGTCGAAAATAGCAATAGAAAGACAAACACAACGTACAACAAAACAAAAATTTGTTTTGTTTTGAACAAAATTAGGAAGCAGTTATAAAACCCAGTGTTTGACAAACACAACCATGAAGAGGTACACACGAGAGCAGCGCGTTAAGAGTGTTTAAGCGTTTTACAAAAAAGTGCATTCAAATTAAAAGGCATTTCGGGCACTTCGTGATATTTTGAAAGCAAATAGCAGCCAATTGGATTTTTAGAAAATGTGAAAACAGCAGATCATGCTCGTCCAGTTCGTTTTGCGAAAAACACTGCTGTTGTTTACGATAGTGTGACGAGCGAAGAGCCCTCAACTTCGATACGTCGTCGTTCCCAACAATTTAACATCTCACGAACATCACTGAGGCGAATTTTGAATTTGAAGATTTGAATTTACAAGCCTACGAGGTTTAATTGACTCAAGCCTACTGATCATTTCAAGCATCTTATTTAGTTGAACACACAGAAGTGAATAATGACTTAACAAACAAAATCATCTTCAGTGATTAGGCACACTTTCAACTCAGTGGATTATTTATCAAGCAGAATTGCCGCGTTTTGGCAAATGAAAATCCACAAGTGATTGTTGAAAAGCAAGTCAGTCAAGCACTTACGGTGAATGGTATTCACCCTCGCAATATGACAACGTATTTATTGTGGACAAAAATTCGGTATATAGACCCGGACGATATGCGGTTCCAACAAGATGGCCCTTTTCCTCGAAAAATTCAATGGTAGTGTAGTTTCACGTCATGGCGATATTAATTGGCCGCCACGATAATGTGATTTGATACCGTTGGACTTTTTTACATGGGGATATTTAAAAGAAAGTGCCCAACATGGTTTTCTTTTTGTGGGGGGTGGATTATACTGGGTTTTATAACTGCTTTCTAAATTCGTTCAATTGGACCATAGTTTTTAGGTGTATTTATAACATTTCCAGCTACATATTCACCATGTCATGGTGAATTTCTTGTACCGATAAATCTTTCTTATATAAACATATAATCACACAGCGAATTTCTAATTTTTTTTATTAGAAAAAAAAATCACTTGTTAGTATACGAATGAGCTGTCAGATCCAAATGAAATTTAACACGTGAAAAATGACTGATAGAAGTTTTCATTTTACAAAAACCTTGTCTGTTTAAACTGCCATTACTATGTTAGGCTAAGAATATTTCCAACTGCCCTCGTACTTTCAAAATGTATTAAGCGTGATATTTATTGAACGCTCAGCATACTTTTTTGACGAATCTTGTTCGATAACGCATTGTAACACAAAATCTTGTGATCTGGTCAGGTTTTAAATACTGAACGTGTAGCAGTACTCTATGAGTATTATTTATTATTTAGATGACACTGTGCAATAAATGGAAAAAACTTGTTGAACTATAGGGTACGACATCTAACGTTTTTTTTTTCAACTAGTGCTTATTTCGTGAATGGTAACACTTAGCTCATGTCTGATTTGATAGATATGATTGTGTATACGCTTTTTTCGCTTCGCTAAGTGGCCTGCGATCGACTTACATAAGATGCCGATTTTGCCAAAAATAATCATCTTTTCAAATGAAGCTCATTTTGATCTTGTCGCATTTGGAGCACAGAAAACTCGCACGCATACATTGAAAAGCCGATACACCCAAGACGAGTCACTGTTTGGTGCGTATTTTGATCCAGAGGCATAATTGGGCCATTTTTCTTCGAAATTGAGCAACGAGTAGCCGTTACAGTCAATGGCGATCGTTTTTGTTCACAAAAATTTAAGAGGAGGATATTAGCAACATTTGGTTTCAACAGGACGGCGCTACATGCCACACAGCCGAAGCTACACTTGATGTTTTGAGCCCTGTTTTTGAAGATCGCATTATCAGAAGCAGAGCTGATGTCGTTTGGCCACCTCGGAGCTACGATTTGACACCGTTGGACTATTATTTGTGGAGTGCTGTCAAAGATAAGTGTTACGCCAACAAGCCAAAAACAATTGAGGCTTTAAATACAGCTGCTCAAAATCAATAATGTGCTTAAAAATTGAACCGATCGTGTGGGCTGAAATTATATTCCATTATTAACCGGAAGGATTGTACTTTCACATAAAAAAGGAAATTTGAGAAAATATTAAGTATTTTTTTTGTTATAGCATTTACAGGAAAAAATTTATTCGGCGGACCCAATATATTTTTTTATGCGCTATGGTTGCCTAACTTCAAAAATCATAAGTTTTTTTTAAGAATTTTTTTTTTTTTTTTCTAAACAGTGAGATTTTTGAAGAGCCTGCTTCATACATCTTATGATAACTTTGAAATGACTCACTCGATTTCGTTACAACGTAAGTTAAAAAATTCGAAATTATACCGGCTTTAAATCATTCTAATATCGTTTTTTAATATAACACCCACTTTTAGAGTTATTAAGAAACGAATTATAAAAAAGAAATTTTTGGGTAATTGCAGAAAATTACACTGAGCGTATGAGTGATATTTAAAAAAATATCGCTTAGCCGACACCCATTACATACAATTACAGCAAGAAATTTCTTTTCTTAACTTCATACTTTTACTTTATTGGGAGTGAAATAGGTATTTACGAATCGATTTTCATGAATTATAGTCTATTTTATTTCTATTATATGCCGCTTTATGAATAAGTAGTGAAACTGGTAAATATTTGCTGCTTTTTAGAAATCAAAAGTATCATAATCAAAAAAAATAATTAGAATGTGTTTCTCGATGTCTCCAAAAATATGGGTTATAATCAAAATTGACATTAGAATGACTTGAAGCTGGTATAGTTTGGAATTTTTTAGCAGATGGCTTAACGAAATCGAATGGGTCATGAGAGAATTCTTACATTATGCATAGAATCTGAAATGCTGATAGTTTTTGAAATTAGGCGACCATAGCGTTATTCAACGTATATATGCTTGTTGCATAGTGTTATTTATTATATAAGGCTGACAAAGATTTCAATAAAATGTTCATTTTTTAAAACTCAATTTTATTATAATTATTAATATCATACTCGTAGATAGTAGTGCTTCTTTCTCTCTATTTACTGCTGACCCATTATTTGTTAACTCTTTCGGTTTTTTCTTATAAGTGCTGATTAAAACAAGAAACTTTCTTAAGTCAATATAGAAAATACTGGCATATAAACTGCACTGCAATGAGAAATACAAAAGGAAAACTTTAACCTTTAAAAGGGAATTATAATAAAGATAAAAAATATTCATTCAATACAAGACAAAAGCAAAAAAAAAAAGGACAAAACCCCCTTAAGGCACTAGAAAATGTTTATAAAGAAAGGCGACTGCATTTTAAATCCAAAACTGTTTGCGTTCCTTTTTGTTTTTTAAAGGCAAACATTCAAATAATAATGCCTTTTCTAAAAGGCTTAAAAGCACATTTTCTTAAAAAATATAGATTAAGACCAAAAATAAGTTAAAAAAAAAAACCGAAAAGGAAAGGAAATAAAAGAAACGAAGTTGAGTCGTTTTCTTAAAATTAATATTTCTTTGTTAAGAGTTTAATGAAGTTTTCATATTTAAACGAATAAAAAGGCGAACAAATTTAAAATTGGGTCAAAGTTATTTTAAATTATGAAAAAAAAATTTTTAAAAAATATATATACTTTCTAATAAAACTAAAATGTTATGCTTGTCTTTAAAAGGCAACAAAAAAAAAAAATTATAATTTTAATGGCCCAACCATTGGTTGCTTTTCCTTCTCTATTTCTTAAGAATTATTTACTTTAATAAGTGGGAACTTGAGCGTATTTTTGTTTTTGTTTCATAATAGCCAAAGTACTGATTAATATTTGTGTGTAATGGCATTTGTCCGAGGACATCTTTATCTTTGTACATTTGTCTTTGTATTTAATTAACTTAATCGTTGACCATTAATGTCTTCTTGGCCATAAATAACGTAAAGGCTTCACCGCAATCGAAAAGCGAAAGAATAAAAATATTAAAGAAAATCGATAAAAATGTTTATAAATTACTGATACATTTATACACAAACGATTTGTTGTTGCCACATCAATGTTTTATTTTTATTAAGGGTTAAAATGTTTATAGAAAAGAACAAAAACAAAAAAAGCAAATATTTCTTTCAATTTAATTTGAGGGTCATAAGTACATACATGTGTGGCATCAGTATATATATGTATGGGTCACTGCATAGTTTTAGAACAAAATGATATAAAAATTCTAAGAAAAAAAAAACAGACAACAAGCAAAAGTAGCTTTGATATTTAATATAATCTTTTGATGCACTATGGTCGCCTAACTTCAAAAATCATTAGCATTTCAAAATCTATGGATAAATTTTTTTTAATTTTTTTCTAAAATGTCATACATCTTTTGATAATTTTGAAATTAAATTATACGATTTGATTAAGACATGCGTTAAAAAAAAACTATACCAACCTTAAGTCTTTCTTATCATATCTATATATCTGGTGATATTTCTGAATTTTCAGAAAAAAAATATAACGGGTCCGCCATCTAAAGTTTTTTTTTCTCAACTAGTGTTTATTTCGTGAATGGTAACACTTAGCTCATGTCTGATTTGACAGATAAATAGTTTTATCCTTCCGCTGAACGAATATGGTGTGTATACGCTTAAACAACGCTGGGAAATACTGCGACATTACTTTGAAAATCATGGTTATGCTGCAGAATGTGGGCGATGTGTTCACATGAAGCCCATTTTGATCTTGGCGGGTATGTAAACAAGCAAAATTGTCATATTTGGGGCACAGAAAACTCGCACGCATACATTGAAAAGCCGACGTACCCAAGACGAGTGACTGTTTGGTACGATTTTGGTCTAGAGGTACAATTCGAAAATGAGCAAGGAGTGGCCGTTACAGTCAATGGCGATCGTTATAGGGCCATATTGAACAAATTTTTCTTCACAAAAATTGAAGAGGAGGATATTAGCAACATTTGGTTTCAACAGGACGGCGCTACGTGCCACACAGCCGAAGCTACACTCGATGTTTTGCGCCCTGTTTTTGGAGATCGCATTATCAGCTGCAGAGCTGATGTCGTTTGGCCACCTCGGAGCTGCAATTTGACACCGTTGGACTACTATTTATGGGGTGCCGTCAAAGATAAGTGTTACACCAACTAGCCAGAGACAATTGACACTTTTAAGGACAATATTCGTGAAGCCATTGGTGAAATACAGCTTAATATGATAATGTGCTTAAAAATTGGACCGATCGTGTAGGCTACTGCATGGCCAGCCCAGACAGCCATTTGAATGATATTATTTTCCATTATTAACCGGAAGGATTGCACTTTCAAATAAAAAAAGAAATTTGAGAAAATATTCAGTAGTTTTTTTTATAGCATTTGCAAGAAAAAATGTATTCGGCGGACCCAATATATTTTTTTATGCGCTATGGTTGCCTAACTTCAAAAATCGTCAGAATTTCAGATTCTATTCTAATCTTTTAAAAATTTTTTTTTTTTTTTTTCTAAAATGTGAGATTTTTGAAGAGCCTGCTTCATACATCTTATGATAACTTTGAAATGACTCAATCGATTTCGTTGCAACATATGTTAAAAATACGAAATTATACCGGCTTTAAATCATTCTAATATCGTTTTTTAATATAACACCTACTTTTAGAGTTATTGAGGAACGAATTATAAAAAGGAAATTTTTTGGGTAATTGCAGAAAATTTAAACGAGCGTATGAGTGATATTTAAAAAAATATCGCTTATACGACACCCATTACATACAATTACAGCAAGAAATTTCTTTTATTCACTTGGTACTTGTACTTTATTGAGAGTGAAATATGTATTTACTAATCGATTTTCATGAATTATGGTTTATTTTATTTCTATTGTATGCAACTCTATGAATAAATAGTGAACCTGCTAAATATTTGCCGGTTTCCATTTTGTGTGCATTTTTAGATATCAAAAATATCATAATTTTTCGACTAAAAAAAAAATATATATTTTGTGATTTTTTTCAATAATTCCAAAAATACGGCTTAAATTAAGAACAAGCTGTTAGAATGACCTAAAGCAGGTTTAATTTGCAATTTTTTAACATATGGCTTAAGGAAATCGAATGAGCCATTTCAAAGTTATCATAAGATGTATGAAGTAGCCTCTTCAAAAATCTCACATTTTAGAAAACAAATAAAAATTCGGAAAAAAAAAACTTATCCATAGAATTCGAAATGCTGATGATTTTTGAAATTAGATGACCATAGTGCATCAAGAAAATATAGTGGTTATCCGAGGTCAGAAAAATTTTTTTCAATTGCAGCATAGTGTAATTTTACATATGTTTACTTTTCATGTAAAGGGTCCGCCAAATAATTTTTTTTTTTTAACATTTTCTCAAATTTCTTTTTTTATTTGAAAGTACAATCCTTCCGGTTAATAATGGAAAATAATTTCATTCAAATGGCTGCCTCGGCTGGCCATGCAGTAGCCTACACCATCGGTCCAATTTTTAAGCACATTATCGATTGTGTGCAGCTGTATATTACCAATGACCACGAATATTGTCCTTCAAAGCTTTAATTGTCTCTGGCTTGTTGGCGTAATACTCATCTTTGAAGGCACCCCATAAATAGTAGTCCAACGGTGTCAAATCGCAGCTCCGAGGTGGCCAAACGACATCAGCTCTTTAGCTGATAATGCGATCTTGAAAAACAGGGTGCAAAACATCGAGTGTAGCTTCGGCTGTGTGGCACGTAGCGTCGTCCTGTTGAAACCAAATGTTGCTAATATCCTCCTCTTCAATTTTTGTGAACAAATATTCATTCAACATGGCCCGATAACGATCTCCACTGACTGTTTCGGCCACTCCTTGCTTATTTTCGAAGAAAAATGGCCCAATTATGCCTCTGAACCAAAATCTGCATCAAACAGTGACTCGTCTTGGGTGTAATGGTTTTCAATGTATGCGTGCGGGTTTTCTGTGCCCCGAATGCAACAATTTTGCTTGTATACATACCCGCCAAGATCAAGATGATTTTTTTGACAAAATCGGCATCTTCTGTAAGTCAATCGCAGGCCCACTTTGCGAAGCGTATACACAAATCTATTCATTCAGCAGAAGGATAAAACCAATTATCAGTCAAATCAGACATGAGCTAAGTGTTAGCATTCACGAAATAAGCTAGACGGTGGACCCTTTATTAAAAAATGATATTAGAATTACTTAAGGCTGGTATACTTTAGAATTTTTTGACATATGGCTTAACGAAATCGAATGAGTCATTTCAAAGTTATCATAAGATGTATTAAGCAGCCTCTTCAAAAATCTCACATTTTAGAAAAAAAAAATCGAAAAAAAACTAATCCATAGAAATCGAAATGCTGATGATTTTTGAAGTTAGGTGACCATAGTGCATCAAGGATATATAGTGGTTATCCAAGGTCAGAAAATTTTTTTCCAGTGTAATGTTATATCAACCTGTTCTGGTGACAGGCGTATATCACAATCGAAATCTACCCAAAATTCTAAGAAATTTATCCAACGAAGGTATGGGTCTAAAGCATTGATGTTCATTTCATAGAACAATTGTTTGCTTTCAATTCACACCATTGTCCGGCAAAGAGCGGCTCTTCTTTCCTGTTTTCACACGTACTCACACGCATATAGAAAAAATAAGCAAAAAATAAACAAAAAAAATAAACAAAGAGATCTAAAGAGAAAACAAATGGAAAAATACAGTGCGACATGGCTTGAGTAAGAGCTCTCAAATTACTACCATAGTTGTAAAATGCATTAATATTAGTTTGCCGTACAATGATTCACACAGTCTTGCCAATTTAGCCCCTGTCGCTCTATATTTAACGCGTTTTAACTACCAAAGTGTCGCATTTTCTCTCTTGAGCGCTTTTTTCAAAAAACGCGCTAAGTTAGCGCATTTCTATTTGAAATTTTATAAGAAATAGAAACTATGGAAGTAAAATTACTTTATTCCAGATAGTATTTGTACAAAAATCAATAAAAATGATTATTTTGAACCGTGTCTCAAACGTGTCTCTTAGAATTCATTGTAGATTATGTTTTTGCTATACGCCCATTTACAAAAAAAAAAAAAAAACAATGACCTACCCTACTGTATGTAAGTGGAATACCCTATAAGTGTTTTTCCCTGGTTTGTCATGTTATCTAAGTATCGATTTCATAGGCGTGTAAGTATATGTATCAAAGAAACAAAAACAAAAAAATATACTTAAATTACATGGCTTCGTATAAGCACGACTATTCATTTAAAATTACTTATACGACCGTAAGCAATTTCTTAAAAATGTATGTAAGTCATACCAGCTTAATATCATTGAAAATGATTAAGATATTAACTCGATATGAATATTATATAAAAAAATACCAAAAAAAATTAAGAAATACAGACTATATTCCATATATTAGGCACTGGGAGTTCGAAAAAGTTCGATTAAAAATTTGAACAAAAATTGAACACTTTTCTCTAATATTTAAGACCTACTTTATTGAACCAATTATGAGTCGTTTTGATCGATAAATTTTTATCAGTCTTCTCCCGTCACTCGTCTATGAAGCATATTGGCTTTCCACAAAGCATTCATTGCTTTGTTTCAGTTTCATTTATCAAATTGATTTCTCAAGCTAAGTAGATGATTAATCCACTGTAGCTCCCCTCCATATGTGTGTAAGTTGTGGTAAAGATTCTTGCTAAGTGGTGGTGCTGATCTTAACTTAACATTATAATTTTTTCCCCTGATTTTGCGTTTGATGGGCTTCATATTTATTTTTTAGATGGAGTTGTTTGGAGGGAAACCACAATTAATTTTTTTCGTCATGTCCTCTGCTGTGGCCCCACTACGCTACCTCACCACTTTTGAGTAAAGCCATTATACCATCAGTACAGAACTTTTATTACTTATTCTGAACGAAAACCTGTTGCAATTGTACTTTGCGCAGAAACATAAATATGCAACATGTAGCAAGTACTGCAGAGATCGAAACGAATGATAATTTTAAGGTGCAAAGACACCCAAGTTTACCATTTATTTCTAACGGCTTCTTAAAGATATATGTGATCTAACGTTGTCATGAGGAAACACAACATCTATTCTGTTGATATATTTTTTCCATTTTATAGTTTTCCTTGGTTTTCGGCTATGACGGCTAAGAACCGTAGCTTTCAAAAAACTCGACAGGAGTCTGCTAATAAATAACAGTTATTGAGGACAGTATTTCCTTGGTAATCACAGCATTGGATATACAGATTTCCTTAATTTGCTATTGCTAACATTGCAGCATAGAAAATTTTCACTTTTCGATAATTATGTTTTCGAAAAATTTTGGTTGAAAGGTGAAATTTGAAGCTTCACTTTGTTACAAAAAAATTAATAAAATCGCATTGTTCTATGAAAATGTTACGTTGAAAGAAAAACCAATGAAAATTCGGAACATTATCGCCATTTTTTAAGTTTACTTTATACAAAAGGTAAGAAAAAAAATAACGAAATGATTTGCCAGTTTTCGATATTATAGTTTAGTTTTTAAAGATTTACTTCGGTTTGATCGACCAATCATTAAAAAGTCGAATTATCATTTGTGATGCACTGCCAAAACGAAACGAAATGGAATCATGTACAAAAGTGACAAAAATGTGCGAAACTGATCGTGAATGGAGCCAAATTTAGTTTTAGGATTTACACCAAGAATGGTAATTATGTGTGTATTTCAGAAGTGATGGTCTGTTCGTTGCTTACGCAGCATACAAATATATATCGTACAAAACGGTCATGTCTTTCGTTGGATAGCGAAATATTCTCAATTGCTAGAGAATTACACTCAGTTTCTATCGAAGGGGTGCGCATTCGGTGACCTGTGCTGGTTCTACGGACTATAAGGTCAGGGAATGCGTCTCCAGCATGTGCCCTGCGGCAGTTTTTCCGGATAGGGTGTCTTGGCGGAATGTTGATAGACTTTTTAATGGCCACGCCGTCTCTACAGATGGATCTAAGACCGAGGAGGGCACTGGCGCGGGCGTCTACGTTGCGGACATTGACATAAAACTGTCCTTTAGACTCTCGGATGAGTGCAGCTTTTCTCAGCTGATCGTTTTCGCGACTTGGCTGTTGTGGGGGATGGTGTGGTCTTTTATGTGGACAGTCAGACGACTATTAGGGCACTGACTGGTCGCATTGTGCAGGAGTACCCTCACGTCGCTCCTGTTAAGCTGTGCTGGGTTCCAAGCCATGCTGGCGTAAGGGGAAACGAGATTGCAGATGAACGGGCTTGAGCGGGCGCCGCTTGAGGTGTAATACAGGTGGATTCGTCTGTGAAACCACCGCTTGGTTGTTTTTTGAGGCTAGATTGATAGCTGGGCCTGCTGTCGAGTGGAGAAGTCGTGGAGGAGCAGAGAAGACTGTAGGGTCTCCGGTCTGTTGAGGCCACGACATGACCGCTCTGGGATGGAATGGTTCCTCAATCTGAGGAGTGGATCTCTCAGAATTCTGATAGGTTTTGTGAGCGGGCACTGCGCTCTGAGGATGAGGTCTGGGATTTGGAAGCAGGCTTTTTTATTTTCTGTCGAGTTTGCGGCGATACAGGGGAACACATCCTCTGTCACTGCCTGGCAGGCACAGGTTGCTGGGCCGGGGCTCTTTCGATCGTCTGGGTGATATTGCGTCTGCTAGGATATGCGACCTGGAGGGCTTCCCATCAGGTCTAAACTGGCTCCTTGGCTGATGCCTGGTCCTTTTCGATCATCCGTGTTTCTTTCTGTATACTCCTTCTGACTCTTTTTTTTCTTCTGTCCATTCCTCTCTCTTTTCATTCCTGTTTTGGGAGAAAGTTATTTCCACAATGGGCCACTGTGGTCTCTGGGTTGGGTTCTTCGATACCGCCTTTCATGCCTACCTAACTTACAAGTTTTTATTGGTGTACCTCCGCTTGACTTAGAGGTAGTACGTCGCAATATTGCCTACAGGATCAAGAGGGCATTGCCACATTGAGCGAATGTATGGCTTTCTACTTCGAAGCTTGACAACGGGAGAGATAGGCCTAAGGCCCTTTTGCAGACGTACCTCGTAGATAGAAAAGCGACATATGAATTAATGTCGGAAGTTACGATCGTACAGGAACACCCGCTGCTGCGGCTTAAGCCTGGGGCTCATACTGTCGGGCCATGGCTCTTTTAATGCATTTCTGCATCGGATTGATCGGGCTGCCGGTGTGTTATGGGTACTGAAGGTTAGAGGCATGTACTGACTGCCTACCCGGAGATGTTATGGGTGTTACCCATACTGGGGCGTGTGTGATATCGATGCATTTTTCATCGGATTGGCGAGACTGATTCTGTGGATTGCCGGCGTGATATGGCTACTGGGAACTGGAGACATGTATTGACTGCATGCACAGACTTTGATGACATAAGAAATTTAGATGTTGTTGGTATTATCGATACTGTGGCCTTGGCAGTATTTAGGATTAGAAAAACAGCACTGTTATCTTAGCGGTCTCCTGTCCAGCCTTTTTAGCTCATTTACCGATGGTGTGCCGGTTTTGCTACTTACTGTCGATCATGGTGTTGTGGCGTGTACTGATCTATTTTTGGCTGTTTATTTCAGTGGCGCCCAATGTCACTTTGAGTTCTCCCGTGATGTTGGCTCAGTTCATTGTTGTGTTTTGAAAGTTTTATTCTGGAATCGTATTGGACTAACACTGGTAATAGCATTTATGCATTTATTTAATTCTGGTATGGTGAAGTCCCCTTGTGGGAGCAACGTGGTACTTGTGGTTTAGAACCAAATCGAGAGGGAGCTTTGCTGGTTCGGTGTGGTGTTACACTCTTAACCGTGATGGAGGTCATTTCTAACACGGTTTCGAACTGCTACTAACTGGTGATTTTAATCATAGGTGGTAGCGTTGGTGGAAGCATTGTATTCATTGTGTGTGACATAAAGTATTATGCCAGTTACACACGTATAGTGACAGACTTTATATCGCATTAGGAATTATGCATGTGTGTACGTATCGAGTGATTTTTCAGCAAAACCTTTTTCGGCAATATTGTTTTTGAAAGCTCAGCTGCTTTCGTGTAACATGTTCAGTTCGGTCTATAATTTAATCATGAATCGATTTACAACCCGACAACGCTGGCAGATTATTAAATTTTATCATCACAATTCAGTTAAATAAAGATCCACTTCTTTCTCAATCTCAATTCTGGATGACTGAATACGTGAACAAGCAAACTTGCCGTATTCGGTGTAAATAGCAGCCAGAAGTATTGCAAGAGCTGCCAATGCATCCCGAAAAATGCACTGTTTGGTGTGTATTAGAGGCCGGTGACATTATTGGACGTTACTGTGAATGGAGAGCGCTACCGTGAGATGATTTCAAATTTTCTTTTTTTTTGCCCAAAATGGAAGAGATGGAGTTGGCTGATATGTGGTGCCACATGCCACACAGCACGTGAAACAATGGCCCAATTGAGAACCGATTTCAGTGAACAGTCTATTTCACGTTTGGGGCCGGTCAATTGGCAGCCCAGACCATGCGATCTAAAGCTTTTAGATAATTTTTTGCGAGGTTATGTTAAGACGCATGTCTATAGGGACAAGTTCGCAACAGTTGAAGGACTGGAAGCCAATACTGTACCAATACAATTCGTGAGATACTGGTCAATGTGCTGCAGAGAGTATGCCAAAATTGAAGCCAGTGTACGAAACATTTGAGGCGTGGCCGCGGTCACTTACATTTACATGAAGTCATCTTTAAACATTGAATTCTATAGAAATGAATTCTATAGAATTCGCAAAATTTTATGTTTTTTCAATAACATCCTTAAGCTCTTAAAAAAATCACTCATTGTGCAGAATTTCCATATTTGGGAAGACTCAATATTAGCTTGAAGCAAAAGTGATTTCTGCAATCTAAGAAAAACTTGCTTAAATGGTGACTCCTCCATTCAGCATACTCACATTATTGTTTAAAAAGTGTTTTTAAAATAAACTTTCAAACTCTATAACCGTTCTTAAGTGTGATTAAAAATTGCACAATAATTCATTCATCAATTCATTAAATTCATGATTTATTTCTAAACATTCATTATGTATTAACATATAACAACATTATACCATCATTTCTATATAAAGATTGTATTTATTTATTTGCTATCACAATCACTTTCAAGATTAAAAACATTTCTATTGTCAAAAATGTGAAGTCAAGTATAAAACTAAAATATATTTATGATTTACAATGAAGACATACATACATACATACTCGTACATTTTCAAATACTCTTGATACACATAAGATTGTAGTGGTTAAAGTGTATTACTTACTGTCTCTTCTTATTTAATTAATTATGTTTAAATATCACAAAACTCAAATAATCCTAATCATTATCATTATCATTCTTATGATTTTATTTATAATCATTTTTATTATTTTTATTATTATTTATTAATAAGATTCTTGCCTTTCGAGGAGAGAATACTTGTTATCTCTTTTCCCATTTAGATTTCCATTATTTTTCTATAGAGTCCGCCATCCAAGGTTTCTTTTTTAACTAGTGAATGGCAACACTTAGCTCATGTCTGATTTAACAGATAATTAGTTCCGCTGAACGAATATGGTTGTATATACGCCTGAACAACGCGGATCGACTTACAGAAGATGCCGATTTTTCCAAAAAAAAAAATCATCTTTTCAGATGAAGCCCATTTTGATCTTGGCGGGTATGTAAACAAGCCAAATTGTCGCATTTGGGGCACAGAAAAACCGCACGCATACACTGAAAAGCCGATACACCCAAGACGAGTCACAGTTTTGTGCGGATTTTGGTCCAGAGGTATGAAAATGAGCAAGGAGTGGCCATTACAGTCAATGACGATCGTTATCGGGCCATGTTGAACGAATTTTTGTTCACAAAAATTGAAGAGGAGGATAGTAGCAACATTTGGTTTTAACAGGACGGCGCTACGTGCCACACAGCCGAAGCTACACTCGATGTTTTGCGCCCTGTTTTTGAAGATCGCATTATCAGCCGCAGAGCTGATGTCGTTTGGCCACCTCGGAGCTGCAATTTGACACCGTTGGACTATTATCTGTGGGCTGCCGTCAAAGATAAGTGTTACGCCAACAAGTCAGTGACAATTGATGCTTTAAAGAACAATAATCGTGAAGCCATTGGTGGAATACAACTGCACATAATCAATAATGTGCTTAAAAATTGGAACGATCGTGAAGGCAACTAGCCAGCCGAGGCAGCCATTTGAATGAAATTATTTTCCATTATTAACCGGAAGGATTGTACTTCCAAATAAAAAAACAAATTTGAGAAAACATGCAGTAGTTTTTGGCGGACCCTATACTATTATTCTTTCGTTATTAGTAGAACATGTTAAAAGTGCTTAAGAAAGCTTATATTCTATGGAAACTGGGATGAAAGGACACAACATTTCATTAAGAAGTGCGTTTTTTTTTTGTACTCTTTTAATATACAGGGTGTTCGCCGGGAAGGTATACTACTTTGTTTTGCTGCCATTCTGGCTCTGTTCTTTCTCCTACTCTTTTTCTAATATTTCTTAACGACCTTCTTCTTCCCACTTCTAAATCCTATCTACTCTTTTGCGGATGACAGCAACATTTGTCACTCATATTCCTTTGATTGTAGACCGAGCCTTTTGGAGGTTGGGGTAAGAAGGATGAATATGAACGTCACACTCACAAGTGACCTGGTGAGGTCTCCGAGTGGGGTCGTGCGAACAGGATCGATTTTAATGCACGTAAGACTCAATGTTGTTTTTTAACACACAAGCGTGGTGGTGTGCTGTCATCTGTGTCAATGGGTAATGTGGATATTGAGGAATCAGATGCTCTTGTTGTTCAGGGCATGAGAATTCACTGTGACGTTCATTGGAATGATCACATATTTCAAGTGTCGAAAGAAGCATTCAAGCGCCTTGGTTTTTTGAGACGGTGCAAGAAATACTTCACACCATCTGATCTCCTTAATATTTTCAAGACCTATATCCGTCCCAAAATGGAATACAACTCTCATGTATGGGCCGGTGCTTCAAAGTCTATTTTGGAGCTTCTCTACCGCGTACAGGAGAGGGCGAAGATGCTCATCAATGACGGTAGGGTAGCCAACTCTATCGATTCATTGGAGCACCGTCGCAATGTGGCGTGTGTTTCATTGTTCTATCCGTACTATAACGGAATGTGTTCTAACGAAATTAAGGGATTGATTGCCAAAAATCATATATTTTTACGTAGCACTCGTATTTCTCGTAGAGCGCATCCCTTTGTAGTTGCTTGTCCAGTAAATCGCACAACGCATTATAAAAAGAATTCGTCGCACTGTTCGGTTGTGGAATAATCTTCCAGCGAAAGTATTTCCTACCACTTACGACATGAGTAAATTTAAATCTAACATCCATAAACACTACTGCCTCTGTCCTTCTTCCAATAACCTATTTTCCTAGTACCAGCGCAATGCACTGCTTGAGTAGGGGCCATCCCCTGGGTGCTGGTCTTATATAAAAAATTGGTCTTGACAGTTCATATTTGGCAGTCATAAAGCAGAGACGTGCCAAATGTATTATGGAAAAATATTCAGTAGACCAACGTGTTTTCAACGTTAAAACATTTTGTCAAAATCAATCATCAATTACTGTGACGACGAGAAAGTTACGTGAAATTTTTGGGAGAAACAACGTGCCCACACGATGCACTAATTATCATGTAATGAATGATTTCGAAGTAAGAAGGACTGTAGCTGATAGGCCCTAGCATAGACCACAACGTACTGCAAGATCGGCTGATAACATTACTCCTGTTCAAAAAAGTGTTCAAGTGTTCAATCCATCAATCTCGATTCGACGCCGTGCTCAGGAGCTTGGTCTTCGAAGAACAACCTTGGTCGCACTTTTGCACAAAAATTTGCATATGTTTCCATTCAAGATTCAGTTGACAGAAGAGCTCCTTCCAGAAGACCTTTTACACCGCCGTACATATGACAACAGGATGTTAAAGCTCGCCCATAATAACCCCGATTTTCATAAAAAAATCATAATGAGTGACGAGGCACATTTTTAATTGAATGGTTATGTGAATCAATAGAATAGTCGGTTCCGAGCAATGCATGCATTAAAAGTGACAGTCTGGTGTGCAATTTGGTCAGGAGGAATCATTGAATCTTAGGTCTTTGAAACTGAAAACAGCGTAACGGTAACTGTCAATGAGGAGCGATATCGTCATATGATTTAGAACTTTTTAACGCCACAACTGCATGCTTAGGGCTTGACTAACATGGGGTTTCAACAAGACGGTGCCACAGCGCATACAGCCAGGATTACAATGGAATTGTTGAGAGACCTCTTGACCACAACAAATTATTTTAAAGAATGGTGATACTTATTGGCCTCCATGGTCGCCCGATATGACTGTTTCGAACTTCTTTTTGTAGGGATATCTGGAAAGCAATTTTTTTTTTTTTTTTTGCTTGCGACCAGCACTCAGGGGTTAACCCGTTCTCATGCAGTGCTGGTACTAGGAAAATAGGTTGTGGGTAGGAGGATAGAGTGAGTAGTGTTTATGGACTTTCGATTAGAGTTTGGCAGGGAACACATTCGCAGGAAGATTGTTCCACAAATGAACAGTGCGTACAAAGAACGAATTCTCCCTATAGTGCATTGTGCGATTCACTGGACAATCAATTATAAAGGGATGCGCTCTACGAAAATTACGAGTACTACGTAAGAATATATGATTTTTAGGAATTAATTCCTTAATTTCGTCAGAACACAGAAGGTTTATGCAAATAAACCAGAAACGCTGGAGCAACTTTAGCAAAATATTCGTGATTAAATTAATGAAATACCGCGTGAAATGTGTGTGAAAGGGCTAACAAAGGCGGGCATTTATCTGATATTATCTGTAATCCATACATAATTACCATTCCATTCCCTTTCATATAATCAAAAATTATAAACAAACAAAGTATTATACCTTCCCGGCGGACACCCTGTATATTTATGGATTTTATTTTATTTTTATTTCTCTTAATTTATACTTAGTTTTGTGGTTTACTAGGTTATATGTATATGTGTGTGCTGAGCCATAATGAAAGATTAAAAATCAATTTCAATAATATCGGCCAAAAGGACTTTGAAAAAACAAAGAAAAAACTTTTATCATTTACTTTTATGACTATTGATTAAATCATTTGACAGTTTGGATTATATTTAATACCCATATGGTCTTAGTCTAACATCTCAGCCTTTGTATACAACATAGACTATACAAACAAAAGGCTCAAAAATAAATTTCTAAAAGCTTTTCTATTAAAATTCTTTATAAATTTCAAGTAAATAAAGGTTTCTGTATATAAGAGGTTATCTACCATTGGTCTCTTAACCGTCATTCAAGTCACTGGTGTGTTATCTTCTCTGACAGCATTTAACATGTGTCATTCTTAAGTCTTTCTTTATCTTCTATCATGTTGGCCTTTGTGTCCATTTTAATTCAAATCTAAAAGGACTTTTTTTTAACCAAAAAAAAAAAACAAAAACGATTTCTTTTATTTTTCTATCGGGCATTTATTTTTTGTGGTGGTAGTGGTGTTGGGCTATTTAATGACAAGAAAATAAAAGCATGTCATTAATTTTGACAATATAGACTAAACACATGTGTATACACTCGGACACTTAAAGGCAGAAGTTTGTGTTATACAAGATGACGCCACAAAAAAATAATTGAATTAAATTGAAATGATTTATTGATGTCATAAGTTCAGTTAGCCTTAAAGCGAATGTTATGCCAGAAATATCTCTCATTTAAGTCACTAATCTGCTATTTATGGTTAAAAAAGTAAGTAAAAAGTAAGTTTTATCATAAGCTACTGGATCCAGTATAATATCGAATACACAAAACAATCATCAAAGCAATGGGTTTCTTAAATTAAATTTGTGCCAAAGAAGACTAAAGTGGATCTTATCGTTTTTAGGCACACATGCAATGTCATTCACTTCTATTACACGGTGCGACCAAAAAAAAATTAAAAAATACCTGGCAAACGATACTATTTCTCTGATAGGTGCTGCCGGGTAGAACAAGGATGTGTTTTTGGAGTTACGGGTAAAAAAACCGGTTTTTCGGACTTACATGCACTTATAAGCTCGAAGCTTAGGTTGAATATTACCCGGTTTTAAGTTTCGTTTAGAATTTGGAAAGAAGAGATACTTCTATTACACGGTGCGACCAAAAAAAAAAAAAAAAATACTTAACAAATGTTACTATTTTTCTGATAGGTGCTGTCAGGTAGAACAAGGATCTGCTTTTGGAGTAACGGGTAAGAAAACGGGTTTTTCGGACTTACATGCACTTATAAACTAGAATTTAGGTTGAATATTACCCGATTTTAAGTTTTTTTGAAAATTTGAAAAGAAGAGATACTTCTATTACACGGTGCGTCCAAAAAAAATGAAAAAATACCTGGCAAACGATAATATTTTTCTGATGGGTGCTGTCGAGTAAAACTAGGATGTGTTTTTGGAGTTTCGGTTAAAAAAACGGGTTTTCGGTCCTTCATGCACTTATAAGCTCGAAACTTAGGTTGAATATTACCCGGTTTTAAGTTTCGTTTAGAATTTGGAAAGAAGACATACCTCTATTACACGGTGCGACCAAAAAAAAATTAAAAAATACCTGGCAAACGATACTATTTTTCTGATAGGTGCTGTCGGGTAGAACAAGGATTTGTTTTTGGAGTTACGGGTAAAAAAACGGGTTTTTCGGACTTACATGCACTTATAAGCTCGAAACTTAGGTTGAATATTACCCGATTTTAAGGTTTTTTTGGAATTCGGAAAGAAGAGATACTTCTATTACACGGTGCGACCAAAAAAAAATGAAAAAATACCTGAAAAATGTTGCTATTTTTCTGATATGTGCTGTCGGGTATAACAAGGATCTGCTTTTGGAGTTAAGGGTAAAAAAACGGGTTTTTCGGATCTACATGCACTTATAAGCTCGAAACTTAGGTTGAATATTACCCGATTTTAAGGTTTTTTTGGAATTCGGAAAGAAGAGATACTTCTATTACACGGTGCGACCAAAAAAAAAAAAAATGAAAAAATACCTGAAAAATGTTACTATTTTTCTGATAGGTGCTGTCGGGTAGAACAAGGATCTGCTTTTGGAGTTACGGGTAAAAAAACGGGTTTTTCGGACTTACATGCTCTTATAAACTAGAAACTTAGGTTGAATATTCCTCGATTTTAGTTTTTTTTTTTGAATTTGAAAAGAAGAGATACTTCTATTACCCGGTGCGACCAAAAAAAAATAAAAAATACCTGACAAATGGTACTATTTTTCTGATAGGTGCTGTCGGGTAGAACAAGGATCTATTTTTGGAATTACGGGTAAAAAAACCGGTTTTTCGGTCCTTCATGCACTTATAAGCTCGAAACTTAGGTTGAATATCACCCGGTTTTAAGTTTCGTTTAGAATTCGGAAAGAGGTGAAACAGACCTTTTAAATGATATTTATGTCGTTTAAGTAGTATTTTACCATCCGGGCGTATTTTGCAAGCAAACACATTTTTCATCAAATTATTTCCAAATCTTTCAAGTTTAGATGCGTTTTTGCGCACTATTTTATATAGGAATCGTACTACTGATGAATCAATTAACAAATTATATTAAATTATAAAGAAAATGAGACTTACTATTTAGAAATCCGTCATCCGAGCTATTAAATATGTGTTTTGATAACTCCAAAAAGAGATCCTTCTTCCAATCAGAAAAGTCGGGTCATTTCCCAAGTATTTCAACTTCGTTCACTTTTTTTTCGCACTGTGTTACATTATCAACAATATATTGTAGCGAAATTGTGTTATGCGCTTTGTAATTAATTATAACGTTAAAAAGATAAATCAACTCTAAACTAACAATGAATATCGACCACCAAATGCACGCAGCAAAATTAATAAACAAAAGATATAAAAACTACTACGTACCTATTTACAAGTAAAAATAAACTACAGCAACAAAACAAACAGAGAACGCAATAAACACACTAAACAACAACAAGACAGTAAACAGTGAAACAAATAAGTTGTTTACCATTGAACTGCTTAACAATAACTAAACGGAAAAGTAAAGAAATAGAACCTATCGAGATGTTCGAGAAGTATTGTTTACTCAGCCATATAAAAAGCACATTAATCTTGACAGCAATCGGTTTATTTGGTGTAAACTTAGCGTGAAGAGAGTGAGAGTTGTCAGCGAGTAGAATTTATTGGTTTGAACTCAGTTTAGTTGGAGCTTATTTGTTGTAAAGAGAATTTAAGTTCTAATCAAACCTAAGTGTTCACGCGGGTCAGCCTAATATTAAATGTCTAAAAATCTGTTTAGTTTTTAAGTAAACTTATCTATAAGCATAACAATGTACTAAACAAGAAGAAGAAATTAGGTTTGTTATTATTGCAACTATCAACCCCCTTTTGATTTATTTTCTTCCCCAATCTCGAGCAAATATTTTGTTTTTATTTTTACCCACTCACCCCCACACTAAGTTCTAACAACATTCGGGTTAGAAAATCGTTAGGCAGAATGCTCCGTCAAGTAACAGCCAAACCTAATTCAGAGCGCTATTCGTTGTCTAGCTGCCAAAAATCCTTATGCCGATCTAATTTGCATGAAAGAAGACATAATAGAGAGGCTCTAATTTAGGGTGGTCTGCAATTATTGTTGGTTACAAAGTTGTAAACAGAGAGAGTAATTAATAACAAATAATTTAATTAAAACCATTTTTATTTTTATTTTAACTGCAATATACGTACTCATCTAATAAGCGTATATAATTCCGCATATTATCTCAAAAAATGTTCTCCATTCGGATCTATCCACCACAATATTCCTGACTTCACCACACATTCTTTGCATTATGCTGACCTCATATCGGATTTTACTTTGTTATGAATGATCTACTCTGCTCTCTTCACTAACATTTGAAGCGATTGTATGTCCTTAACTCTTGCATTCTTGAAGGTGACGTGGTGTAGTAGATAGAGCGCACGCATAGCAACAAAAGCGGCTCAGGTTCGAGCCACAGCAGAGAACATGTCGGAAAATTTTTTTGTGGTTTCGAGTGTTTAATAAAGAGACTCTCTCTTCTCTCCTGACAACTCTATCTACAAAATAAAGACGAAGCAACTATTACATTCCAGCTTATCTCTGGCACTGATGACAAATATCAGACGTACTATCAAAAAATTACAAGGCTAAGTGATGTTCACCACTACACAATCATATGGAGAGAAGCTACAGTTCATTACTCCCTTAGCTTGAGAAATCAACTTGATAAATGAAACTGAAACAAAGCAATGAATGCTTAGTGGAAAGCCAATATGCTTCCTAGAAGTTCCATGATTTACAGCCACAGAATGTTGCAGATTTCACAGTGTAATTGGAAATAGTGATCTTAACGTTGATGACTCTAAGCTTTTCTAAGCGGGTGACAAAGGCGATGTTGAACACCAAGCGACAGTCTGATTGGTTTTAATTTGTAAAACCCAGTACTTGGTTCCTTCTTCATTAAGTGGGCCTTCTCGTGCTGTCACCTGGGTAGCTACTTTTGACACCCATTGAAAGTAGTGAGCTAACAGTGCCAAGCGTTTATATAAAGAACATATAAAAGTGTTTGAAGCGTTTGACCTGTAATCCGTCTTCACAAAACCCTACCTTAGAAGAATTAGAGGAATTGGAAGAACCGCGCACTAGATCGAAGCGCTTGGAACTCGATTTTGATTCAGGTTAAAGACCGTAAGGTTGTAATATAGCCATCTAAGAAGAAGAAACTTTGCTGAGCTGTCCAAGCAATTGATTGATAAAGTCAAAGCGATCATGTTGTGTGACTTGCAACAGCATCTTATTGAAACCGCATATCATACTGTTCATAGTCTTCAATAAAGAGCCAAAAAGAGCCGGTTGTCACAGGACCAAAAAGCTCTCAATTAACGGTTTCAGCGACATTAAAAAATAAATGAAAACGGCCAGACGACACTGTCACTTTTTGTAGTTGGAATGGCTTTTTCACAGTTACTTCAGGGTTTTTCGAACCACATATGCGTACTTTTGCTTGTTGGCTTTACCACCGAGTAAAAAATTATCTTCTTGAAGTTTTGTGCCCAACTTAATTTGATATTTTTTTGGTTTATGGTTGCACAAATTCAACCAGGGACAGGTACGCTATTGAGCAGCGTTTTAATAAAAATGCATTTTGCGCACTTCGTAATTTTTTTGGTCAGCATATTCGACCAAATGCATCCATAATGATGTTGTCGATGGTTGAAGAGCCGATGCATCCACAAGGAGTAACTGTGTGATGCGGTTTATGGGCTGGCGAATTTATCGGGCCGTACTTCTTCGAAAATGTGTCCGGCCCAGCAGTTGCTATGAAGTGTGTTCGCTATAGCAAGATGATAATGGAGTTCTTGTATCCAGAAATTAAAGATATGGTCCTGGACGATATGTGGTTCAAACAGGACACACAACCAATTAAACAATGGCTCCATTTACCGAGAAATTCAATGGCCTTGTTATCCTATGTCGTGGCAATGTTAATTTGTAGCCACGACCATGTGATTTGACACCGTTGGACTTTTTGCTTTGGGTATATTTGCCAATCAGGGTTGGCAAACACGCAGGTTTAAAAAAAAACCAAGCCACCGGGGGGGTTAAGACTGCTTTCTAATTTCGTTTAATTGAACAATAGTTTTTAGTTGTTAGTAAAATTACGTTGATTTGGTATTTATAATGGCATTTTGCACTTTTGGTAGGATCAGGGCGGCGTTGTGTACTAAGGGCTGCAAAGGCAGACTAAAATAACTTCGTTTGAATTGTGATTTATAAGAAAAACGGCAGAAATACAAAGGGAAACATGAAAACGCTCGGTCTCACGTTACAATATTTTCCAAACGATTGTCAGCGACCATCAAATGCCGCACCCTCCGTATTCACCGAACTTTGGCTTCTCTGACTATTGGCTGTTTCGATGGATACAATATCTCTTAGCATGTCATTAAATCGCTTCTTTTCAGTGAGATAGCCCCGAGAGACGAGGAGTTTTTTCAAATGGGATTCGGAAATTGGTTTAGAGGTGGGCAAAAGATGTATGCTGTGATTTCACGTATTTTTATTTTAATAAGTTTGTTAATTCATTATTTGCACTGCCAATTCTTGAATTATAATTATTTTTATTGTAAATAAGCTACGAAAACCTTTAATTAAAAAAAGAACCCACCTGAGTTTCTTTTAATATAATTCCCAATAAAACCCGGGTGAGCTTAATTGGGTTGCCAACCCTGACGTCAATTAGCCAAAAACAATTCAAGAGCTAAAGGATGAAATAAGTCGTTTCATTAGCGACATTGAAACTCAATTGTGTCTCAGAGTCCAGAGGTATGCCATGGAAGTCATGGCTAGAATTTGGCCTCCATTTTGTTTCACATATAATTTTTATAGTTAATTCTCTCAAGGGGTTTTGTAGGGATCAGCCTTTATAATCCTTATTCACTTTTTTATGGATTTTTAACTAAGTATGAAATAAGAATTTCAATTTTTTGTTATTTTTGTCTTAAGACTTGCAAAATTGTTTATTAATTATAACAAAATAATAATAAAAGTCATACAAAAACAATTTTCTATTTATAAAAGCCAGAGAAGAAAACTTTTCCTTTAATACTACAGGCGATTTAAATTAACTTTTTACAATTTGATTTTGTTGAAACATATGTGTAAAAGATATACAAAAGATTTTTCTTTGTTTCCATTCAAAAGCAACAATAACATTCCTTTAAGCATCACATTATTTGAAAGGAAAATTTTTTATTGTTTAAAATAAATATAAACAAAATTGTTAAAATTAAACTTTTTGTGCAGAATAATTCGTTTTTCTTTTTTAATTATGTATATTCATACATAATTATTGAAAATTAAATAAATAAAATACTTGAATGCATATTAATGCAATTGTTAAAAATTTCTTTCAATTTTCAAATTAAAATTTTAAACCACATTTATAACTGTGAACATTAATAACATTTTCCGTTTACCAGTTTCCGGCATTTATCGCCATTCACTTTATTTTTATTATTTAAAGCCATCAATTGAATTTCGTTTCTGCGTTTTATTTGTTCATTTTAAATGCACAACCTGCCCAAAACAAAAAACAGAAAAAACATTCAAAAGCATTGCAGTTGTTTTAATGTTTAAAACAACACAGAGACATACACCACTAAGCAAACACATGCATATGTTGGTATGCCTCGGTGAACATAGAAAGAAAAATAAAACAGACAGCCAGACGTGCATATAAAAAAACAATTCTATGCACTTATTTATACACGTATACATACGTACACACACTTATTAAAAGCCATTTAAATGCAAACTATAATACGAATACACACATGAAATTATAGGCACTCATAGACAGACACACACAAAAGCACCTAAATGCACACAAAAACCATGCTTAAGTTAAAGGTGATTTAACATAAAAAAATAAAAATAAAAATAAATTTAAAGACAAAATTTTCAAAACATTTTGCTTTAGAGATGAAACAGAATTTCGGCTTGAAGACTTTTTCTTTACAAAATGACATAAAAAATCGGCGGCAATAACGGTTGTGAAATAGAATCTATTTTATTTTGACATCGTTTGTTTTTACTCTCTCAATTGTATTCTCACAATTTGTATGTGGTGTTGCCGTACTTTCATTGAATTTTATTAATTTTGTAAACAAAAAACATATGTTTTCGGTTTGGAGCGAAAAAATTAAAAACAAAAAGCAAAACAAACATACAAACAAAAAGGGCAATTGGCAGTATTTGAAGTTGCGGCTGTTGATTTTATTATAGGTCATCTTATTTTTGGAGAGCGTTTTTGCTTGAAGTTGCGGTCGTATTCTGTTTCATCACTTGCTCACACATATCGGCAGTCAAAGTCTCTCTTTTACTTTCAACAATTCAAAACAATTATTTCGTTTGGTTTCTCAAAGTAGGGAACCGAAACTGCAGCTGACTAACAACAATACTTTGATGCAGCAATACCATAAGCTGGCGAGACAAGTAAAAGAAGCTGAAAGAAAGTTCCTGAAACTGAAAAACTGCACCAGATGAATTACTATCTCACTGAGCAAAAGTGCAGTAGGAACCAAGCACTTTTTGATGGAAATGGTACACTAATAATGAAAAATAATGCACAAACACAGAGACAGAAGAATATTTCAATGACATTAGTAAAGACACAAACACTACTGAAGACAGCGAAACGGTTGAGAACAGCGATGAAGAAAAGAGTCTAAGAATACCGCGCAACCCTTCAAATCTGAATTTGATAAAAGAGGTGATTGGTAAATTGAAAAATAATAGGGCGGAAATTCTACCAGTTGACATCCAAGCCGTGGCTGAACCTCTACGGCCTCACATCACATCAGTATGGAAGGAAGATGAACTGGCGGCGTAAAAGAAGGCAATCATTGTAAAGTTACCAACAAGTGGTGACTTCAAAAACTAACATATATCGGATGGGCCATCTATCGGTTTAAATTTGAACCAGTGGTTATTTCGAAACTGGCAATACTTATATCATTCTATTCTCAACGAAATCAATCGATTTAGGCTTTAGAAACGTTGGGATTTATTCGAAATTTATTATTTTCATCTTGGTGAGTACGTTAATAGGCAAAATGTTCAAATCTGAATTTGATAAAAGAGGTGATTGGTAAATTGAAAAATAATAGGGCGGAAATTCTACCAGTTGACATCCAAGCCGTGGCTGAACCTCTACGGCCTCACATCACATCAGTATGGAAGGAAGATGAACTGGCGGCGTAAAAGAAGGCAATCATTGTAAAGTTACCAACAAGTGGTGACTTCAAAAACTAACATATATCGGATGGGCCATCTATCGGTTTAAATTTGAACCAGTGGTTATTTCGAAACTGGCAATACTTATATCATTCTATTCTCAACGAAATCAATCGATTTAGGCTTGAGAAACGTTGGGATTTATTCGAAATTTATTATTTTCATCTTGGTGAGTACGTTAATAGGCAAAATGTCTGTATTTGGGGCTCGGAAAACCTAAACGTGGTCTTTGCTTCTGTAGAAACCAATGCGTCTATTACGGGTGACTGTTTGGTGCAACTCGTGGAGCAGTACAGTCAATAAATACAACTATTGTACCATGATAACCCCTTTTTTGTTTCCATTCTTTATGGTATTGATGTCAATAGAAGGTACAACTTGCCACACATGTCATGCCACTAACGATTTATTTCCCCAAACGTTTGATGTCCGTTTAATTAGCCGAAATGGTGATGTCACTTGGCCACCAAAAAGCTGCGATTTGACATCGTTGGACTATTTTATGCAGACCGCCGTTAAAGACACGTGTTATGCAGATAAGCTAGAGACTTTGAATTCCAACATTTGTGATGGCATTGTCGAGACACGACCCCATACACTCGAAAAATTGGTCCGATCGAATGAGGTACTGTGAGACCAGCCGTGGCATCATATGAATGAAACAATATTTTACTTGTAACCGGTAAAACTGTACTTCACAGCAACAACAAAATATGGCAATATTTTAAACCGTTTTTGTTTTATTACATTTTTAAATTAAAACTTTTAAATGGCCCAACCGATATAAGATACTTGCCAACAAAATACATTGACGGCTTCAGGGCAAATGGAATATATATTGCGAGACGAAAAAGCTGGCTTCAGACCGAATAGAAGCGGCTTTGATCAAGCCAACACTTTACGAATAATCACTGAGCAGTCTATAGAATGGCTTACCTCCTGTATCTACTGTTTGTCGATTCTAAGAAAGCATTTGATACCGTCAGACGAACCACAATATGAAAAACACTAAGAACAAAGGGAATACCTATAAAAATAATTCAAATAATTAGAGCGATGAACGACCAACCCAGTCACACCAATTTTGAAGTCAAACAAGGATACCCATTATCACCTCAACTATTCACTATCATTTTAGATGACATAATGAGCAAAGTTTGTTCAGAGAGAAGAGGAATAACATGGCAAACTCGAAAACTATGCGGATGACATTTGTCTAATATTTCCAATATGCAGTTGAAAATGAAGAACCAGAAAGATTGACTAGCAATGTTGAACTTGAGATAAATATTGTGACATTTTAACCTTTTTAAAACGTTTGAGTTATTTTTAATTGCGTCAAAGTAAAATAAACACCACTTTGTTGTTGTATTACAGTTTTTATTTCCTCACTTTGTTTTTATGCAATTTATCTTAATACAGCGGCTTATTTATCTTGCACTTAATATTCGTTTATACAACGCTTTTATTTACGCCTAAACGCAACTTTATGACTGCAAAGCGATAACTATATCGACAAAGGCAAAGCAGACTCCTTATATACGTAATTGTCTACAGTTTAGAAAGTTCCGAGAATGTCTCAAAGCTCTCATATCCTCTATTTTATATCCGTTAGTTTCAAACATGTAATAATATGTTACCCGAAGATGGTTGAATTGGCAATGTCGTCAAATACACGAATCAATTTGACAATACCTTGACACAGACCAATGTACATATTTCCCACAATACAGTCCATGATGTGGTGTATTTTCTTTTTATACATTTTTATTTACAGAACAACATCAAGAAACCAAGGCCATGAGAATGGACAATGCAAGCATCGAAAACATCATCCTATAGGATTAACCAGCCGAGTATCTAGATAGTTTCTTCAAATACAATGACAACAAACGGCGGCGCAGAGGCTGACGTAGATAACAGGCTCAAAAAGGAAAAAGTGGCATTCGGGCGACTGCAGCCAGTATGGACAAGCTCACATATGCAACTCATATGTTAAATCAGTTCTCTTTATGACAGTAAAATCTCGCTTGTATCGAATAACACGATG
The DNA here is from genome assembly GCA_023159175.1 of Wohlfahrtia magnifica. Lineage (NCBI taxonomy): Eukaryota > Metazoa > Arthropoda > Insecta > Diptera > Sarcophagidae > Wohlfahrtia > Wohlfahrtia magnifica. Next base: position 2,258,674 of record JAKWBJ010000040.1, on the reverse strand, counting down.
CAAAAACTCCAGGTATTCATTAACAGTAACCACAGAATCATATGCAGAATATGCTGACCTAACACCATTAATTACACAGAATTGTCAAGCCTGACTAATGTGGAACCCATACTGAAACAGATAAGGAGAAGAAAAAGTCGATGATAGTATTACCACCATTCGAAAAAGTCCAGATGGATGTCCAGATTATCACTCGAGCGGAATCCTCAAGGCTCAAGAAATCGTGGTCGACTAAGCAACACCTAGAAATCCACAATTATGCAAGAAGTAATACAGAACAATCCAACATAAGAGGAATTAAAAGTGACAGCGGTAAGCCGTCTTAGATCAAGATCTTTTATGGAAGCCTTGATCAAAAACTTCCCGGAATATATTCAATGAATTAAAAATACAAATTTGTTCATCTAAATCTATATTGTGCCCCTCAAAGTAATCCCCATGGACAGCAAAACACTTATGCCAGCGCTTGAAAGCACTTTTTATATTCTGTTTTCGGTATGTCCAACAGTGCTTCTCACAATTTTTCCATTATATCCTCTCGGCTGCGGAAACAAATTCCCCGTAATAGTTTTTTAACTCGATTGAACAGAAAAAAGTCACAGGGAGCCAAATCAGGTAAATTTGTTGGATAACATTTGTTGCATTTTCTTCAAAAATCTTAGAATAGTGATGGCACTGTGCGATGGTGCGTCATCATGTTTCACAATCTACGAGTTTTCTGACCGCAATTCTGGTCTCTTTCTGCGAATTGCTTCACGAAAACCTCACATTGCGCCCAAGTAATACTCTTTGTTTACGGTCTGCATTACACCGTTGTAATACATTAAAAGCGTGAGCACTGCCTTCTTTTTTGACTGAAAGCGACGTTTTATGGTCTCGGCTCATTTGGTGAACGCCATTCACTGACCTGATGTCTGAATTGCGTGTCGTACTCATTAAGGAATATCGAGTCGGATTTATCCTTGCATATCATATTGTTACGTTTTAATCTTTTAAAATGTTTGAGTTCGTTTAAATTGCGTTAAAATAAAATAAACACCACTTTTTTTTATTGTTTTACAGTTTCTTCATTTACTTCACTATAACTTTTATACTGTTTGCCTTAATACAACACTTAATATTCGTTTATACAACACTTTTATTTCCACTTTAACAAAACTTTGTTTATTGACAGCCAAACGATAACTAACTGACGTGTAGGTAAAGCATTCTCCTTATATACCTAATTGCCTGCAGTTTGAAGGTTGTCGATGTGGCAGTGCTGCCAAGTTGACAGGATGACACAAAATATACCAAAATCCTACAGTACAGTGTTGTATTTTTATTTTCATAACAATAGCTTTTGCGACCTCAACACGCTGTAAAAAAAAAACGCCAACACATATAGAGATACTCGTAGAAGTACACTTGGCTACTTAACTTTTGCAAATGTCAAGCTATGACGCTAAGATTTAGCGGGTATATCAACAACAGATGTACCAACTTAACAAAAAAATAAAAAATTCAAATCGGAACGATGTAACCGCCACACGTGGACTATTCCGGGAAATTTTTGATTAAGTTAGTACTCGTATATACAAAAAATTCATTTGAATTCATAATTTCAGTAGAAATATAAAAAATTTTATTAAATATGTGAAATTGTAAGTATACCTCCATTTGTGGTACGACCCATATTGTATTTCGTGTTCATATGATAAGACAGTCATATAATCACGAACGAATATATCGATTGCTTTCAAATGTGTATATAAAATTATAATTTTGACTGTAAAAACAAATATACCCGCACATTTATATTTTCTCTCTCTCTCTCTCTCTCTCTCTTTTACACACACACACTTACAAATACTTACAAAAGTTTTCAAAACTCATTGTAATGAATGTTGTTTTAAGAACTCAATAAAAGCTAGAAAAAAAGTAATGGCAACGATGACACAAACAAGAACAAATGTAGTGACAATACAAGTACATAGTAAGAATGGTGGCAGCAGCAATAATAGAACAACCAAAAAAGAAGTGCTTCCTCTCGCTCTCTCTCTCCCTCTCTCTCTCTCTACTATTGTGCTCTCTATTATGCTAATTTGTCTGAAATGTGTGAAACGTGTGAAAATTTCAATTTCCTATTTCGTCTGTAAAAAAGGCAGGGGGAGAAAAAAACATCAAATAAATATGCACTCAAATGCAAGCACAGAAGTAAGCACTCATGCACACAGACACAAATAGGACTTCTCTCTCTCTTGCTTATAAAACTAAAAGGTATGTGTGTTCTTGCTGTTGTTGTTCATATGCTTAAATAAATGGATTATTATTTGAAAGTATTTTACCTTACAATGGCAGTGGCAACATTTTTTTAAAGGTAAAGTTTTGATTTTCACTGGCGTTTCTTTACGTTTTTTGCCACAGAAAAATTTTCTTTATAAAATTTGATGTGATTTTGAAAAGAAATTGGAAATTGGAAATCAATGCATTCATTCGATATGTTTTCTAGAGTCTAACAAGGTTAAGAGGAAAATACGATTTTTTTTCATGATTTTTTTTTTTTTTTTTTTGCAAATGTAAGGAAACACAAAATAAAAGATTTTATTGCATGTGATAGCAATTGTTTAAAAAGTTGTATTTGTTAGAGTCGAACAAAAAAAAAAAAAGAAAACTTTTTTCTTTACAACAAATGTCACATGCAGAGTATGAGCGTTTTTGAATTTAACGATTGGAAAAGTTATGTTTTGCTTTCAGAGGGAAATTTTCAAACTACATTTTTAATAGGTATAGAATCTACTATATGTTACAGTCTTTTATGTTAAGTAAAGCAAATTATCATCAGACGTAGACTATTTAAAGTTGCTCAATAAGACTGTGTTAAGCTTTGACTAATGAAGCAGCAGGCGAAGATGGCTTACTGGCGGAAACCTTAGGAGTTGACATAACAAGCGCAGCAGAAATACTACAGCCTCATACGAGTATCACTGCAGCATGGTAGGAAGAGAAGCTGGCATCAGAAAATAATTCGAATAATAAGTTCAATGTACTGTTCTTCAGTGAACCATTCCATACTAAGGCTGGACTGAGTCAGAGATGTCCACTTTCACCTCTTCTTTTCAGAATTGTACTGGATGAGATCATGAGCGAAGTCTGTTTACAGAGAAGAGATATAACATGGAATCTTTCACCACAAATGCACAATCCAAATAATGCAGATGATATTTGTCTACTGTCACACATGATCTCCAACATGCGGTCGTACTTAGAAGTCCCGGCTCGCAATTTTGGACGTGATATATACATGAAGAAAACCAAAGACATATGTAAGAATTAATAAAACAATAGCACAAAACATATCATGCTACAGGGCCAATCTATTTATTAGATAGATAACTTCTGCTATGTGCGAAGCACAACGGCAACAAGACGGATGTTAGCGGCAGGCTCAACAAAGCAAGAGCGACATTCAAGCGATTGCAGATAGTAAGGCGATGCTCATAAATATCCATACAAGCTAAGTTCAGAATATACAACGCTTGTGTAAAGTCAATTCTGTTGTACGGCAGTGCAACTTGGTTTGTGTCAAACACCATCGTGCAAAAGCTGCTGGCATTTACCAAGAAGTACCTTGGAATCATATGCAATATATTCTGGCCTAACAGCATAACAAACATAGAACTGTGGAATTTTACAGAAGACAAGCCCATACTTAAGCAGATAAGGTAAAGGAAGTGGAGATGGAAAAATCCCAGCAGCATTACACGGATGTCACTTAAGTGGAATTCTCAAGAAACCACGGTCGACAAGGAAAGTCCGGGCGGTGCACAATTATCAAAAAGCTGAGGCAATAAAATTTTACATGGAAAGAGGCAAAGACAACGGTAGCAGGCCTCGCGAGATGATAATGCTCCCAAGAGTAGTAACAGAAAAAAAGCTTCATATTGAGACTTGTTACAGCGACTGTTTTAAATTCCGTTTCTTTAAATATTCCATAAGAAACTGAGGTAACGCCACTTCGTATAATATCCTTAAATTCACTTAAATATCTTCTTAAAAATCAAGGCGAATTGACGACGTTAATCACATTGGTTGATCAGTAAGACCCAAAGTTTCTACCAAAATTATTTTTTAGCAAATTGTGCCACAATGACATTCACAGTTGCTGCAATCACCATATTTGAAACAAAATTCTAAAATTTTTCATCAAACAGAGAGTGGATCTTTTTAAAAGTTATTAGATTCCCTTTTCACAGTACCCCGGTAGCGTAACTAAGCTTCATATTGACTAAAATGTGTTTGCATCGCCACAATACCATAATCAAGACGAAATTTGTCTGAAAATACCAAAAATAAAAAAATTCATTGATGAATCCTCGTGACAATAAGACAAGTTAAAAGAGTTATGTATGACAACTTCATTGTAAGTTCACCATACGAAAGAAAACTGCAATTTAGCGACTCTGTCTGATGTGAAGCAACTACAGACTAAGTAGGTAGGTAGGTGCGAAAGTTAGAGATTACAGAGAGCCATGGTTGAAAGACGTTTTCCTGAAAAGACAATAGGAACAGAAAGAAAAAAGAAAAGAAGAAAGTGAGGAAGAAAAGAATTAGGAAAAGAAATGGAAAAGAAAGATTAAAAAGAGTATACGAGAAACAGATGCCCAAATAGAACCGGGCATCACCTAGTGAGCCAGCCTAGACCTGACAGAAAACCCTCTAGGGCGCTAACTCCAGCTGACGCAATGTCATCCAGGCCTTTAGAAAAGCACCGGTATAGCAACCTGAGCCTGGACCATGATGAGCCGGGCAGTAGCAGAGCATATGTTCGCCGCAAACCCGGCAATAAATTGAGGTGCCTGCTTCATAAATGGCCTCAGAGTGCAGTACCCAGTCACAAAACCTATCAAATCCTAAGAGATTTCCTTCTCAGATTGATGACCTAATCCGTCCTAAAGCGGTCAAATCTAAGCGAAAACAGCCTGTAGACCCTACAGTTGCCTCTGCTCCTCCATGACTCCTCCATTCTTCGACGGTCCCAGCTATCTATCAAGCTCACAAAGAAACTAGGCGGCGGGCTTACAAACGCATTCGCCAACTCATTGTTCTTAGCCGCGCCCGCTCTGGCCCAAACAGTTTTACACTGCAAACATCCAGGAGCGCCGTGAATACAATCAACTTTGAGCTGATACGGCGACCAGTCAACGCCTTAATATCTGCTTAACTGTCTGTAAGGACAGCAAAGACCTCAGCCTGAAAAACACTGCACGCAACCGGGAGTCAGTCTCTTCAGTCTCAGATCCATCTGTAAAGATGACATGGCCATTCAGTAGTCTATCAACATCCTGCCAAGACTCTCTCTCCGGAAAAACTGTCGATGGGCATCTTCTAAAGTCGTAACTAGCAAACACTACAGCCTAAGCAACCTTCCCGTTAAGGAAAAAAGCACTAATAATTCTTGATGATGTTGTCCACCAAGAATCACTAATAAACGGACCACTGCAAGACCAAATCAACTTCTGTCAACTATTTAAAATTGTACAAAAAGTCAACAAAGAAAACTTCTCGCCTGTCATCGATAATTTACAATTGTCAGCGTTTAATTATTGAGACAATTAACTATGACGTTCTCCAACGCGATACTGTAAGGCGCAGATAAACTATTGCTTTCAAGCCATAATCTAAAAAAAACAATCCTTTGACGAACAACTTTTTTCATTCTAATACGTTCTCTCCTATATTTTCAGAACATCTTCCTTAATAGCGGAATTTGTAAATCAGTAGTAATTGACTGAAATACTTTGTGTATCAAAATTTGCTAAAACAAACAAATTCTTTATATTTTAATGAGCCAACAAATAAAATGTTTGAAACCAGAAGATGCTGTTCAATTTATGACTCAGCTGCTAAAATTATGTAAAATTATCTAAAAAGCAACAAATTCTAATCCTATCTACTCTTTTGCGGATGACAGCAACATTTGTCACTCATATTCTTTCGATCGTAGGCCGAGCATATTGGAGGTTGGGGCGAGAAGGATGAATATCAACGACACACTCACAAGTGACCTGGTGAAGTCTCCGAGTGGGGTCATGGGACAGGGTCGATTTTAATGCACGCAAGACTCAATGTTGCCTTTTGACAAACAGACGTGGTGGTGTGCTGTCATCTGTGTCAATGGGTAATGTGGATATTGGGGAATCAGATGCTCTCGATGTTGTGGGTATGAGAATTCATTGTGACATTCATTGGAATCATTACATAGTTGAAGTGTTGAAAGAAGTATTCAAGTGCCATGGTTTTTTAAGGCGGTGCAAGAAATACTTCACTCCATCTGATCTCCTTAATATTTGCAAGACCTATATCCGACTCAAAATGGAATACAACGCTCACGTCTGGGCCGGTGCTCCAAAGTCTATTATTGGAGCTTTTCCACCGCGTACAGGAGAGGGCGAAGATGCTTATCAATGACGGTAGAGTAGCCAACTCTATCGATTCACTGGAGCACCGTCGCAATGTAGCGTGTGTTTCATTGTTCTATCGGTACTATAACGGAATGTGTTCTAACGAAATTAAGGAATTAATTCCTAAAAATCATATATTTTTACGTAGTACTCGTATTTCTAGTAGAGCGCACGTCTTTATAGTTGCTTATCCAGTAATTCGCACAACGCATTATAGGGAGAATTCGTTCTATGTTCGCACTCTTCGGTTGTGGAATAATCTTCCAGCGAAAGTATTTCCTACCACTTACGACATGAGTAAATTTAAATCTAACCTCCATAAACACTACTCCATCTGGCCTCCTTCCCATAACCTATTTTCCTAGTACCGGCACAATGCACTGTATGAGTAGGGGCCATCCCCTTAAATACAAATCTAACAAGTACATTTGCACTTTTAAATATGACAATAAGGAATCTCATTTCTAGGTCCATGACTAAAGAGATACATACATACATATGTATATAAACATAACAACAAATAAAGTGTTATACACACAAAACATATGCTCTGTTTTAGAACAATTTTAATTATTAATTTAAAAAAAATAAAACTATTCGTTATAGCTGTGTTCTATGGTACAAGCAAATATTTAAATGCTTAATCATTAATTTCTTTTGTTTATGCTTCATTTTCCATTATTTTGTTTTGCTTGCCATTCAATAGGTAAATAACATTTCATTTCTTGCAATCTTTAAAGCTTTTCTTTCTTGTTTTTCTCTTGAGAAGTAGTAGTTGTTGTTTTTATTTGTTAAACAATGTTGACAAGCAACCATAAGACTTTGTGTTGACAAAATGCTCACTGCATATACAACAACTTACGTTCTACTTTGTATTTAGAAATGTAAACAAACTCTCTTCTATTGAATACATACACACACACATAACAACAACTAACATTTTAATGCAATTATGCAAAAGCACCAACAAATAAAACAACTGCAATATATTTACATACAATGTATACAATAATAGTAAAAAAAAGCGATAGAGGGGGAGAGAGAGAGAGAGAGAGAGAGAGGGCTAACAAACTGAGAGTAAGAGGAAAGAAATAAAATCAACTCCTTATTGTTATTTTAAAGAATTGTTAGAGAAAGAAAAAATGCAAAATTTGTAAAAAGAATTCTTTGTTGCTGTTTTGTATTTACATCAGAGTTGCCACGAAATAAACAACAAATTATACAAGAGATGAGCAAAAATAGTACAAAACCAAGTGTAATAGTACACGAAATGTTGTTCTTTAATTTCTATTACTTTTATTAATTAAATGAAAAATATCAAATTATTTGTACTTAAGCGTGGACTGCATATATTTATATTATGGTCTGCAACCTAAGCAACTTTTCCCGATAAAGTAATAAAAGTCTTATATATTATTTCGATTACTTTTCTGAAATTTTAGAATGGACTGTGCAAGAGCCAAAGCGGAATTGGAATCAATTTTATTGAACAACGAGTCTTAATTTAACGTTTTAAATACAGGTTTGAAGAAAAAAGTGAAACCATTAAATTCGCGTTATTGTAGCATGGAGGAGAAACGTAAAATTTGGACCTGCTGTTTAGAGAGTAGAGTTTGTTGAAATGCAAGTAAAAATGGTTCGTTTTATTTATAGGAAGATTTTAACTATAAGTGGGCATTTCAGCACGGCAACTGCTCAAAACACTAGTCGAAATTGGCGCAATAATGGATTCAAGTCTTAGATTGACCATCTCAATCAGGGTTGGAAAACCCTGGTTTTTTTTTAAATAAAAACCCCAACCCACCGGGTTTTACTGGGGTTTTTGATGGGTTTTTCTTGGGTTTTATAGGGTATTATAATTGCTTTCTAATTTCGTTCAATTGGCCAATATTTTTTATTTGTTAGTACAATTACGTTGTTTTAGTATTTATACTGCTATTTTACTCTCTTTTTGGGATAGATCAAGGGGGAATTGTGTACTATGAGCTGCCAAAACTTAGTGATCAGAGCAGCAATTACTTCATTTCAACCGTGCTTTACGAAAAAACGACCAGAATATAAAGACAGATATGATGGAGTCAATTTTTTGCTTGACAACTACTGTACACAGAAAAAATCCCAATTTAAAATCAACATGAAATATTGTTAATTTTAAATCCTTAGAAATTTCTAAACATAAGTTTGTTTTAGGAATAATAATTGTTTACTTGAAGTATGCCGTACATTTTTTGTATACATTTAGAATTCAAAATCAACACACAGAAAAGTCTACATACTGGTGGGTCCACCTTTATGAGCTAAAACTGCCTGTAACCTTTCCTTCATAGGAAGCACCAAATTTTCTGTAACTTCTCTCGAAATTCGATTCCATTCTTCAGTTAGAACATTCTTGAGATCCTGTTTATTTTTTATATTTCTTTTTTGAATCCTCCGGTCTAATTCATCTCTTAAATGCTCGATCGGATTTAAATCGGGCGATTGAGCTGGAGAATGCAGTTGGTGGGGCATATTATTTAACAGCCACTCTCTTACAACCGCAGCAGTATGCTTGGGGTCGTTGTCTTGTTGGAAATAGCAGCCAGTATTAAGCCCCAGTTTTTCAGCAGACTGCTTCAAATTGTCTTTAAGGAGATTTTAATAAACAAATTCGTAGTCTCTATAAATACTAAATTGCCCACACCCGCCGCTGACATGCAACCCCACACCATGTTTCACGGTTGGTAGTACATTTTCTTGTGATAGTTCATCATTTTTTTACGCCAAACTTTCTGTCTGCCATCACTTCCAAATAGATTGAACTTGCTTTCGTCGCTGAACAAAGTATTGGCCCAGAAAGAGTTTTCCTTTTCAATGTAAGCATTGGCAAATTCTATACGTTTTGTTTTGTCGATATCGCTGATGTATGGCTTTTTCCTGGGCACACAACCATGAAACCCGAAATTCCCCAATACACTTCTCACTGTTTCTGGGTGAATTTTAACAATATCATTTGCTTCTAAGTGTTTTGCAATTTCTACTGCTGTGTTTGTTGGATTTTTTTTAAATCCCCAAGAATCTGTCGCTTTATACGGGATGTTACTTTAGGTGGACGGCCGCTCCTTGCCTTACTTTCAAGGCAATTGGTCTCTTTATAATTTCTTATTATTGTTTGTATGGTTGCTTTCGACCGCCCAACTAATTCACCAATTTCCCGTAGAGATTTTCCATCATTATGGTATTTGACAATAAGCATTCGTAGTCCTAAAGAAGTTTCCTTTCCCTTTTCACTCGTGGTTCCAAAACTAATAGATTTTTTAAACAAATATTCAAGATTATAGATATAACTGTATATTTTTATGAGTTGAAAGTAGTTGGTAGCACTGCTTATCATGCCTGGTTGCAAATATTGGCATACTAATTTAGTAGTATGTAGACTTTTCTGTGTCCCCATATTGGATTTTTCGTACTTGTGTAACAAATAAATTCAGTTTATCAACAGAGTCAAAATTTGTATCCTTTATTCTTTCAATTCTATCGTTTTAGACTAATTTCTTACATAAATCATTTAAAATTTTTCTAATATTTAAAGAAATAAGGGGCTACTTAGACTTTTCTCTGCCACATGTATGTATATTTGTTTTTGTTTTCAACATTTGTGTCCCAATCATTATTAAAAAATGTTGAATCAACGGTGTTTTAATTGGTTTTACAATGATTTTTTTCTGTGTGTGGTCTCACGTTTCAAAAATTTGCTAAGCAATTATTTGAAATGATGAAATTAAATATCTTGTCGCACTCGCCTATTGGCTGTTTCGACAATTGTTACGTTTATAGAATATCTTCTGGCATGTCACAGAATCACTCCTTTAAAAAAAAAACTATAAAATCATCTCCAGCCTTGGATCGACTCAAAAGACGAGAAGTTTTGCTGAGACGGAATTCAGAAATTGTCTCTGATTGTCTTAATTGTGTCATTGTCCTTAATAACAACTGTCAATAAGTAAATTATACTCGCTTTTGTTGTAAATAAACTACGAAAACCTTTAAATAACCCCCCCCCCAGTTGGGTTTGATTGGGTTACCCAGTGGGCTGCCAACATTGATCTCAATTAGCAGACTTAAGTTCTAGTGATAGCCTTTTAGGAATATTATGGATAACGTCAGTTTAAAACTAAGCAGACAGCTTAGATACGGTTTGGCATTAAACATTAGTTGCTAAGGTTAGCATTTTTCGCATACTTGAAGCCATTAGAAGGTAATTTTGTGTTTTTGACAAGAAAAACACCCAAATAATTCAACAAGTATTGTAAGGAAGGGGCTATTATACAATGTTTCTTAAAACTTTAATCCACGTCCCAGTTTTAGTACAATCTCTGGCCATAATTATTGTCGGAAATTGATGGGCCCATCTTGATTAGAATATCGCAGAACATACCAAATAAATCACAACAATACCTTGATCTCCAACAAAGTGTGGTGGAGATACTTCTTCATATATACACAATTTATTGGATTCGATGTCTAAGCGTCTAAAAGCTGTTATTTCAGCAAAAATTGGCCCAATAAAATAATATTATTATTATATTAATATCGGGTCCGCCAAATTATTTATTTATTTGTTTTTTTTTTTTTGAAAATGGTTTAAAAAAGAATCTACTGAATATTTTCTTAAATTTCTTTCTTTATTTGAAAGCACAATCCTTCCGGTTAATAATGGAAAATAGTTTCATTCAAATGGCTGCCTCGGCTGGCCATGCAGTAGCCTACACGATCGGTCCAATTTTTAAGCCCATTATCGATTGTGTGCAGCTGTATTTCACCAATGCCTTCACGAATATTGTCCTTTAAAGCGTCCATTGTCTCTGGCTTGTTGGCATAACACTTATCTTTGACGGCAACCCACATATAATAGCCCAACGGTGCAGCTCCGAGGTGGCCAAACGACATCAGCTCTGCGACTGATAATGCGATCTTTAAAAACAGGGCGCAAAACATCGAGTGTAGCTTCGGCTGTGTGGCACGTAGCACCGTCCTGTTCAAACCAAATGTTGCTAATATCCTCCTCTTCAATTTTTGTGAACAAAAATTCGTTCAACATGGCCCGATAACGATCGCCATTGACTGTAACGGCCACTCCTTGCTCATTTTCGAAGAAAAATGGCCCAATTAAGCCTCTGGACCAAAAGCCGCACCAAACAGTGACTCGTCTTGGGTTTATCGGCTTTTCAATGTATGCGTGCGGGTTTTCTGTGCCCCAAATGCGACAATTTTGCTTGTTTGCATACCCGCCAAGATCAAAGTGAGCTTCATCTGAAAAGATGATTTTTTTTTGGCAAAATCGGCATATTCTGTAAGTCGCTCGCAGGCCCAGATTCCCAGCGTATCGTATACACAACCATATTCGTTCAGTGGAAGGATAAAAGTAGTTATCTGTCAAATCAGACATGAGCTAAGTGTTACCGTTCACGAAATAAGCACTAGTTGAAAAACAAAAACGTCCGATGGCGGACCCTTTATTTGTTATGTATAAAATATTATTACGTTTTAACTATTTTAAAACGTTTGATTTCGTTTAAATTTCATCAAAATAAAAATGAACACCATTTTGTTGTTGTTATACAGTTCTTTTTTTTCTCACTTTATCTTTATACAGTTCGTCTTAGTACAGCAACTTAATATTCGTTTATACAACACTTTTATTTACGCTTAAACACGACTTCATTTTATGACAGCAAAACGATAACTTTAAAACTATACATAAGGCGCCACCATATATAAACAATTGACATTACTTCCGAATGTTCTTGTTCTTGCTACAACATTCACAATAAGGGGGCGATACATTGGCAATCAATTGTTCGCAAACATCGCAATTAGCCAATCGCATTCAAAGAAAAGTAAGTTATCCATGTATTCGGTTGACTATTTGATTTGTTTGCAAACAAATGTTTGCCAATGTATGACCCCCTTTGTTTCCATTAATTCATATGTAACATAAAAAGATGGTCGAATTGGCAGTGCTGCCAAATACAAAAATAAATACAGCATTGACACATTAATACCAGATATAACAAAATCTCACAATCCAGTTTTAAAAGCATTTTCGTAACAATATATTTACTTTTATTGATTGACTTTCACTGTGAGGTGCATTTTCATACTTTTCTGAGTTTTTATTATTTTCGTATATTAAGACTATAATTTATTTATAATTTATCTGAAATAATTTTTGCTTTGAAGTTAGTTACTAAAATACTAATACTTTTGCCAATCAGATTTGCTTTTTATTTTTATATAAATAATTTTGTTAAAAAACATAATCTGGTCCACTTTGATTGTGAGTCACTGTAAATAACTTCAGATAACCTTTGCAGCGCAAAATTTTTTTGGAGATTTTTTCTGTATTTAAATTTATGGTACAAATTTATGTTACAAAAATTACGCAAACTTTTAAAATAGTACAGATTTGTATACAAATCTATACAAAAGGTGGCAACACTGATTTGCATTGGCAGCTAAAAGAGAGTAGTAGTGGAAAAACTATGAGAGTATTAAAGAATGATATTGTGTTGCCAGTAAATATTGTTATATTACTTGCAGGGTTACACTTACATTTGTGTAAGTGGTGCCAAAACATCTTTTTTTTAACTTAAACATGTTTATGGCTGATGGTTAAATTTTAACATTTTTATGGTTTGAAAAACCTTCAATAAAAACAGATAAGTAAACATTTTGTTGTGTCTTCTCAACAAAAGTTTTAAACACTTTAAGTGTAATGGAAAGCGAATACAAAAGGATTGCAAAATTTTATTTAAATATTTGGGTGTATGTGTGCTGTGTATGCTTGTGTGTATCTAAATTTTGTTATTTTTCCATATCAGCATGTTGGCTGTCTTCTTTTTTTTTTTTTTTTGGTTTTCTTAACAACTAAATGTGTAAAACGGATTTCCTTCATTTCCGTTTTACTAACAATGTCTTTCTTCTTTCCTTAAGTGTAATGTGTGCCTATCTAAGTACAGCCAGGAGTGTAGGAGGAGAGTATAAAGAAAACAGAGGAGAGTAAAACATTTTATAGTGTGTACATGTGTATGTTTTTAACAGCCTACAATTTTATGTATAAATATTTGTATTGTTCTGTTCGAAACCTGTTCGTTTTATAGTTGTTCTCTCCTTTAAGGTTTCCCGGTGAGAAAAAAAAAAACGAAATAAAATTGTTGATCAAGTTGTTAAGCCACTTTAGATGTGGTTTTTGCACCCTTTCTTTCTAATATTAAAGTTTCTTTGTTAGTTTTGTATAAAGTTATTGCATTTGTAATATGCGAGAGTATGTGTTAAGTTATTCAGCTGTTTTTTATCTTGACTTCCGTTTAATTTTTTTTCTCTCTCGTTTCACCCTTAATTTGTCTTTAAAATTCGCATACATTTTGCAATTTTCATTGTATTGTTGGGTATATTTTAAGTACTTTTTTATTATTTCGCCGCTTCGCACTACTACTGCCTCATTATGGCAATTGTATGCCGGAACCCATTTAACAAAAAACCTGTTCTCTTAAGTTTTTTTTAAAAAAATATGCCAAAAGTTAAACGAATTACTTTATTATTATATTTTTGTTTTTGTATTTTTATAAAAAATAATGTAACAAAAGTAAGAGCAAAGAAGGTTATTATTCTTACAAAACGTGTAAAATTTTGTGTAAGACAGGGCTGTGTTTTAGCCCCTATGCTCTTTTTACTAACTGTTAATTAAATCTTCATGAGCGTAATTCACAGTAATTCATAATTAAACGATCTTATTTACACCAGCGACTTATTTTTATTGTCCAAGAGTCATTCTAAAGATATATGAAATCGAACCACTGGCTAGTGAATATAACCTTCAAATCTATGCCGCAAAATATAGACTAGACTGTATCAACCTCTTGGAACTGTTGTTATACACTTATTCTAAACAACCAAAGTACAGAATATATAACAGATTTTATCTACCTGAGAGGCCAAATGGTGGTACACATAACGATATAGGCCAGAGCCTAAAAAACCCACGTTAGCTTTGGCTGGCCAGTTTAAGATATAGCGCTCCTGTCGAATCAGCTCTAAAACAAAGGTCCCTCTAAAACAAAGGTCCCTTTTGTTATATGGATGTAAAACATGCCATGTAAATAAGCAACAAATTACAAGCTTTTGTAAACAAATCATCATATCACCAGTCACTATAGCAGGACACTGTAACCCATGTTATCTATTTTGCCCCTTCCTGTCTGTAGTTTGTTTAGCAGATTTGCTATCTTCTATCTGTATTATATCTGTAGAATATATCACTCAGCCTTGCTCTAGGTTTACCTAAACTTACTGCGAATCCTACATTCACACAATATGGGTTTCGCTGCCTCTGATGCTAGTGAGCACTGTCTACAAACATCCACATCTGTGACCGTCATCCCCTTCATGTGCAATCTTAGTCTACATTAAGAAACTTCGCAAGGAATTTCAAGTCCGGCCTGGCACGTTAAAGCGACGAAGTCCGTTTTGAGCTTACCAGTGTTCTAAGTATCTGACAATTTTCCACTTCTCAATTAGGTTTTGAATGGTAGTAAGTGGTGCCTCACAGCCAGGTTTCGCTATTTCATCTATCCATCTATCCCTCTCCGTCCAGGTACCAAAAACAAATGGACCTCATTTCCAAGCTAAAACTTTTGCAATGTATCGTAGCAATATTTGAGCAGCTTAGATGCCATTCGGTTCGATCCAAGGCAACTTGGCTGTCAGAGAATATTTTAATGGTCTCACCCTTGAGCCTGCTGTCTACATATAGCAATGGCCATTTACTCAGCCTGGAAGTTACTCAATGATCTTCCCAGTGGGATCGATAAGTCTCGGTTGGGTCCATAAACACCAGCATCGACTCTGTCATTCATTTTTGAGTCATCGGTATACCAGTTTAGATTAAACTCACTTCGAACTAAGTTCCCATTAGACCAACAATCTCAGTCCAGAAATTCAACTTTGATTCTCCTCACAAAGCACACGGAGGCAAATGCATAACATCCAGCACCTAAGTTGGTTCTCCTATCACCCTGCGCAAAATAAAAAGACTTCCCGATACAATTCGGAACCGTTTGGCTTAATGTTTGTGGCCAAATATGATTGGTGTCGTATAAGCGATATTTTTGAATATCACCCATACGCTCAGAGGAATTTTCTGCAATTACAGCATATCTTATTTCTATTATACGCTGCTTTATGAATAAATAGTGAAACCGGTATACATATATTTGCTGTTTTCCGTTGTTTGCGATTTTTTTTTCCAAATTCCCATATTGGTTAGATTAAAAACCAATATTGGAATGACTTAAAGCTGATGTAGTTTGTAATTTTTTAACATATGGCTTAACGAAATCGAATAAGTCATTTCATATGATGTATGAAGCAGCCTCTTCTGAAATCTCACATTTTAGAAAAAAAAATTCTAAAAAAAACATCCATGGAATCTGAAATGCTGATGATTTTTGAAGTTAGGCGACCATAGCGCATCAAGAAAATATGGTGGTTATCCAACGTACTTTTAATTGTTGCATAATGTAATAGGTGAAGTTAGGCGAAGAGAGACGCCTTTCTAAATGAAAAGAAAAAAGACCATTAAAGGCTTGATCATGGGGAAACCAAGCTGTTTAAAAGCAGGAATTATACTTAAAATTGCAACAAAAGCGTCAAGCGTCTGATGAAGGTTGTAAGCCCAGAGCATAATAAAGAAGACTGTCAAAATAAGAAAAAATGAAAGGTAAGGTATTGTATACCTTGTTAAGAAAATAGAATGATTTGTATTGATAAAAATAGGTTTTTATCAAAAACCTCGTTAAACTATGTACTGAACAGCGACTCTTTAACAAAGTTACTCATTTTCGACATATGCTTAAAATAGGGTGTTTTTTATAGAGGTATAGAACTTTAAGTTAAAATAAAACAACCATGAACTATCCGAAAGATAATCTTGTGGCATTTACATTACATTTTAAATATGATTTCTGGCATATGACTGCCATGGCTGGCGCGGATGTAGTCCAAACTGGACGTCCAATTTTCAATGACTATTTCAAACATTTGTGGCCGTATATCGACAATAACACGGCGAATGTTGTCTCTCAAATGGTCAAGCATTTGTGGCTTCACCACATAGACCAATGACTTTACATAGCCCCACAGAAAGTAGTATAGCGGTGTTAAGTCACAAGATCTCGGAGGCCAATTCGCAGATCCAAAACATGAAATTAGGCGGTCACCAAACGTGTCTTTCAATAAATCTATTGTGGCACGAGCTGTGCGACATGTTGCGCCGTCTTGTTGAAGCCACATCTCCTGGACATCATGGTTATTCAATTCAGGAATGAAAAAGTTAGTAATCATGGCTCTATACCGATCACCATTGACTGTAACGTTCTGGCCACCATCGTTTTTGAAAAAGTACAGACCAATGATTCCATCAGCCTGCATGTAACGGTGTTTCTACATACACTTGACGATTAACTTCACTCAAAATGCGGCAGTTTTGTTTGTTGACGTAGCCATTCAACCAAAAGTGCGCTTCATTGTTAAACAAAATTCGCTTATGAAAATCGGGAACAAAGGTCATCTCGCCTTACTTGATGATCGTTTGGTTTCTATTCTTGTACGAGTTGGATTTTGTGAGCATGCAAACCAAGATCCTTCCGCAAAATCTTCCATAAAGTGGATGGATACAGATCAAATTCCAGTGCTCGCTGGCGGATGGACTCATTCGGGTCTTTCTCAATGCTATGCTCTACAACAGCAATAGCTTCTTCTGTACGCACCGTGCAGCGTCTCTGAGGATGCGAGTTATCAATAAGAGTAAACCTGGTGCGAAAACGTTCCATGGTTAATCGAATTAACTGCTTTGATGGACGATTTTGTCGACGATAAAATGGGCGTAGTGCGCGTTACGTTTTCCGCACAGAACCATTATTTTCGAAATAAAATTGCACTATTTGCAAGCGTTTTCCAGGTGTAAGTCTATTCACGATGAATTGCCAGGCTAAACTGAGAACAAATCACTTGACAGCTGTTAAACCGGTCGCCAACTTGAAAAGTAATGCCAACTTAAAGTTCTATACCTCCACAAAAAACACGCTATAAAAAAATCTTGATATTATCGTTAAAATCCATTAATTATTATTATTTAAGTTTAAATTAATTTAAGTTTAAACCTTAATTACTAGTCACTAGAACATAAATTTTAACAAGAAATCAAATCTAAGCTACTACCTCTTATGAGAACTTTTAATCTCAGGAAGTTATTTTATTTCATTGACCAGAGAAAACTGTCTCTCATAGATATTTGTTTATTATCATTACTATCTATTGTCATTAGTTTTTTAAAAAATTACAACAATCAGACTTACTTTTCCAAGAAAAATATAAAAAAACTGCATTAACTTCTTGAGTAGATGCAGTCAACTTGTGATAATCATTTAAGGCATTTGAGAAGCAACTGCATTTTATCTATACGAAGCTAAACTGCCATAATCCTCGTCCATAAATGACAATTTTTGTAAAAAAATACTAAAAAGGAATTTTCAACATTAAATGTTTCCGTACAAGATGAACACGATAATAAACGAAGGATATAAATGGCAAGAAACTTTTTCTAAAACTAAAAAAAAAACAAAAGTTATTTACGATTAAAGCCATTAAAACAGATTTGAAAAAAAAACATAAAAACAAAAAAACAAGTCAAAGAAATATAATTTAAATATGAAAATTATATAACAAAACTACTCGTATCAAGGCATTTATGCATAAAAGAAAACCAAGTTGAACCAACAAATCTAAAGTCAACAAAGTGGAAATAAAGATGCCAGGTTAAGAGGAGAAGCAAAGTCAAAAACAAAAAACTAAAAAACAGCAAAACAGCAAAACGTAGAATGAAATTATAAAATTACAACAAAAACAAACGAATAAAACATTCAGTTTATGTTTTATAGTTTTCTGTGTGTGTTTATGCCGAAGCTTCCTAGAGGAAACCATGTAAAAAACCAAAAGCAAAACACAATTCACTTCCAGCTTTAGCTCATTAAAGTATTCAAAACAAATACCAACCGCCCGAGACCGACAGACAGATAGACATAACCAACCAAGGTGGCAGAGAAAAATAAATAAACACACTTACACACACACACACACACAGACGGGTAGATAAACAAAGTGGAATACGGAAATGAATTGCTGGATTATACAGGGAATTATTCGAAATTATACAAGAAAATGGCAACAAAAATAGAAGAAAAGAAAATAGGAAGGAATCAACAACAGAGAAGACTATCATCGTAAGCATTAAGCATTAGAAATAAAAGAAAATATTTTTAAAATGACTTTAGATATCGAAAATTATGCTTAAGGTTACTTTAAAATAGAGAAACCAATTAAAGTCGCCTTTTGCTACTCTGAAGCCTACATTACTTATGAAACAGACATCGAAACCTTGGCAACGTTTTATCTTTTCTTTTTTTGGTGTAAAAATATTTCCATCAAATCTTTTACCAATTAATGAGAAAACTTTTTAAAAATATTTGCTTAATATTTCCACCAAAACGGCTAAAAACAATTCCTTTTATTATTATCATCATTGAGGTATGAAAAGTACTTCGACCTCTTGATTTATTGTACAGCCCTTCATCCACATAGGCTGTTCGTATAATATCTCTCCCAGCCTCGTTGTTCTGAAGAAATTCAGGATGTCGGTTGGTACCAACCGCTATAAATCCCTACCTAGTATCTAATAGGTACCTCACTTCTACCCAGTAGGTGCTCTGCTAATTCAATATCCTCATCACACAATCTGAACAACGGGCTTAAGACTATTCCCATTTTACTCAGATGTCTGTGCAGAATTCAAATCTCTGCCTCTTATAATTACCCAACAAAAGTTTAGTTTGGCTCAGACCCGTACGATCAGAGAATAGTACCTACCTTTGGTTATCCTCATTTTTGTTTAGTATGCCTTTTAGGCGCCCCTTTTCAGTCCACAAAAGGATTCTGTACCCACCAGTGGAATGGAAGCTCTCTTTCTGGACAGTTGATTAGCCCTTTTATTTTCGGAAATTTCTACATGATCCAGGACCCAGCATAAGCTGAACCTATTGTTCCTGCCCAACTAGTTTAGTTTAGTTTACCTAGACAATCCCAAACTAGCTTTGAGTCAATCTCATAAGAGCCAAATGCTCGAATAGCATGCCGAGTATCAGTATGGCTATGTTTTTTTTTTCCTTTCCAGGATAAATGGAGCACATTACTTAATTCCCTTCTATGGCCAAATACTCCAGCGCCTGTACCACTTTTTTCTTTCACCCATCCGTGTACCTCGAAATAGTACCTCCTCTGAAGAAGTATGTAGTCTCCAAAACTCTCCACTCGTTCCTATTACCCAGTCTTGCCCTGAAGCATTTGCCAAAATCATAGAGTTTCCTGATCCTGCCTCCAAGACAGCCAAGTAGGGAATAATCGACCACTCGTCAAAGCAGCTTAATTTGACCCCAGCATAACCTCCTACCTAACTTATCACCCATTATACTCGTCGTGGTCTCTGTGTTCTCATTTTTCATTGCCAAATGCAGCGGACTAAGTTCCAATTGAAATTCGAGTGCAACTGTGGGACACGCTTATATTTGTACCATATTTAGCTCTGCCTGGGTTGTTCCGAAATTCGTTCTTTTGCCGATTCAACGGCCCCAGGAAGGCATCTGTTGCTTTATGCTGTAGCAGATGTTGGGAACTCTATCCGAAGGCCATAATGTGGATTTATACGGCTATAATCAGACCAATACTTATATAGTGAATACCGAACTGCATGATAGGAGTACAAAAGTTATTGGAGGGGGAAAAAGAAGGCATTCGATTCTTCACTGATGAGTCAAAGCTGGATGGTGCAGCTATGGTGTCTATTCTCCAGATCTTAATGACAGTAAATTCTACAGGTTACCGGCTCATTACACTGGATCACTGTTTAAGCCATGAGGCATAACGGTCTGGAAAGTCTGCATTTATATGGACAGTTACTCCGCTATTAAATCCTGATAATGGAAGACTGGAGGACTGATGGCTGAGCATTTCGATAGCAATCATAATTAGATACGGTGTCACAGTGTGATTCCGGTCAAAAGTGCGGCGGATGGACCTGATTTTTTCGCCAGGAGATAGATTTTGTATACCGATCTTTACCTGTTGCACAAATCCCAATAGGCCGATAATATCATTGATGGGAAATTAAGGCAAACCCTGACTTATTTACAGGCTAGAGCTCTCTGGCCGAGAATGCAAAGAAAAATAAAAAGTTGCTTAACTTGCTAAGAGCTGGGATATCTGTGGTAATAAGAGCAATTTCGGGTCATTGTCTAGTGGATTTAGATTTAGCCATCAAGACTCCATTCTATGTAGTTGCTGTTTGGCGAAAGATAAGGAGACCACAGAATATCTTCTTTTGGAATATCCGGCTTTGGCGGAATTAAGATTGAGGATTTTTGGTTGGTATATAGCTAATCAGCAAATTCACAGAGGGAACGAAGTTTTAGATAACTAACCGGTGTCATAATGGACTCTATCGGGCCTAGGTATGCTGGAAATTCGTCTGGCGGCCTTTATTAACTTAACCTAACCTAACATTGGCTTTCGATGGAAATTTTAAACTGTAATCTCAAATAGAATGGCACTCGCAAAAAGCGTGGCCAGATGTCTCAATATCTCAATAATTGGTTTAAACATGTTAATGTCATCCGGCTATAATTAATTAAGAGATATACCAGACAATAAGAACACAAGCCTTTTGAAGAGTTGAACCTTTCTTTGTATTATCCCACAAAGATACCGAAAAATGGTTTTGGCCCAATAGAAATCCGTTGTGGTTATCTAACTGCTAAGCATTCAAATTTTTGCCTCCCTAGTAGCCACTAAAGAACCCAACTGGTAAAGTAAAGTAAAGTACTTTTTAGTTGGGCATGACCAGTTTTCTTTTTTTTTTTTTTGTTTCTCATAAAAATATGAAAAAAAATCGGAATTTTACTAAGGCAACACAAATTGAAAACCCAGAGATCATATTTTTACCATTAAAATCAGAAACAAATAAAAAGAAATAATCTTTCTCTACCCAAAATTTGCTTAAACACTAATGCTTAAGCTGTTTTTACCAAATACTTCTTGAGTATCTCAAAAAAAAAGAAAAGAAACAAAAACAAAAACAAAAATTATTACTTTTTATTCGACTATTCTTTGCATTTGTTTTCGAAAATGATTATTTCTTCAGCAAATAATTTACATTTTTAATGTATTTTGTTGTTGCTGTTGTTGTGGTTTCTGTACTCATTACATTTTACTTTTGTTTCTTGCCTTCATATCCTTTTAATGGTTGCCAAAGGAATCCTTAAAAAAAATCATTAACTTTTGTAAGAAATGCAGCAACCAAAACTCGCTACCGACACACACACTCCTGCTACATCTGCCATAAATTTTTCTCTGCTGCCATACTTTACCTATGAAAACAATAATTTTTTTTGTTTTTTTTTTTTTTGGTAACGTTTTGCCCAAACAAAGAAGATTAGAAGAACAAGAAGAAGAATTATAAAAAAAGTTAAGCACGTTTGTAGAGGGAGAAGGGTAAATATTGGAGCATAAAATTGAAAACATAATTAATGTTTTTGTTTTTGTTTTTGTTTTTGTTTATCTGTTTGTCCGTTTGTCCGTTTGTTATTTTCGGTTTTTAGTTGATAATGCTCTCGACTCAGTTTTTATCTTTTATTCTCTAAATTGTGGCCAAAGTGCATACACATACACACAAACACACACACACACACACACACAGAGTTAGCTGTTAAGCTTACCTTAAGAGAAGGTTCTCTTAAAAGTAATTAAAGAAAATTATTTATTTGTTTGTTCGTTTGTCTGTCTTTATCTCAAATAAAAGGATTTTGTTTTATAATGAAATTTAGTTTTTGTTTTTTAATACAATTTTTGAAATTTCCATTTTTGCAATTTATGATCAAAGTTTGACTTTCTAAGTGTGAATAAGTCATTAAAAGATTTTAACGGAAATATAAGATAAGTACTCGTAATAATTCAAAAAATATTAATCATTACGCTCTGTGGCATAATAAAAATAATAAAAAATTTGAAATACCTGGGAAATAATACTACTTTTCTGATAGGCGCTGTTGATTGAAACAAAGATCTGTTCTTGGAATTTTTAAAACACCCCCAAAATCTCGAGTTATGGGTAAAAAACCGGTTTTTCGGACCTTCATGCACTTATAAGCTGAAGCTTAGCTGAATATCACTCGATTTTAAGTTTCTTTTCAGATTTCAAAAGAAGAAAAACAGTCCTTCTAAACGATATATATATCGTTTGAATAGCCTTGAAGAATCTGGGTGTATTTCTCAAGCAAACACATTTGTATCCAACCTTTTCCACATTTTTCAAGTTCAGATGCATTTTTGCGTACTATTTTATATAGGAACTGTACTACTTATGAATTAGTTAAGCAATTATATTAAGTTATGAATAAAATGAGACTTAAGTCTTAGAAATCTGTTGGAAATTGACGGAATTATTAGGTATTTTATTTTTACTGTTGCTCTGAAGTTCTTTAGTATGCTGGGCAGGACTTGAAACTCCTTCGAGAGTATTTTAATGGCCACTGTAGGCTAAAAGGGCATCTGTAGAGGATGGCGGTCACAGATATGAATTTTTGTAGACTCACAGGCATCAAAGACAGCGAAACATATATGTGTGGATGTATGGTTCGTGGTTG
Organism: Wohlfahrtia magnifica; assembly: GCA_023159175.1. Taxonomy (NCBI): domain Eukaryota; kingdom Metazoa; phylum Arthropoda; class Insecta; order Diptera; family Sarcophagidae; genus Wohlfahrtia; species Wohlfahrtia magnifica. Next base: position 2,235,444 of record JAKWBJ010000040.1, on the reverse strand, counting down.
GTTTAGGTGGAGATGTTTAGGTGAGCAAAGGGGCTCACTGTTTGACATATCCACTATTGTGTTCATTAGAAACGCAGCTAAGTATTACGCCAAGAGGCTGCCTAGAGCACTAAGCTCAAACGTCACGTTTGATACATTTTGATTGTCTCCGCACTATACATCACCTTTTTGCAGCTTCCGGTAGACCGGTTGTCGCTTACGTTGTTGCATCGTTCGTCGCAGCAGTTCTCTCTATCATGCCAAGCGCACAACACTTCCAGCGAACCATTTGCCTACATTCCACTAAGCACTCGATGAGCACATTTCGCCAATCAAATTTTCAACGGTTGGTCTACAGCCAAAAACCTTCTCTCGTACTTTTCGTGCGTTGGTGAACCTGCCACATTCGAATATAACGTGTTCAGTGGTTTCGAGTTCTACTGAGCAGTCTGGAAACATAGAACTATTCGCCAGCCCAAAACGATGCAGGTATAACTGGAAATTCCATGGTATGACAGAAACCGTGTAAGAATCCAGTTCGCTTTGCCGTCTCGTATCCACATTTGCACACAGATTATAAGAGCATATGTCTATTTGCCGTTGTGGTGAGTCAGCCACCTTTGCTATCATTCTCAAATACTATAGTGCTACACCTTGCACACCATAAAGCCGGCACAGCTCTCGTGCGCGGATATCTTCCCAAATATTACACTGATTGCCTTCTCGGACACTGTTCTGTATGGGCAGAAGACTCTTAACGCAGAGCGTGGCCGCAAGACGGCGAACTCCATATGCGAAATTTTGTGTTTTTACATAACCGCCTAATTGAAAATGGGCCTCGTGACTAAAGATGAATTTGTTGAAAAATTCATTGTTTGCGTTCAGTCTTGGAAGCAGCCAATTCACAAAAGTTAAAGGCAAAAAATGGTCAGTTGACTTTTATTCTTTAACGAGTTGAACTTTATAAGCGTGAATATGAAGATCTTTATCCAAAATGTTGCGCATAGTTCCTCAGGTGAGGCCCAATTACTGCGAACGTTGACGCGTGGATGTTCCAGGCTCATTCACAACACTTTCCTGTACAGCGGTTATGTTTGCGTCACTAGAGCCACTACGGGTGTAGTATTTTTCTCTATTGTCAGCAGCAGTACTTTGACCCTCGAATTTAACGATTAAATTACGGCACAGCTCTCTCGCGTGGATATCTTCCCAAATATTACACTGATTGCCTTCTCGCACACTGTTCTGTATAGGCAGAAGACTCTTAACGTAGAGCGTCTCCGCAAGACGGCGAACGCCATATGTGAAAATTTTGTTTTTTTACATAACCGCCTAATTGAAAATAGGCCTCATGACTAAAGATGAGTTTGTTGAAAAATTCATTGTTTGCGTTCAGTCTTGCAAACAGTTAATTCACAAAAGTTAGAGGCAAACAATGATCAGCTGACTTTTATTCTTGAACGAGTTGAATTTTATAGGCGTAAAGATGAAGATCTTTATGCAAAATGTTGCGCATAGTTCCTCAAGTGAGGCCCAATTACTGCGAACGTTGACGCGTGGATGTTCCAGGCTCATTCTCAACACTTTGCTGTACAGCGGTTATGTTTGCGTCACTAGAGCCACTACGGGTGTAGTATTTTTCTCTATTGTCAGCAGCAGTACTTTGAGCCTCGAATTTAACGATTAAATTACGTACAGCGGTTTTAGATGGAGCCTGATTAAGAAGAAAAGCTGCGAAGTGATACAATAAGATTTTCACCGTTTTGCTGGTAAATTTTCAGAATTAAAGTTCTTTTTGTTCAAGAGTGTAGCTTTTCATAGTTAACATTTGCCAATTCTTTACCAAATAAGTGTCAAAGGTTGACAGCTCAATTTTTGACATTTCATTATTTGATAGATAATTTACTTTCTAATCTCAAATTTACCCACCCTGTACGAAGGGTACACCATCCTTTAGATTGTTTTATGATCATGCAATTAGCTTATAAGCCCAGCAACTGTAGCAACAGTTTCAGACAAAGTAATATCTGCTATCTAACACGTTTCTAAACTTAATTTTAAAATAAATCAACAATACAAAGTGATATCAGACTTTAGCGTAGATTTTGTTTCAAAACCTTTTCATAGTCCAACTGGGAAAACAAACCAAACAAATACTCTTTTTAAGTAATACAGCTTTAATCTAAATTGCAACCATTTAAAGCCCTGGCTTGGCCAACAATTATTAAATTTTGAGCAAATTTTATGAAAACGTATATTTTTGGCTTAATAAACATAGAATAATTACTTAATCTCAGTGGTAACATTAAGATTTAACGGCACTGCGTTTTAAAAGCCTTTTTCTTTAAGCAAAAACAAAAAATGTTTATTTTTTTATTTTTGGTTTTTGGCATAAAAACAATCCAATTTTTTATTTAATTTTTCTTTTTCTTTTATTTACTTTGAAACCACAGCAGCGTTAATTATTATTTGCCTTTTGATGGTTGTACTACTAAAATAAACGCCAATACAGCCATACTCACGCTTTTCCCTAAGGTTTTAAATAAAAGTGACTTTTTGTTCCCTACTGCACCGCCATAATATTTAGATTTTACACATACACACACACACACACACAACGAAGAATTTTAAGAGCATTCGTTTAATACATTTTTCATAAAACAACGTGATAATTACTCTCAGAATAAATACCGTTGGAAAAAAGACACAGATGCTCAATGTCAAGAACAAGTGAAGAACAATAACAAAAAAGAAAGGCCAGAGAAACACAGGTTGCTTTACTAACACCCATAACGGTGGATGGTAAAACAGATGAAGTAAAACAAAGAATAAATAAAGCAGAGCTGGGAGTATGAGAGTACTCTATGTGTTAAATGTGTAATTTCAAAAAGAACATCAATTTTTCATAGCGCCTACAAGCATATAGACTGACTGTCAGACAAAACCAACACAAATAAACAATAAATCAAATCAAAAAATATTTTCCAACTTTTGTTTTAGACGGCAAGTCATTAAAAATTAAAACGACTTACCAGCACTCTGTAACTGCAATGCCTGCTTGAACTTGGTGGGCCAAACGTTGATTCAAACAAATGAACATGAATTTTTCCATTTCTATTTGTTTCTTTTAATATTTTTAAGACTTAAAAAGGCCTTCAAATTAGTATTTACCTGGAAAATTTTTCATACATTCAAATGCTTATAAAATATAAGCAAATACACCTGTTTTCTTAACTCCCCCAAAAACAATCAATTCTTTACTTCAGAGAATTTCTTGGGTTTCTCTGTTTTACTATTTTTATTTTCTCTTGTTGTTGTTGTTGTTGTTGCTGTTCTTATAAAACTACACAGCAATTTAATGGTTTGTTTACAACATCTGTTGCCAACTTCAACCTTTTAAAGTATTTTAATTTTGATTAATGATGTTTTGCAAAAAAGCCTTTTAGTTTTCACTGCTTAGTTTCGGCATGTGTGCCATTTCAAATGCTTAAAGCTTATGCTTTCAAGGATTATTCTATTCTAATAGGCAAATAGCTAAACAAATATAACAATCGGTTTTATAAAAGGTAAGCCATTTCATGTTCAAAAGGTAAAAAGTAAAAGTAAAAACGCAATATACGTATATTTTAATGGATGATATGGCAGATTAGCAATAAACTATAACACAAATGATTGAATGGCCCGCTGAGAAGATATTCATAAATATTTATAAACAATTTTAAAGGGATTTCAAGCAAAGGTTTATAAAATTTATTAAAGTCTAGGAAAAAGAAGTAGTTTTAAAGGTAAAAAGAGTGATGGAATATTAAAGGTTGGTTCAACCATATTCGTTTTTCTCCGTCACTCCTCTAGGGAGTATATTGGCTTTCCTCAAAATAGCCACTGCTTTGTTTCAGTTTCTTTAATCAATTTGAGCTTTCAAGCTTTTAAATGATTTTGCGTAGTGGTGAAGATCCTTACTAATTGGTGGTGATCTTTACTTTAGCATTTTAATTTGTTTCTCCAGTAGGTGCCGTGTTTTCCTGATCTTTGGTCTAAAGGTAGGATCACATAATTGTCGTAATGCACCAATAATTGGTCTTTTTTATATGCCAATCGTATGATTATACAACTTATTGGCTCAAACGTCAAATCACAATATTTTTGTGGTTATTTATCCCAATCAAATCCAACTCTGGTGCAACAATCGTGTAAACCTATTACAGCCAATCATACACCAATGTAAACGCCAAAATACATCAATATTTATTGGTCTAAAGATTCCTACCTTTATTGATTGTCGTAATGCACCAATAATTAGTCCATTTTATATGCCAATTATGTGATTATACAATTTATTGGCTCATATGACAACTCACAATATTATTTTGCTTATTTATCCCACTCAAGTCCAACCCTGGTGCGACAATCGGGTGAAAGCATTACAGGCAATCATACACCAATGTAAATGCCAACAATACACCAATATTTATTGGTCTAAAGGTTCCTGCCTTTATTGATTGTCGTAATGCACCAATAATTAGTCCATTTTATATGCCAATTATGTGATTATACAATTTATTGGCTCATATGACAACTCACAATATTATTTTGCTTATTTGTCCCACTCAAGTCCAACCCTGGTGCGACAATCGGGTGAAAGCATTACAGGCAATCATACACCAATGTAAACGCCAAAAATACATTAATATTTATTGATCTAAAGGTTCTTGCCTTTATTGATTGTTGTAATGCACCAATAATTAGTTTTTTTTGTATGCCAATCGTATGGTTATACAATTTATTGGCGCATACGGCAAATCACAATATTTTTTGCTTATTTATCCCAATCAAATCCAACCTTGGTGCAACAATCGTGTAACAGCATTACAGGCAATCATACACCAATGTAAATGCCAAAAATAAACCAATATTTACTGTATTCTTTTGCGGCAATTGAAGAAGACAATATTCACCAATTTTTATTTTTTAATTGATTTCTTTATGAAAAAACACGTGTTTGTATGGTCATCCCTTAAAATAGGCATCCTTTGAATTATTATATGAAAATTCCATTACAAACTTCTACCATTTCTTTTTCCATTATTTTTACTTTTTTTATCAAGCGGACACAAGATAATCACACCGGTACATCTGATAATTTGTGATGACATCCTGAATTTAGAGATGCTGTTGGTCATATCGCTATATCGTCTGCGTATCGCACGAGACAGGGGCGTTGCGTAGCCCCCCTATACCGGTCCTTTTTGTCACGCTTTGTTGGCTTTCTTCCGGGATATTTGCCAGAAAACAGGCTAAACTTGTGGCGGTGGGACTTAATGTCTTGTCACGGTAGCGTATTATCCCCTCGAGACACTCCTTGATTCTGTCTGAGGAACTCCGAATTCTGGATTATATTGCATATGTCCCATCAGGACCGGCGCTGGATGGAGACTTAATTTCGTAATCCCTGACAGATATGATTAGGCTTCTGGTTCGGTCATTACCGGCGATGCAGTGGAGATCTATACTGACGGCTCTTAATGTAGGAACAGAGTGAGCAGCGGAATTTTTTCTGAAACGCTCAATCTTATGGTGTCTATGCAACTTCCTGACTGTTGCAATGTGTTTTAGACCGAAGTTATGGCTTTACCATACTGTGGAATTTATTCGTAGGGACGGAGCTCATATGGCTGACATATGCATCTTCTCTGAGAGCCAAGCGGCTATTCGAATTCTTTTGGGTGTAACTTTCAGCTCCAAGGTCGTTAGAGACTGTCGTAATTCCCTTGGGTTACTCTCACGGCAGTTTGGTGTACACCTCACACGGGTCCTTGGTCACAGGGACATTCCGGGTAATTGTGTAGCTGATAAGCTTGTTAAGGTGGGCACACTCCTTCTGGACAGTCACCTACCTGTTTTTGTTGGTGCTCCACTGTCCTCCATTAAGCTGTCTAGTAGGGAGAAGTTTTATTGAACGCCAATAGATCCTTGGGAGATTGGGTATCTTGCTTCACTGCTAATCTCACCAGGTCTAGATTGGATGGTAGGCGCACCAATCAATTGTTTAAGTGAATCTTGGGAGCGTCTTTTCTACTGTGTCTATCCTTACGTGGAATTGCATTAAGGGTAAGCACGCTCAACGGCGCTCTTACCAGCTTGTGGTCTCTGTCGAGGTTGTAGATCGACTGAAGAAGAGAAGAGTGTAGCCCACTTCAGTGTCCCTCTCTAACTAGACGTACGAGTAGTAGATTAATCACACTTGGCTCGCTCTTTCTCGTTAGCCTATCGCAACTATTGACTATCGATGTCGGATTAATAGCCAGATTCATTAAACTGTTGGGTTGGTTAGCGAAAGTGCAGATGATGTTAGAAGAGAACTAAACCAGGTCCTTATAAGAACAAGAATATGGCTTGAGTATGATATAGAATTCGTAGATGAAAAACAGAGGATATTTTGTAGAAGGGTGTCATATTCCACTTGAGGTGAAAGTTCGAGTAGCCGATATGTCTCTGGTAAGGCGAAAGGTAAAGTAATACCTTACATTGAGTAAGACTTGACTATAGACGCACTTACTTACCACAAAGAAACAAGGAAAATTAATGAACAGCAAATATCGTTGCACCGGCACAGAGCAAAAGAAGACTGATTACATCTGTCATGAACTCAATATTGTTGTATGGCAGAGAGATTTGTGGAGGTAGGCTTAAGGCAAAGACCAAGCGCAAAATTTTAAAGACAGTTCAGAGCACGACTAGACTTAAAGTTGCTTCGGCCTATCGTACAGCCTCAAATTCAGTATCCATCGTGATTATTGGAGAGATATACACTGATTTTCTGGCATTTGGACATAAGAAATCAAGGCATTCGATTAGACTGAAACTCGGCATTAGAGCCCAAGCCATGCAACGAACAAGCGGCAGATGATCGGCGAAGCTTATCCCAATATAAGAAGACTGATTCAAAAGAGAGCTTAACCAAGAGAGCTTAACCAATTTATGACCCAGCTACTCTCGGGCCATGAGAAAGGTAGCGACTCTGGTTTCCCTTACTGCGAGGCAGAAAATGATGCTACTAAACACACAATTTTTAACTGCACACGATCGCATGCTGAAAGAAAAATTGAAGGCAGCAGATTGGTGATTTCAGTCCCGATATCTTATGAAAAAATGCTCGAGTACGAAAAGAGATGGAATGTAGTGAAGATTTATGCCGAATGCGTATTAAGAAGGAAGAAGAAAAATCGCGATAGACAAAGTGAGACTTGAGAAATGAGCCAACAGTATAATATTGGCTTCAAATATGGACAATCTGTCCAATTTTTTGGCTAAGAATGTCGTATTGATTTGGGTTAAGGTAGGCTATGTGTAGCAGATCTACGTAATTCAATAATAAGTATTAAACGATTTTCAAAATTGTGGCAAATTTTGCATAATTTGCTTGAGCTACTGCTCCGTCTGCTTGAGAGCTTATTTTAAAGAAAATTTAACTTAAAATTACCTATGAAAACTTACGACGTTTTCTTTTCTGACAAAAAATGTTGCACTTCGATTTATTTTTTTTCTCCGTCACTCCTCTAGGGAGCATATTGGCTTTCCACAAAGCATCTATTGCTTTATTTCAGTATCTTTAATCAATTTGATCCTTTCAAGGTAAGTAGATGATTAATACGCTGTAGCTTCCTCCATATGCTTTTTCTGTGTAGTGGTGAAATGTCTTGCTAATTGGTGGTGATCTTTACTTTAGCATTGTAATTTTTTTCCAGTAGATGGCGTGTTTTTCCTGATCATTAGACTGATGTTTGTCATCATCGCCAGAGGTATGCGAGAAGGATCAGGGGAGCTTTTTTCTTTATTTTTTAGATGAAGTTGTCTGGAGGGAAGAAGTTGAAGCTTTTTTTTATTATTACACATTCAAAACCAAAATTTTTTCTTTGTCATGTCCTCTGCTGGGGCTCGAACCTGGGTCGTTTGTATTGTACACCATGCCACCCCTAATGTTATTTGCAATAAAACATCGTCAAAAACTGAGAAACATCAACGATTTTTTAAGGCAGCTTACTTAGGGATTAATCCAGCATCCTTTTCTTGTTATAAAATTTTTTACAAAAAGAACACAAAAAGGTAAGTTCAACAAAGTGCAACATGTTATTCAGAAAAGAAAACGCCATTAGCTATTAAGAATGCAGCTTTGAAACTTTCGCAAATAAAAAACTATTCCTTCTCAGTTTTTATCACAATTCACAGTATCCAATATGTAGCCTAAGCCGATTACATATTTTTTTTAAATTTGACATATATTTTCCATATAAATAATAATTAAAATATTACTCAATTAGATGTAAGCAATTTCTAAATAAAATATTTTACACACTACTCATTGCCACTCATGGTATTTGCATTTACAATTCATTTAATTGCATTTCATTCAACATTCATATCAACAATTTTAAATCAGAAAACAAAAACAAACAAATAAATACATACACACATACATAGAATTGAGTAGCCTATTAAATTATGCGGGTAAAATCCAATTAAAAATTACAAATTAATTAAATTCACAAAATTGAAATCATGCACCCGCATACACATAGTACATACATATTCGCTTCAAAATGCCACTAAAATTGTAATAAATAACCACCGATTTATGCCTCATAAACCTTCGAAACTGCATTACGAATCTACACAGCAACACTAAAGCAATAATGACAGAGAGAAATAAACTTTGAAGAGCATTTCAGTATAAAAATTTAATTGTTAAATATGTGTATTACATATGAATGTGTTTGTATATACAATATGTGTATGTGAGAGAGTGAAAGAGTGAGTATAATTGCTGAATATCACTTAGCATATTAAATTTTTATTGTTGTTTTTTCGGCTTCTCATTACAAGTGGTATATGGCTTTGGCCAAAATAAAAACAAAAAAGCAAAACACCAAAAGTGATGACGAAAAATACAAAAAATTAATGTGTGTGTGTGTGTGGGTGTGTGTGTGTGTAATTGTTGAACCATGTAATTTGCAATGCTATGTTTTTTAATTTCTCAAATACTCTTCCTCTCTCTCCCTCTCTCTTTTGTTCTCTCCATGATTTTTTCTCATATATTATTGTGGTCATTTTTTTTAACAACGCAATAAAAGTGTGAATAAATATTGGGTAAGAGTAAAAGTATATTTTATTAAACCTAAAAGACAGAAACACTTAAAACAAAGTTTAATTTTGAAATAAAGGGTCCGCCAAATATTTTTTTTTTTTTTTTTGAAAATGCTATAAAAAAAACTACTGAATATATTCTCAAATTTATTTTTTTATTTGAAAGTACAATCCTTCCGGTTAATAATGGAAAATAATTTCATTCAAATGGCTGCCTCGGTTGGCCATGCAGTAGCCTACACGAAAATGCTATAAAAAAAAACTACTGAATATTTCCTCAAATTTATTTTTTCATTTGAAAGTACAATCCTTCCGGTTAATAATGGAAAATAACTTCATTCAAATGGCAGCCTCGGCTGGCCATGCAGTAGCCTACACGATCGGTCCAATTTTTAAGCACATTATCGATTGTGTGCAGCTGTATTTCACCAATGGCTTTACGAATATTGTCCTTTAAAGCTTCAATGGTCTCTGGCTTGTTGGCGTAATACTTATCTTTGACGGCACCCCACAAATAATAGTCCAACGGTGTCAAATCGCGGCTGATAATGCGATCCTCAAAAGAGGGCGCAAAACATCGAGTGTAGCTTCGGCTGTGGGGCACGTAGCGCCGTCCTGTTGAAACCATATGTTGCTCCTCTTCAATTTTTGTGAACAAAAATTCGTTCAACATGGCTCGATAACGATCGCCATTGACTGTAACGGCCACTCCTTGCTCGTTTTCGAAGAAATTTGGCCCAGCCATACCTCTGGACCAAAACCCGCACCAAACAGTGACTCGTCTTGGGTGTATCGGCTTTTCAATGTATGCGTGCGGGTTTTCTGTGCCCCAAATGCGACAATTTTCCTTGTTTAAATACCCGCCAAGATCAAAATGAGCTTCATCTGAAAAGATGATTTTTTTGGTAAAATCGGCATCTTCTGTAAGTCGATCGCAGTGAAGTTCAAGGAAAAAACTAATTATCTGTCAAATCAGACATGAGCTAAGTGTTACCATTCACGAAATAAGCACTAGTTGAAAAAAAAACGTTAGATGGTGGACCCTTTATGTTTGCGTAAGAAGTTAGCATTAAAAAATTTTTCTTAGTAAAGGATGCTCCAACCATAATTCACTATGTTAATTGTAAGTCACACCTTAACGTCATGTTTTTTGCCCAACTTAATTTGCCATTTCTTTGTTTCAGTATTTGACAAATACAACCATGGAGAGGTACATAATTGAGCAGCGCGTTAAGATCGTGCAAGCCTTTTACGATAATGGGCTTTCAAATAAAAACGCATTTCGTGTACTTCGTAATTTCTTTGGTCTGCATAATCGAGCAAATGTGTCCACAATCGGATATATAATGCAAAATTTCCGCATGCTCGACCAGTTCGTTCTGTGGAAAGCATTACTAGCAATTGAAGATCTCACGAGCATCACTAATGCAAATTTTGATAACGATTTTAATTTACACGCTTACAAGGTTCAATTGACTCAAGAGCTAAAGCCTACTGACCATTTCAAGCGTCGTCATATGCCGAATGGTTAGTTGAGCAGATTGTATGGTGACTTTACAAAGAAAACCATCTTCAGCGATAAGGTAAATAAAAATCTACAAGTGATTGATAGTTCAAAAACCGATGCATCCACAAAGAGTAACTGTTTGGTGCCGTTTATGGTCTGGCGTCATCGAGCCGTACTTTTTCGATTATGAGTTTGGCCAAGCACTTACTTGAGTTCTTATTTATGAAACGAGCTTTATTAAGGCAAATACATATGTGCAGTTTTGATCGATAACCTTTTGCCAATTTTGGTGATTTCGTTATTCCACTAATGCAGAATTTCTGGGTTTTCTAAGCAAAAAACTGATCCAATATCCAATTTCCAGCCAAGCTCATTCAGTTACTGCCGTGTCATCAAAGATGTATGTTGCTTGGCGTTGTCATGATGAAAAACACCAAGTTTTACGTTAACGAATTCTGTCCATTTTCAATATAATTAATTGTTAACAGTAGAGATCAGAACTAGTCTTCTTATCCTACCAGACACACAGCATTACCATTCTTGGCATCAATCTTGGTCTGGCCTTCGTCTGCAACACTGCACCTGACTTTGTCTGTGGTTTTTTCTCACATTATTGTAATACATGACCCAATTTCCATTGGCCGTAATCTTTGGCTTTAGAAATTGTTCGATTTCGTTCCATCTTAACAGTGAATCGCAAATGGAAATTCGGTCCATTAAATTTTTAACAGTTAGTTCATGTGGCAGCCAAACAACCAGCTTCTTTGTCTGTTCAGCTTTCCTCAAATGGTTAATAACTATCAACGTCAAGCTGCTTATGTGCCATTATTTCTCAATTTTTTCAAGATTTCCCCGACTCCTTTTTAGAACTACGAGGGCGGATTGACACTGAAGCTACCTGGCGATAGATGGCAGCACAAACACAAAAACTTTTTCTTTCTTAGAAATTACGATCTGTCAAACGTCAGCTGTTAAGACTTTAGCCAAGTTATTCGATGAAGTAAGCAACTTTTGTGTTCAACAGGAAGGCCAAAAGAAGAAAATATCAAGAAAATCCTCGATATCGTTATGAATGATCTCCGGGTCAAAATACGTGAGATTGCTGAAATGGTAAACATATCATATGAACGTGTGTTCAACATTTTGCATGAACATTTGCATATGAAAAACCTATCGGCAAGATGAGTGCCGCGTTTGCTCAGTATTGAACAAAAACGAGTTCGACAGATCACTTCACAGCGGTTTTTGGACATGATAAAGCATAATCCTGCTGATTTTTGGCGTAGATTAATAACTGTTGATGAAACATGGGTCCACCACTACACACCTGAAGCCAAAAATCAATCAAAGTGATGGGTGAAAGCTGGTGGAAGTGCTCCGAAGAAGGCGAAGGCAGCGAAATCGGCTGGCAAGGTTATGGCCACGGTATTTTGGGATGCACACGGAATATTGCTCATCGATTATCTTGAAAAGGGATCCACAATCACAGGAGAGTATTATCGTGCATTATTGGATCAAAAAAGTGCTCTTTCTTCAAGACAACGCACCGGTTCACACAGCATTAGATACGATGTTAAAACTACGAGAAATCCACTTCAAATTGGTTGATCATCCACGTAATAGTCCAGATTTAGCCCCTGGTGACTTTTTCCTGTTTCCAAACTTGAAAAAAGATTCATCTCAAATGAAGAAGTGATTACCGAAACTAATGCGTGTTTTGAGGAGTTCCCAAAATCGTATTATTCAGATGGTATAAGAAAGTTGGAAAATCGTCTTGAGCTAAAAGGAGACTATGTTGAGAAATGAATGGTTTTTGAAAAAAAATTGTTTTTGTCCTACTTAGGTAGCTTCCATGCCAATCCGCCCTCGTAAGTGGATCCAAATTATCAGATCGCAAACAAGCAAACCAAATATTTTAACCCTTAGCCAATAACATTTCGATGGTCAATACATGTCACAAATGTTTTCATGATATTTTATTAATTGCTTTCAATTTTGTCTCATTTCTTTTTTGTTTTTGTTCTTCCCTGGATATTTCTGCTATAACACGTGTTACACTTTTTTGAATTTTTGTTTTTTTTCCTTTCCGCATAACAGTAAACAATTTTCCCTATAACACTGGTTCTAACAAACAAATGAACAACATTCTTGGGCATTTATGCTTAAATGATTAACATTTCAATTTACAAAATATGCGTTACGGTTGAAGTGTTTGTTGGCAAGACCACATTTGTTTGTCGGGCTATTTATTGTGAGAGCCAATTTATAAAAATATTTCATTTTTATTTAGTTTTTTGTGTAAAACATACACGACTTTGACCACATTTCTGTATAAATATTTGAGCGGATTGGTAAAGTTTTTGGTTTTCAAGCCATATAAATTATGAGGTTAATTAATAACGAAATAACTAAGAGAGTTTGCAAAAGAGAAAAAAATTAAGATTAACAGCCACAAAAGCCAAATCGAAATATGATTTATTGTTTGTTATGTAATATTACTACTCATTTCAACATTTACAAATTGAAAAGTTAATTTTCTTATTATTTTTTTTGTTGTTTGCTTTTTTTCATTGTTCAGCTCAATTACCTGGCATCGTAATCATTGGTAGCAGTGGTAGTATAAGAGCATCATTTCACTTTGATACAATCGTCTCATTCCCCCTACAATCACTTCAAAACGCCACTTTTCCATTTAAGCTGTTCCCAAAGCAAATATTACAATGACAACAATAACAACAGCAACAACAGAAAGAAGAGTACATAACTTGAAAGCGTACAAGCAGCTTATGCAAAACAATGGAAAATCGAATTCTCAGCAGGTATTCCATTTTGTTATTTTTCGTCCCTATTTTTTTTTTTTTTTTTTTTTTTTTGCCTTTTACCTTTGGTGTCACATGTTCGTATCTATTACTCGTATCATTTCTAACGCAGGATATCCGCTTACAAACAATATTTGGTAAAGAAAACCAAAAGTTAATAACATAATACACACACACACACACACACACACACACCTATCAGGTGTCGTCAATTGTAGGCTGCTTTTATTTATTTTTTTGTTTCTTCCTTTCCTCAGTTCTTTTCTTTTGTGCAGTTGTTTAGCTTTTCACCTCGATAACTGTTTAATAAAGGAAAGAGAAGAAAAAAAAAGAATTTTTTCTTTTGTCATGTACACTTAAGCAAGATAACAACTATCAGTGCCCAACAATCTCCCAGAAACTTTTGAAAATATTGAAAAGGAAGTCTTTTGATTCTTAATAATTTTTTCTTCTCTATTCTTCTTCTTAAAAATGCTAAGAGAGAAGATACATTCTTCTTGGTAAAAAAGGACTCTCTGAATAGAATTATTAAACAATAGAGTTAAAAAATAAATAAAACTCTTCTTATTAAGCCAAAGCCTTGGTTAACCACCATATTTTATTGATGCGCTATGATCACCTAACTTCAAAATTCATCAGCATTTAAGATTCATTTCAGATTTTTTTTTTTCAATAATGTGAGATTTCCGAAGAGGCTGCTTTATACCTCTTATGATAACTTTCTAGTGACTTACTCGATTTCGTTAAGCCCTATAAATGATCCGCCATCTAACGTTTTTTTTCAACGAGTGCTTATTTCGTGAATGGTAACACTTAGCTCATGTCTGATTTGACAGATAATTAGTTTTATCCTTCCGCTAAACGAATATGCTTGTGTATACGCTTCGCTAAGTGGGCCTGCAATAGACTTACAGAAGATGCCGATTTTGCCAGAAAAAATCATCATTTCAGATGAAGCTCATTTTGATCTTGGCGGGTATGTAAACAAGCAAAATTGTCGCATTTGGGGCACAGAAAACTCGTACGCATACATTAAAAACCGATACACCCAAGTCGACACTGTTTGGTGCGGATTGTGGTCCAGAGGCATAATTGGGCCATTTCTCTACGAAAATGAGCAAAGAGTGGCCATTACAGTCAATGGCGATCGTTATCGGGCCATGTTGAACGAATTTTTGTTCACAAAAATTGAAGAGGAGGATATTAGCAACATTTGGTTTTAACAGGACGGCGCTACGTTTCACACAGCCGAAGCTATACACGATGTTTTGCGCTCTGTTTTTGAAGATCGCATTATCAGCCGCAGAGCTGATGTCGTTTGACCACCTTGGAGCTGCGATTTGACAACGTTGAACTATTATTTGTGAGGTACCTTCAAAGATAAGTGTTACGCCAATAAGCCAGAGACATTTGGCGCTTTAAGGGACAATATTCGTGAAGCTATTGGTGAAATACAGCTGCACACAGTCGATAATGTGCTTAAAAATTGGCTACTGCATGGCCAACCAAGGCAGCCATTTGAATGAATTTATTTTCCATTATTATCCGGAAGGATGGTACTTTCAAATAAAAAAGAAATTTGAGAAAATATTCAGTAGTTTTTTTTCTATAGCATTTTCCAAACAAAAAAAAAAATTATTTGGCGGACCCTTTATAATATGAGATTTCTGAAGAGGCTGCTTTATACATCTTATGATAACTTTGAAATAACTTATTCGGTTTCCTTAAGCCATATATTGCAAAATTACAAACTACATCAGCTTTAAGTCATTCCAATATCATTTTTTAATATAACCCGTACTTTTGATATATTGTCAGCAACAGCGCCGTGAGCCTCGGATTTAGCGATTGAATAACGCACAGTAGTTTCAGAAATAGCTTGATTACGAGAAAAAGCAGCTCGAATTTTACGAATTGTTACAGTAAAATTTCACAATTAAAATTTTTTGTTCAAGTGTGCAGCGTTCCATAGTTAAAATGTCCCTCTTTTTTACTAAATAAGTGTCAAAGATTGACAACTCAATTTACTTCCTAGCCTCAAATTTGCCCACCCTGTAATTTTTATAAAAGGTGCCACGCCCACTTGCCTAATGTCGTCAATTTTTTGATTGATTATTTGCCTTGACTATGAATTTATTTGTGTGAAATATTGAGTATTTTTCTGCTACCATTTTGAAGGTATAGAAATAAAAATATACACTTTGTATAGGCGTGACACCGCCCAGTTGAAATTTTTAAAATTTATATAGACTATATTTCCTTCCAGACATACTGTAAGAATTTCAAGCAAATCGGTTCAGCCGCTTTGCTGCTGATAAAGATAAACCAACAAAATACAAACACACATTCATTTTTACCGCTTTTTTGAAATCAAATCCGAGATTTAATAAAAAAAACATAAAATTTTGCGAAATGTATGAAATCTCTATTTGAGTCGATAGAACGATCTGTATAATTTAGTGTTTAAAGATGATTTCATGTAAGTGTTGACCGCGGCTAAGCCTCAAATGGTTCATAAGCTTGGTATCTCACAAATAAATGCTTTAGTATTGTTTTCTTGTGCTTCTGAACACGCTCTACAAAAAATTATTAAAAGACGTTAAATCACACGATCAAGGAGGCTTATTGGCGGGCTATAAACGTAACATAACTGTTAACCGAACTCGCCTCTTAGCTGAGCCATTGTTTCGAGTACTGTGAGGCATGTGGCAGCATCTTGTTGACACCGCATGTTGGCTACGAGCAAGTCCAGCTTTTTATTTTTGGGCAAACAAAGTTTTAATCATGTCACGGTAGCGCTTGCCATTGACAGCAACGTTCCGGTCTTCGTCGTCTCTGGAAAAGTACGGCTCCCCACCAAACACAGCATTTTTCGGGATGCATTGTCATTTATTTCATTGCTTCTGACTGTCTTTCATATCAAATACTGCAATTTTGCAGAAATAAGCTTAGTCGCTTCCGATAAAAATAGGTGGATCTTCATCCAACTTAATTTTGATGATAAAGTTCAATAATCTGCAGACGTCGTTCGTTTGTAATTCGATTTATGGTTAAATTATAGACCAAACTGAACATGTTTGACACTAACATGCACCAAACAGTGACTCGTCTTGGGTGTATGGGCTTTTCAATGTATGCGTGCGGGTTTTCTGTGCTCAAATGCGACAATTTTGCTTGTCTACATACAAGCCAAGATCAAAATGAGCTTCATCTGAAAAGATGATTTTTTTTTTTGGAAAAATCGGCATTTACTGTAAGTCGATCGCAGGCCCAGATTCCCAGCGTTGCTCAAGCGTATACACAATCATATTCATTCAGCGGAAGGATAAAACTAATTATCTGTCAAATCACATATGAGCTAAGTGTTACCATTCATGAAATAAGCATAAGTTGGAAAAAGAAATGTTAGGTGGCGGACCCATAGTCATATGAAATCTAAGAAGCCCTAAGTTATAATTGAAACCCTTTAACGGAGAAGCAAAACATTTCTTAAAATGTAAAATTGCGATTGAGGTTGAGCTTAAGATATTATTGATAACAACGTTATTTTCAGTTGCAGAAGTTTAAAAGTTTGTAGGAACATGTATTTCGAAAGGGTGCATCACAATCTATCAACAATTTTTGTAACTTAGGGCTTTTTGGATTTTACAGGACGATATATATTCTTGTGGGTTTATTCTAAATTATTTAGGTTTGTATGTATCGTGGAAGAAGTGAGTACAAAATGGCAAGATCCTATTGCCCACTTGTGAAAAGTCATAATTTCACGGGGTTAAGAATGAGGGAAGCCACACGAGTTTATAATTCACCAACAAAAACGGTCAGTGTCATAACAAGGTATCAAATAATGGTCGTTTTTGTGTAAACAAATGTGGTATGTATTACAGTGACGGCAAATTACATTCTGTCAATTGCTCGGCATTTATGCAGTGCGATATATAATATATTTGATATTTGTAGCAACAATAAAGCCAAACTGTGTTGTGTCGGTATTGATGACCATAAAATCATACTACAGTAGACTGAATCCTTCTTTTTCGGAATTGTAATTACCACACCTCCATCCAGAATTCCAAGATGGTTTCTTGTAGCTCCACTTTTCTGAATGTAAGTGCTAAGGCCTCAGCCTTAGACTATGAGCTTTCGATTTCTTAAGATTAAACGGTATGCTCAGTGTTGCGGGCAAAGTTGGGAATGAGGTAAAAATTTCCCATTTTTTGGAGTAAGTCTGCTCTCCAGCCAAGTTCTGCTCGGAATTTTGGGTATACTCTATAACTAATGCTGCTTAGTAATAACAATTATTGATATTTTTGATTACCTCAGCTGTTTTGAAAATTTCAAGCGACTTTTGAACCTTTCATTCTG
Organism: Wohlfahrtia magnifica; assembly: GCA_023159175.1. NCBI lineage: Eukaryota > Metazoa > Arthropoda > Insecta > Diptera > Sarcophagidae > Wohlfahrtia > Wohlfahrtia magnifica. Next base: position 2,217,633 of record JAKWBJ010000040.1, on the reverse strand, counting down.
TTGAAATTAAAGCAATCATTGGCCAGGCAATTGTGTAATATTTTTTGTTTGTGCATTGAAGCAAATATCTTTTTTTAATTTCTTCCAATTGTTTAAATTATATTTCATTTAAAGCTTTCAATCAATCATGATCATTAATCTCAATTTTCATTCAACTATTAATCGCAAAAGCTTTATATCACCACCAAACTGATAGCAATCATATGGAGAACTAATTATAGCCACACAAATATATTAAATTGATAAATTTAAAAGAAACATTAAATTATTTTTAAATTTCTAGAATAAAAAGTGTTAAAACTTGATAAAAATATAACCAATATTTGCCTGTTTTATTTGTTAAATTGTTACCAACATACTGTGACGTATGATTAATAATATTTTCAATATGAATTTACGTTTATTACTCATACGCCAACGTGTACTCCAAATATGTCGTACATTTTACCGTTTTTTTTTTGTTGGTTGTTATTGAAATTATTGTTGCTTCAGTTATTGTTGTTTATTCTTAACTAAAAAAAGTAGAAAAACGTAAGAAAAAAAATTATGTCAAATACTTGTAGTTTCGTTGTCATGACACTTTGATTTATTACTTTTCCAAATGTTAGCGAACGTTTGAAACGAGCAAAAAAAAAACAATTCTTTCCTAACAAGGAAAATATTTCTAAATCATAAAAAAAACTACAAAACTTTTCATCGAAACTTAATGAAATTTTGTGAAAAACAGCTGTTTGATTAAAGAGGAGAGGGTTAAAGCAATAATCCGAATTTCTATGCAAAATATTCAATATTAAACGATATGCAAATCCTTTTATGGCTTCTTTTTATTGTTTTCTTCTTAGATTAATAAAAATCACCCTCGGTTGACTCCGCGAACATCAGCACCGAAACTTACATCATTTTGTGCGCCCCTAAGGCTCCATTCAACCCTGAATCTCCTGCCAAAAACATAGAATCAAAGGCATAACCTCCATGACCTAAGATGGTTCTCCGACCACCCTATGTAGAATGGGCAGACTTCAGGACGCATTGTGGGATCCCTTGGAGCTAAATTTTGCCGCCGAATATGTCGCCACACTCTTCCCATAGATGTAAAGTTATGTTAAACCAATCAAGACCGCAGTTGAACATGTTATACGAAGGTCTGTACCCTGTCTAATTTTTTCATGATGGTACCTTCCTCAGCCTTTCTCCAATAAAATAATGCCGCATAAGTGATAATGGGCCGAATGGTGGCAGTATATATTCATAGTGTCCATGTCCTCCGCAGATGCAGGGACTTGCCCAAAAGGTCTTTGTCGCTTTGGTTGGTTTATAGGGCCTTGGGTCTCTTTTATGAAGATGTGCTACTTAGATTATGGTTGATTAGGGATTTCGGACTTGTTTTTGGAAATGGCTTTCGGCCTGTCACTTTCTCTATAGGCAATAACTGAGTGAGATGGCATCAGAGGACAATTCTCTTCCATACCGATGCAGATATTTTTTTTCTCCATCAAATAAAAATTATTTTTGTATACCAGCTTGTTGAAAAAGCTTCGTGTGGCGATCCAATCGTCCTGATTTGATCTGATTTTTTATTTTTTATTTTTCCGTTTTTAAGTTGGCAAATCTGTTGTTGATATCCTCGCTAAATCTTAGCGTCATAGCTTGACACTTGCATTTTTGATATTCGGTTTTTGGTATATCCATCAAAGCTTCCTGCAATTTTTCCATTACTTCCTATCAGCTGCTGAAATGCGTTCACCGTAATAGTTTTTTAACTCGATTGAACAGTATGAAGTCACAGGGAGCCAAATCAGATGAATTCGGTGGCTGTTTTCTTCGTCAAAAAATTTCGAATAGTGATGGCACTGTGCGACGGTACGTTATCATTCTGTCCACATTTTTGGTCTCTTTCGGCGAATTGCTTCACTCAAACGTCTCATAACGGCCACATAATAATCTTTGTTTACTGTCTGGCCTTTTGGCAAAAATTCATGATGCACTACAGCGTTGTAATCAATGAAAACCGAGAGCACTATCTTATATTTTGATTGAAAATGGTCTCGGCTTATTTGGTGAACGCCATTCACAGGTCTGATGTCAGGATTGCATGACTTACTCATAAACTCACATCTCTTCTTCAGTAATGATGCTTTTGATGAATGTGGGATCGGTTTAAGCCTCGTAAATCATGTCTTTTGTGACCTCAACACGGCCAAAATATTAAAAAAACGCCAACATACATAATAGAAGATAGATATACTCTTGACTATGTAGCTTTTGCAACTGTCAAGCTATGACGCTAAGATCTAGCGGAAAAAACACCTAAAATCGGAACGATGGGACTGCCACATGCGGAAACCTTTTGATCAAGGTAGTATTTAGAGAAAGAAAATGACGGTTTTTATCATTTCAAAATATTTGATTTGATAATTTGAAGTTTGGCGAAAAACATCAATGTTGTACGATAATCAATGGAAAATCATTAAAAAATTTTATATCATAACTGAACGTCTTTTACGCTTTTAACATATAAGACATTACAACACTAAGTTTTAAATTATAAAAAAAGCCTTAACATCTACACGCTTTAGGCAAAATTTTGAACTTAAATTTAAGTAACGCACACTTTCAAAACAATGCAACTCGTTTCTCTAACCCTGAATCTCCCTCTCTCCATATTACCTCTTATGGTTATGTTTGTATATATGCTGCGATGTGCTGGTTTGTGTAAAAAAGTATGTAAATGTCTGTTGTGTTGTGCTTTATGTGGTTGCCCAAAATTTGTGGTTTTGCTAAACAATCAACATAAATGTGAGTGTGTGTGTATGCGTGAGTGTAGTTTCATATACAAAAGAGTTTTACTGTCATTGTTATCTGCTGTTTGCTGTCGCGTTAGCTATTAATGTCTTAGTCAATCATGTCGTTAAACCAATACTAACATATATTATTAAATTGTTGTTTGTTCTTTCCTCTCTCTCTCTCTCTCTCTCTCACTCTCTCTGTTTCTGTCTCCCACTCTCACCGTTTTACGCATTCTGTTTCAGTTGTTATTGTTGTTTGGTTTATAATAAAATCAACAACAATCATATTTTCTATGGCAATAACTCTTCGTGAATTCCTTTTTACCATCTCCTTTCCTCTCGCTCTCTCTATCTCTCACTCACTCACTTGTTTACTTTTAAATTGAATTTTATGCTGAAAACTTTTGTTGGAAACTTTCTTTTATGCAGACACATGATTGTAAGCAGTAAAGCAGTAAATAAAGGTGTGCTAAACAGAAAATATAAGATGTTAGGGTGTCATAATATGAAGTACCATCAATGGAAATTGAATTTATAATGACTTCGCTTGTATTATAATGAAAAGAAAAGAAACTAAAGAAAAAATTGAAGCCAAGTGTCATCGAAGATAAATTTCTTTAATATAAGTCTGCCTAAACAAGAACTATTGCTTTAAATCTACAATAAGAAGTTAAGATAACAGCTATTTGACTATTAATTTTTGACTAAATTTTAAACGATTTCATAAAAAAATATTTAAAATCATTTCTCAATACTCCTTAACAGTTTCCAAGAAATATTGTTTTTATTCTTTAAAAACTATTTTACTTAACGTTTATCAAACTGTCAAAATGGAATTAAAAGCGTTTTCTTTTTTTTGGTAAATAACTTGACCTTATTGTTGACATTTTTACAACAATTTATTATTAGTAAATATAAAATCTTTTGCTCTATAAGACAACGCTAAACATTGTTAAATTTAAGGAGTCAATAAAATAACGCCGACAAATAACAAAACACAAAGAACGAAAAATAGAGAGAGAGAGAGGGAGAGAAAGAGAGAGAGAGAAAAGGAAATTGAGTAGAAGACAACCACAGAAATACACAATCATTGTCATTAACTTAGTAAACCTTTAAAATATGTTGGGGCTTTTAACAGCCACACCAATTTAATGTTGTTGCTTCTTCTTATTCTTTTTTAAGGACCTTAAACATCATTATTCACTGAAATACAAACTGAAAGAAAAAGAAAAAGTGACAAAGGAAGTCTATTTAAGCAAGGAAGAGGAGAATATAAACAGAGAGAGAAAGAAAGATGGCCATTATAAACACTTATCGAAATATAAACAAATCGAAAGTCAACGAGAAAAATAAACAAAAAAATTCTTCTTTTTTTGGGGCAGGAAAAAATTAAAAAGAATGTGTTGAGTTATTATTGTTATTGAGGTAATCACAGCAAGTTGTGACGTAAGAGTAAAAATGAAGTGAAAACATTTTTCACCATCATTTTATATCCATGGCGTATGCACAGGGGTGCCAGATGATTTTGTTTAAAAATCTGTACCAAGTAAAATCGGCAAATTAAAATTTCCCATTTCAAGGACGACTATCATACTTTTATTAACAAAAACTAACAAAACAGAACACTAACTAATGCTTATAACATGTAAACGAATATAAAAATAAAAAATAAATTAAAAAAAAGAAACATAAAATAAACGTTAAACAAACAAACTACATGTTATTGTTGGTACAATGGTTACATTTCTATTCGAGAGGAAAATGTAAAGTAAAGTGCAGACAAATTGAGTACCGCAAGCAACAGCAAATTTTATCAAGAAGACGATCCCAAACATATGACAGATATAACAAAACTTTCATTGATCCATTAACATTCCAAATTTTAAGAAATATCCGCGAGGAACCCAGAATATATTGGCCCATCAAAAAAAAAAAAAAAGTGATATCCTTGTTCAGCTTTAAGCAGGGCTAGAAAAAAACAGCCCATCGGGTAATTCTTCGATATCTTTTTATTCGTTAGTTCAATTACTATGTTTTATTATTTATAATGAATTTTTCACTCTTGACAGAACAGATACAGGGTGTTATGCACTACGATACACACTGCAATTACTTCGTTTGAGCTGTAAATTATGAAAAAAAATGGCCGGAATATAAGGACAAACATAATAAAGTTATTATCTTGTGTGACAACACTGGGCATCACATCGCAAGAGTTGCTAACACTCAAATGCGATATCTGGTCGCGCCCTACCTCCATGGCTTCTTCTTCCACTTGCTGTTTCGACGTATACAACATGAATTGGCAGGCCACCGCTTAAGTTTTTTCGAAGGAATTGAAAATTGGCTTCAAAATCGGATCGCCTCAAAAGATGAGCACCTTTTTTCGAGACTAGATTCCAATTTTTAACTAAGAGGTGTGTAGAAGTTGTCAGATATAAGGGACAATATTTTGATTTACTTGTTAATTCGTTATCTTTTAACATAAAATGGTTTTTTTGAGTTAAAATAAAGAACCGAATTAATTTGTACTCCCAATAGAGAAATTACACGGTGCGACAGAAAACAAATGGCAGAAAAAGGATCTATTTTTGAAATTTCTCGAGTTACAGGTAAATAACCGGTTTCTCGGACCTTCAGGCTCATATAATAGTATATATAGCTTATACATATAGCATATGTTAGCTTAATATTACCCGTTTTTAAGTTTCTGATTTGGAAGGAAGAGAAACAGACCTTTTATATGATATATGTGTCGTTTCAGCAGCCTGGAAGAATCTCCAAGTTCTTCCACATTTTTCAAGTTTATAAGCGTTTTTGCGAAAATTATATTACGGTTAAGAAATCCGTTGGAAAAAAATCGACGGCTTTGTTCAGTTATTAGGATATAGCTGAGTTGTCTCTTTTTAATATAGCAAATATTCAAATTTAAATTTTATTCGGGTGGCGTGGTGTAGTAATTAGAATCATGAGAGCACATACTGGGTATATGTGAGGCATTGATGCACTCCAAGAGGAAGTATGCCTATCAGATACCGACATCCTAAATTTAGTCACATCGACGAGGTTGGAGGAGGTATTGTAGGAAAACTCTATATAGATGAAGGGCTGTACAATAGATCGGCTGGTCGTAGTACTTTTATACCTCAATATTAAGAATACTCCTCTTGTTTTTGTTGAAATCCCTCAAAGTAATTTTATAGCTTTCACTAGTTGTACATTCTATAATAAGTAATGGGCATTTCATGCCTAATTCTTCAGCTTAAATAATGTGGCACCGAAAGGGTTTGCTTTTGGTTGGTTTTTGGACTAAATGCCTAATCGGTATTATCTTTTGTATTTGAATAATTGCTGCCATGAGTATACATTTTTGAAATTTATCATTATGCGTACGCAGAACTGCCATATTTGCCGATTTATGGGCATTTTGCCGACTTGCCGATTTGTCGATTTTTGCTCCAAAAATGCCGATTTTTCGACAGAATTGAAGTGCATGGCAACTTTTTATTTGTTTTAGTAACATTTACAATTTGAAATTAAATTTTTTTCTCCGCAGCAGCAGCAGCAACAGCAGAGACAAGAAATGATTGATTTAATGCTATACCAGTAGATAAACCACAAGTACATGTCAATATACTAAAACATGTGGATGTATTAGAAATATGTTTGTGTGTGTGTGTGTAGTTTTTATCATTTTTTTTTCCGTCACTCTTCTAGGGAGCATATTGGCTTTCCATAAAGCATCTATTGCTTTGTTTCAGTTGCTTTAATCAATTTGATCCTTTCCAGCTAAGTAGAAGATTAATCCGCTGTAGCCCCTTCCATATGATTTTTTTTGCAGTGGTGTAGATCCTTGCTAATTGATGGTAGTGGCCTTTACTTTGGCATTGTAATTTTTCTCCCATTAGGTGACGTGTTTTTCCTGGTCATTCGTCTGATGTTTGTCATCATCGCCAGAGGTATGCAGCAAGGTCAGGAGGGCTTTCCTTCTTTATTTTTTAGATGGAGTTGTCTGGAGTGAAGTTGAAGGGTTTTTATTATTATTATTTTTTTATTATGTTTATAAGCGCTGGGCATTTACATGCGTAGCGCTCAACCGTCCTTCCTGTTGTACCATAACCCTACCATTTAGTAATGCTTGCCAGTCGGTCAGTGGCCTATAAGCACAGCCACTTGTCTAGTCATATTACTTCTAACATGACCAATGAGCGTTCAAGTACGCCTCACACCATACTAAGGCAAATTCACCCTCTTGATCCTACAGGAGCACTCAGTTCAGTGACCGTTCGCTAGAAATAATCGGCTTAAGTTTAATTCCAGTAAAGAGAGTAATTATTGATGTTGGTTGCTGTTTGGACTGGAACCTAAGTATACTGAAGATTTCGGAGTTAATATTTAACTTAATTCTGCTTGTAAGCACTTTAAAATGATTATGAGTCAGAAGCTACACTTGCATAGCATATATTATATCATTCTTTTAGGCTCGATTATATAAAAAGACTAAGGGTTGTATTGTGCATAAAGAAGAAGAATATTATGTCGAATAAAATGTTTCTCATTTACCCAATTTTTGCATACGGGAACGCTTTTCGGTAAAATTGTCATACCGAGGGCGCCCAATGTAGAATAGAGAAACAGATCTCACATAAAATTTCTTTCAGAATTGGTTTCTAATTTAATAACCAATTATTATAGACGTTAGGACCGAAAACAATGCCTGTTTTTATTACTGACTTACTAATAAACAACAATTTTTTTTATTTAAACCAACTCACAATCACTTTTAAAACATTTCTGGTCTTCTTTCAATTTGACCGATTACATCCTTTTTTTTTGTTTATAACAATAACCATGGCTTTAATAATAACAACGTAAACGCCATAAAACTTTTTCTACATTTTTTTTTTTTTACTTTCTTTTCAAAACAAAACCAAATGTCTTTTTCAAGAGACCAGGTGTTTTTTAAACAAAATTTTTTAAATTTGTTTTTCTAAAAAAAAAAAACAAAAAAAAATTTCGAAAATAAATGGCTTTTTGGTCATTCTTTTCTTAGTGAAGAAGTGAATAAAAAAAAGAAAATCAAAATGATTTTTTGCCTCTATTTACCATTTGTTTCTTTTTGTTTTTCATTATTTTATTCTTCTTCTTTATTACTAACAATGGCCGCATAAATGGCTTCATTAATGGCGGCTTTTCACTTGTGATTTCTACTGAAAGAAGGAGCGGAATACAATTGTGAATTTTAAAGTGAATTTTTAAGATTAATTGCTGAGTAGAAATAATTAATTATGCAAATTAGTCTTAAAATTATTCTACGAATTTAATATTGGTGCTCGAAAAAGTTCAGTTACATACCCTATTTGACTAATAATTAAACCCAGTTTTGGCCCATTTATAACAAGCTTTATTATTGATCTGTAGAGATAGTCAGGCTGCGTTTTTAAACGAGGTAGCAAGACATTCAGACCTAGAGACTATCTGCTGGACGGACGAACTAGCGAAGGAAGGCTCTTTTCTTGACAACGAGAAGATTGACTTCTAGTTCTGCAATACATGTTGGGCAGAGTAAAGATACGGAGGGAGAACGTGCTCTGTATCAAGACAAACGTGGCCTCTATACAGGATTGGCAACCCACTGGGTAACCTAATTAAATCTACCCGGGTTTTATTGGTGGCTTTTTTATTTTAAGGTTTTCGTAGTTTATTTACAACAAAAATTTACGTGTTCCGCTTTTGACCTCAAACAGATAATGAAATAACAAGTTTATCAAATCACTGCTTACATCTTTTCTCCACCATAGAGCCAATTTCCCAATCCCGTCTCAGAAAAACTTCTTGTCTTTTAAGGCGCTCCAGCTTTGAAGCTGATTTTGTATTTCTTCAAAGAAAATGATTCGGTGACAAAATAAAAGATAAACTAATATCTCCTTTTACGCCCTAAATAGTTTCTGAAAATGTTGGCCGTAAATCGAAATGCCTTTGCTTCCCTTACACTTTTTTTAAAAAACTTTTTTTTAACCGTAGAACGAGGTAAATTGCCCTTAAGACGCATGAGTTTCATAATACAATCAGATTGCTATAGCGAAATGCCATGTAAAGACAAGAGGCCTGTATAAAAAGATGTGAGTATATGGTATCCGTCGTAACATTTGACGGAGCACTGTTCGGAGAATACGGCAGATGGGGCATTTGATTGTTACTAATAATTGTTTTGAAACTTTTACGAGATGAGTTTGGTTGTTATCATGCAAAAGAATAACTTAAGCATGTCTGTCTTTATATTCCGTCAATTTTTCTCATAAGACACGATTCAAATGAAGTAATTGCAGTCTGCTTCAATCACCCAGCTTTAGCAGCTCAGCAGAATGAGCTGCCCACCAAGAGTGCAAAATTGCATCATAAATACGAAAACAAAAAATATTCTCGACTTGAACGAAATTTGGAAGCATTAATAAAACCCAAAAAAATTTATGAAAAAACCGAATAAAGCCCGGGTCTTTGCCAACCCTGCCTCTGTATAATTGGAGTCTATTTTGAGGTTGCCGTGACATAGGGTATTATAACAATGAAGGAGTATTAATAAAGGAGGTGGTATATCATTCGTTTGTGCCGCTGTGGTATGGTAGGTAAGACACTCGCCTACCAACCAGAAGTTGGTCGCTTCAATACCAGGCCAGATCATCTTAAAAAAGGAAAATGTTTTTCGACAACGGTATTACCTCATAATATTAGCTAGTGACTGGTTATGAGTATAAATACTATTGAAAACTTCTCTAAAGGCATTTGCCGTTCGGAGCCTGCGTTAAACTGTAGGTGGTCTCTTTCAATGAGTCTAAAAATAGAATCGGGTGCAGTTCATTGACTCGGAGACTGTGTGAATATTTTTTATTTTTTTTTTTTTTTTATACGCCATAGTGGTTATTTCACTGCAGCATTCACAACTCTGGGCTCTTAATCATTTACTCAACTCTTCATCCACAGATTTATTGTATTAATGCTTTAGTTTGTTTGTCCTTCTGTATATGTATGCATATGTTTATCTATGTATGTGTGTGCTTTTATAATAGCAAATTACTCTCATTTTCTCCCGTATGTTTTTGCTGAAGCAAAATGCCAATCAAAAAAGCCTTTAATATTCAAAAGGTTTTTTTATTAATTGTTTTTTATTAAAAATATATTATTTTGTGTGTGTGTGTGTGTGTGTGTGTGTGTGCAGCAATGCTGTGGTTTTTTTTAATTTGTTATTCATTTATTTAATATTATCATGTTCATTATTAATATTAAAACAATAAATATGTTTTTTTTCTGTGATTAATTGTTTAAAAAATGATTTTTTTTTTTTAATAAAATAAAAGGGTCAAGTGAAAGAAAATATTTTATTGTATTTTTATTTCAATAAATATGCCTTTAAATTTATAAACCAAGTCCATCAGAAACAAATTCTTTTATAAATTTTATTGAAATTTAAAAGCAGATCTGTTTGCTTAACCCTTGAAAACTTGATTTTTTGAAATAAAATTTAAAGTCACCAATTTCTTGTATTTGGGCAATTATTTAACTATATCGGAGAAGTCCAACTGGCCATGGTACTGCTACCAAGAAAGATCTATTGTGCCATTAGTACAAGCAATACAAAATTGGACCATTGATATTTATTTAATAACTTTAAACTATAATCACACCATTGTCGCATATGTAACAATCTAACACAATTTCTATTGTGCTTTATTGAAGTAAAATATTAAATTTATCCCATTTTATCCTGCGAAAATAAATTTAAGAATTCAATTATTGGTACGTATTGTCAACACAATAAATATTGGCTCATTTTTGATATTTTTGTTGCCGCTTTAATACTTATTGGGCGTTCACACGATTGTCGCACCAATAATTGATGCATTGCTACAATCGTGTGATCCCAGCTTCCGATTGCAAGAATCGTATGTAATGGTATTAAACATGCAGCCAAAATTTACAAATTTTGCAATTACAAGCAAAAATTCAATTTAAAGTGCGGTTTAGACATTTAAAGGTTTTAAGAAAAGTTACTTAATGAGCACTAGTAGTTGAATATAATTGATTAAATCAGTTGAAAGACATATCTGTCCTACGAATATATCTTATATACTAATATTAATTCTCATAACATTCCATGAAGGAACATAGGGACTATTCTATTTTTAGACTCATTGAAAGGGACCTACAGTTTAACCTCGTTTTCGAGCGGCAAATGCACTAGAGAAGTTTTCAATAGTAGTAATTCTCATAACCAGTTACAAGCTAATGTTATGAGATAATACCGCTGTTGAAAAACTATTTCTTTATTCAGACGGTCTGGCCCGATATTGAACCGAGGTCGTTCTGGTTGGTAGGTGGGTGCCTTACCTATCATACCACAGCCCCACGCTATATCTTATAATGGGTGATTTTTGAGCAGCTTTCTTTTTGGCAGCTCAGCTGTTTTCGTGTAACATGTTCATTCGAACATAATTTTTAATATTCGTTCGGTTAAGAAAGTTCATCGTGCGTAATTGTATTCAGCAACGAAGCTCATTTCTGCTTGAATGGATGCGTGAACAATCAAAATTGTAGTATTTGGTGGGCAGAACAGCCAGAAGCATTGCAATAACTAGCAATGTATCTCGAAAAAATCACTATTTGGTGTGGATTATAGGTCGGTGGCAGCATTGGACCGTACTTTTCCAAAGACGCAGGAACGTTGCTGTAAACGGCGAGAGCTATCTTTCTATGATTACAGATTATTTTTGCCCGAAATGGCAGAGCTAGACAAGATAGTGCCACATGCCACACAGCATGCGAAACAATGGCCCATTGAGCGGCAAGTTTGGTGAACAGCTTATTTCACGTTTAAAGCCGGTCAATTGGATGCTTAGATCTTGCGATTTAAGGCCTTTAGACTATTATGTGGGGCTATGTGAAAGGGGGGCCAAATCTAAATATTTCATATATTTATCTAATTTGTAATGTTACTGCAAATCACTATATAATAACTGAAGGAGTATGCTGCTGCCGCATGCAATTATCAACCCCGATACTGAATTGCTATCCCTAACATAGAAAATCATTCTCCAGAAGGAACAGGCAGGATTAAAGCCGGTAAGGTCTTGTGCAGACCATAAAAATACGGCGTAAATAATCATCAAGCAATCCATTGAATACAACAACATGTTATACCTTCCGTTTGTTGATGTACAACAGCGCTGAAAATTATTGACTTAATGCGCGAACTATAAACGGGTGTAATGAGCAGAGTATGCTACAGAGGAGATGAATGTGCTCTCTTCGAGACTAGTACTGTACTACCTTATACTACCTTGATCAAAAAGTTTTGTTATTGTTGATATTCCCCTTAAATCTTAGCATCATAGCTTGATATTTGCAAGAGCTATTTAGCCAAGAGTACATCTATCTCAATGTGTGTTGCCGATTTTTTATAATTTTAGAAACGGTTGCTGAAACGGTTGCCCGTAATAGTTTTTTATCACGATTGAACAGAGAAAAGTCACAGGGAGCTATTAACCTGATGTCAATCAAAAAGGGAGAGCCCAATGTGAGAAGTCTCCGTCGTGCGAGAGATAGAGACGTGCAGATAAAGTAGATCACGCTCTCCTCCTTTGCAGCCGATCCACAGCCACGACAAAAGTCATTCGCAGTAAGCGCAGTCTATGTTAGTGCTTAACCATGATGCAATAGTCCATGCAGAGGAGATGCTTTGGCCATCCAATTTGAGTAGTCGATTGGTACTCTTTATATCCAACCCAGGCCAGGTGAGTCTGGTAATTAAGCAAGAGTCACTTTCCGTCCAGACTCTTTCAGCGCCCAACATATACTTACGTTTATTCGCCAGTCCAACGAAGGTAAGAGGTACGTACTACACCCACCCCCACGTGCGGATGGATTTCCGAAGAAGAGAGCCTGCTGTATTCAGCTCATCAACACTACAGTTAACCGGAATGCCATTGCGACCAAGAACTTAGATGGGGTGTACACAAAACTACCGTGAAAGTGTCACAAGGGCGCTCTTCTGTAGCAGTAGGTGGCACATGCTGCCTTGCGATCTTTTTCAGCTAAGTTGGTTTTCTCACTGAATTATGGGTCAACAATAAGGCCCAGATATTTAATCGTAGATGATATGTTATTTGTAATACAACTCCAGGACTCCATTGATTGCTGATTTTTAAACGACTTATTTTATGGTCGTAGACTTGTGATATCCTTTCTAATTTGTATTTCCGCTTTCATTAAAGTATCTGCTATGACAGCAGTAATTACATACTACACTCCCATCGTATTACACCGATTGAGCTTTGATCTGTGCAATCAATTCGGTTGAAACTCATTTGATTTGAAGTACATTGCAGGCAGCCAGAGAATAAGGAATCTTCTTCTTTTATTGCATATTCAATTCTGAATTTAAACGATTACATGCAGAACTTAACAAAGTCATATATTCTATACTAAATGAAACAAATATATGACATACTTATATAATATAAATAAACATAATATACTCGTATATAACAAATATAATATAATAAATATAATAAATATATTAGCGCACGCATAACAACACAAACGACCCAGGTTCAAGGCCCCAGCAGCGGACATGACGAAGAAAAAATCTAATTGTAGTTTCGAATGTTTAATAATAAAAAAAAGGTTTCAACTTCATCCCTCCAGACAACTGCATCTAAAAAAAAAAAATAATAAAGAAAAAAGCCCCCCTGACTCTTCTCGCATACCTCTGGCGATGATAACAAACATCAGAAGAATGATCAGGAAAAACACGCCATTTACTGGGAAAAAATTACAAAACTAAGGTAAAGATCACCACCAATTAGCCGGGATCTTCACCACTACACAAAAGAAAAAGTCATATGAAGGAAGCTACGGCGGATTAATCGTCTACTTAGCTTGAAATATCAAATTGATTAAAAAAACTGAAACAAAGCAATAGATGCTTTGTGGAACGCTAATATGCTCCCTAGAGGAGTGGCCGAAAAAAAATTTTTTGTTAATTAATTGCAGAAAATCATCTCTATTTCTTGCACTGTGTACCACTGTTCACCAATACTTCTTTAACCAGTCCAGTTTCTTATATTCCTCAGCCATGATAATTGCTTTCTACCAATACCTCGTCCTCCTTCTATTCTTTCTTGTACAATGAGTTGAGGCAATTCGTATATATCACCCCTAATAATATGCAACTTTTGATGCAACTTTTCACCTTTTCGTTATGGTGAGGATTTCGCGTTCTTTTCGTAGCCCGGTCAATAATTCACTGTTAGTTAGACGGTTAATCCATGGTATTGTTAATATCCGACGATAACACCACATTTCGAAAGCTTCTTGTTTATTATGTTGGCGGCTTTTACTGTCCATGTTTCGACTCCGTAGAAAAGTATTGACCATACACAACATTTCATAAATTTTATCCTGAGATTGATATTAATGTCTCGACTTGTTACTCATTTCGATGCGAACATTAATTTCCTTATCGCATTGCCAAGACTCTTGTAACCAACAGCCGAGATATTTAAATTGTAAAACTCGTTCGAGAGGTTTGTTTTCTATGTTTCAACTCGTTCCAATATATTGATTATTGTTTCGAATATTCAGACCGAACTTGTTACCTTTTGCATTAACGGCAATTAATAACCGTCGTAAATCATTAATGTTATCGGCCAATATTGTTGTGTCGTCCGAGTAGCGAATATTGTTGATATATTGCCCATTGACTTTGTTTCCAATGTTGAAATCATTCAATGCATCTTGGAATATGAGTACCGAGTAAAAAGCAGAGGAAATAGAAAACATCTTCCTTACGAACGCCTCTAAGGAATAATAAAATATATACACAAAACAAGAAAACACTGATTGCTCTCTCTCTCTCTCTCTCTCTCTCTCTTCTATGATTTACAGCATTTGTCTGAACTTTTTATTAAAACCTTAAAATATCACCATAAAGTTATCTCTTCATAATTCCCAAAGTATCTTTCTTATTAAGTAGTAAATTCTGTCATCACTTTTATGAAAAAAAGCCTAGATTTCCTGTGAATTTTTATGAAAACCTTATATTCAAATTTAGAAAATCATAAGGCCTGTCATGTGTCCTTTTTCTTCTTTTATTATCATATCCTTTTACCAAACATTTATTATATATATTGTCTAGTTTAATATATCAAATGATGGAAGAAGAAACTTACATTACAAACTCAAGAAAATTCATAAAAACTTATGTTACATGTCATACCGAAGAATTGCCATTACAATTGACTCCAGTTTCCTTACTTTCTTTCTTGTTATTGACAGTAAAATATGGTCTAAAGCAGGCCAATAATAATACAAAAATATGAATAAAAATATAAATAATGATTCTACTGAATATCCTTTACATTTTTTATATCTCCACTCTCTGCTCTCTCTCTCTCTCTTTCTCCTTCTCCTTCTCTCTCTCTCTATCACTGAGCTTGCAATCATATAGACGTTAAAAAAATATGTAAAGAAGAGTGAACACAGAGAAAATATGTAAAAATTGAAATAAATGCAATCAGAACAATATAAATAAAATATTATGAAACACAACAACAACAACAACAGCAATAACAATAACAAAACAAAATATAAAACATCAGCCATCGACATAACAACTATTGTTAGGATTGAAAACAACAGAAGAAACAACCAAACAAAAAGCAAAAAAATTATAAAAAAATATTTTCTTTGAACAAATAAACCGGAATAATATACAGATACTTGGTTGTCCCCATAAAATCAACAACAACAACAATAACAACAACAGCAACAACAACAAATAAAAAATCACACAATTTGAATAACCGAAAAATAAAAATTTTTTTCTCAAATTGCTTGCCAAGGCAACGTAACCATTAGACAAAAAAAAAAATATTTCAACAAAAAAGGGGGGAAAAAGGGAGAAAAAAGGGAAGGAAATATTTTATAAATAAATATTAAAATAAACAAGGAAATAGTAGAGGAATAAAATAAAATAAAAGCATTTATTTTGACATAAACAATTACTTGTCTAACACCCTACACTAACCCTTTGCAGCCATGTACTCGTAATATCAAGTAACAATATAGAGCACTTTTGCAATAAATTTTATTATTAAATTGCGTCGGAGAGGCCCAACTGGCCATGGCACTGCGTACTAGAAAGATCTATGGTGCCAATCAATAGCCGGCGACGGTAAAAATTCCATCGAGTTAATACCACTGGGCGGATGACTGTCAGATCAGACCGAAAGCCACAATTAGAACAGTCTCCAGAAGAATATCCTCTACCTTGCGACCTAGAAAGGCCTATTGTGCCAATCAATCCATGATCAGACCCGCGGGCGTAACAGCCGATTGCTTTAAAAACTCCATCGAATTAATACCCCTGGGCGAATGAATCTCTGAGCAGTCTGGGAGCGCCAATCGTGACAGTTTTCAGAAGATCAACCTCTACCTTGTGTATAAAGACAGCAACCTCCTATGGCTAACCGACAAACCTGTTTAAGCCCAATAAAAGGCTCCATAAAAGTTCATTTTCTAATGTTTGCCGAAACAACATATGCTCCGTCATCTCCTCTTTCTCCCTACCCAGGTGACACACTGAATCAATCACATTGAGGCTGAAGAGGTGGTATCTCAGATAAAAATGGTGCTTCCTATGCCTCTCAGAGCCGGGCATTGTACAAAATATTACGAGCGTAGTTCGTCGATCTACCTCTAGCCGTGGACTAGCTAATACCACATTAGGGCTCTGGTCCCACATAATCGGTGACCGAGCCCCGCCTTGCCAGTTCATCAGCGAACTCGAACCCTATTTTCCAATATCAGAGCGTTGAAGTTCGTTTAGCACTCGAATACCAGTCTCGAATCTATATACTTCGAAGAAAGGGTCCTCAGTGCCACGGAATATATATCGTTTGGGCCATCTATCAAATTAAATTTTAACCAGCGATTATTTCGAATATGGCAGTACTTATGTCACTTTATTCTGTCACAAAATTCAGTATAATATCTCCACTGAACGAAATGAATCGATCGACGCTTGAACAAAGTTGGGATTTATTGGAAATTCATTTCCAAAACAAAGACAATTGGTCGGAAATTGCATGAAAATGTTGTACAAAATTTGGTCGCAAAGAAGAAACAACAGTGTCAAGTTTGTTTCATTGTTGATGCGCCCAGACGTAGGCGTGCTCATATAGTGCGTACATCCGAAAATATCGAAGCTGTAGCAAAGGGTGTGCGTGAGAATCCATCAGCATCAACTCGTCATCATTCACAAGTACTGAACATTCCACGCACTAGTTTACATCGAGTTTTGCAAAAAGATCTCGGTTCAATTGGTTCAAGACTTGAAGCCGCATGACAATCCGCTTCGTTTTCCCTTTGCTAGATTGGCCAACCAGAAACTGCACGATGATGTCGATTTTGTCAAAAAAAAAATTATCGTTTCGGATGAAGCTTACTTTCATCTTGGTGAGTACGTTAATAAGCTAAGTTGCCGTATTTGTGGCTCAAAAAACCCAAACCTGGTCTTACAGAAGCCAATGCACCCATTACAAGTGCCTGTTTGGTACGGCTTATAAAGCGGAAGCATCATTTGGCCCATATTTTTCATATTTCGAAATTATTACGATCAATGGGGACACCTATCGCACCACGATAACCGATTTTTTTGTGCCCGCCCTTCATGATATTGATGTAAAGGATGTTTGGTTTTAACAAGATGGTGCAATTTGTCACACATCTGTTGCCATGTTCGATTTATTGCGTCAAACGTGTGATGGCCGTCTAATTAACCGAATTTGTCGTCAAAAAGCTGCGATTTGACACCGTTGGACTGTTTTTTGATGGGCGTTGTTATAGACAAATCAGCATTTGACGGCAAACATTCGTGAGCCCATTTCATACACTCCAAAAATTTCTCGGATATTTGTGCAATCGAATGGGGTACATTTTTATATTTAAACTTTCAAATGGCGCACCCGACAGTACCAATAGAACAGCGAAACACAAGCCAATTTGCGGCGATGCTCTAATGAATCGATAGAAGTTTCAAAATAGACTTTAAGGCACTGGCCCATACATGACAGTTGTACTCCACTTTGGACCGGATATAAGTCTTGTAAATATTAAGAAAGTCATGGTGTGTTAGGTGTGTTAGGTGTCTCCATCCAACGTAATGGTTGCCCCGTCCTCATTTTCAAAGAAATATGGGCCAATGACGCGTCTGCTTCACAAGCCATACCAAACAGTCACTCTTAATGGGTGCATTGGCTTCTGTAAGACCACCTTTGGGCTTTCTGAGCCCCAAATACGGCAATTTAGCTTATTAGCGTACCCACCAAGATAAAAAGGAAGCTTCAATCGAAAAGATGATTTCTTTTGTTTTTGTTTTGGAAATCAATTTCCAATAAATTCCAATATCGCTCAAGCGTAAATCGATTCATTTCGTTTAGTGGAGATAATATACTGAATCTTATGATAAAATAGAATGACATAAGTGTTACCTGATTCGAAATAGCCTCTGGTTCAAATTTGATAGATGGCCCGCCAGATATGACGGAATGTGTTCTGACAAGATATTAGAAATGAATTTCTTATACTCATTTATTCTTAAGTAGTAGTCGTATTTCTCGTTGAGCACATTCCTTTGCTGTTGATTGTTCAGTAAGTCGCACAACGCATTGGAGGAAGATTTCATTATTTGGTCACAATGTTCGTTTAAGGAACAATCTTCCGTCGAAAGTCTTTCCCGCCTTCTGCATCATGAATAAATTTCAATTGGAGTTCCATAAATACTACTCTCTCTATCCTCCTTACCACAACCTCTTTTCCTAGTATCAGCACAATGCCCTGCATGAGTTATCTGGGTGCTGGTATCACGAAAGAATATTTATCTGACATGTTTTACTACAGTTTTAATGTAATTACATGTTAGTGATACTACAATATTTCTTAGCTACTAAAAGTTTTTTTTTTTTCTCCGTCACTCCTCTAGGGAGCAGCATATTGGCTTTCCACAAAGTATCTATTGCTTTGTTTCAGTTTCTTTAATCAATTTGATTCTTTCAAGCTAAGTAGATGATTAATCCGCTGTAGCTTCCTCCATATGATTTTTTTTGTGTAGTGGTGAAGATCCTTACTAATTGGTGGTGATCTTTACTTTAGCATTGTAATTTTTTCCCAGTAGATGGCGTGTTTTTACTGATCATTCGTCTGATATTTGTCGAGAAGGTTCAGGGGGTATTTTTTTCTTTATTTTTTTTAGATAGAGTTGTCCGGAGGGACGTATTATTATACATATACGAGGGCGGATTGATATTGGAGCTACCTAAAGAGGAAATAAACATTTTTTTCAAAAATCATTTATTTCTCAACATAGTCTCCTTTTAGCTCAATACACTTAGTAAGACGATTTTCCAACTTTCTTATACCATCTGAATAATACGATTTTGGGAACTTATCAAAATACGCATTAGTTTCGGTAATCACTTCTTCGTTACTGCGAGCCATTTTTTCAAGTTTGGAAACAGGAAAAAGTCACTAGGGGCTACGTCTGGACTATAAGGTGGATGATCAACCAATTCGAAGTCGATTTCTCGTAGTTTTAGCATCGTATCTAATGCTGTGTGAACCGGTGCGCTGCCTTGAAGAAAGAGCACTTTTTCTTGTATAAATGTGGTCGTTTTTCCTTGATTGCATCAACCAATTGATCCAATAATGCACGATAATACTCTCCTGTGATTGTGGATCCCTTTTCAAGATAATCGATGAGCAATATTCCGTGTGCATCCTAAAATACAGTGGCCATAACATTGCCAGCCGATTTCGCTGTCTTCGCCTTCTTTGGAGCACTTCCAACAGCTCACACCCATTGCTTCGATTGACTTTTGGTTTCAGGTGTGTAGTGGTGGACCCACGTTTCATCAACAGTTATTAATCTACGCCAAAAATCAGCAGAATTATGCTTTATCATGTCCAAACATCGCTGTAAAGTGATCTGGCGAACTCGTTTTTGTTCAACACTGAGCAAACGCAGCACCCATCTTGCCGATAGCTTTTTCATATACAAATGTTCATGCAAAATGTTGAACACACGTTCATATGATATGTTTACCATTTCAGCAATCTCACGGATGTTGACCCGGCGATCATTCATAACGATATCGAGGATTTTCTTGATATTTTCTTCAGTAACCACCTCTTTTGGCCTTCCTGTTGCTGGTATTGTTGCAGTGCTTGTTCGGCCCCGTTTTAATTCCACAATCTAATATTTTACCATATAATGTGATAGAGCAGATTCGCCGTAATGTTTATCAAGCTTTTTTTCTCTTTCGACGTTTTGCCTTTCAAATAATAGTGTTTAATCACTACACGAAATTCACTTTTTTCCATTTTCAAACGACTACAACTGCAATAAATAAACTAATCGATGAATTTGGCTAAAATTTTAACAGCTGACGTGTGACGGATAGTAATTTTAATTGTGCTGCCATCTAGCGCTAGGTAGCCTCGTATATATATTATTTATTATTATTAAGCATTCGAAACCACAATTAAACTTTTTCTTCATCATATCCTCTGCTGTGGCTCGAGCCTGGGTCGTTTGTGTTGATATGCGTGCGCTCTAACCACTACACCACGTCACCCACGCTACTAACAGTTGCCACTTGGTTAAATTTGTTAGTTTAACCAAATCTGGTAAACTTTTTGTCATCAAGGCAAAAAAGTCAAAAAAAATTTTTTTTTTTTTTTCTCATACAAACGCTTTCCCAAACTAAAATCTTAAAATTTTCCTTTTTTCCAAATGCAAAACGACTTTCGAAAATTTGTTCATCATAAAGGCATTGGCATGGAAATGCTAAAATATTTTCAAGGAAAGGAAAAGAAAATCAAAACAAAGGCAAAAGGACTTCAAACCCCCAATAAAAGCTATAGAAAGTATTATTCATTCTTTCATGGTATTTCCACAAAACAAAGAAAAAACCGCAATTGTTTTGCATTAGTGGATACAAATGTCAACAAAACGTAAGAGGAATTGAACCCAAACAAAAAAATAAAATAAAAAAAAAAACAAAATAACAAGAAACCACAAAATCATATAAAAAAGGGAAGTATAACCCCCCTATTGATTTGAGCTTTGATACCCTTTTATGGTTTTACAAATAAAAACATGAAATTATTGAAAATATTTTGTAACAACAACAAGAACAAGAAGAAGAAGAAAAGACAATTGACTTATTTACTCTATAGCCTCTAAATGGAAGGATAGTAAAGAGGCTTAAAGAGGATTTAACAAATCATTGATTTTTATGGGAAGCCTATGCTCTGATGCCGTATTAATAATTTTAATATAAAAATCACAAATTGCATGTTAAAGTATGCCAAAGGTTACCAGCTATGTGGGAGTTAATTTTTTATCAAATCTTTTAAAATTGTTGTTAAGTTTCATTTTATTAAGTGTTATTTGGAATCTCCATCTGAAAATTCGTTAAACGTGAAAGTAGTCTCTTGTCGGAAACACATTTATAAACACTTCGCCTTAGATATTCTATTGAGTTAAGATGAGGAGACTGAGCCATAGCATAAGTTGAAATTTACTATACTAATTTGTTGTTTAGAAGACCCATTTAGTTAAATTCCATATTGAGCATTTTGTATTGTTAGGTTTTTACCTTTTTAAAAACGTTTATTTATGAGTTCGTTGATTGTAGTCAAAATAAAATAAATCTTGCGTTTAATTTTGAATAACAATTCTTTATTTACACAGTTTTGTGCACCACTGCTTGTAACCTTTTTACAGGCAATAACAATTTCTATCCTTAGTCACTCTTTTCGTTTACAGTTTTGTAAGCAACAACAATTACTTGACAGATTTTTCTGCTTAAAGATCTTACAACCCGATCTGAGTTACAACTTAGGTTGGTTCACAACCTCTTCAACCAGAATATAACCACACTAAACTCTCTTAACACCGAGTTCAAACCATTAATATGTTCTCTGAGTTTAGACCAAACAAACTGATTGTTGTTCGCATCGATGTGCTTTTTATATGGCTGGGTAAGCAAGAAGGAGAAGATGCTTATTAATGCCGGCAGTATAGCCAACTCTATCGATTCGTTAGAGCATCGTCGCTATGTGAAAAAACAAAAAAAAGGAATTAATTCCGTATAATCATATATTTTCACGCAGTACACGTTTTTTCCGTAGAACACATCCCTTTGTAACTGATTATACAAAGGAACGAACAACGCATTACAGAGAGAGTTCGTTCTTCCCACGAAAGTTTTTTTTTTGTCACTTACGTTATGGACAAATTCAAATCAAACATCCATAAACACTATTGCCTCTATACTCTTTCCCACAACCTATTTTGCTAGTACCCGCACAATGCATAAGTGGGGGTCATCACCTGAGTGCTGGCCTTAAGTTGAAAAAATAACCTCTGTACCCGTTTTCAATAAAAATGTTTCAAAAGTCACTTTGTGACTTTTATAAACGATTTTCTTGCTACAATCATTACAAAAATTCCAAGAAATTTGTTTGTTAAAAAACTTTTACGACATCAATACACTTTACTAACATGCACTCAAATACACACACGAGTACTTCAGCTAAACGACATAAAAGTTTTCAATTTCACAATTTTTCCATGTATGCAACAATGCAATCATATAACCAACAGATTGACAGATTGTGGTGGCAAGCTAACAACAAAGCATTGCGTTTGTGAATTTTTGTTAATTTCAAAGCCAGAAAGTGGAAATGACACAACAAAACTGCAGAAGTTATGCTTATGTGGGAGGAGAAAAATAAAACTGAAGTAAGTATTGCTTTATACACCGATATTGCAATAAAACAAAACAGTTGAAAAACAAAAACAATAATTTGGTCAATAAATACACTTATAGGCCCTTAATAGAAATTTAAGAAATTACTAATAACACTATGCAACAAGCAAAAACACCTTTGATATTCAATATATTGTTACGATCTTACCTTTTTAAAAACGTGTATTTATGAGTTCGTAGATTGTAGTTAAAACAAAATAAATTTTGTGGTTGGTTTTAGTTAAAAAAAATCCTTTATTCAACACAGTTATGTGCACCACTGCAAAGGCAATAACAATTTTTATTCTTAATTACTCTGTCTGTTTACAATTTTGTAAACAACAACAATTACTCGACAGATCTTTCTTCCTAAAGATCTTCCAACCCGATCGTAGTTATAACTTAGGTTCGATTACAACCTTTTCAACCAGAGGTTATCCATACTTAACTCTTTATACTGAATTAGCTCCAACTAAACCGGTTTTTACTTCACTACTAGCTTCACGAGCATACTCCTTATAAACTCTCTTCACACAAACTGCAATTTATTTAAGCTGCACTCGCTGAGTTTACGACACATAAACTGATTGCTGTTCGCATCGATGTGCTTTTTATATGGCTGAGTAAACAACACATCGAAAGCTCTCGAACCTCTCAATATTTTAGGTAGATTCTATTTCTTTCTTTTAATTTCTTTTTAGTTCTTTTAGTAGCCATGCATATGTGAACATCTACCTCTTACAGCTCTTAGTGTTTGTTGTTGCTTGTTTACTGTCTGTTACTTGTTTTCTTTGCCGTTTAATTATTCTTGTTGCCGTGTTATTTTTAATTACTTCATCTCTGCTAATGTTTGTTGTTGTTGTAAACAGCACGTACAGAGTTGTTTTTGCAGCTTTTGTTTATTTATTTTAGCGATGTAATAAACGCTGTGGTGCCCAACCTTATTTTCGTAACAATACATTATATCTTCAAAATTAACGTTGGTACTTATGCTGCAAAATTCTAAATAATATTCTAAATGTAAAATCTTGATTAAATTACACAAATTGTGAAAAATTTCTGGGAATATTGATCCTTTTTCTACATGTGGCAACGTTTTTTTTTTAATGTTTACATACAAAACAAACTTCTCGTTTTTTGTTAAACAATTTTGAGTGGAACTACATTTTATCGGGTCCGCCATGTAACGTTTTTTTTTCTCAACTAGTACTTATTTCGTGAACTTAGCTCAAGTCTGATTTGACAGATAATTAGTTTTAGCCTTCCGCTGAACGAATATGGTTGTGTACACGCTTAAAAATCATGCTAATGTTGCAGAATGTGTGCGATGTGTTCAGATGAAGCACATATTGATCTTGGCGGGTTTGTAAACAAGCCAAATTGTCGCATTTGGGGCACAGAAAACCCGCAAGCATATATTGAAAAGCCGATACACCCAAGACGAAACACTGTTTGGTACGGATTTTGATCCAGAGGCATAATTGGGCCATTTTTCTTCGGAAATGAGCAAGGAGTGGCCGATGATACAGTCAATGGCGATCGTTATCGGGCCATGTTGAACGAATTTTTGTTCAGAAAATTGAAGAGGAGGATATTAGCAACATTTGGTTTCAACAGGACGGTGCTACGTGCTTCACAGCCGAAGCTAGACTCGATGTTTTGCCACCTGTTTTTGAAGATCGCATTATCAGCCGCAGAGCTGATGTCGTTTGGCCACCTCGGAGCTGCGATTTGACACCGCTGGACTATTATTTGTGGGGTGCCGTCAAAGATAAGTGTTACGCCAACAAGCAAGAGACAATTGACGCTTTAAAAGACAATATTCGTGGAGCCATTGGTGAAATACAGCTGCACACAATCGATAATGTGCTTAAAAATTGTACCGATCGTGTAGCCTACTGCATTACCAGCCGAGACAGCCATTTGAATGAAATTATTTTCCATTATTAAGCGGAAGGATTGTACTCTCAAATACAAGAAGAAATTTGAGAAAATATTCAGTAGTTTTTTTTAGCATTTAAAAGAAAATTTATTTGGCGGACCCTTTATAAATAAATAAATAATAATTTATAAAGTCATACTTTTTGAAGTTCAATTATACTCTCTCTCTCTCTCTCTCTCTCTCTCTCTCTCTGTTTTCCACCAACTTTCTCTCTATGTCTCTGAAAACCAAACATTCACTCAAACATATAATTATTTTCGAATATTTTCACCAAAAAATTATATATTTTACGCGATTTTAAAATAATTCATAAATGTTTGCTTATGTTGTGTTGTTTGCTTGTTTTGCAGAAAAATTTAATTGAAAAACATTTTTTCAAAATTTAAAATGTGCAACAGTGTACGCTAACAACAGCTGTGGTTGGAGACTGAAAGGTAGCATTTTAGCAAACCAAAGTAAACTTTCAAAATTTATTTATTTTATGTAATTAGACAAACAAAATAGCCCTCAGCGAAGCTGTTATTCTTTTCTTTTAATTAAATTGCAATTAAATTTGATTTTAATTTTTTGCATAAATTTATTTATTGTTGTTTAGTTGCTTTACTAAATATGCGCATTATGATGGTTAAACAATTTTAATTGCTATTGTTTGCCACTTATTTGCATAAAATTTAAAATAAATTTCAACACATGTTTTGAAAAAAAAATACGATTAAAATAGAAAAAGTTTTTGAAAATCAAAAAGTAATTTAAATTTAAGCTGCAGATGGCCATAGAACAAGAGCAGAGCTATATAAGTCTGGTGGAGATGAGTTGAGAATGAAAGCATGGCCAATGATTAAAGTTTTTTGCTGGCTCGTTGGCATACGATTTGCGCCTACTGTAGTGTAATGTATTAAGTACCTTATACCCATTGCATACAAAGTACTTCTCAGTATAGTGTGCAAAAGATTCAAGTGAAAAATCGCTGAACTGACTTATGAAGAAGAGAGCTCAAGAACAGAATCCTCTAACAAACAACGAAAATAAAACTATTCAGCGCACATTACATACCCGTGCCTCTATATAGCATTGAGACATAGGTATTCGAGAAAAATAACTTTTAAAAAACTTATCCTCGTGGGCATGTAATATATAAACGATGAAGGAGCTGCATGGGCTCTAAACACATCAAAATTAAGCAAATACAGTGGCAAAGACTAGACGGTCGAATTATGGGAAAGGCTTTCTTAAGAAAAAAGTTCGATGTCAAATATCGTGAACGTGAACCCATACAGAAGCAGATAAGCCAAAGGAATAGTATGACAAGAATGTCACTTGAGTGGAATTAAGAAGCCGAGGATGACTACGAAATACCTGGCGACGCAGAATTATCAAAGAACTAAAGCATAAAGACCTTACATGGGAAGAGGCCATGACAATGGCAGCAAACCGGGTAAGATGGAATATACGCTTACTCCCAAGAGGAGTAATGGAAAAAAAAACCGCCATATAAACAGCATGGACCAAACAGTTATCAACCATTTGCAGAAAGCTGGATTCACAAAGAAGCTCGTTGTTTGGGTGTCACTTCAATTAACAGTGAAAAGCTAAATAAATCGCTTAACAGAATGATGTCGAACCATTTTTGATACGAATGATTACGTACGAAGCAAGATGAAGCTTTGTAGACGGTGGCAAAGCACGATAATGCTAAGAGTATGGTAGGACTGGAACCGAATTGCTTATTATGAGCTCCTACAACTTTTAAAAAAAATTGATTCTTATCCCCAGTGTCAGCAAATAATATGATCGAGTAAAGTAATTCAATAAAAGCCTTCAGAATTGACCAATAGAAAAGGTGTTGTGTTTCATCGTGACAAAGCCCGATCACACATATCTTTAAAGAACTGCACACTATATACCGGACCTTGCACCTTCAAATTATCATTTATTTTGATCTCTGTAGACCTCTCTAGATTTTATAAATAGACACATGGGCTAAAAAGTTCCGTGCCAAACACATAGATGGCGCTAGTTTTGTTACGAACATCTCTTTTCCAGTTCTTTCTAACCTTCAAAAAACAGCTGTTGAAATTCCATGAAATTTTATTTACGAGCTTGTAAGTTATTGTGCTAAGAGTGACGCTACTTTCGTTATTTTCAGAACAATGGATCAAAAAGAATTTCGTGTTGTAGTTCTACACTGCTTCTTGATAAGAAAAAAAAATATCGTTCGAGCGAATTAATGACTAGAAAAGTGTTATGGAGACTCCGTTCCATTAAAAACAATCATAAAACGTTGACTTCAAACGTGGTCGTAGAGACACCGCTGCCGCAGTACGCAGTGGACATTTAAATGAGGCGGTAATAGCAAATAACATCAGCATGAACGTGTTGATGATTGTAAAATAATGGCAAATTTACTTTCGAGTAGTGGTTGAACGCTTTCCGGCAATTAAGAATTAATTGCAAGCATTTCGGCCAAAAGAACCGGTTGCCTTTTCAAACGGGTTCGTGAATGTGTGATCATTCCTTATAAGAGCAGGAACCGAACTAGCATTGTTCCTCAGCCTTTTAACGAATGACCAAAAGTTTTTACTGCCCCGCGAAAAAGTAAGAACTTTAGCACGAAGGCGCCGCTCGCGTCTTATTACTGCGGCACATGAAGATCTCGCCTGTTTGCGAAGCAGAACGCTTCCTCTCAGGATCTGACTGCCAATTTACACGTCAGATTAAATCATGATTTGTTTCTAAGCTTAATCGAAAGCTTTTTGGGTGGGATAAAAATATCCATCCCTTGCTTTATTATATTCACTACCATTTCTGCCATGGCATCGACGTTTGAATAAAGGAAACAAAGTTACCAATTAAAATGCCCAAAAAATCGTTGAGCTCAGTCTAACGAGCAACCTCGTAGTTAAAGTAGAGCATTCCGTAGCCATGGGTGGAACCTCAGGAAGAGCGGTGGACGAGAATGAGACAGGAATTGTGCAATGATCCGAATTTCCGAGATTTTCCAGAACCTCAACTACATGCTTTTCAGGCTGTGTAGTAAGGAAAAGGTCGAGTGTATTGTTCTGGTGCCCATCTACACACGATATATGTGTGGGTTCATTCACTAATTGCACAAAGTGATTGTGTGCGGCAAATAACTCAACGTATTGACCTTCTGGAGTTGTACGGCCTGAATGACGAATTATGAACATTGAAATCACCAGCAACAACAATTTCACTTTTCGGATAATTCGCATGGAGCCAAAAAGAGAGTCGAAGCCAGATATGGTAACCTCTTTTCCAGTGTTTGGTCTTTTATACAAAAACCCGTAGTGCAAAAAATGTGCCCTGATTCTGAACTTAACCCATAGACAGTTAAATTCCGCATCATACATGCCAAGAGGTTGCTGGCATTGGTACACAACTTCATTGCTAATGTACACAGCAAGACCCCTATGAAAATTAAAAAGGGACAGAAGGTGGGTGATACCCAGGTATAAATGAGGCATAAGTTGAGGTAAAAGATAAATCGTTCTACAGAAGTGGTACTGAATTGTTAGAGGGATACAGGAATGAATGATTTGCTTTTAAAGAAGATTACGTTGATGAACAAAAAAAGTGTTTTCCTTGTTAAGCATTAAACACATAACCGACAGCAAGCAACAGACAGCAAAATGTCAAAATTACAATACATAGGCTTATGTGAAAACGATTATTTTAAAGGCAGCACAGCTAAAGTCTAGACAACAACCTTTGCTGCTGCTGCTAAGCATAATTTAATTTCTCTTCTTTAGGCAGCAAAACAAAAATTAGTGGTCCCAATACAATATAAAATTTTAAACAAAAAAAAGTATATACAGTCAAAGCCCCGTCGATCCCTCAGAAAGGGAGAATATCCCGTAATGGAGGAAAAACTCTATCAGTGGTTTCTTAATCAAAGAAAGAATTTTATTCCGGTCAATGGGACAACATTAAAATTGAAGGCTATGGAAATTCAAAACAAGTTCTGCACCGGTGGTTTTCATGCTAGTGATGGATGGTTATCCATGGTTATTATAGATTTAAAAAAGGTATGGTGTACGACTTTTGAAGGAAGCTGGAGAAAAATTATCGTCAAGAGAAGATTTGGTAGATCCGTTTAAGAGGAAGTTGCAGAGAGTTATTCTAGATGAAGGTTTATCACATAATTCTATATTTCATGCTGATGAAACAGGTTTGTTTTGGAAAATGCTTCCAAACAAAACATTTGTTCATGCTGGTGAATCAACAGCACCTGGAAGAAAACTATCCAAAGAAAGGATAACTGCTCTTCTATGCGCTAATGCATCAGGAAAAAAGAAAATGACGCACCTTCTTATTGGAAAGGCGAAAAAATCTCGATCATTTCGAAATAAAGTTTTACCAGTTAATTATCTGCACTCAAAAAACGCATGGATGAATACCGGAATTTTTAAAGTTTGGTTTTTTGAAATGTTCATTCCTGAGGTAAGCATTCTTAAAAGACATTTGCAACAGATTATTATAAACCTTTGTTATTAGGTCGAAGCATATTTAAAATCAAATAATTTGCCAATGAAGGCTTTGCTGATACCGGACAATGCTCCAAGTCATCCTCCTGCAGAGGAACTCGTAAAAAATACAGAAGATGAGAAAATTTGGACAATGTACATGCCACCAAACGTGACGCCTCTGATCCAGCCAATGGATCAAAAGGCCATTCGTTGACTTAAATTACACTACAGAAAAAGCCTCCTTTCAAAAATAGTGACATCTGAAACAGATGACATCATTAATTTTTTAAAAAGTCTTTCTCTTTATGATGCATCCTGTATGATTGGTCTCGCCTGGAACAATATTAAGGAGGACGCATTATCTAAATGTTGGAAAAAATTCTAGTTTTTGAAAATTTTGAATTTGATGATGAGAACGAAATCCCCCTTTCTAGACTTTTTCAAGGGGATGAAGTTCAATGTTCAAGACGTGGAGTCAGACTATTAAGTACAATTTTTCCAAATGTAAGCAAATTTAAATCCTTGCCTTAATGTTTTCACATTTTGTTTATCTATTCTTCAATTTTAGATTCCATTTAGTACAGACGATTTAAACGTTTGGAACAATGGAGACTTAAATGATATTACTTTGGATGGAGATGACGAAAATGAGGAAAATATTGAAATTGTTGACCAATTTTCTAATAATGAAACGAAAATAAAGCATTCTGAAGTAATAAAATGTTTTGATAAATGTATACAATGGGGTTCCCCAAATAATATTAATATTTCAAAACAATTACTACTTCGAGAAATACAAGAAGAAGCTCTTCAAATGAGTCTTCAAGTTATTTGTAAACAAACGTCTATAAATGATTTTTTTCCAGCAACTTAAATAATTTTTAACACTTTTACTCACTTATTGATTATCAAACGTTATTTTGAGGACATACCTATATATTTATTAAAATGAATTAAATATACTTTTCTTTTTTTAATAAAATTTGAATAAAAAAAAAAACTCTGCGATATAACGAATTTTTCACTATAACGAAAGGGCCTGACAATATCGTTCGTTATACCGAGCTTTGACTGTATATAAAAATATTTTTTTTTTATAAAAAACATAAAAAATTTTTTTTTTTTTATTTATCAGAAAACAACAGTATAAAATTAAAATATTGCTTCAAACAACATTTATGTTAATAATTAAAAAGTTTTAAATAATAATTTAATTAATTTTTAAATTTTTGAGTCATATATTAAAAAAGGCGATTTTATTTTGGTGGATTTAAAAAGCTTGAGTGTCATCACTGAAAAGTACTTATTCTATAACAAATAAATTTTAATGACAAATAAAACAGATGATAATAAAACCAAATTTTATTGCTGCTGCTGCTTTTAACATATTTATGAAGTCGATAGCATAGCAGCAAATGCTGCTTGCTGTCGGTTATGTGTTTGATGCTTTAGGCACGAAACATTTCAACCCATGTATTAACTATATAAGCAAAAATATTATGTATTCTTACTAATTAAAAAATAAAAAATAAATTCTATAAAGAAATCCATTTTAATTATTTTGTTGTCTTTGAGAAAAATATCATCTTTTTTATTTTTTATACAATATTTGAAATACATACACTAGTGCATATTCCTATAAACGCACTTAATTTTTTTCTGTATTTTTGTTATATCTTTGTTGTTCTCATCCAAAAGCAAAGTTGAACTATTTTAATGAGACAACTTAAGGGTACTTTTTAAAAGTAAACAATTTTTTTTCTTATTTTTGTTGTTCGCCTTAATTATGCGATCAAATGTTCTTGGTGCTATTTTAAGTGGAAGATTTGTACAAACGCACACCCGAAATTTGTTTTTAAAAAAGTGACCAAAAATAAAATATTATCAAAGCTACGTTTCTAATCGCAATATCTCAATTTACTGTAACTTTTCTTATTTTAATCAATAAATTTCATCACTTTTAGAGATGCCTAAGGGAACTTTTTGTCCGCTCAAGAAAAGATTCAAATTAAATTTTTTCACGACCAAGGATGCTCTAATAGAGAAATTGAACGTAAAATCGGTCGTTCGGAAAGTGTGGTGCGAAATTTCTTTAAGAAAAGTCAAAATTATGGAGTTCGCATATCAACAAAGGGTAATACAAGACTAACAAGAAGACAACTTAATCTAATAAAACAAGAAGCAATTGAATTGAATTCCACACAAATAAGGAATAAATTAAATCTTCCTGTGACTTCCAAACACGTTGCACACATTTTACGAAACGATGCAAACATAAAATGGAAAAAGCCGAAGTGTAAGCCAATGCTAAAAAAAAAACACCATAAAGAAAATCGTCTAAAATTCGCAAGAAAATATATAAAATGGACAGATGAGTGGAAAAAAGTAATTTTCTGTGACGAAAAAAATTTAATTTAGATGGTCCAGACTCATACTCATGCTATTGGCACGATTTGAGATCTAAAGATGTGCGGATGTCAAAACGTAATTTCGGTGGTGGCAGTGTTATGGTTTGGGCAGCGTTTTCTGCAGTTGGCAAGTCGAAAATTTGTTTTGTTCCGACAAAATGAATAGTTCGATTTATAACTAACTGTGGGAAGATGCTCTTCTCTCTTTTCTTGACCAAAAAATGGATGAAGTTTGCATTTTCCAACAAGATAATGCTGCAATCCATGTTTCTAAGCAGTCGTAAAGTTGGTTCAATGAACATGGCCTTCCTTTGTTGGACTGGCCGGCTTGTAGTCCGGACTTAAACCCAATGGAAAACTTGTGGGAATACATGGCCCGTAAAGTTTATGCAAATAATGCCCAGAATGAAGGCATAAAGACTGTGACAGAGCTGCAACTAAGAATTAAACAAGTCTGGGAGGAAATTGATTCCGATCTGCTTAAAAAATTAGTGGAATCAATGCCAGACCGTATTTTTGAAACAATCCATAACAAAGGATTAATTAATAATAAAGGATTATTAATAATGCTACAATGGCCCAAACACTAAAGTGCGTTTATAGGAAAATACCCTTAAAAATGGCTGTTAATATCGAAAATTAAGTAAAAAATAATAATTAAAGTACAAATGAGTTTTTTTGTAAACAATATTTTAAGTGAAGTCTTAACTAATTTAATACATAATAATAATATAGCCGCCTAAATATTTTCTTGTTTAATTTTTACCCTTTTTTTAAAAAAAAGTAGTGTGCGTTTATAGGAATATGCTCCAGTGTATGTTTGTCTTATCAAGGATGCTTAAAACTCTCTAGACAATTTAAATTATTTGTTTTATTCTGCAATTATTCATTTTGCAAAACAAAATACTCATTAATTATTTATAAATACCCCCGATGATTGTTTCAAGTCTTAAAGTAATTTATTTATTTATTTCTTTATTTCTTTACTTGTTTTTTTTTTTAATTTTTCTACTTGTTTTGAAGAATTGCCTCAGCACATAAAATAAAATATTTATTTCTCTCATTTTTATTGTCACTTTCAAGAAAAAACGAAAATGTTTTCCCATTAAATGTTCTTTTGTTTTAATAAACAAATAACCAGAAAACAATTGCTCTCTATTAAGTCCTCTTGTTTATAAAAATTGCAAATGACTAGGAAGTATTATATGTATGAGTAATAGATACCAATATTTTATTTATTAAATAAATATTTGTTTTTTCTCAATATAAAAAAGAAAAATATTATTTTTTCTTATCAATTTCTCTCTATGATATCCTTGCAATTGTCATCTTTAATAGCCATCAACTGTGGTTACTGTCATTATTCATTATTAAACAGAAGAAAAAAAGTAAACAATTTTCCTCAACCATAACCACATAAAAGTCTCATATGCAGGCAATACGAGGGCGGTTTTTTAATTTTGTGATTTCTATTATATTTAGCAGAGTAACTACAAGTGGTTGAAGGTCTCGCACAGAGTCTTGTCATGTCTACTGATTACTTAGCAGAGTGTTATCGAAAAGATTCTGTATTGATTTGAAACAAAAACTCCAACTCCAACCAACTGGCTCCTCGAGAGTCATTAATTTGAAAATAATTCCTAAATTAGGTCGACAACTGCCATTTCGCCTAGATTTCGTAATACTCTCTCTACTGTATTTTATTTAAAAATTTTATTAAAAGTCTCTAGGTAAGTAATAAAAAAAAAAATAGTCTGTTGTGATACAAAAACGTATCATTATCTAAGCCTTGAATCGCAAGTAATACATAACAAAGCTGCTAAGATTCACAACTGCAGTATACTTAGATCAGTAACTTCTTCTGACTTTCAATCATATCCACTACTCTGCACATGTCAGCTACATTTGCCTTTCATATTCTGTTGCTCGTAGGCCAAGCCTTTTGGTGATTGGGATGAAAAGACACATTCACAAGCGACCTAGCAAAACTGTTCAAGGGGCGTCGTACAAGCAGGTCTAACTTTAGAGCGCAAGTCCCAATATTAATTTCTAACATACAGACATGGTGGTGTATCTGTGCTTATGCTTAATATAGACATTGAGAAATCAGACGCTTTTGACGTTCGTTGAAATGATCACATATTTCGAGTGTCGAAAGAAGTATTCAAGTGCCTCAGTTTTTTAAGACGGTGCAGGAATTACTTTAATATTTGCAAGACCTATATCCAACCCAAATTGGAATACAACTCATGTATGGTCGGATGCTTCAAAGTCTATTTTGGAGCTACAAGAGAGAGCGAAGGTTTTTATTGATGACGGTAGGATAGCCAAGTCTATCGATTCATTAGAACATTATCGCAATGTGGACCGTGCTATCGGTACTTTAATGGAATGAATTTCATTAAAAAAAATTAAGGAACTAATTTCTGGACTCATATATTCTTACGTAGTTCTCGTACTTGTCGTAGAGATCCTCCCTCTGTAGTTGATTGTCCAGTGAGTCGCATAACGCATTATAGGGAGAATTCGTTCTTTGGTCGCGCTGTTCATTTATGGAACAATCTTCCTGCGAATGTAAGACATGAGCAAATTTAAATAGAACGTCCATAGACACTAGAAAGGATAAGCAATTTGTTTCTCAATTTCCTATCTGTTGCTATACATACGTAGTTCATTTGATTTATCCAAAATACTCTATACCTTCTCCTTCCCACAATCTTATATCCTAGTACCAGCACAATGTACGGCATGAGTAGGGGTTATCCCCTGAGTGCTGATCTCATGAGAAAAAAAAAAACATATGTGTCTATGAGGATGATGATGATGATCTTTCACACATATTTCGAGTGTCGAAAGAAGCATTCAAGTGCCTCGGCTTCTCTTCTCGATGATGTAAGAAATACTTTACTCCATTTGGTAGCCCTTCTATTTAGAATACCTATTGGATGGATATATCCAAATTGGAATAAAACTCTCATATATGGGCCGGTACTCCAAGGCCTATTATGGAGCTTCTCAAACGCGTACAGGAGAAGGCGAAGGTGGTTATTGTCCAGTAGCCAAAAGGCAAGCCACGTTGTATCCACGCTTTGCTTGTGAATGCTGCCTTGTCGAGATATGCTTAGGTGGAAGCAATAACGCAGATAATATCGTCGATTTTATACTTGAAGCCGAGGAAAACTGGTATACGGTGAATCGATTCATCGGCATAGTGACAATCTGCGCAGAGTAACAGTTCTAATAGTAAGCGAAACGGCGATATATAGTCATAAAGAGCCTACCGTCTCCATGAAGTAATACCGAAAGGCAGGGTGTTCCAAAACTTGGGTTTGTTTATAAACCCAACCCACAGGGTTTTATTAGGTTTTTTGATGGTTTTTTTGGGTTTTGTAACTGCTTCAATTACATTGCTTTAATATTTATAATGCAATTTTGCACTCTTAGTGGGATTAAAGCCTCATTGTGTACTTGAGCTGTTATTATGAGCAAATCGGCCGGAATATAAAGAAAAGCAGACAAAAGTTGGCAAAAGTTGCCAAACAATTATTAGAAACTGTTTGCTGTTGGCTGTTTCGACGGATCACCTCGAAAGACAAGAAGTTTTCTGAGATGAGATTGGGACATTGGCTGAGAAATGGAGAGAAGATGTTAACAGTGGTTTCATAAATTTTTATTTTGATAATTTTGTTAATTATTATTTTTTTGAGCTAAAAAACGGACCGAATTCATTTGTACACCGAATATCTAAATTTTAATTATTTTTGGTGTAAATAAACTGCGAAAACCACCCGGGTTTTTAATTGGGTTACCCAGTGAGCTGTCAACCCTTCGAGAAAGGTAGTTCGATGGAGTCTAGAGGTGTTTAAGGGGGAGTGTTTTAGTACGTAAATATCATACATGCTTTGCAGTACGAGCTGTAAGTGTCTTTTAAAGATTCCACACCTCCTGCGTATCAAAAAAAAAGCTAAAATCAGAGGTTTTCCCTAAGGATTTCCACCTTAAAAGGTGTGGTAGTATGGCATATAAGACACTCGCCTACAAACCCAGAGGTCCGCGGTTAAATAACTGGCACTGGTTATGAGTAAAAACTTTTCAAACAAATGCAACTGCCATTCAGAGCCAGTATTTAACTATAGGCATGATTCAATGAGGCCTCATACAAAATTCGAAGCAGCTCATTTATGGAGAGAATTTCCGCTTTGTTCTACTTGGGATGTCGCAGGAATTATGTCTGTATGAATGTCTTGTTACGTTTTAACCTTTTGAAAACGTTTTAGTTCGTTTAAGTTGCTTTAAAATAAAATTAACACCACTTTGTTGTTGTTATACAGTTTTTATTTTCTCACTTTATCTTTATACAGTTTGTCTTAGAGCAGCAACTTAAGATTCGTTTATACAACACTTTTTATTTACGCCTTAACACGACTTTATTTTATGACTGCAAAACGATAACTACTTGACGTGGGTAAAGCAGCCTCTTTATATATCTACAGCTTGGAAAGTTCCGGAAATGTCTCAAACGCTGCCATATCATCTATTTTATATCCGTTACTTTTAAACGTGTCAAATTGTGTTACCTAAAGATGGTTGAATTGGCAGTGCTGCCAAATACACAAATAAGTACTCCATTGACAGGGTGACACATTAATACCAAATATACCAAAATCCTATAAAACCGTTTTAAAGCCGCTGATGTGCTGTATTTTCTTTTTAGGCATTTTTGTTTTCATAACAGTATATACGACAAAATAGATCTGACGACAGCTGTTTGTCACAAAAAAATAAAATACAAAAAATTACAGATAATTCTTAAACTAACCTCGTTTTTCTACATACCCTCGTCTATCGTTTATATTTTTATTTGTTTATAATTTGTTTTGTTTTTGTTATTTTGTTTTTTTCATTACCATACTCTAGCTCTTATAAATTTTTATTATACGTACTCTCATACCCACGCAAACACACGTATATACCCGTATGTTGTAAGCATATGTTATAATAATAAAAATAAATAAATAACATACACCCTCTGCCTGTACTGACTGTACTCAGTCATTCTAACTCTTATGCTTACACCACAATAGCAACAAAAATAACAGCAATAAGCTTATGTTAATGTAATTGTCATCAAATGTTTGCTCATTGTCTTCACCATGCACACACTCCCACACACACACACACACACACACACATGCATTTAAATTTAATAATAAATTAAATGAGAAACCCCAAAAATAAATAGAGAGCAAAAAGAGATCTATGGTTCTGCTCTAACTGTGTTAAGTGTTATTCATTTGATAGCTATAGTGTGTGTGTGTGTATATGCAAGTGATTCATTTCATACGTGTGTGTGTGTGTGTGTTTGTGTTATATGATGGTATTATTTTAATATTTATGAATGAGACATTATGGCAAAACAATAAAGCATATCACATAAACACACCAACACAAAATGTAATTATCTGCTCATGTACATACGTGCTTGTTTTTTGTTGGTGTTTTATTTATGAACAATAATAAAGAAAAAGAGGAGACAATGAAAAACTGTTATACGCTCTCTTAACACTCGATCAATTGTAATTGTCTTTTAAAGGAAAACATTATGCTCCTGGATTATTATTGAAACATAAAAAGAAATATTGTTTCTTTTTACTAAAGAATTTAATTTCAGCAAAAATAATATTAAGTTTTAATAAAAATAATATATTTCACTTCCACATAAATCCTTTAAAATTAAATCAATTTTTCATTTACTCTCCTCTTTTTATTTCGGTTTTAATTTTATGCAAAAATAAAATTCTGCTGATGTGGTGGAAAAATATTATGGAAAGAGCAACAAAAAAAATGATACGGTTTTAAGCAAAAACCCTAAACCAGAAATAAAAACTTTAAATAACAAATGCAGGCTGGCCGGCTGGCTGGCTGGCTAACTGGCTGAATGATGATGATGGTGAAAATACTTGAAAAACTTTCCGAAATGCCGAAATTTATGGCAATAATCCTTTTTTGAACAACTCGCTTCTGCAACCTCAAACGTCTGCTCTTAATATTACAGCAGACATCCCCAGAAATCAAAAGGATGTTAAAACAAAAGCTGAATGAAAACATCTTGACCAAGTGAATGGAAATGTGGCAGCAGCAGCAGCAGCAACAGCACTAAGTAGAGGGCTTAACTTAATAATGGTTGAAAAATGGTCACAACAACAGCAAAAATGAAAAAAAAGAGAACAATCGAAGGCAAATGTTAATTTTATTTCTTTTTTTATAATTCAATGCTGTTTAATGTTACATTTAAATATGAATTTCAAGTACATGAAGGCTTTAATGGAATGAAAATAAAAAAATAAAAATAAAAATAAAAATTTTTAAATAACTCAGAGGAAAAGCAATACAAACAGAGGTTTTTCAATTTAATTTTCCTGCATTTCTCTTATAGCACATAATTTGTAAGGACTGGCAAAAATATGAAACAGTGATCTGTTGTTGGTTTTCCTTTCATTTTTCTTTTTTTTTGTAATTATTTGAGGGCTTTAATATGATTTATTAATATAATAATGACTGTGATTATATTCTTAATTAACTTGGATTTTTTTTTTTAATTAAACACATACTTTATAGCAATTTATAGAAAAGTTTTAAACTTAAGGTCAGGGGTTGAAATTTTAAAATGTATTTCTACTTTATTCACTTTTTACATCAATTTATTAACAAAGTTTAGTTATAAGTCATATTATATAAACAACTTATGGCATTAGTTCTCATTCAGTTGATACTTAAATTGATGTATAGCATCAGGTTTTACTTTTTTTCGCCACTCATTTAGGAAGTAAAGCGTTAAGTTGGCAAAACTTTTCCAGATGGCGACCGATTTAACAGCTGTCAAGTGATTTATTCTCAGTTTGGTTTGGCAATTCATCATGAATAGACTCACGCCCGAACAACGCTTGCAAATAGTGCCGAATAGTTCCCCATTTTCATTAGCGAATTTTATTTAGCGATGAAGCGCACTTCTGGTTGAATGGTTACGTCTACAAACAAAACCGCCGCATTTGGAGTGAAGGTAATCCTCAAGTGTATATGGAAACACCGTTACATCCAGAAAAACTGTCTGTTTGGTGCGCTTTATGGGCTGGTAGAATCATTGGTCCGTACTTTTTCAAAAACGATGGTTACAATCAATGCTGATCGGTATAGAGTCATGATGACTAACTTTTTCATTCCTGAATTGAATAACCATGATGTCCAGGAAATATGGTTTCAATAAGACGGCGCAATATGTCTCACAACTCGTGCCACAATAGATTTATTGAAAGACACGTTTGGTGACCGCCTAATTTCACGTTTTGGCCTTCAAGATCTTGTGATTTAACACCGCTAGACTACTTTCTGTGGGGCTATGTAAAGTCATTGGTCTATGCGGTAAAGCCACAAACGCTTGACCATTTGGAAGACAATATTCGCAGTGTTATTGCCGATATACGGCCACAAATGTTGGAAAAAGTCATCGAAGATTGGACGTCCAGATTGCACTACATCCAGAAATCATATTTAAAATGTAATGCCACAAGATTATCTTTCGGATAAATAAAATTCATGTCAATCGACTTGCAACTTAAAGTTCTATACCTCTATAGAAAACACCCCTCATATGGCTTTCAAAAAAAAAAAAAAAAAAAAAAAAAAAAATACGTCCTACCATCAACGTCTTTGTTTTTCCCTCTTCTCCTTTAATCCCCACTAGCCTTTAGGTGCGAACCGCTTAGAGAGGTTGTTGTTGTATTATTCAGTAGCGAAGGTATAACACTGGCTACTGAATAATCAATAGCAGCGACCCACTTCATTGTGGTCTGCATTTGGAGAACATTTGTTCGATTTTTATTTGCTTATGCTTTCTTGTTTATTGTACTTTTTATCCTTCTTCTTCAGTTTATGTAATGGCCGGACGTTTTAGGATTGATTTCTGTAATTTGCGTGGACTACTGGCGCACATTTGTCTCTATAGGCCGGATGTCGTCGCCTTATGCGATACCCAGGTTTCTGAAAATGAGTATCATCTTCTACCCCTTTTTAACCTTCATAGTGGCCTTGCAATGTACAGGCAATCTTGCAGTCAGGTCCAGAGAGGAAGCCTTCAGAAATTGTTGTAATGACAAATGCGATCATACTGATTCGCTACGCAAACAGGTGAGATCTACGTGTGCCGCAGTACTTAGGCGTAACGTGCTAAAATTCTTACTTTTCCGCGGGGAAGTTGGAGCTTTTGGTCATTCATTAAAAGCCTTAGGAACAGCTCTAGTTCGGCTCCAGTCCTTATAAAGAACGACCAAGCATTCACTGACGCGGTTGAAAAGGCAAACCTTTTGGCTGAAATGTTTGCAGGTAAATCGAACTTGCCGGAAAGCGATCAGCCACTGCCCGAACTTGAAAGAGTATCAGTGACTATGCCTTGTATATTATTTCGAGCCCGTGCCGTTTCAAGGGTTCTTGCAAATCTTGAGGTTAATAAGTCTTCTGGGCCAGATAACTACAGATGGTCCGTATTCACCGCAGAAAAACAGGTTTCCCTGTATATACAAAGTGATGTGTATAATTTTGTTAGCCGCCCAGCTTTTTTTTTTCTCTACTAAACATCAGTCCGTTAAAGGCTATAATCGAGCGCACACTTTACTTAAGGTTTAAAATTCCCTATTTATTAGCAATTTATGTATAAGTAAAAGCTAACATTAATATCCTTTTATATTTTTAATAAATCCTCTTCCCTCTCTCGTCTATTAATTCTCTTTAATACTGACCCATATACGGAAATCATATTCATTATTTTGTTAGAACAGAATTTGAAATAGTGGAACAAATCATCTTTACAAATACAAAACAAGAAAGAAAAGTGAATCTCTTCTGAAGCTTTTCTAAATAAAAGAAATTCTCTATTTTCTTACAAATAAAACATAAACAAACCAAAATACATTTACACATACACACATACATAAAAAAAACCCTACATTTACCAACAGACACAAAGATTTGTGCTCCTTTTTATTATGGTCATACAATCAGTGTTGCCAACTTCTTATGATCAAAACGCGCAGACCTAGTACTCAAAAAACGCTAAAAATCACTAAATTAAAAAGGGTCCGCCATCTAACGTTTTTTTTTCTCAACTAGTACTTATTT
The DNA here is from genome assembly GCA_023159175.1 of Wohlfahrtia magnifica. NCBI lineage: Eukaryota > Metazoa > Arthropoda > Insecta > Diptera > Sarcophagidae > Wohlfahrtia > Wohlfahrtia magnifica. The sequence continues at coordinate 2,176,968 of JAKWBJ010000040.1, read as the reverse complement.
CGTGAATGATAACACTTAGCTCATGTCTGATTTGACAGATAATTAGTTTTACCCTTCCGCTGAACGAATATGGTTGTGTATACGCTTGAACTTCGCTTCGCTAAGTGGGCCTGTCATCGACTTACAGAAGATGCCGATTTTGCCAAAAAAAATCATCTTCAAATGAAGCTCATTTTGATCTTGGCGGGTATATAAACAAGCAAAATTGTCGCATTTGGGGCACAGAAAACCCGCACGCATACATTGAAAAGCCGATACACCCAAGACGAGTCACTCTTTGGTGCGGAATTTGGTCCAGAGGCATAATTGGCGAGACATAGAGGCGAAAATGAGCAAGGAGTGGTCGTTACAGTCAATGGCGATCGTTATCGGGCCATGTTGAACGAATTTTTGTTTACAAAAATTGAAGAGGAGGATATTAGTAACATTTGGTTTCAACAGGACGGCGCTACGTGCCACACAGCCGAAGCTACACTCGATGTTTTGCGCCCTGTTTTTGAAGATCGCATTATCAGCCGCAGAGCTGATGTCGTTTGGCCACCTCTGAGCTGTGATTTGACACCGTTGGACTTATCTTTGACAATTGATCCTTTAAAGGACAAATTCGTGAAGCCATTGGTGAAATATAGCTGCACACAATCGATAATATGCTTAAGAATTGGACCGTTCGTGTAGGCTACTGCATGGCCAGCCGAGGCAGCCATTTGAATGAAATTATTTTCCATTATTAACCGGAAGTATTGTACTTTCAAATAAAAAAAGAAATTTGAGAATGTATTCAGTAGTTCTTTGTATAGCTTTTAAAAAAAAAAAAATTACTTGGCGGACCCTTGAGTTTATGTGACTATTTGTAATCCAAACGCACTGTAAAAAAAGCGTTACAAAGATTTTTTAATAATTTGAACGATTAAATAATGAAATTAACAACGCTTTGGGACAAAACTTTTTCTTAATTTTTTGGTGCTGGTGTTAAGCAAGGTTGTGTAAGAACACTCCACTGCTGTTTAACGTTGTACTCGATTATGTCTTGCAGTGAGGCATAACCTTGGGACTTAACACAAAGTTGTCAGACCTAGATTACTCAAATGACATCTACCTCTTTGCTAACAGACATTGCGAAATGCAAAGAAAACTTGACTCTATACAATCAGAAGCATACAGAATGAGCTTGCGGGTAAGAATCTTCAAAATCAAAATTATATGAATCAATCAACGCTAATAACACAACGATCATCCGAATTCTGAATCAAAAATTTGGGAGGTGTCCTGTCTTCCAGCACAGATATTCAGAACAGATTAAACCTATTCAGGCCGACTGATTGCTAAAGGGCGTTTTCTTTCATTCAGACATTTATAAACCACTGTCTACGGTGTATTTTGAAAATTTTCTGGCCAGAAACCAGATCATACCCAGTTCTTGTAATAAAGGAAATGAACTGGGCACAAAACTACCACTTAGTAAAACTACCCATTGAATGGAACTCGCAGATAAACAGAAGAATCGAAAGGCAAGCCCATTACTAGGAATACAGATTTAAAGAAAAGCTTATAGCATGACTTTAGATAGGCGTAAAGGGAAAAAATTCGTTATGGCTCTGTGATCCCCTTTGGATCTTTAAAGGTGTAATAACAAATAACAAGTTTAGTTAAATACTTACAATTTTTAGCTTTCTTCTAAAACGACTTATAAGTCATGAAAAATGGGCTCTTAGATTTGAGATACGTTTCAAAAACACTAATTTATTCATTTTTTTACAAATATTACGAATTAATATTGGAATTACGTAGTTCTTACAGCATGAAGCATATTAAGTCAATAGTTTATATGAATTAAAGAGTTTATTGAATTTATTAAATTTATATTTCTTACAAAAAAATGCAAACAGAAAAGCGCTAACCTAGCGCTTTAAAAAAATGCAACTTTTCGCTAGTTGAAACGCGCTAAATATAGCGCGGAAGGCGTTAAATTGGCAACACTGCATACAATTGCTTTTTTTTCGTATATGTAAGCAAATGAGTATGAAAGTATGTATGCATTTATTTATGAGTACAAAGAGTAAAAACAAGAAAGAGAGCAAAGTGAGTAGAATATTAACAAAAGCATAACTTTAACATGTAAACATTTATGTAATTGCTTGTATGTACATATATTATACAAAAAATATATAAAAATAAACATTGAAAAGGAAAAAGCCAAAAGGGTTATAAGCAAGTTAAATAGGAGGGGAATGGGAAAATAGAAATTATTATTTTGCCTTTGGTTTAATCATAGGGTTCTGTTTATAGTTCGCAGTGATTATTTATATGAAATGAATGAATGGATGAATAAAAATGTAATGCTTTATGGAAATCCATAGTAAGTTGGAGGTCATAACATGAGTAATAAAAATAGAAAAAAAAAACAAAAAAAACAAAGAATATTTACTTGGTTTCACATTATATGTCTTATCAGAGTGGATCTTTTAGCTGCAAGACATATGAAATGGCTGTGTTTTCTTATTAAAAATTAAAAAAGACAAGCTATTATACAAAGATTCTTCAAAATAATAATAAAAACTTATACAAAAATTATTCAAAAACGCAGAAGAGTAGCTAAACAAGGTCGCATACGAGTAAATATAAAAAAGACTAAAAGGTTTTTAATTTTGATGAAACATCAACTCTTTTTTCTACAACACAACGTTACTTCACACAATTTGTTACAAAAATCATATCTTTATGATTTAAGGCTTTTATCTAAACAAAAACAAAATTACTTTACATATGAGAGAGAGAGGGAGAGAAAGAGAGCGAGTTAGAAATAAAGTAAAATGCAAAAACTATGCTTGTCTAACAAACAATTATTTTGTAATCCTAAAACGTTTTACCATAAAACACGGCTTTTTTGCCTGCTCTGCACTTTTAGTCCTGTTTATAAACTCTATGTATAGTCTAATGGATATAAAAATGTAGGTGTATGTGTATGTGTATGTGTATGTGTATGCTGTGCTTAGGTTTAGAGTTATTTAGATTTTTATTTAATTTAAACAAATACTCTCGTCTATACATACGAACATACATATTTATAAACTACTTCTACTCATTCGTACACCAGACATGCATTAATTTTCATTTTAAACAGCTAAACACACATACATATACAATGAAAAAATATCCCACCTAAAGCTCCCACTCACAATGAGTAGGAGAGTAATAGCAATACAATGTTATTGTTTATTATTGTACGAGTTTAACTGTATCTGTGTGTGTGTGTGTACAAATCTGTTATTATTTGTCAGTTTATTTATTTACATAAAATAGAAAGTGTTGGGTTTATTTACAGTATTTAACAACAGACATTTTAATGCATACAACAACAACAACAACAATAACAGCATTAACAACTATAACGATAACAACAGTGACACATACCTAACTTACAATCAAAATAGAAGTTCACAACAAAACCCATCAATTCTTTATTTACATTTAATATTTAAAATATTTCATATTCCATTTCATTCTCTATTCTCTTATACTCTCTACGTAGCTTTAATGTAATACAGCACTTACAGTTACACACACAATATAATAGAGTTGATAACAAACAGAGCGTGTGAGATCAAGAACAAAAATTTGCAAAAGGGGAGAAAAATGGTACTTATAAAGGAATAAATTAGACTATTTAGCAGTAATGAGAAAGTTGAGAATTTTCTGGTTTTTATTTATTTTTAGTACTAATGGCAACTCGACTACACTATGGGACAAAAATGAGTAAGTTATGGGTAAAAAATCGTTTTTGTTTTTTTGTCGTTATGCACTTATAAGCTAACAACTTAACTGAATATTAAACGATTTTACGTTTTTAATATCGAAAGAGGAGCAATAGATATAAACGCACGCAGTTTGTCCTATACAATAGGCATACCCCTATATTTATATATGATCCCTGGAGTGTGTGCATTACATGTCGGGGATTGTTCGTGAATTTCGGGTGTCTTTGGATGACATAGCGAGATATTCGGCGATTTGCCTTGCTTGGTTTCATGGACATGAGGTTTCTGAAGGTATAGGGTGAGCCATATAAAGATTAAAATTAAAAATGCAGTTTAAAATTTTGTCAAAATTATTTTTTTGTCGTAAAGTACAGTTGCTCTGTTTACAAGTGAAATATTTCATTCATATGGCTGCCGCGGCTGGACTCACAGTACCCCATGCGATAGGACTAATTTTCAAGAACTTTTTCGACAGTGGTAACACAAATGTGGCCTTCAAATGTTTAATTGTCTCTGGTTTGTCGGCACAGCACTTGTCTCTAACGGCGCCCCACAGAAAATAGTCCCACGGTGTCAAATCGCAGCTTCTTGGCGGCCAGCTGACATCACCGTTTCGGCAAATTAAATGGCCATCAAGCATTTGACACAATAAATTGATGGTGGCATGATGATGAAATTGTGGCATATCAATACCATGAAGAGCGGGCACAAAAAATCGATTATCATGGTGGGATAGGTGTCTCCATTGACCCTAATGGTTGCAAAATATCAATTATGGGCCAATGATGCCTTTGCTTTACAAACCTCACCATACAGTCACTCGTAACGGGTGCATTGGCTTGTGTAAGATCACATTTGGGTTTTCTGAGCATCAAATACAGCAATTTCGCTTACTAGCGTACCCATCACGATGAAAATGAGTTTTTTTAGTCTTTATTTTGGAAATAAATTTCCAATAAATCCCAACGTTGCTTAAGGGTAAATCGATACATTTGTTCAGTGGAGATTATGTACTAAATTATATGACAGAAAAAACGACATAAATATTGCATTTAAACCGATAGATTGTTTACTCTTTACCAATTTGGATATGATCGATTGAACAAACTAAAACTGATTGATTGAGAACATCGGTGCTCCACTGAAGTAGAATAGACGGCTGGTGTCACAGAAATTTCGGCAAATGATGATCACATCATGGGGAAATGAACTCACCTGCAATGAACAGTCTGGCTACATGTGTCTTACCAGAAAAAGAGGCAGCTGTTGCAGATATTACTGAGCTTTGCTCAAAGCATGGGAATTCCATATAATTATCTTTGCAGAAGTTGCATTGATGAAAAAGAGAAGGAGTCTACGGAACATCTGCTTTGCCACTGTCCAGAACTCGACAATTTGAGATTTGCAGTACTTGTCAGGAGGAAATTCGATAATAATGACTACTTTGAACGTACGACAAAATGCTTACCTTCATTAAAGTGATTGAATGAATTACGGTTACCAGACAGAAACTGCTAAAACCATGGTGTGGTAAAGGACACTTGGTAACACAACGGGAAACACATTTTGAACCCAAGTAAGTCGATGGCAGCTGCCATAGTAACCTTATCTATCCTATGGTTAGTTAAGGATAAAATGCAGATTTGCTTTTGAAAATTCGTTGAAAATTGAGAGTGTTTTTTAATAGAGCAACTCATGAAAAATCTTTTTATTTTAGAAAATTTGTTACTCTTATTGTCAAAAAAGTACTCTCAAAAAAAAATTTTTTGATGCCGAACAAAAACCTTCTTTCTTATAACTGAGATTGAATGATCCTTATGTGGAATTTGGTTTTAATATTGCTACGTTTTAATCTTTTTAAGACATTTGAGTTACTTTTAATGGCTTCAAACTAAAATAGACACCACATTGTTGTTGTCTTCGGTTTCATTTCTTCACTTTATTTTTATACAGTTTATGTTAATACCACGACTTATTTATCTTGCACTTAATACTCGTTTATACAACAATTTTTTTAACGCCTAAGCACGACTTTACTTTTATAACTGAAAAACGAGAACTATATCGACGTAGGCAAAGCAGGCTCCTTAGATTTCTAATTGTCTACAGTTTGAAAAGTTCCGGAAATGTCTCAAATGCTCTTATAACCTCTATTTATATCCGTTAATTTTAAACATATAAGATTGTGTTACCCAAAGATGTTCGAATTTGCAAGGCCGTCAAATACACAAATCAGTAAGACAATACCATGGTAAACCTTTATCAGCCTTGACACACACCAATAGTTAAAAAACCCACAATACAGTCGTAAAGGCACTAATGTGGTGTATTTCCTTTCTAGGCATTTCTATTTTCGTAACAATATCTATCAAAAAAAGGTTTTTCTTAAACAAATAGTACCCAAAGAGAATGTTATTCTAATTGTTTGGGGGAAATAAATTATCAAACGGCTTACCTACCCTTTTACTCTTATAGTTTGCTTCTTATCCTAAAAGTACTTTTTGTTATTGCAAATTGCAACACACCACTAGGAAAAGAAAATGTTTTAACATCAATTTAAAAAAAGTAAAAAAAAAATTGGCAAAAATGTAACAAAATTATTGTAAAACATAGTGTTTTGTTGTTATGTTTTCTGCATGTTTTAGCAAAAATTCAATTTAACAAAATTTTAACAGAATTTATTTAACACTCGAAAATAAAATTGTAAAATTAAAATTAAATGCAAGTAAATTTACAACAAACAACAAACGAGTGCATATGATTTTTAAATTTTTGTAAAATTTATTTTAATAAAATTATATCATTTAAATTCATATTGAAACATTTAAAGCTGTTTTAATATTCTCTGATGTCCTTATATGGTATTTTGGTTATAAAATTTTATTCTCATTTTTTATATGCTGACCGTTCTTTTTTAAGAATTTGAAATGTTGAGTTAAAATTCATTTTTCATTTTATTGTTCAAATGAAGACTTTAAAGGTCAGATTACAGGACAATACTATTTTGCATATTCTATGATTTATGGCCTATTTTTTAGTTGAAGTCTATACCTTTGCTTTTGTTCAGAAAGAACATTATTTAAAGGCCTTTTTCTCAGTGTTTTTAAACAGGTAAGGCTAACCTTGGAAAATAATTGGTAGGTCTTAAATCGCTCTTTTTTATCTTTTTTTTATTAAACGTGCTTGTGTGTTATATCAATCCCGCTATTCACACTCACTGCCACCACATTTACATCCAAACCAAAATATCGTTTTGATTTTTATTCATTAGTTAAGACGGTTTTTTTCTCTCTACTTTTTCATAAAAGTGAAATCCAATCTATAGTTTTTTATCGTTTTGGGAAAAGAAAAGCCCAGAAATTAATCATCGCAAAGAAGAGTAAAAGAAATGATAATAAAATTCCAAATGTCAGCAGAATTTTAAAATAAATGTGAAGGTTTTTTAATAATTTTCAGCAAAGAAGTCGTTTTATTGATTGCGTTTTGGCAAATCTTATGATACTTTTCCTCACATTTTTAAAAAGGCTTTTGAAAGCAAATGGGATCTTAGACTCCATATATTACACCGCAATCATAAGGCCCATCCTTACCTATTTCGCTCTCGTCAAGTGGTAGGCGAGTCGACCCTCATCATTGTAAATAAGGTACAGGGGCTGGCACGGCTGTCTGCTCAAGTTCCACTTTTCAAGCCACTCTGAATACGATGCTGGGCTTAAATTCCCTTCATATCTCTATCAAGCGTGTGCTTGTGAAATCCACTCAGGTGGACTGTAACATACTCGCATTGTTCACGGCACCATCCTACAAGAAGGCGGTAGGCAGATCTTGTGCCGGAGTACGGTATTTGAATTTGTCGCCATTTGTGCAGTAAAGAGTTGGCAACTCTTAGAAAGACAGCTAGACAACTGACAGTTAAGGTTTAGTAAAAATTTAGCGTTATTCCATAAACATTATGATTCAATAAAAATACAATTCGAATTTTGCGTCAATTTTGGTACACCCTTTACAAGGGAGCAATAGGCTGCTGTATCTATTCTTCCGGACGACGACATCAAAATCTATTCATAAAGCTCAGTAGCTTTAGCAGGCACAGTATTTGGTTCCACAAACTATCCGAGAACCACACTGTTATCGATACGGTCGCTAGCTGTATTCAGCAATTAAATCTCGAACCTTCGGATATTGGTATCTATGTGAACAGTCTTGCGTCGATAGATGCTCTCAGTTTTAGAGTAGTTTGGTCGAAATGCTTCCTCAGCTGAATTTGCTCAACTTGCCTGAACATGGTCAACACTTTCTAGTACTGACATGGCTGGCGAGCCATTGGAGCACTCGAGAAAATTATTTTGCTGATGAATGACCATCTAGGGGGCCATCTATGAGTGAGATTCTGCACAGAGAGACAAACATGTCCCCTTTGAATCGTTATCGAGGTTGATAGATGAGTAGACGTTGAGTAGTGCAGGGTATCTATAATGTTCTAGGCTTCCCTGTCGGTTAAAAGGATCAGTATTCTCCAGACTTTTAGTGAGAATACGATAGGATAAGAAGGAAAATTAATCGGTACACCACCTTCATTATTTATTTATTTCGACCAGTACAACACAACAAAATCATATCTTATACCACAGTATTGGGTAGATATTTGACAAACATATAGGAAAATTGTAAAATCTGGCAACACAATAATAAAGTCTGACAATTTTTAGGATAAACATACACACAACGCGTTGATGCGCAAGTACTTTGTTTTGTTTACAGTGAGTTAAGAAAAAAAAATTCACCAAAAAGTTGAAATTTCACAAAACATCGATGCAGTGCGTGAACTGATAACGCACGATCGTCATATGACATATTGTGAGTTAGAGGCATCCTTGCACATTAGTTGCTCTTCAACACATAAGATTTTGCATGAACATTTAGTTGTAAAAAAAATTTGTTTTCATTGGAATACCCCATAATTTATCAATCGCTCAAAAAAAGGCTCGCATCGATTGGTGTAAGAAAATGATGCTTCAAAAGACATGTATAAAATCGTGACAGGTGACGAATCATGGATATATACGTAGGAGTCGGAAACAAAACAGCAATCGACCGTGCGGGTATTCCAAGACAAGCTTAATCCAACAAAAGCTGCTCGTGGAAAAAGCACAGCAAGACATATGGTCGCCTGTTTCTTCGGCCGAATGGGTCGTGTGGCCACTGTTCCGCTAGAGCAACGTAGGACTGTCAATTCTGACTGGTACACGACCATTTGTTCGTCGTTAGTCTTCGGAGAATTTCGTAAAATCAATCGCCGTAGACGAATTATTCTCCATCATAACAATGCGAGCTCTTACACATCTCGTTAAACAAGTGAATTTTTGAGCAGTCTAGACATCGAATTGAGGTCTCTTCCTCCGTACAGTCTTGATTTGATACCCAAAATTAAAGGAATCTACGTAGTCACCGATTTATGAGCATCGAAGTAGCAGTTCAAAAATCATATTTTGAAAGTGTCTCAAGAGCAATGATAAAACTGCTTTAAAAAATGATTTGAACGAATGCAGAAGTGTATTGATGATCAAGGGGATTATCCTCAAAAACTAGTAAAGACATTTTCATTTAAAAAATATTTGTTATTATTTTCTATTGACGAATTATAAATAGAACCCCTCGTATTATACACACAAGAAAATAAAATAAAATTTTAAAAAATTAATTACGAGGGCAGATTGATATTGAAGCTACCCAAGTAGGAAAAAAACATTTTTTTTTCAAAAACCATTCATATCTCAACATAGTCTCCTTTTAGCTCAATACGCTTAGTAAGACGATTTTCCAATTTTTTTATACCATCTGAATAATGCGACTTTGGGAACTCCTCAAAATACGCATTAGTTTCGGTAATCACTTCTTCGTTTGAGATGAATCTTTTTCCCGCGAGCCATTTTTTCAAGTTTGGAAACAGGAAAAAGTCACTAGGGGCTAAATCTGGACTACAAGGTGGATGATCAACCAATTCGAAGTGGGTTTCTCGTAGTTTTAGCATCGTATCTAATGCAGTGTGAACCGGTGCGTTGTCTTGAAGAAAGAGCAGTTTTTCTTGTTTAAATGTGGTCGTTTTTCCTTGATTGCGTCAACCAATTGATCCAATAATGCACGATAATACTCTCTTGTGGATCCCTTTTCAAGATAATCGATGAGCAATATTCCGTGTGCATCCCAAAATACAGTGGCCATAACCTTGCCAGCCGATTTCGCTGTCTTCGCCTTCTTCGGAGCACTTCCACCAGCTTCCACCCATTGCTTCGATTGATTTTTGGTTTCAGGTGTGTAGTGGCCACGTTTCATCAACAGTTATTAATCTAAGCCAAAAATCAGCAGAATTATGCTTTATCATGTCCAAACACCGCTGTGAAGTGATCTGTCGAACTCGTTTTTGTTCATCTTGTTCCATCTTGCCGATAGCTTTTTCATATGCAAATGTTCATGCAAAGTGTTGAAAACACGTTCATATGATATGTTTACCATTTCAGCAATCTCATGTATTTTGACCCGGCGATCATTCATAACGATATCGAGGATTTTCTTGATATTTTCTTCAGTAACCACCTCTTTTGGCCTTCCTGTTGAACACAAAAGTTGCTTACTTCAAACGACTACAACAAATAAACTAATCGATGAATTTGGCTAAAATTTTAACAGCTGACGTTTGACAGATCGTAATTTCTCAGAAAGAAAAAGTTTTTGTGTTTGTGCTGCCATCTAGCGCTAGGTAGCTTCAATGTCAATCCGCCCTCGTATATTAAAAATTAACAAAATTAAAATTAAGAAATAAAGTTAATTAAGGGGGGAAAGGAAAAAAAGACAATCGCGTTCGCATCTAACCCACTGCCCTTGATTATTACCATAAGGCTTGATCTAGTTTCCCTAAATATACTCGTAGTATACAACTCAGGCCTTATAAAATGCTTCCACCGTTTCTATGCACGATTCCGCAATAAAACACTGCAATTCAGCAGTAAAGCACGCCTTACCAGTTCTTATAGTCTACGTCCCTTGTGGCTGCCTCGTTCTACGGGAGCCTAGACTAAGGCATCTTGGTGCTCATATCTTTCATGATTTGGTCTATCTTAGAGATAAAATGCTGACGAATCTGAGAAATCGACTCGATTTCTCTCGTCTCTGAAGTTCCGTCTTTGATGAGTTTTCGGGGTTTTATTCTTGAGAGTATCATAATTGACTATAGGGCGACCTTCTAGGGCAGAGCGGCCCATGTTACCTAGCCTAACTTTTTTTTCTCCGTCACTCCTCTAGGGAGCGTATTGGCTTTCCACAGAGTATCTATTGCTTTGTTTCAGTTTCTTTAATCAATTTGATATTTCAAGCTAATCCGCTGTAGCTTCCTCCATATGATTATTTTTTTTTTTTTTGTATAGTGGTGAAGATCCTTGCTAATTGGTGGTGATCTTTACTTTGTAATTTTTTCCCAGTAGGTGGCGAAGTTTTCCTGATCACTCGTCTGATGTTTGTCATCATCGCCAGGGGTATGCGAGAAGGGGTGCTCTTTTTTCTTTTTATTTATTTATTTTTTTTTTCTTAAATGGAGTTGTCTGGAGGGAAGTTGAAGCCATTTTTATTATAAAACATTCAAAACAACAAATAAATTTTTTTTCGTCATGTCCTCTGCTGGGGCTCGAACCTAACTTAACCTATTATTATTCTCTTCATGCAATAACATTTCACAAAGTCTTAAATTTAAGAATTTATCCTAATAATGACCTCTTCATTTGAGCCAAATCTTTTTAACCATTCACACAGTCAACAAGGGGATATAAGCAATTCATAGCCAATTGCTTAGATCTTTCCATACTGTATGGACATAAATACATATGTAAAACCGTACATTGTACTTAATTCAAATCAATGTTGAATCTCTACAAAAGCTCTGAGTCATATATCACCTCTTAAAAAATCTGTGATCATGACTCTTGCAGGCTAAAAACCCCACTTAACCTTATCGCGAGTATGTTCTTTAACACAAGTCCATGGTCTTTAATTTATTTCTGGTCTTGGAAGTATTCAAATGGATCCAAATTTCATCCACAGTAACAAAATGCTGCAAAAAATTGTTCGTATTGCTACATAAAGTCGTAGCACAGTTGCGCTTATGAGCGAATGTGAGTTGGGGTAACTATTGTGCGTATAGCTTTTTCATAGCCAAATAGATTTATGCAGCGTATAATGAAGAATTTATCGACTGTTCCTAGCTTGACGTCGTCTGTTGGGTGACTTAATAGTTTGACTTCAGCTATGCTCTTGCATAGCTTTAAGAAATTTAATCAACCCAAGCTCAAATCAACTTTTCTTTGTAATTCTTAACAAGAAATAATACCGCTACGAGTATATTATAAGCCATTTTCTAATTCTATTAAATTAATGAGAATAGAAAAATGGCAGAATTTTTTTTTACAATTCACTTGAAACAAAAAATCCTCTAAACACAATGACAACATAATTATCATTATTTTATTGTGAAGAGTTAATAGCGTATAATGCTCGACATTTACTTTGACTTGGAACAAAAAAATATCATTCAAAAGAAAAACATACGCAATATTGCTGTTGCATAACAGCAACAATAATAGTAATAAATACGAGGGCGGATTGATATTGAAGCTACCTAGCGCTAGATGGCAGCACAAACACAAAAACTTTTTCTTTTTTAGAAATTACGATCCGTCAAACGTCAGCTGTTAAAATTTTAGCCAGATTTATTGATTAGTTTATTTGTTGTAGGCGTTTGAAATAAGCAACTTTTGTGTTTCTTCGAAAATGGAAAAAAGTGAATTTCGTGTAGTGATTAAACACTATTATTTGAAAGGCAAAGCGGCGAAAGTGAAAAAAGAAAAGCTTGATAAACATTACGGCGAATCTGCTCCGTCAGATTATATGGTAAAATATTGGATGGCTGAATTTAAACGGGCCGAACACGCACTGCAACAATACTCATCAACAGGAAGGCCAAAAGAGGTGCTTACTGAAGAAAATATCAAGAAAATCCTCGATATCGTTATGAATAATCTCCGGGTCAACATCCATGAGATTGCTGAAATGGTAGACATATCATATGAACGTGTGTTCAAAATTTTGCATGAACATTTGCATATGAAAAAGCTATCGGCAAGATGGGTGCCGCGTTTGCTCAGTATTGAACAAAAACGAGTTCGACAGATCACTTCACAGCGAGGTTTGGACATGATAAAGCATAATCCTGCTGATTTTTGGCGTAGATTAATAACTATTGATGAAACATGGGGCCACCACTACACACCTAAAGCCAAAAAACAATCGAAGCAATAGGTGGAGGCTGGTGGAAGGGCTCCGAAGAAGGCGAAGACAGCGAAATTGGCTGGCAAGGTTATGGCCTCTGTATTTTGGGATGCATACGGAATATTGCTCATCGACTATCTTGAAAAGAGGTCCACATTCACAGGAGAGTATTATCGTGCATTATTGGATTAATTGGTTGATGCAATCAAGGAGTAACGACCACATTTAAACAAGAAAATGTGCTCTTTCTTCAAGACAACGCACCGGTTCACACAGCATTAGATACGATGCTAAAACTACGAGAAATCCACCTCGAATCGGTTGATCATCCTCCTTATAGTCCAGATTTAGTGACTTTTCCTGTTTCCAAACTTGACAAAATGGCTCGCAGGAAAAGATTCATCTGAAACGAAGAAGTGATTACCGAAACTAATGCGTACTCGTATTTTGAAGAGTTCCCAAAATCGTATTATTCAGATGGTATAAGAAAGTTGGAAAATCGTCTTACTAAGTGTATTGAGCTAAAAGGAGAGACTATGTTGAGAAATGAATGGTTTTTGAAAAAAAAAATTTTTCTTTCCTACTTACTTTAATATCAATCTGCCCTCGTATTATAATAACAAAAAAACAACAGATAATCCTCACAGAAGTTAATTTTATTTTTGTTTAAAATTCATAGAATTTCATAGAATAGAATAAAAAACCGTAAGTTTATGAATGTAAATGACATTGAGTTAAATATAATAACAACAATAATAACAAAAACATGTATAATAATAACAATAATAGCAAGCCTTAAGGCTTAAAATATGTTTAAAAAAAAGCTCTTTATCTCTCTTTCTCTCTCGCTCTCTTTAATTTCATACTAAATACGAGTGGCATGAGAAAAATTATGAAACAAAAAAAAACTAAAAAATTAACCACAAACACGCATAAAGCAAAACTAAAAAAAATTAAGAGATAGGGAGAGAGAGATGACAAAAAACAACAATAAAACATGTGTCACACAACAACCAGAAATTAACTGTATAAGTAAGGAAATCCCTAACCATGTATGTGAGTATGTGTGTAAAAAATATGTAAAGAAGTAAAGTTAAGGTTAAAAGCAGCAAAAAAACACAAAATTAAAATTGTTGTTGTTATCAGTAGTAGTACCCAATAAACCAAAACGATTTAGAAATGACCTGTCACAAGCTTACTTACATAAGCCTTAAGCTTAGAAGAGTGTAAAAGGCTTATTAAAAATTGTTTAATAATGAAAACTGAGCCCTTGCGATAATATTGCTGTCAATAATATACAGTAAGTAAGCTTAGAAGTAAATTAAAATGTCGAAGAAACATCATCAGGCACACAGGACGAAAACGGCTCTACCTGCAAAAACTCCAGAATGATGCCAGGCACGCATTAACCTTGACAAAACGTGAACGGCTACCAACAAACCAACGTCACTTATGGGAAGATATCAAAGCAATATATACTCAAGTCGCGCAGAAAACACTTGGTGTAGTGCAACCAAGTAGAAGAGTTTGGATATCAGATTACACTTAGAACCTGGTTTCTCAAAAAAGGGAACTAAAACTGCAGCTGAATAGCAACAATACCTTGAGGTAGTAATAGCATCAGCTGGCAAAACAAGTAAAGAAAGCTGCAAGAAGAGACAAAAGAAAGTTCCTGGAACGGCTGGCAACAGCGGCAGAAGCAGAAGCAGCTGACCTGAACAATATGAGTAAAATACACCAGACGATTAAATATCTCACTAATCAAAAGTGTAATAGGAACCAAGCCGTTGCTGATAACATTGGAACACTAATAACGAACAATGATGCACAAGCACAGAGATGGAGAGAACATTTTAATGAAATTAGTAATGTTACGAGCACTACTGAGGACAGTGAAACAATTGAGGACATAGATGAGGAAAACAGTTTAAGAATATCATGCAACCCTCCCAATCTGAATGAGATAAAAGAGGCGATTGGTAAATTGAAAAATAATAAGTCGGCTGGTGAGGATGGACTACTAGCGAAAATTCTACAGATTGACATCCAAACCACAGCTGAACTTCTACTGTCTCATATCACATCAGTATGGGAGGAGGAAAGGCTGCCACCTTACCAAAAAGTGGCGACTTAAAAGACTGTAATAATACCTGCAGTCATAATATAGGGAAGGCTTCAGAGCAGAATAGAAAACATACTACGAGGCGAACAAGCTGGCTTCAGACCGAATAGAAGCTGCGTAGATCAGGCCAACACTTTACGAATAATCATTGAACAGTCCATAGAATGGCGTACCCCCCTGTATCTACTATTCGTCGATTTCAAGAAAGCGTTTAATACCATAAGGCCAACGGCTATATGGAAAGCACTAAGAACCAAAGGAGTACCCCAGAAGATAACTCGAATAATTAGAGCGTTGTATGAGGATGCAGAACTTTCAGTTCTTCACAACGGAAACATCAGCCAACCATTCCACGCCAATGCTGGAGTTAAACAAGGATGCCCACTATTACCTCAGCTATTCACTATCGTGCTGGATGATATAATGAGCCAAGTCTGTTCGAAAAGAAAAGGGACACATGAAGTCTCTCACGCCAACTCGAAGACTTGGACTATGTGGATGACATTTGTCTACTTTCGCATAAGATTTCAAATATGCAGTCGAAAAAGGAGGACCTGAAAAGATTGGCTCGTAGTGTTGGGCCTGAGATAAACATCAAGAAAACCAAGGCCATGAGAATAAGCAATACGTGCATGGAAAATATCATGCTACAGGGTCAGTCAGTCGAGTATGTAGATAGCTTCTGCTATCTAGAAAGTACAGTGACTACAAACGTTGGCGCAGAAACTGACGTAGATAACAGACTCAATAAAGCAAGAGCGGCATTTTGACAACTGCAGTCAGTATGGAGAAGCCCACATATATCCAGACGATCTAAGCTCAGAATATTCAACCCATGTGTTAAATCGGTACTATTGTACGGCGGTGAAACCTGGCTTGTATCGTATAAAATCATACAGAAACTCCAGGTATTCTTTAACAAGTGCCTCAGAATCATATGCAGAATATTCTGGCCTAACATCATAAGTAACACAGAACTGTGGGGTATGACTAATGAGAACTATATACTATACTAAAACAAATAAGGAAAAGAAAGTGCGGATGGATCGGTCACATCATCCGAAAAAGTCCAGAAAGTATAACTAGAATGTCACTCGAGTGGAATCTTCAAGGCTCAAGAAATCGTGGTCGACCAAAAAGACCTGGAGACGCACAGTTATCCAAAAACTGAGGCAAAACAACCTAACATAGGGGAGGCAAAGTCAACAGCTGTAAGCCGTGTTAGATGGAGTTGCTTTGTGGAAGCCATATGCTCCCAAGAGGAGTAACGGAAAAAAAAACAGAACTTAAAACACTTCGTGCTGCGAAAATTAAGTTATTCCAGGTAATAGTTAGCATTTTATATAATCTGACTCCAAATTATTTTATGATAAATAGCTGCTCTTTCAGTGTGTCTTCTCTAGGAACAGTGTGTCTTCTCTGCTATCCTGAAAGTTCCATTCAATGACTAGTTTTGCTAAATCGTAGTTTGATTTCCTCAGAATGTGCTCAATCTATACCCATTTTCTTCTCACAATAGGGAGTATATTGGCTTTCCACAAAGTATATACTGCTTTGTTTCAGTTTCTTTAATCCATTTGATATTCTTAAGCGAAGTAGATGATTAATCCGCTGTAGCTTCCTCCATATGATTTTTGTGTATGTAGTGGTGAAGATCCTTGCTAATTGGTCGTGATCTTTACTTTAGCATTGTAATTTTTTCCCAGTAGGTGGCGTATTTTTCCTGATCATTCGCCTAATGTTTGTCATCATCGCCAGAAGTATGCGGGAAGGTAACGGGGCTTTTTTCTTTATTTTTAGATGGAGTTGTCTGGAGGGAAGAAGTTAAAGCCTTGTTTGTTTTTATTACTAAACATTCGAAGCCACAATTAAATTTTTTCTTCGTCATGTTGTTATACGTTCACTCTAACCACTACACCAGGCCACCCCGGTAGTCCATAGTTTATTTAAATTAATGATCTTATTGCCTTAAGTGACTTTTTATTTCTTACAAAAAATTACAAATAGAAAAGAGCTAACCTAGCGCGTTTCTGCAAATAAGCGCTAAAGAGAAAAAATGCGACTTTTGAGTTGTTGAAACGCACTTAATATAGCGCGAAAAGCGCTAAATTGACAACACTGCTTACAAAAAGTTGTAGGAAATTTCTTATGAAAAGCTTAATGCTACAAAAAAACTACTGAATAATTTCTCAAATTTCTTCTTTTATTTGAAAGTACAATCCTACCGGTTAATGATGGAAAATAAATTCATTCAAATGGCTGCCTCGGCTGGCCATGCAGTAGCCTACACGATCGCTCCAATTTTTAAGCACATTATAGATTGTGTGCAGCTGTATTTCACCAATGGCTTCACGAATATTGTCCTTTAAAGTGTCAATTGTCTCTGGCTTGTTGGCGTAACACTTATCTTTGACGGCACCCCACAAATAATAGTCCAACGGTGTCAAATCGCAGCTCAGAGGTGGCCAAACGACATCAGCTCTGCGGCTGATAATGCGATCTTCAAAAACAGGGCGCAAAAAATCGAGTGTAGCTTCGGCTGTGTGACACGTAGCGCCGTCCCTTTGAAACCAAATGTTGCTAATATCCTCCTTTTCAATTTTTGTAAACAAAAATTCGTTCAACATGGCACGACAACGATCGCCATTGACGGCTACTCCTTGCTCATTTTCGAAAAAAATGGCACAATTATGCCTCTGGGTTTGACTCGTCTTGGGTTTATCGGCTTTTCAATGTATGCGTGCGGGTTTGCTGTGCCCCAAATGCGACAATTTTGTTTGTTTACATGCCCGCCAAGATCAAAATGAGCTTCATCTGAAAAGATGATTTTTTGGCAAAATCGGCAAAGTTATGTCGCAATATTTCCCAGCGTTGTTGAAGCGTATACACAACCACATTCATTCAACGAATCAGCTAAGTGTTACCATTCACGAAATAAGCACTAGTTGAGAAAAAAAACGTTAGATGGCGCAGCCTTTACAATTCATTTAGATTTTGCTTGTGAAATGGTCTGTTGGGTACTTATTAACACAACTAATGTATGTATGTCTGTATGTTTGTATGGTTGTATGACTAAAATTCTTGTAGTATTAAAATGATAATCACTTTGTACTACTACTTCTCTTACTACAACTACTACTACTACTACCACCACTACTACTTTAACAACCATAATAATGTTTATAGGCATGTACTCGTATGTGTTTTAATATTAAGTTCATGAGTTTGTTTCATGTATCACACAAACAAAAATGTATAAAAACATAAAAGTTTTAAAGTCACTGCTCTTTATGTTAACGTCATAGAAATAAAAAAAAGTTCCAGTTTTTTTTACAGCTGGTTTCACAACAGTTTTTTTTTGTTTTTCTTCTATTTTTTAAAGGAATGTTAAGTTTGTCTTGTTTAGGAAATATTTTTGCTTTTATTTCTTATTTTTATTTTTCTCCATAAAAACCAAAACGAAATAAATAAAAAAATAATATTTTTTTCAAGTCTTTTTTTCCAATGCTTGAGCACTTCTTTTTCTTCGACTTTTATATTTTTATTTCAAATTTTTTATTTTCTTTGTACCAAAGATGGAAGGCATTGCTCAATTTCTCAATTCAAAGTCTGTTTTTATATCTTTTTTTTTTGTCTTCTCTATTTGGAATAGCAACCATGCTGATGGTGTTGATGATAATGATTGTGTTGACTATTTATACAAAACAACTGTTAAGTATGAAATAAATATAACAACAACAACAAAATCGTAAACAAAAAATGCCAAAAATGAAATGCCACTCGTAAAAGATGATTTGCCAAGCGTGACAAATATCTCCCTTACCCTCTGTGTAACATTACACAAGTAAATAACTCATAGTCCTTGGCTCGTATTACACAAACGCCAAGTAAAAAAGAAAAAAAAATCTCTTAAAAAATATAAAAGAAAACTCATGGCATAAAATCCGTTGGAAATGATAATATCTATTATAATGGAGTACTTGAATTCTACTTTATTACTTTTTGATTTAATGATAATCTTTATATTAATGTTTTTAACCAAAAAACAAAACAAACAAAAAAGAAGAAGAATATCACTCACATTCACACACAAACACTTTGATTTCCTATCTAAAGAGAGTTTGAGAATAAAACATATGAAAGTGAAGTTAGTGAAATCGAAACCATAGAACAGCCGAAAATTATATGAAGCAAAGAAATTCATTGTGTTGCTATTTTTCAGAAGATAACATCATCAATTTTAAACATTTTTCACTAAATAGATACTATACAGACGTTTGGCCTCAGGTCACATCTTAAAATACCTTTAAAAGCATATTTCTCATAATAAAAGCACAACACAGAACGTTTGTTTGGCAGTTAGAATACAACCAGCAGCCAATAATAACTTCAAAGGTCACGGTGATGCTCTAACACAAATAAAGGGTTCGCCGTCTAACGTTTTCTTTTTCAACTAGTGCTCATTTCGTGAATGGTAATACTTAGCTCATGTCTTATTTGACAGATAATTAGTTTTATCCCTCCGCTGAACGAATATGGTTGTGTATACGCTTGAATAACACTGGGAAATATTGCGACATTACTTTGATCGATCGACTTACAGAAGATGCCGATTTTGCCAAAAAAAATCATCTTCTGAGATGAAGTTCATTTTGATCTCGGCAGGTATGTAAACAAGCAAAATTATCGCATTTGGGGCACAGAAAACCCGCCGATACACCCAAGACGAGTCACTGTTTGGTGCGGATTTTGGTCCAGAGGCATAATTGGGCCATTTTTCTTCGAAAATGAGCAAGAAGTCGCCGATGATACAGTCAATGGCGATCGTTATCGGGCCATGTTGAACGAATTTTTGTTCACAAAAATTGTAGAGGAGGATATTAGCAACATTTGATTTCAACAGGACGGCGCTACGTGCCACACAGCCGAAGCTACACTCGATGATTTGCGCCCTGTTTTTGAAGATCGCATTATCAGCCGCTGAGCTGATGTCGTTTGGCCACCTCTGAGCTGTGATTTGACACCATCGGACTATTATTTGTGGGATGCCGTCAAAGATAAGTATTACGCCAACAAGCTAGAGACAACTGACGCTTTAAAGGACAATATTCGTGAAGCCATTGGTGAAAAACAGCTGCACACAATCGATAATGTGCTTAAAAATTGGACTGATCGTGTAGGCTACTGCATGGCCAGCCGAGGCAGCCATTTGAATGAAATTATTTTCCATTATTAACCGGAAGGATTGTACTTTCAAATAAAAAAAGAAATTTGAGAAAATATTCAGTAGTTTTTTTATAGCATTTAAAAAAAAAAAATTATGTGGCAGAACGATAACAAGTAGACACCAACAAATAAACAACAATTTCATTTATTTCTGAGATAGATCTTGATGAAAGCAAAAGTATGTTTCATTACGTTTTTAGGTTTCTTATTTGTGTTTTTGTTTACTTTTTTCATTTTATTCCTAAACACTCTGGCCACCTTTGCTTTAAATATTCTCTAAAACCTACCTAAACGTATGATTAATATTAAATATTAATAATAATACGTATACGCTCTGATAAAACTCTTAAGCTTAATGTCCGTACATTTAAGCATATTTTTCACAAATTTATATTCAAAAGACTTGAAAATATTAAAAATAAATTGTAATGTTGACGATATTTAATAAAAAATCGATTGTATACTTAGAACTCAGGTATATTAAACGATTTGAGTAATAAAAACCAATTGAAATATGTGGCAGAGGTTTTTAAAATTATTTTTCAAGTAAAGTACCGTCATAAGGCAAAACAGTTAAAAAGAAAACTTTTTATAAAAAAAAGTAATAATTTTGCAGTGAACCTTAAATCTGTTGCACTTTATTAAGCGGTTGTGTTCTGGACAAAGTACTATATTATTATTACTATTCTCACACGGAAGAGCGTTGGCTGTGTGTAGCAAGTAGCACCATCCTGTTTTATTAATTCCCATAACATTCCATGAAGGAACACGGGGACTTCTCTCAGTCAATGAGCTACACTCGATTCTATTTTTAGACTCAATGAAAGGGACCTACAATTTAACGCCAGAAACTGCATTAGGGAAGTTTTCAATAGTGGTAATACTCATAACCAGTTACCAGCCGCTGTTGAAAAAATTTATTCGTTTTCCAGATAGTCTGGCTTGGTATTGGTAGGCGGGTGGCTTACCTACCATAATACAGCGGCACCATCCTGTTGGAACCACTTATTATCCAGGTCTATATCCTCAATTTCTGGCCACAAGAAGTCCTTATCAGCTAGCTATAGCGAACGCCAGTCACCATAACTGCCTTATTTTTGTAGAAGTACCGCCCGATAACGCCGCCAACTTATAAACCACACCAAACAGTTACTCTTTGTAGACACATCGGCTCTTCAACAATCACTCGTGGATTCTTATTTACCATAAAGCGACAATTCTGCTTGTTAACGATTCGACTGAGGTGAAAAAGGACATGAAAGAGATCTTAACGCGCTGCTCAATTATGTACCTCTCCATGATTAAATTTGTCAAACACTGAAACACGGAAATATCAAATTAAGTTGGGCAAAAAACTTGACGTTAAGGTGTGACTCACAATTAACGTCGTGCATTATGGTTGGTCCACCCTTTATTTAATATGTTTTAGAAGAAATTGAAATTGAAAATTTCAGTTAAAGAAATTTTAAAAAAATGTATTTTTTAAAGACTCAGCAACTTAATTTGACGCGGTGGTTAAGCCCATACTTATGTATGGTGCTGTTGTGTGGCGGAAGAGTATGAAGGAGTCTACATATAGCGAAATCTTCAACAGTGATCTGCGAAGTGCGGCACTGACTTTTACAAGTGCGCTCAGGTCTAGTCCTTCGACAACTTTGTTTGTATTGTTGAACCCGCTTCCAGTAGACTTGATGGCTAAGCAGATGACGACTATGTATGCGATAATGTTGGGGATGGAAAGACAAGACACTGCGACCCATAGGATTTATTGTGCCCCTACCGGTCTATAGTTTATTCAGCAGGTATGCTGCCTTCTTACTTTACTCCAGCAGCTCTGAAACCAGGCTATGTCACCCAGCGAAACCCTATGTCTACATAAACATTCCCACTGAAACCTACCAAGATCCCCATATTCACAAAATATGTGGTTCGCTGTCTCTGATGCCTGTGAGTAAAGTCTACAAGCGTCAACATCTGTGACCGCCATCCTCTTGAAATGCGCTCTTAATCTACAGTGAGCCGTAAGAAACTCAGTAACGAGTCCCTAATCCGGCCCGCCATACCTGAGAACCTCAGATTGAAACCAAAAATTGCGAATTGATTGCCGCCCTAAAATGGCGAAGTCCTCATTGAGCATTCCAGTGTTCCAAGCATCTGACAATTCTCCAATCCTTGATTTGATTGAGGATGGTAATGCGTGTTGCTGCACAGCAAGGTCATGGAACTGTTTCTGGCTAATGTATCCACTATTCTAGTACCATATACCCAAAACAACTGGACTTTATTTCCAAGTGAAAGCTCTTGTAACGTATCGTTAGATAGATGTCATACGTTTAAAGCCAAATGCCCTTAAAACAACTTGGCGGTTAGAAAATATACAAATGGTCTTACCCTTGAGCCCACTGACCAGGTTGATTTGAGCACATATAACATATAACAATGGCCATGATCTCAGCCTGGAAGACACTTATCGTTCTTTCAAGTGGGATAGACCAGCACCGACATCGTCATTCATTTTTGAGCCATCGGTATACCGACTTAGATCAAACTCACTCCGAACTAAGACCCCATTAAACCAACAATCCCGTTCCGTAAAATTAACCAAGAATCTCCTGCTAAAGCACAGATCCAAAGGCATAACATCCAGGACAAAAGATGGTTCTCCGACTTTGAGGAAAAATTTTGTGGCCGAGCATGCTGCCACCCCCTCAATAGATATGAAGCGGTGCTTAGCCGATGAAGTATAAAATATATTAGAACGGATTTTTAATTAAGGCAACTCTTAAGGCAATTAGTCAATTCCAAAACATTGTGTTTTATGTTCATGTGCATAAGGGGAACATAGGATGCAGATCGAGCAAAAATCTTCTTAAGTTTCATTCATATATAAGTAAATTTTGTTTAAAAGATAATTGAAGTAGATATTGAATGATCGTAATGGCCTTCCTACATCACAAAGATGCAAAAAAATCATTGCTAAATAGTAAATCAGTACTACTTTGTACCTTTAACCGGAATAAAGCGATTATACTAGTTCTGGGTAGAATGTTGCACTATAAGCTATCAGGACTAGCAAAAATTAGTCTGTATTTTCTCTCATTAAAATATTTTTTCTCCGTCACTCCTCTGGGGATTATATTGGCTTTTCACAAAGCATCCATTGCTTTGTTTCAGTTTCTTTAATCAATTTGATCCTTCAAGCCAAGTAGATGGATGATTAATCCACTGTAGCTTCCTCCATATGATTTTGCGCAGCGGTGAAGATCCTTGCTAATTGGTGGTGATCTTTACTTTAGCAGTGTAATTTTTTCCATTTTCTTCACAAAACCTTCATTGCTTTGTTTCAGTTTCTTTAATCCATTTGATCCTTCAAGCCAAGTAGATGGATGATTAATCCACTGTAGCTTCCTCCATATGAATTTGCGCAGAGGTGAAGATCTATGCTAATTGGTGGTGATCTTTACTTTAGCAGTGTAATTTTTTCCATTTTCTTCACAAAACCTTCACTGCTTTGTTTCAGTTTCTTTAATCAATTTGATACTTCAAGCCAAGTAGATGGATGATTAATCCACTGTAGCTTCCTCCATATGAATTTGCGCAGAGGTGAAGATCCTTGCTAATTGGTGGTGATCTTTATTTTAGCAGTGTAATTTTTTTCCAGTAGGTGGTGTATTTTCCTGATAATTCGTCTGATGTTTTTCATCATGGCCAGAGGTATGCGGGAAGGTCAGGAGGCTTCTGCTTTCTTTTTTATTTGGATGAAGTTGAAGCCTTTTTATTACACATTCGAAACCACAGTCTTTGACAATATTTGCTCTCATTATTCGTGAATAGTAACCTTTTGGACTACTTAGAATGGCCTATCCGAAGTACACTTCACTTTAGTAAAAAGTTTGGGTTATTAAAACCCCTTAAAAGAGTGACAAACTAAGTTCTATCAATATATCACCGTATAATACATTCGCATGGAATTCTATATGACACATTATTCCTGAAACATGTGGAAAAACATGAAGAAATAAATTCAATGTTTTAGAACCTCACTTTTGAAGCATCACAACACAACTTATCATGAGTCATAAAATATTATACAAATAGAGGAATATCCTCTCTGGAGACAGATGTCATATAAATAAATATTTTACACAAATGACAAGTTGTTTGAAATACAAGCAGAAAAAAAACTTTTCTATAAACTTTAACGTATTTTTTCTTTTAAAGTTCAACCATAATGTGGTCCTTAACACACTCTTATGCTGCGTTGCAACAAAAACTTGCCAGATATTTTGTTCCTTTTTTGTAATAAAGAAATAATCACAAAAGAGAAATATATTTTAACAGATGAGAGTTGCAAGGAAAATGAAAGAAAAGTTTGTTCTTCTGAATAAATATGTAAAAAAAAAATTAGTTAATTACTTAAAAGCAACTACAAAAACGACAACAATAATAATAAAAGTAATGAGAAGCAACTTATTTAGATTAAAGGAGTAAAAGAGTTCTTTTCTAACAATCTATGTGGTTGCCTTGTGTTTTACAACGAATTTTTGACTATTCATTCAGTATAATAATTCATTCTACTCCACAGAACTTTGTTAATCTTAGCGGACGCATTGTCCAGAAAGGGTTTCATGACACCCTATATAGATTCGGAAGCTTGCTATGAAGTACCACTCACTACTGTCTTCAATATAATCAATGATTAAGAAATTGTGAGATGCTTGGAACACTGGAATGCTCAAAGGGAATCTCACCAATTTGGGCGCCGTTCTAAGGTTTTCAAGTATGATAGACCGGACTTGAATTTTCTTACGCAGTTTCGACGTGCTGAACTGCGACACTAAATCGACGTGCCAAATTTTATTAAAATACCTTTAACAGGAGCAGATATAAAGAAATAACCGCCTACTTAATTTGTGTGGGAGGTGTCATGACCACTTATTCAATCCCGTTCGCACTCGCTGCAGAACTTAGCTTATGTGCTCTGAATCGACGTACCAAATTTTATTAAAATACCTTTGACAGGAGTAGAGACAAGGAAATACCACCTACAGCGCCATCTGTTGAGAATTATTCGCCTTTTCTTTTTTCCTAGAACTTCGCGTAGCAATTGCGAATAAAATCACAGCAGGAAGTATCCAATTTGATCACGTCGTTTTCAAGTTTTAAGCATCCGAACAAGCATCGCTGACAAGATTTCCAGTTGAAACTGGAGGGCCTAGAAAAATTGGCACGTAATGTTGGACTTGAGATAAATATCAGGAAAACCAAGACTATGAGAATAAACAATACGAGCATGGAAAACATCATGCTAAAGTGTCAACCGGTTGAGTATGTAGGTAGCTTCTGCTATCTAGAAAGTACAAATGGACTACAAATGGTGGTGCAGAAACAGATGTAGATAACAGGCATTTGGACGACTGCAGCCAGTATGGAGAAGCTCACATATATCAAGACTCAAGAAATCGTGGTCGACCAAAAAACATCTGGAGAACTAAGACAGAATAGCCTAACATAGCTGGCTCGTCATAGAATAGAGGTGTTGCGGAGGGGCAGAGGAAACTGCGCAGTCTCCAGGCTGCTTTGGTAAACTCGGCAGCTCTAGTGCGGAGTGGATCCTCAATTCCTTTAATTCATTTTCTTTCCTCTTTCCCTTCCTAATTTTTCCGTCCCTTCTTTCAAGTTCTAAAGTATAATAACCTTAGAAACAGCATTTTTTTATATTTTACTTGCTGAGTTCTGCCAGAAAGGGATGAAACTTGATGACGAACACTTTCGGTTAAAATATTTTCTAAAAGTTTAAGTACTGTATTCAACTTGGCGATTCCTCGATAATTCGAAACTTTAAGTCTGCTTTAAGTCCATTTTTGAATAAAGGAATTACGAATGATCTTTTCCAAATTGAAGGGAAGTATCCCATTTCAAGGGACTTATTGAAAATTACAGTCAAAGGTTCACAAAGAAGTTCGTAAGAGAATTAGGTTTTCCGTCAGGACTAGCATAACATGAATTCTGCAATGATCATAAGTTTAATGACACTGCTTCAATACCGACTGAAGAAAAATCTATATTCGTTGTGGAAACAATATTATAAGGGTCAGCTTACGTAATAGCAAAAAAATTCGCAAATAGGTTACTAACAGATATCTCATCATCAGCACAGCGGGTCCGCCATCTAACGTTTTTTTTTTTCAACTGGTGCTTATTTCGTGAATGGTAACACTTAGCTTATGTCTGATTTGACAGATAATTAGTTTTATCCTTCCGCTAAACGAATATGCTTGTGTATACGCTTCGCTAAGTGGGCCTGCAATAGACTTACAGAGGATGCCGATTTTTCCAAAAAAAATCATCTTTTCAGCTGAAGCTCATTTTGATCTTGGCGGATATGTAAACAAACAAAATTGTCGCATTTGGGGCATATAAAACCCGCACGCATACATCGAAAAGCCGATACACCCAAGACGAGTCACTGTTTGGTGAGGATTTTGGTGCAGAGGCATAATTGGGCCATTTTTTCTTCAAAATGAGCAAGGAGTGGCCGTTACAGTCAATGGCCATCGTTATCGGGCCATGTTGAATAAATTTTTGTTCACAAAAATTTAAGAGGAGGATATTAGCAACACTTGGTTTCAACAGGACGGCGCTATGTGCTACACAGCCGAAGCTACACTCGACGTTTTGCGCCCTGGTTATGAATATCGCATTATCAGCCGCAGAGCTGATGTCGTTTGGCCACCTCTGAGCTGCAATTTGTCACCATCAGACTATTATTTGTGGGGTGCCGTCGAAGATAAGTGTTACGCCAACAAGCCAGAGACAATTGACGCTTTAAAGGACAATATTCGTGAAGCCATTGGTGAAATACAGCTGCACACAATCGATAATGTGCCAAAAAATTGGACCGATCGTGTAGGCTACTGCATGGCCAGCCGAGGCAGCCATTTGAATGAAATTATTTTCCATTATTAGCCGGAAGGATTGTACGAGTACTTTGAAATAAAAAAATAGCAGTTTCAAACAGAAATTTATTAGGCGGACCCTTTATATACAAAATAAATTTAATTAAAATGCTTTTCTAATGCATTAGTACTCGTGGCTGTTATACAAAAACCAAATCCATTCGCCTCTTATTTTGTAATAAGCACTTCTGGTTTTAAGCGCTGTAACAAAGGGTATTTTATAAAGTCGGCCACTTCCCACTAGAATGTTTTTTACTTACATTTGCTATTGTTGTTGTTTTACTTAATTTTTTGATTACATTTAATTTTAATTCGTTTTGTAATGCAAAGTTTTTAATTCACTTAACGCCTTAAGCTTGTTATAAAAAGGAAAAAAGTTAAAAAAAAAAAATAAAAATTTTTCTTCTTTTTATTTCAAAGAAAACTCTTGTGATTCATTTCATTTTGATGGGTACATTAGATTGTAGACAAATTATTCTTGGGGTTTTTGTTCTCCTTTTTTTTCTTTATTTTGTGCCCGCAAACAAAAAAGGAAATTAAGATTTATGACGACAATTTTACAGTTTTAATTTAAGACACTTTATCACTTTATCAACAACATCAACCCCAACAACGCCATATTAACACAGACAATGAACCAACTAAACACACAGCAGAAGTAATAGCAATAGCTGTGGCAAGCAGCTGAAGAGTTAATTTGTGGGTCCAACAGAAAACAAAAAGAAATTTTGAATTATTTTTAAAGAAAAATAGTTTAAAAAATTCGATAAATGATTGTAATTTACTTATTTAATGATACTCTTTTATAAATCAATTTTTACAAAAAACATATACAGTGTGTCAGGAATGAGCTTACACATTAAAAATAATTAAGTACTTACAACTTCATCACCAATAAAATGACACTTTTTGCTTCCTAATGCTAAATTTTTGTATTTTATTATAATAATATACGAGGGCAGATTGACATTGAAGCCTACCTAGCGCTAGATGGCAGCACAAACACAAAAACTTTTTCTTTCTTAGAAATTATGATCTGTCAAACGTCAGCTGTTAAAATTGTAGTCAAATTCATCGATTAGTTTATTTGTTGTAGTCGTTTGAAGTAAGCAACTTTTGTATTTCTTGGAAAATGAAGAAAATTTATTTCGTGTAGTGAATAAACACTATTATTTGAAAGGCAAAACGGCGAAAGAGACAAAAGAAAAGCGTGATAAACATTACGGCGAATCTGCTCCGTCAGATTACATGGTAAAATGTTCGATTGCTGAACTTAAACGGGGCCGAACAAGCACTGCAACAATACCATCAACAGGAAGGCCAAAAGAGGTGGTTATTGAAGAAAATATACAGAAAATTCTCGATATCGTTATAATGATCGCGGGTCAAAATTCGTGAGATTGCATATCATATGAACGTGTGTTCAACATTTTGCATGAACATTTGCATATGAAAAAGCTCAGTGTTGAACAAAAACCAATTCGACAGATCACTTCACAGCGGTGTTTGGACATGTTAAAGCATAATTCTGCTGATTTCTGGCGTAGATTAATAACTGTTGATGAAACGTGGGTCCACCACTACACACCTGAAACCAAAAATCAATCGAAACAATAGGTGGAAG
Source organism: Wohlfahrtia magnifica (assembly GCA_023159175.1). NCBI lineage: Eukaryota > Metazoa > Arthropoda > Insecta > Diptera > Sarcophagidae > Wohlfahrtia > Wohlfahrtia magnifica. The sequence goes on along the minus strand of JAKWBJ010000040.1, from coordinate 2,147,967 downwards.
CTGGTGGAAGTGCTCCGAAGAAGGCGAAGACAGCGAAATCGGCTAGCAAGGTTATGGCCACTGTATTTTGGGGTGCACACGGAATATTGCTCATCGATTATCTTGAAAAGGGATCCACATTCACAGGAGAGTATTATCGTGCATTATTGAATCAATTGATTGATGCAATCAAGCAAAAACGACCACATTTAAACAAGAAAAAAGTGCTCTTTCTTCAAGACAATGTAGCGGTACACACAGCATTAGATACGATGCTAAAACTACGAGAAATCCACTACAAATTGGTTGATCATCCACCTTATAGTCCAGATTTAGCCCCTAGTGACTTTTTCCTGTTTCCAAACTTGACAAAATGGCTCGCAGGAAAAAGATTCATCTCAAACGAAGAAGTGATTACCGAAACTAATGCGTATTTTGAGGAGTTCCCAAAATCGTATTATTCAGATGGTATAAAAAAAGTTGGAAAATCGTCTTACTAAGTGGAGACTATGTTCAGAAATGAATGGTTTTTGAAAAACAAAAATGTTTTCTCTTCTACTTAGATAGCTTCAATATCAATCCGCCCTCGTACATACATATCTTCTAAAATCTTAAGTAAGAAATAGAACCAATTTAACAAAATACAAATTATACCCATATTTGATATTGTCAACTTACTCTTTACACAAAAATTAGAAAAATATTGATAATAAAAGCATTTTTCAGACTTTTAATATTTGGTATGACCTTCTTTGGCATTTATACCCTATGGTAGTAGCTTTTGACACTCTTCCTTTACTGGAGTTAATATGCTATAATGTTTTTTGGTCGACGTTTAGCCACTTTTCTTTCAAAAAACTGACAAATTTTTAATAGGGTTTAAGTTGGGGCTTGTACAGAAGTGTCTATAACTTTACCGCATTTATAAAGAAGCCACATTCGCACTAAATGCGAATTATTCTTAGAATCGTTGTCCTGATAAAATTTAAATTGGGGTTGTTGTCCCTGAAGAAGCCGAATTTCCTAGTACTGCTTATCAAAGGGGTCTTTAAGTGTCTTAGTATTGACGTGTATTCATTGTTGATTCTATAAAAGCAAAGTCTTCTAGGCTTTCCCTTGAGACACACCCTTAAACCAATATTAACGCTTTTCTATGATTGCTGCAGATAATAATGATTTCTTATATACTGCTCTTGATTATTATTTATATTTTAAAACTGCCTACCGAACCGTTTAACGACAATCGACAACATCGCAATTCTCTTCAAACTCTTTCACAAATATAGGGTCCGCCATTTAAAATTTTTGTTTTGAAAATGTTATGAATAAAAAACAACTGAATATTTTCTCAAATTTCTTTTTTTATTTGAAAGTACAATCCTTCCGGTTAATAATGGAAAATAATTTCATTCAAATGGCTGCCTCGGCTGGCCATGCACATTAAGCACCTTATCGATTGTATGCAGCTGTATTTCACCAATGCCTTCACGAGTATTGTCCTTTAAAGCGTCAATTGTCTCTGGCTTGTTGGCGTAACACTTATCTTTGACGGCACCCCACAAATAGTAGTCCAACGGTGTCAAATCGCAGCTCCGAGGTGGCCAAACGACATCAGCTCTGCGGCTGATGATGCGATCTTCAAAAACAGAGCGCAAAACATCGAGTTTAGCTTCGGCTGTGTGGCATGTAGCGCCGTGCTGTTGAAACCAAATGTTGCTTATATCCTCCTCTTCAATTTTTGTGCACAAAAATTCGTTCAACATGGCCCGATAACGATCGCCATAGACTGTAACGGCCACTCCTTGCTCATTTGCGCAGAAAAATGGCCCAATTATGCCTCTGGTCCAAAATCCGCACCGAACAATGACTCGTCTTGGGTGTATGTGCCCCAAATGCGACAATTTGGCTTGTTTACATACCTGCCACGAACAAAATGAGCTTCATCTGAAAAGATTTTTTTTTTTTTTGTAAAATCGGCATCTTCTGTAAGTCGATCGCAGGCCCAGATTCCCAGCGTTGTTCAAGCGTATACACAACCATATTCGTTCAGCGGAAGGCTAAAACTTATTGTCTGTCAAAGCAGACATGAGATAAGTGTTGCCATTCACGATATAAGCACTAGTTGAAAAAAAGACGTTAGATGGCGGACCCTATATTCCGGCGGAATATAGGATCTGCATGTTTACTTATTATGGTTTCAGGGCCAGATCCCCTTTTTAATTTTAATATTCCGCCTTTTTTAATTCGATTTTTCCACTAAAAGCATTGCTGATAAACCGGGCATACCCTTTTGCAACTGATCACTATAGTGAATCAACTGAATGACGTTTTAAGCCGTGTAATATTGAACTTAATGATATTTGCATTACAAAAAATTATCACCAACATATTTACAAAATTGCAGAAAACAATAAGTAACTGCAAACATAAGGGCAAAACATATTGGACCTTTAAGTAAAACTGAGTTAAACTGAGTAAAAAACAAGAGGTGTGTAAAGAGTTATTTGATACTAAAAAAAAATAAGTAATAATTGTTTTTGGTGCATTTTTTTTTTAATTTTTGGTCACAATCCTTTGAAGATACTGCATAAATTATTTACAACAAAAAATATGTCTGTAGTAACACAGACTGATATTTTATTGCCAATTAGATTTAAAAAAGCTTATTTATTCCATATGTGTAAACTATTTCTTGACATACTGTACTTTCAAACACCAAATATTCGAATTTAATAAAAAGTTTTATTATTAAATTATTTTTTGTAAAAATAATTCCGCATTTATTTTATATATTTCAGCCTGCTTTAGCTTATTATTCCATATGTGCAAACTCTTTCTTGACATACTGTACTTTCAAATACCAAATATTCGAATATACTAAAAAGTTTAATTATTAAATTATTTTTTGTTAAAATAATTCCGCATTTATTTTATATATTTCAGCCTGCTTTAGCTTATTATTCCATATGTGTAAACTCTTTCTTGACATACTGTACTTTCAAACACCAAATATTCGAATTTACTAAAAAGTTTTATTATTAAATTATTTTTTGTAAAAATAATTCCGCATTTATTTTATATATTTCAGCCTGCTTTAGCTTATTATTCCATATGTGTAAACTCTTTCTTGACATACTGTACTTTCAAACACCAAATATTCGAATTTACTAAAAAGTTTTATTATTAAATTGTTTTTTGTTAAAATAATTCCGCATTTATTTTATAAATTTCAGCCTGCTTTAGCTTATTATTCCATATGTGTAAACTCTTTCTTGACATACTGTACTTTCAAACACCAAATATTCGAATTTAATAAAAAGTTTTATTCTTAAATTATTTTGTGTTAAAATAATTCCGCATTTATTTTATATATTTCAGCCTGCTTTAGCTTATTATTCCACATGTGTAAATTCTTTCTTGACATACTGTACTTTCAAACACCAAATATTCGAATTTACTAAAAAGTTTTATTATTAAATTATTTTTTGTTAAAATAATTCCGCATTTATTTTATATATTTCAGCCTGCTTTAGCTTATTATTCCATATGTGTAAACTCTTTCTTGACATACTGTACTTTCAAACACCAAATATTCGAATTTACTAAAAAGTTTTATTATTAAATTATTTTTTGTTAAAATAATTCCGCATTTATTTTATATATTTCAGCCTGCTTTACTATGGTTTTAGTTGTTTTTTAATATTTGCAAGTGTTTGACTATAAAATTTTCTTCTGCATTTTTTTACAGAAAAAATATAATTTTTTTTATTTTATGAAACTCAATAAAGAAAGAAAAAACTTCACTTAAATCAAATCAATGTCATTTATATTTTATTAGTTTTTATTCACTTTTAACAATTTTATTTGCTTAATCCTGCATAAAATTCTTTATCTTCCTCCATCAGATTCCTTTTTGATTCTCTAAATACATTTGGCTGTACATTTGAACAGCTTTTACTCGCACAGTTGTAACATCTGGTGGCATATTCTGCTCCCTTTTCCAGCTGCAATTTATTTAAAGGTTTTTATGAGAAAAAAAAGCAGAGAGAAAAATGAAGTCTGAAAGAAATACTAGGACTAAACGGTTAAAGGGGCGAGAGAAATAAGAAAAATGAACAACCCTTGTCATATTTCTTTAAAAATTATGTTGAAAGCAACGCAAATAAATGGAATAAATATTTGGTAAAAGAGATTTTCATATTCTTTTCTGTTTTTTGTTTTTTTTTATAATTCAATAAAAGCAAAAATATTATGCTGACCTTTTAGGAAAAATGTTTTCCAATAATTTTTAATTATGATATTAAAGAAAAAAAAATTGTTAAAAAATTAATTAAATTTAAAAAAAAAAGGATTTTTCGTTTTCTTATCTTATCTTCCATCTACATAACTAATAGGCTGACAAATTTCTTTGTATACCTTTTGCATCCGTTCTATTGCATCGCTTTAAGTTCGTGTCAGCCGCTGAGAACACCAGTTATGTATAAAAAGCCTGATATCATATCCACACAAGAACAGGATTATTAGCTGGATAACGGCTGCCAGCGGTTGTAATCTCATAAAATACTGTTAATAACAGGACATTATAAGGTTCAAATGAAATATGTGCGTGATGTCTTTTAGTATTTTTATTCGATTTTTAAACTAAATGATGTCGTTTTTTCAAATAGGATTTTACATAAATTATATAGAATTCAATTTCGATTAAAATTTGAATCAATCATCATGCTTTTATATAAATCGTAAGCCGATTTTTTTCGCAATGATACCACTATTAAAACTAAAACGAATTTTTTTTCTTCTAAAACTAAAAGTAATTTCATTTCCAAATAATATGCCCTGATATGAGCATTTAAAGTTATTCTATTTTAAAAGCACCAAAAATTTATATCGTATTCGAAAGCGAAAGTATTTCAAGATTTTCCATTTTCAAAACATAAATAATTATGATTTATTCGAAAGAGAAACCATTTCTTCATAATCTTTTAATGCCAAAAAATGTCTTTATTTTTGTTATTAGATATGTATTTAAGGAGATAATATATATAGGGTCCGCCATCTAGCATTTTTTTTTCAACTAGTGCTTATTTCGTGAATGGTAACACTTAGCTCATGTCTGATTTGACAGATAATTAGTTTTAGCCTGCCGCTGAACGATTTTAATGCACGTAAGACTCAATGTTGTTTTTTAACACACAGGCGTGGTGGTGTGCTGTCATCTGTGTCAATGGGTAATGTGGATATTGGGGAATCAGCTGCTCTTGATGTTCAGGGCATGAGAATTCACTGTGACGTTCGTTGGAATGATCACATATTTCAAGTGTCGAAAGAAGCAAGAAGAAGAAATACTTCATCCCATCTGATCTCCTTAATATTTAGAAGACCTATATCCGTCCCAAAATGGAATACAACTCTCATGTATGGGCCGATTTTTCAAAGTCTATTTTGGAGCTTCTTGACTGCGCACAGGAGAGGGCGAAGATGCTCATCAATGATGGTAGGGTAGCCAACTCTATCGATTCATGGGAGCACCGTCGCAATGTGGCGTGTGTTTCATTGTTCTATCGGTGCTATAACGGAATGTGTTCTAACGAAATTAAGGAATTAATTCCCAAAAATCATATATTTTTACGTAGTACTCGTATTTCTCGTAGAGCGCATCCCTTTGTAGTTGCTTGTCCAGTAAATCGCACAACGCATTATAGGGAGAATTCGTTCTTTGGTCGCACTGTTCGGTTATGGACTAATCTTCCAGCGAAAGTATGTAAACAAGCAAAATTGTCGCATTTGGGGCACAGAAAACCCGCAGGCATACATTGAAAAGCCGATACACCCAAGACGAGTCACTGTTTGGTGCGGAATTTGGTCCAGAGGCATATTTGGGCCATTTTTCTTTGAAAATGAGCAAGGAGTGGCCGTTATAGTTATAGTGGCCCCGATCGTTATCGGGCCCTGTTGAACGAATTTTTGTTCACAAAACTTGTAGAGGAGGATATTAGCAACATTTGGTTTCAATAGAACGGCGCTACATGCCACACAGTCGAAGCTACACTCGATGTTTTGCGCTCTGTTTTTGAAGATGGCATTATCAGCCGCAGAGTTAATGTCGTTTGGCCACCTCCGAACTGCGATTTGACACCGTTGTACTATTATTTGTGGGGTGCCGTCAAAGATAAGTATTACGCCAACAAGCCAGAGACAATCGACGCTTTAAAGGACAATATTCGTGAAGCCATTGGTGAAATACAGCTGCACACAATCGATAATGTGCATGGCCAGCCGAGGCAGCCATTTGAATGAAATTATTTTCCATTATTAACCGTAAAGATTGTACATTCAAATAAAAGAAAGAAATTTTAGGAAATATTCAGTAGTTTTTTTATAGCATTTTCAAAACAAAAAATTATTTGGCGGACCTTATATCTAATTGCCTACAGTTTGAAAGTTCCGGAAATGTCTCAAACGCTCTTATATCCTCTATTTTATATTCATTAATTTTAAGCATTGTTTTACCCAAAAATGGTCGATTTGGCAGTGCTGCCAAATACACAAATTAGTATGACACATTAATACCAATATCCCACCATATAGTTTTAAAGACGCTGATGTGGTGTATTTTCTTTTTAGACATTTTTACTTTTGTAACAATATTATGTAAATAAGTTCTTCGGTTAAATATATTCTTCTTTATAGCTTTTAGCCATTTAAAGCATTTTAAGAAATTTAATATTGTCTTCTATGACATTCACAGTTTTTCTATTTTTGCTAAATAATAAGATTTAAATAAAAATTAAATGAAAATTAAAGAAAGGCAACGTGAACATATTTTATGCCATTTAAGACTCTTTAGCAGCTTAATAAAATTATATGGTAATAGCCAACTTAATAGCAACAACAACCAATATAAAAAATGAAAAAAATTATTAAGTTATAAAATATTAATCACATGACTTAATATTTGAAGCACGTCGTTAAAGGGCACTTGAGCAGTAAGAGGGACAATGACAGAAAAAATTCATTATTAAAAATATTTTGTTTCATTTTAAATTTAGAAACAAACAGAGAAAAAATATGATACTGCAGACTTTTAAAGAGAAATTTAAAAACAATTCTAAAGAATTCTTACTTTAGAATTTGTGATTAGTTTTGCTTTAAAAACAATGGCTCATATCCATAGTCACAAACTCAAGTCGGCTCGTGCTAGAATAAGTCTTTGAATGAAAACCTTTTACAATCGTTTACATTTGCATTGTTGCTAGTAAAGTTGACTTTGAGTTCAACTGGCTTTAAATGGGTGTCAACTACAATTTGCTTAATGTTTATATAGAATTTTTGATAAAATATTTGAAATCTTAAGCTCTGAACAGATGTTTTTATTTTTTATTTTTATTTAATTTTTTATATAATTTTTAAAGTCTACAATGACCAGATCATTTCATTTATTTACAGTCACTCAAACAACTGTCCCTGTGTTTACTTGTTGCTTTAAATTTTGGGTACAACAAGCAAACTTCTGTTTCAAATATTTTTATATTTACATTGTACCGTTAACAAGATATAAGCAAACTTATAATGAAACGTCATTGGGACAGTTTTTTATGTTACAGAAATTGTCAAAACTAGACTCTTTTGAATTTTCCAGATCCGTCACGTAGTGGCAGAAAAAAAAATATTATCCGAAGCCACTGAACGTCATATTTTACGAGAAATTAGGCAGCAAAAAGTTGAAAACTGAAAATATTAATATTTCTGTCGAAACAGTTAGAAATACGCTGCGTTCTGCCGGCTTTAACGAACGAGCAAAGGTGAAAAGGCCTTAGCAATGGCATCAAAAATTACGATTAGATTTTGCAAAAAATTATTCCTCGTGGATGAAACCAAAATTGATAGGTTTGGATCGGATGGCAGCCAATGGTGCTAGCGAAAGCCAGGAACAACTATGCAGAATAAAGACGTTAGATCAACTTTACAGTTTGGAGGAATAGTTGGCACACTGACTGCGAAATTACAGAAAAATTTGAGTTGCGCAAGGAAAATATCATTTTCCAGCACGACAATGACCCCAAACACACCGCCAAACTTACGCAAAAATGGCTAAATGACAGGGGATACAAAGTTCCCCAACGAAGACCTCTGGGGAGTCTTTAAAAGAAGCGCTTGTGGTATATCTGGAAATTTAGAAGATTTGTGGGAAAATGTGCAAGCAGCGTGAAATCAAAATGATGAAAGAGTCTCCGAGAATTTAGTTGAAAGTATACCGCGTCGTCTAGAAGCCGCTATTCGAGCCAAAAGTGGCTACACTAAGTTTTAAAAATAAAAATAATAATAAAAAAATATTTAAAAAATTTAACACAAAAAACTGTCCCAATTGTCTCTTATTCAGATTTAACTCAAGGTCTGTTAACGGTACTATTGTTGTTGGAGATAAGGGTGTAGTAAACAAACCGTGTAAATATGAAAATATTTGAAAGAGAAGTTGTGCAACAATAAACACTGGGATAGTTGTTTGAGTGACTTATATATTTGATTGATCTAAATTGGTAATACGTAGTTTTTATTAAAATTGCATCAAATTTATTTTAAAAGTATTTCTATGTCTTTGAAGTGTTCCACAACTGCCAAAAAGATAGATTATGGTAGCCTGGTCCATTTGCATATATGATCGCTAACATTACTTTTTCAGTTACTTTTCTAAATTTTTCTTTCCTGAAAAATATTGTCAACTGATTGCTTTACAATTGTTTGGTAGTCGTTTAGAGAATTCACAAGAGAAGTGGCAGGTTAAGAATTTATTGAGTTGAAAAATGATTTTATTAAAGCCATGTACCACAAATGCAGGGTGTCCGGGGTACCGGGAAGGTATACTACCTTGTTTGTTTTTGATTATATGAAAGCGAATGGGGCTTATATGGATAAATGTTTTATTTAATGTCGGCAATTATGTATGGAATACAGATAATATCAGATAAATGCCCGCCTCTGTTAGCCTCACAAATGCGAGCCTTTTTGAGCACATTTTTCATTACATTCTTACGCATTTCACGCGGTATTTCATTAATTACATCACGAATATTTTGTTTGAGTTGCTCCAGCGTTTCTGGTTTGTTTGCATAAGCCAAACCCATTCCTTGAAATAATTTGTTGTGAAAAGAGGTCCTGTATACGATGTGGCACTGTCTTGATGAAACCACATGTTAAGCAAGTCCAAAGCAGGCAGTTGTCGCATTGAAAAGTTTTCAATCATATCACGATATCGCTCCCCATTGACAGTTACCGTTAGTAGTCGTTTAGAGAATTCAAAAGAAAAGTGGCAGATTAAGAATTTATTGAGTTGAAAAATGATTTTATTAAAGCCATGTACCACACAAATACAGGGTGTCCGGGGTACCGGGAAGGTATACTACCTTGTTTGTTTTTGATTATATGAAAGCGAATGGGGCTTATATGGATAAATGTTTTATTTAATGTCGGCAATTATGTATGGAATACAGATAATATCAGATAAATGCCCGCCTCTGTTAGTCTCACAAATGCGAGCCCTTTTGAGCACATTTTTCGTTACATTCTCACGCATTTTACGCGGTATTTCATTAATTACATCACGAATATTTTGTTTGAGTTGCTCCAGCGTTTCTGGTTTGTTTGCATAAGCCAAACCCATTCCTTGAAATAATTTGTTGTGAAAAGAGGTCCTGTATACGATGTGGCACTGTCTTGTTGAAACCACATGTTAGGCAAGTCCAAAGCAGGCAGTTGTCGCATTGAAAAGTTTTCAATCATATCACGATATCGCTCCCCATTGACAGTTACCGTTACGCCGTTTTCAGTTTCAGGGAAATAAGATCCAATGATTCCTCCTGACCAAATCACATTTAATGAATGCAAAGGTGACTGATGAATTTAAAGGTTTTCCATTGCCCAGAACTGACTAATGCTGTTTGTTCACATAAACAATCAAATGAAAATGTACCTCGTCGCTCATTATGATTTTTTCATGCAAATCGATGATTGATTTTCATAAAAAGGTTATAACGATTAAAACACGTTGGTTTACTGAATATTTGTCCATAATAAATTGCCACGTCTCTACTTTACGACTGCCAAATATGAATTGTTAAGACAAATGTTTACCAAAATGGCGCCAAAACAAAGTAGTATACCTTCCCGGCGGACACCCTGTTATTACAATATTTTAAATTACTTGAAAGCCATATATTTCAATGAAAACTAAGCATTTCAATTTCAATCCTTAAAACTTGTTCTCTTCTATTTTAAATTCTAATGCCTTTAAAGTCTTCTAAAGTCACAATTTCTACATTTTTTGTACAAAGAACTAAATAAGGCCGACTGCAATTAACTGAAAATATGGTAAAAAAAATGTGAAAAAAATAAATGAATGAAAGGAATGCAACACAAAAAAGGCTGCAGTTTTTTTTTTTTTTTTTGAAGATATAAAAGAAAAATTTTGCCACAAAGAATTTTTTCCCACAAAAACGTTAAAAAAATCATTGAAATTCCCAACAATAAGCAAACAACACACACGCATATACTTAAACACCATACATACACATATGAGAGTATATGGCTGAATACACACAAATGTACACACATTGGCAAACGTGCTTTTCATTCCAGCACATAGCCAAGCCATACAGTTATAATATGGGAATTTATATGCATGAGTGTGCATGTAATATAGTCACATATAATCATACTCATATGTGTGAGTAAGTGTATATATATATGTGTATCTGTATGTATACTAGACATACATAATACAGAGTAAATATTTATAAACATTAATTATTCAATATGATAAGACTCACCCAATAAAAGACAATGGATTCATATACCAGGAACACACAATGGTACCAGAGCTATTGTTTTAATAAAGTTTTTGTAGTTGTTGGAACTGTTGTTGGAGTTGTTTCAGAAGCACAAAGACACACTTACTCACTTCATTTTACATAAAATATTATCATATTTTTATTATTTTTTTTTTTTTTCGGAAAAAAATCACTCACTTTTTTGTCGTTTTCTTTAGCAAGAAAATCGTTTTTGCTAATGTTGTTATTATTGATGTTGTTGTTGTTGTTGTTGTAGATGTTAGTTGTTATTTAAACTGATATTTTTATGCTATAAAATAAAGACATTGAAATAGAAAATACACAAACGCTCTACTCTTGCTTTCTTTCTTTCTTTCTTTTTTCTTTTGTTGCCAATGTAGTTGGAATTTGTTGTTTTATTCGTTAAAATGAAGCTTCAGAAGCAATTGTTTTTGTTAAAGCAGCAATTAAGTTTTACTTGCAAAAGAAACTATATTTTTTCATTTTGTTGTTTTGTTTTTGTATATTTTTAATTATATTGTTTTAAAAGTATATTAAAAATTAAATAACTTTCAATGTAAATTTCAATTAACTAAATTGCATTCTCTTTTCTCTCTCTCTCTCCCTCTCTTTCTCCCTCTCTCTTTCTCTCTGTCTTTCTCTGTTTCCATGTCTGACTGATGCACATTATTTCTCATTTCAAGTTGAATATTTAATGTGAATATGGTTGGTTTTTGTTGGATTTTTTATTTTGTTTTACCAAATGTTAAACACATACACTTACAGCAAATATTTAAACACACACACACATATGCACACACAAATGCATGTAAAAACAGTAACTGTGTGGAGTAATTCAACTTTTAACTTAAGTTTTTGTCTTTTATTAAACAGAAAGGTTTTTTAAGGAAGTTCATATTCGTTACACGGTTGCGTATGATTAATAAAAATTTTAAAAAAATATTACTCATACGTCTTGTTAAAACCGTGAGGTGGAAATATGGCTAAAAACTTGTTTATGTTTTAAACTTATTAAAAACAAATAAACACTTCAATGTAAAGCCTATTTGGCTTTGGATCCGCTTTGCTTTTTTATTTCTAAGATATTTGAATTCCCTGGAGATCTCTTTAAAAAGAAATTGTAAAGTTTTTAATAAAATTAAATTAAGTTCCTTAGCTGCGGGACGAACAAGCTGGCTTCAGACCGAATAGAAGCTGCGTAGATCAGGCCAACACTTTACGAATAATCATAGAACAGTTCATAGAATGGCGTACCCCCCTGTATCTACTATTCGTCGATTTCAAGAAAGCGTATGATACCATCAGGCAAACGGCTAAATAAAAGCACTAAGAACCAAAGGAGGACACCAGAAGATAATTCGAGTAATCAGAGCGATGTTTAAGGATGCAGAACTTTCAGTTTTTCACAACGAAAATATCAGCCAGCCATTCCACATGGAATTAAACAAGGATGCTCACTATCACCTGAGCTATTCACCATCGTGCTGGATGACATAATGAGCAAAGTCTGTTCGAAAAGAAGAGGGAGCACATAGAGTCTCTCAAACCAACTCGCAGACTGGACTATGCGGATGACATTTTTCTACTCTCGCATAAGATTTTCAATATGCAGTCGAAACTGGAGGACCTGGATTTGAGATAAACATCAAAAAAACCAAGGCCATGAGAATAAACAATACGAGCACGGAGAACATCATGCTACAGTGTCAGCCAGTCTAGTATGTAGATAGCTTCTGCTATCTAGGAAGTACAATGTTTAAAACCGGTGGCGCAGAAACAGACGTAGATAACAGGCTCAACAAAGCGAGAGCGGCATTTGGACAACTGCAGTCAATATGGAGAAGCTCACATATGTATATCCAGACGAACTAAGCTCAGAATATTCAACTCATGTGTTAAATCGGTACTGCTGTATGACAGTGAAACCTGGCTTGTATCGGATAATATCACACAGAAACTCCAGCGAGAGCGGCATTTGGACAACAGCAGTCAATATGGAGAAGCTCACATATGTATATCCAGACGAACTAAGCTCAGAATATTCAGTTCATATGTTAAATCGGTACTGCTGTATGGCAGTGAAAGCTGGCTTGTATCGAATAACATCACACAGAAACTCCAGCGAGAGCGGCATTTGAACAACTGCAGTCAATATGGAGAAGCTCACATTAGTATATCCAGACGAACTAAGCTCAGAATATTCAACTCATGTGTTAAATCGGTACTGCTGTATGGCAGTGAAACCTGGCTTGTATCGAATAACATCACACAGAAACTCTAGGTCTTCATCAAAAAGTCCTTCAGAATCATATGCAGAATATTCTGGTCCAACACCATAAGTAACACAGAACTGTGGAGCATGGCTAATGAAGAACCCATATCGAAACAGATAAGGAAAATAAAGTGTCCGAAAAAGTCCAGAAAGTATCACTAGAATGTTACTCGAGTGGAATACTCGAAGCTCAAGAAATCGTGGTCGTCCAAAAAACACCTGGAGACGCACAATTATCCAAGAACTGAGACAGAACAATCTATCATGGGAAGGGGCAAAGTCAACAGCTGTAAACCGTGTTAGATGGAGATGCTTTGTGGAAACCATATGCTCCCAAGAGAAGTAACGGGAAAAAATATTTCTTTTTATCAAAATGTTTTCTATTAAAGGAAAACAAAGCAAGGAAAAACTGTATAAGTGCCATGATTTGTTGGCTTCTCATAAAACAGTGTTTGTTTATTGGTTAATTAGCAAGTTAGGCTACAAAAGGCATAAATTGAGACTAAGACTTAACTGCTCTGTATCCGTGATTTAGCATTGCTGGCCTAGCTTTTACAAACTTTTCTTATATCATTTAGAATACTTGGATTGAAAGTAACCTTTACAGTAAGGGATTGAAGGTCCTGGTTTAAATAAGAAATATGTATTTGATTTGAAACCATAATAGTCAGTTACATTTCATGGAGTAACACGGGGACTTCTCTCAATCAATGAGAATGAATTGCGCCTACAGATGCTCTGGCCTAAGATTGAATCGAGTACCTCTTGTTTGGTAGGCGAGTCTTTGTTTCTGCACAAAAGAATTAAAATTAAAATTCCAACGGAATTTCTCAAATTAGAGAAATTTTTATTTGCAAAACAATAAAATCAGTTTTTACTGTAGGAGAACATAGAATCAGTATTTTACATATTTATTTAAAAGAATGGACCAACAACATCAATTATAATATTTAAGCTTGCGTTCGTTAATAAATACCTTAAGAGAATCTTATAAATAAAAATGAATGTGTGCTTGTGAGTAGGTTTGTTTGAAATCTATAGACAGCTTCTCTGTACACTGGAAGCTACTATAGACTATATAAGTTTCAATTCAATTCCACCTGGGCGGTGCCACGTTCATACAAAGTAGATAGATTTGTCACAAATGGATTCATAATCAATACAAATCAGTAGTCAAAAAGTGGGCGTAATTGGACGAATGGGCGTGGTAACTCCCACACAAAGTGAATATTGGATTTTTGTCTCTCTTGGGAACGGTTACAGCCAAAGTTTCAGATTTTGATCTGATTAAATTAATAGTCAATTGAAATCATCAGTCAAAAACTAGGAAGAATTGTACAAGTGGGCGTGGTACCACGAAACGATTAAAGCTGAAGTATTTGGTATAAGTGGCTTCACGGTCAATACAAATCATCTGTCATAAAGTGGGCGTGGTTTTAATTCTTTTGTCGTGAACAATACACATCATCAGAGAGTAAATGGGTGAATTAGATAAGTGGATGTGCGTCTCGCATTTAAACTAAATATTGAATTTTATATATGCAGACAACGGCAACAATTAAAGCAGCGTAATCTATCCACATTAGCTAAAAAGCGATAATTGCTCTATAAAAGCTTTTTATGTACAATATAAGGTGGGCTTCAAAATGATAAGGTCACTTTAATATTTGCTCAATTTATCCAAACTATAAAAAGTAACGTATGGTTACCTTATTCAAAAATATTCGACGTTCAAATAAGTGAATTATAAGCCGGTTTTGGTTTTAGAGATGTACCGCTATATTATGTTTATTTAAATTTATGTAAATAAGTGGAAAATTCATTTATCTAAACTTTTATTTAATTAATCATTAATTAATCAATTTTTTTAATTTATGCAGTTCCCATTTCCTTCTATTGTCTTAAAAATACGGAATGGCATCGCACTTACTAAATTGTGCAGAACGTTTTAATTCATCTGTTGTCCGATACTATTTGTTGCCTGCATAAACATTACGCACAAGCAGTTACCACAAATTTTTCATGAGGTTTAAGGCGAGTAAAAGTGCTGGCCAATTAAGTACATTGTCTAGTCGACTTGCTGACAGGAATTGCTGCGTTATCTTGCTGAAAGGTGAAAGTGTTGTCAGTATTTTGGGCCAAATAAGGCAGCAAGCGTTCAGACAGAATGCCCTGGTACTGTAAACTATCCATTCGAGTGGAAGGAAAGTAGAGTTCCAGAGTATCATGTGAGCGAAAGCCAGCCCAAACCATCAAACTGCCACCGCCGAAATTCCGTTTGGAAAAAGAGAAGTGCTCCTTCCTTAAATCTTGCCAAAAGCAATTTAAACCATCTGGTCCTACCTACAAACCCAAAAATATATCGAATATCTCATAACCTTTAAAAAAAAAAGGTTTACTGGATGCCAATTAGTTGAGATGTTGTTTTTCGCAAAATCCTTACGCTTAATCTAATGCTGCTTAGTCAGACAGAGAATTTTTTTTAATTTTTCTGGGCGTTGATAGCTCTTCTTATATAAGACCAGCACCCAGGGGATAGCCCCTACTCATGTAGTAGGTTATTGGAAGGAGGACAGAGGGAGTAGTGCTTATGGACGTTAGATTTAAATTTACTCATGTCGTAGGTGGCAGGAAATACTTTCGCTGGAAGATTATTCCACAACCGAACAGTGCGACCAAAGAACGAATTCTCCCTATAATGCGTTGTGCGATTTACTGGACAATCAACTACAAATGGATGCGCTCTACGAGAAATACGAGTACTACGTAAAAATATATGATTTTTGAGAATTAATTCTTTAATTTCGTTAGAACACATTCCGTTATAGTACCGATAGAACAATGAAACACACGCCACATTGCGACGGTGCTCCAATGAATCGATAGAGTTGGCTACCCTACCGTCATTAATGAGCATCTTCGCCCTCTCCTGTACGCGGTCGAGAAGCTCCAAAATAGACTTTGAAGCACCGGCCCATACATGAGAGTTGTATTCCATTTTGGCACGTATATAGGTCTTGCAAATATTAAGGAGATCAGATGGGGTGAAGTATTTCTTGCACCGTCTCAAAAAACCAAGGCACTTGAATGCTTCTTTCGAAACTTGAAATATGTGATCATTCCAACGAACGTCACAGTGAATTCTCATTCCCAGAACATCAAGAGCATCTGATTCCTTAATATCCACATTACCCATTGACACAGATGACAGCACACCACCACGCCTGTGTGTTAAAAAACAACATTGAGTCTTACGTGCATTAAAATCGACCCTGTTCGCACGACCCCACTCGGAGACCTTCACCAGGTCACTTGTGAGTGTGACGTTCATATTCATCCTTCTTACCCCAACCTCCAAAAGGCTCGGTCTACGATCAAAGGAATATGAGTGACAAATGTTGCTGTCATCCGCAAAAGAGTAGATAGGATTAGAAGTGAGAAGAAGAAAGTCGTTAAGAAATATTAGAAAAAGAGTAGGAGAAAGAACAGAGCCTGAGTTTACCCTGAACCACTCTTATAGAGCGATCTCTGAGAAAACTCGATATAAATTGAGAGAAGTGACTACCGACACCAAAAGCATTAAGTTTCGAAATGAGAGCCTCGTGCCAAACTCTATCAAACGCCTTTAATATATCCAGAGCCACAACCTTACTCTCGCCAAAACCATGAATGGACTTGTTCCACTTCTCCGAGAGCAACGCCAGCAGGTTACCAGTAGAACGGCCCCTTCGAAAACCGTACTGACGATCGCTAAGTAAATCGTTGGACTCCAGATTACCCACAAGGTGGTGATTAATCATACTCTCCATAACCTTGGAGAGTGTGGAACAAACTGGTATTGGACGGTAGTTCTCAGGGTTACTAGCCTCGCCCTTTTTGGGGATTGGCGTTACATTAGCAACCTTCCAGCAAGATGGCGCGATATGACGCACTGAAAAGGTGAGCTAATGGACGCGCAAGCATCGAAGAGCACTTCTTCAGGACCAGTGCTGGTATGCCATCCGGCCCAGAAGACTTGTTAACGTTGAGATTTGCAAGAACCCTTTTTACAGCTCTTAGAATTGTGCTTTTTGAAGCTTGTAATTTCAATTCCTCTAATAATGTTACCGCACCTTTCATGGAATTCAGAGCCTTTCATGAAATTAGCTGAGTTTCACGGGCAGTCAGGACCTTTAGACGACCCGTATCTTTTAATTTTCTATAATTTTCTCTGTTTTTGAGAAAATTTTGCACATCACACACTAAGATCGTTCCAGCTTTTTTGTCATTCCACGCATACTGAATCCCTGCTCATGAAGTGCCACAATTTGTTCTTGTTCATAAGGTGACAAAGCTTTCCCGCGACCCATACCACGCAGTTATTTTTTAAATTATAAATTTTGCAAAAAAAAACAAATAATTGTGATACCTTCTGATTAAATTAACTGCGTATTAATCACTGACCTTATTATTTTGGAGCATTGAATTTTGCTCTTATTTACATAAATTTAAATAAACATAATAGAGCAAAACCGGCTTATTATTCACTTATGTGAACATAGAATTTTTTTTAATCAGGTGACTGTACATAACACTTTATAGTTTGGATGAGTTAAGCAAATATTAAGGTGAACTTATCATTTTGAAGTACATCTTACTTTCCTGACAGGTGTTATCGAGTAGAACAAGAATCCGCTTTTGGAATTTTCAAAACATTTTCAAAATTTCGGTTACTGGTTTTTCGGACCTTCAAGCACTTCGAAGCTAATAACTTAGCTGAATATTGACCGATTTTAAGTTTCTTTTCGGATATGGAAAGAAGGGAAACAGACCTTTTTAAATTATATCTACGAAGTCTAAGTGGTCTTGACAAATCTGGATGTATTTGTCAAGCAAACACATTGTTCATGCAATCCATACAAGAATTAAGAATTAATTAAGGTTTGTATTCAATTATTAATAAAATTATACTTAAAAGTTTCGAAATCAATTGGATATTGAGAGAGTTATTAAGCTTTTTATTAATGCAACTCATGAAAATATTATACAATTGTTAGCAACTTTGGAAAATGTCTAAAATATTGGATGAAAAATGAGAACGAAACTTAAAATTGGTTAATATTTGGCTGAGTTATTAGCTTATAACTGCATGAAGTTCCAAAAAACTGGAGATTTTGGAGATGTTTTGAAAAATCCAAAAACTGAGCCGTGTTCTACCCGATAGAGCCTATCAGAAAAATAATATCACTTTACAGGTATTTTTTTTTGTCGCACTGTGTTTTTTGAAAATCGAATTCTGTATAGATTTCTATTAAATTTTTATTATTATCTTTAAATAGATTTTTAACAGAAATTTCATTTTTTTAAGTAGAAATAACTCATATGTTAATACGTGTAGAGAATCTGTTTTTACTTATAAATGCTGTTTAAATATTGTTGTTGTTGCTCTTTTTGTATTGTATTTCATTTAAATGAATGACATTTATTTGTCAACCTCAAACCACATTACAAAATAAAAACAAAAACGGTTTTTTCCTTACACACACTTACACAAGTCCACGTACAACAACGACAAATTGAAAATTGAAAAAAATGTCTATTAGAGGAGGGGGGAAAGAGAAAAGAGAAGAGCAAACATTAATTGTTGTTAAAGTGAATAAAATTGAGAAAAACAATCGAAAATAATTAAATCATTTTCTTGTTTTAAAAGCTTTTTTGTTCATTTCAGTTTGATTGGCCCTAACAGCTATGGATGATCTTTTAAAGTATTTTTTTTTTTCTCTCAAAATAAATGCGTTTATTGAGTACAGCTTTTGATATTTATTTATAATTTTAATATTTAATGCTGTTGTTCTATGTATGTATGTATGTATGTATGTATGTATGTATGTCTGTATACATGTATTTGTAAACCGAATACCAAATCCTCTTTGTTGGGATTAAAATAAATATTAAAAGCTCATTAGTGATAATGTTGTGGCAGAACAAAAGTAACATATTGTTTTAACTTGCACACACAACAAACAAACAAAAAAAGACACTTAAAGTTAAACAACAACAATTACAATGGCATTAGCATTACATACATACTACATATGTATATAAATCAGAAGTTAACGTTTATTTAGAAACTTTTTTAAACTTTTTTCTGTTTTTATAAGATTTTTTAGATGTATTTTTTTTATTTTTTTTTATTTTATAACTTTTTGCCTTTTTTATTTTCTCATTTTTATTTTTTTATTTAAATTTTATAATAAATTAGCTCACACTTTAGACACCAGCCTTTATTCACTGGCATATGCAAAACGATATTATTTCAACGAATTATTCTTTTCATTTTAATTTAAATGGCGCAAAATCAACGTTTTAGAATTCATTTCGTTTTTTTTCTTTTCTTTTCTTATTTCTTTAATATTAAATCATTTCTTTTTCTCTTCTTCTTTTTACATTTTATTTATTTTTTATTTCAATTTTTTTTCCCAAGTTTCCGTTTCCGTATTGCATTACACGTTGTTCACTCGCTAACCGTTTTTCAACTAAAGTCGTCGTTTGCCAAACACTTCGTTTTTGTTTATGTTGAAACAGGCAAACTAACATTAAACTGTTAAATTTAACAGTTTCCTGTTAAAAGTGGATGGTAAGTTAACAGTAATCAAAAGCAACAGTTTTCTTTTCGATAGGAAAGCAAAAAAAAACCCGTAAAAAATTAACAACAACCGGAAACACGTGCTAGTGGAACACAAATGAAAATGTAAACAGAGAACAAACAGAGAGAGAGAAAACTAACAAAATATATAAGAAAATTTATAGATTCAAAAGAGAATTTCTTAATAGTTTAACTGCCATTCAATTTCATACAATGTTGCCGTTTTGGTTATTTTTAACCAAAATCGATTACTTTTTTTCTTTGATGTGTAGATGTGTGCTTTTTTCTCGAAGTAAAAGAACAAAGATAATGATTTCTTTTAACAATCGAAACAAATGGTAGTCGTGGCGGGCAAGGTCTAGACTTGGAACCTTTGGCCGATTGTAGCTCCAATAGATCTATTTTTCATCGCCAGTAATGATTTGATGTCGACATTTACTTTTTTCAATTAGTTTTTTGTTAATCCTGCTGCTTTCAAATGTTTTTTTTTTTGAGTTTGAAAAAATCTCCTTCAATTCATCATCTCCGCACAGTTTTGTGTGACTTAGGCAGTCTTCCTTTTTCGTGAAAAAAAATCATCACTTCTGAACTGCATAATCTCTCGTACGTTGAGATCAGAGAACATATTCAGGATAAGCTTTGGCAATAAGCAATCAAAGCAAATTACGTCATTGCTTATACTATTTCGTTCAGGGGATGAGTGAGTATAAATATCAGACATATTTCAGTTTAACGCTATTGTTCCATTCGGTTATTTATCGATTCATTAAGATATCTGTTAGTAAATGCTATTAATACGAGTACATAGTTAAACTGTTCACGGTTTGTGACCAGTCTATATTCAGTAAATACTGAAAATTAAAATTAAAAAATTCGAAGTTGTGGCAACACTGATTTCATACTAAATTTTTCAATTGAAGGCCTATTTACTTGGTTATTTTCAATATAACACTTCGAAACACATCGAAATTAAACGAAAAACCTTAAACACAGAAATTCCCAAAGAAACAATTTTATTTAAAAATAAATTTTGTTTGGAAAATCAAGTCTGCGCAAAATTGTTCTGTTCCAGGCCTATTTTTGCTTTCTTTGTTATTCAAAGTATAATTGTGAGACAGTTGTTCTAGAAGATTTGATGTTTAAGCACAAAACTTAATCAAATGAAATGTGTTGTCATTAGGATTTCAAGAAGGGTTTTAAGTTCTTTGTATAGAAAACAAATTTACTACTTATTTCCATAAGAGATTATCTTGAAAGGAATAAAACGAATACAGGCGAATATTGTTTAGAACTTATGGGCAGATTCAGTAATGATTCCAAGCCAAAGCTTAGTCAATGCAATTTACACATGCAAAACAGTAAAGTCCATATAGACTACACTTTCTGCATACTCTGCAGAATTAACACATTGCTCTTATTTCTTGCTTATAAATTCGTAGACAATTTCTTAGCTCTCCGAATGAATTCGAGAAAATCCCTGATAGCGAGAAATCTAATCTATTCTGGGTCCAATTGACACCTTTCGAAAACGTGCAATCTGGTTATATCTGGAACAAAACATTTGCACAAAAAGTTCCCCGTGGTGACAACCTTTTCGACTAAATGTATCCTGTTGAGATAATAACTAAGATAGTAACGTTTCGATATAAAACTCACTAAACTACTGTCCTTACTGTCCTCCATACGTAATCTTTAAAACCCTTCTTTATAGCAGAAAGCTGAGTTCTGTCCAATTAATCCCAAAAAGAGGCTCTATGCCGAAAAAGTTCGCTTCGGACTCTGCCCACATAAGTTCGTCGGCAATTTCAATGCCAGAATAACTCGGGACACGGTTAAGCATGACCCTGTTAGCCACATCAACTTGTTGCAGCTATCTCAGGACATGAATTACAGCTTGACAGACAGTTTGACATTCGAGAGTAAAAACGGAGATCTTCGCCCAACGGCTCTCGCATTTACACGCATGTCAGTCGTCTATCTATCGCTGAACCACTTTACGCTTCTGTGATCCACAATTGGCCCCGAAAACCCATTCTCTGAGCTCAAGGAACATGATTTCGATCTTCCGGCTGAAAGTTAATTTCGCATTCATATAGTCTGTGTCCGAATACACAGCCACACAATCCGAAAAGCTTTCTAGATTTCGCATGAGAAAATCAAATGTCTCAAAGTCTCCTAGACCTATCCCGACGCTATCCACATCTTCAAAGCACTCCTCATAGCAAACATAGCATCAGTTTACGGGCGTTAGGCCACAGTTTAATAGTTGTACATGGCCCCAGTTATAGCTAAACAAGTCTGTCTCAGTTGTTTCCCAGCGACCAATCTGGTTAACCTTAGGCCACCAATGGAGGGATGCATACGTAGCGATCGACCTAATCATCATAGTATACATCCAATAAGTCATTCTGCCAAAGACGCTACGGAAAGCCAACATGACCTTTGCAGCCTTTATAAGTACCCCACCAAGGTGATATTTCCAATTTAGTCTTCATTCTAGAACATCACCCAGATATGTGACCCTCATTATAATTATTAGTGACCCTCCCCCAACAGTAATTGCACCGAAGTTCAACTTTAATCAACTTCTAGGCACTATGATCGTCTTGTTGGGATTCATAAATAATCCCTCAGCACAACACTAGTCTCATATGTGATATATGGGCTGAAAATTCCTAGGCCTAACACATAGGTGGCGCCAGTTTTATTACATTCAGATCTTTTTCAGTGCTAACTTACCAAACACAACGGTTAAAATTTCATGACATTCTCTTAATTAGCTTGTGAGTTATTGTGCTAAGAGTGACGATATTTTTGTTATTTTCAGAACAATGGATCAAAAACAATATCGTGTTTTAATTCTATACTGCTTCTTGATGGGAAAGAATACCATTGAAGCTAAGCAATGACTTGAAAAGTATTATGAGGACTCCGCTTAATCAGAAACAATAATAAAACGTGGGTTTGCTGACTTTAAATGTGGTCGTAGAGACACTGATGATGTAGAGAGCAATAGCCGTCCAAATGAGGCGGTAACACCAAAATGATCGAAAACTGAAGTTGCGTGAGTTAGCTGACATCGTAAAGATATCAATAGAACATGTTGGCTTTATATTGCATGAGCATTTGTCTATGAGAAGGCTCTGTTCAAAGTGCGTGCCGCGCAACAAGAAAGTGTTGATGGTTCTGAGTATTGTTTGGTCAAGTTCCAACGTAACAAACCGCAATTTTTGTGTTGATAGGTGACACTTCACTACGGAATCAATACGATCGTCATCAGAGCCAGCTACAGCAACTGGTGAACCTCGTTCAAAGTGCCCAAAAGCACAACAACCGGCTAGAAAGGTTATTTTCTCGGTGTTTTCGGATGAGCGTAGTGTACTTTCATCGGCTAGAAAGCTGAAAAGAGAAATACCATCAACACAGAATATTATAAAGCGCTGTTGAAGCGTTTGAAGGCCAAAATTGCAAAGAAACTACCGCATGTGGCAAAAAAAAAATTTTTGTTCCATCAAGACAACGCACTGTGTCACAAGTCAATCAAAACAGTGGCAAAACTACATGAACTGAACTCTAAATCGCTTCCACCTCCACCGTATTCGCCAGATTTCTCTCCCAGCGACTACTGGCTGTTCGTAGACCTCAAAAAAATAGTCACCTCTAAGAAATTTCGCAGGAATGAAGGGGTACTCGCTGGAACTGAGGCAAAGGATAAATCGTTCTACTAAAGCGGTATTGAAATGTTAGATTTGCTCTTGATGGAGACCACGTTGATGAATAAAGTGTAAAAAGTGTTTTCTTTGTTAGACCCAAGACTTTTCAGCTCATGTGTTAAATTAAAGCCTGATTGATAACATCAGACAACAGCCTTTCGAACTTGGCTCTAACAATTAGTGCAAGATTGCCCTTTAACCCAACCCATGCATGTTTGAATGTCGCCAATGGCCAAAGACGATAGAAGTAGTGATAACACTCTAATCCTGAGGCTCAACTCATCCAAAAAAAAAAATTTTTCAGCTGAAATAAATGAGATTTAAAAATGTCGTGTTAAGAACAAATATTTCTTTTATCAGAAGAATCATCACACACATGAGCGGCGTATTTTTTAAGCTTTTGTGTTAAGTCCAAACGCTCTATTAAGGTTTATTAACCTTAGTTGTGACATAAGATTTTTCAGCTTCTGACTTTTGTCGGTTTTCCAATTTAAAGTTCAAAAGATTTGATATCTTTAACCGCATTTGCATTTCGGCAATAAAATATTGTCAATACAAAGAGATCGAATAATGTTGTTACCGAAAACTGCAACTGCTACCAATTGCAGCAATAACAACAACAATAGTAAGAACTAAAACAACAGCAACAGCATCAACAACAAAATAAATGCCAAAAATAAGTTTAAACATCAATTACCAAGAAAACATTTGCAATAAAACAGACACTTAAACAGTTAACTCTAATGCATATATACTATACACACACACACACACACAAATTACATATAAATACACATACAAAGCAGTTAAAACTAACGTTTGCTAACGATAAAGGATAACAATAAGAGGAATAGAAACATGGCATTAAAATCCTTTAGCTTAACTGTTTACCACACTCTTAAGTAAGTGTTATGTGTGTGTGTGTATGTGTATGTGTATGTATGTGGATATGTATAAGTGTTTATGTTGTTTCTTTTTGCTCCTTTTCTCTCTGAGTCTTGCCAAGTCTTAAACTTAAGACTAAATATTCGTTTTTGAAGGCATCCTTAGCATTCCAAACGGCTTCATTTGCTTTTTGGCTTACCTGAGTGCAGCCAGTGACTGGGTAGTCGTCTCAAATTCATTTCGTTTGTTTGTATTTGTATGGCCAGAAGAAAAGATTTTAAATTCTGATCAGAGTGTATTTTAGAGAAAACGATAAGGACAACTACCACTGCAACAGCGATAACAATTGCAACAGCATTTGCAATAATAATGGCTAAGGCAACTATAATGATTCTCACTGCCTCCTTTCTTTCCCTCTGTTTCCCTGTTTATGTTAACAATTGTTGAAAATCTCTTCTTCTCTCTTTTTAGTTTTCTTTTTTGGTAATCATAGGTTATTAGATGCTTTGATTTCTTTTATTTTCTTTTCATTTTTTTAGTTATTTTTTTCAATTCATTTCAGTTTGAATACGTTTTCTTTTTTCTCTCTTTTTTATTCAATTTTTCTTGATTATTTTCCTTTTTTTTTTGTTGCAATTGCTGTTGTAGTGCAGCTCCCATATTATTACTTGAGTGCTCGGTAATATATTGGAAAATCGCCATAATTGAGTTTCTTATTTGCTAGCAAACAAACCAACTAAAAATCATGGGCAATATAGTACGAGGATCAATTGAGAAGTAGCTTTAAAATTATTAAAAAAATTTTCGAAACATATCAGGTGAACCGATATAATTGTGAAAATAAAACACCAATTTTTAATGGGAAAGTAAAAAATATTTTATTCAAAGTATTGGCTGACTACACATTATTCTCATCTTTCAGGCAATTTGTGGATTTCATGCTAATAAAACTGTTCGTCTTTCGAAGCAAACCAATTAGTCACCCAATTTTCGACTTCCTCGAAGAAATCAAATTGCTGCTCAGCCAATACGTGTCCCATACGGCGGGAGGGGTAGCAGCTCCCAGCCTAATGCTTTAATTGTAATCTGAACCGGTTTTGGTTCGGGGGCAGGTACATTGTCATGTTGCAAAATTAGCCTGCAGTGTCTTGTGGCCAATTCTGGTCGTTTTTCGATCAAAGCATGGTTCAAAATGATCATTTGTTGTCGGTAACGATCTGTATTAACAGTTTCACCAGGTTTAAGGAACACGTGGTACACCACACCTTTCCGGTCCCACCTGACATGCAGCAAAGTCTTCCTGCCGAATCGATCTGGTTTTCTAGCCAATACGTGCCCCATCAATGAAAACAAATAGTAACCGAAAAAAGCCACGTCTGGTGAATACAGCGGGAGGGGTAGCAGCTCCCAGCCTAATACTTTGATTGTAACCTGAGCCAGTTTTGCTTTGTGTGCAGGTACATTGGCATGTTGCAAAATTACCTTGTCGTGTTATGTGGCCCATTCTGGTCGTTTTTCGATCATTTTAAGGCTCAAGTTGACTATTTGTTGTCGACAACGATCGGTATTAACAGTTTCACCAGGTTTAAAGAGCACGTGGTACACCACACCTTTCCGGTCCCACCAGACATACAGCATAGTCTTCCTGCCGAATCGATCTGGTTTTGTAGCCAATACTTGTCCCATCAATGAAAACAAATAATAACCGAAATAAGACAAGTCTGGTGAATACGGCGGGAGGGGTAGCAGCTCCCAGCCTAATGCTCGTCGTACTTCACACCTTTCCCGTCCCACCAGATATACAGCATAGTCTTCCTGCCGAATCGATCTGGTTTTGCAGCTCAGATTAACTCACAATTTTTTCAGTTTAGAGCATGATCACCATATGGCTCGACAAGCATTTTATGCGACTCTGCAGCACTTTTCTTGAAATGAAAACAAAATATTAATGCCTTGCGCAAATCATCATTTTCGGGTACAAAATCCGCCAACCTTAATACGATGAAAAAATATGTTGTTGTTTGTTCACTGATTTGATGTTTGACAGATGACATTGCCAACATATGCATTTGTATCTTGAATACATTTGTATCTTGACGCTCACTTCATAACGGTACACCTGGTATATCGATAAATGGAACAACAAATGGCAATTTTTAAGATTTTTCTTTTCCTCAAAAGTTAATTCACTTTATAAGTATTTCACATAAGCAAAACTACGCAAATAGGCCTTGGTTAGATTAGAAGGGAATGACAGTCTCGTTGAGTCAAGGCACACTTCAGCACACATACCATCTTGATCAAAAAGTTTCCGGAATAATCCCCGTGTGGCGGTCCCATCGTTCCGATTTGAGGTTTTTTTTTTGTTTGTTAAGTTGGTAAATCTGTCGTTGATATTCCCGCTAAATCTTAGCTTCATAGCTTGACATTTGCAAAAGCTATGTGTGTTGGCGATTTATACCAAATTTAGAAATGGATTTAAATTTTCAGGAGCGAACTTTTAGAAAATTTTGCGTAAAAAACAGACTCAACGATGCGCAAACGTTGGAAATGTGGGAAAAGCGTTTCAGCAACGATTCTATAAAGAAAACGGTAGTTTACCAGTGGTTCGAGCGGATTAAAACATGGACATCGAAAACCAACGAAAACATTGGTAAAGGAAAAGAAATGTTGAAATGTTAACCATCAGAGAGATAGCGGTGGACTTGAACATTGTCTATTAATGATTTGGGCTTACGTCGTGTAGCAGCAAAGTTGGTGCCAAAAGACCTTCAATTTCATGCAAAAAAGGGACCGTATTGATGCTGCAAAAAATATGATTTGCGAAGCTAAATCCGATCCCACGTTCATCAAAAGAATCATTACTGGAAACGAGACGTGGGTTTATGAGTACGACACGCAAGCCAGACATTAGGCAAATGAATGGCGAACGAACTGAAAAAAACTTTCAAGAAATGTGCTGCTTTAGAAATGAAAGAATTGTATTGTTAAGTCGGATAATTTTCGGAGAGCTTATCTATATGAGAACAGCAAACTTAAACATATCTAGCCATCTTGTTCACATTGATTATCCGATTGTTCAATATCAAGTCATAGATATTTAGCATTTTTCAGGTATGAATATCACTTTCGTGCTTCCTGAAAACATTAAGCAAAAACCAAAAAACCATGTGACCAATGGCCAAATGAACCGAGATCAAAAAAACAAAGTCGTTTTCAGTCAAAAACGAGGGAAATGATGACGGTTTTCATGGATTACAACAGTGTAGTGCATCATGAATTTTTGCAAGAAGGCCAGACAGTTAGCATTGGGCGTTATGAGACGTTTGCGTGAAGCAAATCGCCAAAAGAGATCAGAATTGTGGGCAGAAAATACGCACAGTGCCATCATTATTTGAAATTTTTTTATTGAAAAATTCAACAGATACCATCCAATAGCCACCGAGTTCACCGATTTGGCTCCCTGTGACTTATTTCTTTTCAATCGAGTTAAAAAACCATTACGGGGAACGCGTCTCAGCAGCCGAGAGCACTGATTGACATACCGAAAACCGAATGTAAAAAATGCTTCGAAAATTGGATCAAGCACTGGCATAAGTGTGTTGCAGTCGCTTGGGATTACTTTGAAAGGGACAATATAAATTTAGATGAATAAACTTGTATTTTGATTTTATGAATAAATTCCGGGAACTTTTTTATTAAGGTGGTAGCGGCACGTCATAATACCACATATGAAGCGAAGCCCATGTGCTAGCCACCAAGTCTTGATTAACCGGTCTTGACGATCATCCAGAGATCTCACATAGAAGCCCATTCCTGCAAATCACATCGGAAACCATCCCCACAGTCTAATGGATCTGGCTATTAGCCTGACCATGATGTTCAATAGTTCCGATAGGCTATCGAGAAAGAACGAGCCAAGTGTGATTAGTCTACGTCTAGCTAGAGACGGACACAGGCAAATGAAATGGGCTACACTTTCCTCCAATCGATATACAACCGTGAAAGAAATCATTTGCCGATAAGCGCGGCCTTTCGGCTTTCCTACTCATAATGCAACGCCCCGTAAGAATAGACACAGTGGAGGAAATGCTCCCACGATTCAATTAAAACAATTGACACCAAACTGCAGTGAGAGTATCCCAAGAGAATCACGACAGTGCCTAACGACTTTACAGCGGAAAGTTACATCTGCTTGGCTATTAGAGAGTATGCATATAGTATATAAACGATTTGAGCACCACCCCTCCGAATCAATTTCGCAACATGGTAGATAGCCGTCACTTCAGCCTGAAACATGCGGCAATAGTCCAAAAGTCAGAGAAACACCCTGAGATTGTGCCCTACCAAAGAATTTCCGCTGCCTATCCTGTTTCCACAATCAGATTCATCAGTAGAGATCTTCACCTCATCGCCGGGGATGACCGAGCCAGAAGCCCAGTTATCTCTGCTAAGGATCACCGAATGATATCTCTCATCCAGCACCAGTCCGGATGGAACATAGTCAACATCGTCCAGAACTCGGAGTACCGCAGATAGAATCGAAGAATACCCCGAGGTGATAATGCGCCACAATGGCAGGCCATTAAGTCTCACCGCGCAAATATCCCGGAAGGAAGCCAACCAAGAGTGGCAAAAAGGGCTTTTGTAGACTTTTTACGCAACGCCTCTATAATCTGGATTACAGCAGACCTCCAGAATCTTATTCAGAAGCCTAACGGTGCATTATTTATCGAGGGAAAACCACCAAAAGACCGCTCCATATAGAAGATTAAGTTCGTCGTATAGTGGGTGGTATAGTGGTTAGACCGCACAGATATCATCACAAGCGAGCCAAGTTCGAGCCCTAGCAGAGATCATGACAAAATAATTTAATTACAGTTTCGTTTCGAGTGTTTAATAAAGCGGCTTCAACGTTCTCTCCAGACAACTCCATCTAAAACACAAGCAACCCTGATCTTCCAGCTTTCCTCTGGCGATGATGACAAATATTAAACGAATCATTAGTAAAAAACGCCACCTTCCAGAAAAAATAATACAAAACTAAAGTAAGGATCATCACCAATTAGCGAAAATATTCACCACCACTACACATTTATATGGAGGGGGCTAGAGTGGATTAATCATCTACTTGGCTTGAAAAATCAACTTAATTAATAAGACTGAAACAAAGCAATGTATGCTGTGTGGAAAGCCAATGTACTCCTTAGAGGGAGTATACCGTCGAGTAGACCCAGTGAACGACGCAAGGTCTGAGACACCACATCCAGTACCCACCTAGGCCTACAAGTACAAAACTTTATAAAATTCTTAGCTGTGGTTTTTCTGCCAATCTATGTTTTTGTCATTCTCCCTCTGATTTCGTGTTTTGTCTTTACTTAATCGACCATATATAACGTTGTCTTGACTCTTCTTTCGGCATATCTACTTTAACTTTCTACTCTCTGTTCTTCTCTTTATTATTCTTCTTTTGATCGGCTTCAAATAGGTTATACCCTCTACTGGTTTCCAACATAATTGTGTAGTCAGTTTCCTAACAGTGTTCTACTCTATTTACACTTTGATTTCTTTGTTTAAATCTCATTTCCAAACCACCCTCGCTTCTAGTTATTCCTGCCCAATTTTTGATATTTCGACCAGAGTATACTTTGCAGCTGTTCGTTTGTGTATGAAAATAATAAGAGAACACAAAAACACACACAAGACTATTAAGCTATTGTTGTTACGATTACTGTTGCAACAACAACAATAACAACAACAAAACAAAAAACAATTTTTATTTCCGTTTCAATTTACAAAACATTGTTAAGCATTTATTGTAGAAAAAAAGAAGAAAAAACTGTCCAGAAATACATTTTTTTAAATTTTCTTTCACTTATTCTTTCAAATCGAATGCCTTTGAGATTGTATGTGTGTGTGTGTTCTAAGTGTAATTGTAAGTGCATATGTGTACCATTTAAGATCGTTTCAATATTAATTCCAAAGTGTTTGATTGCATTTGCGAGTGTGTGCTAGAGTATGTGTGATGGCATACTTTAAGGCTCCGTTAAAAATCCAAATCAATTACTTCTGATTGTCCATAAGATTATCGAGAGTGTTATTGGCCAATATGGCTGAATTCTTTGCTATCCATTGTTGCTATTTTGCTTGGAATTCGATAAAAAGCCAGCCGCTACAACATTTTTAGTTTTTTCTTCTGCCGATGTCTCGACAATATCAGCTGAGGGTCGCTCAACTTGCTCCTCAGCGTTCGGTTCTTCGAGATTTCGTGACTGATTCACTTCTGTACCTTCAGCTATAGTTTCGGTGTTGCCTTCAAGGTTTTCCTTATTTTCTTCAGAATTTTCTTTTACCAAATCCACTTGTTCACTCTCCTCTATATTGTCGGGGATGCCATCTGTTTTCAAATCATCCTCTACTTCTGGCTCATTCTCAACTTGTGGAACTTTTTGTTCTTCTTCCTCTTCTTCTTCTTCTTCTTCTTCGTGTTTTTCTTCTTTTTCTTCTTCTTCTTCTTCACCACCTTCTTCTAGATCTTCTTTGCCTTCAACTTTACTTTCGATTTCATTTGTGTTTCTTTCCGGTGCTTCTCCTTCGTCCTTCGCTTCTCCTTCATCTTTCTTACTTTCCCCAGGTTCTTCTGCTTCGGGTTCATTCCCATCTGCTGGAGCATTGACTTCTTCTACGCCATCTTCTTGTTTGGAATCTTCTGCGTCTGGGACATCATTAACCGCAACATCTTCTCCTTCAACTTCAGTTTCCGTTTCATTTGAATTTGTGTGTGGGGCGTCTTCTTCTTCTTCTTCTTCAGCCTTTTCTTCATCTCCTTCATTTTCTCTAGGTTCATCTACTCCAGCATTTTCCTCCTCATTTTCATTTTGGTTTCCTTCTGCCTCCATTTCTTCAGCATTATTTGCTTGATTTTCCTTACTGTCATTGGGAGTTTCTTCTTCAACAGGTTGTTCATCGTCTGGAACTTCCTCTTCTTGTTTTTCTTCTCCTTCATCAGTATCATTACTTACATTGGTTGGTTCTTTTTCATTCGCTTCTTCTTTATTTGGCTGTTCTTCTGTGGGTTCTTCATCATTTACTTCACCTTCATTATTAGCATCTTGTGCTGAGTCATGGTTCTCCTGTTCGCCAGCTTGATCATCAGCACTTTCCTTATCATCAACCGTAGACTTTTCAATATTTTTATCTCCTCCTTCCAGATTTGTGTCTGCTGTCATTTGTAACTTAGAACCCTTGTAGATAACCAGGATGCCATAACTTTCTATCAAACCAGTTTCTTCCTCCTGCTTTTCTTCTCCATTGTCTTCATTTTCCTCGATTTCATTTTCCATGTCGTCTTCAGTACCTACTCGATTACCATCGGCCACTTGAAGCTGTAGCTTGGCATAACCCTGTTCATTGACTACTAATTGCTTGCCGTGACACTCAGCTTTATTCTGCTCTTTCCTGCCTCCAGTGATAACATCACAGTATACGCCCGGTTCCAAACAGACATACACCTCCATATTGAAATCCATTTCTTTATCATTATTTATGGCCACAAATGCTTGAGAGCCACGACAAAAAGCCACTTGATTGGGACCATTTGTTTGAAAATAAATGATACTCTCTTCCCGTTGTCCTGAAGCGCTAAAATAATTTGCCATTTGAACCATGGCTACCAAGGAAGGCCATCTGTGTTCACATACCCAGCCGGAAGCTTTAGTACACTGCTCTTGTTTATCGAATTGGGGAGCACTTATCTCTTCACCTTCTTCGTCTTCTGTGGGAGGTCCTTGGTTAATATCCTCCTCCGCAAAATAATAGGAACTCATTATCCTTTTGATGCCGCCATAAGGGTGGGCCAACATGAATACATTGGCCATAATGTACTTAATGCGTTGTCTATAGGTCAATAGGTGGTTATGGCCCAAAGCTACGGGCAAACCACGTTGAGTGTCATGAGAGTCGATAAACACCAAAGCATCGGTAGAGGGCAAGAAACCTAAGGCAGGACCCCAGTTTATTAAGGAACTCAAAGGAGCTTTCCCGTTGAATATAGTGGCCAATTCGGCAGCATATAAATATTCGGAAACCACACCATAAGTGGTATATTCAGTTCTGTAAGGTGGAGAGGGCTTGAGTAAGGAATACAACTGCTATTGAAAACACTTACTTGGAGACGGTGTCCAGACCCAAATCAAAGACATCTTGGTAGATAAAGGGTCTGCTAACAGCTTCAAAACCAAATTCGTTATTTAAGTTCTTCAATTGTTGGTAAATATTCTGAAAGCGAACAAGGAACGGAGGCAATCCGAGAGGTAATTTGTGAATAAACTATATCAGCTCTTACCCTCAAATCTATGGGCCACATATACTTGGCCGCATCTATCCTGAAACCAGCCACTCCCATGTCAATGAATTTATTCATCATTTTTACGATATGCTTTTGTACGCTGCTACGTGAGTGATCCAAGTCAGGATGATTATTTAACTGACAATTGCGTATTTCATGGGCATCCTGTGTGTTGGACCCAATTTTACACTCCGGATGATGAAAGTCCAATTGGCCGTAGGTTACATTGGGATAACGCATGCGCGTTATGTTGATATTTGTTTCCAACAAAGTGTCAACCAAGAATTCTTTATTTGTATCAGAGTCTTGAACTATCAAGTGTAAAGGTGCAGCCATGTGGTTGAGCACTACATCTACATAAACACGTACACCATGCTCATTACATATACGGCTCATAGACCAAAATTCTGACTCATCACCGGAACGGGAAGCTAAACGATAGCTAACCAACTCATATCGCTCCCACCAGGGATGTTTAAGTTGTTCGGTCTTCACCACTGTATGCTCTAATACAGGAGAAATCTAAGCACAAGAAGGCGTTGAGTATGTGTCATACTATTTGTGTCATTATGTACTTACCTGTACACCAGCAAAGCCTTGGGGTCCTAAAAATGTGCGACACTCTGTGGCAATATCCACGAATTTCCATTCAAATAATTGCACAATTACTGAACGATTCCCCACGAAGTGAGGCTGATGATACGAATTGTTGTTGTTGTTGTTGTTGTTAACATTAGCTGCTGTCTGTCTTTTATATCGCTTAGCATACGAGGTGTAAGCCATGTTCTGAAACAAAAACAGCATGAAAATGTGGCTGATGACTGTCGTTCTTAAGCTCATTTCAAATTTTTCCCTCTTTGTTTCAATTTCAGTTGCTGTTTCAATTGCGTATGACTTTGGTTAAGAGATTTTTTTCTTATTGATTAACCAAACGACCAAATTGCAATTGCTACTCAAAAAAGAACCGCCGTTTAACGTTATCCTTTTGCCTGCCTTAACCTGTTTGCTGAGGCTAACTGTCACCGTTCTTTTTCTTTTTTTTTTTCTCTCTCTCTCTCCGTTGCTAAAAAAGAATCAATTTCTGTCTGCCATGGCGTGGCAAGTATATCTGTGTGTCCGAGTTTGTTGTTTTTGAAAATGAAAAAAAAATCCTTCGTATGTGTTCATGACATGACATTTTAACATGCAATTTAATCAACAATAATCGTATCATGGCCAATATGTGTGCAACTCCACTTTGAGGAAAGTACGGGGGAAGTGGGTTGCTATTGTCGAAAATACTGTAAAGTTTTCTAAATTATAGTGTAACGTTTCTAATGAAATGTCTACTCCCATATTGGGAATGCAAACACGTTGCACTCGTTAAAACAGCGTAACCAGAAAATAAGCCAAAAAGGGGGAAATATTCACTTTTTGTTTTTAACTGCAACGTCATGGGGCATTATTGATTTTAAAGTTACCAACAACAGCAACAATATGAGTGTATGAAATATAATTGTTGCATATAAATGAGACCAACTGGTTCTAGAGATATGCTAATGACAAGCTTGGACATTTCTTTGCCAATTGGCAAATGAAAGACGTGTTGGACCAACTTTTTTTTCTCCGTCACTTCTCTAGGAAGTATATGTTTTTAATCAATTTGGTCTTTCAAGCTAAGTGATGATTAATCCACTGTAGCTTCCTCCATATGATTTTCCATAGTGGTGAATATCTTTGCTAATTGGTGCTGATCTTTGCTTTAGCATTGAATTTCTTTTCGCAGTAATTGGCGTGTTTTCCTGACCACGGAGTTTGATGTTTGTCATCATCGTCAGAGGTATGTAAGAGGTCAGGGGGCTTCTTCTTTATTTTTTAATGAAGTTGTCTGTCCACAATGAAATTTTTCTTCGACATGTCCTCTACTGGTACTCGAACCCGGGTCGTTTGTGTTGTCAATCGTGCGCTCTAACCACTACAACTCGCCAGCCTCGTATGAATTCTTATCAGATGTAAATTTATTACTAGAACGCGCCGGTTTTAGATTCAGTTCAAGTTCAGAATTTCTACTAAAGGAGCATGGCTTGCTCAATGCATGTTTAGACAAGTAAGGCCTAAGTATGAATTGCTTTCTTTCAGTTTTATTAATCAAGTTGATTTTTCAAGCTAAGTAGATGATTAATCCACTGTAGCGCCCCTACATATGATTGTCTAGTGGTGAAGATCTTTGCTAAGTGGTGGTGTTGATCTTTACTTGACATTGTAATTTTTTCTTTCCAGTAGATGTCGTGTTTTCTCCTGATCATTCGTCTGATATTTTGTCTTCATCGCCAAAAAGTAAGCTGGATAGTCAGAGAGTTTTCTGTTTTATTTTATAGATGGAATTGTCTGGTGAGAAATTGAAGTCTTCTTATTAAACACACGAAATCACAACTAAATTTTTTTCATCATATCCCCTGCTGTGGCTCGAACCTGGACCACTTTTGTGATTATGTGTGCACTACACTACGCCACCCCCGTGAATAGTGCAAACATGGCAATATTTACATAAAGTCTCCTGAATTCTTCTCTCTTCACTACCTCTAACGGCTTTGTTAAGCAATTGCTGGATTACCGGCCAGGGTAATCCAGGGCAAGCATCACCTTAAACAGATATAAAAATACTCACGATGACCTTAATTTAGGTGCGGGCATGAAGCCATAATGCAATCTAAATAAAATCTCTTATCTCTTAGTGTATTTAAGCTTGTCAGTTGGTTCTCTCTAACCTCATTTGTTTACATTAAAATTTTTATTTACTTTTGCCTCCGGGGGAGTTTTTACACTAATCAAAGCCATTTATTATTTATATTATGGCTAAAAACTTGAAAATATTATTATTAGTGCAGCGATAACCTCGAAAACAAGCAAAAAAAAACAAATGAACAAAATTTTACAAAAACAATAAGAAAAAACCGTCCGAAAATATAAAATCACGTTTAAAAGTTTTACACACAAGCCCAGCAAGCCAGGCTATTTATTAAACTTTTATCACAGCATTAGATTACAAAATAATGTTTATGTTTAATTTTAACTGAAACATCATAAATTTTTAAAACCACAAAAAATAGTGACACGAACGAAAAAAAAATAAACAAAAAGAAAACACACTTTAAACGAACCGGAAATTGTAAAACGTTAACCCGCTTTGAAAATTTAAAAAAATATTTTTTGTTTTTTTTTTATATTTTATAACTTGAAAACACGCACTTTGTTTTATAATAAACTTATAAACACTAGCAAAGATACAACAAAAATCCATATGTGAGTGTGTATTCACATATATACGTATGTATTAGTGTTAATATTTAGGTTTTTTCTCTTATTACATTTTATATAAACCAATGCGCCTTAAGGTAGATTATAAATTTCATTATTTTTATATGACCATAGTCAGGCTATTTTGAAAGGCTTTCAGTTTTATTTTTGTTTTTGTTTTTGTTTTCGTTTTAGTGTTACGTTTGTATTGTGTTTTTAGCGACACCTAACGATTAATTAACGTTACTCGTTGCTTTTATCAACATGCATACATCGTGTTTTAAATCTTTCTTTCACATACACACACACTCGCTCTCTGATGATCTCCCTTGCTCTCAAAGCTATTACACGAATGTTTATATTAAAACAATAACTATAACCCAAGTGTAACACATTCACATACTACATGTACTTACGTCTGCATGAGCATGCATGTAATATGACTGCCTCTTATTGTACATGCAGGTTCATGTACAAAAATTAGTTTCTATTTTCGGTTTACGTTTGTTAGGTGACATGTTTTTACACTGGTTTCTGGTTTTGTTGTTAATTCTCCCTTCAATTTGTTATTGTTGTTTTAATTTGTTTCTTTTCGTTTTGTTTTATTATTAAAATTTGCTTTTTTTAATGCTTAAGGCCAGCAACAGGCTGTAATGTAATACGTCTGTTTTGTATTTTTTTGTTTTATTATTGTAATTGCAGTTGGACTCTTTTTGTTGCTATTGCTGTTATTATTTTTATTATTTTTATTTAGTGAAAAGCACCCCATGATTTATTACAAATAAATTTATTTGTTTGTATATAAGCCAGGAATTGGAAATAATTTCTCAATTTGAAATCGTTTTTTCGAACACAGAAAGAAACTGTTGTTAATTGGAAAATGCAAAGTAGATTAAGGTACAAATTAAAAAAAAAAAATATGTTCTTTCTTATCATAACGGCAAGGCACTATTGCAAGACACTGCGACCCATAGCATCTAATGCGTTCCTTCCGGGCTATAGTTTGCTCAGCAGATCTGCTGCCTTCCTAATGAAACCAGCAGATCTAAAACAATAACAATCAGCCAGTGAGACCCAATATCTACCACGTAAAACTATCAAGAAACCCACATTCACACAATATGTGTTACGCTGTCTCTGATGCCTGTGAACACAGTCTACAAACATCCACATCTGTGGCCACTTTCCTCTTTAGATGCGCTCTTAGTCTGCAGTGGCCCCTAAGAAACTCTATTAGGATTTTCAAGTCTGGCCTGCCATACTCGAAAACCTGAAAACGACGCTCAAATTGCACACTGATCGCTGCCCTAGAGTGGCGAAGACACCTTTGAGCATTCCGCTGTTCCAAGTATCTAGCAATTTCCTAATCCTTGATTAGACTGAGGACGGTGGAAGAGGACAGCGAAGATCTCAGCCTGAAAAACGCTGCACTTATCCGGGAGTCTAAAGGACAGTTTAATGTCACTGTCCGCAAGGTGGACCACCGCAACAGTGCGATATTAGATGCATCTGTAAAGATGGCGTGGTCATTCAAAAGTCTTTCAACATCCTCCCAAAACTATCCAGAAAAACTGCCTCAGGGCACATGCTGAAGACGCATTCCTTGACCATATAGTCCGTAGACCCAGCACTCGTCGCCGAATGAGCACCCCAATCCAGCCCCCCTAAAATGGCAAGATGTCCATAACCCAGAACTTTGCAAGGTTCCGGACCGATATAGGGTATCATGGAACCCTTTTTGGCCAATACATCCGCTATTTCATTACCATCTATACCACAATATCCAGGTACCCAAAATAACTGGACCTTATTATGTATGTCTATGTAAGTATGTCCTTTAATTGGAAGACAATTGAAGAGGAAAAAGAAAAAGATCTTTTGAGATTATCTACCTTTTCTCTTTACACCTCTCCGAGTGTAACTCATTCTCTTAGTTTTCATGATGAATACTAATGTGTACTTTAAGGAAAATGTACAATCAAAGATTGCTTGGAACAGCTTCTTTTTCCTTGATATAGCATCCTTAAAGGTCTGCGGAAGCAAAGTCTTGATGGTCAATCTATTAGGCCTAATGGAATGTCAAACTGCCAGAAAACATTTGTGTTTGTGTGCGTTAAAAGATAAAAATATGGTTAACGAGCAAGATTTTGAAAGTTGCTTAGTCGTTAGGCCAACAATTACGACCTTAGAGTTAATCCTGATAAGACTGAGTTTGTGCTATCCACCAGAAAATACAAACCACCCAGAATACCCCTAAAACTTTCTTTAAGTGTCAAATATCTGGGTATGATATTGGACTCAAAACTTCATTAAAAGCTGTATGTCGAGGAGCGGATAAAGAAGGCCTGTGTGGCTTTTTATTAAAACAAATCTACGTTCCACCGAAAATTGGGACTCAAACCACCAATGATGCTCTGGATGTATAACCTGGTGGTTCTGCCAATTCTCACATATGATGCCTGATGTCGTGGGGAGCCCTTAGTTAAAGCTTTATACCACTAGATGGGAAAGAGTTCAGAGGACTGAGTGTTTGGGTGTCACTGGTGCTTGCAGAACGTGTCCCAGTGCTGCCCTCAAAGTCCTTCTGCACTTACTACCTATTGATCCACATTCAAGCGCTTTCGGAGCAGAGTGCGATAAGGCTGAAAACACTCGGCTTCTGGAGGCAATCGCTCAGAGGTCACGGTTTTGGATTTTGGGACTTCTTACACTGTCTCTAAGGGAATTTTACGCCAAGGGAGAAACGTATGGAGAAGAGGTAGTATTTCTACGAGTTCTTGTATTACGGCCTTTACAGATAGATCGAGGATGACATCCGGTGTGGTGGCTGGTATTTTCTCTAAGTTTGCTCACTTTGTGAAATCCTTTAGACTAACGGAGCTCTCTAGCATTATTTATGCGAAGGTTCTTTCGAGTATGCAGGCTTGTAGAAGGCTCAGAAAGATCAGAATTGTCTCTGTTATTCAATCTGCTATCATGGCACTGGTGTCGTCTAGTATTAATTCGGCTTAAGTTCTCCAATGGAAAGAAGAGATGAATCTCCTCCGTACCATTTCTTTGATTTGGGTGCCTGGACACAGAGACATCGTTGCTAATAAGAAGGTTGAAAAAATTGATAGAAGGGCTTTGGTGGATGTGGAATTTATCACCTCCTACTCTAACAACTAATGCGCTATTACTGTAGTAAAAAAGCAAATCTATAGTTTCTTTCGTAAGAAGGTACAGAACAGGTGGAATTCTCTATTCTCTTTTGCTATCTCAAGCGCGCTGTGGCCTCGGTATTATCGTGGCGGGACTCTTAAACTACTGAAAAACCTCGGCACTATATTTCCAAACTCATTGTGGTTTACACGGGCCATTTGTAGATTGGAACGCACGCGGAGAAATTGGGTTTGCCCTTCAACCTTCACTGCAGAAGCTGTAAAATTTCCTCCGAGAGGGAGACAATCGTTTATTTTCTATGTGAATGTCCGGATCTGATGAACAGACGACTACGATACTTTGGCGTACATTTCTTCAATGCTTTGGCGCAGTGCGCAGACCGTTTTACTTCATGAGCAGCTCAAGGTGGCCATAATCCTCTTTTCCCTTTCATTAACCTTTAGGTGGTTCTTTACTTGTGGTGGAACTTGGTTTCAAAGCGGCAATTTGTTACTAATCATAGTTAATCTCGTCTTGATTAATTGACCAACTTACCTACCTATCTATGGTTACACGCTTAGGTTGTGTGTGACAGCTTTTATCTTTCAACGCACACAAACATAAGTGTTAGTCAAGCAATTCTATTACACGGTGCGACAAAAAAAAATACCTGGCAAGTGATACTATTTTTCTAATAGACGCTGTCGAGAAGAACAAAAGACTTACAATTTAGAAATCCATTGGAAATTGACGGAGTTATAAAGATTTTTCGTAATCTGGTAATATTCAACTAAGTCATTAGCTTATAAGTGCATGAAGCTTCGAAAAGCCGGTTTATACCCGTAGCTCAAGATTTTGGAGCTCTTTTGAAAATTCCAAATACAGATCCTTGTTCTACTCGACAGAGCGAGCCTATCAGAAAAGTAGTATTATTTTCCAGGTATTTCAACTCCGTTCATTTTTGTCGCACAGTGTTATCTACCATGTTCGCAACTTATCTGCTAAAGCAAGTAATGGCATGTTGAAAGGCAGTTCTCGTTCTCGATTTTTTTCTGACCAAACGTACCCTCAACCCTCAAGCAGTCAAAGTCAGGTAGCAGCATAGAATATGTTCCGTATTCTTATTCTCCCCTTCATCATTGCAGCATATGCATGGCATGTCTGCTAACAGTCCAAGGGCCAGTTGTTGTTCTTATGAAGTTCCTTGTATGTATTCTGGGCTGTTGTAATACTTTTTCTATTATTCAGCCATCCCCATTTGTCAGTTTTTCCTGGTTTCATAACATCTCATTCGATTTTTATAGTCAATCCGCCAAGAAATAAATTTCCAATGATCCAAAGTGGAAATCATGTACAAGGAACTATTTAAGGATAACCAATGGCAAGTCTCGATGTTTTATCTAGAGACACCCGGCATTCATGAACGATACATATTCGATATGCTATGTAAACTCTCCAGAGATATTACGGCCGATTTGGTATCAGTAAATATGATGATTCGAGCCTCAGTAGAAGACATGAAGAAAAAAATTTAATTGTGGTTTTGAATGTTTAATAAAGAGGCTTCAACTTCCCTCAGGACAACTCCATCTAAAAAATAAAAATGAAGCCCACCTAACGTTCCAGCTTGATCAGGAAAAACGCCACCTACTGAGAAAAAATTACAACAATAAAGTAAAGATCACCACCAATTAGCACATATACTCACCACCACACAATCATATTGAAGGCGCTACAGTGGAGTAATCATCTACTTAGTTTGAAAACTCAACTTAATTAATGAAATTGAGAGAGAAAAAATAAAATATGAAGATAATACTGCTGTATATCCCGTAATACATATTTGTGATCATAATTTCGAACTATAAGGCATAGCACTAGTTCGGAAACCCTCTGCGCTATTTATAGCCAGCTTCTCTGAAAAATTTAATTTCAAATACCTTTTAAGTCTTTTTTATACTAAAAAAATATATATTTATTTTCTCGCAGTGCATAGAGAAATAATTGAACGCCCCCCCCGCCCCCCTACTGACCTTTGTAATTAATGAAATAACAGTTTTTATTGCCACAGTAATCATATGGAAGTTTATTAACAACCAACATCCCCTTTTTTAATTCTTTCTTTTTTCTCTATTTATATATACATTTCTTGTTGTTATATTGTGTATTGCATTACAAACACAGAGTAAGAGCGACAGAGAGAGAGAGAGAGAGTGATACCCATTTAACATTTACACACGTACCATGAGCTTAATTACCCAACAATTTATGCCAAGAAATTCTGTTGCCACACGTTATTCAGGAATTTTAAGTATTTATTTTCCATCATACTCGTTGCAGGTCATAAAAATGTAAAATAATTTGAAAAAACAACAGCAAAAAATCAAAATGAATATGTTTTCGAGTTGATAAATCTAAAACGTTTGGTTAATTAGAAATAAAAAACAAAAAACAAACTATTTTTCTATTACAACATTATTAATTCAGGGGAAATTTACGAAAATGTGTGTGGTGGTGACAAGTATTAAATAAAAAAAATATAAAAGGATTTAGAAAATTTTTCATATGTTTGATAGCCTTTTTTGTGTTTTAGATACTATACTACCTTGTATTTTTGTTCGTATTCAGTTGACCATTAGATCCTTTTTGGCTGGTTCATTATTAACACAAAACTTTTAATCCCCTTTTGTTTGCCAATTTTTTTCTATAATAAACCTGGAGCATAACAGCTTCTTTTATGGCCGTAGACGTGGCTGTAAATATGACATTTCGTATTAACGAAATTGTTAAAATGTTTTTTACAAAGAAACTTACTTTTAAATAGGATTTTTGTATGCAATGAATGAAGTTACTAAAATGCAAAATTAGTTTTTTTGCTTCTATTTTTGAAACAATGAATTTGCTTTCAAATAGAAGGCAGTAACTTAATACACTGAGAAAATATGTATTACTTAAAAGTGTCTAGAGAAACGTACATTCATTGGACTTCCATCCAGCGTAATCTCGATATTTAGCACCTTGTGACTATTTGTTCTTATTAAACGTATTGTGTGAGAGACTGGAGCTCATCGGGGTCTATCAGTGCAGCTTCAGGCCTGGTTAATTCACCATCGACCAGGCTGTTACAATACATCAAATCCTGGAGAAGATCCATGAGAAAAATATTGAAACAAACAGATAAGAATTACCTCTATACCACTATGTCTATGCTATGCAGTTGAGCGCTACAGAAAGCTTCGTCAGAATTGGAAAGGACCTGTCCGAGTCGTTTGGTACTGAACGAGATTTTAACATTAACAGTAGTAATACTCATAATTAGTTACTAGCTGATGTTTTCTTCTATTCGGATTGTCTGGTCTGGTATTGAATCGAGAACCTTCTTCTTAGTAGGCGGGTATCTTACCTACCATACTACAGCGGTACATGAACGAGGTTTTAGGCAAGACAATTTACTATCGTACTTAAAGGATAAGTTAAGGTGGCATGGTGTAGTGCTTAGATTGCATGCATAATAACACAAGCGAGCCAGGTTCGAGCCACACCAGAGGACATGACGAAATAATTTAATTATAAATTTCCGTTTTAAGTATATAATAAAAGAGGCTTCAACTTTTCCTCCAGAAAACTCCACCTAAAAAATAAAGAAAACCCCCCCCCACCCCTACCCTCCAGCTTTCCTCTGGCGGTAATGACAAACATTAGATGAATGATTAGGACAAAACGCCACCTACTAGGAAAAAATTACAATGCTAAAGTAAAGACCAGCAGCAAATTAGCAAAGATATTCACCACAACTACACATTCGATATGGAGGTGGCTACAGTGGATTAATCATCTACTTGGCTCGAAAAATCAACTTGATTAAGCAGTGAATGCTTTGTAGGAAGTCAATATGCTCCTTAGAGGAGTAGCAGAATATAAAATCCTATCATGTGACTTCTTTAACCTTTTGCTACAGAAAATTATTCGTGCCGCCAGGTTGAATCGCCAGGGCACCGTTTTCTAAAATAAAATAATGCTGCTGTCATATGCTAACGACATTGACATTGTAGATCTTAAAACCAGCGCTATATCTTCTGTGTACTCCAGTCCAGAGATAGAATCGTCTAAGGTGGGTCTCGAATTGAATAAAGACAAGACTAAGTTTCTTTTATCAACAAGTAAAAAGTCCAAGCGTCCAGAGCGTCACAGCTTTTAAGTAGTTAAGGGCTCTATCTATATCTAGAGATCAAACGGAGAATCATTCTAGCCAATAGATGCTACTTTGGGCTCGGTAGACAATTGAGAAATAGAGCACTCTCTCGACGAATCAAACTCATACTTTACAAAACGCTTAGCATCCCTGTCCTGCTATATGGTGCAGAAGCATGGACACTGTCGAACAACGAGGAGAAGGTTTTAAAAACGTTTGAAAGAAAAATACTTCCTTAGATCTTCAGTCCTCTACGAGTAGAAGATGAGTACCGCATGCGTTTGAACAGCAGACTGTACAGGGACGTGCATATAGTGGAGCACATTAAGATAAAGCGGTTGCACGGGCTTGGCCATGTCTTTGATACGTTACCGCAAGATGAAAAGTGGGAACGGGGATGAACAAATCTTCATTAGAGAGACCAAGTGCTGCAGAACCTGACGGCCCAGGGAATATAAAACTGCCG
Organism: Wohlfahrtia magnifica; assembly: GCA_023159175.1. NCBI lineage: Eukaryota > Metazoa > Arthropoda > Insecta > Diptera > Sarcophagidae > Wohlfahrtia > Wohlfahrtia magnifica. Next base: position 2,104,227 of record JAKWBJ010000040.1, on the reverse strand, counting down.
ACAGTAAGCGCAGTATAAAAAAGCGACAGATGGTTGTGGCGTCACATAAGTAAGTCTGTATGTTTTGATTTTTTGCTGTAAATTGCCTCATATTTTTTCTCTCACTGTATTTAAAAAAAAAAAATTGTTTTTGTTTGTGCATTTAATTAAATACATTTTTATACATATTGACTAAAACTCTATTCAACCAGCAACAAAAATACAATGTAAAGCCATGTAAAAAGTATTTCTATACTCCCAATCTACCAGCCTGAACAAGCAATACTGCGGATACACCCCGACCATAAAACACTTTACATTCCAATAAACTGAAAGGCTTAGTTTCAATTTTATCTGCACTGGCCCACTATAAATAATATTTCCCTGATCCACATAAACTTAAGAAGATTGTTAAGCTGGGATGACACGATGCCTTAATACACCAATTTCTATTGTGACAAATTGGCGCTCAATAATAAAATTGTCCCAATTAAAAATTCTGTATACACATGGTTGTCTTATTTTATACAAAATTTGTTGTCACAAGATGGCGCAAAACGAGGTATTGACAATAATTGTCTCAACGCTGACACACGATTGTTCTAGCTTACGGCAACTCTGTGAAGAAGTGTGTGGGTCAGAGATTGATTTGTAATGCAATTTACATATAAATACTTAAAAAAATGCCTATTTTAATGGATGGCAATTATAAATACCGTACAAACACGTGATTTTTTAGAAAGAAATGAATTAAAAAATAAAAATTGGTGACTATTTTCTTCTTCAATTGCCGCACAATAATACAATAAATATTGGTATATTTTTGGCACATACATTGGTGCCTGATTGCCTTTAAAGCTTACACACGATTGACGCACCAGGGTTGTATTTGATTGGCATAATTAAGCACAATGATATTGTGAGTTGCCATATGAGCCAATAAATTGTGTAATCACATGATTGGCATATAAAATAGACTACATATTGGTATAGATATTAGACTGTCAGCTTTAATAAAATATAACTCTTCTGGATGTAGGGTATAAGTAATGCTCGTTTATATTAATGACAGCAAATAAATGCATTTTTTGGGGTGAAAAAAATAACAACAAAAACAAAAGCTAGTACCAGAAATAATGGAGCTATTTGAAGTTCAATAAAAAAAAAACTATAATGCCAATAACAACAACATTGGCAATTACAACAAATATTTATAAAGGAAATGGTTCAAAATTTTAACACATTGTTGTTCGAAGTCATAAACACGTTTGTGCGAGTGTATTGAGTCGAATGGAACGATAAAAATTTACGTAAAAACAAAAGCCAACAGCATATTTAAAAATAAAATAAAAAAAAAAGAGAAAAAACTCTAAAATGGCAATTAAACTATTGCTGGTGGATTTGAAAAAGTTTTATAAAATTTTAAATAGAAATTCATATTTTCCACAAAAATACATAAATAAAAAATATGGAAAAATATTCTCGTAACCCTTTAAAATAATGGAGAGTGTTGGTTATAATCTCCTATAAAAAACACAACGACAACAAAATGGAAATGCTAGCAGGTTCGCATTATTTTTTAATAAAAGTTTTCTAATACACAAGTACTTCTGACAATACAGTTTCGAAGCTGATAAAAAAAAGGATTTTATTGTAAATTTTTTTTATTTTACACAAAAACAATTTTTTGATTTTTTTTTTTATATCTACTGTAATAAATGCTTCCAATAACTTGGCGTTTATTTTTAATGTGATTCTCAATTGTTGTAACCTTTTTAACCGCTTTCGCATTCACTTTCCCTTCAATTACCCACTTTTTAAGAGCAAAAAAACTCTATATCAGTGTAAAAGATCTTCTTCATTGGCTTTAAATGTCCTTTTCTTGATAGTTTTCGCTATTAAGGCTCATGAATCATAAAAATCAATGATAATATATCTCAATTTCGTCAATTGAATCGTTATTTAATGTAATTTTCCTTTCGAAAACAGAAATAAAAAGTAATTGAAAAAACAAACGGTTTCATAATGGAGGCTTAAGTTAAATAAATTAGTACGGGGGTTAAGGATATTTCATTAGTCATACCTATTACTTTTTCAGAAAGCTCTGTAGATGTTGCCATCTTTGTTTTTAGGTAATTTGTATATAGAATTGTCTGTTCTATTTTAGTTTTTTTACTGTGTTCATCGCCTAGGGTTGCCAGATATATAATTGACAAAATGAAGTACATTCAGGAAAAATAAGCAGTAGAATTAACAAACAAAAAAGTACATTGGCTTTCTTAATGAAAACGCCTTAAAAATTCAGTAACTAACAAAGACAACAATTAGTTCAACAAAGAATATAAAAATGAGTTCATTTTCAATAGTAATTTTATCGAATAGTTAGCCAGAATGTTAACGTACGGTCACATTGGGCGAAGAAAGCGTAACCATTACTTTACAAAGGGTCGACCAAATAATTTTTTTTTTTTTTTTTTTTTGGAAAACAGGGCGCAAAACATCGAGCGTAGCTTCGGCTGTGTGGCACGTTGCGCCGTCCTGTTGAAACCAAATTTTGCTAATATCCTTCTCTCCAATTTTTGTGAACAAAGATTCGTTCAACGATCGCCATTGACTGTAATGGCCACACCTTGCTCATTTTCGAAGAAAAATAACCCAATTATGCCTCTGGACCAAAATCCGCATCAAACAGTGACTCGTCTTGGATGTATCGGCTTTTCAATGTATGCTTGCGGGTTTTCTGTGCCCCAAATGCGACATTTTGCTTGTTTACTTACCCGCCAAGATCAAAATGAGCTTCATCTGAAAAGTGGATGTTTTTTTGGCAAAATCGGCATCTTCTGTAAGTCGATGGCAGGCCCACTTAGTGAAGCGAAAAAAGCGTATACACAACCATATTCGGTCAGCGGAAGGATAAAACTAATTATCTGTCAAATCAGACAGGAGCTAAGTGTTACTATTCACGAAATAAGCACTAGTTGAAAAAAAACGTTAGATGGCGGACCCTATATAAACATTTTATGCAAACATTTCCTTTTATGTCCACATTTATCTTTTCATAATAATTAAATATAAAAAAATAATAAAAATAAATAGTGATTACGCTTTTTCCGGCAAATATCGTCCTTATTCTGAACGGTACCTTTGGACAATAAAATTTTTTCAAAAATCGAAAAAGAAAGTGTCATCTGGGCTCTAAAACGGTGTCGTAAATATGTATTTTACCAGCATGTTTCAAACTACTTCTTTTCTACACTAAAAAATCTTTGTTTTTTTTATTAAAAACATTTCACACAAAAAAATACATAAAAAAGTACGCATACAGCTACAAACAGTATGTCTGGCTACCCTATCATCACCTAATAAAATCTGATTTCTATATTCTTTTTTCCTTATTTCCTAAATTTATGAATCAGACCCGTACAAATATTGTCAAAATTTACAAAAAAAATTCTGACAAAAAAAAAATTAAATCCTACTGTTGGCACCACTAGCGTCACAAAAGAAAACTTTCGTTAAATGTGGTGTGAAGTCTGAACTATTTTTTTTTTAGCTGGCAATTAATATAGCAAATACAAACACCTTTTTCTTGGCTGTTGTCTTAACTAAATTCAGTTGGCTACAAAATTAATGAATATAGCGAAACCTTTATACGGTCTGGTGCCTCTATCCAAAAGTTAACACATGGCCTGAAAATTCCCGAGCCCAACAAAGAAAACACTTATTAGTCCAAAATTAGCTTTATTCGTTAACGTAATCTCCATCGAGAGCTTTACAATCATACCAGCGCCGCTCTAGTGCTACGTACGTACGACAGCCCCCAATTACAAGATTTTGAGAGAGAATCGCCCAAATTACAAACAATTATATTTCTATTACCAGTGTCATCTCTAATTTTTAAAAAATTTAGATAATGAGTTACTTTTTAGCTTTGAAATGAAATGTTTTTATGACCTCCCTAAGGTATGCTGTCAAGCACAAAAAATTAACAACAAAAAACACAAAGTAAGCAACCAAAGCAATAACCAGCCGCTCACTGTATTGATTTCATAAGCCAGCAGCTAAAAAAGCGTCGTGCGATCGGGGGAATCCAAATAAGTAATACAAACAGAGAACGAAATAATCCGAAGTCTCGTGCGAACATAGCATAACATATCAAAACCACTTTTTTAGAATGATTTACCTCTTCATTCGTGCGAAATTTCTTACCGCCAAGCATTTGTTTAAGGTCTAGTCCTTGGGAGTCAAATCTAACGAATACGAGGAGCAATGCGACGTTCAATTCATGTAGTTTTGTCATCATCAACACGTTCTTGTTTTTAGTCAACAGTGAGCAAACACGTCACCCACTTTGAACAAAGCTTTCTGATAGTGAAATGCTCATGCAATATAAAGCCAACATCTTCTTTTGATAGCTTTACGATGTCAGCTAACTTACGCAACTTCACTTTTCGATCATTCAGAACGATTTTGTGGATTTCTTTGATGTTTTCTGGTGTTACCGCCTCATTTGTACGTCCACTACGTTCTGCATAGCATCATCGGTGTCTCTACGGCCACATTTGAAGTTAGTGGACTAACATTTTATTGTTGTTTTTGAAGGAGCGGAGTTCCTACAATCTATTGCTTCCTTTTCAATCTATTGCTTCGCTTGAATGGTATTTTTTCCCATCAAGAAACGGTGTAGAATTAAAACACAAAAGTGGCTTTGATTCATTTTTCTGATAATAACAAAAGTAGCGTCACTCTTGGCATAATAACTCACAAACTAATCAATAGAAAATATGCAAAATTTGTGCAGAACCATAAATATGGCAAAGTCATTCAGTGCAAAGTCGTTTAGCTTATTGTCAATAAACATTAACAGCCGACAGTTTTGATCATATTAAAGGGTCTTTCATTAATCTCTCACCTCCACGTTCAAAACGGACGATGATGACCTAGCCACTCGTTCTCAAAGATATATTGGCCATGTATTGAATTTTTCGATTCGTTGGACTCTCTTGTATCTCATGTGTATTGCTATCTTACCATATTCTACAATTTAATTTGTTGACGAATCCATTCATTCAGAAATGATCCTCATCTTCGAAGAGGGTTTTTAATGAAATCTGTAACGACCATATCAACTGTCAAAATTCGGAAGTCTCTATTGAAAACACGACACGTTACATTTCGTAAGTGTCGCCAACAAAGATTTCTGCAACATTTTACAGTAAGACTTTGATATAACGAATCTGAAAAAGATCAAAAACCCTTTCGTTGTACCTATGTTATGCATCACTAAAGTGAACGAATTTCGCAGAAACGTGAAAAACATTCGTTATAACTGAGGTTTTTTATTCAAACTATTCTGAACGTTTTTCGTTGACTGCTCTCTTCAAACGAATCAATTGTATTCGGTACAGATACCCCTGTGATCCTCTTACCAGATTTCAACAGCTCACAATACAAAACACCCTGTTAATCCCACCAAATACAGAGCATTACCTTGACGTCATGGATATTCGGCTTCGGAGTTGATTTGGCTGCTTGGTCGGGCTTTACATAAGACGTTTACGCTTAGGGTTATCATAATGTATAAATTTTTTATCACCAGTAAGAATACGTTGCAAAAATGACTTCTTTTTGTAGCGTTCAAACATCATTTTCGACATGCCAAATGGCCTTTCAACGTCTTTTGGCTTCAATTCATATGGGACCCAATTTTCTTGGTTTTTAACGAACCCCAATGCTTTTCAACGTAGGGAAATGGTTTGTGGCGTGACTCTCAATTATAATGCAAGTTCTTCTTGCATTTGACAGCAGTCTTTGTCGAGTCGGCTAACCAGGCCTCCTTTCCTCACTCTTACCACCTTTGAATTACGCAAACCATCGTTCACAACTTTTTTTAATTGGTGCGTGTTGACCATAAGCTTCTATCAACAATCGATAACTTTCAGCATCCGTTTTCTTCAAATGAAAGAAGTTTATCAGACTTCCCCGCAAAACATCTTTTTTAGGCACAAAATTCGACATTATTAGAGCGATTGATAAAAATGTGTGTTGAATTATAATGACAGATGTTTACCCTCCAAAATACCATATTTGTTATTATTGACTCAAACCATATATGATAGTTATGTCATATTTTGTCCAAATCGACATTATACCCAATAACATCCAAGTATTTGTAAGGAAATGTCTCCCTAGATACGTATATTCCGGCCTGGAAACATGTAGCATCACTCCTTAGAATATCAAATACCTATCCAGTTGGAGATACGTAAACGTAAGACGACATTAACAGAATGGCCATCGATTGGAATCCCCAGGATTAGCGTCGTATAGAAAGGCCTGCTCATACTTGGAGGAGACAGCTGTATACCATAATACGAATTTCATGACGCAGCTGGGGCGTAATCAAACATATGGCAAACGAAAGAAATGATTGGAAGAACTTTGTTGTGGCCCTGTATTCCTTATAGGAACTACAGGATATAATATATTGTTACGTTTTAACCTTTTTAAAACGTTTGAGTTCTTTCTAATTGCGTCAAAATAAAATAAGTACCACATTGTTGTGCTTTTACAGTTTTTATTTCCTCACTTTTACAGTATACAATTATAACTATACCATCTCCAACTCATTTATCTTGCAATTAATACTTATTTACGCCTAAACACGACTTTACTCTATGACTGCAAGCGATAACTAACTGCTAAGCGCGGTGTACCACCTTTTATAGCAGATAATCATTAAATTTAAAAAATTAATTAAATTTTTCTCTTACGTTAATTTCAATACACAATTGGTAACACCTTTAATAACACAAATTAAGTATGGAATTACCAGGGTGGCCTTGACGCAAGCCAATTGACTAAAATCACACAATACAGTTTTATAGCTAAGACTACCACTGTGCTAATTTAGTGCATCTTTTTTTAGGCATTGTTTACTCTCATAACAATATATTAATGACAATAGTGCCAACTGGGTTATAAGTGGCAGCTGGTTAAAATGATTTTTATAAACTTTTCACTCCTTCTCTAAAGAAAAAACTTTTGTTTTTTGTTTTTTCTTGTTTTTTTATTTTTATTTCCATTTAAGAAATTACATTTATTTAAAAAATAAAAAATAATATATAGTATTAATTATATATTATATAATACAAAATAAATTATAAAACTAATATCAAAGTTTATTTATTTAAAAGAAAATGAAATCGCTTTTTTATGTAGAAAATATTTAAAATATAAATTCTTTAAATCTGTTAAAGAGAAAAAGATTATGGAAATTAAACTCATAAGAAAAACAATTAAAATTTATTATTATTTTCTCTCTTCTTCTCTTTATCAATCTCTATCTTTTCTCTCTATGGTTTTCGTTAGAGTTTGTTTCAAAAAAGAAATTTATTTTTAGCAAAATAATATATAATAAAAAAATGCTTAAAGAAAATATCTAAAACATTACTGTATACAAAATATATATAAATATAAATATTATCGTTTATATATAAAAAAAGAACAAGTTTAAAAACAAAAAGTATAAGAAAATATTTATTAGCTGCAAAATAATAATAAAAAAAGAGATAATGGATGTAGAAAAACTATTTCATATATATTTTTTTTATTTTTTATTTTTTATAAATTATGGACTTTGATTGATTTTTGTTTTATAATTTATAATAAATTTTAAACTACAAGCGATTTTGTTTTTTTTTTGTGTATTTTTTCTCTGTATTTTTGTTGTTATAGGCCACGTGTTATTTCTATTTAAAGTTTTAATGCTTCAAAAAATGTATTTTCAATTTTCATTTCATTTTCACTTTTCAATATTTCGTTTTCAGGTTTTGTTTTTGTTTTCGTACTCTTTTTGCTTTCGAAGTAAAAAGAGTCTCACAAAACTGGCACACGATTTCCATAAATTTTCCTTTTTTTCTGTCTATATTTCTTTCCAATTTATATCTTGTTGTTGTTGTTGTTGTTCTTGTTGTTGTTCTTTTTGTTGTTATTATTAGATGAAGCAGATTTAAATTTTTGTTTTTATTTTTTAGATTTCAATAATTGAGTTAGTGTATGTGTGTGTTTGTGTGTGTTAATGTTTTCTTTTTTGGCCTAATTATTTGCCATAAAAAAGAAAAAATGACGTTTACTTGGCCAAATTTAATTTTCCCAAAAGATTGGCAGCCTGATTGCCAGCAGATTCTTGAGCATGTACGGCGGTATCGTGTATGGTCTTTTCCAAATTCTCTCTCTTGTGATCAACAAACTGGTTGGCCTCTTGCATTTTCTGATCAACAGCCTGGCTGGTAGTTTTCATGGCGCCATCGATGGCATGTTCGGCTTCTTTCATTTTTGAATCCACCACCTGTTCGGCAGCCTTAACGGATTTGTTGATGGCCTCATTGGCAGCCTTTTTGGTTTGGTCAACAGCATTGGCGGCAGCCTAGAATTAAAGAAAACAACTGCTTATAAAAGTGAAATTTTTATAAAAAAGCGTCTTTGTCTTTACCTTTTGTGAAGCTTCGGCTATATTGGCAGCAGCTTGTTTGGAATTGGCGGCCACGGTATTAACCTGTTGCACGGTGTTATTTACGGTGTTCTTGGTATTATCGACAACAGCAGCAGCCTGGTTAACGCCAGCATCAATGGCCTGACCGGCTTTTTGAGCTTCTTGAGCGGCTAAGTCAGCAGCTTCTTTGGCTTTTTATATAAAAAAAAAAAGATTAAAAAATTAATTTAAAAAAATATTCATTTGGCTTACCAGTGCTGGCTGCCAGATTCTCAGCTTCACTCTTGGTTTGGTGTACAGCTTCACCTACTTTCTTAGCTTGCTCTTCGGCCATTTTTTGAGCATTTTCTGCCTTTTCTTTGGCCAATTTTTCAGCTTCATCCTTCTTCTTGCTGAATAGACTGGCGGTCTTATCGCCCAAATTTTTAAGGGAGGCTGTAAAAACATTTAATAGAAATGCAAAATATTGTTGAGACATTTTTTTTTAATGCTTTAAAAATACACATGCTCTCTACGGACTTGTTTGTACAAAATTCTAAAAGAAAAACAAAACATCTCTACAAACGAAAAGAGAGAAAATTGAACGCAGGTGCGTGCAAATTTAGATTATTGGGTCAATTGGGTCAATAAGTAAAAAAAAAATTAAATTTTAAACCGCTGATATAACAAAAATAAGACTCTTCTACAAACTTCAGAACAAAATAAGGCTCTTCTTACAATCTGCTAGCGTAACACTCCATGAATTGAACTCGGTCACTTCATTGATCTAATGAGAGCAAAGTTATGATTGTAGAAAATAACTGGTTTTGGTGCCGATAGTCAGTTTGGTCGGTTTATATTGAACTTCCTCTGATATCGCACGAGATGTTAAAAGATTAAAAGGCATCTCATCAGGCAAAGGATGTTTCCCAACAATCTTCTCTGACCCTATGCAACTGATCGTATCAGCATAAAACTAATTTTAGATTTAAAAAATTTTGAAATCTTTTAAAATCATTATTTTTCGTTTTCTAGACGATCTATCCAATAATCATCCGTCTTAAATCGTACATCGTCTGTACGACAACTCCAATTTGCTAGTTTATTACAGCGGGACTTGCAGTTAATCGTTCACAATCAACGTAGATATGAAGCAAGTTTGCCCTTTCTCATCGCTACTATTTGCAGTCACCCTTGACAACATCATGGCGAGATATATAGAGAGAAAGGGATATAGTTTGTAGCTTCCACCAACATTCGAAGATCTTGACTTTGCAAACGTTATATGCCTCATATCTCACCGATAGCAAGATATACAGAACAAGATCAACGACTTTATTACACTTGCAAAACCTGGCGGTTTACAGATCAATAACGAACGCAATGCACTTAAACTACCAAAACAACAGAAAACTTCATATAAACAAGAGTGAAATTGAATACGTCAACAGTTTCTGCTATTTTGGATGCGTTATGTCCGTAAAGGGAGGACTTGGGGAAGACGTCGTCGAAATATGGTTAATAACTAAGACAACGACTCAAGACTTACAAACAAAAATTAATCAATTCTGGCATTTTCTGGCCGAACAACATAACAATTATAGCGGAAACCTAACCAAGAGCCAAATATGGGGTATACACCTTAATGTCGATTTGGGCAAAACATGGCATAACTACCGCATATGGTTTTTGTCAATAATAACAAATATGGTATTTTGGAGGGTAAGCGTCTGTCATTATAATTCAACACACATATTTATCAATCGCTATAATAAAGTCGAATTTTGTGCCTAAAGAAGACGTTTTGCGGGAAAGTCTGATAACGTTCTTTCATATAAAGAAAACGGCTGCTGAAAGTTATCGATTGTTGGTAAAAGCTTGCGGTCAACATGCACCAACTCAAAAAACTTGTGTAACTTGTCAACACAGAAGACAAGGAGAGGCCTGGTCAGCCGAAAGAGCATTACTCGACGTAGATCGTTGCCAAACACAAAGCGAACTTTCATGAGCATTGGGCATCACACAAAAAGTCATTTCCATACGTTTAAAGGCATTGGAATTCATTTAAAAGTAAGGAAATTGGGTCCCATGTCAATTGAAGGCTCATGTAGAAAAAACACCACTTCACACCTCTTCTGTAAATTTAAAATTATTGGTGTTGAATACTCGTATATTATTTTGTTATATTTTGCAACAACATTTATGAAAAAATCGCTTAATTGCTTTTTCTCCCCTACAGTTTTCTTTTATTCCAGCATTTTTAAGCCATGAATATACAACTATTTTTATTGGTTATATTTCATTTATAGGAATTAAAAAAAAAAATTAATTTAAAATTTTTTAAATTTTGTATAGAAGGCCCTAGAAATCTAATTCTCATATACATTGTACACTACTAGTAAACACTTCTGATTCAATTTTGAAATTTTATTTCTGGCGATTAAATTCTTTTTTGTTTCTATGCCCATACAAAAAGTAAAAGAAACGTGTCATTATCGTTTTGTATTATTTTTTTTATTGATTTTTTTTCCAAATTTTATTGGAAAAACACACTTTGATTTTAATTACTAGGCAGGCAGTGGGTGGTCAATTTTTTTTTTTTTTTTGATTAAATCAATACAATATTGTAGGAACAATGGGTTAAAGAGTTCTTGAATTTAGACTTTCTTTAACACCCTATTAATTAATTTAATTATTTATTTAATTATTTATTTATTTTCTTTTTTACCCGAAAACATTTTTGTGTATTTTTTTTTTTTTCTAAATATTTTTCCCAGCGACTTTGAAAAGGTTAAAAGAGTTCCAACAACGCTAAACCGTTTCCTTTGGTTGCTAAATAGTAACTAGTAACCTAAGCTTATTTTCTACAATTTTACTACTATTTTTGAAATCTAATGACGCCATACTATGGTGACACGATTAAACCTCAAGCCACTAATGTATGAAAAACAAACACAAAAACAAATATTTTTTCACACTAAAAAATCGAAAAAAATTACTGAAAAAAAAATAGTGAATTTGTTTAATTTTGATTATAATTACACTGGAATAGAAAAGAATTTAAAAACAGACATTTCATATATTAAAGGCCTAAAAAAATACTGAATTTTTTATACCATAGAAAAAAAGAGAGATTTTTCAATAGATAACAAAACAAACAATTATTATTATTACGAGTATTTATTATGATTAATTCAATCCAATTTTGTAGGAACAATGGATTAAAGAGTTCTTGAATATGCTTTTAAGTTATATTGTTAAAACAAAATATTATTTTTATTATATTTTGACACTTTCTTTAACACCCTATTGATTTATTTAATTATTATTTAATTATTATTTATTTAATTATTTATTTTCTTGTTTACCCGAAAACATTTTTCTGTATTTTTTTTTTTCTAAATATTTTACGCAGCGACTTTCAAAAGGTTAAAAGGGTCTCAACAACGCTAAACCGTTTCCTTTGGATGCTAAATAGTTACTAGTAACCTGAGCTTATTTTCTACAATTTTACTACAATTTTTGAAATCTAATGACGCCATACTATGGTGGCACGATAGACACCTAAAAGTCATATAAAATCAACAATAACAACAATAACAAACAAACAAAATCCAAATGAAAATTAAACCTCAAACTACTAATGTATGAAACACAAAAACAAAAACAAAAACAAATTTTTTTCACACTAAAAAATCGAAAAAAATTGTTTAAAAAAAAAGTAGTGAATTTGTTTAATTTTGATTATAATTACACTGGAATAGAAAAGAATTAAAAAATACACGTTTCTATTAAATGCTTGAAAAAAAAAATTCTGTAGTTTTTATACAATAAAAAATAAAGAGAGATTTTGCAATAGATAACAAAACAAACAAAAATTATACAAAATGAATAGACAAAAAAGTATAAATTTGAGTAAAAAAATACAAAAAAGAAACACAATTAGCACACAATTAGCTTTCCAAAGCTAAATGAAATGAATAAAATTTATTTAAATTAAGTTTTTGAAATTCATATGATATGACGTTAATTTAGGGCAAAACTGAATAAAGGTTCTCAGTTGGTACAGCATTTTTTACAAATAAAAGGAAAAGTAACCTCATTTGTCAGTACAAATTGTGTATGGGAAACATAAATTTTTCTTTTTTCAAAATTTTATTAAAAAAAAAAAAAATTCCCTTCAAATTGCACAAAAACCTGCTCTAAAATAAAGTTCTATTTTATTGCTTTTGCCTCTGCGCCAAACTAGCAACTAACGAACGTAGTGTATAATTAAAGCATTTTTTTATTTTTATTTTTCATTTCCTGTAAAAATAAATTCCTTTACAAGCAAACAATTCACAATTCGCATCCACATTCTTTCCCTAATTAATGATGCTTCAAATCAATTAAACTCCTACGCTAAGTTAGTTGACTGACGAGTTGACTGTGTATCTGTTGGTTGTACTGTATGCTCGTCGTACATATGCACTCTAAACGTAATGCTTTTTACTTTTAAACAAATTTTCTAGATCAGAAGAAAAATAAGAGAAAAAGAAAACGGAAACTTAAACAGAAAATTATTTCAAATATTTAAACGATTTTATTCCAACTGCGCCTTATTTTGTATTTTTTTTTTTTTTTTTTTTTTTTGTTTTCCCCCAACAACGACAATAATTTTCTTTTGTTTTTAATTTTTATTAATATCTATGATTATTTTAATTATTATTTCTACACGATATAAATGCAAATATATATTTACAAAAAAAAAAAAAAAATTTTTTTATTTTAATGAATGAAATCATTTTTACTTATAGACTAGGAAGACAACAAAACAAAATTGAAATAATAAATAAATACTTAAGAAAATGTAATTAAAAAAAAGTGATTATTTTAGAACAACATGACAAAATTTCTTATTAATGACAGCATCACTACTATCAACACATAAGCTAAAAAGTCCCTGGCCTAGCACATAGGTGGTGCTAGTTTTATTACATTCCCCCTTTTTCAGTTAGTGGCTAACCGCTAAAAGACAGCTGTTAAAATTTCATGATATATTCCCATAACATTCCATGAAGGAACTTGGGGACCTCTCTCAATCAATGTCTTGCACCCGATTCTATTATTAGACTCATTTAAAAGGGAACTACTACTTAACTCCGGCTCCAAACGGCAAATGAATCAGAGAAGTTTTCAATAGTAGTAAAACTCATAACCAGCTACTAGCGAATGTTAATGAAGTCATACCGCTGTTGAAAAAACTGTTTCTTTTTTAGATGGTCTGGCCTGGTATTCAACCGAGGACCTTTTGGTTGGTAGGCGGGTGACTTACCTACTTACCACAAAGGCATTTCAAGACATTTTATTAATTAGTTCGTGAGTTATTGTGCTAAGAGTGATGCTACTTTTGTCATTTATAGCAAGGATCAGAAACAATTTCGTGTTTTAATTCTACGCCGTTTCTTGATAGGAAAATATAGCGTTCAAGCGAAGCAATGGCTTCAAAACTATTATGGGAACGACTCCGCTCCATCAGAAACAATAATAAAACATTGGTTTACTTACTTCAAAAGTGATCATAGAGACACCGATGATGCAGAATGGAGTGACATCAAAAAAATCCACAAAATCGTTTTGAATGATCGAAAAGTGAAGTTGGGTGAATTAGCTGACATCGTAATGATATCAAAAGAACATTTTGGCTTTATATTACAGGACCATTTGACTATGAGAAAGCTCTGTTCTAAGTGGGTGCCGCGTATTGATGATTCTGAAACAATGGCAAATCTACATGAATCGATCTTTGCATTTCTCTCACATCCACCGTATTCACCAAATTTGTCTCCCAGCGACTACTGGCTGTTAGCAGACCTTAAAAAATGCTCGTCGGTAAGAAATTTTGCATGAATGAAGAGGTTATCGCTGAAACTGAGGCTTTTTTTTTTAAAGGTAAAAAATAAATTTTTCTACAAAAGTGGTATTTGAATGCTAGAGCGGCGCTGGATACCTGTATTGCTCTTCATGGAGATTACGTTTACTCATCAAACAGCGGCAGAGATGCTCCGACGGTCCAGCTTAAACAGTTGACTGGTACGCTTTCTATTCAAATTAGGCCAGGAAAATCTAGCAATGAAGATTCCTCTCCTGCCCAGGATTTGTCAGCGTCTAACAAATACTTCTAATTAATAGACAGCTTAACGGAGGTAAGAGGTACGCCCACCGTCGCATGTGGATGGATACCCGGAAGAAGTCAGCCCGCCTTAGCGAGTTCATCAGTGACACAGTTATCCAGTATATGCCTGAGACCCAGAACCCAAATGAGATGGACAAATAGGTATTTTTAAATATTTACATACATTGGCGGAAGAAATAATAGGGACACTTTCATTAATGCCAAATAACTAGAACAACGTGAAATGGTCTGAAGTAATAAAGATTAACTTATTTAGGTCAGATGGGTACGAAGTCCTTGCAATTACATTGCATTCTGTATTTGATTTTTGTAATGAGAAGTAAAAATTTAAGAAAATTTTGATGTGCCCCTATTATTTCTTCCACCACTGCCTGTACTTTTAGCAACTTAAATAATTTTCATAAATTATTTTAATTTCTAAATTAAAAGAAATACAAAAATAAAAAATACTTTTCTGATGTACTTATCAAACAAAAAAAATGGTTTTTGTTGCAACTTTTTGAAAATTTCAATTTTGCCATATTTGGTTTCATTAACTTTACCATATTACTTCTAAACAGCAAAAGCCGGCAAAAATAAACTCTAACGACTATATCAGATTATAGGCGTAACAAAAAATATAAAAAAATTAAAACAAAATATATTATAAAAACCAACACAAAATTTTATGACGCAGTTATGTTTTTGCCACAAAATATTAGGAAGAACCACATTTACAGAAGAAGAAAACCACAAACTTTGTATGAAAAATTTGAAAAAACAAATTTAAACAAGAAATACACAATTCATATGGTTAACAACGTTCAAAAAAAATAAAAACCGGCTTTAAAGAACAACAATAACAATAATGTTATATTGTTATGGTTTAAATAAAAGAACCAAAGAGAAACAACAACAACAAGAACAACAAATCTTAATAGCCTTTTTAGTTACAATTTTGAGGAAAAAAAACAGTGTTGAGTGTTAAAAGTTGTTTTAAAGCCAAGATTGATGATAAAGTTCGGTGTTATATTCAGAAAAAGAAGAAGAAAGACAGAAAATAGACAGAAAAAAGGCGTGAAATGTGCTTTTATTCGCTCTCATTGACATACAACAACAATAACGTTAGCAAAGTAAGGTATAAAAGAAGAATAAAACATGATTAACAAAAAAATAAAAATAAATAAATAACAACAACAAGAAGAAGCAAAATTTTGTATTGCAAACAAGTTTTACGTGGGCTTCTTCTGTATTTCTTCTACATGTACGAGTAGAAGTGATATTGCCAAAACAAACCTAAAAAACACACAAAGTTTTAATTAAAAAATTATTCCAAAAAACCATTAATTATTGTAATGTTTTAATTAAAACTTTTTGCCACAACATTAATTTTTAATTAATTTAATTCTATTAAATATTCCATTTTGAAAAGTGCTCATTTCTTAAGCATTATTGTTTTATTTTCTTTTTTGAATATTTTATAAAACTTCTCTTCCCAATTGCCCTCTTTTTTATAATATTTTTACTCTTTTGTATAAATAAATTTTATTTGGTGCTCATTTCTAAAGCTTTACTGTTATACAAATAATTTAAATGTTCTCTGTTATTACACAAATACTCTCCCTTCTTTACTTTGTTAGACACTCACTCACAGGCCAAGTAGTTAACAAAAGTATTGAATACCTCGTTCTGGATATTGTTGTTGTTACTATTGTATGACTGACTCTACTACTGCTGCTACCTACCACTACTATCATAACTCTTGGTTGTGTGATGATGTCATGTTCGTTCGTGTTCATTAATTCAAGGGCAACCATGTTTTTTTTCCTATTTTTTTTCATTCTAGACATATTTCTCATTGTTGTTGTTGTTATTGTCTTGGCTATTGTACACTTTTTAACTGTGCGAATGAGTATTTCTCTCTTGTTTGCTGGGGTATATTGTTGCCAAAACATGTAGTTTTACAAGTTTTAAGTTTTTTCTTCGTTTAGTTTAAAATCATTTTTTGTTTCAGCATACGAGTCCTCTGCATAAACAACAAGAACAGCCAGCGATTTTTATTAGAAAAAAGTACAGGAATGTTTAGTCTTTATTGTAACATTCAGAACAAATTACAGAGTAATTGCTTATATTCGATATCAATAAATATTATTGAAGAAATTAGAACAAAATTCTTTAAACAGATAAAGGCTTTATAAGGCATTTCAAAGAAGTTTTAGTGAAAATGTAGCATTAGCTTTACAAAGGATTTAACTCAGCTCCAAACGGGCCGCATAAAATAGTCTAAAGTTAGATCGAATTGAATCTAGGCAATCATATTAAGTCTGAGTATGTATTAAACTGTCAGTATAGCCCTTAGCACGTTAGTAGAGTAGGTATAACTGATGTTTTTGCAAATTATAACCAAAGAAAAAATGCGGTATCCGTCATATATTGGAAAGCCTAGTTGATATACTGGGTAGCGGACAACTTCAGCAGTTTTAATGGAAGAGTCTCGGAGGGTCCATGCCAGTGATCTTTATAATGACGTGGCGAGCAAGTAGCCTGATCGAATATCCACTCCGACAAGCCAGACCTAGTACCAAACTCAGATGCGAATGGCTAATCACCATTCCATCTCAAACTCGACAGAAACCACAACAACTAGAATTCATAATGATCCCCAAATGCTGACGAACTTTGACCTCGGATCGGGGACACGAACGAAATTTGGAATATTAGAACGGGATTGACATGAATTTATAATGAAATTGGAAAGTATAACCTTATGTTTCTTGGCTTGTGTGAGACCAGATGGTCTGATGGTGCTATGATGACATATGCCTCTAAATCACAATTTTAGGGATACTACAATACTACAAATTACAGCTTATACACACGGCTGCACGTGATAACGGCTTATGGATTAACATGGAAAGACCGCTTGAATACAGCTAATACATCGAAGTTTACATTGGATGACATAGAGCTTGAAGAAGTACAATCTTTTCTGTACTTGGGCAGCATCATATCCTCTACTGGAGGATCAGCAGAGGAGATGCTATAGCAAGACAACCCAGGCCTTCGGAGCTCTACAAAAAGTGTGGAAATCCTTACAGATTCATATAGGAACCAAACCTCGCCTTTTTTCCTCCAATGTGCGGTCTGTGTTACTATACAGATGCGAGTCGTGGAACACCTCAACCCAGAACACACGGTCTTTACAGGTATTTATCAACCGATGTTTATGGAGGATATTAGGAATATTTTAGCTAAACATATAGAAACGTGCGTGGAAGTCGCAAATTGAAATGGCCGGAGGAAAATGGAGCTAGATTGGCCATGTTTTGAGAAGGAGCGAGCGATTAAGTGCAATCCCCAAAGCAGTAGAAAAATAGATAGACCTGCCAATACCTGGACAAGGAAATTGATAATGAAGTGAACAACTCTATTGGAAAGACCTGAGCTGAAGTAAAACTTTTGACGGAGGACAGATTTGTTGTTGCAACCATAGAAGCCATATATACATACATATCTATTAATTCCCATAACATTCCATGAGGGAATATGGGGACTTCTCTCAGTCAATGAGCTGCACCCGATTCCATTTTTAAACTCATTGAAAGGGACTTACAGTTTAACGCCGGCTCCGAACGGCAAATGCTTTTAGAGAAGTTTTCAATAGTAGTAATACTCATAACCAGTTACTAGCTAATGTTATGAGGTGGGTGATACCGCTGTTGAAAAACTTTTTTTCTTTTTTAAGATGGTCTGGCCTGATATTGAACCGACGACCTTCTGGTTGGTAGGCCGGTGTCTTACCTACCATACCACAGCGGCACATATGCATACATATTTTCTTCTTAAACATTGCAACGCTTAAAAAAGTTTAATTTTTCCAAATCGATAACATTCGTTAGAAATAAATAACATTTCCTGCAATAACCTTACACAAGAAAGCTCAAATTACCTTCATTTTTTTATTTTTTTTATTTCAATTGCAGTTTTCCTTACTTTATTTCAATTTGTCCTAATATTCAGCGCACACCCATATTTATTAACAGAAAAAAGGAAAATTCCAACAACAATAACAAACAAAAAAATTCCATTCAACCTTGAACTGTCATACTCTCTATTATACACTCGTTTAAATAGAAATATAATCCTTCTTTTTACCTTTTACTGAGTTCACAAGTTGCGCGTGTCTATTTTATAGCTTTGCTTTGCTTTGTGTAATGGAAAAACAGGCAGGGATGGGAATACATGAATTATTAAAGCCGAATTAAATTTTTTTGGAGTTCAATTTTTGGTGGGAATTTCCTCTTTTCCTTTACAATATGTAGTCTTAATGACATCATGGGATTTATTAAATTCGCTGAGAGACAAATTCATTATGGCCATGGTGGTGTATAAATGGTTTAATTAAAAACCAGGGAGACATAAAAACGTGTGAACGATTTTTTATGAAACGTCTTCTTTCCAAAAAAAAAAAAAAAAAAAAAAAAAAAAAAAAAAAGGAAAAAACGGAAAAGCGCATTTATAGACAGAATGACCCAAAATAAAAAGTAAAGAAAAATTATTTCTTGCAATTAAAGCCGAAAGAAGAAGACAATAACGACTTTAGTAATGAAAATGTTGATAAATATTGTGGCGGTAGTTAGTACATGGTATTGCAATAATTTATTTCAATTTTTTTCTTTTCGTTTTTTCTTTTTTATTGCAAATAATTCTTCGTTGAAAAAAACGAAATTTTTAATGACCCCAGACAATAGCAGAATAATTTCAGTTGTTTTAACGAAACTTGAAATTTAATTTATTTCGTTTTTAAGAAATACATTAAAATTACTTTTAAACATGCAAGGATTTATTAACGCCATGAAAAGAGGGCTTTTTACAGTCAAATTGATAAAAATTATTTTTTTAATTTTTAAAAAGCTATACATACATACATACTATATTGCATATTGTTAAGGGTTACGAAATGAATTTTTTCTTTTTTTTTATACAAATTAATTTGTTTATTTCAGTTGAAGAAGGCCAACATGTAAGCTACGTAGAACATATAGTACATTTGACTGACATATTAATTTACGAGTGTAGATATAAAAGCATTATTATATTCGTTCGTTTTTAAGTTTGTTTTTATATTTTACTAGAGGAACTATTCCCGTGTTATCGGTAGCCTTTGTGTTGTATGGATCTAAAGTGTATCCCTCATAAGAAAACTGTAAAGGAATGCATTAAAATTAATGATTTGACTACCAAGTCATATAGATTAAATTTAGAAACTGCTATTCTAACCGTTCTCTAGATATTAAAAAATCAATATTTACTTTGTATTAAAGGTGCCATACCCACTTAAGAAATTTCTCATTGGTGTCATCCAGAATAAGGCGATAAGAGCCCTCTGAGCAATTCGCTCCTTTTGCGGTAAGACATGGAGTCTTTCACCGAGAACGACAGTATAGATATATATTGCTATTATTCGACCCTTAACCACCTATACGGCGATAGCTTGGTGGAGAAAACCCGAGGACGCTATCACCATGAATAAATTAGGCAGGATACAGAGACTCGCCTGCTTCGGTATAACTGTGGCAACGAGAATATGTCCAACAGCAGAGTCGCATCGAATGATTGTTGAGGCATATGGTGGTCATGCTCTTAACGAAACAAATCATGGCTTAATCCGGGACAATGATGGTGCGATCAGAAAGGCGTGGTGTACCACCAGCTCCAAAAACATGGTGAAACCATTAATGCAGATCGCTACCGACAACAAATGATCAATGTGAGCCATAAATTGTTTGAATAACGACCAGAATTGGACACCAGACACGCAATATGACAATGCACCTGCATACATCATCATCATGGGACACGCATTGACTGAACAGCACTTCGATTCCTACTAGAAAGTCGAAAATTCGATGACTAATTGGTTTGCTTCAGAAGACGAACAGTTTTATTGGCGCGGAATCTACAAATCGCTCGTATTTCGACTGATGATGTCTATTTACAACGAAGTTATTTAGACCAAATACAGAAAAGATATAGGAAAATCAATATTTACTTTGTATGGGAGCTGCCACTCCCACTTATACTATTCCGCCCATTTTTTGAGTAATGATTTATATTTGCCATAAAGTCTTTTAGACCAAATTCAGAACCTTCACTATTACCGTTCCAAAGATATAGAAAAATCAATATTTACTTTGTTTGGAAGGTGCCATACCAACTTATTAAATTTCGCCCACATTTAGACTGATAATGTGGATTGACTACTAAGTTATTTAGACCAAATTCAGAACGTTCCAAAGATATACAAAAATTAATATATATTTTGTATGGCAAGTGCCACTTCCACTTATCCTATTCCGTCCACTTTTTGGGTGATGATTTATATTTACCTTAAAGCCATTTGGACCAAATTTAGAACCTTATTACCATGCCACTATCACTTATCTAATTCTGTCCATTTTTTTACTGATGATTTGTATTCATCACAAAGTTATTTGGGGCAGTTTATTGAAACTCTTACTATCACCGTTTTGAAGATGTAAACATATAAATACAAATTTTATATGAACCAACCCTATCAGTAACAGTACACCTTTCCAACGCAGGTATTGGAAATCGGTTTGGGGGTTCTCGAGTTATAAAATGATGAACAAAGGATAGCTTATTTGTATAAATGTATGTAAGGGGTGTTTTTTATAGTGGTATAGAAATTTAAGTTGCACTAAAGCTACGACGGATTATTCGATTGACATGAATTTTATTTATCCGAAAGATAATCTAATCTACGTCCAATTTTCGATAAATTTTTCCAACATTTGTGGCCGTATATCGGCAATAACACGGCGAATGTTGTCGTCCAAATGGTCAAGCGTTTGTGGCTTTACCGCATAGACCAATGACTTTACATAGCCCCACAGAAAGTAGTCTAGCGGTGTTAAATCACAAGATCTTGCAGGCCAATTCACAGGTCCAAAACGTGAAATTAGGCGGTCACCAAACGTGTCTTTCAATAAATCTATTGTGGCACGAGCTGTGTGATATGTTGCGGCGTCTTGTTGAAATAACATCTACTGGACATCATGGTTATTCAATTCTGGAATGAAAAAGTTAGTAATCATGGCTCTATACCGATCACCATTGACTGTAACGTTCTGGCCACCATCGTTTTTGAAAAAGTACGGACTAATGATTCCACCAGCCCATAAAGCGGAACAAAGAGTCAGTTTTTCTGGATGTTTCTGTGGATGTTTCCACATACACTTGAGGATTACCTTCACTTCAAAAGCGGCAGTTTTGTTTGTTGATGTAGCCATTCAACCAGAAGTGCGCTTCATCGCTAAACAAAATTCGCTTATGAAAATCGGGAACAAGGGTAATCTCGTTCTGAGCCCATTCGAAGAATCTACGCCGGGCGTGAGTCTACTCATGATGAATTGCCAAACCAAACCAAGAATAAATCACTTGACAGCTGTTAAATCGGCCGCCATCTTTAAAAGTAATGCCAACTTAAAGTTCTATATCTCCATAAAATACACGCTTATATAGGTTGAGTAAAACCATGTATGAGTATTGCATATTCTTGTTATGCTACATTTGGTTCCACAACAACTCTTAAGTTTTTTACAGCAGTTTTAGCACGACTTTATTATACTGGAGGTATTGTTGTTGTTATCTCAAATATTAGCTTACAGCTGTTTCAAAACATTATTTGTGCACACAATAGAGGACTTAATTGAGAATTAGCGTTGCCGAAAGTGCCAATTTATCTTTATTTCTCAATTTTTTTTAAGTATTGAGCAGTTTTGAAATTTTTTGCTTAAATAATAATTTTTTCTGAAAATCGTGCAGAATTTACAGTTTTTAACATTTGCCTTATATAACTGCTGTGAAGTTTACTCGTACGTTTTCTAATGCGACAATATAATTATCCCTTTTTTGACCACTGTTCACCAAGAGAGAATTAACGCAGAGTGTGATACATTTAGATCTAAGAATAGTCGTATGTGTAGTTTAAAAGAACCGGTAAAGCGGTTATTTAAATAATTTTTAACCGAAAAATGCTTTTTCTAAAATTATAATTTTTTTATTTATTCGAAAACCGGGTTTTTTTTAATTCGAATAATCGATCTCCCTATATGAGTCATTTTTCGTAAAATAATAATAAAAAAATATAAATAAAATGAAAAACATTTGCTTAAAAATTAATTATAAAAATGCAAATATCTTTCACTTCATTTAAAATTTCGAACAAAATTATGTCATAATCTTAACTATTAAACAAAAGCAGAAAATAATAAAAAAAAAATTTTTACCAAATTTAGTAATTAATAAATCAAGCGACTCCTTCCCCTTCTATAACCTTTCTACGAAAAACAACATGACTCATTTTTAATAAAGGTTTTCAATAACGAAATACTAAAATATTCTTAACAGTAGTGCCAATAACGTAGTATTTATTTATTAGCATTATTATTACTAATTTCCATATTTATTTGAAAACACAAATTGTTTAAAATTTAAATTTTTTTAAAAATTGTGCATTCTTTCGCTGATATTTTATATCGAAATGTTTATATTTCGAAAACAAGGAAAACAAAATAATAAAATATAAAAACGCATATATTCGAGTGTACAGAACAAGTAACGAGTGATGTAAATAAATAAACGTTTTGGAATATATCGAGCCATAACCGCCAAAAAGACGTAAGCGCCATAATTTGTTTTTACAACAAAAACAAAAAAGGTCTTATGTACTACACTAGAACAAAAAATATTAAAAAAAATACCGTCTTCTGTAAAATTTGTTTTTTGTCGCTTACGTCTCTTTTGGCGGTTATGGCTCGATATGCCTTATACGAATAAGTACATGCTCCATGCAAACTAGAAGTGAACAGAACTAGAAGTAAACAGAACTTGATCGATTCGGACAATTTTCGATTCGGATTAATTTTAAGTTGACAGCACAGTTATTGACATCTGTATAAAATTTTACGTCAATGGGTTCATTGGTGCAGTAGTAACGCTTGAGTTTGCGAACAAAGAAAAGTTATTTCTTCGATTTTTATAATGTCTGAAATTATTTAACAAAGAAGTAGTATTGCCCCGGTGTTTTCATGCAAGTGTAAGCTCGAAAAATTCAATACACTCACACTTTTTTACTAACACCATCACATTTTTCGAGATATTTGCTTGCAAGTAAATTGTTGGGCACTTGCGGCCAGTTTTATATAAATTTATAGCTGATTTTTACGGTATTTATACAAAATTATAAATAAAAAAGAACAAAACTGTCCAACAAAGCATTTTAAAGGTATTTTTTAAACATGTTTTACATGCATTTTGAAAAAAAAAAATTCTTATCAAACAAAATATTTTTCCAGTACTTTTATGAAATTAAAAACACGGCAACACTGGGTTCACAAAATATTACCCTGCCGTAAAGCTATTTGCTTCAAGAACATTTTGAAAATAAACACTGAAGCTACTTGCAAGAATTTCAGCCAATTTTTCGCGCTTTTTCGATGTTAATACATATAATCTGTGATTACTTGCATGTGTAATGGCAGGGTAAATTTTGTGCGCGAAATGAATTATTGGCCGCCGAAACGTTCAATATGCTGAAGAAGGCCTTTGATGTGAAGTCAATCCCAAGACAAGTGGTTTTGATTGCGTTGAAGACGAACCATATCAAAGACGACCAAGAACATCTACTGATGAGCTACACGTCAACAAAATCAAAGAATTAATGCTGCAAAATCGTCGATTGACTACTGGGAAGCTTGCCGATATTGTTGGAATTTCAAATGGATCAGTCAACACCATTTTAAAAGATATTTTGTGCCTGAATAAAGTCAAATCTCGATTGGTGCCAAAAACACTCTATTCGTTCGAGACCATTTCGTCAAAAATTCAACCAATATCGTTTCGCAACCACCGTATTCGCCTGATTTAGCACCTTATGACTTCTGGCTGTTCAGCAAACTCAAAAGACCACTTCGCTGACACGGTTTTGATTCGATTGGAGAGATCAAAGCCGAATCGAAGAAGGAATTGATGGCCATTCCCAAAGGCAAATAAAAAAATGTTTTGAAAATTGGAAAAAAGCATTGGAACAGTTGCATTGCATCCGGGAGGGAATTATTTTGAGGCGGATGAATTAGATTTAGAAGAATACATAAAGATTTCAAAAGTTATAAATAAAATCTACGAGTATATATAACTTAAGTAGCCGTGAGAAAACTGGGTATTGTTCATCCAATTATTTCCACATTTTTTAAGTTTTTTTTTTTTTGCTTTACTAAAGAATTTAATAACTCCGTCAATTTTCAAGCGATTTCTAAAACGTAAGACTCATTCTATTCATAAGTAAACATAGTTTAATAATTAATTCATAAATAGTAGGTTTCCTATATAAAATAGTGAGCAAAAACGCATTAAAACTGCAAAGATGTGAAAAAAATTAGATGAAAAATGTGTTTGTTTGAGAACTGCACCCAGATTCTTTAGGTTAACTTTAACGACATATGTATACATCATTTGAAAGGCCTGTTTCTCTGCTTTCAAAATCCGAAAATAAACTTAAAATTGGTTAATATTCGGCTAATTTATTAGCTTTTAGGTGCACGAACGTCTGAAAACCCTGTTTTTACCATTAGTTGAGATTTTGAGGGTGTTTCGAAAATTCCAAAAACAGTTGCTTGTTCTACTCGATAGTGCCTATCAGAAAAATAATATCACATGCAAAATAATAATATCACTTTGTCGCACCGTGTTATTCAAAAATTCTTTTTTGTTTTATTTCAAGCTTTTTTTCAAATTAAAAAAAAAAAATACACCTGCTTCGATAGCAGTAAGTAATACTTACTCGTATAAGGCATAAATGCCATTTAAGATCCATTACATCTCTTCGAATACTATATTTTATTATTTTTTATCAACATTTTTAAACAGAATTTATTGTTTACACATAATATAGAATATTTATTAATTATTTTATAAATATTTTTTGATTTGATTTAGAAATTCTAAACTCGTTTTTATTTCAAAACATAAACAAAATGCCAAAGAGAGACTAGAATAGAAAACAATTCACAAAAGCTCGTTACGAAAATAAGCGAACCATTAAATTTTATTTATTTTTTTTTAACTTTAAAATAATATTTAATGCGCAGTTTTGTTTTTTGTTTTCATTATACGCTTTTATTTTACGTTATTTTTTTTTATAAAATATTTCTTTTTTAAATTTCGCAATTAATCATGAATGAACGGGTAGAACACACTCTTTTGGATAGAGGATGACAAGGGTAGAGGGAAAGGAAAATCTTAAAACTAGAACAGTACTAATTAAGAGACCAAGAGCCATCATCAATCATGTAATTTAAAGAATTCATTTGAATTACATTACTTTTTTCTTTTTCGAATAAAATATTATAATTAAATTAATTCAAAAGTATCCCACTTGGAATATAATTTATTAAAAAAAAAAAACAACATCTCTAGTCTAAATAATGATGATGATGATGATGACTTTCTAACGTTACGTTTTGTATAAATTAAGTTCAAGTTTAAGTTCAATTAATTTTTTTAAGAAATAAGATAAGAGAGATTTTTTTTATTTTTTTTTAAAATAAATTGGAAATAAAATGTTTTTGTAATAGACTATAAATAGTCGTACGAGGGTGGTTTAAAAATGGAAATAAACATTGCTTATAATCTGGTGACTGGTGACACAAACTTAAAGGACTTTGACTATGCAGACAACATCTTCTGGCTGCTGTACAAGCAGAGGCATATAGACTGGCCTTGCAGAAAAACATCACCAAAATAAGACTGAAATTAGAAACACAAATTTGAGAGTATTTCGTCCTTTTGCTATCTCTACAGTAAACTAAACACGTCCGACGTATATAGTGCTGAAATTTCGAAACAGATTAAAGCTTTGTTTTGGACGATTAAATATTACTTAACGATACCCATATCAGGGATTAAAGTCACCTGCTCCGATAACATTGCGATTTTATCTCAAAATAGGTGATATCTGGATGATATGTTTACGATAATACAAACATCTACAAGAAGGTAGGGCTATGGTTAATCAATGAAAAAGTAAATATACGAGGTATCGCTTACTATCTAGCAGCGCTTAAAGAAAAAAAACACGAGATATCAGTATAGGTAATATCACTTTGAAAGGATAGAAAAATTCATGAACCTGGTCGTACTTGTTAGTACCTTTTACAAGGAGATACAAGTTATGTGACTGTATTTTTTATGGTACCGCCATCTAGATATCATTCTGGGTAGAAGGCTTAGTTGCGTACAACGTACTCGTACATTGGTGTCGTCCGGAATAGGGCGATAAGAGCCCTCTGAGCAATTCGCTCCTTTTGCGATAAGACATGGGGTCTTTCACCGAGAACGACACTATGGATATATATTGCTATTATTCGACCCATAACTACTTATACGGCGACAGCTTGGTGGAGAAAACCTGAGGTAGCTACCACCATGAATAAATTAGCCAGGGTACAGACACTCGCCTGCTTCGGCAACGAGAATATGTCAACAACAGAGTCGCATCGAATGATTGTTGAGGCATATGGTGGTCATGCTCTCAACGAAACAAATCATGGCTTAATGATGTATGTTTGGTGCGATCAGAAAGGCGTGGTGTACCACGAGCTCCTAAAACCTGGTGAAACCGTTAATTCAGATCGCTACCGATAACAAATGATCAATGTGAGCAATAAATTAATTGCAAAACGGCCAGAATGGGACATTAGACACGGCAAGCTAATTTGGCAATATGACAATGCACCTGGGAGGGTGCTGCTGCCCCCCACGCTATATTCACCAGACTTGGTTCCTTCCGACTACTATCCGATGGGACACGCATTGACTGAGCAGCACTTCGATTCCTACTAGGGATTCGAAAATTGGATGACTAATTGGTTTGCTTCAGAAAACGAACAGTTGTATTGGCGTGGAATCTACAAATTGCATGAAACTTGAGAAAAATGTGTAGTCAGCAATGAAAAATATTTTGAGTATAATGGTTTTTACTTTCCCATCAAAAATTTGATTTTTTCACAAAAAAAACGCTCATTTCATAACTGGGGCAATGAGAACGTGTTATCAGCGTCTGTGGCGGCATGTTCGGTGACAAAATTTTTTACCAAATGATCCTGAAATGCGTCGGGAAGTCTGTCCATTCTACGCAGGGTGCTTGGAACACTGGAATGCTTAAAGGGACTTCAACAACTCTAGGGCGGCGATCAGACCGCAATTTGGGTGACGCTCTGAAGTTTTCAAGTATGGCAGGCCTTATTACACTTATTAAGTATGTATGTATAGTATGTTGAATAACAAACTACTTTATCAAAATTCTAGAAAGAAAAAATATCTGCAGACAGATTCGAGTATAGAGTGACCGGATAACATTAATAGATTTACATATTGTTGTATATCAGTAGCCATCAAAATCATCAAATACTTTAAACTGTCAAAATTTACACTAACTGATTAACCTAAGTAAGAGCGTTGAGCGTTGCATTGACAGGAGTCTAGCGTTGACGCTAAAGTGACACACCTAAATAATAGCGTTAGAATTGTGTCATGAACAGTAATTCTAACTTAACTTTTCAACAAAGAATCACTAAATAGAAATGAAATAGTGAGGAAATCGCTAGATTTGACATGAAAATAACAAATTTTTTTTATTTTTTCTTTATATTTTTCATGGCAGCCAGCTTCGTTTTCTAACGCGTTGTCAAAATTGAATTTTTCAAATGTAAAACGTTGACGCAGCGCTATTTTGGTTTGCTTCATACAACTTGTATGGGGATGAAAATTTTTGACAGCTAGACAACGCTTAGTGCTCTGATTTAGGTTTGGCTGCTGGTGATGAAACAAAATACGTCCGCATTTTCAAGCAAAAACGCTGTGAAAAAAAAGATGGCCCATAATAAAATCGACAGCTGCAACTGCAAACACTGTCAATTGCTCTTTTTGTGTTTATATTTGTTTTGCTTTTTGTTTTTATTTTTTTTTTTTCACTCCAAACGAAAAACATATGTTTGTTGTTTACAAAATGCATAAAATTCAGTGAAAGTACGGCAACCCACATACAAATTGCGAAAGCAAAATTGAGAGAGTAAGAAAAAACGCTATCAAAATAAAATAGATTCTCACGATTGCTTTCGCCGACGATTTTTTATGTCATATTGTTTGGAAAAAATCGTCAAGCCACAATTCTGTTTAATATCTAAGACTTGAGAAGTTATCGTAGGGTGCCTCTCTTCGCAAAACTCCGGCTTAGTTGTATTAAAATATTTTTATGGCTTTAGCTAAACAATTATGTCTAATAACTGTAGTCTGCATATATACAACATACAGAATTCGAATAAGCTGGAAACTCAAAATCAATGCTCGTAAACGACGCTAATTTGTCACTAAAACTAACTCAATTGGAAGGATAGTAAAAGCTAACCAGATTAGAGACTAACTAAAGCATATATAAAGTAAATTTCATTAAGCCTTCCTATATTTAAATTGAAATAAAACAAAGTATATATCGTGCGGAGGTGGCGTGGTGTGGCGGTTTGAGAGCACGCATAACAGCACAAGCGGCCCTTCCCTCCAGACAACTCCATCTAAAAAATAAGGAAGCCCCCATGACCTTGCAGCCTACCTCTGACGATGATGACAAACATTAGACGAATGATCAGAAAAAAACGCTATATACTGGTAAAAACTTACAATGCCACCACCACTTACTAAGAAACTTCACCACTATATAATCATATGGAGGGGAGCTACAGTGGATTAATCATCTACTTAGCTTGAAAAATCCACTTGATTAATGATACTGAAACAAAGCAATGGGTGCTTTGTGGAAAGCCAATATGCTCCCTAGGGGAATGACGGAAAAAAAATATATTGCGTCAATGTCTTCGGGAAGCCACTTTGCTGGTTGGACCGCATCTAATTTTTCGTGTCTCTGCAGTATTAATCAGGCTAAATATGGCCGATGGCATGGGTTATTTCGAGAGTCGCTGGGGCTTGTGGCTTATTCACATAGAACTGCGACTTAAGAAAACTCCAGAAGAAAACGTATAACGGGATCAAATCACACGATTTCAGTGGCCAGTTTACATCAGATCACCACCATCACCACAGTACGTGCTCGATTAAAATTCCCAATTTGATAAAACTGTTTTATAATTAGCACGTGTTCCATAATCACCATATATCTACTCATGGTGATTTGGCAAATCAACTGAAAAAACATTTCGACACATGCAGATTCAGCTGTCAAAGTTCGACACTTCCTGCTGACACGTAACACGTAACATTGTATCGTGTAAGAGAAGAAAATATTTTTTTTTCTTTATGAAATCATCAGTTAAATTTTTAAGAGACATTCCTAGCCAAAGACGCAGTAGCTTTTTACTTGCTGATTTTACAAGATTCTTTATTATTTTAATACATTATGTACATATGGTATGTATACGTGTATGTATGTATGTATGTATATCTGGTATTTCTTTCACAAATAGTAGTGCCAGTATCTTTCAAAGGCGATCTTTATTAACAAATATTTGTCTATATTTTGTGTCGATAAATATAATTCAACAGAAGCAATACCAACCAATGAGTTGTAAAGAATATCTGAAAATTAAATATTTATACAACTTAAGATAATTCTTGTAGAAGATATAAATTGTTTTTGTAAATCGTATATAGTAATTGTATCATCATATTATTTATTTATTTATAAACGTCTTATTAAATATTTATTTTGTTTGTAGACCACATAGTAAACAAAGGAATTCAGCGCAATTTACACATACGTATGCATTTATAAGGTACATTTGTACGTACATATGTATGTATCTATAAGATATACGAAATCTTTAAGATACATTATGTATAATCTAAATAAATCGTTTATATTGACGTTAATCTCTATTAATTATGGCATTTCCTTTTCTAAACAATTTGCCCGCTGTCATCTCATCATCATATGCATCATTGGCATCTCTCTTCAAAGACTCTTTAAATCTGTGGGTTCATTATGTTTGGGTATCTTTTCCTATATTTTGTGCTCCACGTATGTACATATGTGTTTAGTTCGTTTTGTATTCATTTAAAAACGCTAAAACGTTGTCAAGTGTAAGCAAAGCTATTGTGCAGCTTAATTTATATTTTTCTTTTGTTTCTTTATTATTCAATTACAGGCTACTATGCTATGCTATGTGATTTGCTTTTCCTTTTATTTATTCCGCTTCATCCTCCCCCATCCTTCCCTCGCCACCACCTACCTGCTTTACAGAAACAGGCCTATAATAACTTTAATTCGTTCAAAGATTTTCACATTTTTTTCTGGGTGAAAAGTGCATTAAACTTTTGTTTAAACGAGAAATACTTTTACATTCACAAAGCAGAGGAATATTACGGTATTTTTTATATTTGTTGTAGCTGCTGTCTCTAAAAAAAATGAAAAACTGAGTGAAAAGTAAAATTTGTAATAAATTTTGTCTATATTTAGGTCAGCAGCCATCGAGAGGAAAGGTTACAAAAACATTATCCAGCTGTGAAAGAAATAGTCTTTCAAAGAAAACACATTTGTTTTAAAGGTGAATTACCTTTAATTTTATTTTATTTGTTATTTTTTTTCTGAATAAAAAACTTTCGCTTTTATTTGAAAAAAAAAAAATATGTTGAAAGAAAAATTGTAAAAATAATGAACGAATACCATTTACCCTATTTTCAATAAAATATGTTAAAATTAAAGACAAGCCATCAATCACATGGCTTTTTCTAAAGCCAATTCAATCAATCAATTTAACAATAGGAACGAATTATGATCATCAAAAATCAAAATATTAGAGCAATTAGTAGCTTAAAAATCGTTCAATTAAGAAGAAAATATACATAATTTGGTTACATCTTGATAAGTGTGTTCCGCACTCTGCCTTCTGTACATGTGATGTAGGTTTCCGAGTATTTTATGGAACCAGCAGACACTTAACAGACAACACATTTTTATCTGTCACTTTGACATTAATTTGTGTCTAAATATTTTAGGTTTTTTGCAAAAAAAGCAAACATTTTATAAATTCTCAGACACTTTAACCGACAAGTAAAAAACATAACAGACAAATTGTTTTCTTTATAAAACAAATACAATACAAATAAATAATTATAACATTTTTTATTTCTTTATTTTTAAACTTTAAAAAATAAATAATTTCATAAACAAAGTGTCAGACCGATAAACAATTACGACAGAAGAAATTGGAAAACAGTATTTCAGACCAAATGGCTATGGCGACAGACAGAGACAAAGAGAAGCTTATTAAAGTAAAATAAATTATTAAGCAACATTTCAGATAAATATTATAAATGTCATTCATAGGTTTTAATAAAAATTTTGTTCATACAAAAGTTTTAGCAACTTCCGACAACTGATTATTATAGCAAATGCTTTAAAAATGTATGAATATGACAATTAACTTCACAGTAAACAAACAAATCAAATCAATTCCAAACAGAATAGAAGAAATTTTAAACACACATCTTACTTCATAATCAGATATTCAAATCGTTAAATCAATTTTAGACAAAATAATAAGAAAATAGTTTGAAATCATTATAAAAAACCTTTTTCTTTATAAACAGACAAAATATATACTTAATTCTGAAATGGTATACGTTAATTATATTAAATAATTTATTTACATAATGCAACAACAACAAAAAACTACGTTTAGAAATCTAATAATTTGTCTGCCGACAAATTAAATGGTATACGTTAATTATATTAAATAATTGAATTACATTGTGCAACAACAACAAAAAACTACGTTTAGAAATCTAATAATTTGTCTGCCGACAAATTAAATGGTATACGTTAATTATATTAAATAATTTAATTACATTATGCAACAACAACAAGTTAAGTTTAGAAATCTAATAATTTGTTGGCCGACAAACTGTCCATTTTAAGTTTCGCTTTCAATCTCTAACACATTAGCCCAACAAATTTTATGCCGAAATACAAAATACTGAAATAAAATCTTACGATAAACTTTAATATTATTTGTCTAATAATAATTTGTCTGACCGACATACACATACATAAAACTTATTACATTGTAGATTTAAGTTAACAAAAAAAGCATTGAAAGTTCGTTTCTAACGAACTTCTTTAAAAACTTACATTTATCCTTACTTGCCAGACAATAATTTGTCTGACCGACCTAAACCGTCACCGCAATTTATATTAAAAATGTTTTATATTTTAAACTTAAAAAATAATTCATAAAAAAATATTATCGAAACAACTTCATGTCATACAACATTATGTTTTGTTGTGTAGGGTACACTTTTTAAACTATTTGTATATCCGCTCACTTGCCTTAAGCACAAAATTTAATGGTCAATGTATATTTTTAAATAAATGTTGTTGCGTTGAAATAAATTTCTCTAAATGGTATCTAATTTTTTATTTTTCTATTTTTTTTTTTTTTTTTTTTTGTCTTTTATTTCTATTCAAAATCCAATCAGAGGTGTTCGTTAGATGCAAATCAAACTATGAATTGTGTGGTGTTACAAATAAAGTTCATTGCATTTTGTTTGTCTGTTTATAGTCTTCGCAGAAGAGACATAAGAAAACTGGGAAAAATACTTTTATTTCGATGTTGAAACATAAAGAAAAAGATTTTAATTAAAAAACTCAAATTTATCGAATAAATAAATCGACGATAGAGGTTTTGCTATTTTTTAATTGCATTTGCAATTAAATTTTGGGCAGTTTTTTATTAATTTTAAACTGCAAAGAGGAAAAGTAATAAAAGATTTATTAGTGGAAATATCTGAAAAATTGAATCTAAATTGAAACAAAGAGTTCCATAAAAAAGTAGGAGTTTATAGAATTAAATGTATAGGTCGCCTAAAAGATGGCAAGACAGGAGTTGAAGATGTAAAGAGTAAAGTTAATATTTTGCAGGAATATTTCGTCTAAAAAAGCTATGCATGTGTTAAGTGCAGCGATTGTTCAAATCCAATCATTAGCACATTCATGTATAACCACTTCAATGGAATGTTCGTCGGAGCTCAAGTGAAATCTAAGCGGGATCTTGCAACGTTTGACGATCGTTGGAAGCATGGATTTATGGCAAATCCCCAGAGAGCAAAAATTAAATTATCGCAGAAAACTTTTTGTGGTTAACAAAAGCGTTCGATAGAGTAAGACTTCACATGGTTTTAAAAGCGAGAAATAAACCTAACAACGTCTAAATACCCACAACAACACCTACATCAAAGTTGATGATATGTTGACAGATAAGGTAAGAATTTCTTCGGGATTAACAAAGGGTAACAGTTTTAGTACAACGCTTTTTAACGTCATAATCCAGGTTGGGAACCTACTGGGTAACCCAATAAAACCCGGATGGGCTTAAATGGGCATTATATTTAAAAAAAAAACCAGGTGAATTCGTAGTTTATTTACAGCAATTCAATTTCAATTCAATTTTTATTGAGACTTCAAATTTATGAAACAAACGTAGCCGTAGAAAATTAACAGGGGTGAACATGACTTAATTATATCATATTGTTTTAATAAACATTAGTTCGCATATTTTATAACGCTTATTTCCAACAAAAATAATTATAATTTACGCGGTATAAGTACAAATTAATCGTTGTGCTTTGCTAAATCCATCTTAATTATTATCTTAAATGTTTTCTTAGTTAAACTTTTTACCCTTTTACCCCATTTTGTCCCCCTGCCGGCGATCAAAATTCAATAATTTCTTCCTTCCAGAAAGATACTGCAGCTTCTGTTTTTAAGCTGTATATAGTCGTCAGACAAACACACATTCATTTTTATATAGTATATGTATATAGACAGCTTTAATTTGATTCTGGGATTTCTGCAATTCCCGCGTTTTGCCTGATGTAGATGGATAACGAAGCTTTAATAGTTGTCGTTCTTCACATATACAAAATCCAATATTTAGTATAAATGGAAGATGCCACGCCCACTTGCTTAAACCTAATTTAGAAACTTCTACTATTGCCGTTCTTCAGATATACAAAAATTAATATTTACTTCATATGGAAGGTGCCACGACCACTTTTTCAATTCCGTCCATTTTGTGGCTGATGATTTTTATTTGCATTTTTTTCGCTTTTGCTTCAACCGTTCTCAAGATATACAGAAATCAATACTTAGTTTGTATGAGAGGTGCCTAATGACTTGTATTGACTATGAAGGCAATCGTGTGCCGCTGTGGTATGGTAGGTAAGACAGCCGCCTTCGGTTTAATACCAGACCGTCTGAATAAAGAAAGAGATTTTTCAACAATTCTATCACCTCATAACATTAGCTAGTAACTGGTTACGAGTATTACTACTATTGAAAACTTATCTAATGCATTTGCTGTTCGGAGCTTGCGTTAAACTGTAGGTCCCTTTCAATGAATGTAAAAATAGAATCGGGTGCAGCTCATTGAACGAGAGAAATCTCCATGTTCCTTCATGGAATGTTATGGTAATTAATATATAATATATATGAACGCAATCAGACGAAATTCTGAAAATTCAGCTACAACCGCTCTCTTTACTTTGTATGGGACGTACCACACCCACTTCTCTAATCCTGCCCACTTTTTCACTGATGATAATATGCCTTAACTATAAATCTATTTGGGCCAATTTTTGAGAATTGTTCACTTGCCATTTTGAAGACATAAACCAATAAATATACACTTTGTATGGGCATAGCACCACCCAGTTGCAATTCTTAATACTTATAAAGCGTATAGTTCTTTTCAGACCTACAGAGAGATACTGTAAAAATTTCAAGAAAATACACATATCCATACATATAAAAGATATATTCTTTTAATTAAAAAATATTCATATTATTGATTATAAAAGAATAGAAGGAGAAAATATGATGTATTTCTAGCTTTTTTTTACGAACTATGTATGGTTGAAATAAAAAAATAATCGAAAAATATTTTTTTTTTTTTTTAATAATTGAAAACACGC
The DNA here is from genome assembly GCA_023159175.1 of Wohlfahrtia magnifica. Lineage (NCBI taxonomy): Eukaryota > Metazoa > Arthropoda > Insecta > Diptera > Sarcophagidae > Wohlfahrtia > Wohlfahrtia magnifica. Next base: position 2,068,558 of record JAKWBJ010000040.1, on the reverse strand, counting down.
CGAATTTCGTTAAAAATAAAATTCGTGCAAAATGCAAATTTTGTTGAAAAAAAAAAAACAAACAAAAAGTGCTTTTTCTACGGAAAAACTCTACTTTGAAATGCTTTAGAAGAGATAGAGAAAGTATATCAAAGAAATACTTACATTTAGAACTGCCTGCGTGTATTTTTTTATAAATAAGAAAATTATTAGCAAAATGGAATATATATGTATGTATATATTAAATGTTATATTTCTATATAATTTATATATGTTTTGAAAAAATTGTTTTTTTTTAAGAAGTAAATCAAAGAAAATGTGAATTTTTGCAAATTTTGCATTGAATTCTTTGTTTTTTTTGTTTTTGTTTTTTTCAGTGTGTAGCAACTAAATATTAATGAATAATTCTTTATGACTTATTCCCCCCCTCCCCCTTGCTGTATTAAAAAGAAACAAATTTGAATTCAAACAATAAAAATGACGTAATTTTGTATGGCTTATGACAAACAAAATGAAACATTCAACCACCAAACAACAACAAAAAAACAAAAAAGTACTTTTGGTGAATACTTTTTTTTAGAATTTTTATGACAAAAACAAAGAAAAAAAGAACAAAAAGTGTATGGAATAAGCACCGATACTTTTGAAAAATCTAAGGTCATGTTAAGGATATTGACGGGTTTTGATTAGCAAGGGGAAGTGGAATCATGCCAATTGGCTGTATTACCGCTATGCGTTAAATTGTTTATAATATTTTTTTAATTTTTTTCTTTAATTTAATTGCTAAGCACGTTCAATAATTTTTTTGTTTTTTTTTTTTTTTGTTTTGCTATTTCCCTCCAATATCCAAAAACATTATTAATTTTTTTATTTTAATTTTATTTAAAAATTTTTGTTTTTTAGCTAAATTTAGTCAGTGACCAGTTTACGTGTTGGCATTTCTTCTAGTGTTTTCTAATATAAATTTAAAAACAACAACAACAACAACAACAACAACAACAAAATCATATTAAAAACAGATATATTTTTCTTACAAACATTTCTTTCTATTTATTTTATTACCCATTGGAAATGAAAGAAAAAATACGTTTTGCCTTCTAATAATGAAAAATAAATTCGATTTGAAAATGAAGAAAAAAACTGAACAAATTATAACGGAAAAATTATGGAAATAGTTTCTGTAATAGTCATGAAATGAGAAATACACACAAACACACATACAAACATACATATGCACTAACAAACAAACAAAAACGTTCTGTAAATAAATGCAAAAGAGTATTTTTTATGTCCAAGGCCTGTCCCTGTGCCTAGAAGTAGCAGCAAGGATCTTTCTTGTATAACGAGAAGAAATATATTTAAAGATTCTTCTGTGAAATTTTTGTTGAAAAGCCTCAACAAATTGTTATTTTTTCAGTTTGAAGGCCTATTTTCTGACGTATTTAAGCCTGAAAAAGGCATTGCTTGCGCCAAAAGTATAAATTTCCTAATGAAAATGCTAAATACAAGCTAATATTTTTTAATTTTTATGTGGACAGCCTATGTAATGAGTTATTTACTATTTAAAAGTAAACACAAATTGTAAATTTACACCAGAAATGATTAAGTTTCTTTTAAAAGTATATTGAATTAAAATTTTCTTCTCTTATTCGTTTGGAGGCCTATTTACCAAATTCTGTAGCTCGGGAATAATCAAACAAAACTTTTGTTGTTAAGCAAGAATTTGCTTCTCTTTTTAATTTCAAAGCTTATTTGCTTACTTTGAAGTGTAGGCTTTAAAATATTTTAAAATCTTTATCTTTTCTATTTCCTTTTTTAGTTTCTAAAAGCGTCTTATTAAAGTCTATTTTAAAAATATTTTTCTAAATTAATAATCAGACAGACGACTTACATATGTATGTATATCTTCTAAACAATATGGCAACATCCCTTCTTAATCTGTGATTAAAATCAATTAACAACTGAAAAACGCAAACAACAACAATGCATTCTTTAAGAATTAATAAATTAATTTATTTTTATCGAATACTTAAACACACGAAAAGGGTGTGTTCCCCTAAACCAACAACAAATATAATGAGATTCAAGAAGAACAATAGCAACAACATAAAAAAACAGAAGCAACAATAAAAGAAAACAAAAACAACAAAAAATTAATAAACCATTATACGCACTTAAAAATGTACACACACATACTTGCATGCACGCTCTCATTTATTACATACACTCTAGTCTCGTTTAGAGAAAAGTTAAGATGCTAATACAACAACAAAATGCTTGTAAAAACAGTGATGATACAGTGTAAAGGAATTGTATAATAAGCTCAGAAGAGCATTTTTCAAATTTTTTTTTTAAGGAGTGTTTTTATATACCAACTGACATATGTATGTAAAAGTGTGTTTGGATGTATGTTTTGTAAGTATATGAAATAATGTATGTATTATATGTAAATCTTTTTGATGTCACTTAACCATCTTATGTAGTTTTTGTTTTGCATGCGCCTGTTGTTGTTGTTGTTGTGTAATACGCATTTAAGAAAATTTATTTTTTTTTTTTGTTGGCAAGCCGGGTAAGAGTGTTTAATTAAAGTGGGCATTAGTGAAAAAGAAGAAAAATAACACAATTAAAAAAATACTTATGTTTAAGTATTAAGTGTACGTGCGTGTGTAATTGTAAGTAAGTGGGTTTTGATTTTTTTTTCTTTTTCTTTTTTTATGAAAAAAGAGATGCGTCCATATGTTAAACCTCAAATACCACAAGAGACAAAGGAAAAGCAATAAAAGCAACAAAACCAAAACAAGTATAGAAACCAAATAACTTAAAACAACAACAACCTAGAGAATGATCATATTAAACAGGCTTTTTATTTTTTCTTTTATTTTCTTTTGTATCTTGTGCAGACGAGAAAGAAAGAGAGAGAGAGAGTGACTAAGAGAGAAAAAAACTGAAATTCTCTAATAAGAGATAGACCACCACTGGGAAATTTCAGAAAAATTAAAACAAAAATTTTTTAAAATTTTCCAAAAATTGTTCGTTTTACTCCCCCTGTAACAAATGTTACTTTTCCATTAAGTTAAATATGAAAAACGAGATGATGATGATGATTAATCGTATCCATACGAGTAGTACGAGTAGTGGCGGCCCTCATGGCAATGGTGGTAATGGTGGTGGTGGTGGTAGTAGCAGATGCCACCATACGTTGGTGTATTATTGTTGGTGGCTAAAATGGAATTTTCTTTATTTTTCTGTTTTCTTTTCTTCCAAAAAGATGACATAATGCTGGTGCCTGCGCCAATGGAGAACAAATGAGAGGACACAATGAAAGCAATGATGGTAGAAGAAGAAGAAGAAAAGAAATCCTTGTTATTTAGTTGTTATTTTAAGTAGTAATAGGGTTATTAGACTATGAGTCAGTGTAATAAGTGTATTGTTGTTTTTTTTTTTGGTATGGTTTTTCTTATGGTATGAAAAACAATAAAAACAAATGGGTTTTCGCATGGATGTTAGAAAGGCAAAGGAGAAAAGCGAAAGGACTGGACTGATTCGTGTGACTTTGGCGTTGATGACTAATAGTGTCAGACCAAAAGGCTAAACAAATAAAACAACAAAATAAATAGAACTGAAAATCAATAAATTATAATCATGAAGTATAATTATTTTTGTTGAAACGAACAGCACATGGATGAAATCATTGCTTTACCAATTCTCATCAATTTATTTTCATTTCTTATTTTAATAAATTAAATATTAATTAAACCTGTAAAATTACCTGTGAATGAGCTGAACATTTTTGTAGTTTTTGTTTTTATTTCTTTTTGAATAATTTAAAGCAAAAATTCTTTTTTTATATTATAGTTTCCGAATATTTAATTTTTGTAATATAAATTCCACTTTTTTGCTTGTTTAATACTTAATTACACGTTTTATTTCTAGTATTATTGCTGTGATTAAAATATTGTCAAAATTTTATTTGAAAAAAATTTTGTTTAAATCTTATTTATTTGGCTCCGTTTAACGCACAACCGTTCTCAACGTAAAGACGTAAAACATTAAAATCCTCTTTTCAAATTGCTGCTACACGTTCAGTTGTGGTCCAATTGCTGCAATTCCACTCAACACTCTCATACAGAGCAACAAACAATAAATTCCATTCTTTTAGCAATGAGTGCTAAAGTGGAAAAAGAGAACAAAATAATATTCATTATTGAGTGCAATTTGAGTGTCACAGATCATTATCTCTTAATGTTTGCTTTGTTTGCTCTGGCAATTAGTTTTCTAAATTTTAAAATTAATATATAAGTTCTTAATAAAAAATGTTAAAGAGCATTTAAAGATAACGTTTTGAGTCGTTTTTTAATATATTTGTAATTAATAGCTGGCAACGCTATTAGTCGTAATGTAAAAGCGTACAAAACACTTGTTGACAGCGTTGTGTTTTTTTTTACATGAGTGAACGTTATTAGAAAAAGAGTAGAAGAGTAGAAACAAAACCCAACAAGCATATGTATTTAAATTGCGGCATAAACGATGCAGAGTTGGCAAATTGCAATTGAAATTTTATAGAATTATTTAATGTTTTCAAATATGAGCTTTTGGGGTTTTAAAGTCTTTCCTTCATTAAAAGAAATGTAGAGCTAAGGGAAGGGAAATGTTTGCAGACTGGGATTTAGAAACATTCATTGTTAAAGATCCTACTTGATAACAAGAAAAGCTTGTGAAACCTTTCGAACAGAGGCGTTTTTTTTTTTTTTTTTTTTTTTTTTTTTGAGTAAAGTGGTAAAACTAAAAGACGTTGAATTAAATTATACTGGTACTGGAGGTAGAGACAAAAACTTGTAGAAAGCTCCGTCAACTGTTGTTATAGACCATAACAATACTGGAACTTTCTGTTTAGGGTTTCACGGCCTAGTAGTGAAAACAGTAAAATCTAAAAGAGGAAATTGTACGTTTTAAGCTGATAAAGGCAATCGGTATACACTTATAAATGTTGATTGGGTTATATGAACTTGAGTAAAACAATTCGCACTCAAGCTACATCCTGTTCGTTAAGTTTAAAGAATTTTACTAAATTTAAATATCCATAAAAAAGATTCTTCGTAAAATACATTAATTTAGAACTCCCTCTGAAGGTATGTATGGATTTGTATTACAACTTAAGTCTTTTTGAATTATGACTCACAGAAAAGAAGAAAGAGAAGAGAAAATTGGAGTTTCTTGCCAATGAACTGCGCAGTTACAGACTATACAAAACAACAAGAACAACAGCAACTGGTTAGGTACTCGTTTTGCTACGTTACAATAAAAATGTAACAGTTTCTTTTCAATATAACCTTGTAATTGCAGAAAAAAGCAGGTAAGCTTGAGGAGTAAGGGAAGACGCATACAACTCTATTTGAAAAACAATTGAACAAACCCTCTTTCAGCAATGGCAACAAGAAAAGTCTTGACCTATTAAATTGCCAATTAAGGAACTTACAAAAGTAAAAATACGTTTTTGTGGTGAGATAGTAGAGAAACATAATGAGGCACTGAAAACCGAATTTCAAAAACGTAATCATTAAAAATGAAATTTTGTTCAATACCTCCTTAAAATTGGCTTTAATTTTTGAAAATTTCCTGTTAATTTGTAATATACATATTAGTAAGCCTTAAGATATGCTTTAGTTTAGTATTAATTGTTATAAAAAAAACTAACGGTTCTGCAAAAAAAACCTTTTACTTGACACAATAATCTTTACGCTGCTGTCTAATAACCGCCTCCAATTTCAAGCATCTTTCCCGTAAGGTACCATTTTCCTTTTGTAGTATATCGATGGTACAATCCTTTTTCTCTATGGCTTGTTGGACTCTGCAAAATTGTTTGTTCAATTCATACATCATTGTAAAAACGCCAAAAAAATGTTTTACTCTCACTCACCTTTTATGAATCTTTTGTATCTCTTGATCACGTTCGTGTTTTAAGGCTTGAACTTCATTTTGTATCTCTGTACGTAGACTGTCACGTAGTTGATCTCGTTCCATAAGAAATTCCGAGCACATCTAAAGGAACATTATCATGTTAACAATAAAAAGGATTTCTCTTCAGAGAGGTGCCGTATGCTTCTTACCTTTTTACTGTGTTCCAATTCAATTTGCAATTGTTTAATTTCAGCCTGAAAATTTCGTTTCTGAGCATCGGACTCTGCCAATTTGTTTCTGGTCTCAGCATATTTTTCTCTTACCGATTTTTCAACACTCTCCAGCTCTTGTAAATCCTTTTCGTATTTCTCTTTCAAGCGTCTGTTAAAAAATGGACAGACTACTTTGGAATTTATTTTCAAAACAATTTTTTCTATTTCCATACCCAATTTTAATTTCAAACTCTTCGTTATTTTTAACAGCTTCTGCATCCATTCTCTGTACTATGGCATCGATTTGACGATCTCTTTCGGCTCTATAGTGTTGACGTATGGTGTTCTCTTTTTCGACTTGTTGGACTTTGCATTTATTTTCATATTCTGTTTTCCATATTTCGAAATCGGCCTCATATTGTTTTTCCATTGTATTAAGGCGGTTCAGGAATTTCTCTTCTTGTTTGGTTAATTTGTCTTGTAGTTCTGTTATGACCTGTTGCATTTCAGTATCCTTTTCTTTTTGCCATTCCAAGCGTTTATTTTGCAATTCGATATCTTTTGCTTTATGTTCGTCCTGCAAACGTTCCTTTTCAATTTGATGGTCTTCTAGCATTTTTTGTCTTTGTTCGTCGAAAGATTTGCGCTCCTCTTCCAGTTGGCGTTCAAATCTAGAAAAAACTGTGTAATTTTAAGAAACAAAATTGGGTTTACAAAATCTCACCTTTCCCTTATGGCATTCCTTTCTTTACTTATTACGGTTTCCCGATCCTGAGCACACGACTCCCTAATGCTGTTCTCTATCTGTTCGTGTTTCAAGCGGGCTTCTTCTAAAGCATCTAACAATTGCTGTTGATGATTTCTTTTCAATTCAGTGATTTCATTTTGATGACTTGTATTGATTCTATTGATTTCCGCCTCTAAGCCTTTAACAGTAAGTTCCTTTAAGTTGAAAGCTTTCATTAAAAACATCGCTGTTATTTGTCCACCTCTATTGCTTACCTTAATTTTCTTAGTGTTTTCTCGCACCCATCTTTCACGCCTTATCTTTTCGCCGGCCATAGTATTCTCTTTGACTCTTTGTATTTCCGTTTCCAATTTGTGTTCCCAGGCTTGATTTTGACTTTCCAAGCGTCGTGTTAGTGCAGCGACTTTTTCACACAGAGATCCCTTATCCTTAAGCAGCTGCTCTATGAATCCTTGATGCCTTCTTACTATGGCTTCATAGTGTTTCTTTTGCTCTTTCATACGATTAGAGGCATTTGCTTTCTCGGATCTGATACTTTTTTGCTTTTCTGTGCGTATTTTCATGACATGTTCCTTGGAAAGTTGCACAGCATTGGCCAACTCATTGGCTCTTAAACTAAGAGCTATAACGCGTCGCGCCAACTGATGATTGGGCAGCATTAGGAGATCGGAAAGTCTATAATGAACTCATTATTAGCTTTAACGAGATCGGAGAATTATCTCATAGTTTTATCAACTTACTTAGGCACATCCTCTGCTATGTCTGGCTCCACAACAAATTCCACTTCGCTGCGATTGCTATCGGGCATAGATCTTCGAGTTTCCATTAAAGTTTTCTCACAACTGTCCTCGACATTATCCAAATAACTTAAAATATCTCTGTATTTATCAGGTGACTCTTGAGGTTTTTTAGTTTCCAACGTGTTATGGGGTGTACCAGTATTTGGAGTTGTACTCAACTTTAAATCCATTTCCATATTTACACGTTCGGCGAAATTATCTTAAAACAGTTTTAAAATTAAACAAAAATCGATTTTGCTGTTTAACTACCGACTTACCCTTTTTCTTATCCTCTTCTATTTCTTTTATCACCGATACTATTTCCTCATAGGTGGAATCATCTTGAGACTGATCTATAGATTTTTCTGAATTTTTACCATCATCTTCTTCGTCCTCGTCTGCTAATTGCTCCTCTTCGTTATCTAAAGCAGACATGGCCTCTAGAGTTTCTTGTGTGAATTTTTCAAATGATTCCTCTAGTGAACTGTGTTTAGTTAGCGAAGGCTTGACTTTCTTGGCTTGACCCGATGACGACGATGCTGCCTCATGCATAGACATCCACGAGTCGATTTTATCAATATTGAATTCATGCAAATTTGTATCTTCTCTTAAGCTGCCAAAACTTTTGACTTTCTTTATATTATTTTGGGTTAAAGCTGCTATGTTAGATGTCCTAGGCTTTGGCTTATTAACACTGTTATTAGCTAAAGACAAGGATTTCTGTGTTTCCGTTTTATTTGTGGCATTATTCTCTTTTTTCTTTATAATGGAAGATGTAGAGGCGGCTACTTTTAAATAATTGTTTATAACCGTATCACTTGAGGTGTTTTTCGATGGACTCTCCAATTTATTGTCCATTTTAAGAAAATCCTTTTTAGTTGCCACCTCAGTTTTGTAATTGGAATTGAGCGTTTTAGGTTCAGTTAGATTATTTGGCTTCTCTAAGGGGTCTGGCGTTTGAGAGGGATTTGAGTATTTGCTGAGATAAGAAGGCAGTTCAAAATTATTTAAATTTCCATTTGCGTTATGCTGTGATTTTGAATTATTTTCTTCTAGCAGATTTTTTACCACAGAATTCTCCAATTGTTCGCCTATGGCATTTTTGTAATCCTTTATAACCTGAGACTCTTCTGGTTCAGCTAAATCCATAGAGATTTTATTGATTTTAGCTGATGACGTTGCGGTAGTGTCGTCATTGGTTGTCATGTCTTGGCTTACCGCTGGTGTTTTGTTAAATGGTTCCATTAAATACTTGCAGGTAGGAGAATTACAATAGCATTTAGGACTTGGAGTCTCTTGCAGCGAACCCGATGAGGATGATCTAGTACTACAGGAACAGTTTTCGGAAGGACACTTGGGATACTCAAACGTTTCGGCTATTATTGTTTCCTCACCATTGGCTGTAGAACCAAAATGCACTGATTTTTTAAGGTTTGAAGACGGCAATTCTTTTTGAAGTACTGAAGGGGGAGATGTATCAGTTCTAGTCTTAAAGCTATAGTCTAAAGGATTTACAGGACCTGGAGCTGATATATCTTCCGTTTTGTTTTTCATATAACCATTTAAATTTTCGTAATCACTGGAGTCTTCGTTATCGTCATGTAGACTACTGGAGGGTTTTGAAAATGAAACTCTGCCAGGCAGATCTGGTTTGTCGGTAGCTATACGCAAGTTATAAAATTGCTCTTTATTGGAATTCGAATTATTTTTGCGTGAGGTACTCATATATTTATCGCTACTACAGGGTTTATTTAACGAACTATAACTTCCACTTTTACGTGAGGAACTCAATTCTGAAGCATCTGCATCACTATGATTTGTAGTATCTTTACACAACCAAGATCTCTTGATGGGCTCATCAAGCAGTAATTTCAATAGATTGGAAGAGGAAACAGATTGAAATTTTTTCTGTTGCCGTTTGCTTAAATTCAAACCGGAAAAATCAGATTCCTGTGTACTACACGAACCACAAGGACTTATAAAGTTTCTGCCAAATTTAGGATCTGCCGATTGTGGTCTCAAATACAAGGAGGTACGTGAACGTCTTTCGAATAAACTTGCCGATCTGGGGCGAGTGGTATAACGTATTGTTGTGGTAGTAGATGAAGTAGTCTTTAAAAGATTTGTCTGCGAAGAGTATTTGGGTTTAGGTTTTTGACGTGTAACCAAATTTATCTAAACGATAGAGAATTTGTATAGCTCATAAACTTGCGTAATTTTAAATATACTCACCTGTGAACCCTTTAAACTTAAATCCATACTAATAAAACATTCTATTTGTTTTCCTTAAAACGTTTCATGTTTTACTGTGGCCTTTTCGCTGTACTTTCAAATATTAATAAATTATTTATTTTATTATTAAACAACTTTTCCGTGTCCTGCTTTGTTAAACGAAAACAAAAACGTATTTTTTTTTTTTTCTTACTCTTCGGTCAACCATTCAGCAGGACTTGCGTTGATGGTTTGTTTTGGCCATGTGCTATACAACGATTAATAAGATAACGTTGTCACCCTGATACCAAAACAAAATCGATTTTATGTTTGCCATCGCATACGGTGGTCAAGAAAAGGTTCATTTATTTTATTTTCAAATCATATTGGCCGTTACAACCCCGTTTAGACTTTGTTGGTTAAAATGTAAATAAAACTTACCCCTAAGCCTAAAACTATAGATTTCTTAATAATTATTGTTATTATAGTTGCTTAGTTGCTACGTGTTTTTTTTTTTTGCGTTGTTTATGGTTCTAAGCGACAGGTGTGTTTACTCGTCCAGTAATTTCGAGAAGGGTAATACTTCGTATGGAAAACGTTCTGCCTGTAAGATTCGCCGCAAAATCAGGAGACTAGGTTCTATTCCTAGTCCTCTGCATTTTAAGATTTCGTAACTCTATTGATACAGGTGTTCTGATATATCCTCTTGGAACTCTCATATATAATACTGAACAACATATGTATACTTTAGTAGGGCCAGTAACTATTTCACACAGTCCACCTTATTATAGTATGAACTTTACACTTCCTAGTATCTATGTTTTACTTTACTCTCCTCCTTGATTGTCTTTTATGTCTACTAATTTTTTATATTCATGTAAGATAGATTTTATTAACACAATATTGTCGAAAATAGGCGAAATATAGTACTTACGAGATTTTAATCAAAATTCAATAGACTTTCTTTAGATTTCCCATACAAAACAAAATCTACATGTTTCGCTATTATATTTTATCGAAACCTAGAAAACCCTAGCAGTATTGGTGATGCAACTCAGTTTTTTTACGAATTGTACTAAAAAAATATAAAAAATAAAAATAATTTACTAATATAGAAAATTTTCTATAATAATCTCAAATGTAGTGTAAATAGTCTAAGCTTAATTAATTAGATTCCCTGTAGTGTAAATGCACATTACAAACTGCTTGTATGTTCTTTATTTGTTGACACATTCATTTGCCGGTTTGTGAAACAGAGAAAAAAGGAGCCAAATCTTCATTGTTTACGAACGAAGAGCAAGACAATACTTAGAACAACAAAAGTGTCTTTTCCTCCCCGCACCATTTGAAACATTTTAAATCATTTTCATAAACTCTTGATTGCTGAGATAAAAAAGATGATCATAGATCGAATTGAGTTGCCACATCTCAATATAAACACATACCCAATATGCTGCCACCAAGTAAAGTTATATTGATTTGATTCTTTTTTATTGACTTTCCATTTGTATTTAATTGTATTACAAAAACAAATGTTCAAAACTTTTAGCCTTTTTAGAATGCCGCCATTTTAAAATAATAAATAAGTAGATCTTTTTTAAATAAACTTGTAATAAATCCCCATAAAATTACACACTGCACATATATTTTGAATTTCTTAATGTAAAAGCTTAGTAACCTGGCATCCTTGTTTGAACACTCAGTCTTACTAAAGAAACCGTTACCGGCGTGCATTAAATTGTATATTTTTGTGTAAAATGTAAATTTTATTTAAGTTTTACAGTCAGTTTTTGTAAATAAAATTAGTGAAAAGTTTTTGAAATTCAATAAATATGAGGGTGAGCTATAAAAACAAACATTTTTAAAAGTGTGGAACTAAAAACTCCGTTTTTTCGTTTGTCATTGCAAAGATTCTACGCTCTCAATATATGAAATTGCGAAATAGGACAGTAGTAACCAATAATGACGTCATGAATACAAAAAAAGGTGGTGGTAGCAAGGTAAGTCACTTAATCTTTGTAGTATTTTTAAAAAAAACAACCTAATAGAGCAACAACTCTTAGAAACTTGACGATTCCCCTGGTCCGCAAAATAATAATACAAATCAAAAAATTCCTACCAAAGATATTTCTGTCAATCACCGCAGCCAAAAAATCGATTGTAGAAGCAACCAGAGCGGTTCCGCCGCCACCACCTCTGCTTCTATGGAAATATCTAGCACCCACTGCCGTGAAACAGTTAATTGTAGTAACCAGAATGGTTCCTCGGCCTCTGTTCCTTCTATGGCTACCAACATACAAATATATATCGATCATGTTGATCAGCCTATAAAGAAATTAAATGTTATAGTAGAATTCACCAATATGAACGCCCTATGGTGGACGAAACTCTTTAAAACGTACGAAAATGATTTATGGCATCGCACCAAACGTTTTCATGGGAACAAGAGTAAAAACACTCATTGGTATTATCATTGTTGCCTTTGCAAGAATATTTATAGGCAATTCACTACCTTGAAGGGTCATTTGAATTTACATTTAAACTATTTTCCCTATATTTGTAAAGTATGTGGTGAAAAGTATACCAACCGTAAATCGGCAACTACACACTTGCGAAAAAATCATGAAGTGAAGAAAGAACAGTGGAACGAATATCTGACCGGTTAGGCGATATTAACGATATTACACTTATAAGACGAATTTACTAAACAAATATTGAATTGAAATGAGTTGTTTTGTAACTGGACAAAGCATAGGTGGCTTTAATTGTTTATACAAAGACATATATTATTATTATTTTTTTGTTTACTTTATATTTGCATATTATATTTTTATGAACGACGAAATTATATATTTTTATGAAATTGAATTTATTCAAACTATTTTTTATTCTGTATAATTTAAAATTCTTTCACTCGTGTTCTTATTGAATAAAGATTTTATGTTCAAATTTCAACAAATATTTCCAGGAAGAAATAATTGTTTTTGTTAAACCAATATGTTGAGAAAAGAATTTAAAATGTTTAGCTACTTTCGATTAGAGTTTGTCATACAAAAGGATATCCTTGTTATGTCTCTTCCATTATGCCAACAAAAATATAAGTCATGCTTCACAGATTTTAAAACGCCCCAAAGTACTATGTACTTTAACAAATATAATACAAAAAGCCCTGACTTTGATATTAAACAAAAATCGAAATAATTTTAAAAAATTATAAAATTTACTATTATACAGTAAGCGATAATCAATCAAAAATTTATAGCCAGCCACACTTAACCTCGAGAAATAATACACAAGAAAACCTTAAAATATTGAACGTTATACTGCTGGTATAAGTGAAAAAAACGCTCACAAAAAAAAAAACAGAAACTTAAGATTAACAACTTGGGTAAGAGCATAAATTGTTATCAAAACCTTAAAAAAAATAAAAAAAAAACAATCAGTGAGTCAGCCATTTAGCCAAGTAAACATCACTGTCAATATCAAAATTTTGTTTTTCTATATTCATGTGTTTTAAAAATCAAGTGTTTTACTCTATTTTTTTTTATGGACAGATAGAAAGGCCTTAACTCAAATAATTTAAAATTTACACGAGAAGCTATGACGAGGTGTGCTTATATAAAATGTATTGCAGTTACTAAAAGCTCAATTTCAAAAAAATGTTAGTTACGGCCTGTCTACATGACACCAACGACATATAAGTCCTTACACATGACAATTTTTAACAGGTTTTTTTTTGTCTGTTGAAGGTAAATTTCTATTTCTAATTAGAAATTACGTTTACGATTGATGATGGCAGATGTCTTAAGACTTTCTTTTAGATAATTTAAAATGAATAGGTTTTTTTTTTTGTATTAAAGACAATTGAACAAATAATCTGTAATCATAAAATCACGAGACAATCATTCTTTGAATTCTTGTTTATTAAAACTATAAATTTGATGAATGATTTCGTTGTTTTTTATTTTTGTTAGTAATAGAGGAGTGGCTGAAAGAAAAAAATTCCCCTGTTTTAGTGAGACATTCAAATTTATAATCTCATAAAACTCGGGGCAAAAGATAAAACACACTGAAGTTCTTCATAAAACAGTCACATTGCTAATCAATCAATCAAAAGCTCTTATATATAAGTATGTACATCTATACTACATACAACTAAAAATTATATAAAAATATAATTTTTATTTAAAATTATGTATCCTACTAAGCATATACACAATTTATATGTGAGTTGTTTCGGGCGATATCCCATGCTTTTCGCAAATTGATTACTTCTCTTCATTATAGGCCCACTGTTTTCATCTAAATACTTTAATATATTAACTTGATTGTTTTTTTGTTTGTTTGTTTAGAAAAATTGTATCAAAAGTAAAATGTTTCTTTTTTTGTATTTTTTATTTAAATTATAATTAAAATTTAATAATTTGGCAACAGTTTTAACTTAAAAACTAAACAAAAATAAAATTATGTATGCATGTATGTATGTATATTTAAGTATGCATGTATAATAGACAATAGTCTATGATGGGTCGCTTTTAGAATGGCGTTTAATCATCATAATAAATACTTTAGAAACAAAATTTTAAAAACCTTAAATTTATGCAATTTATTCCAATAAATACCTAAAGACCCATATACAATATAAATACATATATATGTATGTACGTACGTATATATATTTAATTATGTTAAAGCAATAAACATTATCCACATGGAGGAATTTTTAAATGTTTTAACTATTTCTACAAATAATGCCATACTTTTTTAATTTTAAAATTTTCTAAATAGCATAAATAGCTTAGAATGTTTATCCGTAAATTTTTAGTGTGAAACAGTTTCCTCCGTTACCAACACAGGCTTAACTTCAATGTCTTTGTCATCGGCTTTAATTTCAAACTTTAATTTGGTCAACTCTTTTAAGTCGCTATCAACCTCAGGTGTTTCACCTTCTTTTACCACTTTCACGGTATCGGGATATTTGTTGACATCATTACCCAATTCTTGTGAGAATGAGACCACAGTTTTTGGTTCAAAGTTAACACCTTTTTCTCCGGTGGGATCTGGTGTAGGTAGGCTAGGACCATTCAAACTGTTTGTATGAGAAATGGTTACTTCATTTTCGTTAGCTTCGCCATTAGAGTGGCCATTTTGTAAATGTTCTTCTTCTACAGTACCATTGGTCTTAGGCTCCTGAACCGTTTGTTTGGCTTGCTCTTCTGTCGCTTCTAAGGCTGAAGTAACAACAGCTGTTACTACTTCTTCAGCGGTCTCAACTACATCATTAGCTGCTGGTGTTGCTTGTTGTGGTTCATCTGCTACTTTTATTAGATTTTCGGAAGCAGCTACTACAGCAGGTTCTATTGCTTGTTCAGTGTGTTCTTGGCTATGCTCTAAATGTTCCTCTTCTGTTTCATCATGGTCTTCACCCTCTACAGCCTTATTAACCTCCTCTATGGCTTTGTTTACTTCCTCTTCTTCAATTTGGCCATTTAAAGTTACAGGTTCAGCATGTACTACAGTCTCTTCACTCTTTGCACTTTCAGCAATAGTAGGCTGGGCTTGCTTTATCTCCTCCTCCTGCTCATTGTTGTTATTCTCCTCTTCTTCGTGAGCTGGTGGTGGTATTTCTAGGCCAGGCTTAACAGCAGGACTAGCCATGGTCTCTGCAAAAGATTGACGATTAGGGCTCGAAGGAGATATCATAACTTGAGTAAAGTAACCACTGCGTCTATTTTCAAAATCTAATATATTTTGATTAGCTAAACGCTCCTGTATACGCCTTTGCCTTAAAATGAATTCAGGCACATTTTCATTCTCGCCCTCTCTCAATTCCGGTTCTAAAACTTTTGTTCTTCTCAAAACTACTTTAGCGGCTTCATTATCATCATTACCATTAGTGGTGGTACTTGAGCCATTCTGTTTCAGTACCTCCTTAGTGGCAGCAGTTATATTTGAGGGCTTGAAAACACCATTAAATTTGGTGCTCTTTACAATAAACTCATCGCTAGTGGTGGTAGTTTTGGGTGTTGGCGACGGATTGGCATTACCGTTTAGAGCCTTCGATGAACGTTGTATGGTAAAATTGGGTTTACCATGATTGATCAGCAGTTTTGTGGCTGGTGATGGTGTCTTGTCTCCATTGATCGACAGACTAGGGCGTAATTGTAATTTTGGTTTATTGACATCAGCCATGTTGTTGTTGTAGTAGTTGTTACGTTGTTGATACTCGTATACGGGCAACACTAATTAAGCGAGATTAAATGAAAGAGAAGAAAAAACAAGTTTTAATTAAAAAATTTCGTTGTTAATCAAAAATATGCTGTAGAAACAATAATTTCTAAAAGTTTATATTTTTTAACATTTAATTTAAAAACAAAAAAGAATTAAAATTTTTTATTTTATTTTATTTTTTTTTTATTATTAAAAAAGATGATGTCATTTGAATAGAATACAAATGTGAAATTATTATTTATTTATTTATTTATTTTTTTGTAATACAGTACTTATTTCTTTTTAAACCCTTTTTGGGGCGCTGTAAATTATATTAGAAATGATTCTTAAATTAAGAATAAAATATATCATATCATCGGCCTTTTACTTTCAGTTCACCCATTATATTAATGTATGGTTCCCACACTATGTATACCTTTAAATGACATGTAAAGTAATTAAATAAAAAAAGCATTTTATTGCACCTTTAACCTTCAAATCAATATAAATTAAATTAATTGTAATTTGTTGAGAAAACAAACAACCAAACATACAATCTTGGCAAATAAAACGTTTGTCTATCTACTGCTGATTTATTATAAATGATAATAAAATAAAATCAAACGTAACATGTCCACACCAACATGTCTTGTTGATATGTATGAAAATTCAATTCCATTCTCTAGAAAATTTTTTGTTTCAAGCCAATTCATAATAAAAAAACGTTACTTTTTGAGTGTGAATATTTTAAACGATGGCATAACTCTATGGTACGTGTCTTTTACCTAAATTATTGTTAATTGATATTTAAAACCCTCAAACTCGTTGGTCAATTTGTTAATTACACAGTTTGCAAATTCATTATTGTTGAAAAATTATTAACAAAAAATTAGAGCACATGCACATTATTAAAAAAAAAACTACTAATTAATAAGAAAATTATTTAATGATTTAACACGTGATTTGTTTTGCAGTCACTTATTACTCTTTAAGTATTTAAAATGACTTTAATTGTTATGTTTTGTTTTTTTACCTAATTTTTGTAATGACTTTGCTAAGCTTTTTTTATCTAAGAGACGTGAATTTTTCTTACTTGTATTCCATTTGAGGTATTAAGTTATTAAAAAGGTAGTTTATACGTCTGCAAAGTATGTGTTATGTTGTCTTTTCGGTATTTTTTTATTGCTAACGCTTAAAAGTCAATTAATTGTTAAATAAACATAACACACCCATACGCTAGTAAAAATTATACAATTTTGTTGTATTATGTTAAGATTTACACGTCAACACAAAAGTTTTGCCTTTTGCGTGCAAATGGTGTTAATGAACTTCCTGATTTGTTTAAAAATAATTTGATAAAGTCTTTAACATACCATACATATTCATCTAAAACAGTGTAAATTATAAACAAAATATATATAATTTTTGTAATTGAAAATTAAGTATAATTTTCCTACTATTAGCTAAGATCTTTTAGTCCTTCATTGCTGTTGATTTATTGGGCAGAAACTTGCCCAAGTGATTTTCAGCATATTTAAACAATCCCTCAACATAATTTAATTTTCCATCAATCCATTCTTTAAAATCGGTAGCGGAGGGTCAAACGCCACATTGTATTTAAGCCAATTGTTATCACCAGGAAATTCAGAAAATCTTGTGAAGATCTTGTGCATAAAATATGCAGTAAAAATCCGAAAATATGATCTAAAAATGTAAAAATGTTCTAAAAAAAATGTTCTCATTAAGCTAAGATCATACGATTGTCGCAAATGTACCAATATACAATTTCAATTGTGCTTTATTGCGGCAATAAATCATAATTATCCCAATTTAATCTGCGACAAAAAAACTTTTATAATTTAAATATTGGTACGTATTGTCAATTTGGATTGTCGAACAAGAACACAATCAATATTGGCGTATTTTAGATATTTTTGTTGCCGAATTATTATCTATTGGACGGCCACACGATTGCCGTACCAATATTACCCAGCTTTACTAATAGAAAAATATTGGGTTTGATGCTTCTTTGGCGCAATGTAGAACACCCAAAATAACATTTGCAACATATTTTCCAGTGGCATCAGTTATTTCATCTACTAGAATTCATAAAGATTGGGACCGCGCTTTTTAGGTTGTATCACAGTGTACACAGTGATGACACGAATGACAGATAATAATGTCGAAATCAGCTGTTTGCAACATTGGATATTTTACCACATGGATATTTGAAATGAAAACAAAATTTAAATTTGCATGTATCCATACTCTGTAGTAAAATTTTTTATATAGTTGTTGGTTTGTCGTCACTGTATACACTGTGGTTTGTATGTTCTTTCAAAAAAATTTCTAAATTGTGGTAAACGGTAAAAACTTAATTGAGATATAGATGACACAATAAATTTAAATTGACAGATAATTCAAAAATGCCATAATTTGGTCAAAATTCAAAACAAACATTTTGAAAAAAATGTTAAAATCATGCTCTTTAAACTGAAATATGCAAAAAATGCTGTTATGATCAAAATACGCAGTAAAAAAAACGATGCCAAAATTTATAAAAATTCACGAAACGGATAAATATCTTACATACAACTTCATTTGTTGCATGAGAAAAAAAATGCAGTTGTATATTTCTGGTTTCACTGGTTATTACCCAAACTAATTTCATTGCGAGGGTTCTAACTTCAGTGTCAGTAATTGTTTTCGAACTTCCATTTTTTGTTCGAAAACTTTTATCTGGAATAGAATTTTTGTAATTAGCAATTATTCCAGCCATTGACTGCTGTCCTATTAAAGAAAATTTGCAATTTTTCGAGTTGAATCGTCAATTTTAGCCTTTTCTAGAACTGCGTCTTTTAAATCACTAGATAAGGACTTCATTTAACTTTTTATGTTTCACTTTAGCACGCACAAAATCTTTAAGTTTTCCAAATTGAAAAAAAAAAATGCAATTATTTTTCAACTAATGCGCAGTTAATTCGTATTTTTGGCTGGTGCAAAAGTAAGGCAATGCAACTGAATTAAAGAGGTCGGTATATTCTGAATAAGAGAACCGAATAAAGTAATGCTTATTAATTCTTTTGGAGTGGACAAAATATTGAATCAAACAAATTCAAAAAGTTTTCTTTTTGTAAAACAAGCAGAAAAATATGAAAACATTTGCACAAATTTTTCTTACATGCCTCATTTTTGCACCACAGTGTACATACAAACAAACATTCACTTTTGTCCGGTGTGCTTTTCTGCAATACCCGCTCAACCAATTTATCCATCTTTTTAGCCGATGTGGACAAAAAGCGAAGCATTTACTGTTAGCGTTCTCTACATATGTATGCAAAACTGCATATTTAGTATGAATAGGAGATACCACGCCCACTTCTCCAATTTCACTCATTTTTTATCTGATGTTTTGTATTGACTATCAAAATTATAAATTTACAAAAATGTTGTCTTTCCAATACGTGTTTGTCATAATTACAATTAGTGTTGTCCTATGTGTAGGCATCAATACCATCTCTTTCTTCTTAGATGACCATTTACTAGCATAGTTGATCAACAGCTGAGCTTCATTATGCCATAATGCGTCGATCTTCTGCTCTTCTCAATCAAGTAGTCACACCAAGTTTAAAAAGAACCTCTTTGACCTGGTCTTTCCGACGGTGTTTAGGTGCTTATATTTTGCGTAGAATCTTTCTTTCGAAAATTCTCAGCATCGTCTCATCCAAAGCCAAAACTCGTAAAATTAACGTTTTGTATATACTACCTTGATCAAAAATAGCTTGGCATTTGCGAAAGCTACGTAGCCATGTGTGTTGGCGATTTTTTAAAATTTTGACCGTGTTGAGGTCGCAAAAGACATGATTTGCGAGGCTGAATCCGATCCCACATTCATCCAAAGGATCATTACTGGAGACGAGACGTAGGTTTATGAGTACGACACGTAATCCAAACATCAAGCAAGCCTAGACCACAAAAATCGCGTTGTTTTCAGTCAAAAAAGAAGGCAATGCTCACGGTTTGCATGGATTACAAATGTGTAGTGCATCATGAATTGTTGTCAGAAGGCCAGAAAGTAAACAAAGAGTATTATTTGGGCGTTATTAGACGTTTGCGTAAAGCAATTCGCCGAAAGAAACCAGAATTGTAGGCAGAAAACTCGTGGATTTTGCACCATGATAACGCATCGTCGCACAGTGCCATCATTATTCGACACTTTTTGGCGAAAAATGCAACAAATACCATTTAACAGCCACCAAATTCACCTGATTGACTCCCTGTGATTCTTTCTGTTCAATCGAGTTAAAAAACCATTACGGGGAACGCGTCAGCAGCCGTTTCTAAAATTGTTATTCCAGAAACTTTGTTATCAAGGTGGTATTTGTGGAGTTTTGTTATTCTACTCATTGTCTTATCTTGAAAATGTAGATTAAGTTCAGAAAAATGTGCAGAAAATGTCTTACAACCGTGTGAACTTACAACTTTTGTCTTTCAACATTGTCACAGAAAACATTATCTGATGCCTGAATTTTTATTATCTGACATAGACATTATTGTCAGAAATTGACAAATTACTTGGAACTGTGTGAACTAACAGTATACATTGTGGTGGTAATTTTCCATTATCTGGTCATTGTCAGCAAATTGTCTGGTTAGATCTGACAACCGTCTGAACAGAACTTTAACAAGCAATTCTCTTTCTGTCTCTTCTATGTCTCTAGGTTGGCATTATTATTTCTGTTTATGGCGAAATCGAGGAATGAAAAAAACCGCAGCTACTTTTTATATGACCTAATATACAATACAAACATACATACATACATTCAATGGTAGTGGTATCATATTCAAAAGCACTCTTATGGTTGGTAAAAATAGACAAATACTCAATAATCTTTAGAAATTGCCCTTCTTTTATTAGAAAGGGTGAAAATTCTCTGATTTCTTAAATGATTTTTATTTTATATGTGCATACGATGCCATAGTTAGAGAAATTTCTAAAAATGGTTTAAATTTATATATTTTTTCATAATTCAAGAAAAAAACAATTAAAATACAAGGTCAGTGTTTTCTCAATTACAAAATACATACAGTTTTCACCACTTTTAAAGATAAATCCATTAATTAACACCATCATCATATATTATGTGGATTCATTAATATTGCAATAAAAGTTATAATTGGTTAAAATTTACTCATAATAAATATTGTATCGTAAGAGACTGTTGTAGCCAAAGCGGCCATAATAATAGTTTTTATTAAATGTATTTTTTTTTAATTTCAAAAGTTTAAATATTTATTCGTTAAGAAACTTGTATTTCGAAATGGGTTTTTTGTTATTTTCAACTGTTAAAATAGTACACACGTGTGTGTATTGTTTTTGTTTAAATATATATCTTTTTTAATATTCCATTAACAATATTTACAACAATATTTAACCATTACTTACGTTAACACTAAGGTCAGTCAGTCAGTCAGTCAGTTAGTGTTGTTAGCAAAATATATATTTTTATTAGTTTTTAACAATTAAACAATTCAATTCATTATTTAACCAAGTATACTTCAAATAAAGGATAATATACAATAAATTCTATTTACATAATCTACTTAGACCGTATTTATTAATTTGACACTTTTATTAACAGCTAACAGACGTAATACTGCAATAGAACCAATAACTCTTACACATGTGTGTGACTAAGTTTTTCCTTTAAGTTTTCTTAGATAATGCTTTTTAGTTCTAAATTTGAAAATAAAGTAAATGACTCATGTTTCAAAACGAAATTGTGAAAAAACACTTAATAGTTTAATTTTGAAAATAAAATAAGCACATTAACTTAAGTTTCTATTTAGAGACCAAAAGTAAATACAGTAGAGCTTAGTTATAAACGACTTAAGACAAGTCAAGTACACTAAAAGCAAATGTCGTTAGAAGTACTGCACAATTTGTAAAACAAATTTATTGAAAATAAATCGCTTTAAGCATTGTTGTTGCTATAATCAAACTCCACTGTAAATGCAAGTTTTTTTTGAGCAATTTTGACATACTAACTTAAATACTCAAAGCATAACAAACAGCCCGTGTTTTAACGTTAAAAATACTCGATTACTACTTACTCGTACCATTTAAATATTTTAAACAAAAACGTAAACCTATTTATCATGGCGTGTAGTCGTACAAAATATGTACTATTGTTATACACTTGAAGGTCAGGAAGAAATAGAAGTGAAATAAAAAAACAATAACAAAACAAAATGATTACTGGACTAAATGAAACACGTACATACTTCATAAGTATATGTATACTTTCTGTACTATATATGTTTGTATAAATAAAGATTGTTGTTATGAATACACAATTTAACACCCGTTTAACGCCTTGCCCTGTCAAGCCTCCTCCTCCCCCATTACCAAAAATCATAAACCAAAACAAACATTCATCTGAGTTTTATTATTAAACTTCTAAGGCCTTGTTTTTCACTACTTGCCTCTCTAACAATATCGTACTGCACGTATGAACGGGTGACTTTTTAGCTATTTGGTTTATCAGTGGGAAAACAAATTAGCGACATGTGAAAATGCAAAACATTTCATTTCACCATGAATAGACTAAGAAACAAACAACATTTGCAAATTAATGAATTTTGTGATTAAAATTCATACTGTGTAAGAAATGCGTTTACTAAGGCTCTGTTCAGACGATTGTCATATCTAACAATATTGTCAGATCTACCAATTTGCCGACAATGACCAGACAATGAAAAATTGTCTTCACAGTGTAGATAGCCAGTTCACCATTCTTCTGACAATATTGTTAGATCTGATAACTGTCTACACAGAAATTAAGAAAAACCATTTTTATCGACGAAACTCATTTATACGTCAACCTACGGAATTGCCGATTTTAGTGTGAAGGGCAGCCAGAGACAGTTCAAGAGCTGTCAATGCACCCTGAAAGGTGTTAGTGGTTTGGTGCAGTTGGTAGACCGGCGGTTATCATTTTGTCATATTTCTTCTGGAACAATGAAAATCGCAACGTTTACAGTCAATGTAGCAAAGTACCGTGCGAAGAATACCGTTTTTTTTTTTTTGTCCAAAATGAAAGAATTGGATTTGGTTGACATGCGGTTTTAATAAGACGGTGCGACATGCCACACGACACGCATTACCATGAACCTATTAAGAGACAAGTTTGGTGAGTAATTCATCTACACATTTTGCAGCAGGTCTTTGGCTGTCAACATCACTTGATTTGACCCGACTAGACTTTGTTTTGTGGAGATACATGAAGTATATTGTATACAGGGACAAACCAGTCATAATTCCAGCCCTGGAAGATAATATTATAGCTGCCATTGGTGTAATACTAGCCGATATGCTGAAAAAAATATGTCAAAATTGGATTTGACGGATCAATCACCTACGGCGTAGGTGTGAGCAACATTTACATAAAATAATCTTTAAAAAGTAATAGACAACATATTGCAAGACGCACTAGCAGGTTTTAGACGGAATAGAAACTGCGTAGATCAGGCCAATACCTTACGAATAATCAGTAAACAGTCTATAGAATGGCGTACCCCCCTGTGTCTACTGTTCGTCGATTATAAGAAAGCATTTGATATTATGAGACGTAATATCCGCAATATGGAGAGCACTAAGAACAAAAGAAGTATCCAAAAAAATAATCATGATAATTAGAGTGATATACGAAGAGGAAGGACTTTCAGTTCTTCACAACGGGAACATCAGTCAACAATTTCAAAGCAATGCTGGGTTCAAACAAGGACGCCCACAATCACCTCAGCTATTCACCGTCGTGCTGGATGACATAATGACAGAAGTCTGTCTAAAGAGAAGAGAAATAACAGCTCGAAGATTTGGACTGTGCGGGTGACATTTGTCTACTCTCACATAAGATTTCCAATATGCAGTCGAACTGGAGGAAATATCAAGAAAACCAAAGCCATGAGAATATACAGTACTATGCTACAGAGCCAACCAGTCGAGTATGTAGATAGCTTCTGCTATCTAGGAAATACTAATACTGCAAACTGGGCGCAGAACAGACAGATAACAGGCTCAATAAAGTGAGAGCGGCATTCGGACTACTGCAATCAGTATGCAGAAGCTCACATGTATACAGACGGACTAAGCTCAGAATATTCAACTCATGTATTAAATCAGTTCTGCTATATGGCAGTGAAACCTGACTTGTATCGAATAACATTACGCAAAAACTCCAGGTATTCATTAACAGGTGCCTTAGAATCATATGCAGAATATTCTGGCCTAATTCGATAAGTAACACAGAACTTTGGAACACGACTAATAAGAAAACCATATTGAAGCAGATAAGAAAAAGTAAATGGGGATGGATCGGTCATACTATTTAAAAAGGTCCAGTAGTCGACCATAAAATACTTGGACACGCACAATTATCCAGGTACTAACACAGAACAATGGAAGAAGCAACATGGGAAGAAGCAAAATCAATAGCGGTAAACTGTGTTAAATGGATGGAGATGCTTTGTGGAAGCCATATGTCTACAAGAGGAGTAACAGAAGAAAAGTGTTTAAAAAGTAAATATTTCATTTACTTTAGGAAATTTCCTGCGTTTTTTTAATTTTCAAAACACAAAAAATTAAAAGGAATCCCCCGTTATGTACAGAAGTATAACAATAAATATATGAAATTTATTTGATTAAAAGGTTTTAACTTTTAAGTCAATATTTCATTCATTAGAAGAAAGGAATTGAAAAATGTCTTATAAGAGCAAAAATAGTTGATGTGCATTTATTATCTGAAAACATTTTCTATTCTTGTAAATAGAATGAGAAGCTATTTTCCAAGATTTCAAGGTTATTTTGAAAATATTGTTAAAATTTTATATGCAAATATAATGGTTTGCTTAAAACCGAAAAGAAACGAAACGTACGTTTTTAAATAATTCTTAGATAAATATAAATATTTTTTTTGACTTTTCTAATTATTATTTTTTTTATCTTAATAAGTGTTTATAAGACGGTTTGTATATTATAAGTGTTTGTAAACCCTTTTTTTCAATTTACGTAAATTATTGAAGCAGTTATTTGTTTTTTGTTGTTGTTGTTTTTGTTTCGTCGTAAATGTGATAAAGATGAAAGACTTTAAAGAATGTTGATATTTTGAAGTTGGTTATGGAAGAAAAAAGTTTTAAAATGCGTCATTATGTTTAATATTTTATAACCTAATTAATGATAATTAACAAAAAAATAATATATTTATTAAATAAATAAATAATAAAAATGACATTAAAATGTAAATTTTTTTGTCTATAATCTTGTAGAGAATATTTCATATATTCCTCAAATATAGTATCTTCTCAGAGTCGTTTATTAAAATGTCTATTAATCGTTCTCTCAAGTTCCACTTAGACCTGTTTTATTTCCCTCAAAAATTAAAATGAAAAAATTTTTCATTTTTTTACAATCGTTAGCGTTTTGCAATAGCCGCTCTCAATCAATGGCAATTTGCAATGGTATAAATTTTCCATCTATGATTTATTTAGACCTTAATATTAACTCTAGCTATAAAGAAGAACCTTTAATTTAGTGTTAAAGGGTGGCGTGGTGTAGTGTAAGTAATTTAGTAGTGTAACAACGCAATCGTCCCAGGTCTAAGTCACACCAGCTTTTAACTCTGGCGATGATGACAAAACATCAGACAAACGATCAGGAAAAAACGCCACCTGCTAAGTAAATATCACCACCACCACTTAGCAAGGATCTTCATCACTACACAATCATATGGAAAGAGGAGCTACAGTGGATTTGTTGTTGTTAATTAATGCAACTAAAACAAAGTAATGGATGCTTTTTGGACAGCCAATATGCTCTCTAGAGGAGTGAGGAAGAAAAAAAAAATAGTGTTTTATTATTCGTGAAAAAAACATGAAAAAACCTTTTGGGATTTTCGCAATATAATTTCTTTACTGAAAACATCTTACGAAATAAAGACATGGTTTTAAATTGAATTTAGATTCGTCACTGAACAGAACAGTTTTTTTTTTACTTCTGTACAGACCAAATTTTTTTTAGGTTTCACAAGCACACATTACGCAAAAGCACACCGGGATTGGTCCATACAGGAATGGAAAACTGTTCTGTTTAGTAACAAATCAAAATCTTATTTAACAACGTGTACGGGGTTTATTCACGGAATTATAAAAAAATGTAAGCATGTAATGACGCTAACGTCATAGTCTGGACTTGCTTTTCAGCAACTTGAGTAAGACCCTTTCACAAAATATATGGCATAAGGGAGCAATCTGTTGGACAAAAACAATAAAATAACTTCATATGCTGAGTGTAATATGCCACTTAAATGGGTTTTTCAATGCCAGAAACACACATCGTTGTTATTAACAGAGTTTATTAAAGTGAATAAGCACAATCACCTGATTTATACCTCTCTGAAGTAATGAAGAGGAAGATCTTAGGAACATGTTTCAAAAATCATAACCAACTCTTTGAAAATGTAGAAGTTGAATGGAAACATATCTCTGTATCCGTACTTAATAGGCTTATTGATTCCTAGCCGCGCAGATAGGGCGAAGTTTTAATAAATTAAGGTTCGTTAACGAAATATTAGTTTGTAGCTTTTGTTTGTTAAGGTAGAATTTTTCTTGCTTTGTATTTCTAGTTCCTTCTGCGATATCTGCACAATATTTTAAGTTTTATTTTTATATCATTAAAGATGTAACACCATCAGGATTTTAATCGTTTTTATTAATCGTTTTCCTAACATATGGCATTTCTTAAAAATTACTGAAAGCAATTAAATCAGACTATATTGGGTAATACGATCTAAAAATTATGCGCAATTGGTGTCGGGAATCTAATTGAAAACAATTTTTGCTCTAAGTCTGTTTATAACAGAAAAGAAGCTTTGTTTTGCCTACATCCTTGGCTACATACATATGTATGTAGCAATGAGATTTTGTTAAAATGCAGAAATATTATAATAATAGTAGCCACGGTAGCAATAAAGGGTTAAACAAAAACTTTAAACATATATCAATTGAAGTTTTCAAGGATAACGTTTTTAATATAAAATGTTTAGACACTTTTGGCAATTGAAATTGTTATTTATCATTGGCCTACATTTGTGGTATGTATTTCATAAAAGTAATAGAATTAAATAAAAAAATTATATAGATAGAATTGTAAAACAAATATTTAGCTACCTGTGCCTGTATTTCGTATGTACGTGTTAAATAACAAATTTTGGTACCAAACCGTAAAATTTTTTAGCCAACTACTTGGAATTTTAAGCCAAAAACTAAAACAATTTTTCACCAAACTTTTGCCTGAAGGCAAGCATTTTTTTTTTTTTTTTTGATTTTATTAAGACGTATTTATATTACAATCTAACGAAATGCCGTATTTAGTACGTTATAATTTTACTTTAAAATTGTTGACATTTCCTAAAGTTTTTGTTTTCGTTTAAGTCTAAAATAAACAAAATAAAAGTTAATTTTTAAACTTAAACATGACAACATTTAAAATAAAGTCTACAGAGAATATTTTCAAAAAATCTTGAAAGCAATCTTAGGAAAACTAAAAGTTTTTGATAAGCAACAACATGACATTTTACTTCAAAAAAATCTGATGTTGAAATATTTATTTGAATAAGACATTCTTAAGATATAACAAATCTTGCTTAGACACCCTTTAGTAATCATCTAAAAATAATTTAATTATTTTTTTTTTTTTTTTTTTTTTGTTAATAGGAAACAAGAGAGCATAGCATGTACCACAAATAAATGTGAATTTAGAAAAGTAAAAGTGTTTAAACTACTGATAATACAAAATATTATATTTCACGTTAAAAAAAAAAAAAATTATATATAAAAAAGAAACGAAAAAAATGAAATGTTTCATCCAGTTTCTGTGGTTGATTAATAAATTAATGAACTTCGAAAACTAAAACTAAGACTTGAAATTTGAGCTTGAAATCATCGTAATTATAAACGGCATAATGATATTTGATGTTGTTGGCGGTGGTTATAATTGTCATTATGCATATGTAAAATCGTATACATAATCTCAAATATTTTTCTTTTCCTCTTTTCTTTAAAATCATTAATTAATTTAAAAAAATTGGAACTTATTTAAATAAATATTAGTTTTTTGTCTATAAAGTCTTTAATGAGCAGCTCTCGGCAACCGTAAGCTTGAATGTAAATCAAAATTAAACAAATTTCACTTTTTATTTCATTTTTAAAGAAATTTTTGTTTTTTTTTTCATTTGTTTATAATCTCTTAGGTCATAATACACTTGCCATTGATCATATGATCAGACATTAGCAGTTTTACCGTTAAAATTTGTATTATTTGTCTCATACAATATAGTTTCTATAAAAGAAATTTCTTTGCAAAATTGAGCTTTTTTATCCCTTTCTTTTTTTGAAATATTAAAAAAGATAAAGAAAAAAATTTCTACCGTTAAAATTTGTATTATTTGTCTCATACAATATAGTTTTTATAAACGAAATTTCTTTGCAAAATATAAGCTTTTTTATCCCTTTTTTGAAATATAAAAAAATAAAGAAATAAAAGTTTTCTATTATTATTAGCAATAGTAAAAATATAAAAAACAATTGAAACTTTCTAATGATTAGATTATGAAAAGAATTTATTATAAACTTTATAAATCTGAATAAAAAAAAAAAGAAAAATATCAATTGATTGGACTTTGTTATGTAAAAATTAGGAAAATAAATTTTAAAAACTAAAGCTATTAATAAGAAAAAGCTGACGTTTGTTTGACTTGTGAAAACAAAGTGTTTTAACAATAATTAATAGCATTTCTAATCAGCGACCTTATAGTAGGAAATACCCAATTTAACCTACTCCTTTTTAAAAGCCACTACCATTCGGTATCCTTTCTTCTTCTATTTAGTGCAGCAAACTTTACAATCGCAGGAGTACCTTTTAAAGAGTAATAACCAGGGGTGGCAACCCTCTGGGGAGCACAATTAAACCCACTCGCGCTTTATTGGGTTTAATATTTAAAAAAAAACCGGGGAGGGTTTACATACAACAAAAATGATTAAAATTTACGTATTGGGAGTACAAATTAATGCGGTCCGTTTTTTCTTTAACTCAAATTAATTAATTAATCAAAATAAAAATTAAACAAATCACTGCTTACCTACATCTTTCTCCGGCCTCTGAGTCAGAGTCTGAATCATGTTTAAGAAAAATTTTCGATTTTGAGGAAATCGAACTTTGAAGTCGATTTTATATTTCTGCAGAAGAAGTGATTCAGTGACATGCCAAAAGATATTGTACTCGTCGACACAGCCACACAGCCAATAGTTAGAAAAAGCAAAGTTTAGAATAAACCGCGATTGCAGCATTTGATCATTGTTCATCAATTGTTTGGCATTTTTTGCGACGTGAGCCCGAAGGTTGTCATGCTATATTCCGGCAGTCTCTCATAATGCACGGTTTAAACGAAGTAATTGCATTACCGGATTTTACCAGTTCACCAAAAGTCCAAATTTGCATTATAAATACTAAAACAACATTACTGTACTAACAAATAAAAAATATTGACGAAACTAAACTGAAATTGTAAAGCGTTATAGAACTCAATAAAACCAAAAAAAAAAACAATAAACCCCAGTGGGCAAAATTTTTTTAAAAAACCCGGGTTTTTGCCAAACCTGGTAGCAACTCTACACGAATTTGGTTGTACATAGTGTTGGTACCCCTGGAGTTTAATCGCCAACACGTAAAGCATCCTTAGGTTAACCAAAATGCATATCACACTTGTAACCCTAAAGTGATTCAACTCAAAATTTTCAGTAAAAGCAAAAAACCTGTTTGTTTGATATGAAATTATGTGGGCGACATGGTTTAGTGGACTCAGGTTCGAATCTAAGCAGAGGACATGACCAAAAAAAAAATTGAATTGCGGTTTCGAGTATTTAATAAAGAAACTTCAACAACCTTCCTCCAAACAATTTGACAAACATCAGACGGGTGGTCAGGAGAAAAAATTACACCTACTGGGAAAAATTAAATGCTAAGTCAGTATCACCACCACCACTTAGCAAGGATCTTTACCATTACCTACAATCATATGGACAGTAGAATAAGCATCTAATTAGCTTGAAAATCAACTTGATTACTGAATCTGAAACAAAGCAATGAATGCTTTGTGAAAACCCAATCTGCTCCCTGGAGTAGTCATGGAAAAAAACTCTTAGAGTTTAATCTCTAACTCGTAACGCATCCTTACATTAATTCGAAACTAAAAAGCATATCGCACTTGCAACTCAAAATTTTCAGAAAACTCAAAAAACTTTTTTGTTAAATATAAAATTATGTCACAAAAAAGAGTAACAAGTGTATTCCTGCATTTGACCTTCATTGACTAGCCTGTGATTAAATATTTATGAAATAAGATAAGATTCTAGGGATGGATTTTTTAACAACCGAAGAATGCATAAAAATAGTTAAAACTTACTATGAAAGTAGTGAATCGAACATGGCCGAATTTTCGAACAACATTTTCTTCAGCGATTAAGCTTATTTCTTACTCGGTGGTTACGTCAACAGGCAAAATTGTTTTATATGGGACTTGGAAAAGTGACTGTAGAAAAGCCTTTGCAGAAGCGACTGTTTGATGCACATTATGGTCTAGAGGTGTGTTTGGGATGTATTTTTTGAAAATAACGATGTAAGAACCGTTACTGTCAATTCAGAGCGCTTTGTCTTTACTTTTGACACCGAAAAATGGACAACCATGCAGATAAAAATGTGTTTTCAAGACATAATAGAAAAAATTTATACACTTACTCAATAATATTTAGATTTATCTATGGTCCTTGCTAAAGGCCTACGATTCTCATTGCAGTAAATGGCAGTTACGTATAGCAATAACGACAATAGAGGCTGACGCCAGCTTATGATCATTTAGAGCAGTTTTTAAAGTCTAGTTCTCTTGAACTAGAAATCAACTGAACGTAATGCATAGATAGATCGTTACCATCACTACCACCTAAAATATTTAGATTTACCTATGGTCCTTGCTAAAGGCCTACGATTCTCATTGCATTAAATGGCAGTTACGTATAGTAATAATGACAATAGAGGCTGACACCAGCTTATGATCATTTAGAGCAGTTTTTAAAGTCTAGTTCTCGTGAACTAGAAATCAACTAAACGTAATGCATAGATAGATCGTTACCATCACTACCACCTAGAATATTTAGATTTACCTATGGTCCTTGCTAAAGGCCTACGATTCTCATTGCATTAAATGGCAGTTACGTATAGCAATAACGACAATAGAGGCTGACACCAGCTTATGATCATTTAGAGCAGTTTTTAAAGTCTAGTTCTCATGAACTAGAAATCAACTGAACGTAATGCATAGATAGATCGTTACCATCACTACCACCTAGAATATTTAGATTTACCTATGGTCCTTGCTAAAGGCCTACGATTCTCATTGCAATAAATGGCAGTTACGTATAGCAATAACGACAATAGAGGCTGACACCAGCTTATGATCATTTAGAGCAGTTTTTAAAGTCTAGTTCTCATGAACTAGAAATCAACTGAACGTAATGCATAGATAGATCGTTACCATTACTACCACCTAGAATATTTAGATTTACCTATGGTCCTTGCTAAAGGCCTACGATTCTCATTGCAATAAATGGCAGTTACGTATAGCAATAACGACAATAGAGGCTGACACCAGCTTATGATCAATTAGAGCAGTTTTTAAAGTCTAGTTCTCATGAACTAGAAATCAACTGAACGTAATGCATAGATAGATCGTTACCATCACTACCACCTAGAATATTTAGATTTACCTCTGGTCCTTGCTAAAGGCCTACGATTCTCATTGCAATAAATGGCAGTTACGTATAGCAATAACGACAATAGAGGTTGACACCAGCTTATGACCATTTAGAGCAGTTTTTAAAGTCTAGTTCTCATGAATTAGAAACCTACTGAACGTAATGCATAGATAGATCGTTACCATTACTACCACCTAGAATATTTAGATTTACCTATGGTCCTTGCTAAAGGCCTACGATTCTCATTGCAATAAATGGCAGTTACGTATAGCAATAACGACAATAGAGGCTGACACCAGCTTATGATCAATTAGAGCAGTTTTTAAAGTCTAGTTCTCATGAATTAGAAACCTACTGAACTTAATGTGTAGATAAATCGTTACCATCACTACCACCTACTAATCAAATATAATTAGAATACGTTTTATAGCTTTTCAAGAGCGCAATAAGTTAAACACATATATAAACATTTAAGTTTACTTTGTAAACTATTTTATTTTTTCTTTGACCCATTTATTTTAGAGGACAAATGCTCTTTAAAAAAACTCTTGTCATTTCAATTTTTATTCACTTTTTTTTAAATTTTTATTTAACAACTGCTTCATATGTAACTCACCTAAGGACTTTTTAGACAAAATTAATCCAACTTGTTTTTCCAAATTATTTGTAGATTTTATTTAAACTTTAAAGAAAAAAACACACAATATTTGTTAATATATAACAGCTTTCGACACAATTATTAAGAAAGTTATTAACTTCTTTTTTGAAATATTTTGTAACCGTTAATAACTTTTACAAAATCAAAGTCACGATTGCTTTTTAAAAGTTGTTCGAATTCAAAATTAATATTTGCCCCGTTTTTTATTAACGAAAAGAAAAAAGTTAATTAAGTTGTTATATAGAAATTCAAATAATATTAAATAAAAAACAAAAAAGAAAAATATTTATGGTGTTCGAAATAAAAAGGTGTGAATCAATTATAAAAGTCAATTTAAGTTCAAGTTTTGGATAAAAAGAACACTCAAATATGGTATATGTTTTGGATGTTCTTATTCTTAATCTTTTTTTTAAATAAATATTTAACGTTTTTATAAAAATTTTATTTTATTTATTTATTTTATTTTTTATTCGAAACTAACCCTTCAGAAAAAGAAAAAAATATGAACGAAATATAACAATGCGCTACAAAAGACGGCAGAAACGTAACTAAATTATCTCGTAGAGAAACGACCGACGACGACGACAACAACGGTGGTTTATTGTTTAATAAACTATCTCGCCAGATCCAACAGCATACTAAATGCGAATACAATAATAGTGCTCGGTATTAAAAAAAAAAATACAAAAACTTAGAGCGTAGATATAAAAAAATGAGCTACAGTAGGTGTTAAATAAAAAGAAGTTTTTTGTGTATCATGCGTCGAAAGTAAACAAATTCAAATGCATACTTCTTATGAGTTTTTTTCTAACTCTTTGATAACTAATAGAAGAAAAATCCAACAGTAACTTTTTGAGTGTTGTAAAGCGTTTATACTTTTTAAATTGCTCTTATATAATTAGACATTGTTAACATTGTTTTCGAAAAAGCTGAGTTACAAATTAGACCAAAAATGGAACCCCTTTTTCTTATATGGTATTAAAAAGCCATCAGTGTTTAACTTCTAGATTTTCTGAACGAAAAACTGATCCAATTGCATTTTGCAGGTCACTACGAAATTTAAATTTATACCGTTAAAAGAGTTCGGCAGCGATCTGAACAAATGATAAAATAAAGTTACAAGATCCGGGCTGTATGGTGGAGACATCAATACTTTCAAGCAATGCCCTTTCTCAGTTTCTGCCAGCTGATCAATGATGACACACAACACTTTTTCTTTTGATAAATTCTAGCCATTTTGATTGAATTTCCTGCCTCAATCTCGTTAATTGCTGACAGTAGAGATCAGAATCATTCGTTGAACCAGGTTGTAGCAGCTCGTAACAAACAATTCCCTTCGAATCCCATCAGCCCGGCTACAAAGCTCCACCTTCCTTCGTCCATGATCTTTTTTACAAATTATTGCCGTACGTAATCCACTTTTCATAGAAAAGTTCAATTTAGTTCCGTTTTAGCAGTGAATCACCAATGGAGATTCGATTCATTTTGTTTTTTTAGTGTTAATTCATGTGGCACCCAAACATCGAGCTTCTTTGTGTATCCAGCTTTTTTCATATGCTTAATAATTGTTTGTTAATGAATGTCTAGTTCCTTAACGGTGCTTATATGCCGGTAATAAACTAGTCATTTACTTACACAGCTTGGAATCAACTGACGAATAAAACTGAAACAAGGCACTGGATGCTTTGTAGGCAAAAACTACTTAGTAGGGACTTAAATATGTACTGCAAACCACGTATTCTAAAACGGCTTACGCTTCAGATCAGGACTGCCAGGGGGCGATTCTACATAGCAACTGAAAGCTAAAAGATTGTTTTTAGACCAGGTTTGCGTCGTTGTTGACTTAGGAAGCGGCATAGAATGCTTATGAAACTTCTGTGATTAGTTTTGGAACAGCAAATGATTAAGAGCCTTTCCAAAGAGCCGCTTCCAAAATGGTTGCTTTGTAAACTTTAGCCCATGTTCACAGAATTGCAAATTTTTTTATTTTTATACATATTTAAGTACATGTTAGCAGTGTACTACTCCAATAGACTTTAGGCTTTTCTATCTTATTTTTTTAAGGTTTCCTAAAGTCTCTTAAGTTTTTTTTAATAATTGAATTCATGGAATTTTGAGTAACATACATCTATCTCACGGTTCATTACTTTTAGTTTCCGGAGAAGATTTCGCTGAATTTTTGATTTGGCTTGCTGTGTTCGAACTGTACACGGGCGAGCCGATCGGTAGCGATCTTTTAAATTTCCAGATGAACGTGCGACTAGTCGTTTTGAAAATATTGTTTTTTTTTTTTTTTTTTTTTTTTTACACTTAGAAAGCGCTATGTGCCAGCGATACGGTTCTCATTATCCGACCTTTTTATGATAAAAGCCGACATAATTTAAAATATATATTATACAGGCTAACGCTATAGAGATTGGCTTTTATAAACCAAATGATATGATATATTCAATTTTACTATTTTAATGGGTATGTTCAATGTTGTAACAACATATTTGCCCCGATCAAAGACCAGGACTAACTATTAGATTTAGTCCTTCGATAATGTCAAAAATTGTACGTGTATTCGGGAATTGTGTATTTTGACAAGTGTGTCCGTTTTAATAAACTGTTGAACATTAAAATTGTAACATCAGAGTTGCCTTTTGAGAAGCATATGTTTTTGCTATCTTTTTGTACGACAGTGTGACATTCAATTACACATTTTGTTTCGATTTTCTTATATGGGACAGGAATCTATCAGTTTTTTTTTACAAAATCGCACGACTTTGTAGGATAGTCAGTCATGAGCTTAAGTAAAAAGTCAGTTCTTATCTAGTTCTAAAAGTCAGTTAGTTCAAATGTCATAGAGAAATTATATTGGGTACACAAGTTAATAATGTCGACTTGGACAACAAATGTGGTATTTTTGAGGGTAAACATCTGTCATTATAATTCAGTATTCGATAGTATTCAATCGCTATAATAATGTAGAATTTTGTGCGTAAAAAAGATTTTTAGCGTGGAAGTCAGATAACCTTCTTTTAGTTGAAAAAACGGCTGCTGAAAGTTATCGATTGGTGGTAGAAACTTATGGTCAGCATACACCAATTCAAAAAACTTGTTAACGATGGTTTGCGCGATTCAAAAGTGGTGATTTCGACGCAGCAGACAAGAAGAAACCTGCTGAAGATGAAGAATTGGAAGCATTACTCGACAAACATTGTTGTCAAGCGCAAAAAGAACTTACATTATCATTTGCAGTCACACAACAAGCCATTTTTCTACGTTTAAAAGCATTGGGTTTCATTCAAAAGCAAGGAAATTGGGTCCCATATGAATTGAAGCCGAGAGACGTTGAAAAGCGATTGTGCACTGAGGAAATGTTGCTTGAACGCTACAAAAATAAGCCATTTTTGCATCGTATTGTTAATGATAATGAAAAATTGATACATTACGACAACCCCAAGCGCGAAAAGTCATATGTAAAGCCGAAGCCGAATATCCATGACGCCAAGGTAATGCTCTGTATTTGGTGGGTTCAGAAGGATGTTTTGTCTTATGAGCTGTTGAAATCAGGTCAGACGATCACAGGGGACCTATACCGAACACAATTGATTCGTTTGAAGAGAGCAATGAACGAAAAACGACCAGAATATTCGGCCAGACACGAGGCCATAATCTTCCCTCATGACAACGCTCAGCCACATGCTGCAAGACCGGTCAAAAACTATTTAGAAAACAGTGGATGGGAAGTTTTGGCTCTACTCGCTTTCTAGCCCTAACTAGAAACGCTTCACTTCAGAACAGGGTATCAGAAATTGGTTTGATTCATTCTTTACCTCAAAACCGGAGCAGTTCTTTTGGCGCGGAATCCATATGCTACCAGAAAGATGGGAAAAATAGTGGCTCACTTTGAGTAATGTATCAATTCATTTTGTTATTATAATAAAGACATTTTTCAAGTAAAAAAATCCACATTATTAACTTTTATACCCAATACAAAAATAGATGTGCATATTTTTCAATGCTATGTTTTCCATCCAATATTGGCCTTGTAGAGTCAGTTAAAAGGCACGGCTGAAATTATTAAAATTTACAGGTGCAACTACATAAACTTTTTCCTTTTTTAACGTCTACAGCACAGAGCACAGTTTGTCAGTAGTACTGGTGGCAAAGTTAAGTCTTTAGGAAAATAAAGAATTATTAGAACCTTTGTAAACCTAAAAATTTCCTTTTTGACCTGTAGTAGGGTATACTTTGCTAACTTCCCTATATTTAGCCAGACATACTTGTATATAAAGCTCTTTTTTTACAGCTTTTACTGATATTGATTTGATAATTTTTTTTTCATTTTGTTAACAATTTATTATTATTATTTTGTGTTTTATTGTTTATTAGTTAGTTTGGGCCTCTTATTAAAGCCAAATGCTTAAATACTTTTATAGAAACGCACATGTATGGATGTATGTATGTATGGATGTGAGTAAACCTTTTTCTTGTCAGGTATTTAATATAGACAAATTCCTGTTGTTATTGTCGGGTTTTTTTTTCAAACTAACTTGTATTTTGGTGATAGCAATTGGTAATGAAAAAAAAGTATTTTAATCATAATTTCATAGTGCTTTGTATATACATACATACATACATACATATGTACATACATACTGTGTATGTGAAAATAAGTGTGTGCATGTTTTTTTTATGAATATTTCTTGGGCTCTTACTGGGAAAGCGTAGCCAACTATTAATTTATAAATATGGCATATGTACATATATAAGTAGGTAGGTATGTATGTATGTAAAAATTATATTCAAATCGAAATAAAAATAGAAAAAACGCACTTGTAAAAATATGAATTGATAAAAGAAAGAATTGGTATCTAAAATAAAAATGTTCAAAACCCTCTCACCCGTTATTTTTTATATACATATGTATGCACACTTTTTATCCATACTTGTCAATATGCATGTTTATTTAATTAACAAATTGGCAAATTATAAATGGCGATTTCCAAACTGAAATCGTTCGTTTGTTACTATAATTTTTGGTTTAAAATTTACATAAATATTGCAATGAATTAAAGCTGTTTATTGTAATAAAACAATTTTCAATATTTTTTTTTTTTTTTTTTCTTAGCTATACATACGAGTACATACATATGTGCGTATGTAAGCCTATTTAATTTTCTATGTGGGTTTGTTATACAAGAGTTTGTATAATAAAAATCTAAGGTTAACCTGTGAAGAAAGTAAATATTTAATTTAAAATTAAATTTATTTTTATTATTTATTTTAATTATTGCTTATTTTTTTTATCAATTTTATTAGCACACTTGTATACTGCTTTCGAACAAATTCACGTTTTATTCGTATATGTTGTATTTGTATTTGTGCTTTCGTTAATCAAAAAAAAAATTGTTGTTGATTTTTTATTTATTTGTTGTTTCAATTAATTACTTTTCAAGATTAAGGTTTTTTTTTATAAAAATACATATTAAAAAAAGAGATTATTTTTTAAATCACATTAAAGCCCTTTTAAACGGCTCTTTTACTTTGTTGTCCCATACATTAATTATTCAAAAATCCATTTTATCAATAATGCATCACTACTTATGCTCCATAAGTGTCAATTAAAAAAAAAAAATGTTATATTAATATGATTTTAATATTATTAAACAAAAAATTTTTATTCATTCATTATTACTTCATCAGTGACTTTGTCACCAATACTTAGTGCTTTAGGCATTAAGCAAGTTTTTGTATTTCGGAATCTTCTAGTGTGGTCTTGGAACTATCTTTCAGCTTTAAAGGCAACATAAGAAAGAGTTATTGAAACTAAACTAACTAGATTTCAGCGCTAATAATATTGGAAAGTGACGTATTTGAGCAACATTGTCACTATGATATTTTCATTGATCAATCATTTTACCAAAATCAATATAAAGAGGAAATTGTGTGTTATGAAACGACCATATGCTGAACGACGCAGGTTTTTGTTGGCTGCATCCCTCGTTAACAAATAAAGCACAATGATTTTCGATAATATTGTCTGTTATGACTCACTAACCCACCGACGCATGCTAGACAAGATCAACTTCTGTCGTCTAAGTCATCTATGAAAATTTGAACAATTTCTTTAGAGAGTCATGTATGACGCCAAAGAAAATGCATCGTCAGCCATCGATGATTGACAATTGTCAGTGTTTATCACAATGATTCACTATGATATTCGCATGTACATTTTTATCACTTGGATAAATAAAGGTGAAAAGGATAGATCCTCTTTTGCTTAAAGCAATATAAGGTTACTAAAAAAGTTGAAAAAGTATTGACAAATTTGGCTTAAATACTAGGTTTTTTTCAGAGTTTGATAACAGTTTCAGGGACAATTTAAAGCTGTTAGTATTCCAATTTAGAGAGATTACAATATGACAATGTCTTTGGTTGGTTTTAATGGTAGTCCTTAAAAGGGTTCTTGGATGTGGGGACTGCATGAAGTATAAACTTGCACAAGCAGGTATGCCTTTGGATCATTACAGGATGATATAAAAAACATGTGAGTCTCTCTTAATGGCGCGGAAACGGCATTTCAGGACAAATGAAGTATAAACATATGTATATAAGTAAAGAAGCCAAATAAACCCGCCAAACTAGAATTGGGGCTTTAATTAGTTCTTCAAACCTTTTGATAAACATACTCAAATACTGGGGATCCCTTATAAAAATTTCAACAACAGCTGCAATGATGATGTTTACATGCTTTTTGTCATTACCTGGCATTTGTGAACTAAAGGCTGATCTTGCTTGGTTATAGAAAATTATACGACGAGAACAGTAATGCAATAAGCGATTTGAACATAAAGTCGACTGAGTGAATGGCGGACATGAGATGTAGGATTTCGAAATGTGTATGGGCACTGCCACCATATAAAAAAGAACACAAACAAAAATTAATGTGAAAATTCCAATTTTTGAACAAATGCTTAACAAATTTTATACAATAAAAGAATGTATCTTTGAAAAGGCGCCACTGATGGAAAATTTAAATTTTGCGTAAAACACAGATTTAATGGTGCCTGAACGTTGGAAATATTGGAAAATTGTTTTGCAACGATTCTCTAAAGAAAACGGTCGTTTACCAGTGGCACGAGCAGTTCAAAAGTGGTCGTGAGTCAATCGAAAAAAAAAGATATTGGTCAACCGTAAATTAACCATCAGAAAGATAGCGGGGGAAGGACTTGAATATTGCCTATGGAGCCGTCCAAGACATTTTGGTTAATGATTTGGGCTTCCGTCGCTTAGCAGCAAAGAGCCGTGTTGAGGTCGTAAAAGACATGATTTGCGAGGCTGAATCCAATCCCACATTCATCAAAAGGATCATTACTGGAAACGAGATGTGGGTTTCTGAGTACGACACGCAATCCAGACATCACGCAAGTGAATGGCGTTCACTAAATGTGGCGAAACCAAAAAAACACATCTTTTTCAGTCAGAAAAGAGGGCAATGCTCACGGTTTCATGGATTACAACGGTGTAGTGCATCATTTTGCCAGAAGGCTAGACAGTAAACAAAGAGTATTATTTGGGCGTTTGAGACGTTTGCGTAAAGCAATTCGCCGAAAGAGACCAGAATTGTGGGCAAAAAAAACTCGTGAGTTTTACATCATTTTTGACGAATAATGCAACAAATACCATCCAACAGCCACCGAATTCACCTGATTTGGCTCCCTGTGACTTCTTTCTTTTCAATCGAGTTAAAACAGCCGAGAGGAAAAATGGAAAAATCGCAGTAAGCATGATGGACATACCGAAAACCGAATATAAAAAATACTTCGAGGATTGGATCAAGCGCTGGCATAGGTATGTTGCAGTCAATGGGAATTACTTTGAAGGGCATAATATAGATTTAGATGAACAAATATGTCGCCAAATATTTTGTGATATAAATCTCGTGATATATTTATATTAAACGTGTAGCAGTTTTTTGATGGTCTATAGACGACTATTTTTATTTAATAAAAAAAAAAATTAAAACCGCAATAAAAGTATATCGTCACCTAAAACGCAAACGGCCCTATCTAACATTTTGAAAATTTTACAGGAGAGGCAAAAAACTAATTAAAATAAAAAGTATAGTTTTAATCAGTGAGATTTTTACCAATATTTGAGATACAATTTGTATATTTTGTTTCATTAACTTATAAACCAATATCGCGTTTTGACAATTGACAATGTTATGTATTATTTGCGTTTGCTATATAATCGCTTTTGTAGATAGGGCCGTTTGTTTTTTGGTAGTAAAATCTCTAATTTTAGTCGGAAAAGTCCAAATTTATTTGTGGGCCTTTGTTTTGATGAAATACCTCAGAATTAATAAAAAAGTCGATTTTGTATATTTTGTTAGTTAGGGCCGTTTGCATTTTAGGTGACGATATGTAGAATTATATATTTAGAGAATTGTTTACAATATTTTTTTTTATAAACTCGTTTTCAAGTCCTTTGCCATGATTCATTTTTTTTTTTAATTTTTAAATAACACAAGCAAATTTTGAAAGTATTCAGTTTAGAGCTGAAAGGTTAAGCTGTCAGTTTAATTCAAAATTAATTATATAACATTTGAATATATTAATAATGTATCACAATCATTTGTCATTAACAATAAGGTGATTATACGTCAAATAAAACTGCGACAACTGCAAAACAACACTTTCTTTTTTTTTACAAATTTATTGTATTTTTTTGACTTGATTTGTTAAAATTTCATTGTGTGATTATTTTAACAAACTAGCGTTGTATAGTCTTTATTGTCAAATTGTATACACTTTGCTAATAAACATACATACAAACATATGTATGAAGACTACATAGAACACATTTACAATCTATACAATATTTGTAACTCTGGTTACATGTTTTGTTGCTGTTCTTATTATTTATCATTTTATTTCTAATTTAATTCTTACTTTATTTGCATAATAAATTTATTTTCCAAATCAACAATTAATTTGGTTTTGTCGTGTAAAAGTTTCTCTTGTCTATCCGCCTGTTGTTGCACGTTTGAAAAAAGAAAAAAACAAATTTCCGTTTACAAATCGCTTTTAAATTTTTACGGTTTTAGTCGTACACCAATAACTAACGCATGCGCTTTTTGTTTAAACACAATAAAATTTACGTTTTAACACTTTGACGTTCAAAGTTAAACTCGTGTTTTGAAAAGATCTTACAGAGCGTTAAGGTTTGATTTTTTTTTTTTTTCATTCAACTAGTAAACCTTCAGTCAGCCGTTGGCAGTTGGTGTAAAGGGTGGTACAGAGGAGGTGAAGAGTTTTATTATTAGCTTTTATTATATCACACAATGATATATCATTTATTTTCGAGTATTAAGCTTTTGTTTTAATTTACTCTTTGATAGTTAAAGAGAATTTCTACATCTTATTGTTGTTTTTTTTTAAGACGCAAATATTTCGTCTTCTTGTAAGTTCGCTCTTTAGCTATGTATGTATGTATGTACATGTATGTACATTTTTTTTTGTCTACTCTTGTTGATTTTTAAAGTTTCAATCGTTTTAAGGCACTCTTCTCTTAG
This sequence comes from Wohlfahrtia magnifica, assembly GCA_023159175.1. NCBI lineage: Eukaryota > Metazoa > Arthropoda > Insecta > Diptera > Sarcophagidae > Wohlfahrtia > Wohlfahrtia magnifica. The sequence goes on along the minus strand of JAKWBJ010000040.1, from coordinate 2,026,431 downwards.
AGACCAGACCCTAGACAATCGTAGTCATTAATTTTTTGTCTTATTTTATTATAAATTGTGTATGTTGTTGTTGGTTGGCTGTTATGACATTTCATTAGATTTATTTATTTATTTATTTTTATTTAAAACTTACAAGTTTTGTATGCATTTATTTGTTTATTAAATAAATGTGTGTGTGTGTGTGTGTGTGTGTGGTTTTGTGTGAATTTTGTTTTTTTTTTAGAAAACCTGATTGTTATTTTAGAAAATTATTAAAATTAGCATGGATGACTCATATTGTTTTCCGATGTCGTATGTATAAAACAGCAAACATGTTTGAAACTCGGAATTTCACTTGAGATTTTTTAATTTATTATAAAAAAAATTATGTTTTTTTTAATAATTCTTGTGGTATTAAAATGATTTTATGGTAGATAACATACATATAATTATATTTTAGTACACGTGAAGTGATTCCATCATTTCTCTTATTAATAATTGTAAATAAATATGATTTTTTTTTAAATAAAGGGTCCGCCAAATAATTTTTTTTTTTTAATCCTATAAAAAACTACTGAATATTTTCTCAAATTTCTTTTTTTATTTAAAATACAATCCTTCCGGTTGATAATGGAAAATAATTTCAATCAAATGGCTGCCGCGACTGGCCATGCAGTAGCCTACACGATCGGTCCAATTTTTAAGCACATTATCATTTTAAGCTGTATTTCACCAATGGCTTCACGAATATTGTCCTTTAAAGCGTCAATTGTCTCTGGCTAGTTGGCGTAACACCCCACAAATAATAGTACAACGGTGTCAAATCGCAGCTCCGAGGTGGCCAAACGACATCAGCTCTGCGGCTGATAATGCGATCTTCGAACCCAGGGCGCAAAACATCGAATGTAGGTAGCTTCGGCTGTGTGGCACATAGCGCCGTCCTGTTGAAACCAAATGTTGCTAATATCCTCCTATTCAATTTTTGTGAACAAAAATTCATTCAACACGGCCCGATAACGATCGCCATTGACTGTAACGGCCACTCCTTGCTCATTTTCGACCTCTGGACCAAAATCCGCACCAAACAGTGACAAAACAGTGCTTTTTAATGTATGCGTGCGGGTTTTCTGTGCCCCAAATGCGACAATTTTGCTTGTTTACATACCCGCCAAGATCAAAATGAGCTTCATCTGAAAAGATGATATTTTTTTTTGGCAAAATCGGCATCTTCTGTAAGTCGATCGCAGGCCCACTTAGCGAAGCGTATACACAACCATATCCATTCAGCGGAAGGATAAAACTAATTATCTGTCAAATCAGACATGAGCTAAGTGTTACCATTCACGAAATAAGCACTAGTTGAAAAAAACCATTGGATGGTGGACCCTTTATATACATAGATAGGTATGTAGGTAAGAAAGGCGGTGCCCGAGCACCCCACCCAGAGACCACAGAGGCCCATTGTGGAAAACCTTTTATAGAAAAAAGAAAAAAAATGATGAATTCAAGTCAAAAAGTAAAAAAAGAAGGATAGGAAGAGGAAAGAAAAGAAGGAAGGAAATAAGAAAGTAAAAGAATAAGTATAAAAAGAGAGAAGTTAAAAAAGGACGCACAAATAGCAAACCGGATATCACTTTACATGCCAGCCTATACCTGATAAACACCAGACGCTACCTCCTCTAGGCCACTGGAGAAACCGCGGCCTAGCAATCTGAGACTGAAGAGCCGGGCAATAACAGAGCATATGTTCCACAGTCTTTTGTTCCCTCCCTTGGCAGAAATTTGAGGTACATGCTTCCCGTAGCCCGTCCTTGCTCTTAGAGCGCAATACCCAGTCACAAAACCTATAAGAATCCTGAGGGATTCCTTTCTCAGATTAAGCACCCATTCCATCCTAGAGCGTTCGGGATTATTATTATTACCTAAAAAGATCTATTGTGCCAAACACTCCAGGGTCGTACCCGCCAGCTTAATGGCCGCAGTAGGTAGAAAAAAACGCAGGGGTATTGACCCCTGGGTGGATGACCGTCCGATCAGTCTGAATGTGCCAATTGGAGCAGTTTCCAGAAGAATACGCTCTACCTTGTGTATGAAGTCGACGAACTTGTTTAGATCGAATAAAGGGCTCCATGAGAGCCGGTCGAGTTTAGTCCAAAGCAGCCTAGAGGTTCTGCAGTCTCCTCTGCACCCGACGGGCCAAGTTATCTTTCAAGCTCAGAAAAAACCCAAGCGGTGGTCTTACAGACGCATCCGCCAGTTTAATGCCTTAGGCCGCACTTGCTTTCGCCAGCTCATCTGCAGTCTCATTTCCCCACCACTAGCTTTGAGCTGACATAGCGTTCAGTCAGCGCCTTGATAGCTGCTTGACCGTCTATATGAAAGACCACACTATCCCCTCTAGCGGCCAAGCCGTGAATTTACTCTGCTGCTGTAAGGACAGCAAAGACCTCAGTCTGAAAGACAGTACACTTGTCCGGGAGTCTAAAGGACAGTTTGATGTCGCTTTTCACAAGATAGACCCCCATCACCCGTGCCCTCCACGGTCTTAGAGAGCCATCCATGAAGCATAGCCATTTAGCAATCTGTCAACACTATTAGGACTCTCTGTTAGGAAATAGTGCCGAATGGCTCCTGCTGAAGGCGCATTCCCGAACCCTGTAATTCGTAGAACTTGAACGGGTCATTACATGCGCGCTCCAGTCTAGCCCTCCCAAAATGGCAGAATGCCCATAGTCTAGAGACTTGGCCAGGACTCCTACCAAAATCCTTGCAGCTATCCACTCCTCCATAGTTTTCAGCAAAAACGATAGCAGACTGCTCAGCCTAAAATCATCCGACATAAAGTGGCCCTTCTCTACGCCCCAGACACAATTTGCTAAAAAGACAGAAGCTAAAAACGCTTACGAGAAACATCAGACAAGAAATAGAGGCATTTAGTAACATGACCTGAAAAATCCCATTCTATCACGTAGACTTATAAGACCCAGAGGATTGAAACGCCCATGTCACCATATCAGATACCAAAACTCGCTTCTTATCCATCACCGTGGCCGAGTATAAGCCTTTCGGCTCCTCAAACGTATAGCCAGGTCAGTGAGTATCCAGTAGAATACCAAGAGACTCAGAACCAAATTCCGCCCAGGAACCGTCAGCTTTGCCAAAGGCAAAGTAACCCTCATGGACCTTGCACAAATCAAACGGAAGCGAATCAGGCAGGATTATCCACTCATTAACTCTCCAGTCTTCTATAAGGCCATCCCTATTAGCGAGAGTCGCATCAACGACCCCTCCTATTACTGGGCACATTGTTCCTATTACAAATACAGATTCCTAAAAATTAATACTTAAACAAAAAACTTGTCCAACTTTACTTTCGTGCTGATAAATTAGTTCTTAGCCAGTTTAAATAAGTCAAACTTTTTCTAAATTTATAAAATGAAACGAAATTCCTATTGGGTGGTAAAACTATATAAAGCTTTACGATTTTATTTCTCCTACACGCAGAGATCTCACTTAGGTATCTGTTTTAGTACATTTTCTAGCGAAGAGTGAAATATTCATAAGATCAGAATAGAATTTTGATGAGATTTTAAAGCTGAATTGAAAACATATTGAATGATGCCAGAGACCATATATAAAATATTATCTCTTTAATTCTGGAACTGATTAAATATAAATTGATAGATTAATTAGGACTCAAACCTACTTCAAAGAAGTACTTATAGGTTTCGCCAGCTTTATTTTCAAATTATTTAATTATTAAAAAAGGTATTTAACTCTTGAAAAGAAGATTTAACAAAGTGAATGAATTATATAAAATATGCAATCTGTGTCGTATTATTGTATGTTGTAAAACAAACAAAAATTTTAAAAGAAAAAACAAATATACAAATTTTACCACAATACGAATCCTATACATGTTGTGAATTGGGCCAATGAAATTGTTTAAAACACAAACCATGTTGATACCGATAAAGTAATTAATCCGTATTTGTTTTGTAAATGTGCCATCACTACTATAATCATTCAGTGCTGCCAACCAAAATTGCTATAACACTTTTGACAATCAGCTGTTGCTTTGACAGTTGACAGTCGAATATATTTTTATTGTATTTCCATTCAATTACTGCAGCTTAAGCTCAACGAAATTTTCGTGTAGATTTTAACAAATCCATACCGCAATGGCAGGTCGCGAGGCTATTAAAAAAGCCGTACAACAAGTACGTCCAATTCTTTCCGTTGACCGGGATGAAGCCCGTAAGCGAGCTTTGAATTTGTACAAAGCCTGGTATCGTCAGATTCCCTACATTGGTAAGTATTTACTAGCTTGCCATGTTATGTCATCAATTGTTTTTTTTTTCTTTTACGTTCCTTTGGAATAATGTAAACAAAATGCTTATCATCCCACAGTTAATGACTACGATATTCCCATGTCCATTCAACAGTGTCGTGCCAAATTAAGAGAGGAATTCATGAAGCATCGCAATGTAACCGACGTTCGTGTTATTGATATGTTGGTTATTAAGGTAAGTACTGAAATGAATGTAAAGGATTTTTAATAAGAGCTGGTTGATGTAGCTGGTAGCTCAGTAAGCAAAGAAAATCCAATCCGTTGTAAAAATTTTATCAAAACATAGTCTCACGATCTTGAGGTTGTTGACCCAAGACAAACTCATTGACAGATGTTTGCAATATTTCCTTGAAGTCTATTTGATGTGGACATCAATTAAAAATTAAGACAAGTTTTCGAAAATGTGCTGACTGAACTTGTTCTTATTTACGAATATATACTGCCAATATTGTACACTTTAATCACTTCTCTTCAAATTATCATCAATTTCTTTATTTAGTCCACTATACAACGACCTAGTCTTATAAGAAAATCCTGTTTATAACAATCTTTATTGAAAATAATTAAAAACAATCTTTCTTATAGGGTCAAATGGAACTAAAGGAATCAGTTGAAATTTGGAAACAAAAAGGCCACATTATGCGTTACTGGAAAGAATCGCAGGAACCAAAACCTACAGATTTTCTCTCCAAGTTCGTGCAAGGCATTAACTGAATACATATTTTTGAAAACGCATTATAATCGTATAAACTACTAGTTTAATTATTAAAAAATAAAAAAATAATGGGAAAACTGTTAAGTGATATTGAATGAAAAAAAAAGGAGGAAAACACTTAAAAATCAAAATTATTTTTTATGAACTATTATTACTCGGTTCACCTACAAACAAATCTCTCATAATATCCTGAAAAGTTAGGCCGAATTCTTCCAGTTCTTTATTCAATTCCAAGTTATCAATTTCAGTTATTTCCAAATTATTATTCTGCTTGGAGAAGGCATCGAAGCGGCTACAGTAACCATAGGTCTCTTTAAACATATCAGCCAATTCTTCATTTGTAACATTAACAGAGTGAAGACGCCTGCAATGTTTTCTTAAACTGAAAATGAAAAAAAGATTTAAAAGAATTAAAAAAAAATCAAGAAATATCTTACTCTTGGCGATGTACAAAATTCTTAGGGCATAAACGACACTTGTAAGGCTTTCCGGTATGGATATTTTGATGTACCCTTAATGAAAATCTTGAACAAGTAAAAAAATCACAATATGCGCAATTGTAACTGCTGCTACTACGTTTCATATTTTTATTCGATTTTACATATTTTCGCTGAGCAATTAGTTTACCATGCATATGCTGTTTGTGTACCCTTAGCTCTGCATTGTTTACATAGTTTTTCGAGCATAAATTACATTGATAATAACGTTCATTATGACGTTTACGATGCACCGTTAAATATTCTGAACAACTAAATACTTTACCACACATTTCACATTCATGTTGAATGTCCACCTTATGGTTTGACTGCAAGTGCTGTTCGTATTTGAGAAGAGTAGAAAATTTTAAATCACAAAAGTTACAATTCACAGCCTCTTTATAGGCACATATGCGTTTGTGCAGCAATAAGCCAGATTTTAAAGTGAATAGAGCACCTTTCAAAGCAAATTGTTAAAGAGAATTTTATTTGATTATAAAAAAGAAAAGTTACCACATTTATCACAAGGCTGTTTTTTGTGTTCCGTAAATTTTGTTTTACCTAAAGGAGCACTGTTGTGGTACATGGTACAGTGTATTTTGGCTGATTTAAGTGTCTTAAACGAACGTTGACAAGAGGGACATTTGAACAATTTGATTATTAACGAATCACTTTCATCATTAACGCAAGCGTTTTCTAGCTGATGATCTTCTACAGCTGCTTGTTTATGACTTTCAAAATTGCATTTCAAACATTTATACAATATTTCTTGAAATATATATATGTAGCAAAAATGGTTAAAAATTATTTTGAAGTTTTTACTATATATTTACCAAATTTGGGATTTTCCTTAACGACATCGTATACTAAAAGAACAAATTATAATATAGGAATATGCATAATAATATACGAAATACTTACACTCTTTCGTTTGTTGCAACTTTAATTCCACCTCAGTAAGGTTATGTTTCTTTTTATAATGTTTGTATAGACTTTCCGTATAGCATGAGTAAAAATTGCACATTTCGCATTTATAGGGCAGATATTCTAGTAAAATCATAATTTAAAGTATTCCCCTATTAAATCGAATTGTTATTTTGATAATAGTGAACAAATGTAATACCATACCTTTATGTATAGTTTGATTGTGCTCTAATAAGTTTTCGCTATTGTCAAAAAGTTTATTGCAAATATCACAAAATAACGTTTTATTTAACTTCGAATTCTTATTATTTGAACAATTGTCTAAGGAAAAAGCTGTATATGATTAGAACTTTCACTATGAGAAATGATAAAAGCAAATACCTGTTATTACCGTTTCAGGTCGATTTTCAATAGGAATTTTTTCAAATTGAAATTGTTTTTCAAGTACCTTTTCGTCTGCTGTAGTAATTCCAGGCTGAATTTGTTCTACACACGTTTTAGCCTCCGATTTAGTGTTTTTAAAATTGTTTTGTCTTCTACTTAAAATACACTCCTCAGTTTTCTTAATCATATTTAAGAAATGATAAGACACCTGCAAGGCTTTACTGCATCTAAGGCATATGTATTGTGATGTTTTAAGTTCTTTTACAAATGAGGGCACAATTGATTGCAGATACTGCCATAATGTTTTACCATCACCATGTGAGGAGTCTGTTTCTTTTAAAGGCAATAAAATCGCATTTTCTGTTAAACAACATCGACAACAATTTTTAAACATTTTTACAGTCTGCCTTGAAATTTAAAGGGAAAGATTTTTGGAAAAAAAAACAAAGTAATATTTTCAAACGGTAAAGGTTAAACAAAGAAAAACTAACGGATCTTTTGGGGAATGAAAAATTGGAGAAATCTGATAAAGAAGAGTCATAAAGTGTTAAATGAAACTTTTTTATCTTAAAGCAAATTACAAAACGCCCTGTGCAAAAATAAAAAAAAAAATATTTTTTTTACAATAAATATTAAAATGTTTGTTTATTTTAAATAATTTACAAAAAAAATTACATTTTATACTCAAAAAATTCCATTTTGCGTTCTCATATGAGTCCTAGTCAATCTATCAATTTTTAATTTTCTAATAAACCTTTAAATCAGGATACAATTCTTTCTAGTTTTGATTTCAAAACATTAATTTTTATATAATTATATAATTTAATTGCCAAATTCACAATCACTGCAGGTAATATCACCGTAAGTTGTAGAACAGAAACAAAAATATTGAAAACTAAACGCATTATATTTAACAAATTATACAAGATACACATAACTAGTTTACAGGTTGTGAATTGATTTAAAATATTTTAAATTATTAATTAATTAAACTCTACAAAGAAGCATTCTATACTTAAATTTTTCTTTTTAAAATATCCACAAAATCTTCAAATACAATATTACGAAAATTTTCGAATATAAAAAAACTATAATATGGAAATTTCCTAGATCTGTTGTGGTTTCCTAATCATATAATATTGCTCGTTTATTTAATTTAGAAAAAACTTAGGTCATAATTTTCAAAATAGATAAATATGTAGCTTTTAAATCAAACTTATGCCATTATATTTAAGACCAAATTTTATAGCTTAAATATTAAAAAACTAAGTTAATTTTAGTATTAAATTTTGCTAAAATTTGTTGCTATTACGAGATCCAAGCAATTACAGAAATAATGCAAATATACTCTATTTAAATTCCGATTTGATAACGCCAGAAGCACCCATAGTTTCTAAATCACCACGTCTTAGCATTTTACCATTACCTATGGTCACAGTAAAATCATGGGGATTTGTATAGCCCAAACTGTTGCGAAAGATTTCAGCCATCTCCTCTTCACTTAAATTAATTCTGTGGGCTTTTATGCAATGTTCACGTAAACTAATAAAATAAAAAATTGTAAAAATAATCACAAAAAAGTAGTTTTTTCTTCTTCTTCAATTTACTTACAGTAAACGCTTCTTAAATAAACGCTCGCAAAATTTACACTTGTAGGGCACAATGCCATTATGAGTCCATATATGAACTTTTAATTGCGCCAAAGTAGTAAATTTTCGGCTACAATTCGCTTCAGTGCAGGCATGACGTTTGCCAAAGTGTACACTGTCTTTGTGGCGTTTCAAATGATGCACATAACGAAATGACTTTGGACAAGCATCACATTTATGAGGCCTCTCGCCACTGTGCACACGTTTGTGGGCCTCCAATTCCATTTTGCTTATAAAAGTTTTCGGACAATTTACACAAAAAAATTTTCGTCCAATGTGACGCTTTAAATGATGTTTTAATAGATACATGGTCTTATAATTACAGTGACATATTTCACATTCGAATAGCATTCTGTCGTCTGGACAGTTGACACTAAATTTACGGCAGTCTATACGTTTACTATGTTCATTAAATGATTGAATATTATAGCATGTGAAGTGGCAGAGTTTACATTTGAATAGAGGTTGGACGCTGCCATTTTGATCTAGAGCGGATGGTAAGGAATCAGAGTTGGAAGATTTTATTTTGCTTGATGTGGCATCGATTGCATGGAGTTCGTCATTAAAGGAGTGGAGGAAATAACTGTTGTCAGAGGTTTCATTGCAATCCAAAGATGTTGTGGTTGAGTTTGTTGTTGTTGCGCTAGTTGTAATGCTGTCTTTGAGATCGGGTATAATAATATTTGGTGCTACGGCATCTTCAATTGTGAGTTCATTTCTTTCTGGACTTGTATTAATATATTGTCGTTGTTGCTGCTGTTCGTCTTCTTGTTTAGTGCAGAACATAGAATATCCTGAGTTTAGCAATGTTTTTAATCGAAAAAAAGCAAAAGAAAAAACAATAGGAAGAAAGAGAAAATACATTCTCAAATCATTATTTACCAGTAAAAAAAAGTTGGAAGAAAAAAAATCTCAAAAAATCGTAAGCTTTTTGGTGTGTTTTGTTGCAATTTCAATTTATTATTTATTCCCACAAAAAAAAAAAAAAAATAATAATAATAATAAAATTTTCATTCATTTAGACTACGTACATATTTTTGGTATTCACTTTTCTTGTGTTATACATTGAATAATAATAAAAAAATCATTGTTGTTACTTATTTCCAGTACGATTTTGTGTTATTTCACTATTACGTATTTATAATATGGTTGTTATTGTTATTATTATTATTATTACTCATCATACATTCTTTAGAAGGAATATTATTTGTTAGAAATTTAGTAGTAGAAGCACTAGTATTGACCTTGTATATCTTACCGCAACTTGCGTTTGTTTCACTAGTTTCGGAATTCATCATCATATTTACATGATTATTTATAGTTGTTGCTGCTGTTGTAATAAAAGAAGTTGATGATGTGCTGCTGGTGGCTATTGCTCCTGCTGCTACCGATGATACATTATCAACAACAGCTGTATCAAAACGTATTTGATGTTGATTAATGGGCGTAGAACTATGATTTCGTTCTAAATGTCTTAAAAGTTTAACTTTATTTGCAAACGAACGTATACAACGAGGACATTCAAAGGGTAGTTCTAAAAGAAATGTCATAATTTGTAAAATAAAAAACAGTGTGTAACATTTTAAATCATCTTACTTACTTTTCATTATATAAGTATCTACAGAAAAAGAAAACGAAAAAAAAAACAGGCAGAATTATTAATAAATTATAATGCCGTTATTATATGTATAAACAATAAACAAAGATGCTCTTACCATCAGTAATATTGTGACTAGATTTTAAATGGCTTTGCATTTCATCTAAATCTAACGATTCATAAGGACATTTAGCACACATTAGTGCTGTTATAAGCGAATTGAAAAAAAACAGTAACAAAAACATGCGTTAAGTAAAATTATTTTATAATCAATTACACCGTACACACTTACAATTTATTTCTTGCAAATTTAAAGAATCCATAGGACCCTTTTCAACGTACACTAAAATTAAATTAGATGAATTAGATAAAAAGATAAATTTTATTTTCAAATGAATACAAACCTTTATCACCTTTGGCTTGTATCATATCACGTGTGGGCACACTTTTGTGTACTGCCTTGTAATGGCGTATCAGACAGCGTTTTTTATTATAAAGGTTTGTACACATTTCGCAACGATAAGGTGCCAGCCCTAAAAAAGTTTTGCAATAATTTGATGACAAAATTTATATAAAAAGGATATCATAACCATATCCCATTAAACTCACCTCTGTGTACAAACATGTGATTTTCGAACTGATACTGACTTAAGAATCCCTTTTGGCAATGCACACAATAAGATTCGTTTGCTGTAACTGTATCCGTATTTTGTAAATTATTTTGTTCTTGCAACATATCCTCAAAATCATCGTCAGATGTAAGCAAAACATTACGATATTCACTATTGTTATCATCCGAATCATTCTCTACATCTACATCATCATCAAAGTCTTGAAATAGGGCATCATCGTCACCATTAAAATCGAATTCCATATCATTTTCAATAGTCTGGTCGGTTTCTACAATTTGTGGTATGGCATCCGAAGGCAAGGTGTATGTTGAACTGGAGGATGGCGTGAGAGGGGCTATTGAACTGCTGCTGAGTGCATTATTGTTGGAGATGACATTTAAAGCCAAAATATCCAAATTAGAGAATGTTGTTGTATTGGTTGAGTCCACATGTGATTGTGAGATTATCATTTGGGTTTGGGCTTTTGATTTCTGTATTTTATTTTGATATTGATTTGATGTTGTTTGCTTTTGCTGAACTTTTTCAAACTGTTTTTCTTGCTTTAGTGCGGCCTCTTCTGCATTATGCAACTTATAGTGTTCGTAAAGTTTGTTGCGCCAATAGAAAACTTCATTACATTTACGACAGTTCAAGCCGTTCGGATAATCGGGGCCTGTCTGTTGTATAGGTTGTATTTTGACATTTTTAGAAGTTGCTGCCGTAGCTGTTACCAACGAAGACACTCTTCCACCTGTTTTTGCCTTAACCGATAACAAGGGTGGGGGACCAGCGTTGTTTTTTTCAACTATGGTCGGCTTTAAATGTATATCACTAGTCTCAACATTGTGTTTATTCGCATAATGTCTTTTTAAGTCCATTTTGAAGTCGGATTGATAAAAACACAAATCACATGAATAGACTTCTTTTACAGATGTTTGCTTATTTTTAGGCTGCAATTGTTTACTAGTCGGTTGCAAATTGTGTTTGCTTTTATAATGCTGATGCAAATCAATTTTAAAGAATGTATAAAATTTACATTGATCACAAAAGAAGTGTGGAATTTCTACAAATATGAAATGTAAATAATTAATATGTATTTGATCACCAATATTAAATGTTTGAATTGTATGGTTTGGACTTACCATTGTGCGTTAACATATGATTTTTAAGCTTTTCTTGTGTAGCAAAGTCTTTGCTACAAATTTTGCATACAATCTTTTTACGCTGCTCAATAATTGTCGCTGGAATTTTTTCTTCCTCCAGAGGCAAAGGTATACATTCTAAAAATAAAATAAGGCAATAATATAAACAATAATTAATAAAATAATCTTAAAATAAAATTTGTCTTTAATTACCATTCACTTCTTCTGGTGAGTCCCCAGTATCTTCTATGATAATATCGTCAACATCCATCTGTATAATATCATTCTGTTGGTGGTTTTGTATTATGTCATTGTTACCGATATTTTGCACCTGTATTATATTGTCTAAAACTAAACTATTATCTAGACACAAATGACCATCATCCGTGGCATTTATATACTCAATAACAACATCTTAAGGAAAGTAAGAAAAACAATAAATCAGTTATAACTTTAATGAGTCATCATACATACCTTTTCCAATTACTTTTTCTACACTACCGTCGGCCATAACGATAAATTCATTGGCTAAGTTAAGATCACTGTTTACGTTACGTGCTAAATCACCCTCCAATGGTGTGAATGCTGCTGTTGTCAGTACAGTATGATTCATTGTTGCTGCTACTGAAGTCACTTGCAACGATTTTGGTATGGTATGTGTTTCATAAGAAGTTTGTGTTGATTCCGGTAATAATTTGAAAGACGATTCTGTATTCATGGCACCCATCAAGCACTTTTCGTTTTTCTTAGAGGTGGCGGTGATATAAGTAGATGTTGACGATGTTGTGGCGTGTGATTTAGTTTTTGGTTTTAATTGTTCTTTGGTGGCTTCCACACCATGAACTTCAACATAATGATCACTTAGGTTATTGCGATTATTGCTTTCAAAACTGCACAGCTGGCAATTATAAACAATAATATCTGGAAAAAAATTGTCAATTATTAAAAAAAATTCACAAGATAAATAATTCAAAGTTACCTAAATGTAGCTTGACATGATCTTTAAGAGATCTTTTAGTTTCCACCTTTACATTGCAAATTTTACAGCGATATCTTTTGGGCTTTTTAAGTTCCTCGGCAGAAATCTATTTATACATATATATATAAATATATATTTATATATATATATAAACATTGTTTAATTACTATTACATAGAGAGAAAGAGTAAGATACATTACCTCCATTTCAATTTGTTGCTTTTTACGGCGTATTTCTTTTAATTTCATTTTCAGCAACTCCTGAGCTTGTGTAGCATTTTTCATAAACCAATAAGCAACCTGCAAGGCCGATGCACATTCTAAACAAATTCTTGCCGGCAGATCTTTTATGTTCTCCTCAACTTGTATGCACATTTTCAGGCACTCCATATATGTTATTTTGGAATTTTCTTCTTGAACATTATCATTGATATACGCGCTCAAATTTAGCATTTCTACATGCGACTGCAGACATGTCCGACACACCAGGGTGTAATCCTGCACGAAATTTTTATCACCCATTTTTTCATTTATGTCCTTTTTTCACTCTTATTGTGTTTAATAGGCCACCAGTAATGAATTTCCACTAATTTTTGTTTGTATTGATGTTTTTTTATGGCTTTTATCATACAAATTTTTCTTTGAGAATTTTAATTTTTTGTGAAGAAAGATGAAGTCAAAGAAAATTTCCGAAAATAATGACAAACGTCAAGAAGAAAAGTTTTATAATTGACAAAAATAAGAAGAGAACAAAAGTGTATATTAAAGAGAATGCGAATTAGAAAGAGTTACGGAGAGAGAGAGAGAGAGAACAAAATGGCAACCAGATGTTTAACACAACAACAAATTATTTACAGCCTATTTACGCCAGAACGAAATCTACTACTTACGAGATTCCGATCATAATCTATTTCAACTAGATTTCGACAAAATCTAGTAACGAAGTAGATTTTGTTTTTTATTGGTTAAAAAACAGAGTTGCATCGCTAAATTTACTAGATTTGGACAAAATCTTGTAACGAAGTAGATTTTGTTTTGTATTGGAAATCTAGTTAATTTATTGATGTAACTCTGTTTTTTGTACTAAAAATACCAAAAAATACAACTCTGTTCAAGAAAATATATGCAAAATAAAAATAAGAAAATATTTTTTTATTACAAAATTTGTTAAAAAAATATGGTTTTCGGGCATAAAAATTTACGAATTTATTTAAACCACAGATAGATATCAAAGGCAATCAGAAAATGTAATTCCTTTCTATTTCAGCCATGTGAAAACGAAATCTCATTAAACGTCAAAAAAGTCTAATGTAAGCACATTAGATTTGTACAAGATTTCTAATCTAATTGACGAGATTTCGTTCTCGTGTAAATGCCCTGTTTGTTCAGAAATTAATAATTTTTTTAAAGTGAAATTTAAATATGTAAATTTAAAAAATATATATTTTTTAAAGGTAATTACATTTTAATATTCTTTTATTTCGTCTCTTCTTTGGCAACACTCTGCTTTCAATGAACATTTGTGTTATCCTTTTCAAGTGAATGCCTACTCTGTTCTCTCTTTTGGCGATTTGTTTACAATTGGATTTGTTCGTTTTCGTTATTGAACCAATGGGATATTATTCCAGCTAGACTCCAAACTGTCCAATATGATGGGCAATAGGTCCAACAAACATTTAGCACAGTGTGCTACAGTTTATGTGCTTTTAAATAAAGAAGATACAGATTTCTTAGTAATAAATTGTACACTCTGCTCAGATGAATATAGTGAGTGGTCGAAGTTTTACAGACACTTGCAAGACCATTACCACCTGCTGAATGGACCTTGTCAAAGCACAAAGCCTGAAGAAGAGATTTATATTAAAACAGAATATTTAGATGAAAATATCAAATTGGAAGAAAATGAGTATCTATTAGATGAGTGTGATATAAAGACCGAGTATTTGGAGGATGAAAAGTCCGAGCCTCCAACGGATATACAATATTTAGAAGCCAATTCTAAGGTAGGGCTTTATACTTGCATTTTGGTGTCATACACCATTGATTGTAATTAAATTTTTATAGCAAAGCACAGGAGAATATCAGGACAAAACATTAAATGACGTTTACGGGAAAACCTTTAAAGTAAGAAGAGATTTATGCTCATTTATGTACAATAAGATTGATATTATTCTTTATGTTGTAGCCTTTAAAAATTGTTAATAAATGCTTCTTCCGTTTGTGCACTACTGAAGCCAATATCATGTTTAAATTCATTGAATTACTACGCAATCAACCCTTTCAGTGGGATTACAAACAGAGTAATTTTTCCAATAAGGACAAACGCCTTGAAAGTACTTTGAATTTAACAAAACAATTAAATGAACACCTCAATCTGCATATTACTCCACAGGGTACTCGTACTAGCGTTTTAACACTAATGCGCTGGTTTGAGAATGAATACATACGGCTACTTAATTGCCAACAAAACGACTACGAATTCGTTTGCCCACACAAAGAATATTTCGAAAGACTATTAGAGTTTCTACCACACGACCATTTAAAACCTATGAACTGTGATCAGTGTTTAAAACGTTTCAAGTCCGAACACTTACTTAAAGCTCATAAGCATAAACATCACAATGACCAAGAAGTGCCATTTCGTTGTCGATTTTGTGGTCACGGCTTTATACATCAATCATCACATAAAATGCACGAAAATCGACATATAAAAATCCATGTCTGGCCCTGTAAAAACTGTGCATATCAAGCAGTTTCGAAATCAGATTTCATCAAACATTTATCCACACATTCCCCACAACAACCCCATAAATGCCCTATTTGTGGTCTGGCCTATAAGACTAAAACCAATTTAAATGTACACATGAAAAGTCACAGTCTACCGGAGTACAAATGCGAAATTTGCGAAAAGAAATTTTTCGAAAAATACCGCTACAAACGTCATATATGGCTACATGAAGAGCGTGAAACAACTCGAAAATCTGTGGATAATTTTACATGTGAAATTTGCGGCCGACGATTTACCAATCGCAACACTTTAGCAAAACACCAACTGGTGCACATTCAAGAAAATTATAAAGTTTGCAGCCTAGTGGAGGATAAAACAAGAGAAGTAGATGTGATGGTATATTTCTGCGATTATTGCTCATTAGAGTTCCTCTATAATGAAGCGTACGAAACTCATATGCGTCTGAAGCACGATAAAATCAATTTCGAAGGCTGATATGTATTCATTTACCTATAAATTTAGTTTTATTATTTAAATGTGTTTGCTTTACCATGACTTCCGTTTTCATTCTCAATAAAAAGAGCAACACAGAGAATTGTTTTTTCTTCTTTTTTTTTATTTATTTATTTTTAAAGGAGACGATTACAATATTAAATTGAAGTTTTTTAATTAAAAAAAAAATACTTACCTTACCTTGCATATTCTACTTCATTACCATACAATAAACATTAAAATCATGCTTAAAATCAGTTATTTTAAAAATTATTTTATATCTTAATACATATATTTAATATTTCTTTGTCACCGACCATACAAAACACAGTTGAAGTTGTACGGTTTAGGGTATTCTTTATGGTTATTTTAGAGTTTCTTATTTACGTTCTTTTTTCAATAAATTATTTTTAGTTAAATTATTAGAAATATTTGATATCCAAATTCGTTTTATATGGATTATCATATACATGTCTTTAGGGTTTATTATAAATATTATTTTCTTATTGAATTTTATATTTTCATCTTGCATACAATTTATAATAGAAAATAGTTTATGGATAATTTTTAATAATTGATAATTTTGTAAATCTATATTTCATTGTTATATTTCATACATACAATAAAACCTTGTTAATCCGGATAATTGATTGTAGACCATGATCCGGCCTACTAAATACAAATTTAGAATATTGTTCTTGTATTCAAACACCTATCGAATGATGTATGTATTAAATTTAATAATCATTTAAAACAACATTTAAAAGGAATAAAAAATCAAAAACGTACGTGTACATTTTGTAAAAAAAAAAACAGTAAAAAAAATGAAACCATTTTTACAGGTCATGAAACAATAGAACTCTTAAGCTAGCAAAATAGTTTGCTTTTGCAGTAAAAGAAGTAAAGAACTGTGTTTATGTAATAACAATTAACATTAAACGACGGTTTGATTACAATCTGGATTATGGAGTACAGAACGGAATGAAAAATTATGTCGGATTATCGAAAAATCCGAATTAGCCAGGTCCGGATTATCAAGGTACTGCATTTAATGGTTTTATTTATGATTTATCATGAATATGTTAGCATTATAAGGGTTTTAGTTAATTAGTACTGTAATAATTTATATTTGTTTTATTTTTGTAATTATATGATAGTATATAAAACGCCTTTACATTTGAAAACTTTGTAAATTGCGCTTTCTTTTTTTTTTATTATGTATTATAAAGAACGTTCTTATTATAATTCAGTTTATTTTTATAATTTTTCTTTTTTTTAAATTTATGTGTTTATATTTTTTAATTATTTATGATTTTTCAATATGCCATACACTTGAGATACTTTTACATTTGAACCAAATGGTTTAGATGATGGGACTTCACGCACACGTTTTGCTTCACCATAGACCGGTACTCCAGTAGTTCGTTTATATCCTTTAACCGAAGATGGAACTATAAAATTTTATTTAATTTATTTTGGTCAATGTGATTTATTCATAATTATTATTAGTTGATGTTATAGTAAGTTATCAAATATATTATTTATAAATCTATTTTAGTGCTTTATTATTGGTTATTCATTATTATTTTAGCTTCTTTAACCACCATTATTGGTTTATCATGTACACCCATTTATATTTCTCTTTATACCTTCTAACAGAAGGTGCGAAATTTACTTTTAAAATGGTAATAGAAGTATTAACCAGTCTTTGGCTTAAATATTAATACAAAATCTATTCTTTCTAAAACTATCTTTACATATACCAGCGGAGGACTTGCGATCAAAAGATCAGAACAATAAAATGAAAAACTAATTAAGCACATATTTTTAATTTAAAAAATACAAAATATATGGGGTGAATTCCAAAACGTCAAAACACATTTTAGCTATGCTGTTTGATTTACTTATTACTATATATTGATACATAGCAAAAAATGCAAAATTAACATTAAGGCAAAATTTTTACTGTAATCAGCACACCTTTTCCCACAAAACAACAATTTTTTCTTTTATTATCCTTGTGCTATAAGCACATTCAAGCCTTCCGACTATCAACCATACGACTACAAAAGTAGTCTTAGTTGCTTAATTATTTTAGACTACAGCTACAAAACAAGTGTAGATATAAACATATTATTTTTCAGTGGTGCTAAATACAGTTTTTTGCTTTTTTAATGTATATATCTCATGTACTGCGTTTATAAAACGCCTATTTCCTGCATCTTATTGTATTGATAGCACTAAACTGTTTGCCAAGAAAAATATAAATTAGCCTAATTAAACTAATTTAGTCCCTAAAGCAACCCGGAGACGATTAAATAATTTTAAAAACAAATGCATATGTATTAGTGTCGTGTGTGACGTTTGACAACAGGAGGCCTACAAATAAATTCGTCAACCATCGTTTGCAGCTTGGTGAAGTTGCAATCATACGACAGTTTGTTTTTGTTTGCACCGTGACAAATTTTGAAATAAATTTAGGAATGGGTGACTTTGTCTATGTTTGCGTTTAGTAATGCATGAAATTGTTTGCTTGTTTTGCAAACGATGTTTTTGGAACTCACCCATACAAATATAAAATAGTCAGTGGGATTTCATGACAGCGGTATGCAAAAACTAAAAACTGTCCTTAAATATCAATAGATATTGATTCTTATGTCCAATATATACTGTTACGTTTTGAATGTTTTCCCCCCAATTAAGATAAAGCTGACTGAATAAAGGCCAACATAATTTGTTTAAAAATAACAAAAATTTAAATTACGCGTATAAAAAATTCTGCTTGAATTGAATTAAGAGAAAAAAAATTAAATAAGTTTTAAATTGGATTAATGAAGTATCTGATTAGTTTTCCCGAAAATAGCTTACCTTTGGCATACTCATAAGGACGTTTAGTTGGTGGTGGTGTATGTTCATGTACATGCTGTACATGCTGTTCATGATCATATTCGTACTCCTCCTCTTCGATTTCTTCGTTTCTTCTAATTAAAAATGAAAAAAAAAAAAAAATAATAATAATAATAATAATATATATATAAAAAAAATTAAAAACAACCTGGTTTACTTACTCTGGACGTGATGTATGCTTTAAAAGTCCTAAATATCTAGGTGCACTCTTTGATGCGACAGTTTTGTCAAAGACCGACCTGCAATTATATACATTATTTTATAGTCTGCATGGTGAAATTATAGATATGAAAAAAAAAATATGCACAAACTAGACGAGAGTTGAACAGAAGGCATAAAAAAAATAGTAGTCATTTTTTAAAGCACACAACCAAAATTACAATTAATGTTTCGTCCTACAACGACATAGTACTCCACTTCACAAAATAAATGCTCGAATACTGCGTTTGCCCGTGTATATGCTAAAAGCATAAACATTTCACTAAACTACTATAATGTATCTTCCATTTGATTGATAGTGTACGTGTTAGTGAGAACATGACAGTTACTCCCTCAGAGAGGTAAAGTTGATGTTTAAAAAAAATAATCAGTATGCATCCGCAGCACATGTGAATTTTCGCTGTTTCCGTGACAACTAACTAATAACAAAATCGTATGAACTTTTCTGAATTATTTTTCTGTGCCTAAAAAATATGCGTACACCCTCTACACATGAGCTTTTGTCGGCGTCTCTTTGACGACTAAAGCAAGAGCATAAGAACACGTGTGAATTGAACGCGATCAATTGCTCTGTGAAATGAACACCAATGTGCGCGGTTATACGAGGAAACAATTTGATGGTCCCAGTTAACACGAGCGAACGATCGTTGCCGATTTTTTTTTTTTTTTGTAATTTACGTGGGAAGGGGGGGGGGGTTATTATTTTTGTATTTTGCACTCGACGACACGCTTTGTTCTCGTTATTCTTCTTTTACATTTTACTTTGCTTTCGACATTAGCTTTATTTCTTTTTTGCTTCATTTTGTGTGATACGCGGTAAAATCAATTTCATCCAAAAAGAAAAAAATTTTATTTGAAAAAATATATACGTCAAAAAGAGAAAAAAAATACAAAAAGCAAGAAATAATGGTAAACGAAAAGATGCCGGTGACATTTTAGTCTCTGTGTGACCGCGAAAGAAAAATCAAAAGGGAATTCCAAATGTTTCAGCGACAATTGTTCGCTCGTGTAAACTGAGATATGGAAAACATTTAGTTTTTTGCAAATTACGGGTGGGGAAGAGAGAAATGTTTTTGTCTTCGGTACTCGGCGATACGCTTTGTGGTCATATTTACATTGTTGATATTTATTACCTTTACTTCATTACAATAACATGAGTACAGAATGTTGCCGATAAAATGTTCGTTTGTGTGAACGCGAATGGAAAAACAAAAGAGAATTCAAACTGTTTCCTCGTATAAATGAGGACAATGGTGTATTTACACCTTAATGCAGGGTTGAAAAATTACGACAGCAAAAACCCACTTTCCTCGCTTCTCTTGCTAACAAGTTGTCATTGTGCAGTGTGTGTGACAGATACTGAAATGGATATCGTAGCGTTGACGCGAATAAAAGTTGAAAAGAGAATTAGCGATAGTTTCAGCAAAAACTTCCCCAGTGGAAATCTAAAAAAAAAAAGTGTACACACACATTTGTACATATTTTCTTGCTTTTTATAGATACACAAGAAAAAAAAATCGTTTTTCTACCTATGAATTAGTAATCATTTTGTAGTCTTATTACTACCAAAGAACTAGACTGATTTTAATAAAATTGATAGTGTGTACACTTGCACAGAAAAAGCTTTGAAGTCATATACATCTTTCAAAATTGTTGGAGTAGAACAGTCGTAAAAAGAATACAATGAAGTCTGTTAGCCTATTTACTAAATTATCATTATATATATATATATATATATATATATATACATATAACATTTTATATATATACGTATATATTTCACCATTATAGTCTGTTTCCCCCAATTTTAGATACACACTTGAAACTAACAAAACTACATATTGCAGTTACTTACCTGTAGTGTTCAGGATTTGCTCCGAAATGCATTTTGGCCATTTCCGGATCAAGTTCCATTATTTCCCTTAACTGTTCATGTGAAATATCATCATTTTTATCCGGTATTAAATATTTGCGTATTTCAGCCAAAGCATAGGCAATGCGTGCATAACACTCGGCCGGTGTAGCAACTGTACTTATTTCCAAGAACAAATCCTTATGCAAATGTTTGTAACGCGGATCATCAGATTTACGTAATTCCTCTTCTTTTGCCTTGTCGCGCATGGAATTGCGTCCCTTTATAGTAATCTTACATTGCGTTTCATCCTGCAAACGTATAAGCGAGTTACCCTTGGGTCCAAGTATTTTACCAGTGAAATTAAATTTCGGATATTGTTTGACGGGTACATAGACCTTTTGCGTCAATTTCATCGGTTTTTGTTTAAGAACATCAGCATGAAATTCGCGTCCTGGTATACGACCAGTGGCATAAATACGTTCAATAGCTTTAAATAAAAATATTTATTATATTTATTGTAATTTTGGAAATCATTCCAACCAAATAACCAACATACCTTCGTCAATTAAGAGAGCACACAACGGAAAATCTTCCGATAGACGTGAACGTTCTTTTTTCAAGTCTTCCAAGCAACTTTTGGCAACTTCATTGATTTTGGGTCTATAGCCAGCATTCCCAGCATTTGGATCACGATCAGTTGTAGACATGTTTTAAAATTTCCTCTTAATTTTCTTGCAAAAGACAACCACACTGTACGAGCTGTACTATTAAAATGAATTTTCTCGTACAAAATGGCTTCCAAGAAAAAGCGTCGTAAAGTGTGTATACTATCGCAGAGATGTAAATGTTCGTATAAAAAGCTACCAGACAACAAGGTTGTATTTTATTTAACTTTTTACTGCCGAATTGCAATTAAAAGCAGTGTACCACTATTTCAAATTATCGGTCGTTACAATTACGGTAATTGACCCTCAGTCATTTATTAAATATATAAATTATTTTATTTCATTAAATTATTTTAAAAAATCGTTAAAATGTGTTTTAATATTATTTTGCAAGAATAATAATATAAAATAAAGAAATTTTTAAATATTTCTTTGTAGTTTTGGCTTAACTATAAATGAGTTGAAAACAACGGTGGAATCATTCTCTTAAAATAAGAGAAATCTAATGTTTTTATCATTTTAATTCACGATTTATTTATCGGCTTTTACTGTTAAAATCATAATATGGAAAATGGCGGGTATTTTGTTGATATTTGTATGGGAATATATAGGAAAATCGAAATGCCGTATCCCCGGAATAACTGGGCCGATTTCGTGCAAACTTCACATTTGGCTGAAATTTTGGTTGAAATTGGTCGACCCATTTCCTTAGTTAGTGGTGATATCAAAATGTACACTTCTTTATATATATATAAAAGATTTTATGTATAAAGTTTTAAATATATTTTTTGTTTATACTCCGTTAAGTATATAAATTTAAAAAAAAATAATTACTCTAATACTATTATCTTATTTCTAAGAGCGTTTTAATAGATCATTAAAAAAATCATGCATTGAATGCTCATCATCGATTCGAATTTCTTGGTTATCTATGTTTTCAACAGCCTTCATTATTTCATCCTGCAGCAGATTACTGTGTATTTTGTCTTGCTCAAAATAATTTACTGACGTTATAGATTCCTCCTCGTTCTTAATTTTATCTTTGTTTCTGTTTGCTTTTTCGACTTCAGCTTGATATACCGCTTCTGCTTCTTCGTGTGTCATGGCCAACACTGTAGTTACTTCTTCGTTTTCGTCGACCAACTTGTAAATTTGATACAAATGCAGTTTGTGTTTTTCACGATAATGAACTTTTAGATTATGTTTCTGTCGAAATGTAATGTGACATATCTTGCACGGAATTACCTCCACATTATTGTGGACCAGCTTATTGTGATCTTTAAGTAATTTGAGACGTTCAAATGGCAAATTGCAGATTTTACAATCGTATTGACGTGGACCCTTTTCTCTGGAACGTTTTAATATTTTTTTTGTAATAAATTTATTGTAACGATGACTTCTCGCTCTATGTGTGCTTTCCACCGTACCTTCGACAGCCAGATGCACGAGACGCCTGTGACGTGATAAGCTACTTTTTCTCAGCTTAATATTGCAAATGCTACAAGTGACTTTCTCTCCCGTATGTGTACTCATGTGATTACTAAGATGCATGCTCCTGGCAAAGCGTTTGCCACATATTTCACAGACGTAGTTCAATTCATTGTTATGATTCATTAAATGCCATTTTAGGTAGCTTTTAATGTAGTACGCTTTTGGGCAAAGATGACATTTGAATTTTTTCTCTCCATGGAAAACTTGATGGAAACGTAATGAAGATGCCCTTGTATATTCCTTGTGGCAAATCTTACAAACATATTTTGCGCTATTACCATCAGTATTCTCTGCATCTATACCATCTGTGTTTTCTGCACCTATACCCATATTGGTTCGACGCATATTGGTTCTTCCATGTAAGCTTTTATGTTTATTATATAGACCTCTACGATTAAATCTCTTGTTGCACAGCTGACATTTAAAAATTTCCACATAGTGAGGTAAACTTTTGTGCAATTCGTAATCATCGACATCTAGAAAATGTTCTGGACAGTGGTCGCACTTGTATGGCCATTTAAGAAACTCATGTTGTGCTACAAGATGTTGACGCAATTCACTATCTTTTTTAAAGCATATATAACACTTAAGACAGCGAGCTCTTGGAATTTCCTCCACAGATGAGGGAAGAAACAGAGAACACTTGTCAAAATAATCAGGAAACTTGTTAATATCTTCACATGGCAGCATATAGCGGTAAAACTTAAGTATGCGGTTCACGCTGCTGCGCATTTTCCATGGATTAAGATTTATAGACCATTCCGTATTGATTATTTCGCATAGTTCGGTAATTGCGGATGAATAGTTAACATCGAAAGGGGTATAGTGGAATTCCCATAAAACTGGATAATGTTTCATGTTGTCCAGTAGAGAATTTATAACATCTGGCGGTGAGTACTCAAAGACAAGCTGTTTATGGGAAAGATAATATAAAACTCAAATATTTTAATATAAAACTAGAATTTTTTAAAAAATACCTCTGTTGGATTTTTTCGAAGATCTTCAATTGACATTGGTGTAAATACCGATTCAAGTCCAGTTGCTCTACGTAGACAGCGACTGAGAGGCGTTTTATTTGATGTTTGCTAAAGTATTATGAAAAGTATTTTAATATGTATTCTCAAAAAACGGATTGCTGTTCAATAATCTTCTTACCATTTCAGTTATTTTATTGCTATTGATATCCTTAACATAGAATACACCAGAAGAGGGAACCTAAAAATTGAATTTCATTATTAAATATTTACAATGAATTTAGTGTTTTTATAACCTTTGATGGTCTGGTTTTCACAGTTTGATAGACATTTTCAAAAGTTGTGATATTCTTAATAGCTTGCTGTGCGATGCGTTTTGCAAAAGATTTGCTTCTTTTATTGATATTAGGTTGTGCAAGGTAAGAAGTAACTGGGTTTTCTTCAATATTATGTATCTCGAAGTTTTGCAGTGGTACGTCTGCATCATTAATAGTTGGTTTTCTCTTCCTAGCAATTTTTCTAAAAACAACTTTCGTTGGTGTACTTCGAACTGAAACAACATTCTGTTGACCATAGTTTAGAGTATAAAGAGGTCGAGTAAATTTAGTGGAGGAGGAGGTTGGCATACTAGAACTAGGCAATTGAGATTTTTTGTTAACACAGCTACTATTACGAGTGCTTGACGATGTAGATGGTTTAGATTCTTCTTCAATAATTTTACTTAAGAAATTACTTTGTAGAGTCTCAACAACTTTCCTTTTTATGACAACAATGTTATCTTCTTCGGTACGACGAAAACTGGGATTTAAAACAGTTTCATCCAAAAGTTTAATGAGTTTGTTAGCTAAATTTAAATCAACAGATTTATCATTAGTTTTTGAGGTTGTTTGTTTGGGTGTGGAAGTTAAAGGTGGCATTGCTGGTGGCGGCGGTACATGTGTTGGTGATGTTGATGAATTATCTTCAGTAAGGTCTATAATTGGAGGCACTGGCTCAGGCGGAGGTGGTGGCATTATTATAAGAGGTTCTGCTATTAAATTTGTTTTAATTCTTTGAGTTATTGGCGATGATGGACGACTCTTCACAGGTGTATAGTCATGATCTTCTGAGATATACTTTGTCATTTTAAAGGCTTCCTCCTGCTCGAAGTGCTTATCTTTTAAATGATCCACAAATTTTGACCAGATCTCCAAAGGAAATGTTTCACTGCAATAGAAACAATTAAGCCTAAATTCATCTAAAAACTCTGAAACTTGCACAGAGCCACATAAACGTGTATTCGTTTGTGTTAACATTGAACAAGATACCGATTTTATAATTGGTATTTGTAATATCGACTTTGGTTGCAATGAAGGCGGTGGCGGCAAGCGATTATTGGCAAAATCAAAGAGATTTTGATGGAAAACGCCAGTCTGATTGCGATAAGCTATATATTCAGGATCTCTGGGTGTAAGGACAATCACATTTTCCCTGTAAAACAAGTCTATAATTGTTTACATTTGTAAAACAAAAATACACAAACCTTAAATTTCTTGTTTTTCTTTTAAAGGGAAGTTGATTAGGGGCATTATAATCTACTACACTGTAAATGAAAACATATTATATTTTGTTTAAAAATATACCATATAAATATTATTTTTATTGTTTCTACAAAAATCATTATAATACAACATCTAACAATTGTTTTAAATAAATTTTGGAATATTTAATGGTTTCGGTAACTTACGGTATGTCTGGAACTGCGTTACGCTTTAACCCGTGCTTAGTGTATTGGAAAGCTGAAAAGTGGCGCTCACAGGCATATATATCTCTACGGTAGGGTTCATCCATATCAAAAAAATTCAGCCATAATTTTCGTCTGTAAGGATTCACGAAAGAGAAGAAAGTAAAACGTTTTCGTTAGAAGCAAGTCATAATGTAATAACCTGTCTTCTTCGACTCCTCTCACAGGGAAAGTATAAAGAATTTTGGCTGGTGGACAACCAACTACACAAATCTTTTTAGACATTATAAAAAAAATCGACAAAACTCTTAGCCTTTTCCTTTTAGCAAATTCAGGCAAATATATCAAATGTAAAATAACTTTATAAGCTAACATTCACAGGGAAATAATAACAAGCAGCTGTTACTATGAGGCACACTGTTACCGAAGTTCCATTTTCTCGATGTGCAAATTTAATACACTTTTAAGCAATTCCTCCGTTATCACCGTGGAAGGTTATAAATAAATTTTAAGACTTAAACATTTATATTAGCAAACTCTCATGCTAGGTACACACTTGGGAACGTATTTACACCACACGTTTACTGTTCATGTATCATATTATGATACACACAGAATGTGACCAGCTAATACCAACATATTTTGATATTTTTCAAACCTCGAATGCAAAGTGATATAAAACCATAGACCCAACTACACACTCTGACAACAACAACGAAACATGCCTGGTTTCATAAACATGTTTCAAAGTGTGTACCTAGGTACATTACTACCATTTGCAAACCTATTTAAATTTATTTCAAAACATATTCTTATTTTATAGAAAAAAAAAAAAAAAAAAATAATAGCCTGAACTATTCTAATTACATTTAATATTATTATTTATCAACAATATTTAATAATATTCATCTTCGTCTATAACATCATCTATGCATTCTTCCTCCACTACGATGCACTCTTCTACCAGTTGTCCATCCATAAATTCATCGATATCTTCTTGAATTTCTTCTTCATTGTGGCATTCTATATGATATGCCATCGGTCTGATAACTCCCTCTCTGATGCATTCGCCTTCTTCATCGACGACATCGACATCGTCAACTACATTTATTTCACGCTGTTCCTGCACATATTTCTGATGTTCATTATGCTGTTCATTGTTATCATACATATCAGAATTCTGTTCTTCATAGTATTCAGCATTATTTTCATTATTTGTATGTTCCTCACTATAGTTGTGTTCATTGTATTGTTCCTCCTCATTGCATTCGTTGTTATAATCATGATCTATGATGCCGTCTATGTAAACATTATCCTCTGTGGCAGCATCCATTTCCACTTCCATTTTACTTACGTCTTCGTCTATTAGGGCTGCACCATTGGCATCTCTTGTCAAATTTATAATTGCTTTGGTAGCCTCATCAACAACATCCTCCTGAGTTACTTCTTCTTTTTTAACTGCTTCGAGGTTTATGTCCTTAAGCATTTCTTTTAAGAGTTCATTGTAGTTTTCACTGGCATTTATAAGTTCTATTTGTTCTTTAGTTAAAAAGTTAAAAACCGGTTTGGTACGCTTGACCAAGGCATCAATCTCATCCCAAGGTACTTTATGTATATCAGTGTAATGACGCCTTACACTGTTGGAATTGGAAAGTAACATTTTTTGCGGCAGACACAAAAGGCAAATAACTGTTGTTTCTTTTATGGGATGTTCAGTTTTATTGTGCAGAACTTTTTCTTTGCGCGTCTCGAAAACGATTCTGCACTTACAACAACCGAAGAATTTTTCACCCGGTTTCAGTTTCTTGCGCATCTCACGACGCCAATCAAACTCCTGACGCGCCTCAACAGAAAAAGGTGTTTTTGTATCTGTACGAGCACGACTTTTCTTGGCTACCTCCTCCACTGTACCCGGTTCAACGATATGACGTTTTTTCTGATGTTGTACTATGCGGTAGTTGGTGATAGCAGTAAAATTGCAAACCACACATTTAAGTCTTTGATTCAAATGCTTGTCCTTTTTGTGGGCATTTAACGAGCCTATCGATCTGTAAGCGGCCCCACATGTTTCGCAAATCATTTTAAATCTAAATATTTTTTTGGGCCATTTCGGCTTTATCCTAATCGGTTCTACTACCGTCGTCTCATCGTTGTTGCTAATATTTTCCTCGTTCTCAGAATTGCTAATTATCTTTTTCAAATGCGAACATTTTTCTGCCCAATGTTGGAAGTAGTACTTATTAGAACATACCGAACATTCGTATTTAGGTGGAAAGTGATGAACCCTATGGCGATCCAAATCGCATTTGCGTTTGAACACTTTCGTGCAATTATCACAGGGAAAATGACCTGTATAAACTTTTGTACGTTTTTTTTCCGGACGAAAATCAGTAGTACCTCGATTTTCCTTCTTTGTTTCATCAAATTGTTCTAAGATTTCGTCGCTACTACTCTCATTGCCATATAAAGTATCGGCATCAAATTCTATAACCGTATCATCATCTAATTCCGGAAATGGAGGTGTTGTGGGTGGTGTAGTGGGAGGTGTGTTGGACTGAGTCGAAGGTTGTATAGAAGGTTGAGAAGTTTTATTCAGATTTTGTGTAGTGTTCTCTCTTGTAGATTGGTCTGCGGGTTTTGGGTCATGATAAGTAGTATTGTAAACTATCATACGCTGTTGTTGCTGCTGTTGCGTCTGCTGTTTTCTTGTTACTGTGTCATCTAGCGGCGTTTCAGCTTCCGTACATTCTGTTTTATAAACCATCCATTTGGGATAATCATTTAAAGCAGTATCAGATTTAAAACGCGAACTAAGTAAAAGATTATTTGTACAGTGGACATCGGACGTTAGAAATTGATTGAGTATTTTGAAATACACAGGAAATTTATGCGGATATGGTTCGCGACTCTTACATGTTTTATTGTGCTCGTGTATTTTCCTTAGCATCCGACAATACCAGTCTTTAACACGTTGTATACTCAGATGTATTTCAAAATCTTTTATATTCAACATAAAACGGTTGTTTAAATGATCACACAGTTTCCTTACACTCTCATCGTAAGCAATATTTGCGTCGTTCTTTACTTGTGGACACCACAATTCAGGAAAAGTCTTTAGCTTCAAAAGAAATTCGATAACGACCATGCGATTGGTTAACCCGAATAATATCTAAAGAAATCAAGAAAAAATTATTATGTTTCTTTTATAAATGCATTTTGCAGTATGTATTTGCTTACACCACAACCATTCGTAGGTTTTGGCATAGGATCCTCATTTTCATCGTTTGATGGCATGTCATCATCATCGTTGTCGCATTGTTTTAGAGGTGACACTTTTTTTAAAACTACATTTGTTGGCGCATTCAATTTAGTTTTCTATTAAAAGAAGTAAATTATTATTAAGGCGTAAATACAAATGTACATATGTAGGTTTTCGATTTTATTAACTTACACTCTCGCTGTTGACTGGATTGATAACTTTTTTTACTACAAAATATCGAGGCTTTTTACTACCATCTGTATTGTCATTTTGCCCCGTCGTTTTGGGTATGGTTTTTAGCACTTGTTGGACATTTAAGTTCGATGGTAACTTAATAAAGGTTTCTTCTGTAGTCATTTGATTAGAATACTAAAAGCCAATAAATGTTAATATCTAAATTAAATTTCTACAGAAAAAAATTCTTACATTCTCTGTATCACTTCGTACAGCATTAATGTTTTTAGTTGTAACTTGTTTCAAACTGGATGGCAGTTGATTTGAAGTATCGGCTGGAGTTTGACTATAAGTTTTCTAAAAAGAAAACATTTAACTTTTGTTAGAACATTTGTGTCTAGATTCGTTATAACAACATACCAATTCGTCTTCAAATTTTGCTGCTTCTGTACTACCCTCACTATCTTCATCGGACAAATTTTGTATGAGATCTTTAAACATTGCATCATCTTCGTCATCGCCATCACCATCATTGTCTAAACTTATATCATCGTTAAAAGTTTGAAAAGCTTTATTTAAATATATTTTCGGAGTGAGATTTTCTGCTTTAGAGTGTACAGAACGCTTTATCGGGCTATGTTTTAAATATTTTGTTCTTTCCTTAACTGGCGTGAGGGTTCTTATTGGAGATATAGGGAGTGAATCATCATTTGATTCCATTTCTTCCTCTTCTACATGATGTACTTGATTTATATGCTCCTTGAACTGCTGCCACTTGTGCAGAGGAAATATATCATAACAATAAAAACAATTTAAATTGAAACCACCATTAGTATCCACTAATCCGCATATGTTACCGTTACAAGTAAATCTAAATGGGGAGAGAGAGGGTAGTAAAATTGAAAACATATTTATAAATTGTGAAATTATATTGTTTATCAATTACTTACTTTGTTTGCGTATATTTACTGTGATAAACTATTCTCTTTATAACCTCAGGTTTTGTACGTTTTTGTTTTTTTACATTATCTGTGATTTCTGAATCGGAATCAGCTGTTTCAGTATCACTATTTGTAGAATTTTGAGCGTATTTGGCGTGTGTTGATTTCTTTTTTGCAGCCTGCATAGCTGGTAGATTTAAGGGATCATTTTTTAAAGCTGGCTGGTTAATCACTAATACTTTAGATGAGTTCACTATAACTGCATCACTCTGTAGACAATTTGATTGGGTAGCAATAGCATTACTTGGTGTTTCTTTAGGAGGAGCTGGTATCGCTGATATATTTGGATTATTCAAGGCATTTTCAACAGGAAATATTGATATTAATTGCTGTGGTCTACTGTCATTCTCTAATGGTTTTGTGATTGCAGCGTCTGCTATATTAAATTTATGTATGACGTATTGATTACTGGCATTCGACTTTAAAGAAACTGTTGAGGCAGATGATGCTTGTGGAGAATCGTGGTAGTGGTTCGTAATTCGAGAAGAGGATAAAGAATTTTTATGATGTGGTTTTTCTTGATGTGTATGATTGGAGCTTGTTGGTATTGAATATTTTGTTTCAATTAGATCTGAATAAACACTCACTGGTGGTTGATTTGAATCTTTGGTGGATATCCTAACGTTATTTCTTTCTGAACGTTGTGACTGAATATAATTGTTTAAACTTCTTCTCGAATCTATTTGCCCATTTCTGATAAGATAGCCAATATTTTTGGACTCTTTTTTATCCTGTAAGGAAATCGAACCCTTCGTTTGACTGCTTTGTTTTGCTTTTTTATCCAGCACTTCTTTAAGCGGCTTATTAACATGTAAAGCCAAATATTTTCCAGGCATTGTCTTAGCCCCTAATCGCTTCGATGTTCTTGCAGGCGTTAGGGAAGCACTACAAAATTAAAGGTTTAAAAAGTAATATCCTATCTGTTCAATATATCGCACATGTCTTACCTGGAAATAATTCTTTTATTTCTGCAACTGTATTTGTCAACAGCGTGATGCGGTAATTTTTTTATAAGAACGCGGCATTTTTTCAATTTATTTAAAAGATGTGGTGTTGGTACAATATCACGACGGTTTCCATTGGTCTCGGATGCAGTTACCGTACTGCTATCACTATTGAGATCATCAACTTCAAAAACTGATGAAAATACTGTCTGAGCCATACGTTCTTCAGACTTAAATTCCATAATAAATTCTTCCGACATTTTCCAAACAATTATCGCTCACGGAAATATTTTAAAACAAAAATTAACATTTGTCTCAATAAATAAATGTTTGTTTGCAACAGCAAAAATAATATATATGCGTGTTATCAATACTCAGTGAATGCACGTGTGTATAAAATAACAGCAGTCTCCCATACACAATTTGGCCAGCCAAAGATGAAGCCGTCAGTTTAGCATTGAATTTATTTACATAAGTAGCGATTATTCGGTTTTTTTAATAAAATTATTTTATAATTCGTAATGTTTTAACAATATTTAGTTATTATAAAACTGCTTAAACGTTATTGTTTACTTTATTGACTACTTTGTGTATGGCTACGTAAAACTTACGACTTCGCATTTAGAAAAAATGTGACAATTAAAAAACAAAACATAACAGGGCGACATATACATATATAAAATATTGAAGATAAAAATATGTATGAAAATTATGTATGTTGCCATGTTACATAAGTAAATATTCAATTAGAAGTAACTTTACCGCAATGCCATAACCGTAACCGATAGAGTCCTGTCGTCTTACATAAGAAAATCGCAACAAAATGTGTGATGAGAAAGAAAAAGGATGAAAAAACATATGCTTCACAAAAGACAACTCCGATCTCACAAAAATACAAGTTTTGAATATTTCGAAATATTGTCCATACCATCACAATTTTTGAACAAAATGAGAGAAAAACAAAAACTATGTTTATTTCTTTCGATCAGTAGTTTATGGTTATTGCAGAAAATCAAATTTCTCTATGGTTACAGCGGTATGCTATGTCACCACTAATCAAAAACAGTGATGACCATAGGGTTGGTTGCGAAAAGCTCATTACGGTTGTGGTTACAGTTGTGCTTACGATTACGGTTAAGTGACGTCTATTAATTAGTTTGTGAGTTATTGTGGATCAAAAAAAAAAATTTGGAAGAAGTACCGTTCAAGCGAAGCAATGTCATGGAAAGTGTTATGGAGACTCCGCTCCATAATAAACAGCAATAAAACGTTGGCTTGCTGACTTCAAACACGGTTGAAAAGCAAGGATGAGAAATAAGATTTTCAAATTGTAGTAACTTTCATAAAAAAGTGTACTTTTAGCTGTCCAATTGTACTAAATTTTTGTTTACTTTTTTTTTAAATTTTATTTTACACATACATACATACATACATACATACATACATATAAACAATCGAAAGGCACTGCAAGCTTATTTGTTCTAAGTATTGTAAAGGGTCCGCCATCTAACAGTTTTTTTTCAACTAGTGCTTATTTCGTGAATGGTAACACTTAGCTCATGTCTGATTTGACAGATAATTAGTTTTATCCTTCCTTATTATTAATTTTTTTTATATTAATTTTTGTTGTTTTCTTTTATTGTTTTTGTTTGAATTTGTCTTTTTCAATTTACTTTTTTGTTGTTATTGCTTTTATCTTTTAAAAATTTCTAATAAATTACATATGTATACATAAAAAGTCTGAAAGTGCTCTTTCCAATGTACACAACCATTTCTGTAAGAAACAAAATACAATTTTTCATGCAGTGCGGTCTAAGGTAGAGACTTTCAAAATACTACCACAATTGTAAAATGCAGGGATATTAGTTTGCCTGACGCTGAGTTACAAAGAAAAACTATGCATGCAAAGAAATAAGAGAGAGGTAGAGAGGGAGAGAGATAGAGAGAAAATATTGTAACAGTAATTAAATCAGGTTTGATTTGTATGCCACTGTGGGTTTGTATAGGTGGGAGCAAAAATGACCGTTTATGTTGAAGTGAGTGCATGAATATGCGTGCGTGTCTGTGCAATAACCATGCATATGCAGGTACATACATATATACATACAGCTGCGTTATAAATAATAGCAGTATTTCATGGCCAGTTGAAAAGTGGCGCAGTATATTGTGGTCTGACGAATCAAAAACTATTTTATATAGTGTAAGGGGATCTAGGCAGTATCTAAGGAGGCCCCTTAATAAATAACACGATCCAAGATATACTGCTAAAACAGTTAAACACGAAGGATCTAGAGTAATAGTTTGGGCATGTTTTTCATATTATTATGTTCGTATAATTATATAATAGATGCTTTCAAATATATCGATATTTTGCAGAAAGTCATCATACTACCTTTTGCGAAATACGAAATGCTTCTCAAGTGGATCTTTCAGCATGATAACGATCCGTAAACACATCAGCCAAGTTGTCAAATATTTTTTGGCAGAAAGTGGTACTTGTGTCGTGGTGTTAGAACCTTGTTAATTCAATGAAACGACGTTACGAGGCTGCATTAAAAAACAAATGAAACACAACAAGATATTAAATAGCAACTTATATTCTGGGAACGACTTACATATATTAAAAAAGAAATATTAATACACTGGAAAATATAAAATTTTATTTTTATTTTAAGCTAGCGATGCTATTTCTAATACCGACCAATTTTTTTAAACTAATTAATTTTAATATATGATCTCTTAACTATAAACCATTTCTTTTACTTGAATACAGAAACGTATAAATAAAAAAAACATATAGTGTTGAAAAAAATTTGTTTTGCTTGGAATAAAGACGTGCGAACTTTTCTTGTAACAATCAAAGTATTATTGTGTTTGTGCTGCTATTATTTATATCGCAGCTGTACATATTATGTGTATTTAATTAACTAAAACAATTTCATTTAATTTACATACAATATATCTGACAAATAAACTTAATACCTATAACATATTTGTAACAATTTAATTTAATCTTCTTAGTTTTTGGTCACGCAATGCAATTACATAAAGTGTGCATTGATGCAGGTGTGTGTGTGTGTGTGTGTGTTGAAATATTTTGTTTATAAATGAGTCAAATTGCCTTAAAGCAATTTTAGTGTCAGGACAATATTCTCTTATTTATTCATTTGTTTTTATTGCTGCTGGTAGTATGTACGTATGTGTGTGTTGTTGCTTACAAATCCCGTAAGTCAATGGAAGAATCTTGTTATGCCATTAGGTGGGTGGGTAATCGCATGTTCTTTATGTTGCGACAAACAATATTTAACAGCTCAAGTCAATGTGCATTTAATTACAAATAATTTTTCAAAATATTTGAAATTAATTAAAACGAACAGCAAAGACAAGAAAGGAAAAGAAAAGAAAAGAAAACATTAAAAAAAGAATTATAAATACCACAATGCACACAGAATAAGTAAATAACTAAAGAGAGAGAGAGAGAGAGAGAGAGAAAAAACAAAACAAAAGTTTTAATTAAAAAAAGAAAAAGCTCATGTGTAAACATTTTTTTAGCGTTTAAATCGCTGCTGCAAGGAAGGAGTCATTACAAGAAGACATAAATTGTTAAGAATACAATGTTGCAAAGCAGTGAAGTGCATTGCATTGTATTTTGTATTGCCATGATTACATATGAATGTTTTATTATTTTCTCTCTACTTTTTTTTTGCTTTTCTTTTTATTTGAAGTGAATTTTTTTCATTTGTTTGCCGGTATGGTTGGCTGCATGCCACCCACATACATTTGTTTCTTGATGCGACTTATAATGTTCATTATGTTGTTGCTTATATGAAAACATCAACTCCATTTCTGGGCTTGCATAGTTTATTTGTAGCACCACCACCATCACCACGACCAACAACAACAACAACAACAACAACAACAACAACAACAACAACAACAACAACAACAACAACAACAACAACAACAAATACAACAGTAGGATAACAGAAAATACACATTATTTACTTATTCCCTTGAATAGGGATGCATTTGTTCTTCTTTAACAGCAATCTTATGTTCTTTCGTTTATCGTTTTTTATTTTTTGTAGCTTTAAAGGTAAAAGACTAGAAGACTATTGTTTCCAAAGAAATACATATATTAATACGAATAGCAAGTACCCTATGTAGTTTATTGATAAACTAGCTTATTTTTTCAAAATGCTTTTTGGCAGTCGAACGCAGAACGCGTCCGTTTAAAACTTGTGTGCAGTATGCCACAACAGAGCCTTGCTCTTATTTTTGACAATGAAGGGTCAACTGATTAAATATACAGCAAAATAATTTAATCATAAAATAATTTACATAACATTTACGAATTGCGGCTATAATTTTGCACTTAGCACTTGAACTTATTGTGATAAATTTGAATGAAATTAAGATATTTTTGTGAAACCTACCAAATTTTTATTGTTTTAACTCTAACTTGAATTTGTCATCATTAGAAATGTTTAAATTCACCGTTATAAGAAAAAAAAAAAACTGCTGAAAAAGTTAGTGCGTCAAAATTTTGCACGTGAGTGTAGAATACATTTAGATTGGATGTAGCCGTTAAATAGAGACTCTTTTAGGCAAAACAATGTATGACATGATTATTTGCATTTTTCGTTATTGTATTATCTATGAGAATGTGCATCTTGTGTCTACTCGCACTTGTCTATATTTGGTTGCTGTTTAACAAATAACTACATATTCATATCATCGTTGTGTTTGTTGCATGGTCTTAATGTTGCACTCATAGCTCTAGAATTTGAGGGAGAATGCATATGTGTAGAGAGAGAATAAACAAAATGTTCGTATTCATTTCTTTTGGGAATTAAAGTAAATTGAATTTTATTGTACACAATGATATTATATTTGCAGGATATTTACACAATAAAAACATATCCTTTTAATGCTAATATTTAAACAAAATTAAAGTATGATATTTAATAATATTTCTTAAAAAACCTGTTTTAAATATAAAAAAATAATTAAATAGTTGTTTCGTATGTATATTTTCTAAAATAAAATAGAATAGTTTTTCTAAACCGTTCAAAGTTACTGTTTTTAAAACATGGGTAACAAATTTTATAAAACAAACAGATGATGAGATTTTTGTATGAGTTGCTTTACTAAAAAAAACTTGATAACTCTGTTAATATTTACTAATATTTCTTAAAAAAGATGTTTTAAATATAAAAAATAATTAAATAGTTGTTTCGTATGTATATTTTCTAAAATAAAATAGAATAGTTTTTCTAAACGGTTCAAAGTTACTGTTTTTAAAACATGAGTAACAAATTTTATAAAACAAACAGATGATGAGATTTTACATGAGTTGCTTTACTAAAAAAACTTGATAACTCTGTTAATATTTAATAATATTTCTTAAAAAACCTGTTTTAAATATAAAAAATAATTAAATAGTTGTTTCGTATGTATATTTTCTAAAATAAAATAGAATAGTTTTTCTAAACGGTTCAAAGTTACTGTTTTTAAAACATGAGTAACAAATTTTATAAAACAAACAAATGCTTTACTAAAAAAACTTGACAACTCTGTTAATATCCAACGGACTTTCAAAAGCAGAAGAGCATCGGCTCACTTGGGTTCAAATTTTAGATACTATTGTACTATCATGTGTCCACTACTACATAAGATAAGAAACAAACGGATGTTATTTACATGGATTTTTCTAAAGCGTTTGATAAAGTAAATCATGAGGTTTTAATTCACAAGTTATCTTATATGCCTGCCTTGAAGTGGGTGAGATCGTATTTATCTAATAGAACACAACAGGTAAAGTTTAAAGATGTTTTATAGCAAGAATTTGAAGTTCCCTCCGGTGTTCCTCAAGGTAGCCATTTGGGCCCAATATTATTTACTTTATTTATCAATGATTTGCCTTCAGTTGCTCGTATTCGAAAATTTTAATGTATGCTGATGATGTACAAATTTGCAGGACTTTGAATACCCCTCCTGATCAGATTTTCCTACAGTCGGATATTGATAAAATTTTTATGTGGTGTCAAATAAGTTCAATGGAATTAAATATTAAAAAATGTTAACATACGAGTATATCATTCTACAGAACAAACGAATATAAATTGTACAATTCTTGAAAAAGTTGACAGTATGGTAGATCTGGGTATTTTGCTGGACTCAAGACTAAACTTTCGTGATCATATTGCACTAACTGTAAACAAAGCAAAAGGTGTTCTTGGTTTTATGAAGGGCTGGTCCAAAGAGTTCTCAGATCTTATATTCCGAAACAATTATACAAGTCATTAGTTCGACCAATACTTGAATATGGATCGATTATATGGGATCCATACTATATACAAAAGCAGTTTTTATTATTTTGTTTACGTGGCCTTGGTTGGAATTCTTATGCGCTGCCGTCATATGAAAGTAGGCTTGGTCTTATTAAGCTACCAACTTTAAGAAGTCGTCGGATAATGTTTAGTGTTTCTTTTATGCTTGGTCTCATTCGTGGTGATGTTCATTCCGAATTCCTGCTTGGTAAAGTTAACATTTGCGTTCCAGTCAGACCTACTCGGAACTTTCAGCTGATAGGTTTAAGTTATCATAGCAAATAACGACCGATTTCGTAGAATTTGTTTAAATTTTAATAAATGTTATAATATTATAAATCTTTCTTAAAGTAATAGTCTCTTACATTTTAATTCTTAATTTAAAAATAGACTTTTGTTTAATGTTATAAATCTTCAGTCTGTAAGGATATATTGTCTATAGACTTAATAATAAAATAAATATTTGGCAAGATTCATCTATATACGAGTAGTCGCCCTAATGAAGGCAAGGATTTTGTCCAGATCGTACGTTGGAAGTAGTCCTTATCGCCGAATCTCCTCCTAACAAACACTGAAACACTCAAATCGTCGAGTTCTGGACAGTGGCAAAGAAGGTGTTCCGTAGACTCCTTCTCCTCCTTTTCATCATTTAAACTTCTGCGAAAAATGCAAAAACAAAAGAAAGTCAAAAATGTAGAAATAGTGTATTAATAGTGAGAGTATCAAATCAGTTTGAGGAGTAGTGTGGTATTTTTTGAAGTTAAGTAGTATAAAAAAGTACTTTCAACTTAAGTAAAGTCATGGCAAAGTTGACTTTACTTTACTGGTTCAAATTCATCAATTTCTTGTTAATGCAAATTGAATGAGTACAATTAGTTTTTTCAAGTAAAGGGTGGTCCAACCAAAACGTATGATGTTATTTGTAAATAAAAAAAAAAAAAATATTTTCACAGAACTGTCTAAATATTTTTTATTATAATAGAAGAATCTATGACAATTATGTGTGAAATAAAATGCTCGCTACGGCTTCGGTGGTATACTTTTATCCGTTGGTCCATATTTCCAATGACTGTGAGACATACTTGAAGTTCAATGTCGTTAATGTGCCGAATTATCCATCCTTTAGCTCTTGAATTGTTTTTGACTTATTGACGTATAGGCTTCTTTTAAACATCCCCAAAGAAAGAAGTCCAACGGTGTCAAATCACATGATTGTGGCGGCCATTGTATTTCTCGCTCAAAAAAGCCGTTGTTTCGTTGGCGGTGTAGTAAGTGGCCCTTTACTGTTGGAAACACATATCATCCAGGTCCATATCCTCAATATCTGGCCACAAAAGTCCATTTTCATTTGCGATAGCGAACACCATTCCCCGTAACTGCTTAGCCGCCAACCCATAAACCGCACCAAATAATGACTCTTTGTGGATGCATCGGATTTTCAACAATCACTAGTAGATTC
Organism: Wohlfahrtia magnifica; assembly: GCA_023159175.1. Classification (NCBI taxonomy): domain Eukaryota; kingdom Metazoa; phylum Arthropoda; class Insecta; order Diptera; family Sarcophagidae; genus Wohlfahrtia; species Wohlfahrtia magnifica. Next base: position 1,987,402 of record JAKWBJ010000040.1, on the reverse strand, counting down.
TCATTTGCCCAAATGCGGTAATTCTGCTTGTTAACGAATCCACTGAGATAAAAGTATGCCTCGTAACTGAAGATGATTTTCTTTGTAAAGTCAGCTTTCACTTCTGTCTATTCAACTTACCATTCGTTATATTGACGATGCTTGAAATAATCAATTGGCTTTAGATCTTGAGTCAATTGAACCTTGTAAGCGTTTAACTTCAAATCTTTATTTAAAATTCGCATCAGTAATGTTCGTGAGACGTTTAACTGTTTGGCAGACAACGAGTCGAGCTCGACAGTTTTTCTGCCACACTATCGCGAATAACAGCAATGTTTTCCGCAGAACGAACTGGACGAGCGCATAGGTGTTTCTATATTTCTTACAGACCTGGCTTGCAGAAATTTGCGCACAATTCTCCGGATTGTGGACACATTTAGTCGGTTATGCTGATCAGAAAAATCACTAACTGTACGACTTCAACAGTCTTAACGCGCTGCTCAATTGAGTACCTCCCCAGGGTTGAATGAATAAGTCTAATTAAGTTGGGAAAAAAACTTGACTTTAAGGTGTGACTCACAGTTAACACCGTACATTATGCTTAGACTACCCTTTATTATTTTTCAGTAATTTTCTTATATTTTCCAACTTTTACATAAGGCTATTGAAGAAAATGCATTTCCTGTTTGTACATAAATAAGAAATAAGCTGTTATCTATCCTTGTATGTATTTGCTTTACCTCTGGCAAATACTCTTTACATAGCTAAACCTTTAAATATTTCATTGAATTTGTTTGCCTCTCTCTCTCTCTCTCTCGCTCTTTAACCAATTAAACATTTTTTAAATAGAGGCAATCATCTCAAGATATATGACTTGTAATTAAAGTTTGTGTTCCTGCAAATAGTCAATGGGCTTACTATTAACTCAAGTACTTAAACTCTTTAAATATTTCTATTTTGCTACTTTTCTCTACCGTTTTTGTCTTTCTTTGTTCATTGTTATTGGTGTATTTGTTGCTGTGTAAAGGAATGTCATTCAACTTTGTGCAACATTGTTTTTCCTGCCAAAACAAAAAATAAAAACGCACACACACACACAAAGAGAATAAGAAGTCTTCTTCTTCTTCTTTTTTTTGTAAATAGTGTCTACGCACATGTTGATGACAACACTATACATTCCTAAAAACAATACCAACCAGTAGCAACAACAAAAAAAAAACAACAACAATGGATACAAAATAACCGGCATGTTGGAAAAATAATAACAAAACAACAAGAACAACAATGATAATAAAAGAAATCTGCATGCCTAACAGCATGTGAGGCGAGCAAAGTTATTTTCTCTTTTTTATTGTTTTCCAAAGATTTTCATCACGAACAAGAAAAAATAATAAAAAAATCCAACCGAAAAAAAACAAGAAAAAAAAGAGAAAAAAGTATTGTTTTAGAAACTACTCAGGAAATTGTTAATCTTTTAAACAATAAACACAATGAGACAACAACAACAACAACAACAACAACAATAGATGAATACAAAAGAGCATATGTAAATAGATACATACTTCCATAGAATGTACTAAAGGCTTGTTAATGTTGTTTATTGTCGTATTATTTTAAAGAGAAGAGAGAAAATAAAAAAGGTAGAGGAAAAACGAAACATTTGTTTGCAAAAAAGAATAGTTTTTCATTGAAAATTATAAAGAGATAACTGTAATTATTTAATTTGAAAACATTGTTTAAATTTAAAATATTAATGACTTTTCCAAGGTGTTGTCAAACTTACTGTTCCCTTTTTTGTTCTGCAGAATTTTGCTTAAGTTAGAAATAAATAAAAAGAAGGAAAAGTAGTAATCTCTGAAGCAGATTTTCTATATTAAATTGTATAGCTTTTGTTAAAAAAAATTAATTACCTCCTTGGACATATATATATACATGTGTATGTGTATGTATATATATATATATATATAACAGATTATAAATTGTAAATTATTTTTCTTTTTGCAGCTAAACTTATAAATACTGTTCATTGCCACGGCTGTTGTTACTTTAAAAACAACAACAACAATAATACTAAACTTTAACAAATGAATACAACAGAAATTGCAAAAGAGCAAGTTAAAGAAGAGGTAAGAAAAAATAAAACATTTTTCATACGACACAAAATGTTGAACTTCTTTTAGCCGCAAAACTTTGTTGTAAAAAGTTTCGACAAGTATTGAAAAATAAAAAACGACAACAACAACAACAACGACAAGTGGGTGTATAAGTTGTAACAAAAAGTACTGCTATTTTTCTCTTTTAAATGCCTTTTGTCTTGAAATGAGTTAATAGTAAAAGAATATGAGAGAGAAAGAGAGAGAGAGAGAGAGAGAGAAAGAGTAAAGTAGTCAGAGGGAAAAAGTTTCACTGTTAAATTCCAAAATAAAGTTGTTAATTAGCGTGCTATTGGCATTTTATGTCTAATACTTAATGAAGAAGAAATATTTTGTTGGAAAAGCAATGTTTTTTCCTTTCGAATTTTATTCACAACAACACATGATTAATTGCTTTAGTGTTACAAAACCGCATTGAAATCTATTTTAAGAAAATTAAACTGGAAATCATTTTTTATAATCCTAAAAATATATGCATCGATGGGTTTGATTTGTTGCTTTTATTTTTGGTTGTTTCATTTTTGTAATTAAGTTGGATTTCTATTTACTTTTCTAAAATAGTGTTTTGCTACCGAAAGAACATAAATAAGTATGTAAATGAGAAAATCCTCGATCCAATTAATATTAATCGTATTACTATTTGATTTTTGGTTTTTATTTCATCTTTTTCTTGTGTACGAGGGCAGCTTGATGATTCTGTCTTCTTTCATTTCAAAAGTAAATAGAAAAAAGTAAATGCCATCACTGAAACCAATGAAATTCTTGATAAATACTAAGAGGGCTCTACACTATCAACTTAACGAGATTGTCAGACTAAAAATAGGCAGTAAAATGGGGAAAAAAAATCTAATGAGACGGTTGAGCCTGTAAGCATTCCAACTGAGCAGTTAGTTTACATATTGTATGCATATGTGAAAGGCTGCCACTTAACAGTCAAGTGTTTAGTGATGTTTAGGTGCAATGAAAGAAGGTTTTTTTTGCTTTGAATTGTGATTGTGAACATGCAGCACACCAGAATCAAAGCAGTGGGTTTCATTGGTTGAACGTGCACCGAAGAAGACTAGGAGGGCTAACAAAATCATGGCTACAATTTTCCAGGATAAACGCGATTTGTTTATATTGCAAGATTATTGTCATAATGTTTGGTTCACATAAAAAGGATCCCATTTAATGAAGAAAAAAGTGTTGTGTGCACCCATTAAAGCAAAAACTCTTGAATTTAACTCTCAAATGTTATAACATTTTACAATCTTAACAGTTTAAGCTCCATAGGACTATTTTGTGTTTTAAATTTGAAAAATATTTGGCAAGCGATATACTTGAGTCAAGTGAAGAGGTCTTAATTTAAACAAATTTATAGGGGGGAGTAAAAAAGAAAAAAAGCACACAACTAAAGATATTTTCACAGAATAATCAAATTTCCCTCGTACTTTTATGAAACGAAAAGTTTTGTGGCTTAATTTAGTTTGGGCCTACCCGAAATGAAGGAGTAATGTTAAGTTATCATGGATTTTGTTCTATAATCATGAAAAAATTGTAAGTTTTCAAAACTAAATAAAGCAGATATTCTAGAACACCATGAAGGACTGCAATATATACTTTTTCCTGGTCGTAGATCCCGTGCAATATCAATATCCTTATCTATCTTTACAACGTTTTCCATAAACATGTACGGTTTAGCTGATTCGTTACAACTGAATAGCACAATTTGTTTTTTAAATTTCTCTTCAGTTGATTGCTAAAGCAAATTGATTTTAACCCTTTTCATAGAAGGTAATGCCGTTTTTTTCTAGTAGTAGTGTTTGGTTTTCTATTCGGGTTTATGCTTGGCAATATTTCGACATCAAAATTTTAGCTTTTTTTTCATTTAAGTAGTGCAGCTTGTTTTAAGATCAAAAGTTATTTGCCTAAAATCATTTTTTTTGTAAAACTTTCACTTTGCGTTCTAGCTAAGCAGCCAATCAACTAACCAACCAACCAACCAGCCATCCAAACAAGGACGTTAAAAATTATCAAAAAAAAAAAAAAAACTGAAAAAAGTTACCATGAAAAGTATTTGTTTCCATATGCTAAAAACTATTCGTAAATGGGTTGGAGGTGTGTGTTCATCGATAGTTTAATATTAATTTTGATATTCGTGTTACAAGTTTTGGAATTTAAAAGTTAAGCAAATTTGGCTTAGCTAGTGAAGGAACCAATAAAAAATGATGGTTAACCAGTTTGTAAGTATTTTTATATTTTCTTCTTTTTGCACCTTTTTTGCCATATTGAATTACTAAAAAGGTTTTTGCGATGTTTTAAATATCACTGGAGAAGGAAAAGGGGTCAATGATGGTTAAAAAAAAACAAAAAATACTAAAACAAGTAAATATGGCAGCAAATACGTGACATGGAAAGAAAAAGAATTACGTACTTTGTATAATTTGAAATTGGAAGAGCATTTTTTTGGGTTACTTTTATAAAAAAATGGTTAAGCTTATGGCAAAGGTCGTTGATGAGTTGTCATCATTTAACCGTAATAATAAATAAATAAATTTTGTAAAAAATGTTTTGCGGTTGCTATAGCTTGGTATCAGTTTAAAATGTATAGCCTTTCACTTTCCCACTCTTTTCCATGAATAAATGATGGCAAAGAAAGCTGAAACCTTTCATTAGAAATTGATTAAAATGTCACAGAGTAGAGTTCATTATAATAAATGTGCTTAAAAAAACATTTTTCTATCATGCTTTATATAAAAAGAGAAAAAAAAACTTGTTTAACTATTTTTAGTTTAAAGTTTCATATTCAGTTAATATTACTCGTATTTACAGAGCTTATAAGCGATATTATTTATTTCCTAAATATTAGTTATACGTACCGTAAAGCAAAGATGTCGAATTCGCTCTCTCTTTTTTTATAATAATTATGCTTTTCCTTTAAAAACATTGTTAAAATCTTTTAAAATAAAATTTTAAATTTTAGTATGTAGGCAGGCACTTTTACTTTATGTTTTCCTTTCCCTTTTCATTTTCTCTTGTTCTCTAGCTCGCTCCCTTGGCAATTGTCGAAGATCCCAAATTAATTAAAATTTCTTGTTACGACATGTTGTATGTTGTGCTCATTCTCTTCAATGATACCATTTTTTTCGTTCTGTTTTGTTTATGTTTTTTTAAAGTAATTTATTGTGTGTGTGTGTGTGTGTGTGTGTGTGTGTGTGTGCATTTTGCTCGTTTTTTCTTCTATTTGTAGTTTTGTTTTTTGCATTCTCAATAGAGCTTAAACAACTTGTAAAACATTAACAGCTTTTGTTTGTGTTTTGCTTTTGCTCTTTTTTGTTGTTGTTATAGAAGAATAAGGGGTTCTAGTGTTTATCGCTCAACTGTGTGTTTTGCTCAGGTTGTTAAATAGCGGCTCTATCTTTCTTGTTTTCCACGTTTTCTACGTTTTTTTTATATAAATGTTTGTGTTTAAGTTGTTGCTGCTTGTTGTGCAAATTCAGAGAGAGAGAGAGAGAGAGAGAGAGAGAAAAACTGTTCTTTCTTTAAAAATTTCTTTGTTTGTTCTATGCAAACAAAAAAAAAAAGAAAAAAAAGAAAAGAAAGAAAAGGTGTGGTAAATGCAAGCTGATTATTTAAGAAAGCAGCCAATTTACCACCTGTTGCTATTCAAATGGAAATATAAGAAAAATAAAAATAATAAAATCGTTTTTATTTTTATTTTTTATTACTTAAATTAGAATGGCATTCAAGGTAAAAAAATATGTATTAATACCACCAGGTGGTGTTGACAGTTAATCATGTTTTTTTTTATCAGTTTGAACTCTTCAAGAAGTATAACATCAGTTTTTGTTATTTTTGTTTTGTTTTTAAGTATTTGTTGTATTATTAAGTAACTCTAGACGTAGAATTTTACAAAAAGCTTTTGTTTTTGCTCGTAATTCAATTAGCATGCATGAGTGCTAAAGACAAATTACCCTAAAATCCGAACATTTTCACACTTGACATATTATCTTTCCTCTGGATTTCTGCATTTGTCTTTTTATATAAATTGTAAATTGTTTTGCAGTTGTTGTAGTTGCTGTTGTGACAGGATGTATAAAACAGATTGTAAATTCATTTTGACGGTTTTCGAAGCTTGAACGTTAGGGGACAATAAGGAAAAAACCCCTTAAGGCTTATAATTTGATTGTATTGCATGCGTGAGTATAAGAAAAGTTTTAGATTTCTATGCTGCCACTGTTACCTGATGTAAATCTTATTGTGTTAAAGCAGTTGAACAATAAGTTCTTTGATTTGCAGTCACAAACAACAACAACAACAACAACAATAAAAATAACAACACCAATAGCAACGGTATTGTACATCAATTTTATTGTCTATGGCAGTCATGTTCTATGTATCACAGGGTATTGCTGGCTGCTCAAACATCCGTCGGTTGCTTAAAACTCATGCACAATTTTTCGGTAGTTTATTATTAATTTAAAACGGAAATTTGTTATAAATCTTATATAGAATACAAGGAAAGTTATTACGAAGTTCATAGAAAAGAACAAAGATGAAATATGCCTTCTAACAATAAATGATGTCGATGACAATGTTTTTTTTTCTATGTTATGGAAAAAAATATTTTATTTTTTATTAAATTAATTTCAGTATATTTTTTTTTCTTGTTTGGACTCAACTTCTTGTCATTAAGATGGAAAAGAGGATAATAAATGGTTTTATTTTGAAAAATTATTTAAATAAATTAAGTCTCTGATAAATTGTATGAAATAAAAGTGATTGTTTTATATATATTTTAAGGGAAAAGATTAGGAATGAAAAATATATACGTGGTACATACATACATATTGATATACTCGTAATATATGTGTTATTTATTTATCGAACACACTTAGAGCTATGATTTCGATGAAGTTTTTATTTCATTATAGCGCTTAGATCTTGCCATTATGTACCAAATACAATGTCATTAAAATGACTGCCTCTGAATTGGTTGCACCAGATGCAAATGCTTTTGAGGTAGTTCTCCATTACTTTTTCATACATTTTGGGTGGTATTTTGGAGATAGATCGGTGAGCTCCAATGTTCCAATGTTAGGAAATTATCGGCATAGACATGGTCTGTGACTTAACTCCACAAGAAAAGTGGTGGCCAATTGACGTCGCCGAATCGAAGAACCGATCAAAACCGGTCATGTTCTGTAGCTCGTGACACCGTCTTGTTGAGACCACATATTATTCACTTCATATTATTCAATTGCAGGTCAAAAAACGTCAGTTATCATATGACCATAGCGTTCTGAATTGACGGTAACGCTTTATCCAGCATAATATGCACAAAAATACGACCCAATTATGCCTCCAGACCTTAATACGCACCAAACAGTCACTTATTTCGAATGGAATAGCTTTTCCACAATCAGATCTGGGTTTCTCGAGCTACATGTGCTAAAATTTTGCTTGTTGATATAGCTACTGAGTGATAAATGAGCTTCATCGCTGAAGAAAATGTTCTTCGAAAAATCACAAATCAGTGGCCACGTTTGCATCATCACTTTTGTAATAAGTTTTAACTTTTTTACGTCTTCTACGGTTGTTAAAAGATGCATACTATCTTGATCAAAAAGTTACTGGAATAACCCCCGTGTGGCGGTCCCATCGTTCTGATTTGAGTTTTTTTTTTGTTAAGTTGGTACATCATTGTTAAGTTGATATTCCCGCTACATCTTAGCGTCATAGCTTGACATTTGTAAAAGCTACGTAATCAGGAGTACATCTACCTCTATATGTAATGGCGATTTTTTACAATTTTGACCGTGTTGAGGTCGCAAAAGAATGATTTGTGAAACTAAATCCGATCCCACTTTCATCAAAAAGATCATTAATGAAGACGAGAAGTAGGCTTATGAGTACGACACGCAATCCAGACATCAGGCAAGTGAATGGAGTTCACCAAAAGAGCCAAGATCATTTTCAGTCAAATAGGAAAGCAATATCCACGGTTTTTATGTGTTACGACGGTGTAGTGCATCATGAATTTTCGCCACAAGGCTAGACAGTAAACAAAAGGTATTATTTGGGCGTTATGAGACTTTTGAGTGAAGCTATTCGCCAAAAGAGACCAGAATTGTGGGCAGAACACTCGTGGATTGTGCACTATGATAACGCACCATCGTACAGTGCCATCATTATTCGAAATTTTTTGGCGAAAAATTCAACAAATACCATCCAACAGCCACCGAATTCAGCTGATTTGGTTCTCTGTGACTTATTTCTGTTCGTTAAAAAACCATTACGTTCATTCGAGTAAAAAAACCATTACGGAGAACGCGTTTCAGCAGCCGAGAGGAAATAATGGAAAAATCACAGGAAGCTTTAATGGACATACCGAAAATCGAATATAAAAAATGCAAATGTCAAGCTATCACGCTGAGATTTAGCAGAATTATCAACAACAGATGTACCAACTTAAAAAAAAACGATGCGACTGGTCACCATGTCAGCTCAAGGCTGGTTGCATTGTGCAGGAGTACCCTTGCGTCGCTCTTGGATATATGCAGCGTTAAATTGTGCTGAGTTCCGGGGCATGCTGGCGTAAGGGGCAACGAGATTGCAGATGAACTGGCAAGTGCAGGCGCGGCTTGGGGTGTAGAAAACGCAGATGAGTCGGTGAAACCACCGCTTGGTTTCTTTGGGAGCTTAATTGATTGCTAGGCCCGTCGTAGAGTGGAGTAGAGGAGACTGTAGGGTCTCCAGGCTGCTTTGGCGCGACCTGACCGCTTTAGGACGGAATGGGTCCTCAATCTGAGGAGAGAATCTCTTAGGATTCTGATAGGCTTTGTGACTGGGCACTGCGTTCTGAGGGCGAGGAATGGGATTTGGAGAGCAGGCTCCCCTATTTTCTGCCGAGTTTGCGGCGATACAGGGGAGCCATAGACTGTGGAACACATCCTCTGTCACTGCCCGGTTGTTTACGGACGCAGGCTCAGGCTGTTTGGCCGGGGCTCTTTTGATGGCCTTGGTGGCTTTGCGTCGGCCAGGATACGGGACCTGGAGGGCTTTCTGTCAGGTCTCAGCTGGCTCCTTGGCTGATGCCTGGTCCTCCTTGGGCATCCTTCTCTTTTTTCTGTATGCCTCTTCTGACCCTCTTCTTCCTTTTTCTCTTTCTCTTCCTCTTCTTCTTCTTTTTCCTTCTCCGTCTTGTTTTCTAATTTCTTCTCTTCACTCTTCTTCTTATCAGTTGAAAGGTTCTTTCCACAATGGACCACTGTGGTCTCTGGGTGAGGTACCTTTTCGGTATCGCCTTTCTAACCTACCCACTTTGTATTTTTGTTGTTTATTTTTTAACATATTTGTTGTTGTTAATATTATTGTTGCATTTAATTATTAACTCTGATGTAAGTGTAGGTGTGAGTTAAGGAATTCCTTTTGTTGTTTCTTACGATACAATGAACCGTTATTTTTTATTTGCTTTCTATAAGAAAAAAGAATTGAGCTTGGCTTTCTGGCTTTCTTGCTCTTATTTTATACACGTTTTGAACACATTCTTATTTTATTATCAACGTATTCGTTGTGTATAGTCAGTGTATGTGCGATTGTTGTTTGTTTACAAAAAAAAAAAAAAAAAAAAAAATCTAAAGCAGACTTATTGGCGTTGGTGGTATTTTCTTGTTGTCTTCTGTTGCGCTTGTATGAGTATGAGTAAGTGTTGTTATTGCCATTTTTCATACGCTTTTCTCGTTCCATGTTATTGTTTTGGGGTCGTATTGTACAGCCTGCTGCTGTTTGTTATAAGAAAGTATGCGTGGATGTGTGTTCAAGTGTGTTTTTATTTAAAAGAAAACGTTGAGAAATATTATCATAACATTACAATGCATTTCTTATAATGCCACTTTTGCTCTTCTGTTTCTTTTCTCTGTATGCCAACTTAAAAAGAATTTCAAGTTTTTCTCCAAGTTTCTTTACTTTTTAAAAAGAACTTAATACTACTGTTGGCATAGCTCGATTTTCAAATGATTATCGTAGTCTGTATTAAGTACTTTTTTATTTTATAAGAAAATATTTAACGAAAATAATCGGTGTTTATAGTATATTGCACTAAAAAATTTTTAAATAAAATAACGAACATGTTGTCGCATAAATTTATATTATTTGTTATTAAACAATAAAAAAATCATTTAATTAATGTTATTCTCAGAGAAAACATTTCTTACATTAAAATTCTATTATATTTCATTCTTCAATTTAAAAAAAAAAAACTTTATTTAAAGACTTTCAAAAAAGAAACAACAAAAGGTCTTTATTTGTTTGCATATTCACAACTTTGGGAAATAATTAAAATAATGAGTTTTCTCAATCATTTTCAAGAATTTTCACAGGCGGAGAATGAAGTAGAAAGAGAAAAAAAATAATGATTTTTTTCTCATGAGTAACAGCAAATAAAACTTACAATAGTACATATACACACATATTTTCCTGAAAAATAGGAGATCTAGAAATGGTTAGAGAGAGAGAGAGAGGGGAAAAGGAAGGGTGTGGTGTGGGAAACGGAAATAAAAATAAATTTATGCCTGGGGTAAAATTTGCATGTGCTTTATATAGTTTTCTTCTCGTTTTTTATTTCTATTAAAATAAAAACCATTTTTTTGTGATTTTTTCCTCATTTTTTCTTGTTTAACAGAAAGCAACTTAAGGTTTCTCCTTATAGCCCAATAACAATAAATGTGAAAATAGTAAAAAGTTATATTAATGAAATTACATGAGAGTAAGTTGGTCTTGAAGATCTTTAAAAGCAACTAAAAATTTTGTGATATCTTTTGTTTTCTTCAATAGTTATAATTAAAAAAAATTAATAATTTGGGTGGGACATCTATCAGTTTAAATTTGAACCTGCGATTATTGCGAATCTGACAATACTTATGTCGTTATATTGTGTCATAAAATTCAGTATATTATCTCCACTGAACGAAATGAATCGATTTATGCTTGAGCTATATTGTGATTTATTGGAAATTTATTTCCAAAACAAAGACAATTGGTCGGAAATTGCAAATAAATAAAAAATCATCTTTTCGGATGAAGCCCATTTTAATACTTGTGAGTACATTAATAAGCAAAATTGCCGTATGTGGGGCACAGAAAACCCAAACGTGGTCTTACAGAAGCTAATACACTCATTACGAGTGACTGTTTGGTGCAGTTTGTGGTGCGGGGGCGTAATTAACACATTTTGCTTTGAAAATGAGGACGGCGCAACCATTAAGGTCAATGGAGACAACTATCGCTTCATGATAACCGATTCTTTTTTGTGACCGCTCTTCATATTAATGATGTGAACGATGTTTGGTTTCAACAAGATGGTGCAACTTGTCATACGAGTATATCTCATGTCACAATCGATTTATTGCGTGGAACGTTTGATGGCTGCTTAATTAACCGAAATGGTGATGTCAGTTGGTCGCCAAGAAGCTGCAATTTGATATCGTTGGAGTATTTTCTGTAGGGTGCCGTTAAAGACCAGTGTTATGCCGACAAACCAGAGACAATTGAGCATTTGAAGGCCAACATTTGTTTGGCCATTTCCGAGATATGACCCCATATACTCGAAAAAGTTCAGCGGCCTCATGAATGAAATAATATTTCATTTCTAACCGGAACAATTATATATCAGAACAAAAAAATAAATTTGGCAAAATATCAAATGCATTTTTAAATTTAAATTTTTAAATGGCCCACCCTATATATATATCTATTATAAAACAAACTGAACAAAAGATCGACTTTTGCCTTTTTTAATGTACGTTTGACCAAAGATACTTACTAACCCATTCCAGACATCTTTTGCCCTCCAGTGTAGCAGTTTTTGTAAATGTTGCACCATTTCTGTCCATCTTGTGCTGTTAAAAGTTATCACTTTGCAAATACAAAAAGCCACAGTATTATCAAACACTGCTAGTTATTCTCACATATCTATACGTTTATTAAATGAATTGCATTTCGATTTATTTAAATTTGTTCGGAGCAAACATAAAATTATTTTATTTATTATTTTTAAACTGATAGTTTTTTATTTCCCATAATTTTTATTTCCGTTTTAAAATTTTTTTCTTTGAATAAACACAGCATATGATTAATATTTATTATTATAAATTCTCTTTTCTTACTCAAACTATTTTCATGCGCTTATTCTCTCGCTTTCTCTCTGCCGCTCTCTCTTTCTCTATCTCTCTATAAAACGTATGCCATATAAAGTTAATTGTTATAGAATGAGCAAAATTAATTGGCTTTTTACCGTTACATTACTCACACTCAATCATGGGCCTTTAAAAAGGCCATTTTTAATAATTAAATGCCACATTTATTTCCTGTTTCATTGAGCTCAGTCCCTCTTTCCCTCTTTCTCACTCTCTCAGATAATTAAGTGGCATTTATTATTTATTTTATTGATTTATTATTTGTTTTTTTTGCTTTTTTCATTATTTTCCAATTGGAGTTGAAGTTAATTTTTTTTTATAGTTTCAATTAATCTCTTACATAAAATATTTTTTTGTGTATAGAAATTTATTTATAGGCGAGAGGTTCTACTTTTTTATTTATTTTTTTTTAATTTTATTTGACCTTTTTCATATACATTTCCGTTCCAATTGAAACTATAATTTCTACAGAGAGTGAGACAGAGAAGAGAGAATTTGTGTCGTTTTTATTGTTAAAAATAAATTAAAACAGAAAAGGCAAGAAAAAAGGAAATATATAAAAAGCGATCATAAACAATAAATAAATAATACTCGTCTATGGTTTAAATTACTAAATGTATGAATGAACGAATAGCCTGTCATTAGTTGGTTTTCAGTTTTTATTTTCTTTTTTCTGAAATAATAATTTTTTAAAATGTTTATAAACTGATAGTAACGATAAACAATAACACACCTGAATTTCTCTTTTTATCAATTTTTAAATGATTATACCTAAGGATACTACAGAGGATACGTTTACACACATATAAAACATTTGAATGACAGTCTAATTATCCTAATGGCCATTCAATTTGAAATATAATACTAAATAAGCAAAACAACAATAACAAAAAAGATATTTTACGCTTTTAAAATACTGAATAGGGCAGAAAGGATGAGTTGGGTTTACCGGAAATGCTCTACAAATGCATTATTATTACAATTTTTTTTTTAATACACACAAAAGGGTGAGTCCTTTTTACTAAATATTTTAAAAGGAGTTTCACATTTAAATGTATAGCTGATGTTAAAGAAATTCCTTTAAGTCTAAGGAAAAAAAAATAAATGTCCTTTTTTGATTTCATCATATGATGAACAGATATTAAAGGATTTTACTAATTTGACTAATTATTATCTATTATCTATTATCTATTATCTATTATCTATTATCTATTATCTATTATCTATTATCTATTATCTATTATCTATTATCTATTATCTATTATCTATTATCTATTATCTATTATCTATTATCTATTATCTATTATCTATTATCTATTATCTATTATCTATTATCTATTATCTATTATCTATTATCTATTATCTATTATCTATTATCTATTATCTATTATCTATTATCTATTATCTATTATCTATTATCTATTATCTATTATCTATTATCTATTATCTATTATCTATTATCTATTATCTATTATCTATTATCTATTATCTATTATCTATTATCTATTATCTATTATCTATTATCTATTATCTATTATCTATTATCTATTATCTATTATCTATTATCTATTATCTATTATCTATTATCTATTATCTATTATCTATTATCTATTATCTATTATCTATTATCTATTATCTATTATCTATTATCTATTATCTATTATCTATTATCTATTATCTATTATCTATTATCTATTATCTATTATCTATTATCTATTATCTATTATCCATTATCTATTATCTATTATCTATTATCTATTATCTATTATCTATTATCTATTATCTATTATCTATTATCTATTATCTATTATCTATTATCTATTATCTATTATCTATTATCTATTATCTATTATCTATTATCTATTATCTATTATCTATTATCTATTATCTATTATCTATTATCTATTATCTATTATCTATTATCTATTATCTATTATCTATTATCTATTATCTATTATCTATTATCTATTATCTATTATCTATTTTCTATTATCTATTATCTATTATCTATTATCTATTATCTATATATATATTTTTTGTGGTCGAGGTAGGAAAATCCTTCCGATCATCAAATACCGTCCCACTCGGTATGTGGTGGTTCCGCTAAAAACCTACTTCCTTCCGGGACTACGTGTCCCCACATCGGAACTACGGTGGTATTACTTCGAATTGGGATCAATTTTCCTCCACTAATTCGTCATAATCTCTGTTGAGGTTTGAGTTTGGGCTTTTGTGTTGTATGCCTATGCTCTAAATACTATACCACGCCACCCTAATTTATAATAAATGGCGAGATAATCATTAAAACAATTGCCTGTTTTGATGATCGTGAGAAATGTAATTGGAATAAATAAATATATCGTGCGTTTCAATTTATGAAACTCCCCTTTAACTTATTATAACACCATAAAATATAGAAAACCATTTAATAATGTATTGCTGTGGAACAGCACTATAATTATTAATGAAAATCCTATCGTTAGACATTTATGCAGAACGAATATCAGTAAACGAGCCCACAAGTTTAGCAGCTACACACAGAGATAGGGCATGAAAAGTCAATATGTCGCGACGGGCAATTAATTATTGATTTATACCTGGAAAAACACTTACAGCCAGCTTACCTACATTAATACATCAAATGGTTATTTTTAGTTGGAAAAAAAAGAACGAAAATCAATTGTTTAAACACACACACACACGCATACATATGTTGGAATATTTAATGAACGACTTAATTGCTGGCATCAAATTAATACAAATGGGAATCATCAGGCTATATTGGTTTAAAAAGAAATGCTTTATCCACCAGCTAAATAAACAATGCGGGTCTATTTCAAAGGACTATGATGAAAAATTTGTTAAGCAAATGTTTATTGTTGAAATTTGTCATCTAAATAGGAGGGGTGTTTGTGATGAATCATTAATGATTTTAGAAAAGTGTTAAATGTGATAGAAATTTTATTAGAAATGTGCTAAGTATTGTTTGCTTCTATTTGCGGGCGTTTTTACTAGAAATTTAAGCACACAAATAATGGTCTTTATTTTAAAAAGTATGACTAAAAGCCTTCTATTAGTATTTTATTATTTTCAAGGTAGAGTTAGAGTTAGAGTTCCATTTTGAACAATTTTATCATTTACAGAGACTTTCTTTTTTTTTAACCTTAAAGTTTCGATTCTATTTTACATTTATAACATTCTTAAATAATAGCATACAAATTGATTTATTTTTTTTTCTCTATTTCATATAATAAATCTATTATTTTACTTTCTTTGACTTGGACATTAAGAAGATTTAAAAGGAAAAAAAAATTAAAGCCATTTCTGCTTCACCAACAGAAAATCAAAATATTATTTCGTTTACTTGCATACTCTCCCTCTTTTATTATTTTTTTTTGCTGTATTTGTTGTTGTATTTTATGCCTTTACTGTCAAAATGTCAAAAATTGAAACATGTCACTTTATCATAAGCAGAGAAACACACACACACACACACACGTACATACATTTATATACAAATGCATGTAAATTTATGCGTGTGCTTACAGACAACGAAAACCATACACACACACAAACTATGTGCATGGATACAATCGATATACTTTTTTATTTTAAAATACACACACTCACTTTGATTCCACAAAAAAATAGTCAAGTTTTTCTTTTAGAACCTCTACAAATACCAGCATGCAGGCACCTTTACATATTTGATGTTCTCCCCTTTCTTTAAACTTTCTCTTTGCTCTCTTTATACTCGTCTAGCTTGTAAACTAACGTTTAGGTCAATGTTTACTTCTCTTCTCCTTCTCTTTCTTCTTTTCATTTACATTTATTTTTTTAATGCAGTTATGCAAGCATGTGTGTATCATTGTTGTAGTTGTTGTTTTTATAAATGTTCTCGTATGCAAAATGTGTCTATAACATTTAGTTTACGTCTCTTGCATTGTTTTCCCCATTTTTTGTTTTCTTTGTTTCTATGCTGCACAGTGGAATCTCTTTTAACACACAGTGGTGTAAGAACAGTTTTTATTTCTCTTATATATTCTCTGTACATACTCGTAGTTACGTTGTTTTACTGTTTATTCGCCTTTTTAAGTGTAACTCTTAGTTTGCTTGTTTGTGTATATTATAGTTAAAATTTAAGTTAACAACAAAAACAACAAGCATACACACACATACAAACTAATCATCTGAACATTGTTGTTGTTAGAATTTATGACTATATTACCTGCCTTGTATGTTACGAGTACGCCATGAGAGCACAACATGTACTCTTAACCGAATATTTTTTTCGTCGTTCTTCTCAAGAATTGACCATTGAATTGACATATGGCTGTAAAATAGATTTTTTAATGAAATTTTTCTTTTCCCTTGTTGTTGTTGTAGTTATAGTTGCTTTCCATAATAACACTCATGGAAATTGATAGTGTGCTGTTGTGTGGTCAAGTTAAAGAATTTTGCTTTCTCGGTGTCTGTTACGGCAACTTTTTGAGATGCAATCGAAACTTCGTTTTTAGTTTTTGAAAGAAAAGTGCACTTGACAACCCACAAAAAAAAAAGAAAAGAAAAGGGGCCTAAATTATGGTTTTGCAAAAATTTTGTTTTTTCTTCAATGTCACCGAAACTAAAAGGGTATCAACTATTTTTTAAAAATTTGGAAACGAATAAAGGTCTCTTATGAATAAACACAAAATAATTTTTCTTAGAACAGATAATGTTTAAAAAAATTAAATTTCTATGTTATTCTATTACTACTTTTAAAAGAAAATAGCATTTACAAGAAAATCATAACTTTAGTAGCATATGCAGTAGTAAATAGGTTTTCAGTTGCTTTTGCCATCATTTAAGCTCAAAAAAAAGTTTCATATTTTTACCAAGCCGGGAAGAAAATAAAATACTAATGGTACTCAGATATATTGAGGGCCAATATACCTTGAATTTATTTAACTTTTTTAGAAACAAAATGTGTTGTATTACCATTTGCACTCGTATGTGTGTTATAGCTAAAAATAACGGACCAAATTAATTTGTATTCCCAATACGCAAATTATACATATTTTTGCTGTAAAAATCGGTGGCTTCATCCAATGATACTCAAATAACTTTATTTTGGGCTTTTTTTGTAGTTCCCTAACATAATATTCATATATCGTTGTCACACATGTATTTCGACCGTAGTAAAGACTCACCAGGTAAAGGCTTCTTAATGTATTTTTTCAAAAAAATTTTAATGGCCGAACTGTTGAAAAAGGTGTTGCACAAATCCTAAAAATATGAATTCAAATCACAAAGGCTTCTTCTATGGCATGGTGGATTAGAAATGGCTTTTATACAAAATAAGTGAAAAAATAGCATTAAATGGCATATGTCACTTTAAACTTGCCTTGGTGATCAGATAGGTCATCCTTCGTGTTTATAGTAAAGGTTCCGCCATCTAACGTTTTTTTTTTTCAACTAATGGTAACATTTAGCTCATGTCTGATTTGACAGATAATTAGTTTTATCCTTCCGCTGAACGAATATGGTTGTGTATACGTTTGAACAAAGCTGGGAATCTGGGTCTGTGATTGACTTACAGAAGATGCCGATTTTGTTAAAAAAATCATCTTTTCAGATGCAGCTCATTTTGATCTTGGCGGGTATGTAAACAAGCAAAATTGTCGCATTTGGGGCACAGAAAACCCGCACGCATACATTGAAAAGCCGATACACCCAAGACGAGTCACTGTTTGGTGCGGATTTCGGTCCAGAGGCATAATTGGGCCATTTTTCTTCGAAAATGAGCAAGGAGTGGCCGTTACAGTCAACGGCGATCGTTATCGGGCCATGTTGTACTAATTTTTGTTCACAAAAATTGAAGAGGAGGATATTAGCAACATGTGGTTTCAACTGAACGGCGCTACGTGCCACACAGTGGAAGCTACGATCAATGTTTTGCGCCTTGTTTTTGAAGAACGCATTATCAGCCACAGAGCTAATGCCGTTTGGCCACCTCGAAGCTACGATTTGACACCGTTGGACTATTATTTGTGGGGTGCCATTAAAGATAAGTGTTACGCCAACAACCGAGAGACAAGTGACGCTTTAAAAGACATATTCGTAAAGCCATTGGTGAAATACAGCTGCACACAATCGATAATGTGCTTAAAAATTGGACCGATAGTGTCGGCTACTGCATGGTCAGCCGAGGCAGCCATGTGAATGAAATTATTTTCCATTATTAACCGGAAGGATTGTACTTTCGAATAAAAAAAGAAATTTTAGAAAATATTCAGTAGGTTTTTTATATCATTTTCAAAAAAAAAAAAAAAAAAATTTATTTAGTGGACCTTTTACAAGATAAGTGAAAAAAGGGCATTAAGTGGTATATGCCATTTTAAATTTGCCTTGGTCATCCTTCGTGTTTATAGTAGAATGCAAGAGATCTTTTAGGTCGGGTGTTTGCAACAAGCTGGCTTATATTAATAATTCTATACTTTTAGAAGCAAATATTTTAGAAAATAAGGTTCTTTTTATTATTTCAAATAAAGTATTTATTTCTTTTGATTTACCAAAATTACATTTAAGATTTATATGTAAAGTAATATCCTTTCAGTCCTTAAAAAAAGCTCACATGGTATTTGCTTAATAAGAGATCTTAAATGACCTCAGTGGCATATATTGTTCGAATAAAACCTGCATTTTTTTTAAGCCATTTTGAACTCCGCATATTTTGCTTGCTTTTAATTTTACAAATTAAAACATTTTAAATAACATTTCAACAATGGTTGGTTTTCCATAGTTTTTTTACTCTTTTTTTATTTTATTTTATTTTGTTTCTAATGCTAAACAAAGACTCTCAAATACAGGTTGAGCCTATTGAAATTGAATTATATTTTGTTGTTGTATGTATTTCATACACCCTCCTATCCTCATATAAAAATATTTTTTTAAATCCCAAATACCTTTGGCTATTGAAAATGCCAAATTTATAAAGTTAATGAATCCGTGTGTGTATTAATTAGCTGATTTTGCTAAAAATAAGCCAAAAGCTACAATAACAACTACATAAACATAGTGTGGACAAGGGGGTGGGGGGGGAGGGGGTAAGTAGGATAGGAGAAGAGTAAAATCAATCATTTGGTTATAAAATATTCATTTTGTAAAATGGGAATTTTGTGTAAATTAAATATATATACATATGTATGCATGTATGTAGTCGCATATGCATCATTATAATAATGAAACACAAGTTTTTGAAATAAATAAATGTGCAAAATACGTACACAACAACACACAAATGCAAAATACCAATACCGGCATAAATATTTAATTTTCATTCAATAACCAGCCAGTGCGTATGAGTGTTGCACAGTAATCATACGCCTAGTTGTACAGTTATTGGAAATTATTCCTGAGCCTGCTCTGCTTGTGCGTGCGAGTATATGACAACATTGTCTGTAAACCAATGTATGGATTGCAGCAAAATATATATATTTTTTATAATTTTTTCACACAATATTTACGCTATACTTTATCGAACTGGACATTTCGTATATTTCCCTTTACAGGAGATAGTCTCCTGGGTACTGATGTAATTGTATGATTTTAAAAATTTTGAATTTTTTTTGGTGGTTTTCGTTTCTGTTTAAACAGGGCCCGCAAATCTATTCAATAAACATATAAATCATTTAAACTATACCCGTTATAGCATATAAATATGTATGAGGATATATTTTATGCTGTTGTTTTTGGTTAAAAAAGAATTATAACGAATAGGAAGTTTGTTTTTAAGTTGCATGTGTATTTTCGGGATCTAAGTTATATCTACATAGGCCCCTAAGTAAAGCTACATATTAGGTTACAAGTGAATAATATTAATTTTTTTGTTTAAAAAACGCTTTTATTAAAATAACAAAATAAATCGAAACATTATTCAAGGTATTGTTCATCTTTAGCCACTACTTTTTCCCATGCAAGAAGAACTGCTCCGGCTTTGAGGTAAATAATTAAGCCAAAACATACCCTGTACTGAATTGAAGCATATTCCAGTAGGGGCGTTCTGCATCGATCGAAACAAATGGTAGTCTGAAGTGGCAAGGTCTGGGCTATAAGACGGGTGAGCCAAAACTTGCCATCTACTATTTTCGCAACAGTTTTTTACCGGTATGACAACATGTGGCCGAGTGTTTGCATGATGGAAAATTATGGCCTCGTGGCTGGTCGAATATTCTGGTTGTTATTCATTGATTGCTCTCTTTAAACGATTCAATTGTGTTCAATAGCTCATAATACATAACACCCTTCTGATCCCACCAAACACAGAGCATTACCTTGGCGTCATGGATATTCGGTTTCGGCATTGGTTTGGCTGATTGACCGGGCTTTATATATGAATATTTGCATTTGGGGTTATCGTAATGTATCCTTTTTCATCAAAAATTTCTTTTTTTGTAGCCTTCAAGCATCATTTCCGACATGTAAAATCACCTTTCGGCGTTTGTGGGCTCCAATTATTATGGGACCCGATTTTCTTGTTTTTCAATGAATCCCAATGCTTTTAAACGTAGGAAAATATCTTGTTGTGTGACTCTCAATGTTAATGCAAGTTCTTCTTGCGTTTGACAACAATCTACGTTGAGTAAGGCTTCCAATTCCTTATCTGACCATGCCTCTCCTTGTCTACTGTGTCGAAATCACTATTTTTGATTTGTGCAAACCATCGTTTACAAGTGCTTTGGTGCATGTTGACCGCAAGCTTCTATCAACAATCGATAAAACATCTTTTTAGGCCCAAAACTCGAATTTATTTTAGCGATTGAAAAAAAGGTGTGTTTACACTTTGGCTTCTATGGAATACTAAATTATAACGAAAGATGTTTATCCTCCAAAATACCATATTTGTTATTATTGACATAAACCATACGACATTATTAACGTCTATACCCAATATAATTAACGAATTCTTAAACTGCTTTTAAATTTTTTTCTAATTTCACAAAATTTCAAATTAGATTTCTTATTTACGTCTTAAATTTTCCTACAATTTTCTTCCTCTGATATTTGAAATTACAAACGTAGTTCAGTCCCTTTGCTTTACCTACCTGCTACATCTTACGTCATGTGGTTTATTTCTCGACTATTTGGTACTGAAATTGTTTCCTGTTTAAATACCTTCATTAGTAATCAGGGTCATATTGTGTTTGTGGATGTGCATTGTGTGTTTAAATATTATTTTCGATATGATTTTGTATGGCATGGCCATTGCAATGCTAGCCGGTCGGCCAACCAGGCAACGTGCCAGTAAATAGTAACGTTGTATCCTGTCCCTCTTAGAAATACTTGAGGGAAAATTTCATGACATTCCATGTCAATGCCACAACCACATCGCATTTAAAATCAACACTTTCGTATAGTTAGAGTATAGCAGAAATGGCAAAAATTTTGCATTAATTGTACACACGAGCTCTCTCACACATACATACTTTAGCACAATTTTCTATTCTAGTACGCATATGGTAGAAAAGAATGTGTATGTATGTATATGTGTGTTTACGACCATATAATCATGTTTATAGGAACTTTCGCTCTCTCTCCCACTCTCTCACACATACATACGTTTGCAGAGGTATACTAATGTTCTCCAGCTAACGTTTATATGTTTGTTTTGTTATTATCTTTCTTTGTCCACTACTATGTGCCATTGCGTGTGTGTGTATGTAAGTGCTATAGATTAAATGAAGAAATCGTAAGGCCTTGTGCAAACCATACAAAACAACGAGAAGAGTAAAGCTAATGGAACCTACTTTGTTATGGGGCCTTCTAAAGAGGTTTTCAATTTCCTCCTTGTTTTTAACATCTAAATGAGCGATAAGCATTTGTTTATGAGTGTATGCATGTATGTTTGTATGAATGGGTATTTGGTGTTGTTACTTGTTTTAGGTTGCTGGTGGCTTAACTTTCATACACTTTGGAATTCACGGTTTGTTACTGTAACAGTTCCCTTGTTATTATTGGTATTGTTATACAAAAAACATATACCGTTACATACAATTTACTTGTCTGTGTAAATTAATATTGAATTGAATTGTGCTCATTGCTCTGCCTCTCATAATTATTTTGTGCTTAGCATTCAAAGTGGGACTGTTGTAGACCAAGATTTGATTGCTAAGATCTGAGTTGTTCTGTGTTGATATATAATTTCATTGTACTTCGTTGGCTTGCTTTCGATATTGAACATTATTGAACGAAATATATGTCATAAGTGTCAACTTAAAGCAAAATTTAAATAATAATTTCGATGTAGCAACAGCAGCTTATAATTAATTAGAAATAATAATAATTTTGGTAAAATTATGTAAAATATTTTTCTTATTCTCGCATACCCAAACTTAATGAATTTGACAGAATATTTTATTTTTCGTTTGTACACTCCCACCCAACTTTTGCTAATGTATGTATGATTGTGTTTTGCCCTATAGCAACAACAAAATCATTAATTCGTTAAAAAAAATTCGCTTAGGGGTGGCGTGGAGATGACGAAAAAATGTAATTGTGTTTTCGAGTGTTTAATAAAGAGGCTTCAACTTCCCTCCAGACAACTCCATCTAAAAAATGGAATGGAATGATGACAAAAATCCAAGAAATGATCAGAAAAAACGCCACCTACTGGAAAAAAATTACAATGCTAAAGTAAATATCACCACCAATTAGCAAGGATATTCACCACTAAATAATTATATGGAAAAAGCTACAGTGGAAATAAACCTGTAACAAAACAATGGATGTTTTGTGGAAAGCCAATATGCTTCCTAGAGAAGTGACGGAGAAAAAAATGATAAAAATGCATAAAATATTGTTCTCTGCGACTTTTATAAAATTTCGAAATTAAGAAGGCCATAAATAAACTGGATTTCTCAATGTTTCAGAAAATTAGAAAGAAGGATTTCTTCCATAAGAAAATGCGTTTGTAAAAGAGTTTTATGAGGGTGGCGTGGTGTAGTGGTTAGAGCGTACGCATAACAACACAACCCAGTTTCGAGCCACAGCTAAGAACATGATGAAGAAAAGTTTGATTGTGGCTTCCAATTTTTAATAAAGTGGCTTAAACTTAAACCAGATAACGCCATCAAAAAAAAAATATAAAGAAGCACCCCTGATCTTTCAGCATACCTCTGACGATGATAAAAAACAACAAGCGAATGATCAGGAAAACACGCCACCTACTGCAAAAAGATTAAAATGCTAAAGTAAAGATCCCCACCAATCAGCAAGGATCTTCACCACTACGTTAAATCATATGAAGGAAGCTACGGTGGATTAATCATCTACTTAGCTTGAAAGAAAAGAAAAGAGTTTTATTTTGAAATCATTGAAATCAATTCTCACTATAAGTCAAACAGAATCGAAGACATTTTAATTTTTAAACGTTGATAAATTAGACTGTTCAAATTAACTGAAAAAATGCTAAAAACAACATATTTGTTCGATAAACGGAAAAAAAATTCAAAAGAAAAACATATTAGTTCTATACAGTTATGAATAGTACTTCAAAAAAACTGGCTTGGGACCGCTGATATCGTGATCCTTAAGCTAAATACACGGACACAAATTTGAATTTTTTTTTTTTATTTCATACATTTATGATCAGCTACAGTGACAAAACTGGCTAGAACCCCTGACAATGTGCTTATTCAGTCAAATAAAAAAATGTTCTTTTAATACATTTATGATCAGGTATTGACAATGTGCTTATTCAGTCAAATACAAAAAAAAAAAAAAAAAAAATTCATACCTTTATGAACGGGTACAGTGACAAAACTGGCTGAGAACCCCTGACAATGTGCTTATTCAGTCATATACAAAAATTTTTTCCCGTACATATATGATTAGGTAAAGTGGCTAAATTGGCTGAGAAAAATCGACAATGTGCTTATTCAGTCAAATACACTGAAAAAACGCAAAAAACAACATATTAGTTCGATACACGGAAAAAATTAAAAAAAACACATTAGTTCTATACATGAAAAAAAAATATTAGTTGTAAACATTTATGAATAGTACTTCAAAAAAACTGGCTGGGAACCCCTGACAAGGTGTTTATTCAGTCAAATTCACTGAAAAATGCAAAAAGACAACATATTAGTTCAATACATGGAAAAAAAATTCAAAAGGAAAACATATTAGTTCCATACATTTATGAATAGTACTTCAAAGAAACTGGCTGGGAATCACTGACATCGTGCTTTTCAAGCTAAATACATGGAAAAAAAGTTGAAAAAAATTTTCAAAGCAAAGTATAAATACTTAAAATGGTATAATCAAACAATTAGTAATAGTTTACATATTTTTTGTAATTCAGAACAGTAAACGCCTAGGAATGGATTTTAACAAATTTTAGTATTCTTCCGGCTCTATGGAATTCTATACTTTTGATAATGTCGCCCTAAACTCTTCTTTCTGATAAACTCCTCTAGCCAATTTCTTCTTAAGATGTTACATTAGGTTCTAAACTCTGCGTAGGAGTTTTCGTAAGTTTGGACAAGGTACGGAACAACCAAACCTTTTCACTACCCGATGTCTGCTTGACATCGTTGTATTGGTAGAATGGGAAATTACTTCATATTTCCATTTCGAATATTGCGATAAACAAATTTGTCCACTTTAACAAAAAATGTGAATTGTAGTCACCAGCATTCAGGATACAGTCCCAAATCATGCTCCGTGCTTAACAGTATTTTTTGTACTTTTATGGTTGAAATCGGTTTGGTTCGCATATCGAGAAATTTCGTATGTCAAATTTCATATCACAAAATTGCAAAATATAGCGATTAAAGAAAAACAAATGGTGAACAAAAAGTAAAATTACACACCAGCTACACAATAAAAAATTACACAAGGTGGCAACACTGCCAATCTTTGTTTTCTTTGTCTCTACTTTTCTCTCTCTGTAAATATAAATGCATACATTGTTCTCTATGTATTATTTAGCAATTGTATTGACACTTTTTTCATTTTATTTCATCATTTCTTTCAGCTCATTCTGTATTAATATCTCCACCGACCCCCTTTAAGGAACTCCACACTGTGTGTGTCTTTCGTTATAATGTAATCATAGAATGTAATCATAGAATTTCAATTTTTTTGTTTTTGCAATTTAACGAACAATTGAGCCATAATACGATGAGTTTAATACAATTTGTTTATGATTTTAGTATTTTGTAATCGTTGTCGTCCTTAGGGTAAATCATCTCTCTTCATGGAATTCTAATAAATCCCAACATAAATAAATAACAGGATGTGTTTATACAATAATGTGCAGTGTGTAAGTGGTCATACTCGTAGCCGTTTCCGGCAAGAAAATTATAGACAACGATACTGAAGGAATACAATATCATTACATTTCAGTTTGTATTCTTTTCATTTCGTATCAAATTGCAGGCCTTTCTTTCTGCTTTTGCTTCGTTTTACTTTCGTTTTGTTAGCAATCAATCATATCAAAATGATATCGTACTTGTATTAACATAATTGTTGTTAATGTTAACGTTTAAGATAAGAATTTTTTTCTTTTTTTTTCTGAAATGAAAAATCAACGAAGAAAGGGAAAGAGCAAAGACATTAAGATGATATCGATCTACGACCAACAGTAAAATGAAAGCTAAAATCAATCTCTTAAGGGAATTTAAAAAATTTTATTTTTACTGACTGAGATGGCTATAATGTTATAAATACCTTTCTAAGGACTATGAATACAAGAAAAAAAGTTTCTTAATTTTTTTTATCAATTTTTATGTTAAAATGTAGAAATCACTTCGTAGAAAGTAAATTTCAATTAGAAAAGAAAACACTTTGTTGCATCTACCTTCGCCCCTCTACAGTTGTTTCGTAAGCAGTTTATTTTTTCTTTTCATTTTCTTCATTAATTTCACAAAAACATATGATTAATAATCTGTCATAATTATCATATGCGAAAGCGAGTGCAATGAGTATGAGTAAATGAGAGAAAACAAATGGCAGTTGAATCAACAACCAGCAACAATGTCTTATTTTATTAAAAAATAAACAAACTTTTATCATTATATATACAACAACAACAACAGCAATAAAAATAATAGCAAAAAAATAGCAATTACAATAGAAAAAACAACAATGAGGGAAAAATACCCAACATATGTGGAAAGTAAAGTATTAAAGTAGTAATCAGTTGGTTTCTTTTTTTTCGCTTCTTCTTTTATTCGAAAAAAAAGAAGCTGAAAACTTAAAAAAGAGCACAAATAACAAGAAAATGAGAGAAAAAAGAGTAAAAATTATCCCAAAGCTATAGAAATGTAAATGCAAAAGTTCTAATATGAAACATTATAAAGCAATTTAACTTTTTTTTGTCTCTTACAGCAGCGACAGCAGCAACAGCTACTGCTACTGCTACTTGTGCTCAAGCTGCTGCAGTCAATTTATTTTTCTACATACGTTAGGTAAGGTACGAGAGAGAGTGAGAAAGAGAGAGAGAGAGAGAGAAAAGTAAAACAGATACCGTGCCAATTTACAGTGTTACGTTTAATGTAAATTTTCCTAACATTTGGCCATTTTCGACCTTTTGAATCAGAAAAGTGATTATCAAAGTGACTACAGAATAGCCATTGGTTTCTATGACTGCATAGCCTCACCTAAATCTCTTACTATCCAAAAAATTCATTTAAATTGGTAAACGGAAAATAAACGCAAGTTTCTAAATCTAAAATGTATTTTAAAATTTTAGACATCAGCTTGTAGCCTAATTCTGTAGCTCCCGTGTGCTCCCATTTGTAACTCTGATGCAAAAGAACTCTTGCCTACGAAAGATGATGTGTTATGTTATGTTTCAAATCAGTATTGAGTCTTCAGAACAGATTTCGATTTCAAGGTAATTGCTGGCCCAGAAGATCTTATTGGTCGTCAAACCCTTTCTTGTCTTCTTCGGTACACTTTCATCTCAGTAAACCTTGTTGCTGACTGTTATCTTGCATCTGCTCTCTTATGATTCAATTCAATTTCATTTATAGTTGCAAAATTGCGCAAAAACTTATTTGTATAGCATTTGAATAGCTTCAAAATCTATTTTGAAGTGATCCCACAGTGATGTTTTCTGTTCAAGTAAGCATCTATCGTAATATCTATTGCACGAATATTTTTTTTCGTATCAAAAGAATTATGCAAAATGTGATGTGATTCCTAAGTTTAGATGTCTGCAGCCTCAGCCACCTTACATTACTTACACCCAACCTATTTTTGATAAATGAGCAGCAATCACGGTATCCATTATGCAAAAGTCCTTTTTATATCCTAATATTCTTGCAAAATGTAGTGTTTTGACGATATTTAAGAGTGAGCAACTGGAAATATGGAGACAACACTACTTAATAATGATATCTAACACCCTGATAACTATATTAAGAATCTACACAAATAAGGTCGATAATATTGCTCATGAGATACTTAAGGCTGAGTGTATAACAACTGCAAGCCTACTGTTTTTCTCTTCGAAAACTTCAGGCTCACGCTCCAATTTGACACGCAGCTTAAAGTGGCTTTTATTGTAAACATCGATAAAAAAGGAGACCTTACCGATGCCAGAAACTGGAGGGCTATTCCGGTCTTTAATGCGGTAAATAAGTTAGTAGCGCTTACAATCAACAAGAGAATATAAGACGTTGCATTAAAGAATCTAAGTTCGCTTTTCTCCGCAAAACATTTTTGTCGATCAGCACACTTCGAATAATTATTGAGCAGTCAGCAGAACGCCATTCTCTTCTCTACCTGGTCTTTATAGATTTTGAAAACACTTTCGAAAACTACTCTTGCTTGCAGGATTATTTCAATGGAGATCTTGGCAATGATGCTGAAAGTCAGGCTATATACAGTAACTTTGCTACCGGTGTTATTTAGCATGTTACTCGAAACAACTGGAGAGCCTGGAATAGTTAGAGGCTGCAAAAGCTAGCTTACAAGTAAATACACGTAAGAGCAAGGTGGTGCAATGTAATACTTTGAACAGTGACAACTTAAAGCTATAAAGTGCCGAACTGAAGGAGCTGAAATCATTCTGCTATTTTGGTGGCAGTATAACGTATAGGAAAGCTTGTAGGAATGATGTAGCCGTTCGAATTTCGAGAGCTAACCGGTTTTTCAGGATCCCAGTCGCTGTATGGAAACCTTCGGCTTTAAATCGGTTGCTCTGTACGCCTCTGAAATGCCTTCCAAGTGTTCGTAAAACGCTGTCTACGAAGGATTCTCGGAAAATTTTGGCCAAGCATCATATCCAATAGTCAACGGCGAATTCATATCGAATTATTTCACCACAAACGGCGCTGGATTAGTAAAACGCTGCGGTATTATTTAACATGTTCCTCGATATTATAGTGTGTAATGCTACTCGAAACAACTGGAGAGCCTAGAATAGCTAGAGGCTGCAAAAGCTAGTTTACAAATAAATACACGTAAGGGCAAGGTGGTGCAATGTAATACTTGGAACAGTGACAACTTAAAGCTATAAAGTGCCGAACTGAAGGAGCTGAAATTATTCTGCTATTTTGGTGGCAGTATAACGTATAGGAAAGCTTGTAGGAATGATGTAGCCGTTCGAATTTCGAGAGCTAACCAGTTCTTCAGGATCCCAGTCGCTGTATGGAAACCTTCGGCTTTAAATCGGTTGCTCTGTACGCCTCTGAAATGCCATCCAAGTGTTCGTAAAACGTTGTCTACGAAGGATTCTCGGGAAATTTTGGTCAAGCATCATGTCCAATAGTCAACGACGAATTCATATCGAATTATTTCACCACAAATGGCGCTGGATTAGTAAGACGCTGCGCAGATCTCTGAGTGACATTGACAGAGCGTCTATTGATTGGAACTGGTCGTCCATCAACTGGATGATGAAACCGAACAAAATGGAGAAAGAGTTCATTGTGGCTCTTTGTTCTTTCTATTAATCACAGGACCGATGCAATAATAAAAACTTTATCGACAATTTTTGGCATAACAATTCCGTCTAGGCAACCCTTTTTATGTAATTTTTTTTTTCATAAAATCAAACACTGTGCCAATGTCGGCGTCATTATTGCTGGTGGTGGCGGTTAAAGAAACATTTTTTATTATTATTTTCGTTTTTTTTTTTATTTTTTTTAAAATAAAAAAATAAAAAGAGACCGTAATAAAACTGTTTGATAACATTCGTAAATACCTTGAAAGCAACCCTTTTTTGATACAAAAATACTTTTTCTTGCTACAATCTTTCTTCCATCAGCAACAATTGTTATATAAAAAAAAAAACAAGAAAAAAAATATGGAAATTTTTCTTTTACAAATATGAAGTTGGATATGCAAGTTGAATATAAAAATATAAGAAAAGTTTTTAAATTACAATGTTGTTGTAAAAAATTTTATATATTATCTGTTCTTTCTGTTTTTTTTTACAAATTACTTTTGTTGTTTTTTAAAGAAATTTTATTACATTTCGTTTTTTTATTTTTTTTATATTAATTTTATCCTCTGCTGGCCTTTTTTTAAAATTTTTTGTCTCATTCATTTTGTTTTTGTTTAAATAATAAGAAAACCAAAATTGTTTATTAGTGATGTTAAGCCTTTAGTTTCAAATTTGTTTTTTTTTTAATTTTTTCTTTCAGTTTCCTTGGTTTCTCGTTAGGAAAAAAGGTTGTTTTTTCACCTTTTCACGCTGTGCTACCACATTGTTTTAGGGCAAACGTATATTTTACTTGCCCGTATTAATTAACCCGAGATAAGGATGCTTTTCATATCATTTTTTTATTTTTTATTTTCTATTGCTGCTGCTGCTGTTTTCATTAAAATCTTAAAAAGAATTTAAATGAGGAAATTTTTGCGGTGGTATTTGATTTGATTTCTCGCTTTTTTTCCTTCTTCTTCTTCTTCTTCTTCTTCTTTTTCAAAGGTCTGTTAAACTGGATTTCTATTTAATGCAGAAAAAAAAAATTTATTGTAAAATTGTTTTTGTAAATTAATTTTATTCATTTGTTTCTTTGATTTGTTTTTGTTTTTTGTTCTTTGCGTGTGGTGGGTATGTGTTTGTGGATTATAGAAAATCTTTGTCGCCGTTGCCCATTAAAGTTTTCATTCTGTTTTAATTATTCATTAATGCGCATTCAAATGAAATTGAAGTAAAATTATGCCATTATTGTTCGAATCAATGCAATTAAAGAGAAAAATAAAGAATGAAGAGAAGGAATTTCTTTTGAATAAACGTTGAAAGGACTAAATGACAGGTAGACATAAAAGACAGCTGGCCAGCTGATTACAGACAGCATTTAAATGCTTAAATTAAATGTTAAAGAAACGAAATTCTTTAAGAATTTAAATGAAAGCAATATTTAATTAAAGATATAGACTTCCTTCACACCTTTTGCCAATATTTTCTAATTCCCTTACTTTACTTTACTTTGCCATATAAATTCCTTTGATGACAAATGCTTATGACAGTATTGCGGTCCGCCCATTTATGCTTTTCGTGTTCTCTTTAACGATGAAAAACAATTTTTCTATTTGATTTATGTTGCTCATAAGTGGAACAGCATTCTTTTCTTTTCTTGTCTGTTTGTGTTTGTCCACTTTGAGTCTTTCTTTTCTATTTTCTAACCATTGCCAACAAATATTCGGGGTCATGCAGTATATGAGCATGAATTTCAAATCAAATATTTTTCATATTAAAATATTTCTTTAGACTTTTGTATGTGACTGCCTTCTTTTGAATGAAAGGAATTAAAGAAGAGCGTTGAAGAGCTAGTTCTTGATTTAAAATATGCTTTGATAGTTATTAACTTAAAGGGCGGACTGTATACAGAAATGTCAGACCAAAAAGTGATGGAGGATAATATTTGAAAAAAAGTAAAAATAATTTCGAAAGTTTCGAAATTGTTTTATTGTTGAAAAATCAAGTTTTCGAATTGAATTTTTTTATTTGAAATATGTGTGAATGGCGTGTGACTTTTGTTCTAATTTATATTACTCATGTGCCTTATAATGTAAACATTTGTTATCAATTTCTTGCTTAAACAATTTGTATTTGGATAACAAAGTAAGAATAAATTATAAGGACTTCACCAGAAATAGCAACTGATTGCACTCTGTTAAGGTCTAACTGCAGTCTACAATTTCTTG
The DNA here is from genome assembly GCA_023159175.1 of Wohlfahrtia magnifica. Taxonomy (NCBI): domain Eukaryota; kingdom Metazoa; phylum Arthropoda; class Insecta; order Diptera; family Sarcophagidae; genus Wohlfahrtia; species Wohlfahrtia magnifica. The sequence goes on along the minus strand of JAKWBJ010000040.1, from coordinate 1,955,952 downwards.
TTAATTTATTACTGTCTACGTGTACTTTAGGAAAAGACCAACAAAAGTGTACAAATAATCTCCAGAGACTTTATGTCAGCACTCTGAATCCATCATAAGTAAAAGTAATACAGCAGTTATGTTCTTAATATTTACTTTCTATAAATAAAACACCTGAAGCAAAAGAACCATAGGCTCGAAGATATCTACATTCGCCTGTAATCAAAGCTCTGTAATTTTTCGGGCTTCGCTTGGACAAGTAAGGATCTTATGTGGAAGAAATGGTCTTATATACAGCCCCTTATCTTATATACAGAATTTTATATACATATCACATTGGATTGCATCCTATTTGATGAGAAAAGAAATAAGCCTTTTGGAGGCATCACAGCATCTCCCAGAAAACTCAACCTCTGGGCCAAAATAGATGGGTACTCACCAAGTATTTGTTAAGACATCTCGGCATAAGTCCACACATGACATTCAAATACATTGATGGTATCTTAGACCGCGAAGCCTGGTAAATAGGCCCATTAGTATCCTAAACTTGCTCTTATCGAACACTACCTGTGCAGTACGCAGGCACAGGGATACCAAAAATTAGCTCACATCTATTAAAACCCGGTTAGTTCTTAGTACGTTAAACTGTCATTCCTTTCGTTCTCAGGATGGCTCTCATGACCAAGAACTCAACATTAAGTTCACTAAGAGGTGTCAAGCAATCCATCCAGCTTGTCAAGAATCAAATCAATGTGGATTGTCAAGATTTCCTATTTTTCTACTGTTGCCGCTTAATTTATATCAACATGGGCTTCCATTTTTCTAATATCGCTGCTTAATTTATATCAACATGGGCTTCCGTTTTTCTAATATCACTTCTTAATTTATATTAAAACGAGCTCCTATCTTTCTGCTATGGCTGCTTATAGCTGCTTAAATTATACTAAAACGGTCTCCCATATTTCTAATATAGCTGATTATGGCTGCTTAATTTTTTCCTAAAACGGGCTCCCATCTTTCTACTATGGCTTGTTATGGTAGACTGTAAATGTAAATGTCAAGAATTTTTCTGGCAACGCTAATCACAACTACCTGATATCACAAAAACACTTAAACCTTTTGATTTTCTCCTCAGATATTTTCTAGCGTAAAACGCTTTGTCCAAAGGCAAAAAATGACACCAATCACACCGGATCCTGTCTCACCGCCAGTCTGCTTTGCATCATTGGTGAACCAAACCTGGTTCAACCCCAAATTCTTTTCGGCTGTAAAGATCCTCAAATTCCTGCCCAACAACATATAACCGTTTATTTCAACAAGGGGATAGTCATCAAATAGGCACAATATTCTTATGTGTTCCACCATGTCGCGAGCCTTCAAACTGGAGGCTTCAGGCAAACTAAAAACACTTTTACATGCCTCCTCCATCACCGAAATGTATAATGGAGGATGGCCACAATGGCAAGTGTGGAGTAGGTCCTAATCGCAGCCCTAAGTAGAACACAAATGAGGCGAAAGACTTTACTCAGTGGAGCTCTCGCATTGTCTTGCTCCGTCCTAGACCACCACGCTAAGACAACATAGCTTAGTATTGATCTTATCAACAATACGAAAGGCTAGTATATCATTCTAGATTTTAGGCCCCATATAGAGACACTGACAGGTGTTCTGATTGTCTTTCTGGTAACATGGGACAAGTGACAAGAACAGTGGAGACATCTCTTAACCAATCAACTGCATACGATTTTATTTTTTGATTCGTATTAAATTTCGAACTGTTGCCGCTAAGCTTTTATTATTTTTGAAATATTGTTCAATAATGAAGTCACGTTGTTCTATCGTGTGAAGATCCATTTTTACTAACCAATGTGCCAACGCTTTACTGGACAAATTCAAATCTTGTGTTAATTTTGGGACAAACTTCTATCAATTCAAGAGTGGACTTGCTTTACGCTATCAACGATAAGATTTTATCTTCAATTCCAAACAAAACTACTTACATACTTATGTATATTTCTTATCACTTTCTGTCTTTTGAGAAGTGTTTTAAAATTGAATCCTAGACAAAATCTAACTCGGAAGCTCCTTAGTTGAGCCATTTCTGTTCGAAGGAAAGGAGAAAACGAATCTGTCATTTCCATTCTCGCAAACATTTCTATGTCTCTGATAAAGCCTGTCGTGGCCATGCAACAGTCGTTTATTTGTGTAACATTTACTTTGTAAATTTAAAGAAGAACAGCAAAGAGCAAAAACCTCCATTTTCTCAGACTTTTTCTCAATACGAGTATACTTGTACATGAAAGAAAAGAAAATCAAATAAAAGTTAGAAAAAGTCAACAAGAACTATAAAAGCAAAAACTAAACAGCGAATGAAATGAAATATGAGTTTGGCCAACACAATATGACACAATATTTCCATAAGGCTGCTAACTGACAAAAAAAAGGAGCTGAAAATATGAATCAAGAGCGTTTGTGTTGTGCGACAAACGCCCTGCCTTCTATTGCCTTTTTATTCAGAGTGAAAGTATAAAAGAATTTTTTAGATGTTAGTTTTATGGCATGTTTTTAATTTCATAAAATATAATTGTAGAGAGTTTTCTTCATTTTATTCTTCTATACAATAAGAAACTAAACTTTTATAAACCACTCTAGTGAGAAAAAGGGTCTAAGTGCCTTTTTTTAAATTAACAATTTTTTTTTCAGTTTCAGTTGAAAATCAAATTGAACAATCTGATGACAGCAAACATTTCGGAACTTACAAGCCAATTTTGTGCTGCAAAAAGTTTTCGATAGTTTCTACCATTTTAACCCTTTCATTGAAGTAAAGCTTAACTGCCAATGTTTAAACTTTATTCAACAATTATTTTCTTATATTAAATATATTATTTTATTTTATGTTTTAATTTAATTTATTTATTTTTTCTTATTTTATTCCTTCTTCTTGGCCACAAATAAAACCAATTCCTACTGCAGTTGTGCCCTTTGGCTTTTGCTTGTGGTTACCAGTTTTATGCGAAACTTCATTATTTGCAGTCTTTTTTTATTCAAAGATTCCCAATTGAAAAAGAAAGAAAGCAAAAAAAAAATTGTTTAAAAACCTTATCAATGTTTAACTTTTTATAGCAAAGAAGCTGGGGTCTTACATTTTTTCTATAGAATTTGTCTAAATGAATAAATAAAAAGAGAAAAAATCATAGCAAATGCATTTCTAAGGCTGGCTTGCAACAATAGAATAGAATTTTTGTTCTTTTTCTAGTATTTTAATAAATTTTTATGAAAAAAAGGAAATATTTTCTATAGACACAAAGAGAGAAAGAGAGTTTATTTTGTATCGCTTTCATGTTTTTCTTCAAATGTGCCAAAGAAATGCTCAGGGTTTGTAACAAACAAGATTTTCTGTAAAAGAATGTATACTTTTAGGAGCTAATTAATAATAAATAAAAAAATGAAGAACAAGACCTGTTATTAAGACCTTCAAAGGCATATGCATGTGGCGTATGAGTGTTGTGTATTCCCATTAATATTGTTCATACTCCTGCGAAGTAAGAAAATTATGTGATAAATTGATTGACTGACATTTGTTCAAAAAATATGTTTTTTTTGTATATTTTGTTTGCGATATATTTAATACATAAGGCGAAATAGATTTACTAACATTAACTGCCAATACGTATTGGCTGGTTTCGTCGTCAATATGCATTATTTTGTTCAGAATTACATTGTGCTTGGATAGCAAAATAATACCATCAGCATACGCAACGTCATTGGACGGTTTCCTCTGATATTAGTGATAAAATGTCCCAGCTATGGATTGCTCTCAACTGTAGAGAGCAAAAATTTATTGATGAAACAGTAGGTAACTTTGTCTTGTTACTTATAGAGCTGAGTTGAACACCCGCATTCATTCATTGAACGCTGCATTCAAGTCGATGTTATATTATTAATTTTTTATTTTTATTTATTTCATAATGAAGTAAAATGAGAAGTACATACTGATTTGGCATTAATTTGTTCGTAATTTAGTTCCCCTGTATTTTTACATAATATTCTCCACATATGGTATAAGGAGTTAATGACTTTCATTGAGTAAGACCTTTATTTTTTGCAAGTTTTATAAAGGGTCCGCCAAATAATTTTTTTTTTTGTTGAAAATGCTATTAAAAAAAACTACTGAATATTTACACAAATTTCTTTTTTTATTTGAAAGTACAATCCTTCCGATTAATAATGGAATATAATTTGGCTGGCCATGCAGTAGCCTACACGGTCAGTCCAATTTTTAAGCACATCATCGATTGTGTGCAGCTGTATTTCAGCAATGGCTTCGCGTCAATTGTCTGTGGCTTGTTGGCGTAACATTTATCTTTGACGGCACCCCACAAATAATAGTCCAACGGTGTCAAATCGCAGCTCCGAGGTGGCCAAACGACATCAGCTCTGCAGCTGATAAGGCGATCTTCAAAAACAGTGTGCAAAACATCGAGTGTAGCTTCGGCTGTGTGACACGTAGCGCCGTCCAGTTGAAACCGACTATTGCTAAGATCCTCCTCTTCAATTTTTGTGAACAAAAATTCGTTCAACATGGCCCGATAACGATCTTCATTGATTGTAATGGCCACTCCTTGCTCATTTTCGAAGAAAAATGGCCCAATTATGCCTCTGGACCAAAATCCGCACCAAACAGTGACTCGTCTTGGGTGTATCGGTCTTTCAATGTATGCGTGCGGGTTTTCTGTGCCCCAAATGCGACAATTTTGCTTGTTTACATACCCGCCAAGATCAAAATGAGCTTCATCTCAAAATATTATTTTTTTTTTTGGCAAAATCGGCATCTTCTGTAAGTCGATCGATCAAAGTAATGTCGCAATATTTCCCAGCGTTGTTCAAGCGTATACACAACCATATTCATTCAGTGGAAATATAAAACTAATTATTAATTAACTAATTATTAATTAATTGAAAAAAAGAAACGTTAGATGGCGGACCCGATACTTTTAACAAAGCGTTCCTTAACATCTCTGTTATAGAGTTGAATGGTTACAAAAATAGCAAGAAAACTAAAAGCAAAAAAATTCATCTATAAAACATAAAACATTTGTAGTATTTCACTCTGTAGCACTTTTAACACAAAATTACATTTTTTGCTCTTCATGTTTAACTACTGTTGACCACACTTCTCTTCCTCAAAACAGAATAAATACCGGAACATATGGCCTATCCCTTGGTTTTCACCTGTTTTTTTTTTTTTTTTTTTGGTTTGATTTCGAGTAGAAAAACGTCTTTGCTGTTTGTTTCTACAGAAATATATTTTATTCTCTGTGTGTTGCTATAATTTTATTATTTATGAAAAATATAGAAAAAAGTCTATAAAAATATGAGGAAAAAAAACGAAATTTTTATATGAAAAATAATAAAAATTGGGAGAGTAAAACAAACAAACTAAATGAATAGAATTGTAAGCATTAGAAGGGAACAAATCTAACTGAATGAGTAAAAAGGAAGTTTAAATGGTAATTTTTAAATAACACTCTTCAACACAATTCCTGATTCCTTTCAGTTTTCTTTGTTTTATTGAGTATTTCTATGGCCATGACTATGAATAAATACTGTAGAATATCTAACAACTTTACTCCTTGAAATATACACTTTTATTACTTAAAAAATACAAAAAATTAATACATATTGTTACGTTTTAAGCTTTTTGCAGAATCGGTTGTTTTATACAGTTTTTATTATTTCCAAACTTTTACTTTATACAGTAACTTATTTATATTTGTACAGTATCTAACTTATTTGTCTTGCATTTAGTACACAAATTTATTAAAAACTTTTATTTACGACTTTATTTATTGACTGTTGAACTATAACTGACTCTGCTAAGCATAAGGCGCCACCCTTTATATTGTATAAAATCAAACTAATTTCGTATGTTCTTTCTATTCATGTCCGTTAATTTAAATAAATTGAATTGATAACACTGTTCACTATGCAATTGGTAATACTGTTTGTAACACAGATAATTACGCCATTGCAAGGCTGATGCATTGACAGCCTGGACACAAACCTAGTAGTTGAAAATACCACAATAAAGTATAACAGTTTAAGATCTATCAACAATATGTTAATGAAATTTAACATCAAACGCTATCAAATTATCCGTTATAAGATTTTCATTAATGAATGACTTTAGGTGGGTCTCGTTGCAAACTCCAAAGGTAGTCAGCCATCATATGTGAGTTATACCTTGCCTGGTGAAATACTCACCCTATTTCTCACTAAACTTACCCAGATTAAGTGGAAATCGGTCTAAGTGCCAGAGCAAAAAGTGGATTTTTATTCCCATGTTGCACTCTAGCTCTCACAAGTTCGATAGCTTGTACTCAAAAAGCTTGATATAATCGTCAGATTTCTTTTTGTTTAGAAAATTCCTCATAATCAAAACAAATGAATTCCAAGCTTTGGATTTGACTTCAGTCATTTAATTTTTAAAATTAAAATCCTTCACGAGTTGCCTTATCTTTACTTAATCCTGGAAACTCGCTTAAAAGAAAATTGAAACATCCGCCACTTTTGTCAAGCGCCTTCACAAACTGTTTTATTATGTCGAGTTTAATATGAAGTGCTGGAGCTATGAAGCGGTCTTGGCTAACTAAAGGCACGTTTATAAAATTTGCGTACTGGCCAAACTTTTCGTGACCAATGGTGTTGTTTGTCACGTCTGTCCCAAAGACACACGAAACAGGGGAAATTAGTGTAACTTCCCTAGTTGAACTAAAAGAAAGTTAACCATTTTCAGATCAACACAAAAGACCCAGTTGTGGTCCTTTTAAACATTTGCGTATTCTTCTTTTAAGCTCGTCAAATGTGCTATAGGTATGCATCCGTACTTGTTACCGTTATGACACACACTTTAAACTTTTTTTACTTTTTAATATCATCTGTTGCAAAATACCACCAAAACCGTTACAATGAGGGTAGTTGGTAAGTGAGGGCAGTTAGCTGAAACTCAAAAGTAAAAGTTATTAAAGAAAAGTTGTTGTTGTATTTAAAAAATGCACATCAATTTGCGTTAGAAAAAAATCATAGGAAACAAAAAATTGTTGTTTGTTTGTTGACCAGTGAACACCCTACAAACTGTAGCTTCTAACTCTTAAATCTAACTTTAAAGTATTTAGGCGCTCCTCTCCTTCTACTATCGCTACTTTCTTCATAAGCAAAAGAAAACACTTTTAAAACACAGGCGATTAAATCACGGCTGTAATGACGTTTATAATTTTTATTGCGTTAGATGTACAATTTTTCTTTCGATTTTTCGTAGTTTTTCTAAAATTCTACATGACTTATCATAATCGAAGTACACGTATTGATAACCCCCTGTTAAAAGTTAAACATCGTTATAGTCTGCAGCTTTTGTAATGTTTCTGTGGCTTGACTTTTAAATAAGTTTAATTAGTGGTCAAGTTTTGCATTTTACATTAAAAAAAAAAAAATAATTTTGTGGTCACTTGACAATGATGCACTTCCAGTTTGTAAATTTTAAAATAAAAACTTTGAATTTTAATAAAAACAAACTTTTTATTTTGTTTTTGTCTGTTTTTTTATACCTGATAACGATAAAGTTTGGTTCTCTTGTATTTGTTGTTTCCTTTTACAATTTATTGTTGTAAATTATGTTTCTGTTCAACCACAAGTATTTTTTCTGCAGTTGAATGACAGTTGAAATACAATTTTATTTTTTGTTTTTGTTTATTTAATTTAACTTTTTTTTAAAAAAAACTTTCCACTCAAGCTTCCTGTGCAGTAACTGATAAGGTTAAGGCCAGTTTGACATTCAAGGTTAGTTGGTGTTTGTAGAGATTTTCAAAAGGTGAAATAGGATTAAAGCAGGAGTCTGAGTGTTTAATTAAATAACTTTAATAATGATAAAGACCTTTTTTTATCGGGTTATTTTTTAAGAGCTTTCGGATTTGATTTAGAAAAGACATATAATTTAGAGGAATGTATTCAATTGAGTCAATAGAACAATCAAACATTAAGGGCGTGCAAATTTGAGGTTAGAAAATAAATTGGCTTAAAAATACATTTTTTTTTGACAAACTCAGTTTTATTCATACCAATATAAAATATAAATACGGGAGTTAATAATGGAATATGATGTTGGGCAAATGTCCACCTCTAGCACGTCGGCAGACGCCGAATTTCATCTTTCAGAGTGTCAGTTGTTTGTGGTCTGTTCACGTAAACCCTTTCAAATAGCCCCAAAGAAAATAATCCAGCTGCGTTATAGTACAAGAATGAGACGGCCAATTGACATCGCCGAATCGAGAACTTACACGCCTGAGAAATTTCTCATGCAATAAAATCAAAATCGCTAGTGGCACAGTTTTGTTGAAACCACATATCGTCCGGTTTATAATCTTCAATTGTAGAACAAAAATAAACGGGTATCTTGCGGACATAGCGCTATGAAATGACGGTAAGGCTTTTTTCAGCATCATTTACCAAACTTACAGCTTAATGACACCTCCAGACCACAGATCAGCAATGAATACTGAAAACATGAGTTTACACGAATAAATTCTTATACTTATTCATACACCTTGCAATGATTACTTATACGCATTCGTACTCTAAAGCTTGAAGTACTCATTATAATCATACTAATCAACATTGAATGACGCTATTAATTCATAATCATCTGCACTCATTGCGCGTAGACGATGCAAAAGGAGTATAATTCGAATATAAATATTTGAATACTCATTGTAAGTATGTGTGCCAGTACTTATATTCATGATTCATTTATGCTCATGCGAATCATTTGTGTGTATTATGAGTATTTTCTGAGAAATTAATGAATGCTATGGGTATAAGTAGCTATGAGTATGAGCACGATGTTGGATTATGCTCATTGCTACTTATACTTATGAATCATCGATATTGTGAGTATGAATGAGTATGAACAGTTGAATTTGAATCATGTGTAGACACTTATAAAGGATGGGCAAATTTGAGGTTGGGAGGTAAATTGACACTTATTTAGTAAAAACTTGGAAAATTGAACAAAGAATTTTATTTGTGAAAATTTAATGTTTGAATAACTTAACGAAAGCAACGCATTTTTAAACAAAATCATCTGTAGTGAGAGGCCCATTTTCAATTAGGCGGTTATGTAAACAAACAAAATTGTCACATATGAAGCTTACAATATCCACAAACAGTACTTGAAAAACCATTACATCAAAAGAAAGTGACCGTATAGTGTGATTTATGATAAGGCGGCATCATCGGCACGTTTTTTTTTTCGATAATGAGCAAGGAAACGCTGCCACTGTGAATTCTCAGCGTTACCAAACCATGACAACCAATTTTTTGTGGCCACAATTGGCTAATGTTGATCATTGGCTTTAGCAGAACGGCTCTACAAGCCACACAGCCAGTGAGACAATTCAGTTTTTGTATGAGAAATTACCCGATTTGGCGATGTCAATTGGCCGCTTCGTTCTTGTGATATAACGCCGCTGGATTATTTTCTCTGGGGCCATTTGAAAGACCGGGCTTACGTGAACAAACCACAAACAACTGACACTCTGAAAGCTGATATTCGGCGCTGCATTGACAAGATAAGCGAAGCTTTATTGCAAAATGTGTATCAAAATTTTGTGAAAAAAGCGAACGTCTGCCGACGTGCCAGACGTGGATATTTGCCCGACATTATATTCCATTATTAATTCCCATATTTCTATTTGTTAATGGTATGAATAAAACTGAATTTGTCAAAAAAATGTGTTTTTAAGCCAGTTTACTTCCTAATCTGAAATTTGCCCACCCTTTACTCATAAATTCATAAGTGTGTAGGAGTAGAAAAAAAGCGATTCATTGCTGTTTTAGATGATAATGTGCACCAAACGATTACTTTTTCTGCATCTACTGGCTTTCCTACAATCACTTCTGAGTTCTCTGAAACCCATAAACGACAATGTTGCTTGTTGGCGTAACCATCGACTGAGAAAAATGTATTCGAAAATTCCGTCACTTTAAAATCATCGTTTTAACAAATTTTAAGCGTTTTTCGGTTGTTCAACAATCCATATTCTTAAATGGCAAACCTTTTACTAAATAAATGACACTTCAGATATCACATGTTTAACAGCTGACAGCCTCGCTATACCATGGGTTTTGAAACCACTAAATGGATAAGCCGATATATAAGGCATCGTGAATATACCGCTCTGCCTCGTCTCAAGTGTGGAATACCTGTGGTAGCCAAAGAACTAAGTGTTATTTCAAATAACTTTGAATAGATATGGAGGTGAAACATCCCCCTGAAGAAGCTTTTTATTTCTTTATATAGTGTAACTCGATAATGACTAGCAACTAGCAAGCCAGCAAGAAGTTTCTTACTAGCTTAGGAGTATTTTATGTGTGTTAAGCTGCCCTTTGATTATTTTGAATATTTTTAATAATTTCCGTGTTTTTTTAGGCTTTTTGGGCAAACTTTGCTATTCAAATGATTATCTTTTTGTAATTTTATTTGTTGATATTGACATTTTTGAAGAAAATTAAATTAATTTTCTTTTTCAATATGAAACATAATTAATTTAATTTTATAAAAGAATTCAATTGAGTTTGTTTGTACAATATCTGCCGAAAATGATAATAGAAACTGAACACAAATGCCAATAAAGATAAGTTCGTATTGATGTTTAAATTGATTAAATTAGTAACCAAATATTTGATAACATTATTATAAACAGTATTATATAAGAAAAAGAAAGAAGGAAAACAAAAAATAAAAAAAATTATGTCGCATTTCATTATTCAAGCGAAATTCGTCAAAACTTTTCAATTTAAATATGCTTTTATAGGAGGCTTTCCTATTGCCTGCCTTTGTATGCCATACAAATGACATTTTTTTTTATCTGCCTTTGCCAGTGCTCTTGTGCCACTTTGTGCTTAATTAAATTTATGTTTGAACTTAAAAAAGGAAAATTAACTCGAATAGGCAAATAAAAGCAATGAAATTCTTGTTATTTATTCTATTTGCCTTTAACAAGATGATGAATAAATTTATTTTTAAGAAGAAGATATAGCGGAAAAAATTCTTTACAAACTAGTAAAGGAATATGAAGAAATTATGAAGAAAAAATTCTCTCTCTATTGTGGGTTTCTTAATAAAATCTTATCTTTGCGAAAAGTAATAAAAAAAACATCAACTTGTAGTTGCTGTTATCACCGTTGTTGCTGTTGTTGTGATTTAAAAAATTCATGATTGCCACCATTAGCAGCTCGTTAACTACAAATGTCGCTCACACCGCATTCTCACAGTCAAAACGATATTTATTTACACTCATAACCGCACACAAGCACACACGCATACAAAAAACACTTCCTACTCCACTTTATATTTACGGATTTAAGATTTTCGTATTTGTATGTCGTTGCTTATATACACACACACTAAGGAGAGCGAGCAGCAGTTTACAAATTACTTGCATAGGCAAGTATATATAGTATACACACACACACACACACACCATATTATCTCTATTATACAGCAAATACGTGTAAAATTTGTAGTTAAGTATGGATGTGTGTGTGTGTGTATTCTTCAAAACATCTTTCTTTGATGGCTGTCATATTTGCCAAAAAAGGAAAACTCTCTTCTGTAACACCCATACTCACCACCATCATATTCACCATTTCATTGAAACTTCAAATATAATTTATCAAGCGGAAACTGAGTAAATCAAAAACAATTTAAGTTATGCCAGCCAAGCAGCCGAACAGCTGTTTTTCTGAATTTTTGTTGTTCTTGTTGTTGTTTTTCAACTTTTTCTTATACACGTGTATTTTATAAGAGTATTAGAAGAAATATTAGAGTAGAAGACAGAGAGGAGAAAGGGAGAGGGGGAGGGAATGAAAGTATCAAGCAGAGCATAAGTTCAATGGCAGTGATTTATTTGTGTATTAAAATGTAATGAAATGGGCGTATATTAGAGAAATGGAGTGAGGAAAAGAAATTTTATCAATGCGTAGATATGTTATTTACCTTTTTTTAATTTAATTTTAAAATTAAAAGAGTTTTAGTTTTAAAAACCTTTTAAAGACTATTTGAAACCATAAATAAGATTAGAAACTAATGAGATTTTTTAGTATTAAATCAGATTAAAATTAAATGTATTTTCATTTAAATAATAAATATGTGTAAATATGTAGTTAAGAACAGCATAGATTTACTAGAATAGAGTAGAAGAGAATAGGTTTCTGCAAATAAGAGCACATCAAATAAAAAGGATAGTCGCACAGAAGAAGGTGCACAGTTTCTTTATTATCTTTATTATGAAAATTTCTGCAGAAGTTCTAAAATTGTGCCACCCTTGCAAAGGCCTTTTTATTATGACTGGCTGGCTCACATCCTAGATACCCTACAGGCAACATGCTATAACTATAACTGTCATGCTCGTTTATTACACCTTCGAGGCACTCTTTTATTTTATCTGACCCGAACGGTATAGAAGATTACATATCCTGATTCCTAGTCGTTTGGAGGTCCCTATCGATGGTTCTAAAATTGGGTACGGTGTGGCCAGTGGAATTTCTTGCGAGATACCTAACCCTAGGGTATCTCTCCGCCTCCTAGACTACTGTTGTGTACTTTAGGCCGAGATATCGCCATATATCATGTTGCAGTGTTGATCCAAAGTAGTGGAGTAGCCAGGCGGCGATAAGATCTCTTTAGGGTGTGGCTTTCACCACTAGAAACGGTTATGGACTGTCATGATTCATGAGTGATACACTCAGGGCAGTTTTGTGTCTACCTTATTAGGGGTTCAGGTCACACGAATAACCCAGATTATGCTCATCAGCAGCACAACCACCCAAGGTGATGGATGTACCTCTTAGTTCCACTAAGCTATCTATTAAGAAAATTATGCGAAGCCTCTGGTTGATTGCCAAACTACCACAGCAGCATCGTTTCATATGTCATCGCAATGGTCTGCTATGTGTTCAACTACTCATTAATTTAGTTAGACTGTCACTTCCTGCTCACATGCCTTGATCAAACAGTTCCCGGAATTTATTCAGAAAATAAAAAATACAAGTTTATTCATCTAAATCTATACTGTCCCCTTCAAAGTAATCACCATCGACTGCAACACACTTATGCCAGCGCTTGATCCAATCCTCGAAGCATTTTTTATATTCGGTTTTCGGTATGTGCATCAGTGCTTCCTGCGATTTTTCCATTATTTCCTCTTGGCTGGTGGAATGCTTTTTCCGTAATGGTTGTTTAACTCGATTGAACAAAAAGAAGTCACAGTGCAAAATCCACGAGTTTTCTGCAAACAATTCTGGTCTCTTTCGAAGAATTGCTTCTTGTAAACGTCTCATAACGCCCAATTAATAATCTTTGTTTAGTGTCTGGTCTTCTGGCATTAATTCATGATGCACTACACCGTTGTAATCCATGACAACCAGAAGCATTGCCTGATTTTTTGACTGAAAACGACGTGGTTTTTTTTGATCTCGGCTCATTGGGTGAGCGCCATTCACTTGCCTGATGTCTGGATTGCGTGTCGTACTTATAAGCACACGTCTCGTCTCCACTAGTGATTCTTTTGATGAATGTGTAGTCGGATTCAGCCTCGAAAATCGTCATGAAACTGAGGTCTTTTGACACCAACTTTGCTGCTACACGAAGGAAACCAAAATCATTAAACAAAATGTCTTGGATGAAAACATAGGCAATTTTCAAGTCCTCCGCTATCTCTGATGGTTAATTTGCTCTTGCAAATGTTAAGCTATCACTCTAAGATTTAGCGGGAATATCAACAACAGATCTACCAACTTAACCAAAAAAAAAAAAAAGAATTCAAAACGGAACGATGGGACCGCCACACGGGATTTATAACGGGAACTTCTTGATCAAGTGGAACAAGGAAGATTTCTCTCAATCGATGAGCTGCACCGGCTTCTATTTTTAGGCTCATTGACAGGAAACTAAAATTTACCAGGGGCTCCGAACGGCATATGTTTTAGATACAGAAGTTTTTCAAAGCATAAATACTCATAACCAGTCGCAGGCAGTGCCATAAGGTGATATCGCTGTAGAAAATTATCTTATGGTATGGCCTGGCATTGAACCGAGGACCTCTTGATTGGTAGGTGTTTGTCTTACCTACCATACCACAGCGGCACACACTCCTCACTATCAATAATAATTCTTCTATCGTTAAAACGGTGCCCTGGTTGCTTGATGCTACGCTTTCGGTGACGCATGATTCCTACAGTTTTTTCGGGGTCTGAACAGAAACTAATTCTGATACTAAAAACCTCACCAACTTTAGTTCCTGCCCGGTATTTAAAGCCTAAGTGGAGTACACACGATTGTTTTGATTTAAATCTTAATCGCAGGGACAGCCTATTTTAGATTCTGTGAAAAGTTATATTGCAGTCAGTGTTGTCAATGATGCAGCCGAGGCTAAGATAATCCTCCCATTCCATTTGAAAATGGCTTTCAGAAATAGCCTTTGATTTTTTGAAGAAATCACTTAAAATTTAATTTCCAAAACGGTATCTGGACAGGAAGTAGCCAGCGTTAGGCAAATTATCAGCAATCGATATGCGTTCTTCTGAGGATGTAACAATCTGTTTTCAATCCCAGAGCTCTAAACAATTTATTATCAATAATTTGATTGAATTTCAATAAATTTGATTTGTTTTCCATTCTCTTCGAGTGAAATATTAAATAAATATTACTGTTTTACTACATATTACCGTTAGAAAAAAAAGGAAAATTAAATATCTCTTACACTTAACCTGATGCTCTTTCATTATTTTCAATCTTCGACATGTTTTACAAATGAACTTGAATTTGCAATTTTCTTTTAAAGGGTCGATCACATTTCCAAAAAGGTCTCAATGTCATTTCCGACAACAATTTAAATTGATACGATGCTATGCTGTGGTTCATGTTAGAAATAATCATCGACGTTCTTGATTGTGGTCACAGGAATCAATAAATACGAGTCGTCAGTCTTGCAATGGCTACAATTCTATGCAGATATAGTTAATACGTTACACGAATAACACAAGGGAATTGCATAGAGAAGAATGGATGGGAAGAAGGAAGGGGAAATAGAAAAAGAGATATGATAATAATGATGGCACATATACAAGTACATAAATATGACCACATTTAATTTCCGTTTTTAAGGATTTTATATTCTTTCAGTCTTTTTTTGTTTTTTTTTTCTCCAAGAATTGATATTTTAAGTGAATTGGAAGGGTGGAATGAGAGGGGAGGTGGTTAAAGGATTTAAATGGTTTTGTGGAATAGAAATGAAAATGAAATGTTGTTTCAATATAGAAAATCATTTAAATGATTTATTTTGCATACAAATGACAATTTAACTTAAAATAAAAAGAAAAATGAATAGAAAGGAAAGAGAGAGAGAGAGAAAATGTGAGATTGTGTGTCGTTAAGACTCTTAAGGGAAACAACATTTGGTCCAAAAGCTTACATTTATAGTAACAGTTACAAAACTCAAATATTTACATACACACTAACATACATATGCTCTTACATATACACTTGCAAACATAACTGCTGGATCTTATTTTCAAATGAAACTGGACAACAACAATCCATACATTTGTTCGTTTTTTCATTTTATTTTAGCATTTATTTGTCTTTATAAACGAATTTTTTTTATGGGATGCGAAAAATAAAAATAAAAAGAGGACGAAAAAATCCTTCCTTTTAAAAGGACATCAATGAAATGAAAAATGATAAAATCAAACAGCAATCAAAACGATTAGAATTGAAAAATCAATTCGTATTTGATAGAGAGAAATGACAGAACACACTCATACTCGTACATGCATATATAAACATATACAATTCAAATAAACACACACATATACACACACATACAAATGAAATAAAGAAAAAGATCCCGGGACCATTGAAAGTCGATAGAGAATGAAAAAAAATTAAATTTGTTTGCATTGTTAGCAGAGAAACCAAAAATTAAAGCGAATCATGTTATCAAAACGAAACGAATCAAATGAAATCAAATCAATGATACACAATGACATTTACTTACCAATACAAATACAGCTCATATGCTACTTGTATGTTATATATTAAAAATAAAGTTAAAAGCTCTCTCTCTCTCTTTCTCCTTTGCAGTCTTAATACAGTACATACAGTTGAACACTATTGTTATTTAAATAGAGTAACTTGAGAGAGTATTGATAATGCAGTGTCTGTCAATAACGGGTATTTAAAGAATTTTTATAGACTAAAGGGAATTTCATGAAATCTTTTAGAAATTCCATGAACATTTCTTTTGAGTTTTACAGAGAGATAGAGAGTTGAAAAGGATAACTTAGAATAGGAATTAAGGAAGAGCAGAGAGAAAAACCAAGTAATTTTTCATTTTTATGTGGAAAAAAAACTGCTGTCAATGAGTGAAAAGAGATAGTCAATGTAATGATATGATGAACAAGGCAAGGACGACTGCTAATGCTATTGCTATCTCTAATAAAGGAGTTTATATCTCCCAGCTTCAAAAACTTTCCACATAGAAAGCAAAAACAATATCTCTCTTCTCTCCTCTACTCTGCTCTACGGCATGAAAGTTCATATGCTGCGTTGTTAACCTATCCGTGTCAAGCTAGAGATTGTTACTACCAGGGATACAATTTATATTTCAAGAAGTAGCAGCACTAATGTCAGTAGCTAAAATCTGGCAACACCATAATAAATTTGACATTTTTTAGTATAAACGTACTCACAACGTTTTGATGTTCAAGTACTATTTGTTTTGTTTAAAGTGAGTTAAGAAAATCAATCCAACTCTGAAAATAGAAATTTCAAGAGAAGGTTTTCGGTGGATTATTTTTCACAACTTTCGACATGGGTATCTTAACAAGAATGTGTCGATAAACTCAGTTATTTGTAAACCGCCGGTATAGTGAATTCAATCGTGGTCGTGGTTCGGACGCCGAAAAGTTCCGTGAAGTTTGTCCAACATCGGTTGTTGTGTCACAAAACATCGATTCAGAGCGTGAACTGATAATGCATGATCGTCATTGTGAAATAGAGGCATCCTTGCACATTAGTTCCTCTTTAATACATACAGTTTTGCATGAATACTTACCCCATAATTTATCAATCGCTCAAAAAAAGACTCGAGTTGATTGGAGTAAGGAAATGATTGAAAAGTTCGACGGTGGTGTTTCAAAAGATGTGCTTAAAATCGCGATAAGTGATATATGCAAATCATGGATATATGCGTATAAGCGAGAAACAAAACAGCAATCGACCGTGTGGGTATTCCAAGACAAGCTAAGTCCAACAAAACTTGTTCATGGAAAAGGCGCAGCGAAGCAGATGGTCGCTTGCTTCTTCAGACGAATAGGTCATGTAGCCACTGTTCCACTTAAGCAACATAGTGCTACACGACCATTTCTGTGCTGGAAGTCTTCCAGAAACTCGTAAAATCAACCGCTTGAGTCAATACGAACTCTCACACATCTCGTAAAAGAGGTGAATTTTTGAGCAGTCATAACATCAAATTGTAGTCTCATCCTCTGTACAGTCCTGATTTGGCAACCAATGACTTCTTTTTGTTCCTAAAAATCAAAGGTAAACTGCGTGGTTAACGATTTACGAGCGCCAAAAAGTAGTTGAATCGTTCAAAAACCATGTTTTGGAGTTGTTGCGAGAGGAATGGGAAAGCTGCTTTGAGAAATGCTTTGAACGAATGCACAAGTGTATTGATCATCAAGGAGAATATTTTGAAAAACAATAAAGCCATTTTCATTTAAAAATATTTCTTATTATTTGCTATTCGCGATATATAAATAGTACTCCCCGTATTCAGCTATCCATACCAGATATCTGACGAAACATAGGCAACTAGATCTCAATGCAATGAGCGATAACACGGCTTAAAGCTTTTTAATTGAGACATTCAAACATTCCTTTTAACACTCTTTTCCCTACTGAGCAATTTCTTAGATAGGGAGAAACGTAAGTTATGAAGACAAGAAGCCTTTAACTGAAAAAGGAGTGCATTATGCAATAATCCAAAAAATGAAAATATAAGTCACAGTCACCAGGATTAAGTACTTTGTTGGTCAATTATTATAACCTAACCCTCATACTCGTAGATTGCCTGTGCTTCTACTTTTTAGTTTCTCATGTTGAGTTTGGAAAATCTTTCTGAAATTAATTTTTCCAGCACCGCTCACGAAAATTGGTCCATACATCTTGTGAACTATTTTTCTTTCAATAACTTCAAGAATAATTTTAGCATGAAAAACAGCAAGACAGCAAGCAGCAAACTGCAAAATGTCAAAACTAGAATACATGCGTTTATATGAAAACAAACAATTATTTTAAACGCAGTACAGCAAAAGCCTAGACAACAACCTTTGCTGCTGCTGCTAAACGTAAAATAATAAAATAATATTTTTAGGCAGCAAAACAAAAATTAGTGATGTCAATACAATATAAAATTTTAAATAAAAAAAACGTAAAAATAAGTTTTTTTTATTTATCAGAAAACAACAGTATATAATTGAATTTTGTATCAAACAACATTTAAGTTAAAAATTAAAAAGTTTTAAACACAAAATTCCATTAATTTTGATATTTTTGAATAATATTTTAAAAAAGCGATTTTATTTTGGCGGATTTGAAAAGAGTGATTGTCGCCACTAAAAAATACTTTTCTATAACAAATATTTTTATGACAAATTAAACCGATGAAAATGAAACCTAATTTTATTGCTGCTGCTGCTTTTAAAAATTTATGAAGTCGATAGTATAGCAGCAAATACGGCCAACAACAACTTGCTGCTGGCTGCGTTCTGTCGATTATCTGTTTGAGTAAGAATGTAGTATTACTGGTAAGATAACTGTAAAGTAATGGTATGTTAAACTTAAAACTAGACAAAACACGCTCAATCGAGTTGTTGTTAGGGACAAGCACTGTCTGTGCGGAAGACCTCCTTCTTGCACAAGGCGTAGGGACTATCTTATCTATTGGTTGCAGTAAAACAACGCATTTCTTTATTATTACAATAGTTATCATTAATTTTAAAATAATTCATTGCATTCATATCTTCCTTTCTATCTTCCTTGACTCTAATAATATCACTTCATATAGATTTTTTTGAAAAATCTTTTATTTTAATATGACAGTCGCATTTCAAACAGTAACAACACACCCAATAAAAAAATGAAAATCTTCTTCATAAATGCCAATAAACAAATCCGTGGCTTTTTCTTTGCAATGTTTTGTAAAACCTTCAAAATAAATCTCATTTAATACAGTTTTTCTTGTTGGTGTTGGTTTTTTTTCCCATCCAAACATCGTAAATCAAAGTGTCAATTTATTATTTCTTATGAAAATAAGGAATTGTTATTGGAAATGTATTTGAGAAACAAGGCAACAACAATAAAAAGAAGCTTAAAAAAATAAAAAATAAATTGTAAACTTTAACACACTTTTCATATTTCCTTTTTCCCTCCCCCTTTGTTCTCCTTTTTTGCTGTATTTCTTAAAAAAAAACAACATGTAAAACACTTGAGAAGAACAATAACAGAAGAAGGAGAAGAATCTAAAAATTTTGTTGTTTTAACAAATAAAATGCCTGTCAAAAAATTTCTTGTTATGAAATATGGTTTTCAATAATAAAAAATTGAAATGTTGGTAACAATGAAAAGAAGTACAAAAAAAAAAAAGAAAAAATCTGACTAAAAACTACAAAAAAAAAAAATAAAAGAAATCTAAAAAATCATATTTAGTGTTACAGTATAGCCAGAGTTGCTATAGAGAATTGTTCATACATAAACTATAAGCAAACATTCGTACATTTACACACATCTGCATACATACATAAATACTCAAGTGCATGTAAGTATTTGTGCAAAAATTTCTTTCTGTTCATTCAAAACAAATAAACGTGTGTGTGTATGAGTACGATTTTTGCTTGTTTCAATTGCTTGTTTTGTTTATATTTCTATTCATGTGTATGCCAGTGTTTTTGTGTGAGAGTAGTGGTGCCATAGCATTGAGAGAGAATGAATTGTTGTTTTCTTTTTTTTTTATTTATTTTTGTTTTTTTTCTTCGACTAAAACTGGTTTAGTGTTTATATTGATCGTTTTTACTGTGTTTTCTTTTTTCGCGCGCTTTCACTCTCTTCCTCTCTCTTTCTGTTTCGTTTAGTTATTATTGACATTGTTGTTATTGCTTGTCTTTATTGTAGAACTACTGGTTGTTTGTTTTTTTTTATGAAATTTTTCAATGCAATTTTTTATAGTCTCACCAACGCTATCAGTGTTGCCATTGTTGGTAGAATTCTACACAAAATTGGTAGAATATTATTCGTTTGCTAAATAGAATTTTGTTAACTTTTTGAAAATTTACTTAAGTTTGTTAATTATGGCAAAGAATGTTTTCTATAAACGAAAAGCAACCATACAAGAATCGGAAAAGTCTACACAGATAGTTACACGGTAATAGTTGTTTAAAAAAACTTAACAGTAACAACAGAAACACTAGAAATAAATTTACTGTGAGAGTCAAAATAAAGTATACATCCTCATTTAAATATTTTATGTTTCTTTAAAAGGTTTTATAAAATTGATAAAAAATTCAAAAAATTAAAAACGAAGCAGTCTATATGCCTCGTTAATAATATATGTGTTAGTAATAGTTTGATAGTCATATTGCCCTTAACCCACTTAAGCTGAGATTCGTAATAAGTGATTGATTGCTGTTAGCGAGGAATTTTCGAAACAAAAATGCTTAAAGGAGCATAGAACATTGCTATTAATTTCATAAAACTTTTGTTTCTCCTCAATTGACTTACGTACTTATATTCTTAAGCTCTTGCTTTTAGTCGTCCCTGAAACAGCGATGAATGAACATGGGTATCGGGTATATGCTGATATTTTTCTAGTTTTGTTGTTGTTCTCTTGTTTCATTAAAGAAGCAAATAAACTTCTGCATTGAGTGACAGCAAAAAAATTCAAAAGCAAAAGTAACTCAAAAACAGAATAGAGCAAAAGCAAAAATAGAAGAGAGCAAAGCAAAGTTATTGGCTTCAGATAAAAGTTCGCTAAAGGTTTGCTGTCGATATCACAGGCAAGAGTTCAAGATCGAAAGATTTGCTGCCACAAACTGCTGCCAATAGTCGTTTTCGAATGTTTTATCAGAAAAATGTTTGCCAAATATTTTAATTGGTATTTTAATTGCAGACTTTGTTTCCTTGACTCAAATTTCTGTCGTCAGAATAATAAAGCTGGGAATTGATATCAAGTAATAAATCTTGGTTTAATCAGATGTGCAGACTAGCAGTCAGATCTAGAAAGAAAGCATTCAGGAACTGGCGCAACAATAAATGCGACCTTACTGATTCGCTATGCAAACAGGTAAGATCTTAGTGTGCCGCAGCACTTCGATTAGCGCCTTCCTGCTAAATTTCTTACTTTTCCCAGGAAAGTAAGAGCGTTTGTGTCATTTGTTCAAAGACTCAGGAATAACGCTAATGCGATTTCAGTTCTTTTAAGGAATGACCAAGCATTCACGAACCAGGTTGATAAGGCAAACTTGAATAATTTGCCGGAGAGTCTTCAATCACTTCCCGCACTTGAAAGTTTATCATTATCTATGCTTAGTATATACTTTCGAGCGCGTGCCATAAAAAGGTTTCTCGCAAATCTCAACGTAAAGAAGTCTTCTGGGCCGGATGGCATTCCAGCACTGGTCCTGAAGCAGTATTCTTCGACGCTTGCGCGTCCATTAACCAAACTTTTTAGTACGTCATATTGCGCCGGTATTTTTCCATCCTGCTGGAAGGTTGCTAATGTAACGTCAATCCCTAAAAATGACGAGGCTTCCAACCCTGAGAACTACCGCCCATTTCCAGTCTGTTCGGCACTCTCCAAGGTTGTGGAGAGTATGGTTAATCACACCTTGTGACATATTTAGAGTTCAACAATTTGCTACGGCTTCGCAAAAGCCATTCTACTGGCGATCTGTTGGCGGTACTCGCCGAGGGGTGGAACAAACCCATTCATAATTTTGGTGAGGCACTAGTATCGAACTTATTGCCGTTGTTGTTGTCAGTCACTTCTCTCGATTTATATCGAGTTTTCTCTGAGATCGCTCTATAAGAGTGGTTATAGATGGGGTCTCATCCGACGAGTTCATGGTAAACTCAGGGGTACCGCAAGGCTCTGTTCTTTCTCCTACTCTTTTTCTAATATTTCTTAACGACTTTCTTCTTCTCACTTCTAATCCTATCTACTCTTTTGCGGATGACAGCAACATTTGTCACTCATATTCTTTTGATCGTAGACCGAGCCTTTTGAAGGTTGGGGTAAGAAGGATGAATATGAACGTCACACTCACAAGTGACCCGGTGAAGGTCTCCGAGTGGGGTCGTGCTAACAGGGTCGATTTTAATGCACGTAAGACTCAATGTTGTTTTTTAACACACAGGCGTGGTGGTGTGCTGTCATCTGTGTCAATGGGTAATGTGGATAGTGAGGAATCAGATGCTCTGGATGTTCTGGGCATGAGAACTCACTGTGACGTTCATTGAAATGATCACATACTTCAAGTGTCGAAAGAAGCATTCAAGTGCAGCTGGTGTTTTAGACTGTGCAGGACATACTTCACTCCATTTGACCTTCTCAATATTTACAAGACCTATATCCGACCCAAAATGGAACACAACTCTCATGTATGGGCCGGTGCTTCAAGTCTATTTTGAAGCTTCTCGACCGCGTACAGGAAAGTGCGAAAAATGCTTATGAATGACGGTAGGGTAGCCACTCTTTCGATTCATTGGAGCACCGTTGCAATGTGGCGTGTGTTTCGTTGTTCTATCGGTACTATAACGGAATGTGTTCTAACGAAAGAAATCGTTCTTTGGTCGCACAGTTCGGTTGTGGAATAATCTTCCAGCGAAAGTATTTCCTGCCACTTACGACATGAGTAAATTTAAATCTAACGTCCATAAACACTACTCCCTCTGTCCTCCTTCCAATAACCTATTTTCCTAGTACCAGCACAATGCACTGCATGAGTAGGGGCCATCCCCTAGGTGCTGGTCTTATATAAAAAAAAAAAAAAAAAAAAAAAAATTCTGATAAATCACATATTATCTTATAATACTAGTTTTTCCCGTAGAGCTCATCCCTTTGTAGTTGTTTGCCCAACGAATTATAGGGAAAATTCGTTCTTCAGTCGCACAGTTCGTTGGTGGAATAGTCTTCCAGCGAAAGTGTCTCCTGTAACTTACGATATGGGTAAATTCAAATCAAACGTTCTTAAACACTACTCCCTCTATCCTCCTCCCCATAATATATTTTCCTAGTACTAGCACAATGCACTGCATAAGTCGGAGTCCTCCCATGAGTGCTGGTCTAAAGTAAAAAAAAAATTTTGTTGTTGTTGTTTTATATTTTATAAATTAAAGATATATCGGACTTTAAAAAATATTTTTTTCTCGTGATTTTTAAATTAAATTAAAATTTTTTTCAATGGCAACTCTGGACACTATGCACTGACGAGGAAGAGAGAGAGAGAGCAGGTTTTGTTTTGTTCTTATTAAATTTAAGAGTATTGGGGCCATTAAAAGCATCCGAACTTTAATTTGGAATGAAAAAAGAACAAATTAATAAATTTAAAGAGATTTTTATTTTTTTTGAGAAGATATTCTAAGGACGATCACATTTTACGACCTTAGAAGCTAAGAAAGAAATCAATTTCGTGAAATAACATTATTACCACTCTGATGTTTTAACAATTCAACTGTTTCGTGAGATATTTGGTATCATGATGAGGATTTTCGAGAACGTAAACTCAACAAAGCAAACTACAATGTACACCATTCGCTGTAACGGCGGCTCTTATGTTATGTTGGAATGAAAACAATCTACACCAAATAGTCATTTTAAAGTGTTTCAACTATTCGTTGTCCACCTTTAAGCAATTGGTTTTATGGAATTTTGCCATATCTCCCCCATTCGATAAGTTTTATGTTTTTGTATTGATTTTTATTTTTATTTTTAGTTTTTTTTTTTTGAACATAGTTGCTGTGTCGCTGTTGTTGTTGTTTTATCACTTTCATCCCAAGGATTAGCTTATGTTGCTACAAATTGACATTTTTTCTATTATTCGTAGAAATGTGTGAATTGCAAAATACCAACAGAAAAAGAAGAGAAAGTGAAAAAATGCAATTTTTAGTTTATTGGTTCAGAAGAGGTAAGTTAAGAGGTTTATATGCACGTTTTTTCATTCTTTTTTCTACTCTGATTCTATGGTAAAAATAAAAATGGATTCGTGTAAAGGTGAGCTGTTATTTAGATATGGATTTTGTTTGTTAATAAATTTAGAAAAAGAATTTAAATTTTAAGCACTTACAGTAGGTGACAGGCAGTATCTAAAATGTAGAATTTGAATTTGTCAAAAGGAAACTAATCCTCTCAATAGGATACAAATTTTAATAAAATTAAAAAAAATTTATTTAAATTCAAAATATTGTATTCAAAGAGACATAAACGGACTGTTAAATCATCAGGCAATACAATTACATTAAAGCAAGTACTCGCCTTTTGAGCATATGAAAATGGTTTCACAAATTTTGTCGCAGAACTCAAGTATTCATTTTGATCTCGGACAGTTAATTGATTCTAAAGGCCCTTAGTAGAATTGCGCTTACGTTCAGAGCAGTATTGGCATGTCATAACGAGTCTTACAACATGGCTACTCAGAATCAGGGCTCACTGACCTGTGTGCGAGGGCAGAGGAGCGGTTGAAGTTACTTTTACAGGACACAGGACACCGATCCTTTAGTTGCATTTAAAGTTTTGCCTAAATTGGTTCTAAGTGAATAGAAAATTGTTTTTTCAAGGATTTTATACAAGAGAATTGACAAGTGTTTGGAGTGTTTGGGCCTAGTAGGGAATATTCGGAACTTATGGGAAGCTTATACAATTGAGAGATGTGCTCAATTTCACCTGAAAAGGAAATATAGAAAACAGGACATAGCCATACTATATGATAGTCAAGCCGCCGTTTTACTACTTGGCTCCCATTAGGTTGACTCAAGTCTAGTTTGGGAATGACTGGGTAAACTGAACCAGTTGGGCAGGGACAATAGGGTCAGCTTATGCTGTGTCCCGGGTCATGGAAGAATTCCGGGGAATAAAGGGGCCGATGAACCTTTTGTAGACTGGGAAGGGGACTACTGGAAGGGCATACTTAAGAAAGCTTAGAATAATGAGAGGTGAGTAATCTCCTCTGGCTGTACGGGTCTGAGACAATCAAAACTCTTGTTGGTTAATTTTAACAGGAGAATATTGGAATACTGTATAGGAATGTCCAGAGACAACCTGAGGATACTGACTGGGCGTTTGACCGGTCATTGCAGGCTGAATGGATATCTGAGTAAAACGGGATTAGTGTCAAGCAGCATTGCCGTTTTTCGTTGTTGAAAAACAATTCTGTAGTTTGGTTGCTGTTATGCAATTTTTTAACTTTTTTTGGTAGATAATAAATCTCAGCTCTTTTTTTTTCTTATATATCAGCTTTCAAAGGACACATTTTGTTAACAGATAGCCTTGAATTATCTTCAAGTAGGTTCAAATAAATGAAGCGACCCATAGTTGTATCCATAAAAACTTAAATGCCAACCTCAGCCGTCGATATGCTCAACTAAGCCAAAAGAAAACTGCCTACATCTGTGCTCTATCGTTGGGTTTAATTTTTTATGTCGCAATTTCTAGTTTTATCGTCAAACATTTTGTTTTCCGTCACACTGAAATATTGGATCATAAAATTATTTTCATCGCTCTGAGGCACTGTAATCTTAAACGCAATCACTGTATTTTGGGAAATGTTGATTATGATCGGTGTGCGTGTTTATCCATATCGGTCCAGAGAATGAGATTTTTGGAGGATGCTGCCCTGATTCAGAATTTAGGAAATTATTGCTCTCACCAAATAGGATGACTGGCTTTAATCGCAGTCTCAATCTAATGTGGTGAAAAAGCAGTTTTGAAATTGTTTACTTGAATTTTTGGTAGGCTGCGAACTGTTTTGGTAAAATTTTAGAAAAGTTTTCGTATGAAATTAATATCTTGCGTGGCAACACTGATCTTAAGCCCAATGTGCAGATTCTGTGATGAGAAAGTCGCATCACTAGAGTACATATTTGGCACATACATATGAGCCTCTAATGTACTTTAGGAAGAAGAACAGATACCAGGTACTAGAGGAATTGGACGGTTATTACTCGACCGATTTTAACCGGTTTTTTTGGTTTGGCCGAATACGGTTTCTTTAAAATGCCCATTTTTTGAACACCGAATACGCCGGTTATTTTAACACGAATAATCGGTTCGT
This sequence comes from Wohlfahrtia magnifica, assembly GCA_023159175.1. Classification (NCBI taxonomy): domain Eukaryota; kingdom Metazoa; phylum Arthropoda; class Insecta; order Diptera; family Sarcophagidae; genus Wohlfahrtia; species Wohlfahrtia magnifica. The sequence continues at coordinate 1,929,531 of JAKWBJ010000040.1, read as the reverse complement.
TCAAATATGTATTATTTTTATTCGTTTTTATATATTTTTTATTACAAATATGCTTATCGTTTAAATATTTTTATAAATTGAATATCTAACGCCTTATTTTTATGTATACGACAACCCTAACGTCGAACAAAGAATGTGAAAACAAAGGTAGATCCAAAATGATATACACACTTGAGTAACAACAACTTTTTCACATTTTCTGTAAAAAAATATAAATTTTTTTTAAATGGGGACTGATGATCTTCAAAAGTGGCCTCCGAGTGGCAGATGTATTAGTAAGTAAAGTTTTTCACAGCGTAAGTGCTCATAACCAATCGCTAGCAATGTTGTAACGTGATACCGCTGTTGAAAATTGTCAGACGGTGTGGTCTGTGCCTGAACCGAGGACTTCTTGGTTGATAGGCGGGCTTCTTTCCTAACATACCACAGTGGCACATACTATTTAATACGTGGTGCATGCAATTATGTTTCTACTGATGTCCTCTAAAGTGTGAAAGTATTTGGAAACCGATGAAAATAAAAAAAGCTTGATTCTATAACAAGTATTCTCTGGGCGCTTACAAAATCCTCGGAAAAAACTTAATCACTGGATGAAATATTAGAAGCTGTGTTGTCGAGGAACAAATATCCGTTGAGACCCTAAAAACCCCAAACGTTGTTCCAGTATATCTACTTGTTAGAAACTGCAAGGAATACAAATTTATCAACTTTGTGTGCTAATGTAACAAGAATTGAGAAGAATTTTTTATAATAAAAGAACAGGCTAACCGGTTATTTGATTAATTTTTAACCGAGATCCGGTTTATTTTAAAATGTAACTTTTTGAATTCAAAAACCGGTTTTAAAAAAAATCGAATAATTGATTTCCATACTATGTAGTGAGTTGTCGCGGTATATGAGGTTGGAAGAGATATTATAGGGAAACCCTATATGGATGGAGAGCTGTGCAATTGATCGAGAGGTCGCAGTACCTCGATGATAATGATGATAATAATACCTTAGCTTCAATAGGTGTCTCCTCAAAGGGGAGATGAGAAAATGGTCAGCATCCATCGTGAGGAAACACTGGAACAACATTTAAGGCATGGATCACTCGAAAAGGTTTCTTGGACACTAAGAGAGCGAAGTATGCTCAGAAACTGCATAGGAAAAGCCTAAGAATACTTTCGGGCCGCTACGCCTTTAATAAGCACCTAGACAGGATTAATATATACCCAATACAAGCACCTGTAGATACTTTGGCTTCATCAAGTGTCTCCTGAAAGGACAGATAAGAAAATGGTCAGCATCCATCGTGAGGAAATATTGGAACGACATTAAAGGTCTGGATCACCCGAAAAAATTTCTTTGACACTAAGAGAGCGAAGTATGCTCAGAAACTGCATAGGAAAAGCCTAAGAATACTTTCAGGCCGTTACGCCTTTAATAAGCGCATGAACAGAATGGACGTATTCAACACTAGCACCTGTAGATTCTGTTGTGAGGAGGAGTAGGGTCAATGGAGTACTACACGCATATACGCAAGATGTGCAAAACTTACTGACGCTCCTATGGCAGGAGTGTCGGGTGATTACTTGGCGTACTGAGCGTGTGAATGGCAAGGGAAGACACATAGTGGCAGTAAAAAGGGCCGTCTAGGGTCTGAGACAACCTTACATTCACTTTTATAAGAGCCTGTTAATGTTTGTTTAAAAGACAGTAAAATGGCTATAAACGGGTTGTTTCAAGGCGGTTCCAAATAACTGTTTGTGTTTTTTGTGAGTAAAATCCGTTACTTTTCATATCTTTTGAAATATTTTCTATTTAAGTTTTTTAAAGTAGATTTCTATTTAAGAATCTCTGCTTTTCAGAATTTTAACTTCATATTGTTTTTGTATTCTTTTAAGTGCTTTTGTTTTTGTTTTTGTATTTATTAAACCTCAAGAGATATTTTTATCTCTTTCTCTCTACTATTTGCGTTTATTTTATATTTTGTATGTTTTAATTAAACTATTTCTCTCTCACCTATACTTAGACAATAACACACAGTCATAAATAAACTAACACACATATATACATACACACTTAGCAACATAAACAAAATAAAAATAAGTTAAATATTGTAGGGTACACAAATACAAAATATGTGGGAAAGAGGGTACTCGTAGTATGCGAGTTTTAGTTATAGACACAGGGAAGGTGTGTGTGTAGTAGTAGTAGTAGTAGTAGTACTGGCTGTTATAGCTTTGCTCTATGTTTTGTACTTTCGCCTGGGGATTTGGTTATTTGTGTTGTTCTTCAGTTGCTGTTGTTGTTATTTTATTTACCTGTTCCATTTTGTACAGAAACTAAAACAATTTTTTGTTAATTTTCCACATAAAAGAAAAAAAATTAAAAATTATATTTTCCAACGTTGATTAAAGTTGAATTTTATGGTAAACTTTTGAAAGTTCTGGTAAAGAGAGTTTAGTAAACACTTGAGCAGTTTTTAAGCACAGACTAGACTATAATGATCAAATAGCCAAGTTGAATGGTTTATTTAAACAAAAAGTATTCAAAACATTGCAAACCCTTTTACTCGCTTTATGTTTTAAATTTTTTAAAATTTAAAATTCCATTTGAAAAACATTGAAATCATAAAAAGGGAAAGAGTAACTGTGTAAACACTATTACAAGTTCATCAATCATCAAACGATTTTTATATGATTTTCATTGACAACAAAAAAAGAAAGAAAAAATGAAAAAACACAAATCCATAATACATTAGCGCGAGTATGTAAGCAACACTTGCTCACATACACACGCAACCAATATAATCCATGATGTCTTCCAATGATAACTCTGCAGCCAACATTCTTCTCTTCTCTTCATTTCGCGTTTTTCTTTCTTTACACAAACAGTGTGTGTGTGTGTTTACGTAGACGAAATACAGAGCTTTTGCTTTGCTTACGCATTTTTGCTACATAACGTGGCATGCAACCAAAAATAATTGTATAATGCATCAAATATCACTGAATTCTTTCTTTTATTTTATTTTATTTATTTTTTGGTTTCTTTACAACACTTACAGACATACATGGACACACACATGCAAACACACACAAATGCCTTTCATTTATCATTCATATGACAGCAACAACTAACGATTTCAATGCATCGAAATCCCACTCTGTCTCTTTCTCTCTCTCTATCTCTTTCTTCTCGTAGTTTCTTTATATATTTATAGGAAAAGAGTGTATTTGCGTGTGTGTGTGTGTGCATTTTCAATAAAAGTAAAACATATTTTACATCATCACTTATCATCACAACCAACAAAGATACTGAGAGACGAATTGAGTGATTGTCAGCATATGAGTAAAAGTGTATAAATAAATGAATGAATGCGAAAACATAAGCCAGGGATGGATATAATAATTGCTATGGGTTTCAGATTAGAAATAGCATATTTTGTAAAAGGAAAATAATTACCGAAAAATAAAAGTTTTCAAAAAAGTTAACGTCATAAAGCTAACTGCCCTCCAAAAAGATTGCAATGTCAGACTCTTCGATAAGGCCAGAAGATCTGCTACAATCCAGATATTAGGTGCGTTGCATACCACCCTTATAAGGGCTCTTTTTGTATTGTTTGGATGGTTGCCTTCGGTGATGCTTGTTAGGTGACGAGCCAAGCTTGTAGCGGGTAAGACTGAACGCCCTATCACGCTGACATATTATCCTCTATGGAAACTCCTCTATTCTATTTGAGGAACCCTTAATACTGGATGATATCGACTATGTCTCATCTGGACTTGAACTGTATAGAGGATGCTGCGTCATGATTGCTAGTAGGATTGATAAGGCCTCTGGCTCTCTCATCCCCAGCGGTTCAGTGGATGTCTATACTGACGGTTGCAGATTAGACAACAGGGTGAGTAGTGGAGATTTTTCCAAGAAGCTCAATATTGATGTTTCCCTTTGCCTTCCGTACTACTACAGTGTGTTCTAAGTCGAAGTAATGGCCATTATTCATGCTGTAGAGTGTCGGGGTAATGGCGCTCTACCGATAACATACATATATATCTGTTCTGATAGCCAGGCGGTAATCAGATCTCTTTTGGGTGTGACCTTCAACTCTAAGTTGGTCAGGGACTACCATGATCCCTTGTGGCATTATCACGACAATTTTGTGTACACCTTACCTGGGTTCCTGGTCGCAGAGACATCCCGAGCTCGTTGGGGCGGGTACACTTTTTCCGGGCATTCATCATCACTTAAGGGTGAGTGTGCCTCTTACCTCCGTTAGGCTTGCGACCAAGCGGAGCTATTTATTGAACGCTGAAAGAGCCTGGGTGGAATTTGACTCTTGCTTTATTGCCAGACTCACCTGGCGTACCAATCAACTGCTTCCTCACCGATTATTGCATCATAGGCAGACACGAATAGGATGTGGATTGCCTGAGAAGGAGGACTGGGACTTCTTATACTGGCTCTCCCTTTCTCGATAGCTTATCTGAGCTATCGATCCGTTGGATCAATAGTCAGATTAATTAGACTGTCAGGCTGGTTTCCGATCTAATCTAGTGAAGTACGGTGTCTCTGTTTGATCACCATAACTCTGCTGAATAGACAAGGACAACGTGTTATGTGGTATCACAAAGGGCCGCTACGCGTGCTTAATTATGTCTTGTTCAGCGAGGCTGCCACTCCCTCCTATATTATCCTATCCTATCCTAACGTCAACATTGAAGTACAATATGTTAGATAGGCCTAACACGGTTTACAGCTGTTGACTTTGCCTCTCCCCATGTTAGGTTGTTCTGTCTCAGTTCTTGGATAATTGTGCGTCTCCAAGTGTTTTTTTATCGATCACGATTTCTTGAGCCTTGAGGATTCCAATAGAGTGACATTCTAGTGTTACATTCTGGACTTTTTCGGATCGTGTGACCGATCCATTCCCACTTTCTTTTCCTTATCTACTTCAGTATGGGTTCCTCATTAGTCATGCTCCACAGTACTGTGTTACTTATGGTGTTAGGCTGTGGCACCTGTTAATGAATACCTGGAGCTTCTGTGTGATGTTATTCGATACAAGCCAGGTTTCACTGCCATGCAGCAGTACCAATTTAACAAATGAGTTGAATATTCTGAGCTTAGTTCGTTTGGATATATGTGAGCTTCTCCATACTGACTGCAGTTGTCCAAATGCCGCTGTCGCTTTGTTGAGCCTGTTATCTACGTCTGTTTCTGCGCCACCGTTTGTAGTCATTGTACTTCCTAGATAGTAGAAGTTATCTACATACTCGACTCGCTGACCCTGTAGCATGATGTTTTCCGTGCTCGTATTGTTTATTCTTATGGCCTTGGTCTTCTTGATGTTTATCTCAAGCCCAACACTACGAGCTAATATTTCCAGATCCTCCAGTTTCTACTACATATTCGAAATCTTATGCAAGAGTAGACAAATGTCATCTGCATAGTCCAAGTCTTCGAGTTGGCGTGAGATACTCCATGTGATTCCTCTTCTTTTCGAACAGATTTTGCTCAGTATGTCATCCAGCACGATGGTGAATAGCTCAGATGATAGTGGACATCCTTGTTTAACTCCAGCATTGGTGTGGAATGGTTGGCTGATGTTCCCGCTGTGAAGAACTGAAAGTTCTGCATCCTCGTACATCGCTCTTATTATTCTAATTATCTTCTCGGGTGCTCCTTTGGTTTTTAGTGCTTTCCATATAGCCGTTCGCCTGATGGTATTAAACGCTTTCTTGAAATCGACGAATAGTAGATACAGGGGGGTACGCCATTCTATGGACTGGTCAATGATTATTCGTAAAGTGTTGGCCTGATCTACGCAGCTTCTATTCGGTCTGAAGCCAGCTTGTTCGTCTCGCAGTATGCTGAAGCATAATACAGGGGAGGCTTCGGAGCAGAATAGACAACTTGATTATCCCATACATAAAAATGAGTGCTCGTACTGTTACGAAATATGGCCATTTGTTGCGGCTCTATGATCTTTCTATAAATTACAGGGAATAAAATATAGGATGTTTTGTAGTTGCATGAGAACTATCGCTATTGATAACTATGGTTTATTAGTTGAGAATATAAACTGTGTTGTCATTTCTGTTAAGTGAGGTTTGGAAAGTCATAATAAAATAAACGCTTCCGAATTGCGAAAATATACTCCGAAAAAAATCTGCTCGCGAAGTTCATAGAGCGCTTTTTTAAAGACTTATGTTCAGTAATGAATGCGGCTTTCATGCTGGCAGCATCATCATTAGTCCTATTTTCTTTCGAAATGAGCAAGGAGCTGCCGTTAAAGTCAATGGCGAGCACTATCGAGCCATGCTGACTGAATTTTTATTTCCAAAAATATCTCAGCTAAACATTAACGACATTTGACTCCGAGCTTGCCATGCAGCGTGCTTAACAAACGACAGAAGTGGTCCTGATCACTGGCTCTCTCGTTTGTGTGCTTTAAGGTCTTTGGAGCATTGGAAGCGAATATTCAAGCCACCATTTACGATGTACGATAAGATTTATTGGAAAAAGAAGTCAAAAATTGCACAATTGACCAGAATTCATATTTAAAATCATAAAAAAAGCTCTCAAAAAACACACTAGGGAGCAATATAGGCAGAAATACAGTGGTAGTCACAACATTTGCAACCGATCGTCGGACACAAATTCTTCCTTTTGATTCTCGAAGACTCGTCAGACCAGAATATTGTTTTCCATTGTTTTGGAGTCCAATTCGCATGTGCTCGTACAAAGTTGAGAAAAATTTCTTTATACTTTTCGGATATAAGGACATTCTTTGCATCCTTTAAACTTCTGAAACCTTATTACCTGGCTCTTCTATTAATGATTGAAATACCGACAATAATGGAAGTATCAGTTTTCGCTTCTCCAGGTACTACTTTATATTATATTTCACCAACAAAATTTTGATTTTGTTGTCTTAGTGTACTAATGTTACGAGGTCTTACTCCCTTATGCACCGTATGGATATTGCCATTATTGTCTTTAAGCCAAATTGTTGATTTTGAAATAGAATACTTTAGTGAAATTTCTTGGTATAAAATTCTGCTTCGAAAATCATGCAAAATTCTGATTTTTAATTCAGAATTGTGTTTGCTGCCGGTCATTTTTTCAAAACATCAAGGCACGAGTATCAATTTAAGTAAAAATGTTATTTCTTGAAAAGCTGAATGACTAATGTAGGATTTTTTAATTAATCACAAATGACAGAAACTCACATCATGAAAATGCAATTTAATTAAAGTCATTCGTAAGGGTTTGTAAGTAAAAAGTTGTTCATGTAGAGTAAAAGAGGTGAGAGTTGCAAAAGTTTTGAACAGCAATAGGTAGACTCTCTTGCCCAAAAATGTCATTTTTGTTGTTGTCTTTAATCAGAAGATAATTTCTTCCCGCTATAATGAAACGCAATCAACAAAGTTATAAATTTGGCAAAAATCAAGGATTAGAAACAAATCGGAAAGAAACTGGAATACAGCTTTAGTTGTAAATGTTTTGACCACCACTGTATACTATCCTTAGCAAGATTCCACTGAAGTAAATTATTTTCTAATTCGAAACAAGCAGTAATCTGATCAATTTGGGCTTAGGTCTACAAAGAAAAATCTCTAGCTTTTCTTATAATATCGAATATAAAGCAATTACTCGTGTCATTATGTATAACAAATAACACTGTTTAGTTTTCATAGGAAAAGTTATTTATTTAATTTAATTACGCTTTTAATTTAAGAGTTTGCTTTAATTAATACACCACAACATCCATCTCTGACGCGAATAAATGAATGCATGGAAGAGTCATATAAATGGAATAAAATGTACACAAAACAGCCATGTTAATATTACTTGCACATCTACCACTTACACACACACACTTGTACAAAAACTTTTTTTATATGCACTTATAGAAGTGCATGCACACACCCAGCTGCTCACAAACGCAGCTCGCATAAACACCGATTTCGTTAAAAAAAACTCTGTTTGGCTTATAGTTGCGTTTCGTTTTCTCTATTTTTAAGTTATTGTTGTTGTCTAGATGAAAACGATGATGATGATGATGATGAAATGTCGCCGTTATTTGTCGCATATTTATGTATGTGAGAGTATGTATGAGATTCTGTTGATGTTGTTTACTACAAGCAGTAAATAGATTATATGTTTGTGTGTGTATGTATTTTTATATATAAAATGCATATGTCTGTTATAAAATGATAACATTTTTTTATAATTTCATTCATATTTTTTCTTTTTTTTTGCCAATTTTTGTTGCAGTTCACTCACTGCCATCTTGTCAATGCTTTAAATTGTGAGTTCGTTACTTTTGCTGTGCGGGAAGTTCGAATTGATGTTTCTTTTTTTCTCGCCTCAAAGCAAAATTACATACAATTCAATCGAATAAGAAATAAGATGTATTGTTGCTGTTTTTTTATATATATTTCTCTCTCTTTAAAGTTTATTTTTATTTTTTAGCAAGACTGTATTGATTTGTTTACTTTTCGAGTGAAACCTATTTTAATATTAAATTTGTTAGTGTTTGTGTTGTGCTCTAAATACTGTGTGTTGTTTGCCAATAAAGACTTAAAGAGGGACGTGGGTGTATTTCTTAATAAATTGCCAACCATTAACACCAGTGTTTATAACTTATGGATGACTGTTCAATTGTTTCACGATTTAATCATTAAGGTCATCTGTTACACTTGAGGGTCTAAGGATAGTAGATACACTTGGTGTTAGGGTGACCCTAGTTGTAGTAGTCCAATATTATGTTTAAAAATTTCTTTTATCTGGTTGTAGATTTGAATTTTTTTTAAGAATCTAATGGTTTTACAAGATTTATATTTAATTTATTGAATTAAAAAATAAAGAAGAAATAATGTAATATGTGTGACTAAATATCTGCAATTCAGTAAACCCTAAAACTATAAACTTGAATTCAGCTAAAGAAACATAAACACCTACCCTGCCTTTCTACTATATGTCTACACAGCGTCCCATTGTGACTACTACAGATAGAGCAGTGACTGACTGACTGCACACTCAATAACTTTAGCAACTTTATTAAATCAATAACACCGACCAACTCTTCTATACACACATACACTCTTAAGCTCACATTTATAACACAAACATTGTTATTTGTTATTGTATTATAAGGAGCTTGCAAGTATAAACGTACATATATAAGTATGTATGTGTGTATGTGTATATATCTATGGTGAGTATTTAACTTTGTACAACCACTCTATTGTCACCATCATCAACAATTTTTTATCATTATTATCACAACTTGTCTCTTTATATTTAATATTGTTGTTGCTGTTTGTTGTTGTTGTTGTCATCGCAGCTGAGGTTGTTGTTGTTGGGTCATTAAGTGGATTAAGTATAACCATCAATAGCATATGTTACCATTGTTTACACACTTTATGAGTGTTTAAATGAGTCTTTCCCTCTCGCTTGCTCTCTCTGTCCTTCACTCTAGACTTACGTTATTTTATTATTCTCTTCTTCGTTGCTTCGTTGCTTTCGCAATGTTTCTTTAAATTGTTTATGGACTGCTTGAGAGATAAATTTGTTAAAGAGAGTTGTTAGAGTTGCCTTAAGCGTAGGAAAACATTAAACTGTGTTAACACATCGCGTTGACTTTATGAAAATAATTTGAGCAATTAGTTTAGCTTTTCCCATCAAATGGGATTTTAATTTTTTTAAGTTTTTTAAAAATGAACAAAAAAAAAAACAAGAAAAACAATTTGTCAATAGACCATAAAAGAGTTTTACAAGCATTTTTCATTAAGAATAAAACAAAAATTTGAGATTTTGTGCGCATCGCTTGTACAAATTAGCAAATACAATAGTCTTAGAAGACATTTCATTTGGCGTTTAAATATAAAAAAAATTTTAGGGCAATTTTTTAGACGCCGGCTGCGAACGGCAGATGCATTAGTTAGAGAAGTTTCTCATAGCGTAAGTATTCATAAGCAGTCGCAAGCAATGTTATGAGATGATATTGTCAGATGGTTTGGCCTGGGATTGAACCAAGGACTCCTCAGTGGGCTTATCTCCCGTATCCCGCAGCTTCTTCGCGGCCAACTGACATCACCATTTATCACCATATCAATTAAACGGCAATATATCGATTGTGGCATGAGATATGTGGCAAGTTGCACCGTCCTGTTGAAACCAAACATCGTTCACATCAATACAGTGAAAAGCTGGCACGAAAAATCAGTTATCATGGTACGATAGATGTTTCCATTGACCGTAATGGTTTCGCCGTCCTCATTTTTAAAGAAATATGGGCAAATGATGCCTCCGTTCCACAAGCCGTACCAAAATGTCACTCGTAATGGGTGCATTAGCTTCTGTAAGATGACAATTTTGCTTATTAACATACCCACCAAGATTAAAATGAGCTTCACTCGCAAAGATTATTTTTTTTTTTTGGCACAATTGACATCATCGTGCAGTTTCTCGTTGGCCCATCTAGCGAAGCGAAAACAAACCGATTGAACTTTGTAAGGCGTCATACCGAGATCTTTTCGCAAAATTCGACATAAAGTGGTGTGCGAAATGTTCAATTCTTGAGAACGATGACGAGCTGATTACGGATTCTCACGCACGCTCTCAGCCACAACTTCAATAATTTCGGATGTATGCATTGTACACACACTCTTACGCCTTGTCTTTAGCAATAAACTTGCGTATACCGGGCACTGTTGGTTCTTCTCTGCTACCAAATTTCTTCTCTGCTACCAATTTTCGAGCATTTGTCTTTATTTAGGAAATAAATTCCCAATAAATACCAACGTTGTTCAAGCGTAAAACGATTAATTTCGTTCTGTAGAGATAATATACTGAATCTTGTGCCAGATTCGAAATAACCGCTGGTTTAAATTTAAACCGATAGATGGCCCACCCGATATAAAACCACTATATTTTACTTTAACTCCCGCTAGAGCAGAAGGCACCAACTATAATCGTTCTCCTTTGCTCTTGATTCTAGGCTTTATTTCTAAGTTAGTTCCATGTTTAGTTAAGATATAAATGTGGGTCACTGAAGGATCCTGACAAGTCTGGAAGCTTTTAATAGAGTTCACTACACACCACTGTGCTATGATTTCTAAGTGAAGTTCCGGACAGGAGATGGGAGAATGGGAAAATAGTGTAAAGACTCTGAGAAGATTTTCACGGATGGCTCCAAGTTAAATGGAGCTGTGGGTGAAAGTATATTCTTGGAGTCGGCGAATATAACTCACTCTATAAGGTTACTTGACCATTGCACCGTCTTTTAGGAAGAGGTATCGGCCATAAGAGCGGCCTTGATGATCATTGGAAAGGGCAATGTCTCCAACAGAGATATTAGCATACTCTCGGATACCCAGACGGCTGCAAGAGCTCTAGAATCTCACAAGATGATCTCAAAAACAGTTATGAACAACCGCAGATTTCTCAATGAGATGGCTGAGCAGTATTATGTTCATTATATATGGGTTCCAGGTCACAATGACCTGGACATGGCACAACTATCGAACTCACGAGCGAATTTTTCACATTGGGAATATCATTAGTAACTTGTAAGCTCATTATTCACAATAAAGTAATAGACTCTGTCAATGCCGCATGGGCAGCTTCGGCAAATCTGGCCTAAGCTCCAAAGAAGCACATTCAGCATAGTTGTCGGTGTCATTACTGGGTATTGTATAATAGGCACTCAAGCCAGGAGGCTGGCACTGGGTCACCTGGCCTATGATTTCTGTAGAAGCTGTAGAAATGAGTAGGAAGAGGAAAAAATTCTTCACCTACTGTGCACATGCCCAGCAAAAGTAGTAGAAGAAAGAGGCACCTGGTTTTGTACCATGCGACTGGGCTTACGGAACAGTCAATTACGAACATTTGTGAGCTTAACGGTTTTATTGTGAGTTTCTGGTGGTTCCAGGTATAGTAGATGATGATCCATTGTGGTATCACAACGGGTCTTCGAGTTCCTATGCCTGCCCCTAAGAGAAGGGCAGGCCACTTCTATCTACCTACCTACCTTAGTTAAGAGATCAAATCTCGGATTTCGTGTAACGCTTCAAAGCAATCACAAGGTATTTTGAAAAAGTGTTGCCAATTCACCATTAAATACCCTTTCACTAGAAAGAAATCGAAGACAAAGCATTCTCTATGATATACAAAACGGAAGAGGTGTAGCATGCGCTCTTGCCGCATCTCAAAACACCTGGAAATTTGATGCTCTTATGTAAAACTCAACAGATTCCAGCTTTATAGGTCTGCTTTATCAATGTTATGAGTTTAGGTGGGATGTTTCTTTTACATAATGTATCTCAAATGTAGTCAAGGTTGACACTGTTGAAGGCGCTTTCAAAATCAATGAATAGAAAATGGAGGTTGGCTTATCAGCTGGATGGTGTTTATGTGATTTGCACACGAAAGGCCACATTAATAGTGAAAGCAATTATCTTTAATATTGTCGGCAAAACGAGATATACGCCAGTAAAAACAATTCTTCGTTCTTTGCAATCTTAAAAATAATACCATCCTTCTAAAGTCTTCTGCAACCAGACATGGGATATTAGAGGGTAAACATGATTTTCAGCAGGGAGAGCGGGATCAGCCCTGCATATCTCAGTCAGTATAACAATTTGTATCCTATTTGTTTGGTCTGAAAACGATTTAGAGGTCTATTTAAAGAACAATTTTTCTTTAAGACTTTATATTATTAATTCCCGTAACATTCCATGAAGGAACATGGAGACTTCTCTCAGTCAATGAGCTGCACCCGATTCTATTTTTAGACTCACTGAAAGGGAGCTACAGGTTAACGCCGGCTCCGAACGGCAAATGTATTAGAGAAGTTTTCAATAGTAAGTAATACTCATAACCAGTTACTAGCTAATGTTATGAGGTGTTGCCGCTGTTGAAAAAACTTGTTCTTTTTTCAAATGGTCTGGCCTGGTATTGAACCAACGATTGAACCGACGACCTTCTGGTTGGTAGGCGGGTGTCTTACCTACCATACCACAGTGGCACAGTAATTCTTTAAGAATTACTCTTCAGTTTTTTTTTTTAATTTTTCTTTAAAGACTACTTACTTACTGGCTCTTTAAAAAATATTTTGATTTTTATTTTCTTAACTCACTTCGTCTTTACTATTTTGACACCAGTTCTTGGCCGATGTGTGTGTGTATGTATGCTGGTAAGACTATAAGAGAATTAAAACAAATGAGAAGTTGTCGTAATAATGAACAAATTTCATTTGTCTTCGATTTAAAGAGCAATTTTTTTTCTTTTATTGTTTGCAACACAAAATATGTTTTCGAACTTTTCATTTCCTGTTGCGTGGCTGTTACACACACAAGAATATACCACTGAAGAGGGTGAAAGAGATGGAGGATGTTGGAATTTCAAATTTCTTCAATTTGAAGTTTTTGAAAATTGAGTTTAACTAGTATTTATCGAAAAGTTGTTGTTCGATAAGGGTACGGCAGTTTTAATAAGCATTTCATTTCAGTATCTCGTTATATGAGAGCAAGAGTACTAATACTAAAGCAGTTATACACGTATGAAGAGTATTTTTAGTTGGTGTATCTTGTCATAAGTATCAGTGCTTGTTTTTTATGTGAGTATGTGTATGTATAAGAACGTATGTTTTTTGTTGCAGTTTGTTCAATTGTGCAAGTTTGTACGGGTATGTGTATAGATGTGTTGTTTACCGTTATATCTATAATATAATACTTATACGTATATCGTATAGTATGTATGGCTGTGTATTTTGGTTTTTTTCTTCCTCTTCTTAATATCGTGTTATTGACATCAACAAATGAGTTTAAATAAATAACTTGCAGCTCAATGAATTGAAAATTTATTTCTTTATTAAAAAACCAGTGATACAGTGAGAGAGATAGAGAGATAGAGACAGAAAGACTATCTTTACTATCACTACTACTATCAAATACTCACTTTACGTTAACTTGTGTATTTTCCCACTCTCTCTTTTTCTCTCTATAGAAAGTTGTTACTTTTTTATGTGTAAGAGAGTGTGAAGCCATGGCTGCGGTGTATATGAGTTTGTATGATTATTTGCAGTGTTGCCAATTTAGCGCCTTTTGCGCTCTATTTAGCGCGTTTCAACTACTGAAAAGTCGCATTTTTTCTCTTTAGCGCTTTTTATAAAAAACGCGCTAGATTAGCGCTTTTCTATTTGCATTTTTTTAATGAAATAGAATGTCATTAAATTCAATAAACTCATTAATTCGTATAAGCTAGACTGCGATTTATAAATGCTCCTGATAGTCCTTACGTAGATAATGGTGAAAACCGTGGAATCCGATGGAACTTCCCACATCACCTGGAAGATCTTGCATATGCCGATGACATACATATGTCTGTTATAATCAGGACACATGCAGCCGTGTACATTACCGAATCGTGTACAGTTGAATTAACGATTAACTCCGGGAAGACTAAGGTCTAAAGATAAATTCTCTCGACCACATAACGGAAAATGTCGAGTCTTTCAGCTACCTCGATAGTGTAATCTCGTTAGATGGCGGCGCTTCCAGTGATATCCTGAGGAGAATGTTGCGAGTGTTTGTTAAAACCGTATGCTCAACTTGCAGCTGAAGGACTTAAGAAGAAGAAGAGTGGAAGTGATATCAATCACAGCTGCATGCCATAACTCAAAACCATATAAAAATGGATTTCACACACGAGTTCAAGATGTGATTTATCGCCATTGAAGAGATATGTATCATTTAGTCGGCCAAAAGATTGACTGCCTAGGTTTAATCAGGATGCTGCCGAAATAGCAAACAAACCCAAATTTCTGTTTCCAATTCGCAAAATCGATGTGATATTAGCGTTGATTCCCATAATTTTTGTTTTGAAAAAACTCAAGCCCTCTCTGTATGCTTCTGCCTGTTAAGAATACAGCTTTCCTGGCATATCTCTGAGCCAGGAGATATACCGTTTTTCAACCCACAATGGTGGACAACGTTAAACAACAGTGGAGAACATAACCTTGTCTAACACCATCTCTGATATGCATTTTCTTAGAATAGATTTTTTTTTTTAAACTTACGAGTAAGTATTTATCTGGCAGATATATAAATTATAGTTTAACGCTTTTTAGCGTCTTTTGAGTACGAGGTCTGCGCGTTTTAATCACTAAAAGTTGGCAACACTGATTATTTGAGTGTTAGTTAGTTGGTTGGTTGGTTGGTTTTTCTTCATGATTTCAAGCATTCACTTTATTATGAGTTTTTTTTTTAGATTTTTTTGTTTGTTTTGTTTTTTATTTACGTTTTTATTTTCAATCTATAAATAAATTTATCATATTTTTTATATTTTGTTTGTAGTAAAATAAAAATATAAAAAAAAACTCGAGTGCAAGAGGGTATGAGCTGTTGAAATATTTTCGCTTTTTTTTTAAACCAAAATTTGAAAAGAGTCCTTTATGTAGTTACCGCTATATGATATATGTATGTATGTTTGTATGTATTGTATGTATGTTATCATATCCTGGTGTGTATTATTATTATTTTTGGCCAACATCTCTTGTTACTTTTTCATTTTATTTCATTTATGTTCCCTTCTTTTTCTTACTGTTGCTGCTATGTACTGCTGTTGTTGTTATTATTGTATTTCATTCATATATTTTTTCTCTCTCATTTTTACAAAAAAGTAAATGAAAAATTAAAACATCCGTTTTCATTTAAAAATAAAATTTATTATGATTCATTTTTATTCATTACTTTTCATTATTTTGTTGTTGTTGTTGTACGGTTGTTGCTATTGTTGTTGTTCTTGTTCTGCTTGGTCAAATGTAAAGATCGTACTCTTGTATTAAGCTGTAGTTGCTATTGTGGTTATTGTTGTTTTATTAGTAGTAAAATGAAAAGTTTCTCCCATTCTTACGCTTGAACTAAAGCAGAACAGTGGGTTAAAAGTGCTAAAAAGATAAATATAATTTTATACATAAACTAACGGGTCCGCCATCTAACGGTTTTTTCCAACTAGTGCTTACTTAGCTCATGTCTGATTTGACAGATGACTAGTTTTATCCTTCCGCTGAACAAATATGGTTGTATATACGCTTTTTTCGTTTTGCTAAGCGGGCCTGCGATCGACTTACAGAAGATGCCGATTTCGCCAAAAACAATCATCTTTTCAGATGAAGCTCATTTTGATCTCGGTGGGTATGTAAACAAGCAAAATTGTTGCATTTGGGGCACAGACAACCCGCACGCATAATTTGAAAAGCCGATACAGCCAAGACGAGTCACAGTTTGGTGCGGATTTTGGTCCAGAGGCATAATTCGAAAATGAGCAAGGAGTAGCCGTTACATGTTCAACGAATTTTTGTTCACAAACATTGCAGAGGAGGATATTAGCAACTTTTGGTTTCAACAGGACGGCGCTACGTGCCACACAGTCGAAGCTGCACTCCATGTTTTGCGCCCTGTTTAAAAAAAAAAACTTATTTGGTGGACCCTGTAGAAAGAATAGGTAGTAGATCATCCAATACATTCTTGACAACATACGGCATTAAATCAATGCGCTACTGCGATATAAACTTTAGTTGGTAATTTTAGAGAATTTTCTATCTGAGCCTATAAGCTTAGATGCCATAAAATAACTTCTCTATTAGTTGTCGTGATATAGGAACTAAAGAAAATAAAGTTTTTAAATCTTTTGCTAGGAACGCTTAAGTAACACTTCTTCCAATATTAGTTTATAGTTGCAATGGCTGTAGAAATTCTGGCATATGCCCTTGGACTTACCCCTGTATTAAATGCTGTAGTATCCAAGAGAAGAACACAAGGGTATATTGCAACTACTTCTTCTCTTAAAATGTTAAGACTCGGTGCAAAAGCATATCATTAGTAAAAATTAAACCCCCCCCCAATAAATATTTAAAAGTTTTTCACTTACAAAACCTGAATTTGTATATCTTGTTTAAATGGGAAGCAATTTTTCCATAATCTCTTAGTGCAATGAAAATTGCATTATATATGCGATTAGACATGTACTGTTTACCGAAATATGAACATTTAAGGATTTTCCATTTTCAAAACCTGAAAGTCTCTGTATTATTCGAAAGAGAACCTAATTTCGCAATTTTTGAGATTAGACGCGTAGTTACCGAGATATGAACATTTCAAAATTTTAAAACCTAAAACTTAAGTTTTGTTTGAAAGGGAAGCCATTTCTTCAAAGTCTCATAATGCAATAACAATTTCGCTGTTTTAGCGATTAGATGTGTATGTACCGAGATATTAACATTTGAAGACTTTCCGCTTAGAAAAGCTGGGGGCTTATTCTGGTATACGTATACGAACGAATTCTTATTCGATCGGCGGAGTTTTTGACTATTTCGAATTCTCTTCTTCGATCACGAATAAAATAAATCGAAATTTCCGATAATTCGCACGTAAACTTGCGAGTTCTTACACCAGGAAATTAATTTAAAAACGGAGTTGGAAATTGATTTTTATTAACTATACGCTGATCAAGAATATAAATAGGTGGTAGGCCGACTTAAGAGCAAGTTTCTTGCAAGTATGGAAAAAATTTTGACTGCATCAGGCTTAGAAGTCCCTGTCAAGGGTCTAAAAACTTTAAGTTTTTAGATTTCGACTTTCGCTAAGAAAAACAATAATTAAAAAAATACAAAAAATATAGAAGAATTATTTTTACTTCTGTGGGGTTTGAACCTAAGCTGTTTGTCTTCTATTCAAGCATCATAACTACTACACCAGGCCACTACGTCTACTATAAATTTTTGAATATTTTATCTAGTGTTGCAAAACTATTTTTTTGTAATCCTTTTACAACACTTAAGTAATAATTCTATTCGTTTCACATCGAGTTAGAAAATTATTAGAAAATTTTACGATTTCGAAATTGTTTTCGATTCGAATTTCATTTCGATAACGAATGTTAGAATAAGGCTTTATTCGAAAGAGAAACTACATTTTCAAATATTTTTGTAATAATTTTTCAATACATTGAAAATTTCGCTAATTTCGCGATTAGATGCATATTTACGGAGAAAATTTATATCTTACTAAAGCAACCCAGGCCGCTTTGCTAGACAGTACAATAATATAAGTTTAAATCAATAAAGAAAAAAAAAATTTATTGTACGATTGTTGTTGGTCGTAAACGAAATTTTTAGTATTGCCATTTTCACAAAAAAAAAAAAAAAAAAAAACATCCAATTTACAATTAACCGTTTGAAAGTATAGAAACATATAAGTTATGTCGCATTTTCAACGACTGACCTTGAGAGTCATTCCAAAAGCCAAGGGAACGGAAAACCGTAAAATTAAAATTTTGTGATGACTAGTATTTGAAAAGATTTTCTGTTAAAATACAATTTTTGCAATTTCGATCGGCATATAGAATATAATTTTCCATTAAATTATAATATAATTTTCCATTAAACTCAAAAGATCGAAATTTTGACCGGAAATGCAAAATATTTATTCCGTTAAATAAAAAAAAATTTTAAATTTTTACCGGAAATGTAAAATAATTTTTGGCGTTTAATTTAAATTTGAAAATATATGACCGGAAATGTTAACATATATACCGGAAATGGAAAAGAAAATGCACCCTTAAATGAAAATTAAGAATTTTTGGACCGGAAATGAAATATTTTTCTCCTTAAATTTAAATTTTTGCAGATTACGCAAAATATAAATCTCAACCGGAAGTACAGAGTATAATTTTTCCGCTAATTTAAAAAATTTCAAATTTAGACCGGAAATACAAACATTATTCATGTGTATTTCAGGGCAACATTTTATAATTTTTTAATTTAACAGAAAATTGTATTTCGTACTTCCAGTCTGCATATTCTTTAAATTTGAAATTTAACTGTGAATCCATATTTCGCATTTCCGGTCTACACTTCCTGTCAAAATTTCAAAATTTTGAATTAAACAGAAAAAGTATATTTTTTTTTATTCTATTGTTCAGCAACGGTAAGCATTTATGTTACACGTCTAATTGCAACAATAGCGGAATTATCATTGCATTAAGAGATGAGGAAAGAGTGGCTTTTCTTTGTAGCAAGGCCTACATTTTCGGGTTTTGGAAATGGAATACAGCTCATATTTCATATTTAAGAGTAGTCAATGAAGGAAAAAATGTCTTCATATAATCGTGGGTGCTCTGTATTTTGAGATGCTCATATCTCGGTAAGTAAGCGTCTAATGACAAAAAAATGTCATTGCCTGATTAGAGGGACAATCCGGCCGATAAACATGATATCGAGAGTACACTTTTTCCTGTTGAACGACATTCGGGTCATAATCAAAGTTATGTGAATGATTTCTTTAGAGCTTGTGAACCGACTGAGGAAGAAGAGGGCGTGGCCCAATTTGTCAGTGTTCGTCTCCTGCTTGCCATAGATTTTCTACATTTATTTCGCCCTTATAATACCGTAAATATATCAAAGCTATCGACCCTTGCTATAAATGATTTCTTTAGAGGGTGTGAACCGACTGAGGAAGAAGAGGGCGTGGCCCAGTTTGTCAGTGTCCGTCTCCTGCTTGCCATAGATTTCCTGCATTTATTTCGCCCTTATATTATCGTAAATATATCAAAGCTATCGACCCTTGATATCAGGCTGTTTTGCTGGTTTCCTGCTTAATTTAGGGCAATACTATTTGTGTGCGAAGTCTCTGTTCTAACTACACTATGCAACAAGAATAAAACTTTGGATAAAAACTATAAATTTTTTATGCGCTATGGTCGCCTAACTTCCAAAAATCATCAGCATTTCAGATTCTATGGATAAGTTTTCTTTTTAGATTATTTTTTCTAAATTTAAGATTTTTGAAGAGGCTGCTTCATACATCTTTTAATAACAGCAAATGACTTATTCGATTTCGTTAAGCTATATGTCAAAAAATTGTAAATTACATCAGCTTTAAGTCATTCTAATGTCATTTTTTAATATAACCGATATTTTTTGAGTTATTGAGAAACAAATCACAAAAAAATTTATTTTTTTGGAATAATGATGACATCTTTCATTTCTAAAAATTCACAAAAAATGGAAGGTAGCAAATATTTACCAGTTTGGCTATTTATTCGGAAAGTTGCGTATAATAGAAATAAAATAAACCATAATTCATGAAAATCGATTGGTAAATACATATTTTATATCCAATAAAGTGAAAGTACCTAGTTTTGAACATACAATATGATTGTTGTAATTGTTTGTAATGGGTGTCGTATAAGCGATTTTTTCTTCAAAATTTATAAAAATCACTCATACGCTAAGGGGAACTTTCGGCAATTACAATATAATTAGACAATTATAAGACGTAAAATTTCACGTTTTGAAAATGGCAAATCTTGAAATGCTGATATCTCGATTAAAACAGGTCTAACCGCAAAAATAACGAAATTTTCGTTGTATTAAGAGATTATGAGGAAATGGTTTCCCTTTTAAACACGACATACATCTTCTTATTTTGAAAAATGGAGAATCTTAAAATGTTCACATCTCGGTAGCAACGCGTCTAATTGCAAAAATAGCGAAATTTTCATCGCAAAAAGATTATGGAAAATGGCTTCCACTTCGAATTTTTCACATTTTAAAAATGAAAAAAAAAATTTACGTGAGAACATCAAAAAAGAAGAAGAAAAGAAATTATGTGCAACGCGCCTTTGGCACAGTCGTCTCCGGGGACTCGGTGAAACTTTATACTGACTTTTCAGTGGAACTCTTTCTAAAGAGCTTAACTTTAGTATATATCTCCGCCTCCCGAAACACTGTAGCATGGTAATGGGATGTTGCGACATCGGCTTATATATACAGGTTCCTGGTTACAGGGATATACCGGAAAATTTTGTCGCCTATGAACTTTCTAGAGAGAGCACCCTTTTTCCTGTTGCCGACACTCGGAGTGCTATCAAAGTTATACGAATGATTTATGTCGAGGTTATAAACTGATTGAGTAAGAAGAGAGAGCGGCCCACTTTGTTTGTCAGTGTCCGTCTCTTAATTTTCCATTTAATTCGCACTTTTTCGATAGTTTATCAGAGCTACCTGGCTAGTTTCCTACTTAATTACTATTCACTGCAAAGCGTCTATGCTGATTATCAAGACCGGTTAATTTGCTTGCTCAGTAGCATGGTTTAACATCACAAGGGGCCGCTAAGTGTGCTTTGATTTAACGAGGCTATTATTCCCTCCTATACTTCCATCGTACCAACGAACAGAATTCGTTCACTTGATTGGATTGTTGAAAAACGACAAAAATTAATAAAATATTTTGCCTCAAACGCCTAAAGCCCAGATATTGCTTCACTTTCCGGCTACTGTTTGTTTTATTTGATTTAGATTGATGCAGTCATTTATTATTAATTCCCATAATAATCCATTTAGGAACACGGGGGACTTCTCTCAGTCAGTGAGATGCAACCGATTCTATTTTTAGACTCACTGAAAGGGACCTACAGTTTAACACCGGCTCCAAACAGCAAATGCATTAGAGAAGTTTTCAGAGGTAGTAATACTCATAACCAGTTACTAGCTAATGTTATGAGGTCATGCCGTTGTTGAAAAACTTTTTCTATTTTTAGATGGTCTAGCCTTGTATTGAACCGAGGAATTTCTGGTTGGTAGGCGGGTGTCTTACCTGACATACCACAGCAGCAATCAGGTTACAATCAATCAATTGCAAATGTTTAATATTTAGAATTCCAGGCGTAGTGGTTATAGCGCACGCATAACAACACAAACGACCCAGGTTCGAGCCCCAGCAGAGGACATGACGAAGAAAAAGTTTAATTGTGGTTTCGATTGTTTAATAAAAAAAAAGGCTTCAACTTCTCTCCAGACAACTCCATCTGAAAAAAAATCATTGCATACTTCTGGCGATGATGACAAACATCAGACGAATAATCAGGAAGAACACGCCACCTACTGGGAAAAAAATTACAATGCTAAAGTAGAGATCACCACCATTTAGCAAGGGCCTTCACCACTATACACACACAAAAAAAATCATATGGAGGAAGCTACAGCGAATTAATTATCTTAACTTGAAATTGAATTAAGAAACTGAAACAAAGCCATAGATGCTTTGTGGAAAGCATATGCTCCCTAGAGGAGCGACGGAGAAGAAGAAAAAAACTAGTCTGACTACTTACTTAGGCCTCTTAAGTTAAAGAAGAACAAAATTTTTATATTTCATTTCATGTTGTTACGGAAAAAAAATGCCTAAAAAATACACCATGTTGGTGCCTTTGGTACTGTATTGTAAGATTTTTGTTTATTAGTTTGTGTCAAGGTTGATAATGTGTTACCCTATTACTACCGTACTATTGGCATTACCAATTCGACCATCTTTGGGTAACACAATCTTACATGTTTAAAATTAACGGATATAAAAAAGGAGATATGAGAGTGTTTGCTGCATTTCCGTTACTTTTCAAACTGTAGGCAATTAGTTATATAAGGAAGCTGCTTTGCCTACGTCGATATAGTTATCGTTTTGCAGTGATAAGTCGTGTTTAGGCGTAAATAAAAGAAGTGTATAAACGAATATTAAGTGCAAGATAAATAAGTTGCTGTCTTAAGATAAACTGTATAAAGATAAAGTGAGAAAATAAAAACTGTAAGTTACCAACAACTTGGTGTTTATTATATTTTGACGCATTTAGAAAGAACTCAAACGTTTTAAAAAGCTTAAAGCGTAACAAAATATTGCTTACCACTGTGTGTGCAAATACTTTTTATATATTTTCTGTAATTAACTTGGCATGACGGCAACTTTTACTTTTTTATGTCCTTCAATGGTGCAGAGTTTTATGATTTTCCTTTTACTTTCATTAAGGAAACATTCTTCAGGTGTTGCTGCCTGCCTGCCTGCCTGTTCAACTACAAATCCCAGTTATACAGACACAATTTCTTGGCCTTTTTTTTTGGTTTGTTATTAACAATATTCATTCATAAATACAATTATGGCTTAAATGCCTCACACCTTTTACATCCATCCAGCAGCACAATCCGTTGAGTAGCCATAACAGCAGCAGCAAGAGCAACAGCTGCTAAAGCCATAAAGTAGTGCGTGCGTGGGTTTTGGTCTTTTCTTTTTGAAGAAGTAGAAGGTGAAGAAATAAAATAAATTGAAAATGTTGGCTAAAAGAACAACAACAATAATAATAATAAGAAGTAGTAGAAGAAGAAAACGAATAAGAGGCATAACTGTGTAATAAGATAATAAAATTAAAATTAAGTAATAAGCACAGAAACATTTTCATACTCGGCACTCTTTGTTTCTCTTTCTCTCTCTCTCTCTCTCTCTGTGTAGTGATTCTAGTAAATGCTGGCAACTTTTCTATGAAAGTTTCTTTTTTAATGACATAAAGAAGGTGTATAGGACGGGGAGGCGACAGGGTTTTTGCATAATTTCAAGGTTGCTTTTTTTATAACTTTTTCGAAGGCTAACAAATAACATGACTTTTTTTAGAGCAATTTCATGTTTTAAATCTTTATCGGTTTCCTAACAGGAGTTAATTTTCTTTTTTGATTTTTATTATTTCTTAGCAGAAAATTAAATTATTCTCTGATACATTCGTAGTATATTTCGTTTGCATTATATTGACATTTGCTTTTATGTGTATTATGGTGTGGTTTTTAATTAACTTTTTCCTTGTCATGTCTTTAGCCAGCACCTGGCTTTTAATCTATTCCTTCGCAATACTCATACCACTAGACCGCTTAATAAATAGGCTTATTCAATTAAGCCTATTTGATGACATTTGCAATTATAATTATCATTGTCATTATGACAACAACAACAACAACAACAGCGACAACGGCAACGACAACGACAACGACAACGACAAAAAGAATGCCTTTCATTCCAGACATTTTAAATGACAAATAAAATAATAAAAGCAAAAATGTCATAAAACTTTTTCATTGTTTTTTGTTGGTTGTTTGGCAAATGTCATGGCAAAAAATGTCAATGTAATCCCTGGAATTACAGGAATTTTATTAAAAACATTTTAATTCGCATTACAAATGGTTGAATACTTATATTTGTTTCACTCTCTGTTTCTACAGGTGGTTAATTTCTAGTTTTTCTTTCTTTGTTTTTATTAAAAAGTTAATAAAAAATGATTTGAAATACCTTGTAGAGGATTTTTTCTATTCAATGAAAATAATACAAAAATATAGTTTAGATATGTAATTTTAAGAACAAATATATTGTTTGACTTTAAAGCAAGACAGTACATTTAAAAAGTACCGGTACACCTGTTTACATTATATGGCATCGATTTTTATCTACCACTTTGATCAAAAAGTTTCCGGAATAACACCCATGAGGTAGCCACATCGTTCCGATTTGAGTTTTTTTTTTTTTTTTTGTTAAGGTGGTGCATCTGTTGTTGATATTCCCACTAAATCTTAGCGTCATAGCTGGACATTTGCAAAACCTACATAGCCAAGAGTATCTCTAACTCTATCTCGATCTCGATTTCTATCTCTATCTCTATCTCTATCTCTATCTCTATCTCTATCTCTATCTCTACCTCTATCTCTATCTCGATTTCTATCTCTATCTCTATCTCGATCTCTATCTCTATCTCCATCTCTATCTCTATCTCTATCTCTATCTCTATCTCTATCTCTATCTCTATCTCGATCTCGATCTCTATCTCTATCTCTATCTCCATCTCTATCTCTATCTCTATCTCTATCTCCATCTCTATCTCTATCTCTATCTCTATCTCTATCTCTATCTCTATCTCTATCTCTATCTCTATCTCTATCTCTATCTCTATCTCTATCTTTATCTCTATCTCTATCTCTATCTCTATCTCTATCTCTATCTCTATCTCTATCTCTATCTCTATCTCTATCTCTATCTCTATCTCTATCTCTATCTCTATCTCTATCTCTATCTCTATCTCTATCTCTATCTCTATCTCTATCTCTATCTCTATCTCTATCTCTATCTCTATCTCTATCTCTATCTCTATCTCTATCTCTATCTCTATCTCTATCTCTATCTCTATCTCTATCTCTATCTCTATCTCTATCTCTATCTCTATCTCTATCTCTATCTCTATCTCTATCTCTATCTCTATCTCTATCTCTATCTCTATCTCTATCTCTATCTCTATCTCTATCTCTATCTCTATCTCTATCTCTATCTCTATCTCTATCTCTATCTCTATCTCTATCTCTATCTCTATCTCTATCTCTATCTCTATCTCTATCTCTATCTCTATCTCTATCTCTATCTCTATCTCTATCTCTATCTCTATCTCTATCTCTATCTCTATCTCTATCTCTATCTCTATCTCTATCTCTATCTCTATCTCTATCTCTATCTCTATCTCTATCTCTATCTCTATCTCTATCTCTATCTCTATCTCTATCTCTATCTCTATCTCTATCTCTATCTCTATCTCTATCTCTATCTCTATCTCTATCTCTATCTCTATCTCTATCTCTATCTCTATCTCTATCTCTATCTCTATCTCTATCTCTATCTCTATCTCTATGTGGGTTGTCGATTTTTTACAATTTTAGAAATGGATTTAAATTTGCAAAAAAAAACAGATTTAATGGTGCGCGAACGTTGGAAATGTTGAAAAAGTGTTTCGGCAACGATTCTCTAAAGAAAGCGGTCGTTTGCCAGTGGCACGAGTGGTTCAAAAGTGGTCGTTAGTCAATCGAAAATGATGAACGCAGTGGCAGACCATCGACATCGAAAACCGACGGAAACATTGATAAAGTAAAAGAAATGGTGGTCGATAATTGCAAATAAACCATTAGAGTGAGAGAGAGAGAGAGAGAGCGGAGAACTTGAACATTGCCTATAAAGCCGTCTAAGACATTCTGGTTAATGATTTGTGTAACCGTCGTGTAGCAGCAAAGTTGATGCCAAAAAACCACAATTTCATGTAAAAAAGAGATCGTGTTGAGATCGCACAAGACATGATTTGCGTGGCTGAATACGATCCCACATTCATCAAAAGGATCATTACTGGAAACGAGACTTTGGTTTATGAGTACGACACGACCAAATGAGCTCAGTCGTTTTCAGTCCAAAGAGAAGGCAATGCCCACGGTTTTCATGGATTACAACGGTCTGGCATCATAAATTAATGCCAGAAGGCCAGACAGTAAACAAAGAGTATTATTTGGGCGTTATAAGACGTTTACATGAAGCAATTCGTCGAAAGAGACCAGAATTGTGGGCAGAAAACTCGTGGATTTTGCACTATGATAACGCACCATCGTACAGTGCCATCATAATTCGAAATTTTTTGACGAAAAACGCATCAAATACCATTCGACAGCCACCGAATTCACCTGATTTGGCCCCCTGTAACTTTCTTCTGTTCAAACGAGTAAAAAAACCATTACGGGGAAAGTGTTTCAGCAGCCGAGAAGAAATAATGGAAAAATCGCAGGAAGCACTGATGGACATACCGAAAACCGAATATAAAAAATGCTTCAAGGATTGGATCAAGCGCTGGAATAAGTGTGTTGCAGTCGATGGGGATTAGTTTGAAGGCAACAATATAGATTAAGATGAATAAACTTGTATTTTTAATTTTCCAAATAAATTCCAGGTACTTTTTGATCAAGGTGGTAAAAAGGGTCCTGGGCGATGCCACTGCTTAACAAACATTTATTTGTTGATATTTTAAAAACGGTAGCAGTTAGTGTTTTTAGGTTAGGTTAGGTTGTACGGGTCGTTCGCGATTCACGAGTTCCCTCGGAGGCCCTATGTCCCATTGTCATACCCTTTATGGACTCCTTAAAGAGCCCGAAAGGCCGGAAATGGGAGAGTTCCAAAAAACATCCCCACCTAAAAATTAAAAAATTTAATTTCTCTCACTTGAGCCAATCGGTACACTTGATGAAGTCAATCAACTTCGACAGTGACACATCCCTAAGACAGTCTGGATCATGAAAGTGACATGTACCCAAGTGCTTTAGTCTTAGCTCCCTTAAAGCGTGGCAATCACAGAGAAAGTGTTGCACCGATAGCTCCTCCTCGTCATCTTAAAAGTTCCTAAATTATCATAGAATGCCCGGTTGTTAAGTCCGAAAGAAGCCCGATTGACCCCCCTCCAAACCTAAGAAGAAACTTAGTCCTTTCCATATAAAGAGAAGGCCAAAGCATTCTGGTTGTTTTACAAGTGGTGACATTTGTCCACCTATGTTCCATCGTGCTTAGTGTCCATCTATCTTTCAAGCTCGACAGTGCATACAGAGGGGCATGCACGTCTCCCTGCATGAGAACAGAGACAGGACCCCCTAGCAGCGCAATCAGCAGCAATTTCATTCAATTTCATTCGGATGACCACATGACTTGAATCCCATATTGGTTCGATATGATTCCGTTTCAGCCGTGCCAGTGACCGAATGCATAAGAGTTAAGAGCATTGACTGTGGCAAGACCGTCTACATAGATCCTAATAGACCATAAGGTCTCCCGATTTAGTTCCCAGACACGCATAGCGGCCACATCTATTACGTAAGCCTCCAGCCGAAAAATAGTGAAATTGTCGTATATTCTGCGAGAGATCATGAGGTTCAGATCATTAGAGTAAAAACCCGACCCTGTAGCCGTTTCCGTTCTCGAGCCATCGGTACAGTCCCTGACTCTGTCAGCTGGAAGTACAAATCAAGCAGCCCACTCATCCCTAGAAGGTATCTTGTGGTAAGCGCTACCGAAGTTCAAAGTAGGTACTGCGAAATCTATTCGACACATTAAGATCGGTCCGTCCTCTTTTTTTGTAGGACGCTACCGTGTCCAGTGTGTACGTGCTTCATTCCACCCGACTCCCTTAGTCTAAGTGCAGACTTTTCAGAGACACATTTGACAAAAATATTCAGAGGTGGTATGCTCAGCATTGTCTCCAGACCGGACTGAGGAGCAGAACTCGGTATCGGTGATTGCAAGAGAGGCTAACCTCTGTACCCTATTAAGAATTTCCATTTTTGAACCAGCATTAACCGCATTTGATCAGACCATAGGTGAGGATTGGTGTAATGATCGCTGTGTATATTCAATAGAAGCATGGGGTCTAAGACCCCATTTTTCCCAAAGGTCCTCCTACAAATGTAGAAGGCACATAATGCCTTTCTGATTCCAATCAAAAACTACGCCCAGGCACTTAGTCTCTTTCTTTAAATTTAGTCCAAATAGGTTCGTAGTCAATACATGTCATCAGTCAAAAAGTAAACGGAATTGGATAAAGCGGGCATAGTAAATGTTCATTTTTGTATATCTTGAAAACGGTATTGGTAGAAGTTCCTAAATGTGGTTTAAACAACTGCTTGGACAATCAATATCATCAGTTAATAACTGAGCAAAATTTTGATAAGTGGGCGTGGCGCATCCCATTTATACGAAATATAGAGTTTTGCATATTTGAAGACCGGTAGCAAACTCCGTTATCACTCAAAAAGCAGGAGGGATTCGATAAGTGGATATTAGGTAGCGAAGCAAGCATGGGCTTAGCTACTTAAAAGTAAAACGGTAACGTTAGCTTTTAAGAATTAAATTTTCAATCGCGTATCAGCCTTTGAGGCCAAGTGATTTGCATTTTAGTGAAAACACTTCAAGGAATTAAACAACTTTTGCATTCCATAACTTCTTTATTGAAAAATGATAGGGCGCATGAAGCGTGCTGTTGATAGATATTGTAGGAAATAGGATGAAAAGAAAAAAATGAGGAGGAAGAGAAATCGGTACTTCACTTTCTCTGTGACTGACCCTCCACATGGGAGCTCTAACTAAGTTATTTGGGTGGCTGTAACTTTCGTGATGTGGAGTGTCTTAAGTGTCACGGTGTCTCAGTGTGTCGCTGTAGACTGTATTCAATATTGTCAGAGGTGACGGTTAGCTCACGTGAGGTGCTTATGAACTGATTTTTCAGGCTTTAGGTAGGGATCTTTGGGACCCTCTCTAATGGGTCGGTCCTCTAATGGGTGGCAAAATGGGCTACAGGACCTTTAATTGAATTTGTTAATAGTGGGCGACCCATGTAACTTAACCTAAAACACTTCGAATAAAAGAAACCAGCAATCGGAAAAAACAACTTCTGGCTTGAGGGAAAACGATTGGTTTGAGAGAAAATTATAGGTTCACATTTGATCGCTTGTTTTGATAATCTTTCATCCGTTCGCTCGGTGCAGTGGTCACTTGTGACAGCTGACAATAAAAATCGAACAATTATCTGGATTCAATCCCAGGTCCTCGATTCAATACCAGGTCAGCCTCATAGCATTGCTAGCGACTGGTTATGAGTATTTACACTATGAAAAGATTCTATAATCAATGCATCTGCCGTTCGGAGCCGCCGTTAAACTGTAGGTCTAAAGATAGAATCAGGTGCAGCTTAGAGTCCACCTTCTTCCATGTGTGTAGTTATCCAGATACTCGGCTTATGTGTCTACTTTACTGGTTATCAAGTTTCGCTTAAACATGACGAATTTTCTTCTTTTTTTTGACAATAATTAAGTAGAACTTCTCTTAATTCGGTCTGTCTCTTGTACAAAACTTTTCATTTTGGAAAGTATATTTTGAAAAAAAACTGCTATAATATAATAGCCATTAAGAAAAGTACCAAAAGTTGATTACTTACAATGGTTCCCTTTAAATTGTTTTGTAATATTCAGATTCCTAACTACTTTAAGCCTGAATTGAATTTGATTTAGAGAAACTAACAATATCATGTATAAGATACTAAAAAAGGTACCTCATTTGGTACTTTTTGTGAATAGTTTCTTAAAAACCTTTTTCTTGTAGCACTTTATTTTGAGCTTTGTTAGAGAGTAAATATAGCAACAGTACCAAATAAGGTACTTTTCGCAGTTTGTCCACAACTTCTAAGTATTCATTAGAAACTAAAATAGAAATATTGAAATTTCTTCTACATTTTTGGCATATTATTTTCTTAAAATTTTTTTTTTATTATACCCTTTTAAGCCATAATAGGCCCCACTCTTTTAAACTGAAAACTTAATGTTTTAAATTGTGTGTTTTTTTTTGTTTTTCTTTTTACTTCTAATAGTGAAAATAATGTGTTTTAAATAAAATTATGCTAATTTAAGTGTAAACAGACCAGTAGAGTAGTTAAGTTGGAAGGGGTAGACTGATGGTAGCTAAGAAAAGCAAAAGGCATAATCCTATTATTACATTATAAACGAAGGAAGAGACAAAGGAAGGAGTTTCTTTTTAAAACCTCAAAGAAATAAAAAATTTTTGTATTTATGGTCTTAACAAAACGGTGCGGTTAATATTTTTATAAGTCCCGGTTGGCCAAAACCAAAACAAAAAGGCAAATGGCCCTTTTGCCTCTTTTTTTTGTGAGCAATCTTTCGTTAACGTTTCATTTACAAACGAGAAAAATCAAGTGATGCATAGCATATTAATTTTGAATGGTCTTCGTTTCGATACATAAACCTTCACTACATACTTACTCTGCTCTTCTTGGTATTTTGTTTGCTTTTTTAGTATTTTACACTTAAACACACACAAGCAAAAGTAAACAACTTTTACTTGCTCTCTGGATGATATTTTGTTTTACCACAATACTACCACTCCCTTACTCTACCCTCGCTTTGCCTTTTATGTCATAAACAATAATTTTGTGTGTGTGTTTGTTTTCTTTTTGTTTTTTTGTTGTTGTGAATATTGAAAAGAGAGAGAAGAGAGAGAGAGAGAGAGTAGGCAGAGAGGCAAGCAAGGTTTGTTTTTTTTATAAATAGTGTTTATTGTGTGCATGTGCTTGTTTGTACATGATGGTGTTGTATTGTAAACACACATGTTCTTGCATTTTTTTAAATATTGCTGCTGCCGCTGCTGCTGTTGTTGTTTTTGTTTATTTCCATATGCTGTTGTATTGTTTTAAAGTTTTGCTTCTTTTTTAGTGCTTTATTGGTTAAAATTACCCACAGGAATAATAATTTCACTTTTAATATTATTTTCAACATATTTCTCGTCTTGTGTGCGTGTGTGTGTGTGTTTGTGAGCATGTTTCTCTTACTTCTTTTAACACTTTTTTATTTGTTTACTTTTTCCTATTATTGTGGATATCCTTTAAACTATAATAGCATTTGCTAAGTGAAAGAAGACAGAAAGAGAGAGAGAGAGAGAGAGAGAGAGAGAGAGAGCGGCAGTGAGTTTTAACTGTTAGTAGAAACCAATCATTTCTCTTCTTTGCTTGCTTGCTTACTTGCTGAATCTCTGGTTTTAAGTTATCTTTTCATCGTGTGGTCGTGTTATTTGCTTCAAACCAATTTTATTCAAAATTTATTGCTTTTTAGTGTTTTTCTTTTTCTTCACTGGCTGTTTCCCTCTCTCTCGCTCTCTATAATTTACACATGAATACAATATTTTTGTTTTTCTTTTAGTGGTCTTTAGAAATGTTTGCGTATGACTGTTTGTTTTACGTTCTGCTGATGCCAGTAGTTGGTAGTTTGGAAATATTGGCAATTTTTTGGTGAATTTTTTTTTTTATAAAAAATCGTAAACAACTTTTACAACCTCTTGTTGATAATGGTCGGGTAGAAGTTTCTTTTTATAGAATGTTTTTTATTTTTTAAAATATTTTCATATTTTTTTATAAGTTTTTTTTTAGCAGTTGAAAAATTAAGGTCAAACTTTTTGCCAACAAATCTCCGAGTTTTTTTTCCACTGTTGTTGTTGTTTTATATCGTTCCACTTTTAATTTTATTTTATTTACAATCTTTTATTCGTTCATTCATTCATTCATTCAGTTACATGTCTTGCATGATTTTTTATACATACATGTATGTAAGTATGTATGTATGTGTGTATGTACCTATGTATGAATCTCTCGCAAGCATGTCATATTTTTATTTTCTAAAAAAATGAAAAAATAAAAATTCTCTGTGTCATCAAATTTTTACAAATTGTTTTTCTACATGTCACACTTTATATTCTGTAATATGCTGATATGATGTGTCAAATGTATTGTAATGCGTGTCCCAAAGTTACTCACGTTTTCTCTTACATGTCATAACCCCAGAGCAAAGGTTCTGTTCTAAAAAGTTGACTTATGGTTCTTATAGTCTTACATATAGAGCAGAGAATTGGTAAGAAGGTCTTTGTAAGGTCTTTGTAGTTAAAGGTAATGTTAAGTGCTCTACAAATAGTATAATACTTTTTGTAATTTTTGTTTAAATACTTCAAATTAAAGAAGAATAATTTATAGTTTTTATTTATTTAGTTTCTTGTATCTCAAACCTAGTAAACTGCAGTAAATCTTTTAAAGGTTCTTATAATTTGTTTATGTTCTCCCTCCTCTCTAAGATTGATTGGCCAAGATAGTGTAGGAAAAGCAAAATAATTCAAAATGAAATCAATTTGCATTAAATTTCTTTCTACCGCCGACATATAAACATTTAAACTGAATTAAAATCGGGGGTACATAGTAAATGACTTGAGCAGTGATAAAATATAACGAGAAAGCATTACAATTTAATGCATCCTTTAGGTCACACATACATACAACACGTTCTCGGCTATAACATGAATACTAAAAATGAAAAAAAAGGAAGTGCATAGTGCCATATATACTGTGGCCATGGAATTGTGGCAGTAAAGCCAGCCAGCCTGCTGGACTACTATTTTTTACAGGATATTGTAAAGCATCAGGATATTAAATATTTTTACACTCAAGCTAGCAGTTGTTGTTTAAAAAAACATACACACACACACACACAAATAAAAGTAAAAGCAAAAAGCATATAAAAAACAAATATGCAACACTGGCCAAGTTAATAATGTATGTAGAGGAGCAGTGCATCGATTTGTATGGAAAACAAGTGGAAAACTGAACTATAAACACTTGAAATAAATTTTCTTTCATGAGTGTATTCGCTATTTAATTTATTTTGATTTATTTGTTGGGCGTTAAAACAGAGTTGGAAAATAGAATCTTAAAGTAGAATAAGGATTTTAAATTTTTAGATCTTTATTTTATTTCCCTTGGCTATTTAATGTCCCTTCCACCCTTCTAAAGCTCATTAATTAAAAAATTCCATTTCAATTAATTGATTTATGGCTTTATGATGCCATAACTCACAAATAAAAGGGCATAATTTATTATTTGCAATTTCCATATTATTTTGATTAAATTCATTTAAATAAATAAAATTCCCTACTCAATGTTTGTGCAAGTAATTTATTAAATAAATTTACATTGAGAAACAAAATCACATAAAAGCGAAAAAAAAACATGTATTATTTCACTTTCGTTGGCTTTTAAAAATTGACCATTAATTACACCCTCGTTATTAAATAGGTCAACAAGTAAGTAATTTAATCAAGTGAACCCACACATACACACATACGCACACACACACATATGTTTAAAACATATTTAATTATAAATTATAATACAAATACAAAAATTAAATTGAGTAAAAGAATAATATTGAAACAAACTTACTTAAGCCTTACATGTAATGCTCTCCCTCTTCTCTTTAAAACACATAAGCCTATAAGTATGCTTTTAATCTTTTACTAATGCTTTCACACAAAATAAACAGCATAACTCATACGCACTGTTGTTGTTCTTCTCTATTTAATCATTTATTGCTTAAACAACATGAAGAATGCCTATGTAGTAGTGATGGCGTCGCTCATACATGTGCCATCATTTGTATGCAAATTCAAATCGGAAATGTTTTCAATTGTCTTTTAAATTACAACAATTTCCTTTAGAAAATTTTGCAAATTGAAATCTTAATTTAACAGATATACTCTATACAGACTTACATATATCAGTTGTAAGCAGTTGCAGTTGCAAATAAATTGCCGATTCTATTAAAATATGCTCTTAATTATAGAGTAAATTGTTGTTAAAAGTAAGTACAATACATTCAAAGTTATATTATACGAGGTTTGTTTGCGCTGCAAAACGTATCTGAAAGGTTTTCTTAAAAAAAGGCTTTTGTTGCAAAGAATATTGGTTAGGTTGGTTTGATTTGAGGACGAGCATACAGTTGGTCATGATAGACCGATGAGCGCAAACATTTGGAGACTAAGTGGTAAATTGTGATCATTATATGCAGGATAAAACCTATAAGGAATGAGAAAGAAGAAAAGATTAAAGGAAGAAACTGGAAGGTTCTACTTTTCACGGGATCCAATCAATCTCCATGCCACAGCCGGATAAGGCCTTTGGCCAACCGTAGAATAACGGTAGGGTCTATACATAGCAGAGAGGTTAGAGTTTGGATCGTAAACTTACCTAAGTGTGGATGCCTCGTACCCTTAAGTCAAAGGTAATAACACAATAGGTGTTCGATCGTCTCTAACTCCTCCTCATCCTTGCACAGTCTACAATAATCAGTGGTAGTATTTGCCCATCTACGAGTCATCATACGGATAACGCAATGTCTCGTAATAACGCCCGTAGTCAACCTCAGCTTCACTTTACTTATAGAGCGAGAAGCAGACGTTCTACGACTGGAAATAGTCGGCTATGTTAGTTATGAAAAGACCCTACAATCCGATTTGTTAAGCCAGATTTAACCAGCCTTCCTAGCGAAGAACCTCTAGAGCACACTTATATAAGAACTCAATAACTCGGCAGTACGAAGTCCTCAGTCCGAAGAACTTTTGACTTAGAGCCATAAGGAGCCAATTCATCAGTCTGTTCATTACCAGCGATATTCAATTGTCAGCAAAGTTGAATGTTCGAAAGGTAATTTGCAGTCCCAAACAACTTTGCTACTGATCAAGCACGAACTGAGTGCCTGAGATGCCTGACTATCTACAAAAATGGTCACCCAGCTAGTCCTACCGCCATACAATTCGCCTGGGTGTCACCCAGATAATCTCTAAGTCAGAATATCTTGCCCGGAATTCACACGCCAGCCTTGATATCGAGTAGACTTTGAAAAGCTCTCTAATCACAGTCTGTGACTGTATGTATAGATTTGGATATTAACGTCGACTACACTGTAGTACATTAACCAGTCCAATGCCCTCTTTATCGCCAAAACCTTTGCCTGTAAGACACTACGGTGTTTCGAAAGTCTGTGCACTTCGACGTGTTTGTGTACACCTGAATAGGTCTGGGCGTAATGTATGCTCTGATGAGATACTCACAGAAAACATTCTGTCCAGGAAGGGTTTGGATGCACAATAATTCACCACGAATCCAAATACCGTAAAATGGCCGCCTGCGCATAACCCCTGTTAGACTATGCTCACGCCCTCCTCAACTTTATCACAGGCATAATTGCCATCTGTTTGGCCATTAGGCTTTTGTAGGGGGGACCTGAACAGTGTCATTAGTGGTAAATCGCTGCAACGGATTAAATTGGCAAACACGAATTAGTATTAGTAGTTGTAATACCCATTGCCAGGATATCTTTTCCATGTTCAACGTATCATAAAAACTGCGTTGCTCCTACTGTGTTAAGAAACCTATGACCTTGATCGTTACGAACTTTGATTCTCTGATTGTCTCAATTATTTGGTTTGCTCGTGCTCCGACGTTTAGTTTCATTTAGTGAACTTTTTCTTAGATACTCGTAACAGTTAATAGAATTAATTTTTTATTGAAGTTTATTGTGTGAATTTTCAACCTACCCTCGTCCACATTTGAAATTTATATTTAATTGCTATATTTTATTACTATTATTGTTGTTTCACTCTTTCTCCCGCTCTCTTTCATTTTAATGAGCCACAATGTCGTATTTGTAATGGAATTTATGAGTGTGTGTTTGTGGGTTTATTCTCTTCTTTTTTAAAAGAGAAATTAATTGTTTTTACAAATGAATGAGTAAACAATTAAAAGTATATTTTTAATAATAAAAATAATTATAATTAATGTGTTATTATTGTTACAGTATATGTATTAATGTTAATATTTAATTGTTTTATAGTTTATTGCTAAAAAAAATTTATTTGGAAATAAAATACAAATTTTACCATAAAACTGCATAAATTAATTGTTTTAAAAAAGAATATCAAATTATAATGCATAGTAAACCGAAATGAAATACATCAAGTTGTTAATTTGATTTAAAATAATAAAAATATGTTTCGAAAAATTTGCTAATTTGCTTTGTTTCGGAAAGAAAAGCATGAAAATTATGAATCAATGAAAGAAAACATCAATATTTGCTAACTAATTGAGAGTCAGATACGAAAATACTTCGATTATTTATTTGAAATTGTGGTAAATTTCTAATATTATTCCTTTAAAACTTCTAAGACCTGAATAAAAATTTGAATATTTCATTTCATGTATTTGAAATGTAAAAATGATTCATGTGCGTACATACATATTTAGTAAATAATTTTTTTTACTCTTTATTCCAGAAACAATTTCTTTCCACAATTGGGATGAATGATAAGAAGTCTAAAAGGTAAGAAGTGATTACTTTTAGGCAGCTATGATTTGTATGAAGTTAAAAGTACTTTTCCATATGTAGTTCAGTAATAAATCACTGCTTCTAATCAAACACAATTGGTTTTGAATAAAAGTGATCACTGGGCCATAACCCAATCAGTCGTGTTTGCCTAGAATTCATATTTTGTTTTTTACGGAATAAAGACTTTTCTTTCTTTATTCGTAGGTTCTCTGTATTTTTCTATTTTTTTTCCTCCGTCACTGCTCTAGCGAACATTGCTTTGTTTCAGTTTCTTTAATCTATTTGATCTCTCAAACTAAGTATATGACTAATCCACTGTAGCTTCCTTTATATGATTTTGTGTACTGGTGAAGAGCCCTGTTAATTGGTGATGGTTTTTGCTTTAGCGTTGTAATTTTTTCCCAGTAGGTGGCGTGTGTTATCCTGATGTTTGTCATCATTGCCAGCTGTATATATGCGGGTAGGTAAGGGGGATTCTTCTTTATTTTTGAGATGGAGTTTTCTGTAGGAAATGTGAAACCTCTTTATTAAACATTCGGAATCACAATTAAATGTTTCTTCATCATGTCCTCTGCTGCGGCTCGAATCTAAATCGTTTGTGGTGTTATGCGTGCGCCTTAACTACTACACTACGCCAACCCCACACTCTGTATTATAGTCTTAGTAATATCTTTCACGGCTTTTCCTAGGGTGTGCCTGCCTTACTTACTTACTTACCATTCTGCATTCGTTCTGCCTTAGCTGGCGCCAGTTTGAAATTCCCACCACCGACTACTTTTACAACACTTCGTGTCTACAACGAAGATGTGGTCTTCGTCTTTTCCACTTTTTACCTTGTGGTAACGTCGTAAAGGTCTGCCTAGCAGGAGTTTCTTTGTCCATACGCTGCATAGCCACTGTATGTTAATGCGCTTTACTATACCCACGACAATATACAGCTCATTAAGCTGGCAGTGATTATTATTATTATTATCCTCCTGACCAAGCACTATGCAGGGCACAGCGACTTATGGGATCTATTGTACTACTTCCGGTCTATAGTTTTTTCAGCAGATCGGCTGCCTTGCAGATCTGAAACCGTTAGAGTGGATATATCACCTAGTGAGACTCTCTGTCCATATAAACACCACCACCTAAACCTATCAAGAACCCCACATTCACACAATATGTGAGAATAGTCTGCAAACATCTACAGTGATCCTTAAGAAACTCCGTTAGAAGTTCAAGTCCGGCCTGCTATACTTGAGAACTTCAGAGCGACGCCCAAATTTTGAAATAATCGCCGCCTTAAAGTGACGAAGTCCTCTTTGAGCATTTCAGCATTCCAAGCATCTGAAAACTTCCCAAGCCTTGACTAGCAAGATTCTGAAACGATATAGGGCGTCATGGAACCTTTTCTGGTTAATGCATACACCATTTCATTACCATCTAACCCACAATGCCCAGTTATCCAAAACAACTGGACCTTACTTCCAAGCGAAATCTCTTACAGCGTATCGTAGCAATATTTGATCAGTCTATATGTCATTCGATTAGAACCAAGTGGCAGCTTGGCTGTCAGAGAATATAACTATTGATTTAAATTTGAACCAGCGGTTATTTCAAATCTAACAATACTTATGTCCTTCTATTCTATCACAAAATTCAGTATATTATCTCAACTGAACGAATTGAATGGAATTACGCTTGAGCAACGTGGGGATTTATTGGAAATTTATTTCCAAAGCAATTGGTCGGAAATTGCAAAAAATCATCAACAAAAAAAAAAAAAAAAAATCATCTTGGTGGGTACGTTAATAAGCAAAATTGCCGTGTTGGGGGTTCAAAAAACCCAAACGTGGTCTTAGTGGTCTTACAGAAGCCAATGCATCCATTACTGGTGAAGCGGAGGTATTATTGGCCAATATTTCTTTGACAATGAGGACGGCGAAACACTTACGGTCAATGGAGACACCTATCGCACCATAATAACCGATTTTTTTGTGCCCGCTCTTCATAGTATTGATGTGAACGATGTTTGGTTTCAACGGGATAATACAATCGGTTTATTGCGTCAAACGTTTGTTGGCCAAGAAGCTGCGATTTGACTCAGTGGGACTATTTTCTGTGGGACGCCGTTAAAAACAAGTGTTATGTCGACAAACCAGAGACAATTGATTAAAACGATGCCACCCCAAACCCTCGAAAAACTTCTCAATAATTGATCCGATCGAATGAGGTACTGTGAGGCCAGCCGCGGTAACAATATATATGAAATAATATTTCATTTCCAACCAGAACAATTGAACTTCTCAACAAAAAAATAAGTTTTGCAAAATTTCAAACCGTTTTTCTTTTAGTGCATTTTTAAATTTAAACTTGTAAATGGCCCACCCTATACTTTTTCATATATAGTTTTATAATAAACACTGGTCTACAAAAAATTTTCTCGCTTTAAATAAAAATATATGGGATATGATGATTTTGATGCGCTGAATACAAATTCGTTTTCAGTTCAAATTTTTTTCTTCAACTTTTCCAGGCATTAAATTCATGTAACCCTACACTGGTGGTAACAGTGAAAAAACAAAATATTTCTGCCATCAAATATACTGTCTCATCAAGATGGGTAAGAATTGGCACGTTTATTAATATGTGGTACCTCGGTACCCTGTCACCAAGTTAAGGGTGTATGTATGTTAAATATAAACAAAGCTTAGACAAAGAAAACTGCAATTAAAATACAAAAAGGTACCCGGTTACCCTGTCACACACACAAGTCAAAAATCATATCAGATTAACAACCCACTAACAGGGCGAACCAAGGGCATTAACAGTGCAGATAGACAATTCACAACAGTTTTTATGATTTTGGCGACTTGCAGTCTACTTAACCCAGCTCTACTTCTATTATAGATAAGCAGAACGATTTCTTTAAACCTTAACATGCTTCGAACAAGGCTTAAGTAAAGTCTACCACATCCCCTCTAAATGCATTAGAAAGTTTATGTGGAGACATGTTTCGATTCGTTATCAACTAAAGTTTTGAGGGAGATGTGTAAAGATTTCCACATGGGGTTGGCATGGCTAAAAGGCATCTTCCCCTTTTTTCTATTTAACATTCAACGAAAAATGTTTATTAAATATTTGCCACTTTTTTTAATGATTTTTTTTTTTTTTTTAAGGAAAATTAAAAAAATAAATCTTCTTTTGTATTTCCCAAAAGAGTAAAAGAAAAAAAGGGAAAATTTCAATGGAATCCTTTCTCTAATAACTGCATACAAATATTCTATTTCTTCTTCCCTTTTGCTCTCTTCCGAAAATATTGTATATTTCTTAAGAACTGTTGTATTTATTGTGTGCTTTGTGTATGCATGTGCTTGTGTTTGTGTTAAGTGTAGTTGTTCATTCGCTTTGCTCTCCCATATTTATTCTCCTTTCTTTCATATTTTAATGATATTGTTATTATTGTTGTTGTTGTTGTTGTTGTTTTTTGCTATTTATTGTATAATTTGTTATTTTTAAGAATTCTTAGATGCATTTATGTATATCTCTGTGTGTGTGTGTGTGTATGTATGTGTGTATAAATACATGTGTTTAAGTCTGTGTTAGTAGAATAAAAGAAAATTTTATTTTTATTTTTATTTTTTTTTTTTAAGGCAAAGGGAAGTTATACTCTTTCATACTTTCTCTCTCTCTCTCTCTCTTTCTCTTTAACTCTTTCTATTTCGTATACTTCGTTTTCTATTGCTTTAAAATACACACACACACACTTGCTTACTTTAATATTTATATTAAATATGAAGAAAATTATAGTTTGTGTGCAGTGTGGCCAGATTTTAAAATGACATAAAGCCAAATCGCGTTCAAAAGAAAGCTAAAACAGCAAAAATTTTTTGTTTTCAACTAAAAAAATTAGCTAAAGTTTTAAATTATTTTTTAACATATCATCACCTGAAATGCAAAAGGGCGTAACAACAACAAAAAAAATCAAAATGGGGTTTTTTAATGATTATGGCAGAGCAAATCGAAATACATGTTCTCATAAATTTTTACAGTCCTAATGTCAAAACAACGACTTTATAAAAGAAATGCAAAAGGGCGTAACAATAAATTAGCTTTTTTTTAAATCAAAAGGGCGTAACCCACACCCAGTCATAAGGTTCACTGTAAAACCTCTCAAATTTAAATAAATTTTTTTAAAGCGATTTTAAAATTATGGTTTGTAATAACTTGGCTAGATAGGAGACTTTTTGAATTCTCCAAATACTTGTAATAACTACAGTTGTAAACAGTGTTGCCAGTTTAAATATCATTTTGGTATTTTTCAGCGCGTACCAAATATTTCAAAACTAATATAGAAAATGAATATCGAGAACTTGCTCAAAGAACTAAAAGGAGCTTCGTCGTTGAAGAGCCTTCGCAATTAGAAGAAGTGGCAACATCTTCAAGATCAGAAAAGATTAATACCTACAGATTGTCACTTATTTTATGACAATATTCCGTTTAAAGATTAACCCAGTATTCATAAAAACTAAACATAGAAAATTCTTATACTAAGTCCACATTAATTTTTGTGAATGCGCAGTGAACTCCATCTTTAATTCTTTTAGCCATTATTTAATGAAATATTATATTGTTCTTAAAATGTATAAACTTAATAAGGTTAAATACATATAAAAAGCATCTCTCTTTGTACTTCTTATGCCTTCGAACTTTAAAAAAATTTCTGATGTTATGCCCTTTTGATTTCAGATCTTTTGAATTCAAAAGGGCGCATTCCACACAACTAATAAAAACAACATTGAAAGTAAATTCTGTCTTAAGAAATAAATGTATCATCGTATTGTAATGCTATAATGAAAAAATCATAAAACTAACTTCTATAGTTTCGATTTTATGGAGTTTTTTGTCTCTCCTGTAAAATTTTAAAATGTGTTGTTACGCCCTTTTGCATTTCAAGTGGCGATATATTTTTTGAGTTGGATATTATATAACGTTAATGCATAGCACTATATAAATTGTTTTCTTTAAATCTAATGTAAAAAACAATTGTTTAGGTGATAAACTTGATATCACTTTTAAACCTATTTGATCAGCATAAAAGTCAAACCGACTGAAATGCCACGCATTTTTTCTTTTAAAAGCAATTTTTTATTGCCAACAGTTATCATCTACTTCAAGCGTCCTTGCATTTTCCTTATAAAAACAAATAGGTGGCCCAAAAACCTGATAGGATGGGGATAAAGGGGAATGTTAA
Organism: Wohlfahrtia magnifica; assembly: GCA_023159175.1. Lineage (NCBI taxonomy): Eukaryota > Metazoa > Arthropoda > Insecta > Diptera > Sarcophagidae > Wohlfahrtia > Wohlfahrtia magnifica. The sequence goes on along the minus strand of JAKWBJ010000040.1, from coordinate 1,887,877 downwards.
CCCCGTTTATAATATATGTGTATAAATTCTCGGGAAATACCGGATGAGTAAAGGTGGTTTTAAATAAAGTTGTAGAACAAGTTTTTGGTAAATTTTGGTCTTATTTAGTCAATTTTATTAGTAGCCATTGGCTAATATTTTATCTTATATTTATGAGAGTTGAGTAGAATCCGATCTAAAGGCTGCATGAATTGAAAGTTCCCAGCCAATTGTCGGCGAATCAAAAATTTCCTTTGGCATTGTAATCATCTAACCTTTTCTCTTTTTGATACCCCGTACTGATTCACTTGAAAATATAAATTTATGCACTAGCGACGATTAACCAGAAATATCAATTGAATGTCATCTTTAAAACAAGTGCTCCAATCGAATTTTTTTTTGTCCCAATTATGGGAAAAATTGTATATGAGTAATAAACACAGCACAGGTGATTAAGTTCACATTAGCAAGGAAACAAAAGCAGAAAAAAATTAAAATTCATAGCTAAGGTAGTAACACTTTTTGAGACATCAAATCTATAATCAAATTAATTTCTTGTTTATTTAGTTATGAGGTTTTCTTTTCACACCAAAAAAGTGTTGCACTTTTTCCATTTCTTGTTACTAAGCATCGTTTAAAATAAAGAAATATCAAGAATTTTCGAAAGGCAATATTTTCCGAGATAAGCACAAAACCCTTTCTTTGTATTAAATTAAAAAAAATAAAAAAATAAAAATAAAAATAATTAAAGAAAGGCCCACAAAAGGCAATATTTTCCACTTTTCTGTCAAACTCATATGAAAGAGAATATGAATTTACTAACTGACATAAGCATGTTGCTTTACGATGTCAGACTTTACAATGTTTGTGTTATTTTTTCTCTATTTTCCTATTTGGTGAAAGAATTTTTGCAAAAAGTTAAAAAAAGCTAAGTCGAACATAAAAAGCTAAATTTAGCTTAAAAAAAAGCTAATATGGTCACACTGTTTGTGTGAGAGAGAGAGAGAGCGAGAGAAATCTGTTTTACTTTGTAAAGCCATAGCAAGCAGCAACATTTCGAATGTAAATTTTTTTTTTTCAGTTTCTTGCAATAGCTTACAGCTTAATGGCATGTTCATTAACTATTTATGCGTATATGGCATTTGTTTATGTATGTGTATATGTGTGTGTGTGTGAGAGAGAGCGGGAGAGGGAGAGAGAGTACATGCATATGCATTTACAATACCAAATACTATAATAATCTTGCTTCACTTCGTTAAAAGAAACTTACTTTTATGGTAGAAATAGGTCATGGCAGATTGCAGAGCCATTTTAAATTAAATAAAAGGCAAAATGTACTAAAAAGTGTTTATATGATCATTTTTTTATATAAAAAAAAATCCCTTAAAAAAGTTTCCTTTAAAAGTCGTTCTTTATATTGTAAAGATATAAGCCCTGTGGTATCATGATAAACATTCGATAAAGAATAACTTTTAAGTACTAAGTACATACAGTATATGGAAAAAGTAAGTTGTCAAAGTAAACCTTGTTTTTTAAAGTGATCTTAGAATCCTCCTTGGTTCTCTTTTAGTTATGTTCTTGCCTATTTTTTAAGTATCGTAATGAAAATAAAAACACATGGATTTTATTGCGATTTGTTTAAACCATATGGAATTGGTACTACATTCTATTGCTATGAGTAGGTGCGGGTGTGATGTTGCAAAAATAAGTTGTCAGCTAATGTTTCAATCTGTAGTTATATGAACAACTTAAATCAAGTAAGGACCTTAACCCGCAGTGTAATAAAATTTACGTTCAATAACTCTACACTTAATGAGATGCAAAGCACTATCTTACAACTAAAGCCGAATAAGAGTTGTCGACATGACAACATCGTACTAAAGGCTTTATAAATTAAATTCATAAGATTGCTCCCATTCCCAAAAATGATCATGCAACAGCAAGTGATATGTATAGGCCTATAGCGGTGTTGTCTGTGAAAACATATCATACAATAAAATTTAGACGTATTTGTACAATATGGGCTTAGGAAGGGATGTGGAACCGAAAAAGCAGTTGTAAATGTAGTGAATTTTATTTGTAAAAGTTTGGCTGAAGGCCACTGTGGTGTAGCTGGTATTTTTTATGATTTCAGTAAAGCATTTGATCTCACAGATCACAACGTTTTACTTAAAAAACTAAAGTTTTATGGTTTTTATGGTTTATATGAGCTGCTCCTTATTAAAAGTTACTTAACTAACCGTAAACAGTTTGTACAAATAAATGGTAATAAAAGTTCTTTGCGATCTGTTTTGTATGGTGTACCTCAGGGTACACCATTTTTATTAATGACTTACATAACCTCGAACTTTCTGGAAAAATATTTACGTACAAACATGAAACAGTAGTCAAAGCTTATATGGAACGTAATGCTGGTTTCATAAATGAGTTTGCGCGGGTAAATAATTTTGTATTGAACGCAAGAAAAGCACATTCATGACAGTAATTTTTCTGTATTTGTTGATGGTAATGAAGTTAAGGAAGCAGATTCTATTGGATACTTAGGTTGTTTTACAGAACAATCTTGCTTGGAATAAACATTTAAGCCTATTGCGATCGAAACTTGCACAAGCTCTTGGAGTTTTATATAAATTCAAGAACAAGTTTAATACAACTACTAAGCTCTTAATTTATAATGCACTAATACAAAGTCAATTGACCTATTTAGCAATTGTATTTGGATGGAAGAGAAGCAATGAATTAAAATCACTCCAGTGGCTGCAAAATAAGGCTTTAAAACTTGTGCATAATCTACCGGTATCTTATGCAACCGTTTCATTATACGTTGATGTATGTCGAACAATTTTACCAATTCATGGTATTTACGAAATTCAAATCCTAATGTATGTTTTTAAATGCTTACATAACACTGGACGTCACACCATTCATTTTACAAGTAATAATTTTGCCTTCAAGGTGGCGTGGTGTAGTGGTTAGAGCGCACGCATAACAACACAAGCGAGCCAGGTTCGAGCCCCAGCAGAGGACATGACGAAGAAAAAATTTAATTGTGGTTTAGAATGTTTAATAATAAAAAAGTCTTCCTCCCCTCTAACCCTTCTCGCATACCTCTGGCGGCTAGAATTTCTTTCGGCAAGTATTCAGAGTAAAAGAGTTCTCCGGTATCACTTCTCGATGTTTTTAGTGTAAGACTATAACTTGTGGATCATAGGCACATAACTTATTCTTTTCACCTGAGCCTGTCCACAGCCTATGCTTTTTAGGCTTCACTTGTCTTTTTGAAGTTTAGGGTGTCCGCCGGGAAGGTATACTACTTTGTTTTGCTGCCATATTGGTAAACATTAGTGTTGACAGTTCATATTTGGCAGTCGTGAAGTAGAGACGTGACAAATTTGTTATGGGAAAATATTCAGTAAACCAACGTGTTTTAATCGTTAAAACAGCTCGCCCATGACAACCCCGATTTTCATGAAGAAATCATAATGAGTGACGAGGCACATTTTCATTTGAATGGTTATGTGAATAAACAGAATAGTCGGTAATAGTCGGTTCCGGGCATTAGAAAACCCTCAAATTATTCATACGTCACCTTTGCATCCATTAAAAGTGACAGTCTGGTGTGCAATTTGGTCAGGAGGAAACATTGGACTTTACTTCTTTGAAACTGGAAACGGCGTAACGGTAACTGTCAATGGGGAGCGATATCGGGATGTGATTGAAAACTTTTTAACGCCACAACTGCATGCTTTGGGCTTGACTAGCCTGTGGTTTCAATAAGAAGGTATCACATCGCATACAGCCAGTATTACAATGGCATTGCTGCGAGACCTCTTTCCACAGCAAATTATTTCTAGGAAGGGTGCCTGACTTGACTGTTCCGGACTTCATTTTGTGGGAATATCCGATAAGCAAGGTTTATGCAAACAAGCCAGAAACGCTGGAGCAACTCAAACAAAATATTCGTGATGAAATTAATGAATTATCGCGTGAAATGTATGCGAATGTAATATAAAAAGCGCACTCAAAAGGACTCGCATTTGTCAGGCTAACAGAGGCGGGCATATATCTGATATTGTATTTCATACATAATTGCCGACATTAAATAAAACATTTATCAATACAAGATCCATTCTCTTTCGTATAATAAAAAATTTTAAACAAGCAAAGTAGTATACCTTCCCGGTGGACACCCTGTATTTGTTGGTCTTTCGGTCTTTCGGTTTTTCTTTGATTTATACACTATGGCTACTAATGTTCTGTCGTTCCAGGGTTTTCTTAGAGTGCAACCACACTGTTACCATTCTTTTATTATAAGAATTCAGCGTGATCTTGTAACGTGATGTTACATAAATACATAACTAACCCCCTTTATATTTTAACATGAACAGAATAATAGGATCTGTAAATAAAACACCAACAAAACCTTTTACCAATAAACCAAATACAACAATCTATTAACAATAATAAATAATTATATGAGCAAACAGTATGTGTTTAAATCAGCGTCCGGCAAACTATTATTAATACATTTTACAATTCTGCTAGTAATTTGAGAGCTTTCACTCAGGCCGTTTTGACTGTATTTTTCTATTAGGTTTCTCTTTAGTTCTCTTTCTTTATTGTTTGCTTATTTATTTGCTTATTTTTTGCCTATGCGTGTGAGTAGGTACGTGTTAAAACAGAAGAGAAGAGCTGCTCTTTGCGTGAATATGGTTTACATTAAACGTGTATAACATAAAAGAGAATTGTAAAAGCACAAGCATTTTCTTTTTTTCAGCCATTTCCATTTTAATTCTCAGTGGGCGAACCCGCCTTAAAGGATCGGTGGGATGGTCTCTCACCGTCGATTATGACAGCTCTAGAGTTTTTCATATAATCACGTACTATTTTGGTTTGTCAGTGCAAGACCTTTAGAATTTCTCTTGCATTTGGCGTATATGTACTTATATTTTTGACCGCAGGAGCTCATTCATTTCTTTTGTCGTCGTCGTCGTCTTCGTATTATTGAGTGTAAGAGCCATTGAATTTCTCTGGCACTCGTTATTAACCAGAAGCTGGAACAAGAGCTTAAGCACTTCTCTTGCCACCGTTGATTGTAGGAGCCCCCGCATTTCTCTTATAATCGTACTTACATAAAATAACCGTTCCAGAAGCTGTCACCAGAACAGTACCCATTTACTAGAAGCTGTCTCCAGTACAGTACCCGTTACCGGAATCTGTACAGTAACTGCTTACCAGAAGCTGTCTTCCTTCCGTAAAATACCCGTTTACCAGAAGCTGTCTTCTGTACAGCATACCCACCACAAAAAGCTGTCTCTGACGCAGCCACCGCACTTGAAACTGTCTCCTGTACAGCGTACTCACTACAGACGCTGTCTTCTGCCCAGTCACCGTACTCGACGCTACAATCTTTACCATAAGAAAATGTTGTATAATGTTTTTGTTTCGATCTTATTTTCTAATAAAAACCCTCATATTTATTATTAAATTACACCGTCAATTTTACTATTTTTGTGATAAAAAAACTTACGCTTTTCCTGCAGTCATACGCACAATCGTAATTTATTGATTATACATTAGTGATAAAGGACTTGTGAAAAAATGGAATTTAACAAACAAACAAAACAAAGTATGGATAAGGAGAAAATAATGGTGTTGATTTTATAGGTTTTTATTTTGTTGTTATTAATAATTGTTATTGGCATATTTTCTACAGGCAATAAAAATAAAAATTGTTATATAAATATCATACAAACAACAAATTGACCCTTTGCACCATAATATCCTGAAAACAACTCCACAATAGTGGATGTAAAACAAAGTCATAAAAATGGAATTGAGTACGCACAGCAAATGAAGGTATTTTATAACGTTATATGTGTTTGCGTTGAAATGTTCATATTTTTTCTATTTAGCCTGAAAATATGCTATAAATTTATGCCATTATACAGCCCTAATGGCATGTTAAAATAAGATTAAAACTGTTCGATTGTTTTAATGTGCTAAAAATGCTATTCACTGTAGAGGGGTGAAATAAAATAAAATAAGTGTTGATTTTATTAACTGAGATTCGATTTTCAGTAATTTTTATAATTTTGTTTTAAGATAAAAGAAAAAAATGTATTAGAAAAAGTGGAAGGGAAAAATTAAAGACAAAATAATTGTTAAAGTGTTGACCCAATTTTAATATATTTTATTTAAAAAACACCAAGTGTTTCCTTAATTGTTATATAAACTTTGAAAATATTGGTATTTTTTATTAAGAATTACAATTAATTGGTTTAATTTGCCTTTAAGCACATGTTTAAATTACATTTTAAATATTTGCTTGTTTAAAGGCTTGGTTTTTTTCTCTTTTACAAATCAATTGTTAACAAATATTATTACAAAATTACTTTATTTTACGTGGGCAGCTTGATATTTCTCTAATATTTTGCATAAATGATATTGTGACGAAAATCAAGTTTGGGAACCATTGTCGTTTTTTATATGGCCAAAAAAATTAACAAAAGTTTAAAAACAACTATGTGCTGGTTTACAAATAAGAATTACCTACAACAACAAAGCAAGCAGAAAACGAAACACATAAGAAACGACAGCAACCCAATAAGTACTAAAACAAACAAGATGTTAATAATCAGATCGCTGCATAAGAATTATGTCCGAACGCCAAGCGTTTTCTAGCTGTCAAAAATTGTCGAGACCATACAAATTGTATGAAGCAAAGCATAATAGCGCGGCGTCATCGCTTAGCAATTGGAAAATCCAATTTTGTCAACGCGTTAAAAGGTAAAGTAGGCTGATAGTGTCATTTAAGCTGCTTTCGTGTTGAAACTAGCGCTTTAGTAACTTTTTGATTTCAATTGAGTGATTATTGTTGAAAAGTTAAGTTAACATTACTGATCATGCCACAATTTCAACGCTTAGATATATCACTTGGTCGTCTACGCTAAGCGCCAGTCAACTGAACGCTCAAAGGTCTAACTTAGGTTGGTCTGCAAAGAAAAAGAAATCTAAAGAAATGGAGTCTATATGAAATATCGAGAGGTTCGAGTGCCTTCGAAATATTGTTCACTCAGCCATATAAAAAGCGCCATCGTAGCTTGTTTAATTGGTTTGTACTCAATGTAAAAAGAGTTTAGTGTGGATAAACTCTTGTTGAAGAGATCAGAACCGAACTACAGTTGCAGAGAGAGTTTTGGTAATAATTCTGTGTGATCGTTATCATAAAACGGCTGTGAAGGGCTTTAGATAGAAAGATCTGCCATCTATCGGCTTAAATTTTTACTAGCGGTTATTTCGAATCTGGCAATACCTAAGTCATTCTATTCTGTCACAAAATTCAGTATATTATCTCCACTCAAGGAAATTAATCGATTTACGCTTGAGCAACGTTGGGATTTATTGGAAATTCATTTTCAAAACAGAGACAATTGGTCGGAAATTGCACGAAAATGTCGTACAAAATCTGGTCGCAGAGAAGAATCAACAGTGCTGGTATACGCAAGTTTAGTGCTAAAGTTCGCATCATTGTTGATGCGCCAATGCGTGCTCGTACAGTGCGTACACTCGAAAATATCGAAAAACCGTGGCTAAGAGTTTGCGTGAGTATCCATCAATATCAACTCGTCATCGTTGTCAAGAATGAACCCTTGAACATTTCACGCACCAGATTACGTCGAAATTTGCGAAAAAATCTCGGTATGACGTCTAACAAAGTTTAATTAGTTGAAGAGTTGAAGCCGCATGACCATCCTCTTCGACAACGAGAAACTGCACGATGATGTCGATTTTGGCCAAAAAAATCATCTTTTCGGATGGAGCTCATTTTCATCTTGGTAGGTACGTTAATCAGCAAAATTGTCATATTTAGGGCTCAGAAAACACAAACGTGGTCTTACAGAAGCCGAAGCACCCATTACGAGTGATGAGTGAGTTTGGTGCGGCTTGTGGAGCGGAGGTATTATCGGCCCATATATTTCTTAGAAAATGAGGACGGCGCAACAATTACGGTCAATGGGAACACATATTGCACCATTATAACCGATTTTTTTGCCCCCTCTTCATGGATAGCGTGACTTGCCACACATCTAATGCCACGTCAAACGTTTGATGGCCGTTTAATTAGTCAAAATGGTGATGGCAGTTGGCCGCCAAAAAGCTACGGTTTGACACCGTTGGACTATTTTCGGTGGTGCGCCGTTAAAGACGAGTCTAATGCCGACAAACCAGAAAAAATGGAGCATTGGAAGGCCAATATACGTGATGCCATTGCCGATATACGACACCATAGAGTCAATGTATGTATAAAATAATATTTTATTTCTAACCGGAGCAATTGTACTTCGCAACAAAAAAAAAAAAATTTTAATTTAAATTTAAGCTTTTAAGTGAACCCACACGATAGATTGATAACAGAGAGACTAACTATGACGAGTTAAATGGTTGTTGTTTGTGAAAAGGTTACAAGCAGTGGAACACAAAACTGTGTTAAATAAAGAATTATTTAATTAATTACAAACACAAATTTATTTTTATTTTAATTGCAATCTGCGAACTCATTAATAAGCGTTTTTAAAATGTAAAAACGTAACAATACCAATGTATGGGAGAAAAGTATTTTGTTTTTCAACAAAGTCTTTTCTTGCTCGCAGCATATGGTCCAATGGAAACTAAGTTGCATCACTAAAAGTTATTTCGCCTAATTTTAGATTTGGGTTCTTTAGCTCTTTTTAGTTCAGCTCATTTAAATGCACTAGGTCGTTCACTTAGTTCAGTAGTTCCGTACACAGATGATTTTACATAAATTATTATTATTTTGTTGAAAATTTTAATTTAGAAATATTTCGCTTTGTGGACGTTTTTCAATTACAAACGTTGATTATGTAGACATAATTATAAATAAAGGGTCCGCCAAATAAATTAATTTTTTTTAAAATGCTATAAAAAAAAACTACTGAATATTTTCTAAAATTATTTGAAAGTACAATCCTTCCGGTTAACAATGGAAAATAATTTAATTCAAATGGCTGCCTCGGCTGGCCATGCAGTAGCCTACACGATCGGTCCAATTTTTAAGCACATTATCGATTGTGTGCAGCTGTATTTCACCAATGGCTTCACGAATATTGTCCTTTAAAGCGTCAATTGTCTTTGGCTTGTTGGCGTAACACTTATCTTTGACGGCACCCCATAAATAATAGTCCAACGGTGTCAAATCGCAGCCATGCAGTAGCCTACACGATCGGTCCAATTTTTAAGCACATTATCGAATGTGTGCAGCTGTATTTCACCAATGGTTTCACGAATATTGTCCCTTAAAGCGTCAATTGTCTCTGGCTTGTTGGCGTAACACTTATCTTTGACGGCACCCCACAAATAATAGTCCAACGGTGTCGAATCGCAGCTCCGAGTTGGCCAAACGACATTAGCTCTGTGGCTAATAATGCGATCTATGGCTGTGTGACACGCAGCGCCGTCCTGTTGAAACCAAATGTTGCTAATATCCTCCTCTTCAATTTTCAACATTCACATGGCCCGATAACGATCGCCATTGACTGTAACGGCCACTCCTTGCTCATTTTCGAAGAAAGATGGCCCAATTATGCCTCTGGACCAAAAGCCGCGCCAAACAGTAACTCGTCTTGGTTGTATCGGCTTTTCAATGTATGCATGCGGGTTTTCTGTGCCCCAAATGCGACAATTTTGCTTGTTTACATACCCGCCAACATGGAAATGGGCTTCCTCTGAAAAGATGACTTTTTTTTGGCAAAATCGGCATCTTCTGTAAGTCGATCGCAGGCCCAAGCGTATACACAACCATATTCGTTCAGCGGAAGGATAAAACTAATTATCTGTCAAATCAGACATGAGCTAAGTGTTACCATTCACGAAATAAGCACTAGTTGAAAAAAACGCGTTAGATGGCGGACCCTTTACATGTTTTTTTCAGAGTGGCACTACTGACATGAAAAAAAACACACGAACTAAAGAGAATCATGTACGAAAAAGAAAGAACGTGAAAGAACAAACGACCGAACGAACTACGGAGCTAAAAAGACTCATTGTAGTGACCAACTCTCTTAGTTCACTTGTGTGAGTAGCTCAATTGTACTAAATCGTTCGCGAACTACCCAACTCTACTTAATTTATGAAACTTCACGAAATTATTAAACTGCTGTGATAGAATTTATTTTTTATTTTCTTTATTAATTATACGTATCTTTGGGTTTTTGTTTGTTCATTTGTTATCGTGATTGTGCTATTGTAAGCAATTATTACAATTATTATTAAAATAATAATAAAATTTCTATATATAATAACTACATATATATATATTTTCTATTTAAACCACATTTATTATCAATTTTATCCATGTTCATAACGATAATGATTCCTATCTTTATTGTTGTTGCTGTCGTTGTTGTTTAACTATCATTTACAACGTTTATTCATTGACTCTAATCATTATTGTGTTATAATATTAACAGACAGTTTAATAATTATAATTTGAAAATGGTTCAATTGTTCCGGGACTAAAATTTCAATAAAAGGCCATTTTAAATTATAAAAAACACAAATATTATGTGTTATTTTAATACATAATTGCTTAAACAACAACAATAAGTGGAATAATAGTAATATTTGATGATAATGATAAAGCGTATTAATTTGTATTTTAATTGTTTTTAAAAAATACTTTTTTATTTTGCATTTAATTTGGTATTCTTTTTCAAATATTGTTATTGCTCTGACTGTAAATGTAAACACAATGTTTCGCGTTAATCAAAAATTTGTATTTAAATTTAGAAATTTTCGGATCCTTTTTCTTCCAAATTTGTAAAGCAGTTTGAAATATAGGAACGAACTTAGGTCATAACGCTCTAACATTGATCAGAAGTATCTTTATAAAGAAGAAGTAGCCTCTCTAAACAAAACAAACTGGTTTAAGACAACACCTTTTGTCATCAGCCGATCTGGCAAGCATCACAATGCAAAGCAGTTTGACCTGAAAACATCCAATAAAATAGAAGTTTGTATTGGACTTTAAAGAGCACCACTAGAATACGATGGGTGTGTATATCGAGGCACTTCACTAAACTTGACTATTTCTTAAGCAACACTCATTGGAAGTGGCCAAAATGACAAATCGAATAACACTATTTTCTAGCTGCATATTGATTCCCATATTATTATTGCAAAGGCCAAAAAAATGCCGGCAAACCGTTCACATATATGATCAAATATGCAAAACTCCACGTTATGAATATGTCTTCACCACTTACAGCACTGCAAATGGTTTCCTTCTTAACTGTAAGAAGTAATTATTATATTGCCACGAAAATAAAAATGCCTAAAAAGAAAATACCCCACATAAGTGCCTGTGGGACTGTATTGTGGGATTTTTGTCCATTGATTTGTGTCAAGATTGATAATGTGTTATCCTGGTATTGCCATACTAATTTGGTATTTGGCGGTATTTCCAATTCGACCATCTTTGGGTAACACAATCTTACATGTTTAAACTTGAAGGACATACAATAGAGGTTATGAGAGCGTTTGAGACATTTCCGGAACTTTCCAAACTCTACACAATTAGCCATATAACGAGGCTACTTTGCCTATGTAGTTATAGTAGTCGTTTCTCTGTCATAAACTAAAGTCGTGTTTAGGCGTAAATAAAAGTGTGGTATAAACGAACATTAAGCTGTTGTATTAAGACAAACTGTATAACGATGAAGTGAGAAAATAAAAACTATAAAACAACAACAGTGGTGTTTAACTTATTTTGACGCGATTTAAAAGAACTCAAACGTTTGAAAAAAGGATTAATTGTAACAATATTATCTCCACAGAACGAAGTGAATCGATTTATGCTTGAGCAAGGTTGGAAAAAGACAATTGGCCGGAAATTGCAAAAAGAAAGTGGAAAAATCATCATTTTGCATGAAGCTCATTTTCATTTGCCGCATTTGGAGCTCAGAAAACCCAAACGTGCTCTTACACAAACCAGTGCACCCATTACGAGTGACTGTTGGGTGCGGCTTGTGAAGCGGAGCTATATTTTGCCCATATTTCTTTGAAAATGAGAACGGCGCAACACTTATGGTCGACTTTTTTGTGCCCGCTTTTCATGGTGTTGATGAGAACGGTGTTTGGTTTCAACAAGATGGTGCAACTTGTCACACATGTCATGCCATAATCGATTTATTGCTTCAAACATTTGATGGCCGTTTAATTAGTCGAAATGGTGATGTCAGTTGGCCGCCAAGAAGCTGCAATTTGACACAATTGAGCTTTTGAAAGCCGAGTTACGACTCCAAACATTCGAAAAAGATATCGAAAATTGATCCAATCGAATGGGGTACTGAGAGGCCAACCGCGGCAGCCATATGAATGAAATAATATTTCATTTCTAACCGGGACAATTGTACTTCACAACTCAAAAATCAATTTAGCAAAATTTCAAACCGGTTTTGTTTTATTGCATTTTTAAATTTAAACCTTTTTTAAATAGTCTACCCTATGTATGTGGAAAACTACAACTATTAAAGCTTCGTTACCAATCCACAGCCAAAAAGCCGGCATTGCAGAAATCGCACTGGATAAAAGCTGTCCGTATACATATCTTATATATAAAAAAATATGTATTTGTTTGAAAGCTGCATACAGGAACGAAAGGGAATAAAATGGAGAAAACTAGTAAAAAATGTATCTAAGGTAGCACTTAATATAATATCGGGTCCGTCATCTAACGTTTTTTTTTTTTCAACTAGTGCTTATTTCGTGAATAGTAACACTTAGCTCATGTCTGATTTGACAGATAATTAGTTTTATCCTTCCGCTGAACGAATATGGTTGTGCATACGCTTGAACAACGCTGAGAAATATTGCGACATTACTTTGATCGATCGACTTACAGAAGATGCCGATTTTGCCAAAGAAAAAAAAAAAAAAAACATCTTTTCAGATGAAGCTCATTTTGATCTAGGCGGGTATGTAAACAAGCAAAATACATTGAAAAGCCGATACACCCAAGACGAGTCACTGTTTGGTGCGGATTTTGGTCCAGGCATAATTGGCCATTTTTCTTCGAAAATAGGCAAGGAGTGGCCGTTACAGACAATGGCGATCATTATCGGGCCATGTTGAACGAATTTTTGTTCACAAAAATTGAAGAGGAGGATATTAACAACATTTGGTTTCAACAGGACGGCGCCACGTGCCATATAGCCAGAGCTACATGTTTTGAGCCCTGTTTTTGAAGATCGCATTATAAGCCGCAGAGCTGATGTTGTTTGGCCACCTCGGAGCTGTGATTTGACACCGTTGGACTATTATTTGTTGGGTACCGTCAAGATAAGTGTTACGCCAACAAGCCAGACACAATTGACGCTTTAAAGGAAAATATTCGTGAAGCCATTGGTGAAATACGATAATGTGGTTAAAAATTGGACCGATCGTGTAGGCTACTGCATGGCCAGCCAAGGCAGCCATTTGAATGAAATTATTTTCCATTATTAACCGGAAGGATTGTACTTTCAAATAAAAAAAGAAATTTGTGAAAATATTCGGTAGTTTTTTTATAGCATTTTCAACAAAAAAGTTTATTTGGCGTTAATTAAGTTGTGGGTAGCGAACCACGCCGGGGTTTAGCTAGTATATGTATAAGCATACCTACGACCACGCTGAGCATTTTCTGTAGAAAACCATTTTAATAAAACTCATTCATTAAGAAGTGGAGTAGGTGGTGGGTATGAATTTCAAATAAATAAGGGTTTTGGGGTTATTTGTTAATTAAAGCACTCAATTACACATGGCGTTTAATTATGTTTTTAATTTTTCGCTTTCGTTTTCTTTACGTTGTTATTCGTTTTTGCTTAATCTTAAGATAGAAAAATAATTTACTACGTTTAGTATCGTAAAAGAAAGGGAGAGTTACGAATATATTCTTTCTAAATGTCAAAGAAAAAATTGAAAATAAAATAAAATAAAAATAAATTTTATTAAGAATGATAATTAACATTTTTATTGGTTAATTTAAAAGTTTCGTTAAGCTTTTGTTTGTATGATAAGAATTAAGAGGGAAGCTGGAAAATGTTACAACAATAAATTTATTTTATTATTTATCGCTTTTTTTATTGTATTTTTTGTTGTCTTTTGGTGATGTTTAGTTTGAAATTTTTTATTTCCGTTTACGGATATTACAATAGAGATTATCTTTTTTGTGTTGCTCTTCTTCGTTTTTATTCTTTTATGTTGAAAATAAATTTTTATTAAAATTTGTTGCATAATTTTTTGCAAAATAATTTTTTTTTTTTGCCTTAAAAAGTTAAAATAGCAACTATTTTATAAACAATGGATAAATAGGGTCTATAAGTTTTTGTTGATATTCATAGAAGCATGTTTCACTATTATCGACTTACAAACACTGACTGAGTCGAGCCGATGTATGAGTATCAGTAGCCTAGTCTAGACTAGTCAGACAGTTTTTCAATATTTAGTTGAAGTACAAAAGACTTCATATGGTCAAAGCAAAAGCTAACACCAGTGTTTACAACATGTTGGCTGCAACATCGTCATTACATTTTTAGTTTATAAATTGATGATGATGATCAAATAACATCTGATGTGAACTATACCTTAAAATGTAACCTGAACTGTTTTCTATATCTTCAGAAGTACTCCTTATGTGACTTATGACGTTCCTGCTGCAAGAATCGCTTTTATGATTTGACATAACTAAGATTGTGACGTCATTGCTAATAACAAAACCTATCACATAACTAAACATAATAAAGGAGAAAATCAGGGGTATGGAATAAAATTATCGCATTCATTGCGTATTTTATCTACACATGTATATAAAAATGATTTGAAGTTTGTTCGGATGCTTAAAACTTGAAAACGACTGGACGAAATTGGATACTTCCTTCTGCGGTTTTGTTCGCAGTTGCTATGTAAAGGTTTAGGAAGAAGGAAAGTCGATAAATTTTCAGCAGGTGGCGCTATAGGATGTCATTCCTTTATCTCTGATCCTGTGAAAAGGTATTTAAATAAGATCTGGTACATCGATTCAGTGCACATATTCTATGTTGAGCAGCAAATAAATATTGATTTTGGTAAATCTTAAGAACAGTTAAAGTGAAAGTTTCATAATTTGCTTCAAATGACTTCGTAGTTAATACAAATCATCAGCCAATAAGGGGGCGGAATCGCATAACTGGGCATGATACCTGCCATATAGATAAATACTGTTTCTTTTCCGTGGCTCTGGAACGGTAAAAGTGAAAGTTTCTAAATTTGGTTTAAATGACTTGGCAATCAGTACAAATTATAAGTTTAAAGTAGACGGGTAATGGGGCGTGGCATCTCCTATACATATAAAGAATTCGTTGTTTTTATTGAAGCCTTAGATTAATGAATAATCACTCTGAAACAGCATACAAACAGTTGCTGTCCCTAAATATCTGGCCACTACTGTACATTTATAAATTCCCGGGCAAGGCCGGATGGGTAAAACTAGTTGAAACATAAAAATTAACAGAAAGTAATACTTCCGCTAAAAAAGTAAAAAAGTTTAATTTGCAAAAAGAAAAAATGCTATACGGATTACATTTGTTCGTAAAAAGGTTAATAATACTTAGGTATGAGATCTTTCTCTACTGATTCTAGCAGATCTTTTTTCTGCTGTCAGCTTTTTGAGGTTACGTATGAAATACTCGAGTCAGTGTAATATCTTTCGTTTGTTTCTTTTAAATGATATTTATTGCTTTTTTAAATTGGTCATCGTTATATGATGTTTTGAAGGTTTGCGTTTTTTGCTGATTCGCGCTGAGCTAGCAGAACCACCACTGTGGAACGTTTTACCTGCACCGTATTTTGGACTCCCATTTAAAGTGCTAAAATCTTCATACCAAAATATTTTCAGAGCACATTTACGTAACATTAAATGGCTTTAAAGTTTTTGACCGGTACGAATAACTGATATGAATGACTTTGGCTTGAACATTGGACCACCTTTCATATACGTCGTAGACAATCCTCAGCCAGATTAGGCTCGTACGAGTTTAACTGTTCACATCTGATGTGTGTAAACATACTAGTGAGCATTAAAGAGGTTGTTTTATTTTCTTCTCTTTTATGAGAGCAAGCAATGCAATGTTACACGGGAATAAATATTAAGAGAGCAAACATCAAAGGCCGGTTTTAATATTACAACCCTCATAGAACAATTTTGCATATATGAGATGAACACTCTATGTATGCATTGTATATTCTTTGATCGTACCAAGAACAGAATTGTCATCAACTTCAGAAAATAAAATTGATCTTAATGAGCTTGATTTCATTTTAGTAAAATAGATTGTTGAGGTACCCTTTTACCTGCTATTCTTTCATATTTCTGTCTTTTTTTTTTCAAAGCCATAACCACCCTTTTGTTGGTTCCAGAATTAGGATTCATGATTGCTTGACTGTAACAGAAATTATTCTTTTAAAAAAGCTAATTCACTTGCTCAACGCAGTGCATGAGTGTCATAACAGCGAATAGTTCTTTAACACACGATTGCTGCACGAATGCATTTATGATGTAATAGTATTACACTTTTCTGCAAAAACGTCTTAACACTAAACAATTATACCAAAAACCGTTCAAATATTTACTTTACTATGCATAATAATGAAGGAGTTAAGAGTTTTATTAATATTGTCAAAAAACAAAATATGTCACTTCTTTAGAGAACTTAACGATGTTGAGCATAAAAAGCCGACACACAACTGAGATAATACGCTGTTACAAGCAGTGTTGCCATTTTGGTTATTTTTTCTGTGATGTGTAGATGGCTACTTTTTTTCCATTTTAGTGATTTTTTTCTTGAAGTAAAAGAATGAGGAAATTTTTCTTTTAACATTTATTACGCGATCGAAACAAATGGTAGTCAGTCGGGCTAGGTCAAGATTATAAATAGTTTCATCTGATCTCGGAACATTTGATATATTTTTCATCGCCAGTAACGATAGGATGCCGCAACAACTTTTTTTATGACTTTCCAGCAAAATTTCGAACATGAACTTTGGCCTCATAATACTCATAATACTTATAATAATAATAATAATACTCATAATACTCATAATAATAATAATAATAATAATACTCATAATACTCATAATAATACTCATAATACTCATAATAATACTCATAATACTCATACTAATACCCATAATACTCATAGTACTCATAATAATCATAATAATACTCATAATACTCATAATACTCATAATACTCATAATACTCATAATACTCATAATAATACTCATAATAATCATAATTATACTCATAATACTCATAATTATACTCATAATACTCATAATCATACTCATAATGCTTATAATAATACTCATAATACTTATAATAATACTCGTAATATTTATAATACCATAATAATACTCATAATACTCATAATAATACTCATAATACTCATAATAATACTCATAATACGCATAAAACTCATAATAATAATAATAATAATACTCATAATAGTACTCATAATACTCATAATAATACTCATAATACTCATAAAATTCATAAAAATACTCATAATAATACTCATAATACTTATAATAATACTCATAATACTCACAATACTCATAATTATACTCATAATACTCATAATAATACTCATAATACTCATAATAATACTCATAATACTCATAATACTCATAATAATACTCATAATACTCATAAAACTCATAATAATACTCATAATACTCATAATAGTACTCATAATACTCATAATAATACTCATAATACTCATAAAATTCATAAAAATACTCATAATACTCATAATAATACTCATAATACTCCAAATGTGAGTTTGATTTTAATCTTCATTGAATAATGCCTTCATTCCTCATCTTCGAAAATTTTTGCCTGACCTGAGCGGTCTTCCTTTTTCGTGTCAAAATCATTACTTCTGAACTGCATAAATAATCTATCGTAGTTTGAGATCGCAGAACATATTAAGGATAAGCTTTGGTAAGCAATTGAAGTTGTTGTTTATACTATTTCGTTCAGTGGATGAGAGAGAATAAATGTCAGACATATTTCAGTTTAACGCTATTGTTTCGTTCGGATATTTAACGATTAATTAAGATATCTGTTGGTCAAATTATTTACAAAAAAAAAACCAAACGTCATCATATGAGAGAATGATATTTCTAGCGTGTAAAGTTTGTTTATATTACTCGTACATCGTTAAAATGTTCAGCACAAATAGAGGAATAGGCCTCATCAATTACTGTACCAAGTTTTTTGACCAAAAAAGTACGCTATAAGATCTGTATGTATATAAGATGATATTTTAATGTTTTTGGCATTAAAATATGGATTTAAAATGTTGGTTATTTTTTGGTAACTTTTTTATTGAAATGTGATTAAACAAAATTCGAATTTGTGGCAACACTGGTTACAAGTAGCATACAAACACACACGTCAATGCACATCAACGTCATATTCTCTTCTCAAGCGGCGAGTATACGAGATATTAATAAGACATTTTACACAAGATAAGAGTAATTCGGTATGTTTTGCGTTATGACGACCTTGCAGCAAATGAGCGATGTGTTGTCTTTATGGCGAAAATCTATGAATTGGGCTACTAATCGCCAGTCCATCTAATATATTCTACAGACTTGGCTTGGATGACAAGAAATTTGATTCAAACTAGGATTAGGATATATATTCAAGCATTATATAGATAAACAAATACTCTTTACCTTAATTTGTTTTTATTCTCTAATATTTTTATCTTCATCTTCTATTATTCAATTACGTTGCCAGTTTCTTGGCTTCAAATGATTTATTTCGTTTAAAGACTTATCTTTTAAATTAAATCGGCCAAAGCAAGGGAACATACATAGAAGAGACTTAATCCTGTTTATTACTTCGATATTGAATCGAATATTCGATATTCTCTAAGTAAATGGAGAACAATGCTGTAGAAAACGAATAGGCCCTTGTGTTACCTATACCTTCTTAAAAAAATTTTTAGGAAATATAAGTCTTCTAAAGCTATAATTGTTTTCTTCTTATGTTTGGTTCCTTATGTCTTTTCTGCATTCCCTTTAAAATGCCAAGTTGGCATACAAAATCTAATAGCAACTCATTTGACAATCTTTATCCTTTTATTTTATTTGAGTACCAAGCAAGGACAAAATGAGTAGTTGAGCACAAAAAAAAAAAATGAAAAATGCGAATAAACAAGAAAAATTGCAATACGATTTAACCACATCAGAGGCAAAATAAAAATGCTCCCCTCGGCACAGGATTCAGGAGCAGAAATAAAACTTAAAACGATAATAAAAAAAAAATAAATTTAATATTCGTGGTCGGTCAAGCATGACGATTTTCACCACTACGCAAAAATCATATGAAGGATATTTCTTCTTTCATCCCTTCTGCAACATACTTTCCTAGTACCAGCACGATCGACTGCATGAGTAGGGGTCACTTAGGGCCACCTAAGTACTGGTCCAAGTGAAAAGTAAAGGAATAATGAAATTAACTTCTTCCCAACGAAAGGAAAAATCCAAATTTAAGATGCTATTTAAAGCAAGGCCGATGATCGGATTTTAGGTTGGCTTAAACTTGTCACCAGTTTTAGAGCAAATTTGTTGTCAATGAGTTGAGCTTGGCACATGCTTTAAAGCTATTTTTTGCTAATATGTTATAGGGCTTATAGGCTTTAAAATCGGCTTATCCATTTAGTGGTTTCTAAACCGCCAGCCTGGCTGGTTTGTCATCTGTTAAGTATCTGTCATCTCAGGTTCCATTTATTTAGTGAAAGTTTTGCCATTTACGTACATGGATCGTTTAACAATCGAAGAGTGCATAGAAATATTTAAAACTTTTTACAAAAGTTCTGATTCAGACGTGGCCGAACATTAGAATCGAATTATATTCAGCTCCGTCTCTTTTCTCACTCGGTCGTTATGTCAACAAGCAAAATTGTTGTATAAGTAGCTCCTGAGGAGTGGGATCCCGACTGTTTACAGTGGCTTACGGATAGATCTAAAATGGATGGCCCAATACCAATACCAAAGTCTGGAAACATATGTAACCCAGGATCGAACCCCAAACAAATTAATTGTGGTTTCATGTGTTTAAAAAAAAGACTTCATCTAAAAAATAAAGAAAAGCCCACTTGACCATCCAGTTTACCTCTGTCAGTGATGACAAATATCAGACGAATGACCAGGAGAAAAACGCCACCTATTGGGAAAATAATGCAATGCTAAGGTAAAGATCACCAGCACCAATTAGCAAAGATCTTCACCAATACCCATTATATGGAGAGGAGCTACAGTGAATTAATCATCTACTTAGGAAAAATGAAAAATGAACTTGATTAATGACACTGAAACAATATAATGGATACTTTGCGGAAAGCCAATGGTCGTATATGAAAAAATGGCCGTATAGTAACCATCTTTTTTTGTCCTGCAATTAAAAACTATGAACTAGCCGATATGTGGTTTCAACAAGACGGTGTCACGAGCCACACAACATTGCCGATTTTGACTTAATTGCATAATTCTCGATTTGACAAAGCCAATTGGCCGTCAGTATCATATGATTTAACGCGGTTATATTCTTTTGTGGCGTATTTCCAAAGATCATGTTCTACGCGTATAGTCCGCTTACTTTGGTGTTTTTTAAAACCAACATTCGTCGAGTGGTCGAGCTGCAAACAATCCAGAAGAGGTCGTTTAAATGACATTATAATGAGTTCATAACAGCGAATCAAGCACTATAATGAAAGTTTCATCAAAATGATGGCTTAATAATTATCGGAAAAATTAATTACCCAGTATTTTTGTGTGTGGATAGGATGGAAAATGCTTTTACGCATTCACTGTAGTGATATGAGGGGTTTCCTCACTTGGTATACCGACTAAGGACCAGCCTATTTGCCTTTGGGATTTGTACCACCTTGGAACTGATTCCGCAATAATTCGAGGTCTACCTTTCCGCCGCATCCAGTTCTGCTATTCGAATATTATCAAGATCTATTTTCTTCGAACGCAGTAGATTTTCGCAATAGCAACATTTGCTCCACAACATTCTCAGGCGTTATAGGACACATTCTCTACACAATAGCCTCGCGCTCATTTTTTCAATGGATGCTCCCTCCTCCTATAGACAGTACGGTGAACTGCATTTATTCATACTATACTAACATTTCCTAAAGTATCCATGGCCGGAAAGCATCTGTGTCGGGTAGTAATTTACTCAGCCATGCTTCGTCCTTGTCTATGGCTCTATGCGTGGTATTATAGCAGTCTTGCCGTTCATATCCTATAGCGCTCCTCATCGCACCGATTCTGCTCCTTCTGTAGTGTCTCAAGCTTTATCCTTTTGCAGTGGACCGAGGACAGTTGTCTGGTCTGCCTTGCTTAAATAACTCGGTCTGTGCCTCTAATAGGAAACATATCGGTACCATCCTAAAAATAATCTGAACGGCCTCTGCTGGTACTGTGTGGTATGCCCATGCAGCTAGTAGCGCCATTGTCCTATGGATTGATACAAGTCCATTCGCTCTCCTTCGTGCCCGTAATACTGTAGCATATATTTCGCATAGACAGTTTCTTCCGCGTTGCCACCTATGGTCGTCCAGCTAGTTCACCGATGTTCGCCATCAGACTGCTCAAGTTGACCGTTATCTCTGCCGCCTTGTTGATACAGTGCTCTATCTGGCAGGAAAAAATGGACTTTTTGTCCCAGGTAATTTACGGAGCTCTTAGTGGTAATGACTACGTTGTCAACCCTCAACCAAGTATGTATTAATCTAGCAAACCCCGGCATAATGATAAGTAAAAAAAAAATTGACATAAAATCCATTTTGGGGGCTAAAAAACCTCATTCAACCGACCCTTTAAAATTAAATTTAAACAGATGGGTTGTGCGTTGACTGGGAGCATATATGTATCGATCAATATACGAATTTGCTTGTTCGAAAGAGTCTTTAATTTATTAACGAGTTAACCGAAATAAGTAAACGGTCTCAACAAAAAGGACCCTAAATTTGATTATCATTTAAAATGTCTTGTTTTTGTTATGATTACTGGGCTTACGGTTTACATCGTAGAGTGTAATAAACGTCAAAACATTCAAGACATTTCTCTTCTACGAACAAAAACAATTTTTATAAAGAAAACGGATATGAATGCCGTTCCTTATGTTTAAATCACTAAAAAGAGGAAAAAAAAAAGATTAAAATAAAAACCTCTGCTTAGAACTCTAAACACTCGGTACAAAACAGAGTAAAAGAAATGAAAAATGAATGAATTGGTCTCTAGAAAATGCTTTGACATCATCAAACTGCAATAATACTCGTACTTTGGCTTGTTTTTCTTTTGTTTTTTTTTTTTGTTTTTATTGTATTTCCATAAGATGATTTGATTATTCGTCTAAATTCTTTCAAACTGAAATAAAATTGTTTTTCAAATTATGAGCATTAAAGCAAAAGACTATGAGTGACATGAAAGGAAGGGGAAAATATTAGTTTTAGAAGAGAAAGTACTTAAGAAAATTAAAACTGAGCATAAATTAGTGTAAAAAAGATAATTTATAGTTTGAAAATATTATTAAATAGCTTCTGCTTCAATAATATTTTAGTCTTTAATATACAGTGGTGGGCATTGGGTTAGCACATTGCCCATGTGCATTTTTTGTAATCAAATTTTCTTTTTACATGTTTATTGTCTTAATTATTTCTAAGTCCTAATGTATCACTCGTGGTCCATGGTCCATGGAAAACGTAGCATTAGTTTACTTTAGTTTTGTTCGTTTCCATTTGCTTACTTTGTATTAAAATAGAGCATAACCATACAAATTGACTGGACAGTAATTTAGCACAAATTAAAAAAATTTTTTATCGGGTGGGCCATCTATCGGTTTAAATTTATTTATTTATTTATTTATTTATTTAGCGTTTATTTCGAATCTGGCAATACTTATGTCATTCTATTCTGTCACAAAATTCAGAACATTAGCTCCACTGAACAAGGTGAATCGATTTACGCTTGAGCAACGTTGGGGTTTATTGCAAATTTATTTCTAAAACAAAGACAATTGATCGGAAATGACACGAAAATATTGTACAAAATTTGGTCGCAGAGAAGGACCAATAGTAGCCCGTATACGCAAGTTTATTGCTTAAGTTTCTGAAACTGGCTTCACTGTTGAGAGAGAGTATGCGTGAAAATCCATCAACATCAACTCGTCATCGTTCTCAAGAATTAAACATTTCAAGCACTAGTTTATGTCGAATTTTGCGAAAAAATCTCGTTATGGCGCCCTTCAAAGTGCAATTGATTAATGACTTGAGCTGCATGGGCATCCCGTTCGTTTACGCTTCACTAGATGGGCCAACGAGAAACTGCACGATGATGTCGATTTTGCCAAAAAAATCATCCTTTCGGATGAAGCTCATTTTCATTATGGTGGGTACCTTAATAAGTAAAATAGCCGTATTTGGGGCTCAGAAAACCCAAACGTGGTCTTACAGAAGCCAATGCACCCATTACGAGTGACTGTTTGTTGCGGTTTGTGTTGCGGAGGCTTCATTCACCTATATATCGTTGAAAATGATAACGGCCAATGGTCAATGGAGACACCTATCGCACCATGATTTTGTGCCCGCTCTTCATGGTATTGATGTGGACAATGTTTGGCTTGGATGGTGGAAATTGCCACACATCTCATGTCACAATTGATTTATTACTAACCTCACGTAGTTGGCCGTCAAGAAGCTGCGATTTGAAACCGTTTGACTATTTTCTGTGGGATGTCGTTAAAAACAAGTGCTATGCCAACAAACCAAAGAAAACTGAGCATTTTAAGACCAACATTCGTTATGATATTGCCGAGTTACGACCCCATACACTCGGAAAAATTCTCGAAAATTGGTCCGATCGAATGGAATGAAATAATATTTCATTTCTAAACGGAACAATTGTACTTCACAACAAATAAAAAAAAGTAAATTTGGCAAAATTTCAAACCTTTTTGTTTTGTTGCATTTTTTAAAATAAATTTTTAAATGGCCACCCGATATTTAAAACTAAGTACTTGATAGGATAACGCTTTTTCATCATAACATCTTCACATCTCCTGTGCATACTGCCCATAAGTTCCACACAAGGTGCGTTTGGTATTGCTTACTATTACTTTCAGATTTCTGTCCATCCATCACAACAACAACAACAACAACGTGTTGCTCTATATCATGTCATGGATTCACTATAGAACTGAATCCGGTGATTGAGCTGTCGAATTAAAAATGTCGTTTCTATTTTGCTTCAAGCAATACTGCACTGTACGTGAAATGTGTTTTGGATAAATATCATGCATAAGATATTATCCTTTTTTTCACCGTCATTCCTCTCGGGAGCATGTTGACTTTCCACAAAGCATACATTGCTTTGTTTCAGTTTGATCTTTCAATCTAAGTAGATGATTAATCCACTGTAGCTTCCGCCATATGATTTTGCGTAGGGGTGAAGATCTTTGCTAATTGGTGATGATCTTTACTTTAGCATTGAATTTTTTCCCAGTAGGTGGCGTTTTTTTCGTCTGACGTTTGTCATAATCGCCAGAGGTATGCGAGGAAGTCAGAGGGGCGTCTTCTTTATTTTTTAGAAGGAGTTGTCTGGAGGTAAGCTAAAACCTCTTTATTGAACATTCGAAGTCACAGTTAATTTTTTTTTTGTCATGTCCTCTGCTGGCGCTCGAACCTGGGTCGCTTGTGTTATTATGCAAACCCCAAAAAAATATCAACTAAGTGGCAGATTTACCTCTGTAATTGGTCATTGTGTTAACAAGTATTTACTTCTTAGCGTACTGATTCATTGGCGTACTTAGTTTGATTATTGAAGCAAAAAATGTGACCGAAACTATCACATATCTGACAGCATACTTTTTATAATTAATATTACTGTGGGTTTGTATTGCATGCTGGAAGAACGTCATATATCACATTTTTCATCAGATCCAAATCTGAAAAATTTGGAATTGTTACTTGAGAAGACATTTTTCAAAATGAGTGGTTACTATACTGTATGCTCAAGCAAAACAAAATTCGGGACTTCAAGTTCTTTTTTGATACGTGTGCCTTATGTTGTATAATACATCCAAGCAGTTCTTTTTAATTTTTCCTTTTTCTAATTGTTCGCGAGGAGATGTCAGCGCCAAATTTTACTGAAAACTTCCTATAAATTTGAATTGATGATTTAAAGCGCCTGCAACTTAAGCTTTAAACACATAACCGACAGCAAGCAGCAGACAGCAAAATCTCAAAATTAAAATACATACGTTTGTATGAAAACAATTATGTTAAAGGCAGCACAGCAAACCTTTAGACAACAAATAATCTTTGGCACCGAAATAAGCTTGTATATGGTTTGGAAAGAGTCTAAATCTCAACAATATGGAAAAAAAGAGTGTGCTTGCTTAAGAAATTCACACATGTTCTTCAAGGCTATGGAGTATAATTTCATTCAAAAAGTCTACTTCTCTTCTTTCCAAATCCACCGAAAAGCTTAAAATCAGAGAGTATTCAGATAAGTTATTTGCTTAAAGTGTGTGAATGTACGAAAAACCGGTTAAATGATTTTTAAAGTGTACTCGTATACGATAGCGTTTATTAGAAAAATAGTATAACTTACCAGGTAGTTCGACTTCGTTCTTTTTTGTCGCATAGTCTGATTTAATTCCCTTACAAGACAATGAGATATGTATCGAAGATAAGGTGTACAGTGTTTTAGATATTTAACAATAATGAGACTACATATCCATATTCAAAATGTAATCCTAAAAACTATTTTTTATAGTTTTCTAACTTTCAGTATACTAAAGGGTCCGCCAAATAATTTTTTTTTTTTTTTTTTGTTGAAAATGCTATAAAAAAAAACTACTGAATATTTTCTCAAATTTCTTTTTTTATTTGAAAGTACAATCCTTTCGGTTAATAATGGAAAATAATTTCATTCAAATGGCTGCCTCGGCTGGCCATGCAGTAGCCTACACGATCGGTCCAATTTTTAAACACATTATCGAATGTGTGCAGCTGTATTTCACCAATGGCTTCACGAATATTGTCCCTTAAAGCGTCAATTGTCTCTGGCTTGTTGGCGTAACACTTATCTTTGATGGCACCCCACAAATAATAGTCCAACGGTGTCATATCGCAGCTCCGAGTTGGCCAAACGACATCAGCTCTGCGACTGATAATGCGATCTTCAAGAACAGGGCGCAAAACATCGAGTGTAGCTTCGGCTGTGTGGCACGTAGCGCCGTCCTGTTGAAACCAAATGTTGCTAATATCCTCCTCTTCAATTTTTGTGAACAAAAATTCGTTCAACATGGCCCGATAACGATTGCCATTGACTGTAACGGCCACTCCTTGCTCATTTTCGAAGAAAAATGGCCCAATTATGCCTCTGGACCAAAATCCGGACTAACAGTGACTCGTATGCGTGCGGGTTTTCTGTGGCCCAAATGCGACAATTTTATTTGTTTACATACGCGCCAAGATCAAAATGAGCTTCATCTGCAAAGATGATTTTTTTCTTTTTTTCATTCTGCAATACTACCATGATTTTTAAAGTAATGTCGCAATATTTCCCAGCGTTGTTCAAGCGTATACACAACCATATTCGTTCAGCGGAAGGATAAAACTAATTATCTGTCAAAACAGACATGAGCTAAGTGTTACCATTCACGAAACAAGCACTAGTTGAAAAAAAACGTTAGATGGCGGACCCTTTACATTTCGAACACTAACAAAAATTGAGTGCTTTGTTTGTGTTTTACACATAAGCAGACAAGTCACTCAACTTGTTAGACGAACGTAAATAAACATAAAAATAAAAACCTCAAAAGAAAGTAAAAACAAGTAACGGTATGTACTGAGCGCACCATAGACAACACTTGTAGGTAAAAAAATGCACGCTTTTTAATGCAGCATACATGCAATATGCTAAACCAATATCCACCACTGTATACATATTTTTGAATAATAAAAGAGTGTTTTCTTTTCATACACAATTTTGTGCATTTTGGCACAAATTTTTCATCTTCAATCATATTTTTCAACAACAACTTGATGATGATGCTGATGACGACGGCATTGCTGACAATAATGTCTGAGTGAGGGTGTTGCATCTGCTGGTATTGTTGTTGGTTTCACACATAGACACACATGTGTTTATGCTGAGGTTGCATTAAAAGTATCAACTGTTGTATTAAATATATGGAGTTTTTTTGGCTTATTGCCTGCATAACAATAAAGGAAAAAAGAACATGAAAAAAATTATGCAAATGTTGCACATGCTTTGCATTTTATTTATTTATTTAATTATTTTTTGATAAATTTACTTAAAATCTTGAAAAAATAAAAAATTATATAAAAGTCTTCGCGGAAAAAATACGGGAAATGCAGCATCCCACCCGTTTTTTTTTTCAAATATTTATTTTGCATATTTTTATCAAAAGTTTTAAAAAAAGGTTGTTAATTGCAACTATTTTTGAAACAGTTGCAGTGTAAATAATATTCAATTGCTATCTAAACAAAGCTATAAAACAGTAAAAAGCAGAACATAAAAAACCAAAATTAAACAAAATTTCGAAGTGAATATTACATATAAAATATGACTAAATTTACTGAGTTTTTATTTATTTTTTAATTAAAAAAAAAGTTCAATTATTTCTGGGGAGTAAAAAAAAGGTGATACTATTTTTCTGACAGGCGCTAACGGGTAGAAAAAGGAACTGTTTTTGGAATTTTCGAAAAACCTCCAAAATCTCAAGTTTCAGGTAAAAAACCGGTTTTTCGAGCCTTCATGCAATTATGAGCTAATAACTTAACTAATTATTAAACGATTTTGAGTCCCTTTTCGGATATGATAAGAAGAGATATAAACCTTAACCTTAAAGAGTCTGGGTGTATTCATCCAATGTTTTCCATATTTTCCAAGTTTCGATTCGTTTTTGCATACGGATTTATAAAGGATCCGTACTGTTTATGGATTTAATAAGAAATTATGTTTAGTTATGAGTAAAATGAGTCTTATTCTAGTCGTTGGTACATATCAGGAAAATTTTATTATTTCCCAGGTATTTCATTTTTGTCGCACCGTGTTATCATTGAAGTATAAAAGTACTGCAAACTCTTGATCTATTGTACAGCCCTCCATCTATATAGGATTTTTCCATATAATATGTCCTTCAACCTCGTCGATCTGACGATATTCAGGATGTCGGTTAGTACCAACCGTATCGTATAGTATCTGATAGGCACCTACAAACTTCCTCCTAGAGTGCATCAATGCCTCACATGTATCCAGTATGTGCTCTGGTGTTTCAATTTCCTCAACACAGAATCTGCACAGCGGGCTTGAGACTCCTCCAATTTTACTCAGATGTCAATTTAGACTGCAATCACCGGTCAGAAACCCGGTGAGTATCTCTGCATAGGTTGTCTCTCGAATTTCCTATGCAGGATTCAAATCACCTTCTTTACAGTAAACCAACAAAAGCTTAGATTGTGGTAGACCCTTACGGCCAGAGAAGAATAACCGCCTCTCATTATCCCCACTTTTCAATCGAGATAGTATTTTGAGTCAATAAATAATTTCGGATAACAAAGATCCTTTCAGCCCTAAGGCAACTAATTTCGCCAAGCGAAATGGGAGACTCAGAGAGTACCCTTCGTAACTACTATTAGGCCAAAGATCACGAAAATACAGCAAAAAATTAAATCGCTTTTGCCGAAAATGTTTGGTTGTCAAAGAGTTAATTCTACAACGCTTCTTGATTGAGAAAAAATACCGTTCAAGCTCAGCAATGGCTTAAAAAGTGTTATTGGTACTCCGCTCTATCAGCAACAACAATAAAGCGTTGGCTTGCTGTCTACAAACGTGGTCGTAGAGATGCGGATGATGCAGAACGCCGTGAATGTCCAAATGAGGCGGTAACAGCAGAAAACATAAAAAAATCCATAAAAACGTTTTGAATGATCGAAAAGTGAAGTTGTGTGAGTTAGCTGACATCGTAGAGATATCAAAAGAAAATGTTGGCTTTATATTGCATGAGCATTTGGCATTTGAGAAAGCTCTGTACAAAGTGAGTGCCGCGTTTGCTCACTGTTGACCAAAAACAAAAACGTGTTGATGATTCTGAGCAGTCTTTGTGATAATGGATGAAACATGGATTCATCACTTCACTGCGGAATCAATACGATCGTCATCTAAGTCAGAATGCCCGAAAGCAAAATAATTGGTTGGAAAAGTGATGGCTTCATTATTTTGTGATATGCGTGGTGTAATACCGTCATCACTGAATATTATATAGCGAAATTGCAAACGAACAGCCGCATAGAGCAAAGAAAAAAATTTTGTTTCATCAAGCAAACGCACCGTGTCACAAGTCAATCAATTTGGCTCCCAGTGATTGTTTGTAGAAATTTTGCACGAATGAAGTGTTTGTCGGTTATTTTAAAGCAAAAGTTAAATCGGTTTACAAAAGTGGTATTGAAGTGTTAGAGCGGCATTGGGCATTACTCTTCATGGGGATTACGTTGACGGCTAAGTCAATCACAACACAAGTCAATCAATTTGGCTCCCAGTGATTGTTTGTAGAAATTTTGCACGAATGAAGTGCTTGTCGGTTATTTTAAAGCAAAAGTTAAATCGGTTTACAAAAGTGGTATTGAAGTGTTAGAGCGGCATTGGGCATTACTCTTCATGGGGATTACGTTGACGGCTAAAACTAATTTTGAACAAAAAAAAGTGTTTTCTTCGTTAAACCCGGGACTTTTCAGCCGGGGGGTTTAATTCTAATTCCAAATTTTGAATTTTTCTCTAAAATTTTTTTATTTCACATTTTAATTACATACTTCATCGCTTATTTTTTGTTTAAAATTCTTATTAATTTTGTTTTCAGTTTGATGATATAAATTTCATTCATTTTAATTAATGCGATTCCCAAAGGAAATCGTCATTAATTAATTATGCCCTTTACTGGACTTCAATTTCCGAAGCATTTACGAAATAAAAAAATAAAATAAAAAATAATAAAAAGAAAACCAATAAATAAAACCAAATCAATAGAATATTTTTTGAATTTATTTCAAAATTTCAAATACAAATAATTTAATTAAAGAACGACTCAATAATTCTTTCCCCCCCACACACACACATAAATTATACAAATTTGCCTTAAATGAGCTTAAAATAATAATAAAAGAAAACAAAAAAATATATATTTTTTATTTACTTATATATAAACGCGTCAGATTTTAACAAATAATCCAATAAAATGAAATTTATTTCAATACCCAACCGTATAATGAAATGGTTACTTTGATACATACTGTGACTGTACCCAGCCCTCCTACTCTACTCTACTTTAATGATAAATGCTGTGAATGATGCAGGAAGAGGATGCTGCGAACAAAATGGAGGCTATAAATAGGGTATGAGTAGCTTTTTATTAATTTTAATAAAACGGGAAACCATCTTTCGTTATTTATTACCCGCAAATGAGCATTTAATTTCTATTTGAATATCATTTTCTGTTGCTTTCAAAAAGGCACCATGCAAAGAGAAGGAAAAGAAAAACAAAAAGAAAATGAAATCCTGCTCATCAAAACATCGTTCTCAAACGGTAGAAAAGTATTCAAAATGATGGAAACTGTTTACCGAACCAATAACTTTTTTAAGAGTTTTTTTTCTAAGTGTTTGCGTTGTGTTTTTTTCAGTGTGTCGGTAAAAGAAATATTTGTATCAGAAAATAAATAATTTTTTTCTTAACATTTTTGAATTTTATGCTCTGAGCTAAAATAGGCAATATTGGTTTTTCTGAGTGTAGGTAACCTTAAGTGGATTGACACAAAGATTTTTTAAATTATAAGTCACTGATGCGCATTCAGTCCCATATGAAATAAGAAAGATAGGCTGTTTTAAATAACAGGTTAAATGAAAAAGGACATGGAAATAAAATAGAGAAAAGCAAAAAGAAGCAAACAAGCCAAACCGAAATAAACTTGTGCAAAAGTGCTGAAAGTCCAGAAAGGTATCTCGGCGATAACAACGACAAATGCTGATTTTTCAATGGCCCAACATTAGAGAAAAATCCGCGTACACATGGTCTTTGACGTAGCCCCACAAATAAAGGTATTATGGCGTCAAATTACATGATTTTGTCGGCCACCAAAAAATGTCTCATGTAATAAAGACATAATCGGTCTTGTTGTCTGACTCATGGTGTTTTGGGTGTATTGTTGAACGCACACACCGTCCTATTCATAATCTTGCATGATTGCAGGCCAAAAAAAAGTTGGTTATCATACGCCCATAGAGTAGCGCTCATTCCTGCGTTATTTTTCGAAAAAATATGTGCGAATAAAGCGGACCAGGGCTGGCATGGTGTAGTGATTAGAACGCAGGCATACAACACAACCCAGGTTCAAGTCCCAGAGGAGGACATGACTATAAAAAAATTAATCGCGATTTTGAGTGTTTACTCGTAATAAAATGACTTAAATTTTCCTGCCGACAAATCCATCTAAAGAAGCCACCTGATCTTTTAGCTTACCTTTGGCGATAATGACAAACGTCATACGAGTGATCAGGAGAAAACCCAGTAAGTTGGAGGCAACTACAATGCTAAGTAGAGATCACCACCTTCCCTTGAGGCAGAGGGCAGGCATTAAGCCTAAATACACTGACATTATTAAGGACCATAGACATCTTCCGTTCAATTACATGATACCTTATGACTTCCTCCGTAGGAAATTTAATTTTGATATATTCACGAGAGTTCTTGTCTAATAAATAGTCTGTACCGATGACTCTAAAATGCTGTGAAGAGTGGGTTGTGGTTTATTCATAAATGATTCTGAGGATTCAGTGTATTCCAGGCAAACTAATACTAAAGCATTTGACAATTCTGGTAGTAATTTTGGAGTCTTTCACTCAGGCCACTTTGCACTGTATATTTCCACTTGTTTTCTCTCTACTTACGTATTACTTACGTGAGTACGTAAATAGGAAAATAAAAGAGAAGAACAGCTCTTTGCCTGTCGATGGTGTATAGCAATGGTAAACAAAAAGGATAAGAAGAGCTAGTGAATTTTAAAAGCACAGCGACATACGTCCACTTCCATCCACATCTATTCCACAACTAAACAAAATTTGTTATTTTTTTTATTATTTCATTATTACCTGCTCATTTTTGTTCGGTTGTATACATATACATACGCTGTAGATAATTCTTAGTCAGATAAGGCTCGTACGGGCTTATTTGTTCACGTATGGTGTATGGCGAAGCTCAATGTCGTTTGCGGCATGAGATCACGTGTGGTATCGCCAAGCTATTCTACACCAACCTCGATGAAAAGAAGACTAGATGTTTTATCTCCCTGAGTCGCATGGCTATCAATCGCACAATTACGGTCCTCATGGGTCACTGCCTGATTGGGAGGCATGCTAAGTCTATTGGCATGCCCTCGTATAATTTTTGCAGGGATTATGATTCTGAAGAGGAAGAGGAGATTGTTTTTCACCTCATGTGTCAGTGACCAGCCTTTGCTACCAGACGACGAAAGTTTTTCGTCTACTATTTCTTGTCATCTTTGACTGAACTTTCCAGCAGGAAAGTCACCGCAATTGCGAGGTTTACTTTGGAGTAAAAATGACTTTCTATGGGGACTGTTTGATCCCCTAGTTAGCTTCTATGCTTGTGGCATCACAGTAGGCTAAATTTCTTGCCTAAATTATACACTTTCCTTTAAGGCGGTCCAGCACCCCACCTAACCTAATCTAAGGATCACCACCACCACTTAGCAAAGATTTTTACCACTACATACAATCATTGAACAATACTAGGCTGCAACTTGAGTATCTAAACTGAAACAAAGTAATGGATGCTTTGTGGAAAGCGAATATGCTCCTTAGAGCACGGACTGAGAAAAAAAAAAAAACAATACGGGCCATAATGTACACCAAATAGTCGCTTTTTCCTGATGCAATGACTTCTCTTCAATCTCTTCTGCGTTCTCCGATCCCACATGAGGTATTTTTGATTGTTGACGTAACCACGAATTAAGCTTCATTTTCATTTTCGCACAATATTTATGACAATTAGTGATTTATGAAGACTTGCAGTGGCAGTGTGTGTTTTTTGTGTATTTCAGTGACTCTTTTAATGTTAGAAATGACTGTTTAACTCGAACACTTTTGTAGGTAGTAAAAGCTTCCTAGATAGTAAAAGCATTGAATATCCTTGAGTTTTACATTGCAGACTATGAATTCGGAAAGATTACCAGTATTAATGTGATGTCTCTTCCTCCCTTAAATGGGAGCAGCTAATAGTAGAGATTTGTAGGATACCTCGAAATTCGTTAAATACCATTTACAGAATTTCTCTTTTATTTATTTAGAACGTAATTGTTTTGTATAGTGTTGTAGAAAATGAAAAAAACCTACAATATTTGCATTAAAATCTTTAAGAAAAAGTATCTATTATTTGTTGTATAAATTTTGTATTCCTTTCGGACGGTATTTACTTTATGGTCGGGCTACTGAGAAACTTTTACTTCGACGTCTAGTTATACAAACACCGATTGTTGGAAAGTTTGTGGCTGCTGCTGTTGATTTAAAAGCACTCACTCTCTCTACAGAGTTTCTTCATATTTTATTAGAATTTCTAAAGGCTTTTACCAAAGGAATAACAAAAAACAAAAAACTGATTTGAATCACAAATTTTATTTAACGCTTTCGTCTTTAATTTCATGAATGAAAATGTGGTGTTTTTGTGGCGAAGGTAGGAGGCCTGGTGAGTCAGTCGTTTTCTTCAGTATTTTGATTAAATCTTGTTAAAATGTAATTAAATGGAAATTTTCTTTAGAATTTCCCAATAACAGTGGCTACGTTTTGTAAAGAACGTGTATTTTCTAAGGAAAAAAATTTGCAATTAAAGTGAATAGGAGCACAACGCAACGAAAAAATATGGTTATCAAAGGGAAGCATTGATGACATGTCAGTTACAAGTATTGTTTTCGTTATGTTTTCAGTAATAGAAACAGTTTTTTTTTTAATTCTTTGTTAAATGAAATCTCTAGAAAAAAGTTGAATAGAATGCATAGAAAAAATCCTATTATTTACACAGACTCTCAAGAATATCAAGGACTTCCAAAAAAGTTACAAACAATTTTTATTTAATTTTTAAAGTTTTATTAATTTCTATTCAAAAGGCTTGAATTTCATTTATAACCGTATACAGCTTAGTATTCTTAACTTCCGGTTCAATGTTCAGAAAGAAGGTCTGTACAAAATGATAATATAGCTCCGCTTCCTCGGGATAATCCAAATCGAAGAGGAAAAACAATTCACACACCAGTTGTGCTGCCAAAACCACAGAATCCATGGGAAAGCGCACACCTTCGAAGTAAACAAAAATTTGTTCAATATTACTGGCTAATTCGCCTACAATTAGAATCATGGGTGGTGAAGCAGAACCCAGCTGAGACTTGAGCGTAGTCTCGAGAGAAGTCAAAGAGCTGCGTATGCAAATGAAAGCATTTTGGGAATATTGTACGGAATAACGTTTCTTGCGTTTATTACCCATTTCATCGATCACCACTTTGTGATTGGGTGGAAAGAGTTGATGCATAACCCATAATATAATCAAATTCTGGGATTCTAAACAAAAAGAAAAACAATTAAAACAACAATTATTTATAAAAGCTTTAATTCCTTTTTATACACACACACACATACACACACCTCCGTCACATTTCCGATACTGTTGCATATATTTATAGCCAGCTGAGCAGGTGGATATCTTGTGGTACAACAGTTTCTCCAATTTCGTTTTGTTATTATTGAAAACCTCTGAAAATATGGTGGCTTCTGGATATTTAGCACAAAAGTCCAAGTGTATCTAAAGATATTCTTTTTTATTTTCTTATTTTTATTGAGTTTAAATTTGAAATAAAAACTTACAAATTCTACTGCCATGTGTTGCTTGTATTCCGGCCATAATTTTAATATTTGCTTCAGTAATTCTATATCTTCTATATTTTTTAAACGTGTCTTTTGACTTTTCTTCCAAAACTGTATATATTTCTCGGGAGTATGTTCCTTTGAGCGCCATTCATTTAGAAAGTTTTCGTCAAAGAGCTCATTATCTTCCTCTTCCTCTTCTACAACAAATAATAAAAACAAAAAAAATTTTTTTTCCCATAAAATTGAAACAATTTCTTACTCACTTATAAAGCTTATAGAGGAGGCGGGAGATGCCGGCTCTGATGCTGTTTGCCCGCTGTAGCTGCCAGCCAATTGAGTTTGAATTCCATTTAGTTTTTTATAGATCCTTTTCATATTGGCCACTTTGTTGTATATGCGTCCTCTCCTATTCGTGCGATAAAACTCTTCTTTTTCGGTGGGAAACATTTCCACAATTTGCGCCTCCAGGTGATTACTTTCCGATATTGACAGACCATTGCCATGTGTATCAATATAACGTGCTATGGTATTAATTAAGGTGGTACGATGTTCTTCTCTTAAG
The DNA here is from genome assembly GCA_023159175.1 of Wohlfahrtia magnifica. Lineage (NCBI taxonomy): Eukaryota > Metazoa > Arthropoda > Insecta > Diptera > Sarcophagidae > Wohlfahrtia > Wohlfahrtia magnifica. The sequence goes on along the minus strand of JAKWBJ010000040.1, from coordinate 1,852,266 downwards.
ATCTTATTTTTCTCATAGTAATTGATAATCATCTGGCCACCATTTGTTTCTTCCAGTATTTGTTGTAAATTATAACGCATCGGTATGGTGGCCAAGCCTCTACTTGGTTTAACTGTAAGTGCTGAGTTAGGAATAGTAACAAACGGTGCCGCTGTAGCATTGGTTGCAACATCAATCGTGGTATTTGTTAAAGAAGTGTTTGGCGGTGGAGATATTTCTCTGCTTCGGTGTAGATTTGAGGCAATTCTTATTTGTGGCACAGCTGGCATTTGTGGTACTATTACCGCACCTGCATGAAAATCATTTTCTAGTTGTTGTTGCAACTCTTCGTCTTTACTTTGTATTTGTTCGTTATTTGTCTGTGTTGCAGTTTTTGTATCTTTGGTTTTAAGGCTTTTAAAACTGTAAGAGCTAATAATAGATTGCTTCCATTGTTCTAATTTATGCTCAAATAAAACTTGATCTCCCAAAGCTTGATTTTGAAATAACTTGTCAATATGTGTAGGTTTTATAATTTCCAAAACTTTGAGAGAAATCTTTTGTTCTACATAAGAAAAAAATAAATAAATAAATTGAAAATTAAGAAATAATAAGAAAAAAATCTGTTTATACCTTTAAAATACTCATAAAGATGAGCTAAATCCCATTCGTTAAGTAAGTCTTTTAAATCCATATCATCATCATCAATTTCCAAACAGTCTTCCATGATAATTATGAACTAAAAATTATGAATTTGTTAAATTAATTAATCATTTATTGATTAACATTCAACACATAACAGCAGTCATTCAATTTAAAATCTACAATACTTAAGCAATAATTCAACAGCAATGACTTGAAATCAGATTTGAAGTGAATTATTCTTCTTATGCCATAAATATAAAGGTTTGTGTGAGTGTCCGTCTCTACATTGTAATTGATAAAACAACAACAACAGCAACAACAGTGGAGTTCTACGAAAAGCAAGCAAAACAAATAATGAAAAAAACCACTATCAACGAAACATTTAATCATATGCGAGCATATTTTAAACATATTCTCATGCTTTTTGTGTATACATGCTCTCTTCAACTCTGCTATATTCACCTTTCGAGTTGTACGTACTGTTGTTGTTTTTGTTAACACTACACTAACCGTTGCCAAATGTGTTGATTTATTTGCGTTTTTTTGTTTGTAAATTGTGTAGACTGCTCAGTTTTAACTTAAATTTTTTTTACTTTCAATTTTGTTATTTTAACCATTTGTTAATTGGCGCATACTTTTTTGCACCAGTGACCAGAATGAAATAGGGAATTTACAGTGTGTCACACGTTTAGACCTAAAAAAGTTGTGGTTTTCTTTATGGAATTTGCTAGTTTAACGAACTGATGAATCATTTAGTTACTTTACTTCTAGAAACTGTTAAAGTTGCATTTGTATTGTAAAACGTATTAAGCGAGACTCATTCATTGATTACACACGAGACTATTTTTGAAGCCGCATACATGTACTCTGTTTTGCGTGTATTAGTTTTTTTTTATTTATTTGATCTTTACCTTCCAATATAACAGGTCACTCAATAAGTGCGTAGGATAAGTAAGGAAAAAACAAAATTTTGACAAAACTTGATTTTATTATTCAACATAGTTGGCTTCGGGGGCGATACAAAGAGTATAGCGATTTTCCAACTTTTCGATATCACTTTGTAGCACGATTTCTCTCTCTCTCTCTACCTCTCGTCAAAATAGACCTCAGTTTCAGCGATTACTTCACCATTGCACGTAAATTTATTTCTGGCAAGCATTCTCTTGAGATATGAAAACAGGATAAAGTCATTGGGGGCTAAATCTGGAGAATATGGTGGGTGGTTAACAATTCGAAGCCCAATTCCATCGATTTGTAGCACGATTTGTGAGCTCACTTGGCAACCACTCTGAACAGAGCTTTCGCATACCCAAATGCTCGTATAAAATAGTAAAAGCACCGAAATCTGATATCTGCACATTGTCAGATAGATTGTGCATCTTCAATTGCGATCGTTCATAACTAAATTGTAGATTTTTTTTAACGTTTTCTGAAATGACAGCCTCATTGGGGTGTCCACTGCGCTTTGCATTATTTGTGCTGGTACAACAAGGTTTAAATTCAGGAAACCGTTTCTCTACTATTGCTTGATTTCCACTGTATTTTTGTCATCAAAAATCAATTCCTTATCTCGAAACTCGAACTTCACTTTTTTCCATTTGTTTTCAATAACAAAAGTTGCTTCACACCCAATACTATAACTCACTAACCAATAGTCAGATTACTGTCAAATTTACACACATGTCGTTTGAAGGTTGCACTAAATAAAAATCATATGGATAAAATTCTAGTAACGCCATGTGTCATCATACGGATTTGTTGAGTGACATGATATAAATGTACGTGTATTGGGTTGTTTTGTTCTCGTATGGTTGAATGCTGCTAATGCGGGGTTGAAGCTGGCTGAAAAATTATGCCAGCCAAAAAAAAAAATGTTATCTTTACATGTATTGTTTGGTGCTTAGAGAACCCAACCGTGGTCTTACAAAAGCCAATGCACTAACTACGAGTGACTATTTGGTGCGGCATGTGGAGCGGAGGCATCATTGGCACATATTTCTTTGAAAATAAGGACGGCGCAACCATTACGGTCAACTAAGACACCTATCGCACCATGACAACCGAATTTTTTGTGTCCGCTCTTCATGGTATTGATGTGAACGATGCTTGGTTGTAACAGGGTGTTGCAACTACCCATGCATCTCATACTACAATCTATTTATTGCGTCAAACGTTTGATGGCTGCTTAATTGGCCGAAATGGTGATGTCAGTTGGCCGCCAAGAAGCTGCGATTTGACACCGTTGGACTATTTTATGTGGGGCGCCGTTAAAAACAAGTGTTATGCCGACAAACCAGAGACATTGAGCATTTGAAAGCCAACATTGGTGATGCCATTGCCGAGATACGACTCAATATACTCGAAAAAGTTCTCGAAAATTGGTCCGATCGAATGGGGTCGAATTGGTCCAATCGTACTTCGTCACAAAAAATAAAATTTGCAAAATTGCAAACTTTTTTTATTCCATTTTTAAATTTAAACCTTTAAATTCCCACCCTATATTAAAAGTCTGGTAACACCTGTTTTTTGTATGAGCTGTGATCTGTAAAGTCAACAATTATAAAGTAAACAAATGCAAAGGATATTTTTTAATTGACATTTTTTTTATAAAAATTGTCAAAATAATTGTTTTTTGACAATAAATAAAAACACATTAAATTACTTTGTTATTTATTTTGAATTTTTTATACAACTCTTTCTTAAAATAGATTTCAAATACATTTTACTTTTCTGTGAATATGGGTTAAATATTTTTATTTTTTTAAACATGAACATACATATGTATTTTTTGTTAATAAAAATAAAATATTTTATGTTTTATTATATTTAAGTTGTTGTTTCGAGTTTGAATAAAGAAAGATATAAAATATATATGACATCTGTGGCTTTTCTAGGCGTAGTTTTTTCACTTGAAAATCAGCTTGTTTCTGATAAACAAAGTTTTTTTGAAATAAATTATGGCAGCACTGCACTATACTTACATTTCAATTAAAATAAAGAGACACAGAGTGAGAATAACTGCTTGTGTTGAATATAATATCTGGTTTATTGTATTATTCACCACTGAATACACACAAATGATGAAATATTTGGAAACGAAACATACAAACACAGCCAGCAACAGCCAACAACAATGTTTCTTAATAACAATGAACGTACAAGCTATACACGCTCACACAAACACTTGTAATATTTAATTGGTTTAATTAAAATAATATTTAATTGTTTGGTTATTTATTTAATAATATCATGCTATTATTTGCTTTATATTATATCTCTTTAGAGGAAAAATAGGTATAATTTAGTTTATTGATTGCACTTCTTTTTCCAAAGATAGTCTTTTTGTCAAATTATTTTTTGTTCAATAAACTTCCCAAACGTCTATTATATTCAAGATCTCACCACCAACTGGTGTTGTTGACTCAATGAATGTGCAGCGTTCATGTGTGTTCTTCATACATAATTCAGAGGGGTGAGTGAGAAAGAGATACGGAGTGAGAGTACAGAAGAGAGAAAGACTGTATTAAAGAGAACGTTTGTGAACCGGTTTAACATTTTTTAATTGTTTGTAACACCACAGTTGATGTACAGCAATTTTATTAATTAAAATGACAACAAAAGTATAAACTGAAAGAAAAATAGCATATAATTACTAAATTTGTACAAAAACAAAATAGTGTGAACGATTCAATTAAATTTGGAAATAAAGTAGATGTTAATAATTTCTTTTTTTATATTACATGGTGTGACAAAAACAACAAAGTATTTCATTTATGAGACACTATTTTTTGATACGTGCTATGGTATACAAGACATTTTGAGTTACGCGTAAAAAGCCGATTTTTCATAAAGTTAAACTGAAAGAAAGTTATTTTAAAATCAGTGTTGCCAATCCGCAGCCTAGACAAAAGTCATTTGCAGGTAAGAGCAGCCTTTATGCGTGCCTACACATGACGCAACGGCCTATAAGAATGGATACAACAGAGGAGATGCTTTGACGGTCCAGTTTAAACAGGTGAGTGGTACGCTTCATATTCAACTTAGGTCAGGTGAATCCGTTCAGGCTCTTTCAACGTCCAATATATAATTCCTCTTGATCGCAAGTTGAAGCAAGTAAGAGCCACACCCACCATTACGTGAAGATGAACGTGAGCTCGCTCTAGCGAGCTTATCAACTGCACAGCTAAGAAAGTCCCTGTGAGACCTGATATATAACGGGAGATTTTTTTAGCAACTTTCTTTTTGGCAACATTGTTTTTGACGGCTCAGCTCAGCTGTTTTCCTGTAACATGTTACTGTCAAATATATTCCGTTTGGTGTATAACTTAACTGAATCTACTTACAAACAGGAACAACGCTTGGAGATTATTGAATTTTATCATCTAAATTCATGCGTTTTAATCGGAATGCTGTGCTCATTTTTGGTTGAATGAATACCTGCACACGCAAAATTTCCGTATTTGGTGTGAAGAGCAGCCAGAAGCATTGCAAGAACTGCCAATGCATCCCAAGAAATTCACTGTTTGGTGTGGATTATGGGCCGGTGCCATCATTGAGCCATACTTTTTCAAAAATGACGAAGTCAGGAACATTACTGTGAATAACGAGATCTACCGTGCGATGATTTTTGCCCAAAATGCGAAATAATATCCCAATAGAGAGGCGAGTTTGGGGCTGGTCAATTGGCCGCCTAGATCGTGTGATTTAACGTCTTTAGACTATTTTTTGTGGCTCATGTCTTTAGGGACAAGCTCGCAACGGTCAACATTAACATGAAATCATCTTTAAATATTGAATTGATCGCACTATCTAATCAAATAAGTTTCTCTAAATTTTATGTGTTTTTTTTTTAAATAAAACCGAAAGGTCTTAAAAAATCACCCCATATCATCCGTATTATCGGAACGCCATTACCACGGAGTCACTCTCCAGCTTCATGAAAAATGGCCATTACTTCGGCCTGAAACGCACTGCAATAGTAAGAAAGGCGGAGAGAAACACCAAGAAACACTTATCGCAAATGATAGCTTTTCATATCCGAATATGCATGAAAAATGTTATGTTGAGCTTTCTGGAGTCTTACTCACTTCAACATCAGTTCACTGACAAGTGCATGGAGTGCATTCGCACGACCATCATAAAACTTAGAAAACCTCTTTGGGTAATATTGCATCAAAAATGACCAGTACAAGCAAGCTCACGAAAGCATTATGCATCGCTTCTTGTTAGACATTTATAGCTGGTAAATATAGCTTAATCGCCATATAGCCTTCTATACCTTATATTTATTGAGTTCACCTACGTTTGATGGATTACGGCCCACCTATAAATAAATTTATAATAATTTTTTGAAACAAATTTGTGTTCTTTGTGCTTAATTAGATTGTATTTACATTGAAACGAAAGTTTTTTATAGCGGATCATAAAGGTCTAATTTGTTAAACGGATTTTAGTTGCTTTTTTAAACTTTTTTTTTCAAAACTTTTATTTTAATTTAAATTTTCTACATTTGCTCTTCTGTTGACCTTCAATCTTTTAAGAAAATTTTTTTCAATTCCTTGCCATTTCATTTAAAAGTTGACTTTAAGTTTTTAGTTTTCTCATCGAATAAAGATTTTTCTTGCAAGAGAGAGAGAAGAGAGAGAGAGAGGGAGAGAACAACTGATTTTAGATTTTTTTTTGAAGGTTATTTTCTCTCCCTTCCACACTTCTGGCTGCCTATATCGCGTGTATTTGTGGTTTTTTTATTCCCTTTTTGCTTTCAATCCATTTTAGTCGTTTATTCAAATATAAAACAATTTTTTTTATCAACCATGTTGCAGATGCATCTCTACGTTGCTTGTTTGCAAATAAATTACTTGGATTCACTTTTTTCCAACTGCAATTTTTTTCGTTGGTCGCGAATTTTTTTTTCTTTTTCTCGATTTTTCTTTCTCTTTCTATCTTTGCTGTTCTGCTGCCGTTGAAAGAAGAAATGTGTAACTGTAACGTTTTTCTATGTTTTTTCAACTTTTTTTCATGGAATGTTGTTGCTACAACTTCCTTAAAAGCATGCAAAAGGAAAGCCGCATCCATTTTTTTTCGTTCTCTCTGCTCTTCTTCTAACTGAACACAGAAAATCGTTTTATAACATGAAAACTTAAAAATAAGAAAAATAAAACAGAATTGAAGCCATGAATGGTTGAAAAGGAATATATTTTTGTATAGAAGAGAAGAAATGTAACAAAATGTTCTAGTTCTTCAAAGGTAACGGTATATTTTACTCGTTACGCTTTACGGCTGTTAAAAGGAAAAATGATGATCAAAATTGTTCGGTTTGGTTTGGATTGGATTGTATAGCAAAGAATTGTTTTTATTTTATTTGGAATAATGAAGAAAGTGAAGTGAATTCGTTGTAGGAATTAAAAATTCTTGTTTTATGAAATATTTAATTGAAACGATTAAATCTTTTTGGGATTTTGTATTAGAGGCTGATTATTTAATGATTTGTTAGCAATTTGACTTTTGATGGATGAATCATGCCTCAGCAATATAAAGCATCTATGCTTTAGCAGTTTTAATTCACTTTGCTGAGAAGTAGAAGAGAAGCATACATTGTCGCAATGACTTTTTAATATGATAAGCTTTTCAGCTAATGCCACAAAAAGTAAAATCCAGGAAAATCTTAATCAGAGAGTGGAGGCAATTACCTAATAAGACGATTATAATTGCCAGTTACTCCCAAGTTAATGGTCATCTGAGAAAAATTGCATTCATTAGGTAATGTCTCCAGGAGAGACATTGGCTTACTTTTTGGTAGCCAGGCGGCTGTTAAACTATGGGATCTCACGTTTTGAAGAAAAAAGCTGATTTTCATGTGAAAAGACTGCACATACTAGGGAGATCGGACGGTTATTATTCGACCGGTTTGAACCAGTTTCTTTGGTTTTGTCGAATAAACCGGTTAATTTAACACGAATAACCGCTTAATTTAAATAAGTGTATATATATATTTAGTATATAATTTAAGTAAAATAATTTAAATAATACGCTCAGATTTACTTTCATATTTCATACCATGCCCAATAACTAAACCGTAAAAAGCCCAGTCAAATCCCTTTCGTTCTATTACTTAAGTTATGCTATATTTAATGAATTGAATAACAAATCAATTTTCTCCATCTATATATACGATCCAGTATAGATGGGCTAAGAAAACTGCAGTTGAATAAAGCTTCTCAATATAGAAGATGACAAGTTAGGCTAGGTAAGGAGGGAGTGGATCAAGGCACACTTGAGCACACAGCGGCCAGTTGTGATTCCCTACATGCAGCGAATTCCCTGTGCTAGCCTCCAAGACCTGATAAACCGGTCTAGATAATCCTCCAGAGGTCTCACACAGAAGCTCATTCCTACAAATCACGTCGGAAATCAGCCGTCTAATGAATCTGGCTATAAGCCTGACATCGAGACTATCGAGAAATGGCGAGCCAAGGCTAATTAATCTACGTCTAGCGGGAGATGGACATTGACAAATGTAGTAGGCCACACTCTCCTCTTGCTCAGTTGATCTACAACCTCGACAGAAATCATTAGCCGGATTAGCCGGTAGTCGCTGCCTCTTCACGTGTCTACCAATAATACAATTAGAGATGATATAACAGTACCATCGTAGAGAACCGAATTTATAATTATACAAAGCTAGCAAAGCTACATTAATATTCTGGATTCAATGCGGTCAAATAAAATGATCAGTCTGAATCATAATCCAATCAAATGTTGTTGGTAGAGTTGGTACGCGAAAGATTTGGGAGCCGAATTTTAAGAAGAATCAAAAACAAAAAAATTTAAAAATAATTCTAAATGATTCTCTTTAGTAAATGTTGTTTGTGCAATATAAAGCATGCATGTGTGTAATACTTACTTAGACATACGAATGCATGTTATTGCTCGCATTGAATTTTGGCTTATTCTTAATTCGTTGGCAGTATAAAATTCGTGCTAACGAGTTAATGAACAAAATTCGTAAGCAAAATTTAAAATTTTTTAAGTTAAAAATTTTTGAATTTGTGCTTATGAGTCGAGCAAAAAATATTTTGAGCAAAAAAATATGATTCGTGCTCACGAATTAAAAAATAAAACTCCCGAACAAGAGTAAGTAAAGACCACCACCACCAAGGACCTTCACCACTATACACAATCATATGGAGGGAAGCTACAGTGGATTAATCATCTACTTAACTTGAAAATTCAACTTGATTATTGAAAGTGAAACAAAGCAATGGATGCTTTGTGGAAAGCCAATATGTTCCCTAGAGACGGACAAAAAAGGAAATATTTTATCTTAAAACTTCTCTTTTATTACACTGTCTTAGAATTTTTTTAGATTATACGGCCTTATCCGTTAATATTTCTTATTTAATTCCTCTCCTAAAAGAACAATATTTAGAATATCGTCAAAGCTTCATGTTAAGTTAAAAGACTATAGGGAGAGATCAATTCCTTGACAAGAAAATTTTATTCAAAAAAACAAAAATAAAAAACACGGCAGGTGTCTTTTTTGCCACTCTGTCTGCATACCTGGAATGTAAGCGTGCGTGTGTGTGTGTGTGTGCTAGAATTCTCATTCAAATATCCTTGAAGGAAACATGAATTTCTCATTTGTTACTTAAAAAGCATCCTGTTTGTGTTATTTTCTTATTCATTTTCTTATTGCTACTGCCACTGCCACTTAGTTTGCTTCAGCCATTCACTCAAGGTTCAGTTGAGAACATTTTTATAAATTTGTTTTCTTTTTTTTTTTTTCAAAATCGTCATACGTTTTTTTATATTTTTTTGTAATAGAAAGGTCTCCTGTAGCAAAGTAACTTCATCAAAAGTGAGAGAGAGAGAGAGAGAGAGAGAGAGAGAGAGAGTGAGAGAAAGAATTGTGAACTACGTTATCATTTTTATAGAATTGTAAGCATACATGTGTGCTTATGAATCACACATTAAAATACATTGTCACCAAATTGTTGTACTTTTATGCTCACAGACATACTCACACACACACACACACACACACACACACACACACACACTCACATACATATACATTTAAACTGAAGATTTTAAAAATTAAAATGTTGGCGAATGTGAACTTTTTTAAAATTTGTTGTTCTCGTATATTATTTTTTTGTTCTAACGTTTGTGTTTTCCTTCTTCTGAGTGCTTAAATCGGTCGAACAGCATAAAACTTTTAGCATCGAATGGAAATTTCATTTTAATTTTCCTAATGATTTTGTTTTCCTTCTTATATGTTCGTTTTTTAATTTCCAAATCATGTTTTGCAATACGATATTCATAAAAAGAATTTAATCGATAAGACGGTAAGAAACATTTAAGAAACTTCAGAATTTAAAGGAATTAAGCATGATTGGCAACGGCTATCATTCAATATCCCTGAACTTTAAATGCAAAATTATAATTTTCAAAAAAAAATTGTTCAACTCGTCTATTTTTTTCGTTACTCCTCTTAGAGGAATTGGGCTTCCAAAAAGCATTTCCATTTTACACGACTTGCTGCCATTGTCTTGGCCTCTTCTCATGTAGGATTGTTTTGTCTTAGTTGGACGATAGTGCATCTTCAGGTGTTTCTTCTTCGAACGTGGATTTCACTTAAGTGCTATGCTTGTAATACAATGGAGATTTTTTCCTTAAGGTATGGCCCATCAATCTCTTTACTTCATTTGCCTTATCTGCTTCAGTATGGGCTCTTCACTTGTCATATTCCATAGTTCTATGTCGCTTATGGTGTTAGGCCAGAATGTCTAGCATATGATTCTAAAGCACTTATTGGCGAATACCTCTAGCTTTTGCGTGATGGTGTTAGACACTAGCCAGGTTTCACTGCCGTACAATAGAATTGAGTTTATACAAGAGTTCAATATTCTGAGCTTGGTTTGTTTAGATATTCATTAGCTTATCCATACTGACTGTAGTCGTCCGAATGCCGATCTTGCTTTGTTGTCTGTTTCTGCACCGCCGCTTCTCGCCATTGGTATTCTCAAATAGCAAAAACTATCCACATACTCAATTGGTTGGTCCCATTCTACACGATTCATTTCATTCCATTTTACACGACTTGCTGCCATTGTCTTGGCCTCTTCTCATGTAAGATTGTTTTGTCTTAGTTGGACGATAGTGCATCTCCAGGTGTTTCTTCTTCGACCGTGGATTTCACTTAAGTGCCATGCTTGTAATACAATGAAGATTTTTTCCTTAAGGTATGGCCGATCTATCTCTTTACTTCCTTTGCCTTATCTGCTTCAGTATGGGCTCCTCACGTGTCACATTCCATAGTTCTATGTCGCTTATGGTGTTAGGCCAGAATGTCTAGCATATGATTCTAAAGCACTTATTGGCGAATACCTGTAGCTTTTGCGTGATGGTATTAGACACTAGCCAGCTTTCACTGCCGTACAACAGAATTGAGTTTACACATGAGATCAATATTCTGAGCTTGGTTTGTTTAGATATTCATTAGCTTATCCATACTGACTGTAGTCGTCCGAATGCCGAACTTGCTTTGTTCTTTCTGCACCGCCGCTTGTTGCCATCGCAATTCTCAAATAGCAAAAGCTATCCACATACTCAATTGGTTGGTCCTGTAGCATCACGTTTTCTGTGCTATTGTTTTAAATTTTCATGGCTTTGGTTTTCTTGATATTTATCTCAAGTTTAACATTGCGAGCCAGTCTTTCCAGGTCTTCTAATTTTGATTATATATTGCAGATCTTGTGAGTAGACGAATATCATCTGCATAATCTAAGTCCTCGAGTTGTCGTCAGAGACTCAATGTTATACCTCTTCTCAGTGAACAGACTTCGCTCATGGTCTCATCCAGTGCAGTGGTGAATAGTAGATGTCTGGCAATGATGACAAACATCACACAAGTGATCATGAGAAAACCCCACCTGATGTGGAAAAGTGGCCACGTTAATTAAGAACTACCGCCATCACTTGGCAAGACGTTAGTTCTTGATGAAAATTTCATTGAGAAGTGGCAGGCTTGGTGAGAGGACAGCGACAAGGAAAGAAGCGCCTTGCATTGGCTTCGGCTTCCGTTTGGGATTTTTACTGATGGGACATGGCTCGCTCGGTGCATTTTTGTACAAGAGAGGACTTCTGATTGGGGCTGGAGGATTCGCGGCATGTTCTAGTTGATTGTTCACTCTACGATGACATAAGAGATTTGTGGGCAATGAGAGACGTCGTATCGGGGCAGAGACGGATAGGAGTGTACCAAGGCTCAGCGAGTTCGCACGCAGGAGAGCTACTAAGGTTGGAAAATAATGGGTTCTTTTCCGGCATCATCTGCAGTATTTTGAGTTTTCTCTGTTGGTTCTAATCTGTGGTGTACCGTCTGGTTGTGTGAGTCTTTGAGTGTGTCGGTTTTATGGTCGTATGATTGTTCGCGTGTTTGCTGTTGTTAGGTATTGTTGGTTTCTTCTTAGGTCGCTTTTCACTGGTAGTTGCATTTATGCTACGAAGACTGACCGGAGGCCTAATTCTGGTACCACGAGAGTCAGAGGCACCAGGGACCTAGGTACCCGCCTGACTATGGTGAGATCACCTTCTAGGAGCAATGTGGTGGCTATGGTTTATACCTAAATCTCATGGGGAGAGTTAGCTCGTTGTGGAGTTACATTTTTAACCTGGTGCTGTGAACCATAGATCGGTAGGAGTTTAGATAGTCTCTGACACTTAACCAAGATATGGAGGTCAACTGCAAATAACATGCTTTCGAATTTTGTACTCACTGGTGATTTTCAATCGTGCCTCGCCATCATGGCGATACTCACGTAAAACTGTGACTTAACACTTAGCGAGAATCTTTACCACTATACACACATACATGGAGGCGAGCTGTAGTAGATTAGTCATGTTACTTACACTTTAAAAAAACTGTCTAATGAAACTGAACAAGGCTATGTACTCCCAAGAGGAGTAACAAAGTGTGCTGAATTAGTTTTTAGAGCTTTATAAAGCCCTGTGTTTTTTACCATGTTTTCTTTTTCGTGTTTTGCCACAGCGAAAAATGAGTATACTCCGCCTTACTGCATTCCTCCTGCGACATGTGTTCACAAAATTGCAAAAGAAAGTAAGAAAAGAAACTCAGGCTGGCGGCATCAATCATGTACAACAACGGATGTCAACAAGAAGAAGAATTAATTATTTTAAAATTCCGGTGATAGTGGTGATGTTGGTGAAATTCCTTTAAATGATGGCGTCGTGTTGTGTGTGTGTGTGTGTGTGTGTGTGTGAGTGTAAGCGTCTGTGGTAGCGGTTGGTTATTTCATATGCTCACTCACACAACACGGTGGTAATGGCAATGGCAGTAATAGTTTTACGTTTTTGTCTTTTTTGTTGTTTCTTACAACAAATAAATTGCTTGCAGTTTATTGTCATTCGTCTTCTTGTCTTACAGTTTCTACTGCCACTACTACATGCACTGACATTTTATGCTTTAAACACACATACACATACACATACATATGTACATATAAACTTTTATATGCATTTGAGCTATGCAACATGCACTATATTTTACTTCATTTTATGGATTTTATTCTTTTTTTTGTAGGTTTTATGCAGTTTTTTTTTTGCTTTTCTTTATTTTATTCTTATATTTCGTAGAAAAAAAGTGAAAAAAATTGTTTTTATTCCCCGGGTTTATATTTCTTTTATTTCATATATTTTAGCTTGGAATCTTGTAACACTTGAATCCAACAATTTGTAACTGTTTTACATCCGATGATTTATACTGGTGGTGCTGAAGCCAATGAAATTTTTTCACTCGGTTCTACTTTACTGTTCTTCTCATGTTCCCTTTGTCTTTGTTAGTTAAGGCAGTTTGTTTTTTTAATTTTGTTTTGTTTGTTAAGTGTTATTCTTTCTTTTGCATCTTCTGCTCGTTGCACAGCATGATAAATGAAACTTTAGTGGCTTTTGACCCAGTTAATAAATTTTTTTCTTTTCATTTTTTTTGTTAAGTTTTATGGATAAATATTAAGGATACTTTCTCTGCAAAAAAAAAACAAACTAACTAACTAACCAACGGCCATCAAAATGCTTGAAAAGAAATTAAAATGACAGTTTTTGTTATAAAATGTAAGAAAGAAGAGTAGCAATGACGAATAAACCGCCAGGAATGATTTCAAAACAATTCAAACTTTTCTTTTTCACTCTGTCTCTCTCTCTCTCTGCCTCTCCTTCTTTTTGTTTTTAATTAATTAAATTAAACAAAAAGTCCTGCCAAATGGAATTGGGTCAGCATACAATAACAACTACAACAAGTCGTCATTGCTGGACTACTAAAACTATTTCATATACATTTCGTATTATTGTATAATGATATTTTTGCATTTTTAGTAAATTTTGTTTTTTTTTTAATTATTTTGCAAATATCGTATATATCGTATTTCCGTTTGCTGTCGATGTGTTGTATTGTGTAGCGGAGAAGTGGCAATTTAATTTTTATGTGTCAGTTTAAATTTCACACAAATAACGTATATCTGTTTCCATATACACACAGTTGTGCTTATCGAAATAGGCATTTATTGCCATAATTTTCGTTCCATAACCACTATGTCACGGCCATTCGAAGGTCTTCTGGTTGTAAATAATGTCGATTTGGACAACATATGGCATAACTATCACATATGGTTTGTGTCATAATAACAATTATGGCATTTTGGAGGGTAAACATCTGTTATTATAATTAAGTATTCGATAGACGCCAAAGTGTAAAAACAGATTTTTTTTTGGGCCTAAAAAAGATGTTTTGCGGAGAAGTCTGATAACCTTCTTTTATTTTAAGATAATGGCTGCTGGAAGTTATCAATTGTTGGTAGAAGCTTACGACCAATATGCACCAACTCAAAGAAGGTGCAGAATTGGAAGCATTAATCGACGTTGTTTTCAAAAGCAAAAAGAACTTGCCTTGATATTTGGGAGTCACAAAACAAGCCATTTCTCTACGTTTAAAAACATTCGGTTTCCTTCAAAAACAAGGAAATTGGAACCCATTTGAGTTGAACTCAGAGACGTTGAGAGGCGATTTTGCCCAAGCACATAAAGTCATAGGTAAAGCACGGCCAACCAGCCAAATCAACGACGAAGCCGAATATCGAAGGTAAATACTCTGTATTCGGTGGGATCAGAAGGATGTTTTGTATTATAAGCTGTTGAAATCGGGTCAGATGATCACAGGCGACCTGTACTGGACACAATTGATTCGTTTGAAGAGAGAAATCAACGAAAAACGACTTAAATATTCGACCAGATACAAGGGCATAATCTTCCATCATAACAACGCTTGGCCACAGGTGGCAAGACCGGTCAAAAACTATTTGGAGAACAGTGCGTGGGAAGTATTGAGTGGCCCGCCTTATAGCCCAGGCCCTGCCACATCTGACTATCATTTATTTCGATCGATGCAGAGCTCTCTTGCAAATCTCAACGTTAACAAGTCTTCTGGGCCGGATGGCATACCAGTACTAGTCCTGAAGCAGTGCTCTTCGACGCTTGCGCGTCCATTAGCTCACCTTTTCAGTGCGTCATATCGCGCCGGTATTTTTCCATCTTGCTGGAAGGTTGCTAATGTAACGCCCATCCCCAAAAAGGGCGAGGCTAGTAACCCTGAGAACTACCGTCCAATAGCAGTTTGTTCCATACTCTCAAAGGTTATGAAGAGTATGATTAATCACCACCTTGTGGGTTATCTGGAGTCCAACGATTTACTTAGCGATCGTCAGTACGGTTACCGAAAGGGCCGTTCTATTGGTGACCTGCTGGCGTTGCTCTCGGAGAAGTCGAACAAGTCCATTCATGGTTTTGGCGAGAGTAAGGTTGTGGCTCTGGATATATTAAAGGCGTTTGATAGAGTTTGGCACGAGGCTCTCATTTCGAAACTTAATGCTTTTGGTGTCGGTAGTCACTTCTCTCGATTTATATCGAGTTTTCCCAGAGATCGCTCTATAAGAGTGGTTATAGATGGGGTCTCATTCGACGAGTTCAGGGTAAACTCAGAGGTACCGCAAGACTCTGTTCTTTCTCCTACTCTTTTTCTAAAAATTTTTAACGACCTTCTTCTTCTCACTTCTAATCCTATCTACTCTTTTGCGGATGACAGCAACATTTGTCACTCATATTCCTTTGATCGTAGACCGAGACTTTTGGAGGTTGGGGTAAGAAGGATGAATATGAACGTCACACTCACAAGTGACCTGGTGAAGGTCTCCGAGTGGGGTCGTGCGAACAGGGTCGATTTTAATGCACGTAAGACTCAATGTTGTTTTTTAACACACAGGCGTGGTGGTGTGCTGTCATCTGTGTCATTGGGTAATGTGGATATTGAGGAATTAGATGCTCTTGATATTCTGGGCATGAGAATTCACTGTGATGTTCGTTGGAATGATCACATATTTCAAGTGTCGAAAGAAGCTTTCAAGTGCCTTGGTTTTTTGAGGCAGTGTAAGAAATACTTCACCCCATCTGATCTCCTTAATATTTACAAGACCTATATCCGTCCCAAAATGGAATACAACTCTCATGTATGGGCCGGTGCTTCAAAGTCTATTTTGGAGCTTCTTGACCGCGTACAGGAGAGGGCGAAGATGCTCATCAATGACGGTAGGGTAGCCAACTCTACCGATTCATTGGAGCACCGTCGCAATGTGGCGTGTGTTTCATTGTTCTATCGGTACTATAACGGAATGTGTTCTAACGAAATTAAGGAATTAATTCCCAAAAATCATATATTTTTACGTAGTACTCGTATTTCTCGTAGAGCGCATCGCTTTGTAGTTGATTGCCACCTACGACATGAGTAAATTTAAATCTAACGTCCATAAACACTACTCCCTCTGTCCTCCTTCCAATAACCTATTTTCCTAGTACCAGCACAATGCACTGCATGAGTAGGGGTCATCCCCTGGGTGCTGGTCCTATATAAAAAAAAGGGTGGCAGACATTTGCTTGATTTATTCTTTACCTCAAAACCGGAGCAGTGTCGGAATCCATATGCTACCAGAAAGATGGGAAAAGTAGTGAGTAACGATGGACAATACTGTGAATAATCAATTCATCAATCATTTTGTTATTTTAATAAACACATCTTTCAAGCAAAAAAAAACGACATTATTAATTTGTATACCCAATATTTTTATTAGTTTCCATAGAAATCCTAATAGACTTAGGCCAAGAGACTAAGCAGACCAGAGTGTAAATTCAATTTTATTATTGTATATCGAAGCCACTGCTTTGTCATTGCACTGTTGATAGTCTCTTTGCCATATGTAACTTTTTGTTTGTTTTTCCTTACAACCTTTTTAATTAGAAAGCCAAACGTATATTGTCCGGAACCATTTCCAGGACAGCATACTTTTACCGAACATTTTGCTTTCAAATCTATGACATACAGCCACCTGTTATTATCAATAAAGGCAAACTTGGATCTGCAAACATATAACTCGTTGCATACTAAGCAGGTTTGCAAATAAACATCACCACAAAAAAATATTATGCAATGCAACGCTATTATGCTGCAAATCTTTAAATTAGAAATCAACATCTTGGAGCATTATTCATTACACGGTGCGACAAAAAAAAAAAGAAAATATCTGGCAAGTGATACTATTTTCCTAATAGGGTTTGTCGAGTAGAACAAGGATCTGTTTTTGGAATTCCCAAAACACCTTCAAAATCTCTAGTTACGGGTAAAAAACCGTTTTTTAGACCTTCATGCACTTATGAGCTAATAACTAAGCTGAATATTACCCGATTTTAAGTTTCTTTCCGGATTTGAAAAGAAGAGAAATGAACCTCTTGAATGATATATGTGTTGTTTAAGTAGTCTTCAAGAATTTGGGTACATTTCTCAAGTACACATTTTTTTCCAATTTTTTCCACATTTTTCATGTTTAGATGCATTTATCAGAAAAGTAGTATCGTTTCCCAGGTATTTCAACTTCGTTTATTTTTGTCGCATTGTGTTGACCGGCATTATTGCAGGACACTATGACCACACTGCGACAGATCTGCTAACTTCCTAATGAACACCAGCAGATCTGAAACTATAATGGTGGATATGTCACCCAGTAAGATTCATTGTCTCCCAAAACTTTTCCATCTAAACCGATCAAGAAGCCCACATTCGCACAATATTTGTTCCGCTGTCTCTGATGCCTGTGAACAAAGTCGACAAACATCGACATCTGTGACCGCCTTCCTTTATTAGGAGTCGCAATATCATATTTGACAACCTTAGAGTGATGTTTAAATTGTGGACTGATCGCCGTAATAGAGTGACGAAGTCCCCTTTGTGCCTTCCATTCTTAAGATAAAGGGTGATATTAAGTGATATTATGACGGGTATAGATTACCAGGGCCATGTAGACGACTTTGTTCTGATAGCAATGGGTAAATTTGAAGATATCTTGAGTGAAATCATATAAAGAATCGTAAATCGATGTTGTGGAATGACGTGGTTAAACATTAACCATGATGGTACCGTAGTCTTCGCTAAGAAAAGAAACCTCTTAAGTGAAGGAATAAGGAATTACCACCAGGGAAGAAGGTTAAGTATCTAGGAATAATACTGGACAATAAGCTGACGAGGAAAGATCAAGTGTAGTAAGTCTCAAGCAAAGCCACTAATGTGCTAATGATGTGTAGGAAGCTTGCAGGGAGATCTTTGGGCTTTAACCCAAGAATATTATATTAGTAAATTATTGGATGTATGCTATGATGGTCAGACCCGCAACGGCACTCGAGATTCTATTAGAAAGCAGTCCGCTGCACTAAGTGAAAAATAGGGTAATAGGTAATAGGCAGTGAAAAATAGGGCCAAAAAGACCAAGACGAGATAATTTGATACGAGTTGGGCAAAGGTTATGCGGGGGTCATGTTACCCAGTTGGCTGAGTGGTTGATTACTCCCTACTTGGCTGTCCTGTGACATTATCACGAAATTCTATGACTTTAGGAAATGTTTCAGGGCAAAAGTAATAGGAGTGAGTGAAGAGGTTTAGAGAAGGAACCATTTTGTAGTAAACAGACGTGTCAAAGACGAAATGTAGAACGCGGGAATGTTTGACCTTAGGTGTCATCTGGGTGTACGTGAGTCTTCGCCGTGTGGCATACCCCACGGTGCCCCAATGGCACGAGTGAATACAATGCGTCCACCAACGTCCTCACCTATGAGACGCACGAGTGAAAATCACAAGTGAGTACCAATTCGAAGGCGTGTTGTTAGAACACTCATTACCTTTACATCTTGCTGAGGAGTCGGAGACTATCCAAACTCCTACCGTAATATGGCTCACAGCACCCGGCTGAGGAGATGCAACAACACACCTAGCTCGCGCTCTGCCTGCGCTTTGGGTCTAAACCACAGCCACCACGAAGCTCTTACAAGGAGGCGTACCCAACAATCGGGCAGAGATCGTAATCTCTGGCGCTCCCGTTTACCGTGGCACTAGAATACCTCTGGTCAGGCTTAGTGACACGTGAGCGTAAATACAAACACGTGCCGCCTTCAGTTTCGGCCCCACAACCGTCCCGGACTGGTCACCGGTGAGTTTGACCTTAGGCGGAAGCTTATGCAATTGAGAGATTAATAGCCAGGCCGCCATTCGAGCACTTGGCTCCTATGAAGTTGACTCAAAGCTAGTTTGGGATTGTGTGGGTAAACTGCACCAGCTGGGCAGTGACAATAGGATCAGCTTATGCTGTATTCTGGGTTATTTAGGTGGAAGGGTATACTCAACGAAAATTAGGATAATGAGAGGCGGGTACTCTTCTCTGGCCGCACCGGTGTGAGACAATCTAAACTTTTGTTGGATAACTATAACAGGAGAATCCGACATATTGGCCGCGCATTACTGGCTAAATGGACATCTGAATAAAATGGGAATACTCTCTCAAATGACCATAAAACTTACTGGGTATATATAGGGCATTTATGCATTCCAAGAGTAAGTATTCAGGTGCCTATCAGGTACCAGGTAAGGAGTTTTGGCAGTTGGTACCAACAGATATTGTTATTTTCGTTATATTGACGAGGTTGGGAGAGATATTAGAGGGAAACCCCCTTTCATACCTCAATGATAATAATAATAGCTGGTGCTGGAACATTTTTCACATTGTCCAGGTACCCAAAACAACTGGATCTTATTTTTAAGCGAAAGCCTTTGCAACGTATTGTATTAACGGGCAAGAGTACATAAATGGAAAGAAGAAAGAAGCTGCTTTTTCATGACAATAAGGAGGTTGCAGGGAACTTATTATTGTCATACGATTTTTTGTGGATCGAACTATTTGCTGTTGATATCATACGCTTTGTCCCACCATATTTGGCTTTTATTTTCTAATATAAGGTGTTTATATATAATTTGTTCTTTGCCTTGATCCGATGGATATATATTAGCCGATGACACACTTGATTAGTCAGTGATAATGCCTAGATAGCAGACCGAAGGTATATCTTTTGCTTCTTGGTTTTGAATAACTAATTAATGCCCAATGTTGCAGTTGATCCGCTGTGATTTGGTTTTGTTTATATTTCTCCTCAAAGCAGCCAATATGGCGGCTTTCTGTGCCCACATTTAAAGCTTTAGCATTAATTTTATTGTATGTCGTTGTTGTAAGTACCCTTAGATAATAAGTGGCAGGACTTAGATTCACTTTTATACCGCTATTAGGTTGAACATAGTTGTAAATGTTAGTATGTGTGCGTGCGTGTGTTAACGAATATGGCCAGAGATTTGGATATCTAATCAGTGTTAAAAATTGTTAATATTTATTATGTTTTTTTCTTATTATTATTATTATTGTTGTTGTCCATTTTCGTTTTCTCTCTCTGTCTCTCTCTCTCGCTCTTTCTCTTGTGTTTGTCAAAAACTTCTGATTGCCGTATATCTGTTTAAAACAGAAACGGGGAGTATATCCGGTTTGTGTCATTCTTTGTATTTGTGTGTGCGCGTGTGTGTGCTTCTAATTTATTTGCATAATTAGATTTAAAAACCAAATGACGTTGCAACAAACGTGTGCAAAAAACGACTCTTCAATTGTTAGAAGCTGTATATGGAAATGTTATTAAAAAAAAGGAAATAAAAGGAATAGTAATGTTGATTCTGTGTTTGTGGTATCATAAGTAAAGTATTTCATGAATTTGAATTAATTTTAAAGGAAATATTTCATGCAAAAATAATTTTTTGGATTTTTGATTTTATTTGTTTTTTGCCACTCTAGAGCAGTTTTCTGTGAAACCTTCCTTTTAAGATTTATTACTTAAAAATATGAAAAAGAAAAAATTAAAAATATTCTTTAATTGCTGTTATTCTATATGTTTAAACGCAAATATCTATAAAGAAAATTTGTTGCAAAACTTAAGCTAAAGTTGTACGCAAATCGAATTTTAATGACTCGGTAAACATTTATCATTGTCACAGTGTTGAGAGAGAAGTTAGACAAAATAGATATTTTCAAAAACCAAATTCGTAAAATTAAATATCATATTAAAACATAAATTTATAGAAATAAACTAAAGATATGATACATACATACATACGTACATACATAAGTATATTTAATGATTTATTTCATTTGCTTAAGTTTAAATAACAAATAAAATAATTGAACTTATTTTAGGTTTTGTTTAAAGAGCAAAACTTAAAATTAATGACATGCAGGAGTCTTATTTCAAAAATTCTATGCTTGTTTTACTAAAATCATATTATTTTGCATTTATTTCTTTCTCATATAAAAGCCTTTAAGTATTAAAGGATTTCCTTTGTTTTCTTCGTTCTTTTTTTCTTTTCTTTAGTATTCGCAAATAATAAGCACACATGTAATAGGAACTCAGACAAATATCGTTTTAAAATAAATAAAAAAAATCTCTTTTTGCATAAATAAATATTAAAATAAAGAGATAACAACCTTTTGCATGAAAATATAAAAGCGGAAGGAAATATTGTTACTACTCTGAGCAGAACAACGAGTACCTATAGCACAAGCAACGTTAATACTCCTCTTATAATCAAACAAATGCAGTGCAAGAGAACAGTTTGCATATGTAGTTGTAGTCAGTAAGAGTGTGCTGGAAGAGCTACTCTCTCAGCTATGCTTAGTTGTTAGTGTAGTAGTTAAATAATATTATTTATAATGAACACACTCAAGCATCAACAAAGTGCATTTGCTGTGTGCCCTGCTTTAAATATGAGAAACAAACAAATGTTATGGAAGGTATGTACTTTTTTGTGTTTAAGTGTATTTGTAAGAATGCAATGCATTACAATAGAAAGAAAATCAAACGTTACAGTAATTGGAGATTAGTTTTCTTTTTGAAAACTTGAGGGCTTGAAAAACTCCGTTCGAAATGTTTTTGAATTAATTGGTTGATCTTAGAACATTGCTTACTATTAATGGTCTTTGCTCTAATGATATTGAGTCCCTATGTACTGAAACCGAGGTCTACACTATATCTGAAAGGAAAGCTTAGGATTTATTGTTAAGCACACATTTTCCTTACTAATGAACGGTTGCACATGTACATGAGTGTTGGAGTATTCCCGCCACGTGTCCCCAGAAGGAAGAGTCTTGCGGGTAGAATATTCACTACGGACAGGGTTTTGTGGGCTATTGGCTTCTTCAAACCCTGCATAGTGTCAGATAGCGATGGGGTATTTCCCGTTCTATTGCAAAAAAAGATTTTTAAGACCAGCTTTGGTTTTGGTCAAGTTCCACGAGCGTGGCAGAAGGCTACAGTTATTTTTATACCGAAGGCTGGTAGGCCTTGTGACCTTCCCAAGTCGTATAGACCTATCAGTCTCTTATCCTTGCTTTTGAATACGATGGAAAGACTGATTGATGTCTATATAAGAGAGAGATACCTTGTGGAACGCCCTCTTCATCCGAGTCAATTCTCATATCTGAAGGGCGGTTCACTGAGAGTGCCATTTTGTCTTTTCTGGGTAGTATCGAAAAGGCATTCTCTGATAGGTAAGTAGCAGCTCTTCGTGTCTTCTTGTATATTCAGGGCGCCTTTGAGAATACAGGCTTTGACTCCGCTGCTAGGTAGTTGGGACGAAAATAGTTGAAGTAGCCAATTATAGCTTGGATCAGTTCCATATTTAGGAGCCGAATCATCAGCTCGTCTTTTGAAGGGGTGGAATCGGCTGTGATAGCTTCAAAAGGGTGCCCTCATGGTAAAGTACTTTCTCCATTGTTACGTACGGTAATAGTTGTTAGCTTGCTCACCATGTTGGCTCATAGGGGTGTCAGTGTAATTGGTTATGCTGATGACCTCGTTACAACAGTACTTGGAATATATGTGAGTAAGTTGTGTGGCCTCATGAGAACGACCCTGGGATAGGAGTCAAGTTGATGGAATCAGGAAGGGCTTTTGCTGAATCCCTTAAAAATAGTTGTTGTGACTGTATTTGTATTATGGGTACCACCATCAACTTTTCTAAGATGGTTAAGTATTTAGGTGTCATTCTGGATAGAAGGCTTAGTTGGAACTCGCATATTAGTGCCGTTCAGAATAAGACGATAAGAGCGTTCTCCTACGGTAACACATGGTGTTATTCGTCGGGAATGACACTATGGATATTTACCGCTATTATTTGACCCATATTGTGTGAATGTGTGGTTCGTGATAGGTTTAGGTGGAAGTGTTTAGCTGGTCTCACAGGGTGACATATCCACCATTATAGTTCCAGATCTCCTGATGATGATAATGGCGTTTGCTAAAAAATATGCAACTATTAGGACAGTTTTTTTCTATTTTAATGGAATAGAATACATCTCCCGTGGACTGTTCCCTATTCCTAAGCTATTGTGTTGCTTGCAACCATCTACCTCTTAAAGCAGCTAAGCATTTAAACTCGGAATAACAATTTAAACTTTACATACTGATTATACATGACGAGTCAGTGCAACCTAAAGACAGCTGCATAAATACTTTAGTAACTCCAGGCCATTTATTTCAATGGATAAAATCGTAATAAATAATATTAATCGTTCAGATTCCCAAATGAAGTTGTCATGCCAGAAAAAGTCGTCAAAACCTATAAACTGATATGGAGTAATCGGTAAATATATTTGCATGGGGTGACTAGGGTTGTAAGCAACTCAAATAAGAAGTTATAGTTTATTTTGAATAAAACTTTGTATGTGGAGAAGCTATACAACCGCTGGTTTCAGCGACTGTTCACATAAACCCTACTGGCGATGCATACTGTTGCTAAAGGCCAATCCATCTAGAAAAACGTCAATTTTTTGATGATTTAAAATTGACTCAGTTTTCTTAATATTTGTTTCAGAAGAGTTTACTGTACTGTACATAGTTCCTGGATAATTGTGCATCTCCAGATGTTTCTTGGGCGACCACAATTCCTAGAGCCTTGAAAATTCCACTTAAATGATATTCTGGTTATACTATTGCGATTTTTTCGAATGGTGTGACCGATTCATCCCCATTTTATTTTACTTAACTGTTTCAGTATGGGTTCTTCGTTAGTCGCGTTTCACATTTCTGTGTTACTTATGGTTTTAGGCCAGAAAATTCTGCATATGATTCTGAGGCACCTGTTAATGAATACCTAGAGTTTTTGCGTGATGTTATTCGATACAAGGCAGGTTTCGCTGCCATACAGCAGAAGTGATTTAATACATGTGTACTTTGCCTAGGACGTTATCTCACGGGGCCAAAGCACGAGTGAATACAATGCGTTCGCCAACGCCCTCCCCTATGATTAAAATCACCACTGAGTACCAATTTAAAGCCATGTTGTTTGGACATGATCTCACACCTTGGTGAGGTGCCGGAAACTATCTAAACTCCTACCGATCTATGGGTCACGGCACCCGGTTAAAAATATAACTCCACACCGAGCGAGCATAGCTCTTCCCGCGATTTGGGTTTAAAACACAGCCACCACGTTGCTCCCACAAAGGGGGCTTCACCATAGTCGGGCAGGAACTGAAATTCCTGGGGCTTCCGACATCCATGGCACCAGAATTAAGTGTAAGTCCCAAACAACTTCGGACTGGTGACCAAGATGGTGAATACAACAAACAAGAAACACTCAAACAACACAACAATAAACGGAGCCACCCTCACAGGAGAACTCAAAGTGATATCGTGCGCCACGGACACAATACACAAAAACAAGAATGGATATATATGAGCTTCTCCATACTGACTCCAGTCGTCCGAATATCGCTCTTGCTTTATTGAGCCTGTTGCCTAAGTCTGTTTCTTCGCCGCCGTTTGTAGACATTGTTCTTCCTAGATAACAGAAGTTATCGACTGGTTGACCTTGTAGCATGATAATTTCCATCTTAATATTGTTTGTTCTCATGGCTTTGGTGGTCTTGACATTTATCTCAAGTCCAACATTGCCAGCCAATCTTTCTAGTTTCTTTTCTAGTTTTTCACTGGATTATCCTCATTCCTTAACTTCATTTACGACTAAAATTTTAAAATCTCTAACGGTTTAAGTATAGTCAGCGTTAAAAGAAAGTGTACACCCTTATTCTCTAGAGTTTAGTTTTTCGATTCAAGCATTAAGAAAAGCCACACCCCAAACCCCACAATTATCCACTATACTCCTAATTCTCTTCTATTGAGGTACCATCTCTTCTAAAATCATGTTCTTATCGCTTTTCTCAGTCTATTGGACTGAAAAAACACATAGTCAGAGGTTCTCTGTCAGCTTTGTCACTGTAGGAACTGATCAAATGCGTATGGGTTCGAAGACATTGCCTTTTGTCCATTTTTTCCACTAAAAATGCCTTAAGAACCATGATGTTAGGTGTTCATAGTCATTTTTAGCACACAATCTTTATTGTTTTTAGTTTGAGATGTTTTACGACATAAACCATGGAATGATGTTAAGTTTAGCTGTTTTCCTGTAATTTGTAGCGTCACTTAGGCTACTAAGACTTATGCAACGGGACTATAAATGGGTCCTTTCAGCGAACTGGGAAAAAGGCAAATTTCAGATATCGAGATGTGTTAGCTATCCCTGCACTGGATACACCATGTGGACACTGAGTATATGCGTTTTTTATATCTTCCAATGCATTAAGCGACTATTAAGCTGTAATTTTAAGACAAAATTCAAATCAGCTAATAACCTTTTATATTAATGAATTACAAGGCTGCAACTCAAATGATAAGAATCGATGAATTTGGCTTCACAGTGCTAACTTTTTCGGAACACTATCTAAAGTCCCTTGTGTCTACTACCTGTTTTCAAATTTAAAAAAATTGCTGTTTCGGTAAAAGATGTGGTTCAAAACGAGAGACCATGATAATTTTTTAGGAAGATAGCAAAAAAACTAGACGAAATATGTGGAATAGAAAGCAAAGTATCCTTTAAGAAATAAAATTTTATTTTTCATTGAGAGAATCATGAAATTATCGAAATACATCAGTAACAGGCTGCCTAAGAGTTTCTTTTTTAAGTAAAGCATTTAAATTAGTTTTTATATTTTAAAGCCATCCACTATCGCTTACCCTCCTGCCTGATGTGGCTTTTATGCGGTTTAATTTTTAAACAGTTTCCAATACTTTATGTTGCTTTTTTTCTAAAGGGTCCGCCATCTAACGTTTTTTTTCAACTACTGCTTGTTTCGTGAACGGTAGCACTTAGCTCATGTCTGATTTGACAGATAATTAGTTAAATCCTTCCGCTGAACGAATATGGTTGTGTATACGCTTGAACAATGCTGGGAAATATTACGACATTACTTTGAAAATCATGGTAATGTTGCAGATAAAGCTCATTTTGATCTTGGCGGGTATGAAAACAAGCAAAATTGTCGCATTTGAGGCACAGAAAATCCGCACGCATACATTGAAAAGCCGATACACCCAAGACGAGTCACTTTTTGGTGCGGATTTTGGTCCAGAGGCATAATTAGGCCGTTTTTCTTCGAAAATGAGCAAAGAGTGGCCATTACAGTCACTGGCGATCGTTATCGGGCCATGTTGAACGAATTTTTGTTCACAAAAATTGAAGAGGAGGATATTAGCAACATTTGGTTTCAACAGAACGGCGCTACGTGCCACATAGCCGAAGCTACACTCCATGTTTTGCGGCTTGTTTTTGAAGAATGCATTATCAGCCGTAGAGCTGCTGTCGTTTGGCCACCTCGGAGCTGCGATTTGACACCGTTGGACTATTATTTGTGGGGTGCCAATTGACGCTTTAAAGGACACGCAATCGATAATGTGCTTAAAAATTGGACCGATCGTGTAGGCTACTGCATGGCCATTTGAATGAAATTATCTTCCATTATTAACCGGAAGGATCGTACTTTCAAATAAAAAAAAGAAATTTGAGAAAATATTCAGTGGTTTTTTTCATAGCATTTTCAAAAAAAAAAAAAAAATATTTGGCGGACCCTTTATTTAAAAAAATATCTTTAGAAGACTGCCGTGCATTTGCCTTTGTAAGCAGCGCTTTCAATTTCATTTGATGCCATGTCACCTCTTTGCCGCCAAAAGAAAAGTAAAAATTAATTCGAAAAAAAAGAAGAAAAGAAATCCCCTTATTGTGTTGTGTTGTGTTGTGTTGTGCTGTGTCTGTCGTCCAGCATTATTACACTGATGAAGCAACGTTTTCAAAAATAATTTTGCTTATTATGCATGCAACAGCATACCTGGTGTGTGTTTTTAGAATTTTGCTAAAAATTGTATAAATTTTGTATATTTTAGTTTTGTATGCCAGACTTAGGAAAAAGGATGAAAAAAGTGTCCTGTTATATTATTGTAACCAGCAAAATCAGCAGGATTTCTTTGCTCTTACACAACAATTTCAACTACACGTCGCTTATTGCTTTTCTTTTAAACTCTCTTCCTATTTTCTATCCACTTTTTTAATTCTTTCATCTGTAAGCCATTGTTTTCCGTTACTCTCTCTCTTTCTTTCTTTCTTTTTCTTTCTTGCTTTCGGTCTATGTCTTTGGACTTGCTTTAGTGTCTGTAATGCTGTTCAGTTACTGTGTAAAGCATAAGCCTTTTTGCATTTTAAAGCTGACAGCTGTTGTCTCTGCTTCTCCATTTCACGCTGGTATTGGGTGGTTATGAGTTGCTTGAGGTCTGGTTGTCTAAGCCTGTTCTCATCAGAGGGGGTAGTGTAACGTGCTTATGAATTTATTTAAATGTTTGTTGTTTTTCTTTTTTTTATTTGGTTAAAAATATTTATTCGTTTTATTTATTTTTATTTCGTTTTGTGGTAGGGATTACAGAATAAAAAGTTGAGGAATTTTTTTATTTCAAAGAACACTGTTTATCAGTACAGAATGCCACAGCTCACAACCCCAAAGCTTCTGGTACAATAGAATTCCGCTATACTATCCGGGAGTAGTGCCCCATATATTAATTTCCATAACATTACATGAAGGTACACGGGGACTTCTCTTAGTCAATGAGCTGCACCCGATGCTATTTTTAGACTCATTGAAAGGGATCTACAGTTTAACGCCGGCTCCGAACGACAAATGCATTAGAGAAGTTTTCAACAGTAGTAACACTTATATCAGTTACTAGTTAATGTTATGAGGTGATACCGCTGTTGAAAATACTTTTTCTTTTTCAAATGGTCTGGGCGGGTATTAAGCCGAGAACCGTCTAGTTGGCAGGCGGGTGTCTTACCTACAATACCACAGCGGCACACATACTAGCTAATAAATTGACAACTACTTCTGCTGTAATCATAGGAGAGTGGGCTTCAATGCAACTCTGCTACAATCCCCACTTGCACTCCAGGCTTTTAATGTCAATGATAGCAAAATTTTATCTCTGGCCAGACTTCGAAAATCGTTTGCTGTTATGAGTTAACCAAGGGAACAGGAATGCCGTTCCATGTTTATGCTACACGGGTAATGTGAAATTGTCGTGGTCTTATCTGTAGGACCTGGGGTCTTAACACTAGGACCATCTATTGGTTGTATGCCATGATCGTTAGACAGAAATGTCAGAGTTTAACGTGAGTCTCGCCACGCTGGCATACCCCACGGTGAATACAATGCGTCAACCAACGCCCCCACCTATGATGAAAATCACCGGTAAGAACCAAATTCGAAGCTATGTTATTTGGACATGACCCCACACCTTGGTTAAGTGCCGGAGACTATCTAAACTCCTACCGTTCTATGGGTCACGGCACGCGGTTAAGAATGTAACTCCACACCGAGCCGAAGCGCTCTCCGCGATTTTGGATATAAACCACAGCCACCACGTTACTCCCACAAGGAGGCCTCACCATAGCTGGGCAGGGACTCCCGTGGTACCAGAATTAAGCCTCCGTTCAGGCCTCGTAGCGCAGAAGCTACTACCAGTATAAGTCCCAGATGACTTCGGACTGGTCGCCAAATGATCGTTAGACAGATAGTTTTTTATGCATAGCCCGAGGCTGAGCAGAGGCTTTGCATAAATAGATGCATGAGGCTTCAGTGGATCGCCTATGCAATGAGAACTTGTCCCACTGTAGCCATGGAAGCTTTTATTGGTCTAAGCTCACTGCACATCTTCATTATGAAATCTGTTGCTCTGAGGACCCTCTGGTGTTGACACTTGGCGGTCTTAACTCAGTGGACCATAAGGGTCACATGAGCATCTTGGGGCGTATCCTCGACTTTGAGATACCGTTAAGCAGGAGTGAAGTGTGCACTGGTGGCTTAAACTTTGTTCGCAATTTCGGAGTTACTATACATGATCATTGGAAGTGGGACCATGGAGTCCCTTAAGTCAACCTGGCCGTTCACAGTAGTACACAGATGGATTTAAATAGATGGGGTACCAGGATTTTCGGGCGCTATAGCAGAGTCTAGAAACCTATGCGCAAATTAGCCAACGTTTACAGGCTATTTCCATCTGTGTGCGGTTTATTATAGAGCGTGAAATCAGGGGCTGCTACTCAATTGCTATACTGACATTGGGACCCTGGGTACACTGGTGTTATGGAAAACGAGCGCATGTTTTTCTTAAAACCCTTGATGATAAGGACTGTTTTCACATTTTTCGGGTCAAACATAACATCGTTATATAACCACTTTTATCGATCGATATTGAAAAAAACGGCTCAAGACGGGAAGTTTGCTTGCTAATGACGCTATGGAGTTTTTAAAAAAGGTCTCGTAGCCCTCATTTGTAAAAGTAGATTAAGTGTCTCCCTTAGTTACAGCTTGGTCGTATTTTAAGCGACAAAGATAACACACCGGCTATATTTTTTAAGCCAACCCCACTTGCAGTGTCGCCTAGTAGAGTTAATAAGCTGCTGCTGTCGTTAGAAGATAAAACGAAGCTAAACGACTTCAGTGCAAAACAAGCAAATCATGGTTAGAAATAAAACAGGTGTTTCTCTTCATTCTTGTTTATTTTTATTAGTTTGGATCGGATAGGCACAATAGGCAGAGATCTAGAGAGATCTATTATGTTAAGCACTCCGGGGTCAGAACCGCCAGCGTAATAGCCGGCGGCAGTAAAAATCACATCGAGACAATACCGATCCATCTAGAAGTGCCAATCGGAACAGTCTTCAGAAGAATACCCTCAACCTTGTGTCTGAAAAGAAAATCTCCAATTGGTAGCCTACGAACCTTTTCGCGCCCAGTAAAAGTTTGCTAAAGCGACACATTCATAGATAATATTCTCCGTCGTCTCCTCTTCCTCACTTCGCAGGCGACACTCTGAACCGCACTGTGGCTGAAGAGATGATATCTGATATAGTAATAGCCCTTCGGAAGCCATTAAATCTTCTCATGGTCGTCTTGCCCATGTGGCGAAACTTTCATTAGCTGATTGTATCCAATATGACCAGTTCGTTCCCCAAAATACCAGTGTGTCAAGGGACCCAACAAAGCGTTAACCTTTTCCCCAATGCCAGAGAGTTGACACTGATGTAGAACTCGAGTACTAGTCTTGAAGAAAGGGCCCTTAGTGCTGCTTTACTCTCGGAATATATATTAATAGAAGCGCCCCTTATCTCACGCTCTGTATTAATCTGTGTACAGATGGAAATAGAATGGATCTTTGCCTGCAAAACCCTGGGCTTATTGACATATGGGATCCCACACTTTGGTATTTCTTTTAGATTTCTTTTAGATTCATCCGTATAGCACTGTAAACAGTCGGGGTTGACATTAGGGACCCCATGGTCTGAAGCTTCATACATCTATTTGTGCAAAGCATTTGTTCAGTCTTGATGCAATCGATGCATAAGAAACTATCGGTCTAACGATTATGTTATAAAACTAATATGTGACCGTAGAGTTAAGAACCCAGGCTCTGCCGATAAGCCCACATTGCCGTTGTAGCCTTATCTAGAACGGCATTTAAATGCCCGTTCTAATTCAGTCTCCTGCCGTGGATAACTTGACCGACAACCCCTCCGACAGCACAACGTAATTCTTGTTTAAAAAAAATACTTTAGATTTGCTGACAAAGAAATACTTTATTTGAAATCATTGCCTCAGTGCTCTTCTTTAGTAAATGGTGTTGCCAGCTTTAGATTTTCCTGCGATTTCCGTTTTTTTTTTGCTTTACTTTAATAAAGTATCTTCAGTGTTTTTATTTGTTGTTTGTTGTTGTTTTTTTGTCTTTCTCTTAGTGCAGCCACTGGGATTATTTCTGTATGTGTCTGTATCTATGTATACTAGTGAGTTAGCGGTTATTTATTATGCATTGTGTGTGTAAGTGTATTAGCTTATGTTTATAAGCAGACTTATTTGATTTTTACTCAGTGTGCTCTACTTCGTCTTTTATGTTTTTGTTTTCTTTACTTTTATCCCTTGCTCTGTCCCTGTCTGGTAGTGTATGAAGTCTCACGGATTTTTTCGCTGATTTTGTGGTTTAACTTGTGACAACAACAACATTAAGCGCTTGATTCGTTTAGTTGTTGTTTTTGTAGTTAATTTTTGTATTGTATTATTGTTGTATTTGGTTACGAAAATATTTTCCTGATTTTGTTTTTGTTTTTGTTTTTTGTTCTTCGTTCTTTCAAAAACAATTCCTGCACTTTTATGGCTGCTTCTTCGTTTATCCTTTCGAAGAGAGACAATCATTTTACGTTTGGTTTAGTTTTGTCTTAATGTGTGTACGTATGTCTGTGTGTGTGTGTGTGTGTGTTTAGCTTTTGTCAAATGATAAATAAATTATTGTTGACATTTTTCATCCGTTTGTTGTCGTCATCATCAGCTATAGCATCTACATAGTAGTCTACGTCAACGTCATTATCATCATTCGCGTTGTTCTTTAGCACTGCAGACGGATGTCGTCTGCAGTTTTAATATATTTTTTATATTTTTTGCCTCTGGTCGTAACTCAACCCACATTTTTTCTATGCAATTTCCAACGTTGGAGTATTTTTTCTTACGTTTTTTTTAATTATAATTGTTGTTAAGACGAAGTTTTTTTATTTTAAAATTTAATTCAAAAAACATTTTTCAAATCTCTTTACAATGATTATAAAGGATTAAGAGGCCCTACACAAAAATTATTATTTTTTTCTTAAAACAAAATTGAAAGTTATCTGCTGAATTAAAGAATTTATTCCCAGAATTTTAAGAATACCCGGTGGGCTATTTAAAGGTTAAATTTAAAAATGCAGTTAAACACAAACGGTTTGAAATTTTGCCAAATTTATTTTTTTGTTGTGAAGTATGATTCCTCTGGTTAAGAATGAAATATTGTTTGATTCATATGGCTGCCGCAGCTGGGCACACGTAGCTGGTCGTATCTCGGCAATCGCATCACGAATGTTGGCTTTCAAATGCTCAATTGTCTCTGGTTTGTCGGCTACTCACAGAAAAATGTCCAACGGTGTCAAATCACAGTTTCTTGGCGGCCAACTGACATCACCATTTAAGCTAATTAAGCGATCATCAAACGTTTTACTCAACAAATCGATTGTGGCATGAGATGTATGGCAAGTTGCATCAATACCACGATGAGCGGACACAAAAAAATCGGTTATCATGGTGCGATAGGTGTCTCCATTGACCGTAGTAGTCACTCGTAATGTATGCATTGGCTGCTGTAAGACCACGTTGGGTTTTCTTAGCCCCAAATACGGCAATACTGCTTATTAATGTACCCACCAAGATGATAATGATTCATCAGAAAAAATGATTTGTTTTTAATTTTTTGATTCTTCTGCAATTTTTGACCAAATTGCCTTTGTTTTGGAAATAAATTTCCAATAAATCTCAACGCTGCTTAACCGTAATTCGATTCATTTCGCTCAGTGTAGATTACATACTGAGTTTTTGTGACAAAATAGGATTTCCAATAAATCCCAACGCTGCTTAAGCCGTAAATCGATTCATTTCGTTCAGTGTAGATAATAAACTGAGTTTTGTGACAAAATAGGATGACATAAGTATTGCCATATTCGAAATACTCGTTGGTTGAAATTTAAACCGATAGATGGCCCACCCAATATTTTGTTTCAAATTAAATTAAATTTATAGTAGAAAAGATCCTTTGGAAAACAAAAACTTATTTTTAAGCTTTTTTTGTCACTTGTCATTGCTTTATCACAAACCTGTCAAGATGTTCTCATTGCTATCGAAATCGTATATCAACCACATAGTTGTGTTGAAACTTAAAGATACGAATAACGGTTCTTTACCCGTATTTTTATTTTTTTTATTTTTGTTTTCTTCATCTGTTGTTGGCCTGTAGAAATCACCATGACCTCCTCTCAACTGTTAAGAGTATTAAAATTTTGTGAATTTTTTTTTTTTGGTGTTTTTTTCAATTCTTCAAGAAAAGTTAACGAATTTTCTGTGCTCTTGAGCATGTTCGAGCACTTGTTTTCAAGAAGAAAAACAAAAAAAAAAAAAAATGAAAACAGAATAAAACGCCATACCAACCACAAGTTATAAAATGAACGAACGAATGAGTGAGTGAATGAATGAATGCAGAATGCAATTCTATTGTGTTTGGGTTTGTTTTTTTCACATTTAAGATGAAAAGTCTTTATGCATAAACAGCATGACGATAGGGAGTTGGAGGTGAGTGGTAGCTGCATAAATTTGGCTACCAGCCCAATTTAATAATTTTTTTTCTCTTTTTCTTCCTCAAGTGCAACTGCATGCGGCAGCAGTTGAGGAAAGAAATTTTTTTTTGCTGTTGTTGCTATTGTTATTATTGCTGTTGTTGATAATCGCTTGCAATAAGTCAAAAACTCCAAAGACATATAAATTTTTTAATATTTTTTTTTAAAGATTTTTTTCCATGATATTGACAATAAAATAAAATAAATTGAACTCTTCTGAGTCGAAATGAACTCAAATGAGTTGGGATTTCGTGCTTCATTGTTGGCAACTTAATGCCTGTGTGGGGGGTTTAAGCAAAAAAAAAAAAAAAAAAAATAATAAAAAAAACTTTTAAAAAGATTGCCTCTGGCAAAGTATGGAACAGAACATAAAAACTTAAGGAAAAAAATATGGCTAAAGGTGAAGGAACTTAATAGTTTTAAAGTGTTATTACACTATAGAGATCAATAAATTTATAAAAAATATAAAAATAAAAAATAAAAATATTGAAAATCTCTTAATACATAAGTTATCAGCATTTTTTTTTTTTTTTTTAAAGGATTAACGATTAAACGATATATGTTGTCAGCAGGTCAATTTTGAGGCTGATATCTTAAAGATTTTCTTCTATTTTAAGAAAGTAAACCTGGGATATGTGGTTTAAGCACTACAGTATGATGGCCGCCTTGCTTTTGAACGAATTCAATATTGGTTGACTAAAAAATCGACTTTATTTTTTGTTCCATTAACACACTGCTTGTATGAATACGCTACGAACTGCTAAACTATTCATATACGATTTCTGTGTTTAAATTAGAGGCAACAGTGACTGGTTGGCAACAGTGTTGTTGGACATAAAATCGTCAAATTTTTTATCATGTTTTGGAAAATCGTCAAAACACAAATGTTTATTTATATATTTAGGTTTTATTAGCAAAAAAAAAAAAACGAAGGAAACAAGTCGTCCTTCCGTAAGATAGTGATTTAAGACAGACCGCCAAAAGCACTATAAAGCTCTGATTCCAAATCAAAGGAGAATTTTTTGAACAATTAAAACTACGCTCAAAAAAACACAATTAAGCTTCTAGAACCTAGTTGGAGCTATGACAACGTATATATAGTACAACTGGCATCAGATTTCTCTTACGCTTTTGGATAATATTGTACGGACAGTACGGCCAAATGTATTAAAAATATGTGTTTCCCTATAAACAGACAAAAAACGTAGTAGAAAACCGAACAAATATGTAGTCTTTCTGAACATTTATTACATTCTCTGCACCCTGAATATTTGTAGTAGTAAATTGAATAAAACGTTCAGTTTTTAGTAAAATGTACATTCAGTTTCCAATTATGTCAAGGCCAGCTTCTGGAGAAGTGAACGTGCGTTCAGAAGT
Organism: Wohlfahrtia magnifica; assembly: GCA_023159175.1. Classification (NCBI taxonomy): domain Eukaryota; kingdom Metazoa; phylum Arthropoda; class Insecta; order Diptera; family Sarcophagidae; genus Wohlfahrtia; species Wohlfahrtia magnifica. The sequence continues at coordinate 1,817,168 of JAKWBJ010000040.1, read as the reverse complement.
ATACTACGTTCGTTCAGTTTTACTACTATTAAATGCATGTTATCTATTACTGTTTTCTTTTGTTAAAAACAATTAATATTCTAATTATTATTATTAATATTATATTATAATATTTAATATTTGTACATAATAGTAACCTACAGTGGTGGCCTTATAATTAGAAACGATGTTTTAAGCAAATAAAATCAAAGTATAACTTCATTTAGTACCTACACTTAAAATTAGAAATACCGTTATTCGACGAGTAGACAATCAACATTGTTGTCGATGCAAAACATGTTTAGTTGAAAGTTTTCTATTAAAAAAAAAAATCGATTTTTTTCCAAGTAGTTTCTTTGGGCTGCCCACGTAATTAGAAACTTTAAGTTTTTGGCGGTTCTATTATGATTTGATGTGCTTTTTCTTGGCTTGGTGTGGGTCCAATTGTTTGAATTAAGGAATAATGGAGCAACATAAATATAAAAACAATTTGGAAAACGTAATGGACGGGAATATTCTCAAAGGAATATGGTCCAGAACATCAACCATCAATTGGGTTGAGATCAGGACTTTGGGATGGCCAGTCCAGAACATCAATCATGAAGTGTGCTTTGGGTCATTGTTATGTTGGAAAATGTAATGGACGGGCATATTATCACAGGAATATGGTTCCATTACATTTTCTAACATGACAATGACCCAAAGCATACTTCATGGTTGATGTTCTTGATTGGCCATCCCAAAGTCCTGATCTGAACCCAATTGAAAACTTATTAAGAGAGTTCTGAAGGACAAAACTCAACGAAATAATGATGAGTTGTTTCAGTTGGTGCAGCAAAGCTGGCAAAACATATCCCAGCAAACATTCCAATGTTTAATAAGAAGTTTAGCGAAAAGACTAGCTAATGTTGTCAAAAATAAGGGTTAAGATATTTTCAAGTTGTATACGAAAATTTTGATTTGTTTCTAATTATGTAACTAAACCGTAATTGATATTTTTTGGTTTTCAGTAAATTTTCTTAAAAATGTTGTTGATGCTGAGAATTGTTTTATTTTAAAATGAATACTGATTTGTTACTTTGCTATTTTTCGTTTTTAGTTTTAAAATAAAAAGCATAGTTTTTTTTAAATACACTAACAAATATGTGTGCTGCTAAGTCGTTTCTAATTATAAGGCCACCACTGTGCCACCAACATATAACAATAACAAATTACAAGTTTTGATGACGTACATATATTTTCCCATTATTAGCAAAAACAAAATTCATAGGCTTTGAAGTAAATAACTCAATATCAATAACATAAACGCAATTATCTTCAGAGTTTAATATTTCATAAGAAAAAAAAAAAAAAAAAATGGTCACAAAATTGATCCACTTTTACTTGACTACGAGCGCGGATTGATATTGAAGCTACCTAAGTTGGAAAAAACCATTTTTTTTTCAAAAACCATTCAATTCTCAACAAGGTCTCCTTTTAGCTCAATACACTTAGTAAGACGATTTTCCAACTTTTTTATACCATCTGAGTAATACGATTTTGGGAACTCCTCAAAATACGCATTAGTTTCAGTAATCACTTCTTCGTTTAAGATGAATCTTTTTCCTGCGAGCCATTTTTTATAGTCTGGAAACAGGAAAAAGTCACTGGGGGCTAAATCTAGACTATAAGGTGGATGATCAACCCATTCGAAGTGGATTTCTTGTAGTTTTGCATCGTATCTAATGCGGTGTGTACCGGGGCGTTGTCTTGAAGAAAGAGCACTTTTTTCTTGTTTAAATGTGGTCGTTTTTCCTTGATTGCATCAACCAATTGATCCAATAATGCACGCTAATACTCTCCTGTGATTGTAGATCCCTGTTCAAGATAATCGATGAGCAATATTCCGTGTGCATCCCAAATTACAGTGGCCATAACCTTGCCAGCCGATTTTGCTGTCGTCGCCTTCTTCGGAGCACCTCCACCAGCTTCCACCCATTGCTTCTATTGACTTTTGGTTTCAGGTGTGTAGTGGTGGACCCAGGTTTTATCAACAGTTATTAATCTACGCCAAAAATCAGCAGGACTATGCTTTATCATGTCCAAACACCGCTGTGAAGTGTTCTGTAGAACTCGTGTTTGTTCAACACTGAGCAAACGCGGCACCCTTCTTGCCGATAGCTTTTTCGTATGCAAATGTTCATGGAAAATGTTGAACACACGTTCATATGATATGTTTTCCATTTCAGCAATCTCACGGATTTTGACCCGGCGATCATTCTTAACGATATTGAGGATTTTCTTGATATTTTCTTCAGTAACCACCTCTTTTGGCCTTCCTGTTGATGGTATTGTTGTAGAGCTTGTTCGGCCCCGTTTAAATTCAGCAATTGAATATTTTACCATATAATCTGACGCAGCAGATTCTTTTGTCTCTTTCGCCGTTTTGCCTTTCAAATAATAGTGTTTAATCACTACACGAAATTCACTTTTTTCCATTTTCCAACAAACACAAAAGTTGCTTACTTCAAACGACTACAACAAATAAAATAATCGATGAATTTGGCTAAAGTTTTAACAGTTGACGTTCGACAGATCGTAATTTCTAAAAAAGAAATGAGAGTTGTATTCCGATTTGAGTCGGATATAAGTCTTGTAAATATTAAGAAGACCAGATGGAGTGAACATCACCATCATTTTCGAAAAAGTAGTGTTTTAGTGGTATTTAGTAGTATTTTTACGCGTTGTCGGTTGGCCAAGGCTCTGGACATTCTATCACATTAGCGATCTAGACTAGGGTGCGCATGTGGTGACCCGTCCGGTTTCTATGGGCTACAGGCTCGGGGAAGGTGTTTTCAATAACAGCCCTTCCGCAGTATTTCCTGATAGAGAGTTTTGGTGTTGACAGATTGTCATGCTATCTTTGCGGATGGCTCTAAGACGAAGGAGGGCAAAGGTGTGAGGGTTTATATTGTGGGCAGCGATATCAAACTATCCTTTAGACTCCCGGACGAGTGTAGTAACTTTCAGGCAGAGCTTTTGCCTATATTTAAGGCAGCCGAGTGAATTCGTGTCTTGGCCGCTAGAATGGATAGTGTGGTCTTCAATATAGGCAGTCAGGCTGCTATCAAGGCGCTGATTGGACGTCAGGTCAGCTCAAAGTTGGTTGCATAGTGTAAGAGGACTCTCACTTCACTCCTAAATGTTTGCAGCACCAAGCTGTGCTGGGATCCAGGGCACACTGTCGAGCTGGGAAATGAGACTGGCGACAGCGGGCGCAGATAATGGCAATGAACTGGCGCATACGTCTGTAAGACCACCGCTTGTTTTCTTTGTGCGCCTAATAGATAGCTGGGCCTGTTGTAGAATGGAAGAAATATGGAGGGCCAGAAGAGACTGCGGTGTCTCCACTCGACTGAAGAGGGAATTTCTTAGGATTCTGATATGTTTCATGACTGGGAAGTGCCTTGTAAGGGTTTGCGGCAACACGGGGAAGCCAGACTCTGTGGAACATATACGTTATCATTGCCACACTTTTATGGCCGCAGGCTCAGGTTACTAGGCCAGAGCTTCTTCAATGGCCTAAGTGAGGTAGTGTCAGCCAGAATATGTGACTTGGAGGGTTATTTACCAGGTATAGGCTGGCTACTAAGTGATGCCCGGTTTTCTTTCTGGGCGTCCTCTCATTACTCCTCTTTGTGTACATATTTTTACTCCCTTATATTCCTTTTTCTGCTCGCCCCTCCTTCATTCGTTTTTCTTCTTTTTCCTTCCCCCCTTGCCCTTTATTCCTTCTGCTTTTCTTTCTTTTCCTTTTCAATGAAAAGTTTTTACAATGAGCCTCTGTGTGCTCTAGGTGAGGTGCTTCAGCACTGCATTTCTTATCTACCTACCTACGCGTTGTTGGTTATTAAACAAGCGTTATTCGTAAATGGCAACACTTTTACTAAATAATACCATATCAGATGGCAAATATTTAATAGCCGATGGTCTTGCCAAACCCGTTACATACCAAACTTCGACGACCATTTCATTTAATTATTTTTTTAAATCAATGACGCAATGACGCAATGCTTCGTTGGATTTTTCTTTTTTTATGTTTTATTGCGATTTATTACCACACATTTAACGGTTAAGTTGTTCTTTTTTGCTGTTTGTAACTGTTATTTTTCGTTTTCATCTTTTTGACGGGGTAACTGCAACTGTAAATCTTTGAACATTAATTTTAAAATTCCTGTAAAACCACAAGTGATTGCCAACATTAACCCCTTTAATGTTGTAAATGTGAAAGACTATCTGACTGTCTGTTTTTTATTGATGTTGTTGTTGGTATTGTTATTATTATTGTAAACTGTGTATGGAAGTGGTACATTGAAAAGAATATCTAAAAGTACAATACAATACAATACAACACGACACGACACGACACAAGCATTTATATTCATTAAGTGAAAATTATCATCAGTGTTACTTTGGGTTACGCATGTGGTTGATACCTTTTGATAAGTTGACAGGAAGAAGAATAATTTGAAAAAAGTGCACATACAATCACACGCACAAAAGTATGACAAGTAAACGTGTATAAATAAGAAGGATAAACGAATAAAAAATATTATTTTCCACACAAAATTGATGATCAACAAAAAAAAAAAAAAAGATAAATATTATGGATACTTTGCTTTTTTAATTTTTTTTTTTTAACAAAAAGCCAGGGTGGGTAAAAAGCTGTGCATTTAATGAAACTAAAATTCATTTCATTTTTTGTATGTTTTTTAATTTAGTATTTGAAAAAGTTGTATTTTTGTATGATTTAAGGCATATCCCCCTGTTAATATACATATCGCTCATTTACTTCAATAGTGTCATAGCTCAAGAAACAATTTTTCGGCAAAGCCGTTTTAATTTTCAATTTCCTACTACATACTTAGTATTGCTCTGCTCTTAATTTTATACGAATCACAATAAATTTTACACATAATATAACAGGTCACTGAATAAGTCCGTAGAATAAGAAAAAAACAATATTTTGACAAAACGCTAGGGCGATACAACGAGAATAGCAGTTTTCCAACTTTTCGATACCACTTTTATAGTACGATTTTTCTATCTCGTCAAAATAGGCCTCAGTTTGAGCGATTACTTCAGCATTGGACTTTAATTTCTTTCCAGCAAGCATTCTCTTGAGATCTGGAAAAAAGAAAATGTCGCTGAGGACTAAATCTGGAGAAACGGTGGATGGGTAAGCAATTCGAAGGCCAATACATTCAATTTTGCCATCGGCACGATTTGAACAGAGCTTTCGCATACCCTAATGTACGTGATAAAATAACACTACTTTCCGATATCTTTACAATGTCAGCTTGCTCGTGCACCTTTAATTTGCGATCTTGCATAACCAATTTGTGAATTGTCTTGATGTTTTCTCGAATAACATCCTTATTTGGGCGTCTACTGTGCTCTGCACCATTTGAGTTGGTACAACCATGTTTAAATTCAGCAAACCACTTCTCCACCATTTTTCTCGATGGAGCAGAGTTCGCATAATGTTTGTTAAGGCAGTGTTTGATTTTGACTGCATTTTTTTCATCAAAAAGCAATGCTCTATCAACGAAACTCGAAATTCACTTCTTTTTCACACAAATTGCTATAACTCACCAATCAATAGTCAGATTGCTGTCAAATTTATACACGTATCGTTTGAAGTTTACTACTAAATTAGAATCCTATGGACAAAATTTTAGCAAAGCCATTTATGTGTCATCGTACCGACTTATTAAGAGACCTGATATAGTTGATCATATTATTACGCACGTATGTAACTATGATACTTAGCTAAAAAATCATGTTGTTTATGTTACGACGCTATTGAAGTAAATGAGCGATATGTTGAATTTTATATTCTCTTTCCATTTCTCCTTCTCTGTCACTGTATTGTATACCGTTATTGCTCTCATTATGTTTATTGTGACAATACTCGTAAACATTTAACAATTTTCTGCTTTAAAAACAGTTTCCAACCTGAACGAGTTTATTTGTCGTTGTGTGAGATATAAGGCTTTTTGCTGTCTGTGTATGTGGTTCTGTGAGTTAATATACATTTTCTCTTGGCTATAAATGTTGCCAAAACAAAAAAAAAAAACAATAAAAACAATACCACAAACAATAACATGACTTTTACAAACCATATGATATGAAATGGAAATGTATGAGTGCCAACATTTTTTCTTTAATAAAATGTAATTCTTTCTCTCTCTCTCTCTCTCGCTTGTTTTCGCTCTTTATTAATGTTTACACTTTTGCGTTGATATTGTTATTGTTGATTTCCCCATACGCTTAATGCGTGCAAATGTTTGAATGCCGTTGTGTGTATGTGTGTGTGTTGGAGAGTCATTGTCGTATAATGATTATTGCTGATGTGTTGGCTTGATGTTGACATTGTCGTTGCTGTTCGTTATGGTTATTGTTTCTGTTCTGTATCCTCCCATCATATGATTTTACACACACACACACATACATATATAGATATGTACACATACATAAATACGATTGCATAATTCAAAAATATTTAATATAAATAACATAACGTAAATGCTTAATGTGAGCGCATGTGTGCGTGTGTCTGATGTTATTTCATATAAATGTCAAGGTGCATGCATCCACATATACCCATACGCTTGTGGATATACTTTTATAGGCTTAATTTCTACAGTAGGTGGCCACTTTAATAAGAAAAAGTTATGTTATGTTTAATAATATTGAGTGTTAGGGTAAGTTCGGTTACAAATTGTTGGTAGATGGCTCTTAACTGTAATGTCTCTGGTATATATTAATTCCCATAACATTCAATGAAGGAACTTGGGGACTTCTCTCAGTCAATGAGCTGTACTCGATTCTATTTTTAAGCTCATTGAAAGGGACCTACAGTTTAAAGCCGACTCCGAACGGCAAGTGCATTTAGAGAAGTTTTCAATAGTAATAATACTCATAAGCAGTTACTAGCTAATGTTATGAGGTGATACCGCTGTCGAAAGCTTTTTTTCTTTTTTTCTGAAGATGTTCTGGCCTGGTTTTGAACCGACGATTTCTGGTTGGTAGGCGTGTGTCTTACCTATCATACCGCAGTGGCACCCTGCATCTGACATTTTAAAATTTACGTTGTTGGAAAATATTATAGGGCCCGCCAAATAATTTTTTTTTAAATGCTATGAAAAAAGCTACCGAACATTTTCTCAAATATCTTTTTTTATTTGAAAGTACAATCCTTCCGGTTAATAATGGAAAATAATTTCATTCAAATGGCTGTCTCGCTGGCCATGCCGTAGCCTACACGATCTGTCCAATTTCTAAGCACATTATCGATTGTGTGCAGCTGTATTTCACCAATGGCTTCACGAATATTGTATTTTAAAGTGTCAATTGTCTCTGGCTTGTTGGCCTAACACTTATCTTTGACGGCACCACACAAATAATAGTCCAACGGTGTCAAATCGCAGCTCCGACGTGGCCAAACGACATCAGCTCTGTGGCTGATAATGCGATCTTCAAAAAGAGTTTCGGCTGTGTGGCACATAGCGCCGTCCTGTTGAAACCAAATGTTGTTAATATCCTCCTCTTCAATTTTTGTGAACGAAAATTCGTTCAACTTGGCCCGATAACGATCGCCATTGACTGTAACGGCCACTCCTTGCTCATTTTCGAAGAAAAATGGTCAAATTATGCCTCTGGACCAAAATCCGTACCAAACAGTGACTCGTCTTGTGTGTATCGGCTTTTCAATGTATGCGTGCGGGTTTTCTGTGCCCCAAATGCGACAACCTTGCTTGTATACATACCCGTCAAGATCTAAATGAGCTGCATCTGAAAAGATAATTTTTTTGGCAAATTTTTCAAAGTGATGTCGCAATATTTTTCCGCGTTGTTCAAGCGTATACACAACCATATTCGTTCAGCGGAAGGATAAAACTAATTATCTGTCAAATCAGACATGAGCTAAGTGTTACCATTCACGAAATAAGCACTAGTTGAAAAAAAACGTTAGATGGCGGGCCATTTATTAACCTTGGATAGTCACTGTTCGTCGAAACGACGAAGCTCTTTCATTAAATTTTAAAAAACCAAAAAAGGAGTTTATTTGCATGTTGAATTTTAAGAGCGACGAATAGACTTTGGTTATAAATATTATTTGTTATCTATTTTTTAACAAAGGGTTTAACTAAAAACAAATTTTATTTTATTATTTCCCTTAAAAATCGTTCCGCTAGAATGTTTTTTAAAAAGGTTTGTCGGTTCGACGAAGAGCAACTACAATGCACTAAAAAGAAGAGTAACTTCCAGGGTTAAAATCGCATTATTCCCTAAAAAGTTATCTACGTTTAAAACTTAGTAAAAATTCGGAACATTAGCGACATATTTCTAATATAGAAATGGTAGGTAGGCGTCGCAGGCTATTAAAAAACTTTGTAAAGTTTGCGGAGAAGATGCTGTAATTAGAAAATCATCAGCGATAAAGTTTGCTCGTTGTCGATCAGATAATATTGATGTTAAAGATGCACCATGCTTTGGTCCACTAATTACTAAAGAGGTTAATGAAATCATGGAAAAAATTGAGAAAAACTGGCACATAAGCATTCATCACAGACAGTGAAAAATTAATTGAATCGAATTTCTATTTCTGAAGTTATTGCTTACGGGCGATGAAAAATGTATCAGGTATGACAATAATGTGCGAAGAAGATAATGGGCAAAGCATTGTGAAATTACGCTGGCGGTGGCAAAGCCGAGATTGACACCAAGAATGGTAATTCTGCATGTTTGGTGGGATTGGAAGGGCATGGTTTATTATGAGCTTCTAAAATTTGGGCAAACGATTGATTCTGACCTCTGTTGTCAACAACTAACGAGATTGGAGATACAATTGAATTAAAACGGCCGTTGTTGTGTTCCATCATGACAACGTTAGACTACATATATCTCTAATGGCCCTGCAGAAACTGAGAGAAATTGGCTGAGAACTTTAGATGCTTTCACCATATAGCCCGCCTCTTGCACCTTCAGAAAATAATTTACTGCGACCTCTGCAGAACTCTCTTAATGTTTAAAATCAAATAGCGTACAAGCCTGCGAAACGAAATTTTAGTATAGGGTGGTCCATCTATCGGTTTAAAATTGAATCGGCGTTTTTTATGAATCTGGCATTACTTATGTCATTGTATTCTGTCAAAAAATTCAGTATATAATCTGCACTGAACGAAATGAATGGAATCACGCTTGAGCAACGTAGCGATTTATTGAAAATTTACTTCCAATACAAAGACAATTGGTCGGAAATAGCACGAAAATGTCGCAGGGAAGAGCCAACAGCGCTCTACCTACGCGAGTTTATTGCTAAAGTTTGTTAAACTGGTTTCATTGTTGTTCATTGTTGATGCGCCAAGACATAAGCGTGCTCGTACAGTACGTACTCGTACATCACAAATTATCGAAGCTGTGGCTAAAAGTGTGCGTGAGAATCCATCAACATAAACTCGTCGAATTTTGCGAAAGGATCTCGGTATGACGTCTTACGAAGTTCAATTAGTTCAACAGTTGAAACCGTATGACCATCCTCTTCGTTTTCACTTCGCTAGATGGGCCAACAAGAAACTGCACGATGATAAGCAAAATTGCCGTATTTGGGGCTCAGAAAACCCAAACGTGGTCTTACAGAAGCCAATGCATCCATTGCAAGTGGCTGTTTGGTGCGGCTTGTGATACGGAGGCATCTTTGGCTCATATATCTTTGAAATTGGGGACAGCGCAACCATTACGGTCAATAGAGACAACTATCGCACCATGATAAGCAATTTTTTGTGCCCTCTCTTCATGGTATTAATGCGAACGTTGTTTGGATGATGCAACTTGACACAAACATATTGCCACAATCGTTTTATTGCGTCAAACGTTTGATAGCCGTTTAAATAATCGAAATGGTGAAGTTAGTTAGCCGCCAAAAAGCTGGGTTTTGGCATCGTTGGACTATTTTCTGAAGGGCACCATTAAAGGCAAGCCTTATGCCGACAAACCAGAGGCAAATAAGCATTTGCAGGCCAACTTTCGTGATGTCATTGCCGAGATACGACACCATACACCCGAAAAAGTTCTAGAAAATTGGTTCGATTGAAAGGGGTACTGTGAGGCTCAGATGCGGTAGCCCTATGAGTGACATAATATTTCGTTTCTAACCGGAACAATTGCTTTTGACAACAAAAAAGTAAATTTGGCAAAATTTCAAACCATTTTTGTTTAATTGCATTTTTCAATTTAAACTTTTAAATGGCCCACCCGATAGAAGAAGAACTAAATGAAAAAATTGGTCTTAAGATTTTATACAAAAATTAAATCAAATAATTTTTTATTTCTGAATTTAAATTCGAATATTCTGGAAGACTTAACTAGTGGGTAATAAGCTAGTCTATGTCAGTATGGCTGACAGGGTTGTGAGGCCCAGCAGAGATTCTGGTCTCTCTTAATTACACCGACACTTTATTTTAAGTCACTCTGGTGCCTAAATGGTTAAAAAGTTTGTAAAAAAATTATGAATTCGTGTTCCCTGTTATAATGGTGATCCCTGTGTTTTATGCCTGAACTTATTATGCTCTTATGTTAGTCAGGTGTATAAATATGAATGTTGCAACAAGCAATTGTTGTTTTATATTTTTTTATGTGTTGTTGAGAAGAAAAAAAAAATAAATTGGCCCTGACAATTTCTATCACAAGTTGAGCTCTTCTCCTATATGCAGGAAAAATAATAGTTTAAGTAGCCAATCAGACTGAATTAAATAATAGGGATTTAAAAATATGGCCAATTATTTTAAGCTCAATAACTGAAGGTATAGAGAAAGTAAAGTGTATGTGGAAAGGTTGTTAAGCCTTTGAGGAAATGTTTTTTAAGGATTATTTTGAAAGAAAACCTTCTATGTTTTGTTTTAATTTTCTTAAGCGACTTTACTTGCTCAATACCCTTCCTTGCCTCCTTAGCAGGCAACCCCTTTAATAAATCCTTTCATAAATCATTTAAACATCCTTTTATATTAACACAGCCGTTTACGGACATTTTTCTTAATTTATTACCATATACCAATTGCTTCTTCTTCTCCCTCTATCTCTCTCTTTTACTGTCTGTGCATTTAATTTCGTAATATTTTTTTCTAGAATTTTGCTAAATTGGCTTTTATTGTTTCGAACTTAATGCTCTTTAATTACATTCTGTGATTAATTTCTGGGTCATTAATAGACCATTAACATGGAAATTGCCAAGAAATAACAACGAAATACGAAAATACAACAAAGAAAACAGCAATCAAATCATTTCTTAAACAGATTTTCGTTTATTTTTTGTTGTTATTGTCGTTTTTTCGTAATTTATTTGCAATTTTGTTGAGATTTATTTCCATGGTTGGGTGGCCAGCTGACTGCTACCATGTTGGTATTTCAATCCATACACTCTTGGCAAATTTTCGGTTCCTTCAAATGAAACTAGATTTTCCCAAAATTGACACTTGACAAATATTTAGTTTTTTTTTTAGTTTTTTTTATCTCTTTCTTTTGTCTTCTTCTTCTTTTCCTTATTTGGTTCAACATGTTAAGGTCGTCTAAAGGAAAAGAGAATTATTCGGTTTTGCAATATAAAATGGAAATAGAAAAAGAAGAACAATGGCAGGAAATTGAGTTTGGGGGAAGGAATATTCAAAAAATAAATGCTTTGTGAGCTGTAAAATAATAGTGATAAATAATTGACATTTGAAATGAAAACAAAATACAGTATGTCAAGAATAAGTTTACACACTTATAATCAAGGCGAATTTAATAAGGTGGTCTTAAATTGAAAACGAATACAACACTGTAAAACACAATTTCGGTGCGTCAATATAATACAACACTGTAGTAAGCAAAAAAGTATCTTTTGTCAACAAAACACAGAATGTTTGTGTTTTTTGACATACGCGAATGTATCAGCTGTTGCTTACGTAGTAAATTAGGGCCACCTTATTGAATACCCCTTGCTTATAATTTATAAGTTTTTTTTATTTTTATTGGCAATAAAATGTCAGGGTTTGTTACTTCATATATACTTTGTTTTTTGTTCTGCATAACTGACACAGTACTGTTTACACCCCTATTATATTTTGCTTGGTTTTGTATATATTTGAAGATCAAACGTATTTTTCTGTTGTGTTTGGAGTTAATTATTGTTTTGTGTAATATTGTAAGTAAGTTGGTGTTAGTTTTTTGTAATGCAAATCTCATTTAGTTCAGTGTTACACAATTTAAAGGTTATCTTATAACTTCATTCTGCTGATTTACTATAATGATCAAGAAAAACAATTTACAATGTACGCATCGATTTGAAAAAAGCGGAAGATTGAAGTTAAAGAAAGAAATTGACTCTAAGACCATAATAAGTAAAGGTTCAAAGCGTATTATTATTACAACAGTCGTGTAAAGCCCACAATTTCCACAGAAACACTTCTGAAATGTGGTGTTGCTGATGGTTATTAAACGATTTGGCAGGCAGTTTGAAAATATAAATAAAATGGTAGCCTTTGTGTTGTATTCCTACAAAACGTATTACTCATAAGAAAAATTTAAAGGAATGCCTTATAACCAGGGTTTTATTGGGTTTTTTATTGGGCTTTTAATTGCTTTCGAATTTCGTTCAATTCGAAAATATTTTCTATATGTTGGTACAAATATGTTCGTTGTGTTAGTATTTATAATGCAATTTTCGACTCTTGGCGGTTGTATCAAGGCGGTAGTGTGTTTTATGAGCTGTTAAAAATCGTTGATCCGAGCAGACTGCAGTTATTTTGTGCCATGCCATCCTCCGTTAAGCTGTCTATTAGGCAAAAGTACTTATTGAACGCTGCAGATCCTGGGCAGATGGGAATATTGCTTCATTGTTAGATTCATCTGGCCTAGATTGGATCGTTGGCGTCCCAATCAGCTGTTTAAATTGCATCGTGGGTGCATCTCCTCTACTGTGGCTATTCTTATTGGGCATTTCGGTTGCGCTTACTGGCGAATGACTTCTGCCGAGGTTGTAGATCGATTGAAAAAAAAGAGAGTGACCACTTCTTTTGAAGATATATAAAATTGGCTCCAAAAGACTAGAAATTTTACTAAGACGGGATTTGAAAATTGGCCAAGATATGGGGAAAAGATGTTAGCAGTAATATAATACATATTTATTTTGATCAATTTGATCAATTTCATTTAAATAAAAACACACCCGGGTTATTTTAAATTTAATACCCAATAATTAATTGGGTTTAATTTGGTTAAACCTCAGCTATTCATCATCGTGCTGGATGACATAATGAGCAAAGTCTGTCCGAAAAGAAGAGGGATCACATGGAGTCTCTCGCGCCAACTCGAAGACTTGAACTATGCGGATGACATTTGTCTACTCTCGCATAAGATTTCCAATATGCAGTCGAAACTGGAGGACCTGGAAAGATTGGCTTGCAGTGTTGGGCTTGAGATAAACGTCAAGAAAACCAAGGCCATGAGAATGAACAATACGAGCACGGAAAGCTTCATGCTACAGGGTCAGCCAGTCGAGTATGTAGATAGCTTCTGCTATCTAGGAAGTACAATGACTACAAACGGTGGCGCAGAAACAGACGCAGATAACAGGCGGCATTTGGACAACCGCAGTCAGTATGAAGAAGCTCACATATATCCAGACGAACTAAGCTCAGAATATTCAACTCATGTGTTAAGTCGGTAATGTTGTATGGCAGTGAAACCTGGCTTGTATCGTATAAAATCATACAGAAACTCCAGGTATTCATTAACAAGTGCTTCAGAATCATACGCAGAATATTCTGGCCTAACACCATAAGTAACACAGAACTGTAAAGCATGACTAATGAGGAACCCATATTGAAACAGATAATGAAAAGAAAGTGGGGATGGATCGGTCACACCATCCGAAAAAGTCCAGAGAGTATCACTAGAGTGTCACTCGAATGGAATCTTCAAGGCTCAAGAAATCGTGGTCGACCAAAAAACACCTGGAGACGCACAATTATCCAAGAATGGAGACAGAACAACCTAATATGGGAAGAGTCAAAGTCAACAGCTGTAAACCGTGTTAGATGGAGATGCTTTGTGGAAGCCATATTCTCCCAAAAAGAGTAACGGAAAAAAATGGGCTGCCCAGTCGTTTGTCAACCCTGATTATAACTAATGATTTGTATTAACTACCAAGCCATTTAGTCAAAAATTGCCCTTTTAACCGTTCTTTAGATATACAAAAATCAATTTTCAATTTGTATGAGACGAGCTACAATCACTTATTGAATTTTACCCATATTTCGACTGATGATGTGCATTGACTACGAAGTTATTTAGACCAAATTCAGAACACTCCACTATTACTGCTCCAAACATTTCAAAAAATCAATAGTTGCTTTATATAGGAGGTACCACACCCTAAAACCCTATTCCACCCACTGTTTAACAGATGATTTGTATTGATAACAAAATTATTAGGACCAAATTTCAAAACCCTTACAATTACCGTTTTAAAGTGATAGATATGTACATATATAAAAATTTTATATGGGCGTGGCCCCGCCTGATTGAAAAAACCATCAGTAAAAGCACGCCTCTCCAACGCATGTATTAGTTTGTAAATCAGTTTTTTGGTTCTCGAGTTATAAAATGACGAATATAGGCCAAATCAATTTGGGCACCCCTGCATTTATTACATTGCTAAAAAGAATAAACAACAGCTGTAAAAACAACCATACCAGCTGTCTACAAATAACCAAATCGACAGCAACTACATTAGCAGAAATGTAGTAAATAATAAACAGACAACAACAAAGACAGACAGAAAATAAAACTAAGAACAGAAAATAACAAACAACAACAAAACAACAAGAGCTGAAAGAAGGAGATGTTTACATTCTCATGGTATCATGAGAAATAAAAAGAAAATAAATGAAAAAAATGGAATCTACCTGAAATATGGAGATGTTCGACAGCTTTCGAAGTATTGTTTACTCAGCTCTACATAAAGCACATCAATGCGGACAGCAGTCAGTTTATTTGGCGCAAACTCAGCGAGTAGAGAGTTTGTTGGCTCGTTGTGAAGAGAGTTAATAAGGAGTAAAGTCGTGAAAAAACCATTTGAGTTGAAGCTAATTCAGTAAAGAGAGTTAACTGTGGATAAACTCTGGTTGAAGAAGTTGTGATTGAACCTAATTGGTAGCAATAATCGGGTTGAAAGATCTTCAGATAGTAAGATGTGTCGAGTAATTGTTGTTGTTTACCAGGTTGTAAACAGAGAGTGTAATAATGAATAGAAATTATTATTGTTTGTGAAAAGGTTAAGTCAAGGACTTTAATTAAAAGCCAAATAATTGATTTATTATGTTTTAACTACAATCTACGAACTCACAAATAAATGTTTTTTAAAGGTAAAAAAGTAATATTATATAGATAATCAAAAGCAGCACATAAGTTATTATTAATTCCTGCAGCAAACATAGAAAAGCGTTTTTTCGTTGCCACTATTAAAGCTTATGTTGTGCTGAACTGAACTATAATCAGTATGGCTAAGAATCAACATAATCATTACAAATGTTAAGTATTAAAAAATCGCAATATTGGTGTATGGGTGTGTATTTGAGAAAAGCTTAGAAGGTTTTGCTTTTATAAAATGAATGCGCGGCAATACTAAGACATTTAAAGATCTATTTTATAAGCAGCGTTAGGTAATTCGGGTTCCTAAGGAGAGCAAACCACAATTAAAATGCTTGTTTCGTGAATGGTAACACTTAGCTCATCTCTGATTTGACAGATAATTAGTTTTATCTTTCCGCTGAACGAATATGGTTCTGTATACGCTTGAACAACGCTGGGAAATATTGCAACATTACTTTGAAAATCATGGTGGATGAAGTTCATTTCGATCTTGACGGGTATGTAAACAACCAAAATTGTGGCATTTGGGGCACAGAAAACCCGCACGCATACCTTGAAAAGCCGATACACCCAAGACGAGTCACTGTTTGGTGCGGATTTTGGTCCAGAGGCATAATTGGGCCATTTTTCTTCGAAATGAGCAATGAGTGGCCGTTACAGTCAATGGTGATCGTTATCGGGCCATGTTGAACGAATTTTTGTTCACAAAAATTGAAGAGGAAGATATTAGCAAAATTTGGTTTCAACAGGACGGCGCTACGTGCCACACAGCCGAAGCTACACTCGATGTTTTGCGCCCTGTTTTTTAAGGCCGCATTATCATCCGCAGGGCTGTGTGTCATATGGTCCCCTCGGAGCTGCGATTTGACACCGTTGGACTATTATTTGTGGGGTGCCGTCAAAGATAAGTATTACGCCAACAAGCCAGAAACAATTGACGCTTTAAAGGATAATATTCGTGAAGCCATTGTTAAAATACAGCTGCACACAATCGATAATATGCTTAAAAATTGGTCCGATCGTGTAGGCTACTGCGTGGCTAGCCGAGGCAGCCATTTGAATGAAATTATTTTTCATTGTTCACCGCAGGGATTGTACTCTCAAATAAAAAAGGAAATTTGAGAAAATATTCAGTAGTTTTTTTAATAGCATTTTCAAAAAAAAAAAAAATATTTGGCGGACCCTATATAAACCGCATATAGTGCTTCTTTATAACTGCGGAAAACTTATAGGTACTTCTGCACAAATACACCACTTGAACCCTATTAAAAATTTACGATTTTTTTTTTTTGAAGAAAAAAGCGCATTTCACACTAAAACTGCACTAATGGAAGAGAGATAGAAAATACCTGTAGATTATGACCTAAAAAAGGCTTGAAAAGGCGATTAATATGTGTGAGAAATGGAAAAGGAGGTCATGCAAAAAGCCTAAAAATGTTTTTTTTTTTTTCGCTACAAATAACGTAAACACATGTCCTAATACTTGTGTAAGGAGTTATTTGACGATACCAAGTGTGAGCGAAATTTGTTTTCGATAATTTCTTATTTTTTTTTTGAACTGAAATTGTCTTATTTTTAGTTTAAGGTTTTACGAGATATGAACTTTATTATAATGAACCAAAAAAAATCGTGCTAAGAACCAAAAAGTGATATTTTATTCGCAATGAAGTTGTAAGGACTTAATTATTTTCAAAGTGTAAACCCATACTTGACACACTGTATATATGTATGTATATATGTACGTATCTGCAGTATTTTTTTAAGAATTTCAAATCATTTTTTTTTTAAATAAAATTTTTTATATGATCGTCAGTCGCTTTCTATGTTTTTACATTCATTTTTTGAGTTCTTTGCTTATTATTAAATTAAAACAAGCAAATCTTCTTCTTAATTACAATACCATCTTCGCAATAATCTTTTTCTATTTCGAAATTCTTCTCTTCTTCATCTTTTACGTTAATCTGTACATTTGTACGTGCAAGTCTGCGTCTTCTTATCTAATTGCATCATTTTGATTTCCTTTTTTTTTATTTCCGTATTTGAATAGCAAAGAATTAGAATCAAGTGAAATCTGCTTATCACGATATTCTTAAACTTTTTATTTCACACACTTACTAGCAATTGAGTGTTATTGTATGTTATCACTTAAGTTCTTATTGTTCTTGTTATTGTTTTTGCTATACTTTTGGTGTTTTATGTCTGCTTTTGTTAAAGCGGCTTTGCGTGGCTTAAATACTGGCGCTGTTCTGAATATGTGTGAATTTCAGTGCCAATCGTTTTGTGTGTCTGACAGTGGCTTATTATCATAATCGGTTTAATTATTATGCGCGTGTAATATGGTTAAAGAATAACATACATTACACAGAATTTAAAAGGGTTTCTCTGTGAGACAATGCGGATTTTGGTGTTTAAGTTTTCAGAAATTTCGTCGTGGCAAAAACCTGTAATTCAGATTCATATTTTAAAATTTTCAGATCTTTGCACAATTTACCTTCAAAATTTCTATTTTTTATTTGTTTTCTATTAAAATGCTTCACTCGAAAGCTTAAATTCTAAGACTTTACTGAACTTATAAGGCGTTGTAGCGTTTTTTCTTCTTTTTTTTTAATATTATGACAACACTTTTTTCTTAAACAGTCTCTTAAAACGTCATTAATGCAGAGACTTATCTAAAGTGTGGACCACATGTGATGTTGCGAATGTGTTGTTACGTTTTAACCTTTTTAGAGTTTTAACAGCTTTTCTAAATTTCCTTAATTAAAATAAATGACACGAATTTGTTGTTTTACTTTATACAGTCTTTTATTTCCATAATTAGAATTACTCACTATCTAATTTATTTAATTTCCATTTAATACCCAAATTTACTTATTAATTTTACTAATGCCTTAGCACGATTTTACTCTTTGACAGTTAAATTATAACTGACTGACTAAGCAGAATTTAACGCCCTTTTATAGCAAATTAATATAAGTTTGGAATGTGTTAGTATATACCACAACCTTCTATTCAGCTACGTTGATTCAAATGTTGTATTGCTATCACTATTCAAATATATACAGCCAGTGTGATCGTAGGCTTGACACAAACCATTAAAATAATTCCTATAATTAAGTTTATAGCTTCAAATGTTGGTATACATTTTTAGGTGTTTTTATTTTCGTAACAGTATGATAAAATGATGCATAACTGCATCGTTATGCTAATTCAAAACCTTAGATGAAGCGTTGAATTTGCAATGCGACTCCATACTTGATTCACGAGGTGTAGGTTAGATTAGGTTAGGTAATGCGTGTCACTCACGATTCACTAGTTCACTCGGAGGCCCTATGGCCCATTGTTATATCCTTTACAGGAAAGACCCATTAAAGAGGCCGAAAGGACGGACATGGGGAGTGCCAGAAAGGATGCCCATCTGAAGACCCAAAAATTTCAGTTCCCTCATTTGAGCCAAACAGTACCCTTGACGAAGTCAATCAACTTCGACAATGACATATCTCTAGGATAGTCCAGATCAAGGAAGTGGCATGCACCCAAGTGCTAAAGTCTAAGCTAACATAGAGCGGGACACTCACAGAGAAGATGTTGCACCGATTCCTCATCCTGACAGCTCCTTTGGTAGCCATAACGACAGTGACCCATGCTCTCTGACATGCGACCTAACTTAGAGTAATTATGCTCGAAAGAAGCCCGCTCCAAACCCAAGAAGAGACTTAGTAATTTTCATAGAAAAACAAGTCTGAAGCATTCTGGATATTCTACAAGTGGTGATATTGGTCGACCTGTAGCACAGTGCCCATCTATCTATCAAACTTGGCAACGCACATAGAGGGGCATGCAGATCCACCTTCACGATAGACGCAGACAGCACTTAGTAGCATACTTATCATAGCCCATATCAGTTCGACATGATTTCGTTCTAGCCGGACCTAGTTAAGTAATAGTTGAGAGCAATGATTGTGGCGAGACTGTCTGCACAGATTTTAATGGACTTAGTTCCCTGATACACCTAGAGACCCCGTCTTTCACGTAAACCTCCGACTGAAAAACAGTGCAATCATCGGGTAGTCTGAGAGAAACCCTAAAGTACAGTTCATCAGAGTAGATTCACAAGGCGTAGATTTTCAAAAGCTTTGCCATTGTAAGACAGATTTCTAACTATCTTGTATCTGCAGTAGAAGCAGTAAGTGTCCGGACAGTCTACTTGTACTAGGCTTAACACACAGAGATGTCTGAACCGTTAGTTCTATACTTGGCAGTACAGATTGCAATATACAGCACACAAACATGTTTAAGGTTTAACTCACATTCAATACGTGTGCTCCCAGCAGTTCTTCACTTTGACACTTAACAAGGATCTGGCCAATTCCCGAAAGTCCTTCTCTACCTATTTGGGTACTACTCGATCCAGCTGTGGTAGATGTTATTTATTATTTAAAACCTCAATGCTCAACATATATAGTGTAAAGGGATCAATGTACATAACTACCCATCTAGGCATGACCTAGATACCATTTTTTAACAATCATTCCTAATATGGCTCTTTACGAGTAGAAGCTATATTCTAATTTTTTACGAATTTTCAATAAATTTGCAGATATTTAGTTGTAATGCTAAAAACACATTCAAGGCTACGGACCATCGACTACAAGCTGTCAAAATTAGAATATATGTGTGCGCATATGAAAATAATTATTTTAGCGGCAACACGGCTTTCGGCTACACGACTACCATTGTAGCCCGTAGCAAACTTAGTCTTATTTATATATTTCTTGGCGACAACAAACACTTTACTGCTGTCTATACAATAAGATGCCTGAATAGGCGTTTTAAAAACGCAATACATGAAATATATACATCAAAAAAATGTATGTGGCATCACTAAGAAGGAATAATCATATACTCATTTGTTTACATTTATCTTGTAGCTGTAGTCGTTAAAATAATTAAGTAGCTGTTTACTTGGCTACTTTTGTAGCCAGCGTCTGTCGTAGTCGGGTGGCCGGCGGTCGGTAGCCTTGAATGTGTTTATAGCATAAATCTGTAAATATTGAGTTTGCACAGGAATATTTTGTTTTATTGCGGTCATTTTAAATTTTGTATGAAGAAGATTTGGCAAAGATGCTTGCAAAAGGTAGTAACCTTCTAAACCAACTGCAAATATAAAATTTTTGCAAGAAATTTCTTTTAATGAAACGTTTAAAGTTAAAAAATTAAAAAGAATAAAATTGAAAGTGAAATTATATTTAGCATTACAAGCGTGTAGTGGTGTTTTGGTGGTCTTTAATTAAAAACTCATGTACGTATTCAGCTTAAATTTTAACGAAGCAGTCGAAAAACCACAACTACGCTTTTGATTTTTATCACATCAACGCTGCGCATTAAAATTATGCAGACCACGCATTATTGCCATAAATAAATCAGGAAATAATTAAAACCAATCTTGGCTAACAAAAGAAAAGAAAAAAAACGTTCACACACACATACACTCACACACACACACTTTTCACTTTGCCTTTCTCTCTTTTTCATTTACTCTTTTACGGTTGGAAAAATTAGCTGCACAGATGTGTAAGTAAATGTGTGAGATTGTAAGTCTGAGAGTGAGTGCGTTTGTTAATAACGTTGATAATTTTGTTTTTTTTTCTCCTTTCGGAGTGTGTGTGTTATACGAAAACCACGTCGTTTTCTCTAAATGACCGCAACATGTTGTAATGAACGTCTCCCATTATTTTATTTTTTTTTTCGTTCGTTTAATTGTATTTTGAAACAATTCCTTGTGATTTCCGTTGATATTAAAACATGCTCGTATTAAAAGTATTTCAGTGCTGCTATCGATCGCCTTGTGAAAACAGTGAAGTCGTATGCAAACGTTTTAATTTTTTGCTTAAATATCTGGTACGTGTTCTCTTCGCTAGAAAATGAATTTATTTGTTACTTTTTTTTTGTCCTCTTTTTGTTGCTGTCTATTATGGTATTTAAATTACGAATAAATTAATTTATTTTGCATTTTTATTTCATTTATGGGAAGTCTTGTTTAGTTGCGTTATTCTCTCTTGGTTTTTGTCTATAAATCTTAATTATCATAATTACTATGAACAAACATTTTGTGTGAAAGCAAAAAAAATTGATCATTATTTTTAATACAAATAAGTACACTCACATACATACATTTGTGGCACGTGTTTTAGGCTATATTTGCTTAAAAACATATGGAAGTTGTGGCACAACAGCTTTAGTTATGAAAATAAGCAGAAAAACACAAAAGGTTATTCGCTGGCATTTATTGCTGAAAAAAAAAAAATTTTTAAAAATGGTTTTTAAAAATATTGGAAACCAGGGGCTCTTCTTTTTAGAATAATTTTTTTTTTTCACTGAGGGTATGTCAGCCGTAATTTCCACAAACAGATATCTGGTCGTGTTCGTACCCAACAGTTATCTTTACCTATTCGGTAAATAAATTTTGGTAATTTTAACGTTACGCTAAACGTTACCTTAAAAATATGGCAACATTTGTCCAATACATTTGCGCACTTCTGTACTTGAAAATGGTCCAAAAAAACCACTGAATATTTTCTCAAATTTCTTTTTTTATTTGAAAGTACAATCCTTCCGGTTAATAATGGAAAATAATTTCATTCAAATGGCTGCCTCGGCTGGTCATGCAGTAGCCTACACGATGGGTGCAATTTTTAAGCACATTATCGATTGTGTGCAGCTGTATTTCACCAATGGCTTCACGAATATTGTCCTTTAAAGCGTCAATTATCTCTGGCTTGTTGGCGTAACACTTATCTCTGACGGTACTCTACAAATAATAGTCCAACGGTGTCAAATCGCAGCTCCGAGGTGGCCAAACGACATCAGCTTTGCGGCTGATAAGGCAATCTTCAAAAACAGGGCGCAAAACATCGAGTGTAGCTTCGGCTGTGCGGCGTCGTCCTGTTGAAACCAAATGTTGCTAATATCCTCCTCTTCAATTTTTGTGAATAAAAAGTCGTTCAACATGGCCCGATAACGATCGCCATTGACTGTAACGGCCACTCCTTGCTCATTTTTTAAGAAACATGGCCCAATTATGCTCCTGGACCAAAATCCGCAGCAAACAGTGACTCGTCTTGGGTGTATCGGCTTTTCAATGTATGCGTGCGGGTTTTCTGTGCCCCAAATGCGACGATTTTGCTTGTTTACATTCCCGCCAAGATCAAAATGAGCTTCATCTGAAAATATGATTTTTTTTTTTGGCAAAATCGGCATCTTCTGTAAGTCGATCGCAGGCCCACTTAGCGAAGCGTATACACAACCATATTCGTTCAGCGGAAGGATAAAACTAATTATCTGTCAAATCAGACATGAGCTAAGTGTTACCACTCACGGAATAAGCACTAGTTGAAAAAAAAAACGTTAGACGGCGGACCCTTTATTTGTTTTTACATGTTTACAAAATATTTGAAAACTATTTGACATTTCAACAAAACATATGTAATTAACCTTTTGAACTACTTATCAAAAATCGATGGTGTAGAAACACACTAAACTTTAACCAGTAGGTAAGGTAAGAATTATGAAAAATGCCTTACACCATAGATAACTATACACGGCTAGATATCTATTTGTAGAAGTTACGGGCATGAGACCAATTCAACCGTATTTTGGTGCTGGTGTTAGAAACTCAGGCAATAGAAAGCAGAAAAATGAAGTAATTTACGTGAACTTGCGTTCAATTAAAACTGAAAGAAAAGCTGTACAGCTAATGACGTCAATCCATATAGTGTTCATTTTGGTTTTCATTTCTTTGGAGCTGCCCTTAAAGAAAAAGAACTTTTTTTTTATATAAATATAGACTTCGCCCTGTCACTTATACTTAATAAACGTACAAGACAGATGTCTACCTCTGTCATATATTTACTTTGATTGCTGTAGTGTACGTGTAGGTGTAAGTTGTAATGGACATTTTGATTTGTCATTCATGTTTTCAGTAATTGTATCTTTAGTTTATATTTCCTACACTCTTTTCAATCAAAATGACATTTACACACATTCTTACATACTCGTATTTGCTTATTAATAACATGAAAAGAAAATAGAAATAGAAATGAAATATAACGTCAAATTGAAATATTTATTTGTCCTAAAATATAAATCTTTTACATTTCATTACCTATGTGTTATACTTGTCAAGTGTTCAAGTGTTGAGTTGATATTCTTATACTTTTTATGAGTATTTGTCGTTGAATAGCCTTGCAGGTATGAGTAGCTTTGATTGATTTTAATAAGACAAAAAAAAAATTTTAATATTTATGCCTTTGAAATACAATAGAAAATTTTAGACAAATACTAAAAACAAAAAAATTAAAAGGTTGTGGCCAGGTTTGAGCCTCAGCAGTGAACATGATGAAATAGTTTAATTATAGTTTCGTTTTGAGTGTTTTAATAAAGAGGCTTCAACTTTCCCTCCAGACAAATCCATCTATAAAATAAAGAAGAATCCTCACTGACCTTCCGCATACCTCTGGCGATAATGACAAACATCAGACGAATGATCAGCAAAACGCGCCACCTACTGGAAAAAAGTTACAATGTTAAAGTAGAGATTACCACCAATAAGCAAGGATCTTCACCACTACTCTAAAATCATATGGAGGAAGCTACAGTGGATTAATCATCTATTTAGCTTGAAACATCAATCAATGAAACTGAAACACAGCAATAAATGCTTTTTGGAAAGCTAATATACTTCCTAGAGGAGTGACGGAAAAAAATGGAAAACGACATTGTTATTTTATGGAGATCAGTCTGAATCAAAACATTTGTATTTAATATTAAAGTAAGAATGGTTTACAGATGTTCATAACACATGGTCTAAAAAGTCCGCGGCCTAACAAAGAAAACACTTTTTTGCTCAAAATTAGCTTTATTCATTAACGTAACCTCCATCAAGAGCAATGCCATCATTCACTTTTGTAGAATGATTTATCTTTTGCCTCAAAATTGATTTCAGTTTCAAAGATAACCTCCTTATTCGTGCAAAATTTCTTACGGGCGAACATTTTTTTGCAGTCTACGAACAACCAGTTGTCGTCGGCAGCCAAATCTGGCGAATGGATGTAGGAGCAATTCAAAGTTCAATTCATATAGTTTTGCCATTGTTTCAGAATCATCAACACGTTCTGGTTTTTGGTCAACAGGCAGCAAACGCGGCACCCACTTTGAACAGAACTTTCTCACAGTCAAATGCTCATACAATATAAAGCCAACACGTTCTTTTGACATTTTTACGATGTCAGCTAACTCACTCAACTTCACTTTTCGATCATTCAAAACCTTTTTGTACATTTTTTTATGTTTTCTGGTGTTACCGTTTCATTTGGACGTCCACTGCGTTCTGCATCACTGGTGTCAGCAAACGTTTGAAATCAGTTTATTGTTGTATCTGATGGAGCGGAGTCTCCATAATACTTTTCAAGCTTTGTTTTGCCTGAAAGGTATATTTTCCCACCAAGAAGCAATGTAGAGTTAAAACACGAAATTGTTTCTGATCCCTTGTTCTGAAAATAGCAAAAACTGCATCACTCTTAGCACAATAACTCACAAACTAATTGATAGAACATCATGCAATTTTAATTCTCGCAGTATCCTAATTGTAATAAAGCGGAATAAAGCGGGACCTACAGTTTAACATTGAGCTCGAACGGTAAATGGATTTGTAAGAGAAGTTTTTCTTAACATAATACCCAAAATGAAGTAATATCGCTTTTGAAATTTCTAAGTCTTAACAAGAATTGAACCCAGGATCTGTTATTCTTGCTCACCACTCCACAGCAGCACAATTGTTTGCTTTAAATTGTTTTTTGCTTCTTTTCGTCTAGTAATTCCCAAAAACAAGAGGAAGACATAACAAACTTTGGAAAAATGTTCTTTATTTCCTAACGTCATTTCCTTTTAGTTTGATAGTCTTACCCTGTTATATTCAACAGGTTCTATACCGAGACATAATACGAACTGTCTACCTTCTTAAAACAGCTATCAATCTCTTAATTGTTTGCAAATCTTTAACCACCAGGCCACTTACTCCAGCTTAGGTTAGGTTGATTAAGAGGTGCCTCCTGATAAGCGACCAGCACACTTCGATAGAGTCCCTTGTGAAGACCATAACTTCCATCCGACAGCCTGATAGTTATCTAACCAGGAATTTCCTGCAGGAATTTCCCGTAGAGCACCAATACTAACTATATATGTGCCCTCCGAATATACTGACCGAAGTTCCGCCGACGCCGTGCATTCTAAAAAAAGACCCTACATAGGATATAGTCCCGATGGCACAACTTAAGGGCATGACTCCTCACTAAACAATGATCCGTAAATATCCTTATTAACACAAATATCCTGCCTTTCTGCAAGCTAAGCAACTGCCTAGACTTCTTCTTGTACACTTTCAGCCAGAGTTCTAGCTTGACTCCAAGTTGGACCTCGCCTCCAAATAAACAGCAGAAACAGTTCAATCTTTAAACTCCTTTATTTTGATAATTGCAATAGTGGATGTTTTAACTGGTGCATTGTCTTGATCGAACCACACATTCTTTTGCCACATGCGCTTTTTACTTATTCTCTCCAACTAACCACAGCAATAAGTTTGGCATTATACTCGCCCTTGGTTGCTTTTTTTTGGAAAATAATCAAATAAATAAAAAAAGGATTTCACGCATATCCCAGAAACCAGACGTCATGACCTTGCCAGCCGAACTGTCTCACTATCTTTGGAAATGATTGACTATGGTTTTGACTCAGGTATAAAGTGGCTAACCCATGTCTCATTTGTGGTTGACTTTATTGCAGTCAAAGATCGCCAACAATTTAGCTGAGTTGCGCTCCATCAGCCTGCAATCATCCCAAATCATATTGTGGATTTTCGTAACCTTTGCAATCATGGACTTCTATTTTGTGCCAACGCTTTCACTTCGCTCCAACTCTTTCCGATGCTATTTACTTTGGCATCAATCTGTCTTCTGAATATGTGAGCAGTATGGCCCCTTCTTCTGTTTCCTTGTAGCTGCCAGTCTATGGCAATTCTGGTAATATCGTCAGGTGGTCTACTAAGAGTATGTTCAATCTAGAGCCATATTCGCCACTTTATTTCATTCGAAAGGGGTTGCTGACCTGCTCTTCGTCAGAGCATATGGTTGGAAATAGTACACGGTAAGAATATGCGAAGAATTTTGCGAAGACAACGGTTATCGATTCATCTTTTCCATATCCCGTATCGTATTGATCCAAATTTCGCAACCATAGGCATTAAAGATTGCAATGTTCGTAGGCAGAGATAAGAAGCACAAACAACAAAAACGTCTGGTGGGCTTTCTGTAATGGGTTTTCTATATCCTCACCCGATCTTCCGTTTGTGGTTATGATGCTTCCAAGATAACAAAATTGATCGACATCCTCTTTTTCGTTTGTTATCCGGCCACCAGTCCGAAGTCGTTTGAGATTGAAATTGGCAGTAGTATTCGTGCTACTTAGCCTGACCAGAGGTATTATCGTACCACGGGAGTCAGGAGTGCCAGGCATTGCGGTACCCGCCTGACTTGGGTGGGCCTCCACCACCCCTTGTAGTAGCTTCGTGCTGGCTGTGGTTTTATTGTGTCCAAACAACGCGCCTTTGAATTTAGTATTTACTGGTGTTCTTCATCATAGGTAGGGAGCATTGGTGGACGTATTATCTACTGCTGCCTCAGGCACCGTGGGGTATGCCAACGCGTTGACACTCACTTATCCTCTACTTCGTTACCGGCAATTCTAAATCTATTTTGGAACGTGGCACTGATACGGAGAGTTTTTGTTTTTGCCGCATTAATCTTTAGAGCAGATGCTACTGCCGTGAGCATTAAACTCCATAGATTCGATTCATGATTTTTTTTTTAAGTTATCCCCCAGCCGTTACGGAATTTTTCAAGACTCGTGTCCAAAACTATATTAAATAAAACTTTGCCGAATACCAGTTCCAACCATGGAATTCTGCAGGATATATTCCGACACAAGCCCTCAATAAGGCGTATGAGTTTCCCAGGGACTTGAACATTAATCGTCCATTTCAGTATTGGCTTGGCAGGACTGTCAACTTATATTTTATAGTCGTAAACGAAGTAGCAGACTGTTTCAGAATAGAATCTAGCTCGACTTTATATTGGATACTGGTTGCAACTAAAAGGCAATTAGTTTTGAATCTGCAAAGTAATCTAAGCTTCGTATAGGCTGTTGAAAGCAGCCCTCGCATATAAAAAGTAATAAAACACTTTAAATCACATTTAAACGTTTAATTTAGTTTTATTTCGATTTATAAAAGTTTTCTATAGAATATGTATCAAATTTGTTGTTTTTGTTATGTATTTTCGTTTAATGTGCCACATCATTTATAATTTTTTTCAATTTTTTTCCCATTTTTTCTTTCTTTCATGACATATTACTGTCTATTATTTTAAATAAACCACTTTATTATTGTTA
Organism: Wohlfahrtia magnifica; assembly: GCA_023159175.1. Taxonomy (NCBI): domain Eukaryota; kingdom Metazoa; phylum Arthropoda; class Insecta; order Diptera; family Sarcophagidae; genus Wohlfahrtia; species Wohlfahrtia magnifica. Next base: position 1,789,238 of record JAKWBJ010000040.1, on the reverse strand, counting down.
TTGTTTTTGTTGTTGTTGTTGTCGTTGTTGCATTGATTTAACTTTTCTCTGTGTGTTATACTCTCTGAGGTTGTTGTTTTTTCTCTCTGTTTGTGTTGAAAAATTTCAATTTAAATAAAAAATATAACAAAGTTGTGTTTTTTTGTTTTGTTTTTGTTTTTCATTTTTCGAACAGTCACAATATTGCACTGAGCACATGATTAATGTGGTTTTAACACATACACGCACGAAGATAACAATACTGTTATAACAACGCATACTCACAAAAACATATATACATACATACATATCCGTGTATTAAGTGTTGAAGGGGTTTTGCATAAAATGATCAGGAATCAGGGATCGAACACATTTTCAGTAGTTTTGTTTTTTGGTCTATGGCGATAGAAATTCTGATGGGCTTAAGATGAAATTGCCTTAAATTCGTTAAGATATTTATAGATTGGATTTGTCAGAATATTTAAGGGCCATAAGATAGGTCTACATTGTGTAAAAAAAAGAAAAACGAGCATCTCCTATCTGTATACTTGAGAGCATCAACAACTTAAGAAAACGTTAGAGTTTAGCACTTCCTTTGACCGTCTCACTTACTAGAATAGACCAAAAACATTAGAATTTCGAACTGCTCTGGTTTTATTGTCGATGACTTCATCATATTCACATACCCGATTACAAATAGGCCAATAAACGAATAGAAATTTACGAGGTTCAAAGAAATGGAGGCTCAGTGCTATATCTAAGAAATCGTATTAGAAGCATTAAGAAAACTAAAAAGTCCTCGAAAAAACAACACGTGGTTTTATTGCATTCACCTCTTTTTCAGTAAGTACTGAACTTCATGATATTCTATTAATTTGTTTATGAGTTATTGTGCTAAGAGTGATGATAGTTTTGTTATTATCAGCACAAGAGATCAAAAACATTTTCGTGTATTATTTCTCAACTGCTTCTTAATGGGAAAAATTAACGTTCAAGCGAAGCAATGCCTTGAAAAGTGTTATTTGGACTCTGCTCCATCAGAAACAACAATAAAACATTGGTTTGCTGACTTTAAACGTGGTCATAGGGACACCGATAATGCATAACGCACTGGAATTCCAAATAAGGGGATAACAGCAGAAAATATCAAAAAAATCCACAAAATCGTTTTCACTAAACGAGAAGTGAAGTTGCCGAAGTTAGCCGAAAGCGTAAAGGCATGAAGACGGGAATGTGTTGGCTTTATATTGCATGAGCATTTGACCATGAGAAAGCTCTGCTAAAAGTGGGTGCCGTGTTTGCTCACTGTTAAGCAAAAATACACGAACTGTACTTTGCTCCCATATCCACCTTATACGCCAGATTTAGTTCCCAGAGACTACTGTCTCTTCGCAGACCCCAAAAACATGCTCGCCGGTAAGAAATTTCGCACAAATGAAGAGGTTATCGCTGAAACTGAGGCTTTTTTTTAAAGGCAAAAGAAAAATTTTGCTACAAAAGTGGTATTGAAATGTTCGAGCGGCACTGGAATGATGGCATTGCTCTTGATGGAGATTACATTGATAAATAAAGCTACGAGACGCCCGAGACTTTCCAGCCCATCTCTAAAGTACTGAATGCTCGGTTCAGTGCAGTTAGAAATTATCGGTAGATGACTCTAAAATGTAATATCTCTGGCAACATAGCCTGCCGAAGAGTGACTTTATAGTCGCATTGTTTAGTGAAAATCTATTTACAGTTAGAAATAAGTGAAAATTATTTACAAAAAAGGGTAAGAATGCGTTGCAGGCTGCAAAATAAAATTTGTGAAGTTTATGGAGGCGCTGACAAAACCAGGCTTGACACCGAGAAAGGTAATAACTGGTCAGTCGATTGAGTCTGATTTCTGCAGTCAACAACTAACGAGATTGAAGATGCAATTGTATGCATTAAAAAGACTGGTGTTGTGTTCCATCATGACAAAATTACACCACACACATCTTTGATGAGTTGGCAGCAACTGAGAGAGCTAGGCTGGGAGGCTTTGATGCATTCTATGTTGTTCATTTGTTGCTTTTACTGTGAATGATGAAAACCCAAAATAAAATAATTAATTTACGCCAAAAATGGCCAAAGGTAATCAAATTCTTAACCGCATTCAATCGAGCAGCCAATATGTAGGTGTTAATGAATTCAAAACTTGTATCTTTCCCAGCCCTGGCATGCATTCTTGAGCGCGGGTACGTTTGTATGTGTACGTGTGTGAATTTGTGTATAATAAAACATCTGGCCCATTGTGAATTGTTGAAAGTGCCCACAAAAGAGGCTGTGGAATATGGAAAAGAATGAAGAAAAAATAAAAAGAAAAATCGCAAACCATTACTTTGCAACAGTAAAGACAAATGTGTGTTTGGGTGTGTGTGCTTGTGCGAGTATTGAAATATTGAATCCTTTTATGAAATATTTTATTATTGTTTTACAAAAACAAAAAAATGAATAAAACCAAAGACATATTTATTTTATTTATATTGAGTTTTACTAGGTTTTTATATGTAAATGGTGGATATTTGTGGTTAAAATAACGATAAAAAGTAAGAAAAAAAATTATTTGAAAAATTTGATAAAAAATTTATGTAAAAAAATGAAATTGTTGAACAGGTAAAATTAGAAAATAAATTGATTTTTTTTTAAGACTAGAAATGTTATTTTTTATAATTTAAAAAATACATACTTACATATGTACATATGTTGCTAGTGATGCTTAAAAAAATATTAAAATCAGTTTCAAGCAACATAGACTCACAATCACTTTCTTTTCAAACTAATGAATCTGCAAAGCGATGAATTTTAAGATGATTTCTGTTTCGTAAATTCATTTCATTTCATTTCTCTTTAAAATGCTAATTTTCTACAAATAAATTTAATTCGAATTTAAGCTCACAATGAAATTTTTAAGACATTTTCAGTATGAAACACCCTCGTCTGGTTTCTGAATACTCTTTTGAATTCTATGCTTTTATGCGAGGGTTGATTGTTGACTCTTGTTTGTTTGTTTTAAGAGGTGTTATATCACAAAAATTATTAACTTTTTAAAAGATGATTAATTGCCAGGAATAATTTATATTAAAGTTCCCTTTTACTTGGTGTTTACCTTGTCATTTGAAAATGTTCCCTTAAAAGTTCGTATTCTGCTTTTATGTTATCTATTGTTTAACATGTCGTTCTCTCTTCTTTCTTCTTTCTGATATTGTTTTACTTTTCTCCATCCCCAAAATTGTGTTTTGTTTAAAATATTTTATTTCGTGCTAATTGGGTATAAAATAAATAATAAGAGGGGTGTCTTCAAATTATGAATAATTTGCTTGGAGTAAAATTTTTTGGTTCTTAGTAATTTTCTTTTCTCATTTAAATTTTATGAAAATAAGTATAGGGTCCGCCAAATATTTTTTTTTTGAAAATGCTATTAAAAAAAAACTACTGAATGTTTTCTAAAATTTCTTTTTTTATTTGAAAGTACAATCCTTCCGGTTAGTAATGGAAAATAATTTCATTCAAATGGCTGCCTCGGCTGGCCATGCAGTAGCCTGCACAATCGGTCCAATTTTTAAGCACATTATCTATTGTGTGCAGCAGTATTTCACCAATGGCTTCACGGATATTGGCCTTTAAAGCTTCAATTGTCTCTGGCTTGTTGGCGTAACACTTATCTTTGACGGCACCCCACAACTAATAATCCAACGGTGTCAAATGGCGGCTCCGAGGTGGCCAAACAACATCAGCTCTGCGGCTGATAATGCGATCTTCAAAAACAGGGCGCAAAACATCGAGTGTAGCTTCGGCTGTGTGGCACGTAGCGCCGTCCTGTTGAAACCAAATGTTGCTAATATCCTCCTCTTCAATTTTTGTGAACAAAAACGATCGCCATTGACTGTAACGGCACTCCTGGCTCATTTTCGAAGCAAAATGGCCTCGTCACTCGTGATGACTCGTCTTGGGTGTATCGGCTTTTCAATGTATGCGTGCGGGTTTTCTGTGCCCCAAATGCGATAATTTTGCTTGTTTACATAACCGCCAAGAACAAAATGAGCTTCATCTGAAAATATGATTTTTTTTGGAAAATTCTGCATCTTCTGTAAGTCGATCGCAAGCCCAGATTCCCAGCGTTGTTCAAGCGTATACACAATCATATTCGTTCAGCGGGAGGATAAAACTAATTGTCTGTCAAATCAGACATGAGCTAAGTGTTACTATTCACGAAATAAGCAAAAAGCGTTAGATGGCGGACCGTATATTTAAAAGGAATAAATGCTTAAGTAAAATTTGGTATCGGTATTTCACTATAAATATTTATTTCTTGACAAAAGATTCTGTTTAAACTGAAGATGGTGTTTAGTTACTATAGTTTTAGTAATTTTTTGTTTCTCTGAAACGTTTTTCGAGTAAATTCGTAATAAATCACATTTCTAAGACACTTAATTATTTCATGGCAAATTTGCTTTAAATTAGTAGTGACAATGAACAAAATTAATTCCTTAAAACCAGAACAAATTCTGCGTATAAAATACACAAAGAAGCGTTTACACTAGCTGGGTAGTAAATTTTTCTGCTTCAAAAGTAAATTTTGAATAAAACACACATAAAGCTATGATTTCGATGAAACATTTATTTCATTATAATGCTAGAACATTGACATTGGCAATGTCATTTAAATGACCGTTTTGGTATGAATTAAAGCAGACGATCTTTTTGAGGTGGTTTTAAACTAAGTTTTCGCACATATCAGTCGAAATTTCGGCGATAACTTGACGAATGCTGATTTTGATATGCTTCAATATTAGATGATTATCCGCCTAGATATGGTCTTTGACGTAGCCCCAGAAGAAGGCCTAACAGTCGCACGAATCAAGATATTACATGACTGTGAAATATCCCAAATATCTTAAAAATCGATAGTGTTGTGTGGTTCGTGGTACCGTTTTGTTAAAACCACATATCGTTTAGTTCATAATCTTCATTTGCAGGCATTAAAAAGTCGTTTATTATTCGGTTATAGGGCTCGGAATTGAGGGTAATGGTTATGCCAGTCAGCATGATTATCGAAAAAAATACAGCCCACTGACGCCACTAAGCATAATGAGCACCTAATAGTCAGTTATTCCTAATTCGATGACTTTTCTACAATCACTTAAAAGATCTCGGAGCTCCATATGACGTAACTTTCGGGTAAGAAATAAGCTTGATCACAAACAAATTTTTATTTCTAAAAAAATAAAAATCTGTGCCCGCGTTACAACTACTTTTGTAGTAAATTTTTGACTATTTTTACCCATTATTCAGTCGTTAGATGAACCATATTCGTTAATGGCAAACCTTTTACGAAATAAATGATACTTCAGATTATAGATATTTAACAGCTGACATCTCTGCTAGACCGGCCTTTTTGAAACAACTAAATATAAGGGGTGTTTCTTATAGAGGTATAGAACTTTAAGTTGCAATAAAACAACGATGTATTATTCGATTGACATGAATTTTATTTATTCGAAAGATAATCTTGTGGTATTAGATTTTAAATATGACGGCTGGCGCGGATGTAGTTCAATCTGAACGTCCAATTTTCGATGACTTTTTCCAACATTTGTGGCCGTATATCGGCAATAGCACGGCGATTGTTGTCTTCCAAATGGTCAAGCGTTTGTGGCTTTACCGCATAGACCAATGACTTTACATAGCCCCACAGAAAGTAGTCTAGCGGTGCTAAATCACAAGATCTTGAAAGCAAAACGTGAAATTAGGCGGTCGCCAAACGTGTCTTTCAATAAATCTATTGTGGCACGATCTGTGTGACATGTTGCGCCGTCTTGTTGAAACCAAATCTCCTGGACATCATGGTTATTCAATTCAGGAATGAAAAAGTTAGTAATCATGGCTGTAACGTTCTGGCCACCATCGTTTTTGATAAAATACGGACCAATGATTCCACCAGCCCATAAAGCGCACCAAACAGTCAGTTTTTTGGATGTAACGGTGTTTCCGCATACACTTGAGGATTACCTTCACTCCAAATGCGGTAGTTTTGTTTGTTGACTTAGCCATTCAACCAGAAGTGCACTTCATCGCTAAACAAAATTCTTTCATAAGCGAATTTTCGGAAACAACGATAATCTCGTTTTGGACCCATTCGACGAATCTACGCCGGGCGTGAGTCTATTCATCATGAATTGCCAAACCAAACTGAGAATAAATCACTTGACAGCTGTTAAATCGGTCGCCATCTTTAAAAGTAATGCCAAGATAAAGTCATTATTAAAAAATACTTTCTTTAAACAGATTTTTAATAAATTGCAGCTTGAAAAGTCTATCGCTCTTAAACGAATTATTCATATGCTTAAGTGTTTATTCGTCAAGCATACTTACAATGGGGTTTCACTGCCAGTGTAAGCAATACTTCTTCTCAAACATTGTGGTGTGTGCTACTGTCCATGTGTATGATTGCTTGTTTGTTTATTTTTTATTGCTATTGTTGTTGTTTTGTTATAATTATGGTGAGAATTTGTTATTGAAACTGGGCGAAGAAGAAGGAGAAAAAGAAGACAAAGAGGCAGCAAAATAGAAAAGCAAACACTTAAAAATTATAGAAGACACACACACACACAAACGAGAAAACAAATAATAACTATAACACTCTTGGAATTAAACAAAAACAAACACGTGACTATTTACATAGAGACAGACTGCACTGTACAAAGAGATAAAGACACTCCACTATTATTACTTGTATTATTATAATTGTTATTATTGTGTGGGAAAGGGAGAGGAGAGGCAGTAGGGCTTGCAAATATAGTATAGGATATGACCCAGTAGACCGAGGACTTGAAATTTTAAAAATAAGAATTTTGTTATGTGTTAAACTTCAGATATGTTATCAAGTTTTCGTGGTTTATCTGTGTCGTTTGCTTATACAATTTCGTAATATTAAATTTAAAAACTGTTTAATGTTAATTTATCACAGAAAGTTGATGGTTTTGATTTTAATGTGGTCCATATATAGATATTGGTTCCTATGGACAACACTAAAGTTTCTCTATCCCAATCTGTCGTGGGCCAAAAGTTTTACTTCAGTCAATGTCATTTCAAGAGAATTCACTTCTATATCAATCTGTTCTCTTCATGCAGGTCTACACTTGTTCTTCTATATCCTAGAGAGTACCACCCAATTGCTACCTAAGCTATATTCTCGTTCGCTCTACTCAAAATATGACCAATCCAGTTCCATTTTCTTCCGGCTATTGTAATGACAATTAGCGATTCCGCCGCTTGTTCCGGCATTTGATAGATACTTGCAAAGACTCTTCGTCTTTGGCTGAGGTACACCACGACTATCACGTATAGTAGCACAGAACGCACATTGGTTTTGAAAAGGCGAAGTGTGGTTTTTAATTGAATATGTGGGAATATTCACACTTTTCTACGAGATGAGAAAGCCTAGGTGCCCTTTTTTTCCTTGAAGAAGCTCTATGTTCTTCAATGTAAACTTCGCCGTATTAGTTGTCTTTAAGCATAAAATATTTGTTTTCCTCATGTTACGCTGTAAGCCGACATCACTTGCAGCCACGCGTATAAGCCGAAGTTTATCTAACATATTGTTACGAAATTAAAAATGTCTAAAAAGACATCACACCACATTAGTTCCTTTGGGACTGTATTATGGGATTTTTGTCTATTGGTTTGTGTCAAGGTTGATTATGTGTTACCCTGGTATTGCCATACTGATTTGTATATTTAATGGCATTGCCAATTCGATCATCTTTGTGTAGCACAATCTTACACGTTTAAAATTAACGGACATAAAATTGAAGATATAAGAGCAAATAAGTAGTTACCGATTTGCAGTCATAAAGTAAAGTCGTGTTTAGGAGTAAATAAAGGTGTTGTATCAACGACTATTAAGTGCAAGATAAATAAATTGCTGTATTAAGATCTAAGTGAGGGAATAAAAAGTGTAGAACAACTACAACGTAGTGTTTATTTTATTTTGACGCAATTAAAAAGAACTCTAATATCTTAAAAAGATTAAAACGTAACAATATGTCATCAGCATACTCAAGATTTTCTAGGTCACTTGCCCCATTATTACACCGAGTACTATATTAAGCAAAAGTAGAAAAACTACTTACTTCCTGTCGGCATTCCCAAGAGGCATTCGTAAAGCGCTTTACATGTGATCTACTGTCAATAAAAAATTAATGAGTAGGTTCATTGGCCAGATACAAATGGCATGTATGATGCGGAATTTAAAGACAGCTTTGGTTTAAGCTCAGAATCAGGACACATCTTTTGCTCTTTGGGTTCCTGTATGGAAACCCAAACATGGGAAGACAGGTTACCATATCTGCCTTCGTCTCTTTTTCCGACTCCATATCAAGTATCCTTGCGAATTTTGCAAACCGTGAGAATGTTGTTGCTGGTGAATTTGATGTTCATAATTCGTCGTGGCTACGCCGTTCAGACCGCACAATTCCAAAGTACCAAGACGTTGCGCTGTTAGTGAATTAACCTACACATGTATAGTGTGTTGATGGACACTAAAATAACACTGTCGACCTTTTCCTCACTGAATTGAGAATTATGCAGTTGATGTTCCTGCACCTCTAAGAAATTCAGATCACTGTACCATTTCCGACTCTTTTTTGCTTTTCACAGGATGGAGTCTCTCACGATAATTTGAGTACTTGGATTATATAGATGATATTTGTGTACATACAAGATTGAAATAAATATCAAGAAAACCAAAGCTATGAGCATTTACAACCAATTGAGCATGTGGATAGCTTTTGCTCTCTGGGAGACACAATGGCAACAAACGGCGATGCAGAAACAGACGTTAACAACAGATTCTGCGGCCACCAAAACTCCAATTGCTAATGAAGATGCTGGCCTTTTGGGTGGTGATATTAATGAATTAGCTGCCGACAGTAGCGATGGTTTGGAGTCTTCTACTGTTCATTTGAAATGATAGCCAATGAGAATAACGAAGTTAATCCCATATCTGAGAAAATCTGAGAAAATAAGAAAATATGCGTGAAGAAAAACAATAACGTTTAGAGGAAATGAATCATGAAGAAGAGCGTAAAAAGAAAAAGATCCGTGCCCAAGTTAAAAAGGAAGGATCGGTTTTCGGACGATTGTAGTCAGTATGTAGACGCATATACATATCCAGACAAACCAAGCTCAGAATATTCAACGCATGTGTGAAGCCAATTCTGTTGTGCGGCAGTGGAACATGGCTTGAGTCTAACACCATGATGCAAAACTACAGGTATTCACCAACAAGTGCCTTAGAATCATATGCAAATTATTCTCAATTCTATGGAATTTTTCAAATGAAGATGGATTAGCCATACCTTTAGGAAAAGTCCCAATAGTATAACAAGAATGGAGTCCTCAAGGATCAAGAAAACGCACAATTATCCAAGAACTAAGGCAAAATAATCTTACATGGGAAGAGGCAAAAATAACAGCGGCCAAACGTGTAAGATGGAAATGCTTTGTGAAAGCCCTACTCTTCCAAGAGGAGTAACGGAAAGAAAAGTGTACTTCATTCACTACATTTTTATTATCTCGATTATAAGTAAAATTTAGTCCAAATGAGCGGCTTACTGGGTTATTTTCATAATGGTGGCTGGTTTTAGGGCAGACAAACAAATATTTCCTGGATTATTATATATTTTGTTTTCATTAGTTTCTTAAGTAAATAAAAGGAAAGCTTTTTAAATATGTCTTTAAAACACTTTTAAAGGCCTTTTAACATTAAATTTCTTGGCTCATTTATTTTTTAATTGTAATGATCATGTGACAGTAGAAGTCTCTAAAAATAATTTATTTTGATTTTCTTATAAATTTATTTGACAGTCTCGTTTCTGTTTCATCTATTTTTTTTTCTCATTTTAAACGATCATTTATCTTATTATTGTTCTTTATCGTTTATTTTATTTGGTTTCATTCATTTACACAGTCTTTCTCTGCAAACGGTAAATAAACTGTTAAAGACTTTTGACTTTATCCAGATTATGGTCTATTTATTATGCTTTCAGTTTTAATTAAAAGTATTAAAATACTTTTATTTTTTTATAATAAATATGAGAGAGAGAGAGAGGGAAAGAGAGAGAGAGAAAAAAATGTGGATTTCTCATATCACGTTAGTTATTCATGCGACTCCATATGAATTTTTAATCTTTTAAATAACTCGACTCGTTAAAAAGGGAAAATGAAATAAAAACTCTCCCATTGACGATGAAATGTGTGTGCTTATGAGAGGGCATTTGTGTGTGTGGGAGAGTAGCATAACACACACACATACCTAGGAGTTATATGAAAGAAGATACATATATACTAGCAGGAGAGGTACGTTAATGTTGCATAAATCACATGCTGTCTTAAGTGGCCTGTGTCTGTGTGTCATTGCAACACTTTTAATCTTTTTAAAATTTAATCCTTAAAAGGTTTTCATTTCAAACATGTTGGCTGGTTGTTTCACTGCTTATTTGGCTGGACGAGAGTAAAACACTTTTTTTGCTGTCGTTGTTGTTGTTGTTGTTGTTGGAAATGTAAATTTAAGATTTACAAAAAAGAAAAAAATAAATCCGTTTATGTTGGCAAAAAAATGAAAAGAAAAATGAACCCTGTTAATACGAAGCATGTAAAACATTCTCTGTTTCATTATTTATCATTAAGTACGTACGTAAGTACGTACATACATATGTATGAATGTGTATATGCCACTCTAAAGGATCGTCATGGAAATCAAGAATTAGGAAACACAGGAAGCCTTTCATAGTAGCCAGCGTTGGTAAATGTGCTCTTTTAATTCGCTCTTTATAAAATAGGGGAAACGAGTTTTTCAACATTTAGTTTTTGTAAAAACGGTGGGGTGCAAAAACATAGCATAATCAGTATAATTAGAAAATGTGTACTTTAATAAGAAAAAAGGAAATAAAAAAAAAAAAAATAAATAAAAAAATGAATGAAAAGTTGAAGCGGAAATACGAAAATTAGTCAAAGTAGAGCAAACCAGACAATAAATGAAGTAGAGTAGAAGAAGAATGAAAAATAAAAGCAATGATGAGTATCGAAAGCAGGCAATTCACACGTATTCTTACGCTTTTGCTTTTAGTTGTTACTGAAACAGCGGCAAATGCTCATGTGTGGCGGATGCATGTTGATTTTCTAAAACATCAACTTTACTCTCTCTGAGAGCGTAATTTTCATGTTCTCACTACCACAACTACATTTTTACTTTTGTACATCACTGATCTAAAGTCAGAACAACGAAACTAGCCGCTCTCTAAAGTGTTCAAGAGCTCTTTTTAGAGTTGTAACATAAATAATTGGTAAATTATATTGGGTTATCAAGCTAATAAATCTTTCTCATCTGAAATGTAATTTATTTAGTAAAAGGCGCTATTAACGAATATGGATCGTTTGACAACCGAACAACGCGTAGAAATAGCGAACACTTAACAGGTCACTCAATAAGTAAGAAATAAACAAAATTTTGACAAAACTTGATTTTATTATTCAACATAGTTGCCTTCCGTGGCGATACAATGAGTATAGTGACTATCAAACATTTCGATACCACTTTTATAGCACGATTTCTCTTTCTCGTCGAAATATGCCTCAGTTTCAGCTATTACTTCATCATGGGACTTACATTACTCTCCAGCAAGCATTCTCTCGCTGAGGACTAAATCTAGACGGTGGGTGGGTTAGCAATTCGAAGCCCAGTTCATTAAATTTTTAAATTTAAATTTGCAATTGCTCATCAAAACTCGAAATTCACTTTTTTCCATTTTTTGTTCAATAACAAAAGTTGATTCACTCAAAATACTATAACTTACTAATAAATAGTCAGATTGCTGTTTGGAAGATTAGTACTATTTTGATTTTTATCATGTGGACAAAATTCTAGTAACGTCAACTACGTGTCATCATAAGGACTTATTGAGTGACCTGAAACTTTGAAAGTTGGTAATACAGTGTAGATGAGACCAAGCTTAGTCTGAGTCCAACGGTCAAATACCTGGGCCTTCTTTTGACCCCTAGCTAAGTTGAAAGGCTAATTTGGCTGACAAATTCTGGCACCTACTGCTGAAGAATAGCAGTGGGTACCAGATGGAGTCTTAGACCTGTCGTCATTCGCTGGATTCAACGGTTATTGAACCCAATCTTCTTTACGGAGCAGTCTTTTGTTGGACTGTCCTCGATAAACTTGGCAACGTTAAGCTCCTGGAAAAGGTCAGGAGGTGTGATACAATTCAGTTTACTGGGGCGTTGCTTAGTTGGCTTTCTTCTGCGATAATTGCCAGATAAAAAGGTTAAACTTGTAGCGGTGATACTTAATACCCTGTCACGACAGCGTATTATTCCCACGAGACACTCCTCGATCCTATCTGAGGAGCCCCAAGTTCTGGATGGTATTGACTATTGTCCCATCCGGACCGATGCTGGACGGGGCATTTCATACCGTGATCCCTAGCAGAAATGACTTGGCTTTTGGCTCGGTTAATACCCCGAAATGCAGTGGAGATCTATACTGACAGCTATACTATAATGCGACAACAGGACGAGCAGCGGAATTTTTCTGAAAAGCTTAATATAAGGCTATCTTCCCAATTTCCGGACTATTGCAGCGTGTTTTAGGCCGAAGTGATGGCTAACTACCATACTGCAGTATTGATTCGGAGAGGCGGTGCTCACACGGCTGATATATGACAGCAAAACGGCTACCAGATCTCTTTCGAATGTAATTTTGAGCTCCAAGCTCGTTAGGAACTGTCGTGATACCCTGGGAATACTCTCATTTAAGCCCCTGGTCACAGGAACATTCCGGAAAATTGTGTAGCTAAGGTGGGCACACTATTTTTTGACAATCACCTATCTGCAAGGGTTGATGTACCGCTTCGCACTCTTAAGCTGTCTATAAAACAGAAGTACTTATTGAACACTGATAGACTCTGGGCAAAGGGTGAATCTTGCTTCATTGCTAGACTCACCTGGCCTAGGTTGGATGGTAGACGCAACAATCAGTTTTTTTAAATTGGATCGTAGGAGCATCTCCTCTGCTTTTTCCATCCTCTCACGGCATTGTGTTATGGTTAGGCAAGCGCAAAGGCTGCACCTACTGGCGAATGATTTCCTATCGTAGCTGTCGATCATCGATGTCAGCCTAATAGCCATATTCATTAGACTGTCTGACTGCTCTCTCACGTGCTTTGTGGGAATGTGCTTCTATGCGATATCCCTGTATGACCGTAAAGGCCGGTTAATCAGGTCTTGTGGGCTATCACAGGAGCCTCGATTTATGTGAAGTATCACAACAGGCCGTAGTGCGTGTTCAAGTGGTGCTCGACCCAACGAGGCTGCCACTCCCTCCTAAGCTAACATAACCCATTAAAAAGTGGTGACTGGGTCTGTCTTTGAGTCCGCGCTTATACTGTTTACTCGCCAGTATAAGGTACTGGTATTTGAACCCTCGTCTGTTAAAGAGGTGCGGCTAAGTTTGATGGAACAGCTCAGATACTTGGAAGTATCGAAGCGTCCATTGTCCTTATCTCAACGAACCACTGCAGTGTTTTTCAGGCAGTGCCAGTAGAGGTTTCTGTCAGCATTTATACGGAAAGTCAGTCTGCTAATAGATCCATGGGGGTTCTGACGGTGAGTAAATGTCACTCATTGTTGGGAGAGATGTCTGAGTAGTTTGATAAACTGTGTAGCAGATGAGCTGGCTAGACAGTGCTCTACGGCTGGCATTCTTTCGGCGGCGGAGGAATTTGGTATACCGATATATACCAGCCGTCTACGTATAGGACAATGGACCGATGGTGTATTTGATGAGAGGGGTAGACAAGAAGTGGTCTAGTGAGCTGTTAAACTTGCCGAGAGGGGGGATATCTGCGGTAATAGGAGCACTTACGGGTCATTGTTTAGTGGGAGACATGCCCTTAGGCTGGGTCAAAGAGACTCTGTTCTGTAGGTACCACAGAACATCTGCTCTTGAAAAATCCGGCGTTGGCGGAACTTCGGTACAGGAACGTCGAAGTATTTAAAAGCTAACTTTCGCTAAGTTATCGTCGATATGCTGTTTGAAATGTGAAATAAAATTGTCAAGAACTACTTCAAAAGCATCGTCTGCTGCAACCAATTCGGAGGCGGAGGTACATAATGGCACGGGCCAAGCATTGTAATGAAATAAAAGTTGCATAAAAATCATAGCTGTGTGTGTGTGTGTGTGTGTGTGTTATTTAACCAGTTTTTTTATTTGAAACCCTAAAACGGATAACCCTGGTTAATTCATAATTGTTTGTCCTTTTATTGCCTATGGCTACTTACCTCCTATACTCCTCCACTTTAGTATTTATCGACTTCTGACTTACCTTAACACATATTTTAGTGGTAAGCCATCAATTGCTATTCGGGTAAACCTAGTAATTATTGGATAAAACTTTAGCCAGCTAAAAGCCTTACTATAGTCGACAACTCTGCTTTACTAGAATGCTGGCAAACGTGCTAATCCCAAACTATTCAATTTCCTTGTGAGCTGGATATGTTTCCTTCTGGAGATTTTAACTTTTTGAAGAAACAAGGAAAATATGATATATTAGGCACGAAAATAATCATAAAGAACTGCTATCATTTTCAACACTATTAACCAGTTCATTGTGTTGTGGTTTCCTTAAAAGTATACAAAGACATACACACACACATATGTATACATATGTATCAAAGCATATGTGTAGCATTTTTTTTACACAAGTTTGTGTCAGACTGTATTTGTGTGGCAGTATATCTTTCAAAGTCCAGACAAATTAATTTTCATTTAGTGGAACTTAATGTATAATTTTTATCAGCAGCAGCTTCATGTTGTATAACATGTTCTCGTTTTTCTCTGATAATTTCTTTGCATTCTATTATTCTTTTTGTTGTTTTTTCTTTTATATTATTACACTACGTTTTGTGTGATTTTTCTCTATGAAAGCCAAATGTAACCTTTTTTATAAATACGAATAAAGACGACAGCCACTCCAACTCACTCCAAACAGACAGTCCAAACATTAGATAAAAAACTAAAATTATAGAGGTTTGCAAATGTGTGCGTAAAGGTGTGTGTGTACATAAGAGTGAGCGTTTTTTTTTTAGCACAAAAGGGACACGTGTTGCTTATTTAACTGAAAATTAAATGCAAAAAAATATATCAAAATGTGCAAAAAATTAAATTTTTTCCAATTTTTTAAATTTGTTAGTTAAGTTGTAAAATATTCCCAAAGGAATTGTTTCTTTTTAAATATAATATTTTCTTATTAATATTGACCCAAAGCAAATATTTGTGAAAAATTTTTCTCAAAATTACTTAAGGAAATATTAAAACCTTTTTAATATTGGTTTCAGCCAGATAGGGTTGGAACCCTTTGGGGTTTTATTTCTTCGTAAAAGGGTTTAAAAAATGTACAAAGATTTTGAATAAATATTTTCTATATGACAGTATGACATACTGAAATATTTACCAAAAACCAATTCAAATAAATCAGTTTTAAATATCAAATACGAGGGTTACTATTTATATTTCTGGAACAGCAGATAATAACAAATATTTCGAAATGAAAATGGCTTTTTTGTTTTTCAAAATATTCGCATTTATGATCAATACACTTTTGCATTCGTTTAAACCATTTCTCAACTCCAAATCATGGCTTCTGAATGCTTCAACTGCTTCATCGGCGCTCGTAAATCGTTGACCATGCTGTTTACCTTTGATTCTCTGGAACAAAAAGGAGTCATTGAGTATCAAATCAGCAGTGTACGGAGAATGTGACATCAATTCGATGTTTTGACTGCTCAAAAACTCACCTGTTTGACGAGATGTGTGAGAGCTCGCATGGACATGATAAAGAATGATTCATCTTCGGTGATTGGTTTTACGAATATCTCTGAAGGCTTCCGGCATACAAATCATCGTGCAACACTCAGAATTGACCGTCTTACATTGTTCAAGCAGAACAGTGGCCATATGAACCATTCGGCCAAATGCTTCGAATAACTTTTGTTGGATTTAGCTCGCCTTGGAGTGCCCACACGGTTGATTGCTGTTTTGTTTCCTGCTCATAGGCATATATCCATGATTCGTGAAATGTCACGATTTTATACACGTGTTTTGAAGCACCACGCATGCACTTTTCCATCATTTCCTTACACCCATCGACGTGAGACTTGTTTTGAGCGATTGATAAATTATGGCCTATCCAACGAGAGCAAATTTTTATTTTACAACTAAGTCTTCATGTAAAATCGTTAAAGGATGCCTTTATCTCGCAATATGTCACATGATGATCTTGCGTTATCAGTTCACGCACTGCATCGATGTTTTGTGGCACAACAACCGATCTTGGACGACTTTTACGGAATTCGTCTGAGAGCGAACTACAACAACGATTGAATTCACAATACTGTGGTTTTCTTGAAATTTCCATTTATTGGCCAAAATAATTTTCTTAACTCACTGTAAACAAAACAAATAGCACTTGAACATCAAAAGGTTGTGAGTACGTTTATGCTAAAAAATGTCAAACTTTATTATGGTGTTGGCGGCTCTCGAAATATAAATAGTACCCCTTGTATTTTAAGGACAAATAAAATCTGATACAAATACCGTTTGATTTCTGCAACAAACTCGTCATCAAAGATAATTAAAAATGAATTCTTGGAAGTTTTTACTTAACGTTACTAAGAAGCACTTCGATCCTCTCTAATATCCGTGCGGCCACACACCACACGATGTGAATTTGCGTCACAGACAATAATGCAGTGTTGGTTGCTGACTTTACAGAGCTCTACCAAGTTCTGTTTTTCTAAGGGTTAGACACATTCCACATTGCCTGGAAAGTAAACCGAGGCATACCTTCACCTGTCATAAATCGCACACGGACAGCCACCATGTCCCTAATAATGAATTCTGTAATGAAAAAGAAAGCCAGCTTGGCACTCACCACAATAACTGCCCGTAGCCTTTCACCAGGTGCGTCAATCAAGTTACATGACCTGCCTGGAAGGCTCCTCCTGTAAGAAATCTATACTTATGTTATCACTCGTAAACCTACGACTTAAGATATCCGACGCACCTTTGGCACTATGTAGGATTTCCTGAAGCACTTTAATGCTGTCCGTCATCAGCTAGATTACTAACGAGAAGGGATGACTGATGAGCACTCATCGCTACATAGTTTTATTGCTGCTTACTAGAGATAACACATCACCTCGTAACACGGACATTTATCTCACCTAAATTTGGTACACGAGCCCTCATTGCCAGTTGAGTTACAGGGCTAGTGACACTCATATCTTCTACCACCTTAGTATTATCTTCATACGACCGTAGTTAACCATGGACCACAAACATAAAGCAATACAGAGATTACGTTTCATCGAAATATTCGTAATATCGTATTTGATGAGAGAATACTTAACCGCCAGATTTTGCCAAGTTTAACAAATGCCATTGTTGCTTTAGTTATTCTAGAGTACACATCAGCTCTAGACCTACCATCGGTGTAATAACACTGCCAAGGTACGAAAAACAGTCCACAGGTTCAACGTGATGGTCTCTGTCTTATCAACATTTTTTTCCTAAATACAGATGAGACTTTAAAGAGAAATAAAGAATCGAATTTTCTCATTTTATGTGTTTCAGTTTTGTGCATATCGAATTGTCTATCCCCGTTACAATTTTGTTACTTTGAACCAGCGACGGGCAAAACACTGCTCCTGGCAAATTTTCAGATTCAATGGAGCTATTTTTATGTAAAAATTATAGAATTGTTTGATCCGATGCTGATGGTCTCTGTTTTGTTATTGTTTTGTTGTTTGTCTGTTTCCCTGCATATGCTATAATATCATTCAGACAAATGCCGTCGGCATAATCAAGATCTTCAAGCTGCTCAGTAAATGTTAATGGTAAGCCTCTGTCTGTTTCGTGCGTCCACGGATATCTTGATGATGTCATCTAAGACTATTAAAAAAAATATTAGTGAGAGGATGCGGCTCCGATGAATTTCACAGTTTGTTTTAATTGGATCAGATATACAACCATTACGACGAACTCTACATTTAAAGAGGTCGTAATGGACTTTAATCAGAGTTATTATTGGGTATACAGGTTAATAATGTTGACTTTTTTGCTTGAAGAATGCATTTATTACAATAACAAAATTAATTGATACATTATTCAAAGTATTGTCCTCCGGTAGCCATTAATTTTCCCATCTTTCTGGTAGCGTGTGGATTCCGTCAACTTCTGATACCCTGTTCTGAGGTGAAGCTTATTCCAGTAATGGCGTTCTGCATCGATAGACCCAAATGGTTGCCACAATTGGCAAGGTCTAGGTCGACAGTTTTCCAAATAGTTTTTGACCGGTCTTACAACATGTGGCCGTAAACCATCGTTCACAAATTTTTTGAATTGGTGCATGTTGACTGTAGCTTTCTATCAACAATCGATAACTTTCAGCAGCCGTTTTCTTCAAATTAAAGAAAGTTATCAGAATTCCTCGCAAAGCGATTGAAAAAAATTTGTGTTTACACATTGGCGTCTATCGAATACTGAATTAAAATGACAGACTTTTACCGTTCGAAATACCATTTTTGTTATTATAGACACAAACCATATGTGACATTTCAGTATTGTGCCGGACATTCCATGCTGATAAACGATTGATACTATCAAAGACCGTTCGAAAATCAATGAAAGACAAATGGAATGAAGATGGTCATTCATTTATCTGATTTATTAGCTCTGATGGCCGTCTGTAGCTTCCAAACGGTGCCATCATGAGTTATATTGATACGACTGAGAAGAATGGATGTTAGAATCTCAGAGGAAATTGAAATAATACCGCTGCTGGTCCTGAATGGTAAAAGATCACCCTTTTTAAGAATTTTAATCAGGATACCCTACATCCAGTCGGCAGGCAATTAAACTTCACACCAAATAGCGTCGAAGACCGAGTGAAGTAGTTTCGTGTGAATAAAGTCTCTTAAATGCATTTTTTCTCTATGAACTCAGTATAAAAATCAATATTGTTACGAAAATAAAAAGAAAATACACCAAATCAGGGACGGTATCATGGGATTTTTGTCTATTGGTTTGTGTCAAGGTTGAAAATGTGTTGCTCTGGTAGTGCCGTACAGATTTTTTTATTTGACGGCACTGCAAATTCGATCATCCTTAGATTGCATAATCTTACGTGTTTAAAATTAACGGACATAAAATAGAGGATGTGACAGCATTTGAGACATTTGCGGAACATTCCAAACTGCAGTTTTCGTTTTGCCGTCATAAAGTAAAGTCGTGTTTAGGCATAAATGGAAGTCTTGTATAAACGAATATTAAGTGCAAAATAAATAAGTTGCTGTATAAAGATAAAGTGAGGAAACAAAAACTGTAAAACAACAACAATGTGGCGTTTAGTTTATTTTGACGCAATTAAAAAGAACTCAAACGTTTTAGAGAGATTAGAACGTAACAATATCCTTTAATGTCTGCATCTTTATGTCAAAACCCGTTTTGTGGATTTCAGTGTTAATTTCGTCAATATTTCTTAAATTCCCCCTTTTTTTTAGCTGTTTTCCAAGTCATATAACGAATTTTTAAACATTTTCTAACTTTTAAATAAACAAAACTCAAAAAGGAAAATAAATAAAAAAAAGCTGGGATTGGGGAATCTATGGACGAGTATATGGAGAGGCTAAATAAAAGTTTCACAACTTTTCAATAACTTTATTTGAAAGTTTTTTATGGATTTTTCTTTAACAATTCCATTCAAATATTCCCTCCTTTCTTTTCTATTTATTTTTTTTTTTTAACAATATTTGCATGATGATGATGTCTTTTTAGAAGTTTCAGTACTTTTTTCAGTTCCTTTTCTTTAATACATGGGTTCAATATAAATGGATTTATTTGGTACATAAAAATGAAAAGAAAAACAGAAAAGTAATACAAGTACTTGAAGTACTTCTTTCTCTCTCAGCTATAGAAAGGGAATATTTTTGAAAGCATGTGTTGTGTTATTAAAACTGTATTGTATTGATCAAGTAAGTACTTCCTCTTCTTCTTTTTTCTTTTCTACTCCATTGAATTGTATTGAAATGTTTATATAGAACATTTTCTTAAAACATATACACTCCCCTAGTTTAACACTCTTCCCTTTATCTAAACTTTAGAAATTCTTATACATTTACTTTCAATTCATATGACAACTTTTCTATTGTTCGAAAAATAACAAAGATTGCTAAGGGCGGACAGGGAGGGAGAGGGGGTGAGAGAGTGAGAGAGGGGGCGACAAAAATGTTGGTATCAATTATTTTCACACCATTTAAAAGAATGTGAATTGAAAGAAGAAGAGAAATAATAATAATATTGCAATAATAAAAGCAAAACTTAAATAATATGTAGAACAAGAGCCTTTAGATCAGACATAATTCTATAGAATTTCCTTTCATTGGTTGAAAATATTATAAGAAAATACAACAATAAGAGACATTTATTGATTTTATTAAGTTACAAGTTTGTTGCTTGTGCTTAATTGTTACTTAAAGTGAATTGGGATCTTAAACGAATTTCTATAAGTTGAACAAATTTAACAATTTGTATTCATTAAACATTCATTCATAGTAAAGTGAATCATGAATGAGAAAATCAGCACGACAATTTATTGAAAAACACAACAACAATGAGTGAAACTCATATGTTCATATGCCTGTGAACGCCCATTGGCCCTCTCTCTATGTATCCAATTTATGTCAATGTAACAATTTGCTTATTAAGAAACATACTTTATCAAGAGCCAACAATTTAATTTCATCATTAGTATGATTTCGTTGTCGAGTTGTCTTCTTTATGAATCATTACTATCATCATATCGACCATGCATTATTGCAGGACATTTCGAGCCATGGGATCTATTGTGCCTCTTCCGGTCGATAGCTTCTTCAGCAGATCTGCTGCCTTCAAAATGAACATCAGCAGATCTGAGAGCATCATGGTGAATATGTTACCCAGTGAGACCCTATGTCTACCTAAACATATCCACCTAAACTTATCAAGAACCTCACATTCACACAATATGTCTCCCATTGTGTCTGATGCCTGTCAGCAAAGTCTGCAAACATCCACATCTGTGACCGCCATGCTTTTCGGATGCGTTCTTAGTCCACAGTGTCGTAAGAAACTCCGTTAAGACTTTCAAGTCTGGCTTGCCATATTTGAGAACCTCAAAAAACGCCTCGAATGGTAATAGCTTTCTACTGTTCTAAGGACCTAGCAGCCCTTGATTAAATTAAGTATAGCAATAGGTGGTGGTTGGCAAACCACTGGATAAAAACTCACCAGGGTTTTATGTAAAACTCCATGATAGAAGTTTTGCTACATAGTATGTAAAAACTCGGTTCGTAAGCAGAATTTTGTTTGGTTCTTTCATTTTATGACTCGTGCTGTTAAGTTTTATTTTTTAATTCGTGAGCACGATACATATTTTAATTTAAAATTTTTAAATTTATGCTCACGAGTATTGTTCTTTATCTCGTGAACACAAATTTTATGCTGCGAACGAATGAAAAATAAGCAAAAAAGAATTTAAATCAAATGCCTATTACCAGTGCAATCGTACGTGTGTTTGTATGTATATTTTGTGTGCAGCAACCAATAAGTATCACACAAATTTATTTATATGATTTGTTTGCTCTCTCTTACAGCTCTGGTATGTATGTTTCATATTACACAAACAACACTTACTAAAAAGAATTGCTCGTTTTCAACTCGTTTTGATGTTTTCGAATCGGTTTGATTTCCGACTTTTATTTTCTAAATTCTTTCGTTTTTGATTCTTTTCACGAGTCATATTTTAAATTCTCTTGAAATTCTGCTCTTAAGAAGAATCGTTCTTTACGAACGAAATCAATTCGAGCACTCTGCCTACTCTGCTTTCCTATTCTTCAATGCGTTTTTTTGGACTCTATTATCTTAGTTAAAGATGGGCTGTCTCTGAATGTATCGGTTCTCAACCATACGAGCTGCTTGGTTATACAGTAAAGTGCAGTGGTTTCCTGGAAATACAGAAAGTAAAGAGTCACAACACTGCTAAGATTATAATGATAGGCATCAAAAAGGTTTTCGATAGCAATACTCCACGTAAGACCGTTATCCTTACTCTCAGCAGGTCTTTGAAACAAACCGATAAAGTACGATAGCAGTGTTTATGGAGTCGATTATATTTGTTAAATTGAATCACCAGATAACATCGGCTACACACAGATTCTATGTATTAATGCTGGTAATGTTTTCAAATTCATTCATTAATATGTTATTTGAAGCTCTGTAATATGTAAAATTACTGCTAATCAAACTTCTACACAGTCAAGGAGATATTCAAGAGAAATTTTTTATATTTACAGTTGATTTTGACATTTTAAGCGGTAAACACATAACCGACAGCAAGCAGCAGACAGCAATAATTCAAAAGTATAATACATACGTTTGTATAAAAACTATTATTTTAAAGGCAGCATAGCAAAAGCCTAGACAAAAACCTTTGCTGCTGCTGCTAAATATAAAATAATTTCTGTAACGTAAAAATAGTCTTTTTTATAGAACAGAAAACAACAGTATAAAAGTAAAACATTGTATCAAACAACATATATGTTAATAATTAAAAAGTTTTAAACCTATTAATTAATTTTTATATTTTTGAGTAGTATTTTAAACAAGCGGATTTGATTTACTTTGGTGGAGTTGAAAAGCTTGAGTGTCACCACTGAAAAATATTTTTCTATAACAAATTTTTTTATGACAAATAAAACAGATAACAATGGAACGTAATTTTATTGCTGCTGCTGCTTTCAAAATATTTATGAAGCCGATAGCATAGCAGCAAATGCTGCCAACAACTTGCTGCTTGCTTTCATAATCGCTATATAATTAAACCCATCTGTTACATGACCAGAAAATTAAGACCATATTTGGCTGTCTGAAAAACAGGAAAAGTGTTGAGTCTGCCCAGATTACATAAGAGGCACCATATAGAGGCTACAACCGACCACTTGTTTTTTGGTAGATATGCCTAAAGACCATGAGTCTCATATAATAATTTCTGCAAAAGCTGCAATATCGAGACGGAAGACTAACGGCAGTATTTGCTTGATAGTAAGAGATTTTACGACATGAACGGTCTTACAGCGGGCGATTTTGACAAAATCCGCGCCTTTAAAAAAATGACTGGACGACTGACAGAAGCTGGTCAGAAATTGTAGGGATGACAGCAAAACGGAACCTACTCTTTGACAATTGAGCATAATTTTACCTAAATTCTAACTCAAAAGAATTACATAAAATATTCTAAGATAACATATCTCTCATCTAAGTAAGAAGACATTTACATTGTAAAGGGTGGGCTAATTTGAGGTTAGGAAATATATAAATTGGCTTAAAAACGCATTTTTTTTAACAAATTCCGTTTTATTCATATCAATATAAAATAAAAGTATGGGAATTAATAATGGAATATGATGACGGGCAAATGCTCACCTCTAGCATGTCGGCAGTCGTCCGCTTATTTCACTAAAACTTTTTCTTACAATTTTAACCCAATGCTTCATTTGTATATTCTCACACAAGTGATCAACAATAAATGACTTTGTATGTATGTATATATGTATGTACATATGTATATATGTATGTACATATGTATATATGGATGCATGTTTGTATGTATGTATGTATGTATGTATGTATGTATGTATGTATGCATGTATGTATGTAAGTATGTATGTATGTATGGTATGGTATGTTATGTATAAAAGCTTTGTAGCCAAATGGAAAAACTATTCTGTAGTCATATCGTTGTTATAAATGAAAATGAAAATTTTATATTACAACTGCACTTACACACACACACACACACACACACACACATAGATACAAGACACATATTGTAAAATATAACAGGGCCTATGTAAATATTTTAAAATAATCCATAAAATAAAATAGAACAAAAAGCAACAACAATAAAATGACAGAAAGACAGCAAACTAAATGAGTGACAAACTGTCAAAAAAAAAACCCGTCATATATACACATACACAGAAAATGAAATGACAATAGAAAGTAGGCAATTCATGTCACAAAATACTATTGTTGTGACAATTTTATAAATCATAGACATACATGCATACAAACGTATACAGATATGTACATAAATACGAATAATAACAAATAATATTTTATTTGCACAGAAACAAAACTCATTTGCTTAAGGCCATAATAAGACATTTACTATTTGGCAATTTAACAATATTTGGCTAAAAGACTTATTTTTTTCAAAGTTTTTTATTTCTTCTCTTTTTTTAATTTAAATAACAAATGAGAGATTTTTAGAAAATAAAACAGAGACTTTAAATGTGTTTTGCTTTCAAAAATTATGAGATTGACATTATTAATTACAGTGATTATGTCAGTTTGAAAGAACGCTAAGCAGTTATACGAGTATGTACTCAAAAGATTTTATTCCTAAATACTATAGGCTGAATGTGCTTAAAAAATGGGGCTTTAAAGGCAAATAAAAAATGTGACTTTTTCTCATTTCATGTGTTTCAGTTTCGGGCAAATCCAATTGTCTGTTCCCGTTATAAATTTGTTACTTTAAACCAGCGTCAGGCAAAACAGTGCTCCTGGCAAATTTTCTATTTAACTCTCACAAGTACTTCTTCACATGAATAGGTAAAAACAAACAGGGAAAAATAAATAAAAAGAAAATAAGCGGAAAAATACAGAGAGAAAAGAAATGCTTAAAAAATATTTTCTTGCATTTGATTGATTTTCAATTTTGTGTTTTTAATTAATTTAGTTCTTCTTCGCTTCCACTTCCACACTTTATCGGTCTGGAACCTTATCGTGCAGCACAACTAGACACATGGTTTGAAAAGTCACGGTCGTAACAAAGAATATACTTTCCTTTTGTTATAAATAAGCTTTACCCATCAACGTAATCTCCACCAAAAGCAATAAAATCTCTCCAGCGTCACTCTAAGATTTCATTACCACCTTTGTAGACCAATTTATCTTTTGCCTCATTTTTAGCGATAACCTCTTCATTCGTACAAAGTTTCCCACCGGCGAGCACTTTTTTGAGGTCTGCAAATACGGTGGATTTGGGAGCAATTCGAAGTTCTATTCATGTAGTTTTGCCATTGTTTCAGAATCATCAGCAAGTTCTGGTTTTTGCACTCACTTTGAATAAAGCTTTTTCATAGTCGAATTATGAACCTGGGGACTGTTCTCAGTCAATGAGCTGTACAGATTCTATTTTTAGACTCATTGACAGGGACCTACAGTTTAACGTCGGCTCCGAACGGCAAATGCATTAGAGAAGTTTTCAATAGTAGTAATACTCATAACCAGTTACTAGCTAACGTTATGAGGTAATACCGCTGTTTTTATTTTATTTTGATGGTCTGGCCTGGTATTGAACCGAGGACCTTCTGGTTGGTAGACGGGTGTCTTACCTACTATACCACAGTGGCATATCCTCATAGTCGAATGCTCATGCAATAAAAAGCCAACACGTTCTTTTAACATCTTAACAATGTCAGCTAACTCACGCAATTTCGCTCCCAACGATTTTGTGGATTTTTGATGTTTTCTGGTTCTACCACCTCATTTGGATGACCACGACGTTTTTCATCATCGGTGTCTCTACGACCATGTTCGAAATCAGAAAACTATTGTTTTATTGCTGTTTTTGATGAAGCAGAGTAAACAGCACACTTTTCAAGTCATTGCTTAGCTTAGGGTATCTTTTCCGATCAAGAAACAGTGTAAAATTAATACTCGAAATAGTTTTGGATTCATTGTTCTGAAAGTAAAAAAAGCATCGTCGCTCATAGGCACAATAACTCACAAACTAATTAATAGAATGTCATGAAATCTTAGCAGCTGTTCTTAGAAGGTTAGCTCTAACTGAAAATGGGGTGAATGCGCCATCTATGCGTTAAGCTCGGGACTCTTCATCCCATGTGTTACTAAATTGGTAAATTGCAATTATCTTGGATCTCGGCCATCAGTATGCAATTTCGGCCTCGTTCTGAGGTTCCCAAGTAGGGTAGGTTGGACTTGAAACTCCTAAGGGAATTTCTGACGGGGCATTGTAGACAGAGAGTGCATCCGAAGAGAATGGCGGTCACAGATGTCGATTTTTGTAGGCTGTTGCCTTCAGGCATAAGAGACAGTGAAAGACATGTTGTTTGAATATGAAGTTTTTGTTAGGTTTCCGTGGAATTGTTTAGGTGGGCATACTACTGGTGCATTATTCTGCCAAAGCTCCTGTTCAGGACGATAATGATAATGATAATGATAATGATAATGATAATGATAATGATAATGATAATGATAATGATAATGATAATGATAATGATAATGATAATGATAATGATAATGATAATGATAATGATAATGATAATGATAATGATAATGATAATGATAATGATAATGATAATGATAATGATAATGATAATGATAATGATAATGATAATGATAATGATAATGATAATGATAATGATAATGATAATGATAATGATAATGATAATGATAATGATAATGATAATGATAATGATAATGATAATGATAATGATAATGATAATGATAATGATAATGATAATGATAATGATAATGATAATGATAATGATAATGATAATGATAATGATAATGATAATGATAATGATAATGATAATGATAATGATAATGATAATGATAATGATAATGATAATGATAATGATAATGATAATGATAATGATAATGATAATGATAATGATAATGATAATGATAATGATAATGATAATGATAATGATAATGATAATGATAATGATAATGATAATGATAATGATAATGATAATGATAATGATAATGATAATGATAATGATAATGATAATGATAATGATAATGATAATGATAATGATAATGATAATGATAATGATAATGATAATGATAATGATAATGATAATGATAATGATAATGATAATGATAATGATAATGATAATGATAATGATAATGATAATGATAATGATAATGATAATGATAATGATAATGATAATGATAATGATAATGATAATGATAATGATAATGATAATGATAATGATAATGATAATGATAATGATAATGATAATGATAATGATAATGATAATGATAATGATAATGATAATGATAATGATAATGATAATGATAATGATAATGATAATGATAATGATAATGATAATGATAATGATAATGATAATGATAATGATAATGATAATGATAATGATAATGATAATGATAATGATAATGATAATGATAATGATAATGATAATGATAATGATAATGATAATGATAATGATAATGATAATGATAATGATAATGATAATGATAATGATAATGATAATGATAATGATAATGATAATGATAATGATAATGATAATGATAATGATAATGATAATGATAATGATAATGATAATGATAATGATAATGATAATGATAATGATAATGATAATGATAATGATAATGATAATGATAATGATAATGATAATGATAATGATAATGATAATGATAATGATAATGATAATGATAATGATAATGATAATGATAATGATAATGATAATGATAATGATAATGATAATGATAATGATAATGATAATGATAATGATAATGATAATGATAATGATAATGATAATGATAATGATAATGATAATGATAATGATAATGATAATGATAATGATAATGATAATGATAATGATAATGATAATGATAATGATAATGATAATGATAATGATAATGATAATGATAATGATAATGATAATGATAATGATAATGATAATGATAATGATAATGATAATGATAATGATAATGATAATGATAATGATAATGATAATGATAATGATAATAATGATAATGATAATGATAATGATAATGATAATGATAATGATAATGATAATGATAATGATAATGATAATGATAATGATAATGATAATGATAATGATAATGATAATGATAATGATAATGATAATGATAATGATAATGATAATGATAATGATAATGATAATGATAATGATAATGATAATGATAATGATAATGATAATGATAATGATAATGATAATGATAATGATAATGATAATGATAATGATAATGATAATGATAATGATAATGATATAATGATAATGATAATGATAATGATAATGATAATGATAATGATAATGATAATGATAATGATAATGATAATGATAATGATAATGATAATGATAATGATAATGATAATGATAATGATAATGATAATGATAATGATAATGATAATGATAATGATAATGATAATGATAATGATAATGATAATGATAATGATAATGATAATGATAATGATAATGATAATGATAATGATAATGATAATGATAATGATAATGATAATGATAATGATAATGATAATGATAATGATAATGATAATGATAATGATAATGATAATGATAATGATAATGATAATGATAATGATAATGATAATGATAATGATAATGATAATGATAATGATAATGATAATGATAATGATAATGATAATGATAATGATAATGATAATGATAATGATAATAAGTTTTGTTCTTGTTTTCTTTTAAAATTAAGATGAGAGAGCACGTTTTTCATTGTATACAGCCATTTGTGTAAGAAAAACAATTTTGTTTTTTTCCTGCAGTGTAGTCTGAGAGTCAGGCGCTGAAATTACAGTGGTAGAAGTTTGCCTGTTCCTGCTTTGAACAATTTTTTTTTATGTTTTTCCTTGAAAGAACGATTCAATTAAAAAAATTCGTACTGATTTCATGTCTTTGTTGTTGTTGTTGTATGAATGTTTCAAGTTTTCAATTGACACAACATGTACATTTAGTTTTGAAATGAAATGTTACAATTTAAAGTGATAGACACCGCGGTATCAATTCGATACACGCCACTACATAATAAAATTAAAGGAATTCCATTGTTTTTTGTTCAAGTCTGAAATTGAACAAAAAAATATAATAAATTTTATTTCTTTTTTTATATTTTAGTTAAAAATCTCAATTTTTCTGCAGAAGAACATCATCATTATTAGTAAAATATTTATTCATTTTACTATTTGTTATACGAGATTCCTAAGATGTTTTTGAAAACTCTATTGCTATGAGTAAACATATAAAATAAATTTTTAAATAAAGATTTCAATCCTTTTTTTCTGTTACAAAAATTACTCTTTTTTGCCCAAAAGTATGCTATAAATTATGTATTTTTATTATTGTATCCTTTTATATGGTTAAAATATATACATACATAAGTATGCATAACTATATATGTATATTTGTACGTAAGTATCTATATATGTGTGTGTTTTAAGCTTTTATGTCAACTGACAACTTCATGTGATACTACAAAATGCTGTAGAAATGAACTGTCTGAGCAAAAAAAACCAACATTTACTTTAACTACTTGGGTGTGTGCTGGGTGTCATTAGAGCCTCTTATAAAAAAATTTTTCTTCAAAATAGAAAACTTTTTTTCTTTCTTTCTTGCTTTTCTTTCTTCTTTTTCTTAAGCTGCTTCAGATTTTTTTGTTACTGCTTTACTTAGTTGTTATTTTTTCGCTGTTGTGTTTTTTTATATATATTTTTTAGCTATTCCACACTTAACATCTACTTAGTGTCATCATTTACTCCTTCATGTTCATCTCATTTGAAGCACTACAAACACACACTTTCAAGTAGACAAGTTTCTGTCTTTCGTTTTCTTTTTAAGTTTCAACAATATGTGCGAAATTTATTTTTTGCGAACGAAGCAAAATAACTAAGAAACTTGTTAAAATCGATCAAACCTGGGCTTTGTTATACCCTATATATCAGTGTTATAGTTCAAGAAATAATTAAATTTATTTTTCTATTTGATATAAGACAGCTATGGAGTGCACCAGTTTTGGCAAAACTTGTAGCAGCCTTAAATGTTTGTGTGTGTCATCTAGGGCTTATTACAATCATATCATCCTCAATCGAAGGGAATACAGAAGCTATTTATAAAAATTTGGACTTATCCAGAATAATCATTGAACGAAGTTCGGTAAGATTTGTTTTGTTTTACGTAACTTTATATCTATTAAATTTTTTGGCAACTTTTCGTCAGGTAATCTTTTGGTTTTATTAGGGAATGTAACTTATCCAAATTGTACGCTGCTCTACCTTTTGTGTATGAATAAGATTAGTCTTAAAATGAGGAAAAATGACGAAGATAATCTCTACTTCACCTTGGAATTTATTCTGCGTGAAAGGGGTTTCCCTTGTTAGATCTATTTTAGCTCTTTTTGGTTTATCCAAATCTTTTCATCACAAGTGGGTGCTCTACACAAAATTCCAAGCACATACCTTTTATGTCACCTGCATATGGGGTGAGGGAATCCCCTAAAATTCCGGACTACTGCACTGCCTTACAAGCAGAGGTCTAGCGATAAAGTGGGCAGCGGACTGGTTGATGTATAGGGTATTTGGTGTTGATATCCGGATCTTTATGGACAGTCCTGAGATCAGGGCGCCCTTCGGTGCCTATTCGACACCGCGACTGGTATATGAATGCCGAGCGTCTCTAAACGTGATAGCAAGACATTCACACCTAGACATTATCTGGCTAAGTGGTCATTCTGATACCCGGCGAAAGAAGGCTCTCTACTTCAAAACGAGGAGACTAACCATCTGTTGGGATGCCATTTTCCTTTTGCAATCTTCTGGTTTTGCGATACGTGCTGGGCAGGGCACAGATACGATGGGAAAATCAATCAACTTGCTTTGTATCAAGGCAAACCTGGTCCCTATATGATCGGGCTGGGGGCTGCTATCACTGGGCACTGGTTAGCCGGTGCGCATGCTAGAAAACTATGTCTACCATTCAATGATTACTGTAAAAGTTGTCAGGATGAGAAAGAGGAGGAAACTGCATTATCTATGTTATATCTTCCGGATATAATAACTGCTTTCCTTATCAGCCCATTTCTGCATTCCATATCGAACCTGGCTGAGGGGCGCTGACATGTAGGTCTGCTTGGATCTTCTATGGGCATTACAGTGGGATCAGTATTTGACACAAGCGAGCCGCACAAGTGTCTTGCTACCCTTTGTAACTAACTAACTAATTAACTACCTTCTACTCGTATATCCACTTACACCTCAAATGCCCAAGCGAAAACACGTGCTTTTCAATTTTGACTTTACTCCAGTAATGCTGTAGAATAAAACAAAATTGATCATAAAAATTAGTATAAAGCAGATCCAAAGAATGTATATAAAGAAAGAGATTACTCTCTTAAATGTGGAAAATACCAAAAAATAAAGGCTGCTAAAAAGCGGTCTTGTACATTCGAGGGTTAGGAGCAACTGTTAAATATTTAGGTTTCTTTTCCAAAGACCCTCATTAATGTTGGATAACTATCGGTGTGTTGTCCTACTGAAAACTTCATACCACTCTGCAACTACCTTATGCCTAAAATTTCTCTCCGTTAAATTATATTATAGTCTGGGTTTTTTACGACAGCAGCCATATTTGGCTATGGGCTTACCAATTTAGTGGTTTTAAAACTGCCAGCCAGGCAAGGCTATCAGCTGTTAAATATCTGTCATCTTAAGTATTATTTATTCAGCTTAAGGTTTGCCATTTGCGAATATGGATCGTTTAACAACCAACTCTGCGTAAAAATACTTAAACTTCTCGCACAAAATTGTCTATAGCAATGAGGTTGATTTCTATGTCATCAAGCTAAATTGTTGTTTATTGGTAACCCAAAAGATATTGAAGAAAAGCCACTGTATTCAGAAAAAAATGGCTGTTTGGTGCGTCTTGTTATCTGGAGATGTCATTTAGACGTATTGTTTTGAAAATGACGCTGGAAAAACCATTATCTCAAATTTGAGCGTTATGACTATATGATCACCGACTTTTTTTGGCCTGCAATTGCAAATTAGAAACTGAAAAGTATGAGGTTTCGGCAAAATACACACCACTAGCCACACAATACGACCGGTTTTGGCATGAGAAATTTCCCAGTTACATAATTCCTTGATTTGGCGCAGTCTCTTGGCCGCCATTATAATATGATTTGACGCCGTTAGACTTTCTGCGTTTATTTGTGGTTTTTAGCGTTTGAAAAAAAGAGGCTCTAACTTTTCTCCAGGCAACTCCATCTAAAAAATAAAGAAGAAGCCCGTCTTACCTTCTAGCTTACCTATGGCGAGGATAACAAACATCAGACAAATAAATGATCGGGAAAAACATGACCTACTGGGAAAGAATTACAATGCTAAACTAACCACTACGGAAAATCATATGGAGGAATCCTCCACTTAGGTTGAAAGATCAAACAAAGCAATGGATGTTTTGTGGAAAGCCAATGTGCTCCCTAGAGAAGTGACAATTATAACGACCAGAATTGATCAACAGAGACGGTGAATCAACGCTAGACTACATACATCCTTTGATGACCATGCAGAAACCGAGAGAACTTTGCTGGGATTTTTGATACATCCATCATAAATGTAAGTATGTATATACCGTATCCAGACCAGCAATATGGGTTGCGCCAAGCAGCAAGGGCATGCCGCCGAAAATTATAAACCTAATCTGAGACATCTATATACGGATACAAAAAGCAGAGCTCGATATAGAGAAGATGAATGTGAAAAAGACTTTTTAGTGAGGCTACGTCAAATACTATGTGTACGGATAATCTACTAACGTTGGAAACCAACACTCGTTTAGTTATCGTCAATATATCATCAAAAACGGGTCAAAAAGTGGCAGAGCTCATATGCTTTAACTAATCCACAAGCGGTCATACATGTAAATGATATTTCATACATAACACGGTGCGACAAAAAAAAATACCTGGCAAGTGATACTATTTTTCTGATAGGCGCTGTCGAGCAGAACAACAATATGTTTTTGAAATTTTCGAAACACCTCCGAAATCCCGATTTACGGGTAAAAAACCGGTTTTTGGGACCTTCATGGACTTATAAGCTAATATCTTAGCTGAATATTACCCGATTTTAAGTTTCTTTTCGGATTTGGAAAGAAGAGACTTTAAAACGATATATATGTTGTTTTAGTAGCCTTAAATAATCTGGGTGTATTTCTCAAGTGAACCCATTCTAAAAACCGTGCTATTAATGAATTAATTAAGGAATTATATTAAGTTATGAATAAAATGAGACTTACGGTTTAGAAATCAGGTTGGAAACTGACGGAGTTATTAAACTTTCTGCAAAACAACTTATTAAACTCCGGCAGTGTTTGTGACAAGTAAGTCACCAGTACCAAATTCGAAGGCATATTATTTGAATATGACCTCCACAACTTGGTAAAGTGTCGGACTCTATCTAAACTCTTACCATTGTATGGGTTACGGAACCCGGTCAAGAATGTAACTCCACATCGAGCTAAGGCTATCCCCGCGATTTGGGTATAAGCCACCACGTTGCTCTCACAAGAGGGTCCTAGATCCCTGGGACTCCCGACTTCCGTGTTAACAGAATTAAGCCTCCGATCAGGCTTCGTAGCATATATGCTACTACCAGTGTAAGTCTCAAATCATCCCGGAATGATGGCCAATAAGGTAGTTTTTGTGACAGTGCTTATATTTAGCTGTTTCGAGTTCAAGCTAAGTAGTAATAAAAGTTTTGATATTCAATATCGCAAATAAGTAAGCGGATGGAAGCCTGGTGTTCCATTCGATTCAAATAAATTATTAAAAATTACTCGCTAAGATCAAATTAATCCCTCGAAGTCCTTTTTTTAAAGATATTACAAATATCAGCACAAAAATGATATCCTATCTTCACAAGTAATGTAAAGTAAAAGCTTTAAATTGTGTGGGATTACAGGGTGACTAAAATGTATTACAAACAAACACTATCAAATATGCTTTACAAATACGGATTTCTTAGGTTATAGGCGGCTTTAATAGGCTCTAAGATATAAAATAGAAACTGTGTTATATACAGCAACATGGGCTGTTTTGAAACCTAGACACTCTGTATTTAGCACATAAAATAACAGACTTTTTTACGCCCTTCCATGTTCTTTTTTTTTGTTTTTTTATTATTTTTACTAGAAACACATTCTTACGCTTAAAAGAGTAACAAATACGATTCCTATAAAATGAAGTTTTTTTTTAACAATTTGTATAAAATGGTGAGCTGAGAACGAACATCAATTCTTTGTGTTTTTTTTTCGCTTCCCATGAAAATGAAAAAAGAAACGGAAACTCAAGCCCTTTTTTCATACCTCCGGTTTATATTTTAATATTGTCATCTTTTCTGGGTAATGAACTGTTAAAACCAGGAAAAATAACATATACACTGGGATGTATCATTACTAATACATATACATATAGAGGGGGAATAAAAAAACAAAAAACCAAGACCTATTTTTAGGCATCATTTTTTCCTACAAGTATATCATAAATACTCTTATGGGGGCTGCTATACAAGTGTTAGAGAGGGTATACAAAAAGGAATAAAAAAATACTCAAGTGTTATAAGAGGGTATTAGAATATGTGTATGTGTAGGTGTGTGTATTGTATGTTGTATTAATATGTGTGTTACAATGTCACACTACAGAGCAGCATAAATTTTATTTTATTATGTTGGCCACGTACATTACGCTTTGAAGTGCGATGTGTATTCATTCAAGTATACATAGGTGAGAGAATATAAATATCAAAGTGTATCTGTATGTGTGTGTGTGTGTGTGCGTGTGTGTAATCTCAATGTTGTTCTCTTTTTAACGACCTACAAGAGGCTTCTCTGCTTGTTATTTTCTGCCTTAAAAACATATTTTTTTTTTTTATAAAAAATTTTACATTTGATGACACACGTTCTCCATATTATTCAATTTCAATATGTGGCTGACAGATATTCAATTTTTTTGTAATTTTATTCATGTGCTTGTGAGTTTAATAATAAATTTAAAAAGTTTGGTTGTTATAAGCACATATTTTACAATAAAGCTTAAAGCCTTAAAGCCCATTAAGTATGTTTAGTAAGGTATTAGCACATCGATTGAAGTTCATTTAAAAATCTATTAAAAATTAAGCTTTTGTGTACTTTAGGTTGCTTAACAAAAATTAGGCTTTAATTTAAATGTAATTTTATTTAAACAACAAAATTTAAATTAAAAGAAACATTTTTTTTTAACAAAAAATTACACAGCACACTTGGTTTTAATAGGTGGATCTTATGCTACAACATGTCAATCAATTTCTTCATTAAGGCGCAAAAATTTTTTATGACCCCTTGTAAGACTATACCGGTCAAGAAATTTGCCTCGTTCAAGCACGCTCAGCTTTGTCTTCAAATGACAAAAAGGATGCTAAAAGATGTAAAATGTTCCTTCTGTTCAGCCTAACAAATTCTGAAGAAATCAATAAAATATTCTGTCTCTTTCAGTCCAAAGTTTGGCTGAGTTCCAAAACGTCATTTGCAAAGCAACCAAACAACGTCATGCGTTCCTAAACGCAACCATGCAATCTTTTACAAAGTCAGCCATTCCTAAATGCGACAATAAATGTGTAAAAGTTTATCAATTGGTGCATTAGGGGAACAGTTATTTATAAGCAGAAGAGCTTTTGGGGTCAAAACACTGTCTTCACACTGTCTTGACTTGGAAGTGGTGCGTCGTAGCATTGCTTTCAGGATAAAGAGTGGACTGCCACTTGGGACGAACGATTGGCTTTCTGTTTCGGAGCTCGAGAATGGGAGAGATAGGTATAAGGCCCTTCTGCAGGGGTGCCTCGTAGATAGGTGGCAGACGAGATGGACGAACAGCGGCAAGGGAAGGGTGACTTATGGATTTATTTCGGACGTTACGTTCGTACGGGAACACCCTGACTTTGGCTTTGGCTTGAGTCTGGGGTTCATACTGACGGGACATGGCTCTTTCAATGCATTTTTGCATCGAATTGGCCAGACTGAATCAGCGGACTGTCGGTGTGGGAGGGGAATTGAGGACTGGAGGCATGTACTGACTTCGTGCCCGGACTATGATGACGTTAGGGATTTAGATAGTATGGGTATTACTCATACTGCGGGGGTGTGGGATTTCAGTAGGGTATTGTTGGACGATCGTACTTATGGTAGGCTGGGCGTTTTTGCCCTTGAGGTGTTTAGGCGTAGAAGGACGGCACTTTTAGCGGAGGTTGAACCTGCATCACCATCTTAGCGGTCTTCTGGCTAGCCTTTTTCTAGCTTGGCGTCCCGCTGGGGTGCTGACGGTTTTTGATGTGTTATGCTGCTTGCTGTGAATGTCTGCTGTTTGCTGTTTCCCGACCTGCTGTTTGCGGCTTGATTTGTGGCTGCAGTTTTGGGTGTTGTGTGTTTGTACTGGTCTGCTTTTGACTGGTTGTGTTCTTGTTGTTGTGTATTGTGTCCGTGGCGCACGATGTCACTTTGAGTTCTCCCGTGAGGGTGGCTCCGTTTATTGTTGTGTTGTTTGAGTGTTTCTTGTTTGTTGTTATTACCATCTTGGTCACCAGTCCGAAGTTGTTTGGGACTTAAACTGGTAGTAGCATTTATGCTACGAGGCCTGACCGGAGGCTTAATTCTGGTGCCACGGGTGTCGGGAGCCCCAGGAATTTCGGTTCCTGCCCGACTATGGTGAGGCCCCCTTTGTGGGAGCAACGTGGTGGCTGTGGTTTAAACCCAAATCGCGGGGAGAGCTATGCTGGCTCGGTGTGGAGTTACATTTTAACCGGGTGCCGTGACCCATAGATCGGTAGGAGTTTAGATAGTCTCCGGCACCTTACCAAGGTGTGAGGTCATGTCCAAATAACATGGCTTTAAATTGGTACTCACTGGTGATTTTTATCATAGGTGGGGGCGTTGGTGGACGCATTGTATTCACTCGTGCTTTGGCACGGTGAGGTAACGTCCTAGGGCAGGTACTCACGTTAAACCACTGACTTAATTCCTAAATGTATTGTAAAGTTTTTAACTGCGCAAACAAAAGCAAACTGTGTAGTATACATTTTGTCGATGCTTTTTGTTTACAATTTGAATAGACTTTCGAATGGAAGGAGTAATTGCTTACAAAATGAGGATGAATTTGCCTCCAAAAAAACGAAAAAGGATTGTTTTATGGGAAAGGCGATGACTGCAGCAATAAAGGTTTCTAAATGTGAAACTATTGCAAAGCAATTAACAATATAGTTTGCTTTGTATCAATACAATAGTAAAACCGTATTCAGCCTTTGCTGCCATAAAGGCAGGATCAGTCCTTTTTCTTAAGCTTTGTGTCTAGATAGCGATTAGCGAAAATTAAAATTCTATTGCTCACCTTACTGATTATATGTTCTATTTATCTCCAGCTCATGTGTTCATTCGATGGAATGATTTTGTAAAAAAATCTCACTGTCTGTGTATAGTTCTTCCTGTTTGCTTACAGAATAAAGACTGTCTAAACCTCTATATGGCATTGAAATTTCATACTGAGTAATAGTCTTTGCCTGTGATTTATTAATATTATCATATCGACCGGGCACTATTCCCAGACACTGCAACTCATAGGACTTATTATGTCCCTTCCGATATAGAGTTTGTACAGTAGATATGCTGCCTTCTTAATGAACACCAGCAGATCTGAAACCATAATGGTGGATATGTCACTAAGTGTGATCCTATGTTTACCTAAGCATTTCCATCTAAACCTATCAAGAGCCACGCATTCACACAATATGTCTTCCGCTGTCGCTGATGCCTGTGAGCACAGTTTACAAACATCCACATTTGTAACCGCCATTCTTTTCCGATGCGCTCGTAGTCTACAGTGGCCTGTAGGAAACTTCGTAAGCAGTTTCAAGTCCGGCCTGCCATGCTGGAGAATGACGCCTATATTGGACTGATCCTGATAAGATTGAGAATGTTAGTAAGCGGTGCTGCACAGTAAGTTTCAGGACCGATATATGGTGTCAATGCATCCTATAGTTCATTATCATCTATTTCACAGTGTTCAGATACTCAAAACAACTGGACCTTATTCCCAAGCGAAAACTTTTACAACCTATTCTAGCTATACTTCACCAGTCCAGATGTCATATAATTTGAGCCAAGTAACTTTAAGGCAGCTTGGTTGTCGGAGAATATATTAATGGCCTTACCCTTGAACCCACTGTTCAGCTTGATCTCAGCACATATAGCAATCGCCATGATCTTAGCCTGGAAGAGACGCAGTGATCTTCCCAGTGGGATCGACAAGTCTCGGTTGGGTCCTTAAACACTAGCACTGATGCAATCATTTATTTTTGAGCCATCGGATCAATCTCGTTCAGGGAATTCAACCCTAATTTTCCTGCCAAACTAAAAGGCATAACAGCCAAGACTGAAAAAGGTTCTCCGACCAACCTGCGTGGTAAGGGCAGATTTCAGGACGCAGTTCCTTTGGGGAAAAATTGCCGCCACCCTCATCACATGAATGTGGAGCGGTTTTAAATCAATCAAGGCCTCC
Organism: Wohlfahrtia magnifica; assembly: GCA_023159175.1. NCBI lineage: Eukaryota > Metazoa > Arthropoda > Insecta > Diptera > Sarcophagidae > Wohlfahrtia > Wohlfahrtia magnifica. The sequence continues at coordinate 1,750,669 of JAKWBJ010000040.1, read as the reverse complement.
AAGCCCGCTGTTGGATATATTCTCCTTGCAGGCGAGTCTCTATACCCTTTTTAATATATTCATGGTGGTAGCTTTGTCAGTTTTTGTTCACCAAACTATCGCCGCATTAGTGATGATGGGAGATGATTCTGGTCGAAGGAGGTGCCTGCGGTTTAAGTCTAAATCACATTTACATTCACTCTACGCACTCTTCTAATAATTGCAACAAATCATTGGTCAAAAATTAAGTTTTTAGCAAGAACTTGGCTCTATTTTAAAGGCTGCACATACAATAGACGGCATACGACAGCAACGTGAATGCTTGTAAGAAAAGATAGCTTAGAATAATCACAACAGTGACGAGCCTTTTACTTCTAGACGGTATCAAGGTTAAGGATGTCAGTAAATCCACTTATTTGCAGCATCATAGGTAAAGATGGCGTGGCTCTCGACAATGTAATGAGCAGGATAAGCCGCTTAAGAGGCGCATATGCTACTTTGAGCAAGGCTTGTTAAACTTTACAGATATTTAAGTGGTGTGAAATCGATTCTTCTTTACGGATGTTGGAATGTGAAAGCTAACAGAGTCCATATCGTCAAAACTACGAGTGTTTGTGAATAAACGCTTGCGAAGCATAAGCAGAATGTTTGTGCCCAATCGTATACTAAACGCTGACCTGTTATCAACTAACAATCAAATCCCAATCGCTAACGAAATCTGTTGCCGTAAATGGTCATGGTCACAATGCGTAAGGACATCGCCAAACTAACAAAGGTCAGTTGGAAATGGAATTCTAACGAAAAGAGGAATGTCGGGTGCCAGATGAAAAATGGGGAAAATTTGTAGAGATGAAGTTTGTCGAATAAGGGCCACACATTTGTTATATGGCGCAAGATAGAAATCTATGAAGAGCTTTAGTCCATACATTTGTTTTACAGTTTTTTCCATGTAATATTTTTCTTTAACTGTAACGCCAGGAACTCCTTCATTGGAATAGTTCTTTGAAGACCCCGTCAGAACTAAATAAATAAAAAATAGTAGGTGATGAAACGGAATAAGTCCGCAAAATCATGCAAAAACGCCGACAGCCGCAACCTCACATACTATCAATTGACCTTTTTGTTTTTATTTTTTTCGCTCCAAACCAAAAACATATGTTATCTGTTGACAAAGTGCATAAAATTCAGTGAAAGTATGGCAACATCACATACAGGTTGTGAGAGTACAATTGAGGGAGTAATAAAATAGATTCTATCTAACGACTGTGTTTGCCGACGATTTTTTATGTCATTTTGTATGGAAAAAATCGTCAAGCCCCAATGCTGTTTTGTCTCTAAAGTTCTACTTCGGAAGAAGCTATAAGCCTGTAATTAAGCCTTTCGGTAACACATATAAAGACCAATAGAATTTAATATCTATTTATTACCACAAAGCTCTGTTCTTTCTCCAATTTTTTTTCTAATACTTCTTAACTACTTGCTTTCTCTCACTTCTAATCGTATCTAATCTTTGGCAGATGAGCAGCAACATTTTGTCATTTATATTATTTTGATCGTATGGCGCTCCTCTTGGACATTGGGGCGAAGAGAATGAACTGACAAGTGACACAAATCTCTGAGTGAGGTTGTGCGAACTGGGTCAAATTTATGCACGCAAGACCTTATATTGTTTTCTAACACACAGACATGGTGGTCTGGCGTCATTTGTGTCTACTACGACTACGACGTTGAGGTATCAGATGCTCTTGAGAAATCACTTCCACATTCGTTGGAATGATCACTTATTTAGAGTGTCGAAAGAAGCATTCAACTGCCTCGGTTTTCTAAAACGGTGCAAGATATACTTTACTCCAGCTGATCTCCTTAATATTTAAAAGATTTATATCCAACTCAAAATGAAATCCCATTCTCGTGTATGGGCCGGTGTTTTAAGGCCTATTTTGGAGCTTCTCGACCACGTACAGAAGAGGGCGTGGGTATTTATTAATGACGGTAGGGTAGCAAACTCTATCGATTCATTAGAGCATCGTCGCAATGTGGTATTATAACGGCATGTGTTGCAACAAAATTAAGGAGCTAATTCTTAATATTCTTACATAGTACTCGTATGTCACGTAGAGCGCATTTCTTTGTAGATCATTGTCCATAGAATCGCACACTGCATTAGTACCACCTTGATCAGAAAGTTCTTGGAATTTATTAAGAAAATGAAAAATACGAGTTTATTCTTCTAAATCTATATTGGCCCTTTTCAAATAAACCCCCTCGACTGCAACTAACTTATGCCAGCGCTTGATTAAATCCTCGAAGCATTTTTTATATTCGCTTTTCGGTATCTCTATCAGTGTTTCCTGCTATTATTTCATTATTTCGTGTCGACTGCTGGAATGCGTTTCCCGTCATGGTTTTTTAACACGACTGAACAGAAAGAAGTTACAGGGAGCGAAATAAGTTGAATTCGGTGGCTATTAGATGGTATCTGTTGAAGTTTTCGTCAAAAAATTTGGAATATTGATCGTACTGTGTGACGGTGCGTAATCATGGTGCAAAATCAAAATATTTTCTGCCCACAATTCTGGTTTCTTTCGGCGAATTGCTTCACGTAAATGTCTCATAACGCCCAAATAACACTCTTTGCTTAGTGTCTGGCCTTCTGTTATAAATTCATGGTGCACTAAACCGTTGTAGTCCATGAAAAACGTAAGCATTGCCTTCTTTTTTGACTGAAAGCAACGTGTTTTTTTTTTTGTGAACGCTATTCACTTACCTGATGTCTGGATTGCGTATAGTACTCATCAGCTCACGTATCGTCTCCAGTAATGATCCTTTTACTGAATGTGCGATTGGATTCAGCCTCGCAAATCTAATTCTGAAATTATAAAAAATCGCCAACACCCATAGATATGCATGTACTCTTGGCTGCGTAGCTTTGGCAAATGTCAAGCTATGACGCTATTCCAGGAACTTTTTGATCAAGGTGGTATAAGGAAAATGTCTTCTTTGGTCGATTTTCAGCGAGTACGAAATGAGTGAACTTAAATCGAGCGTCCATAGACATTACACTCTTTATCCTTCTTTCCACAACCTATTTTCCTAGTGCAGACACAATGCACTGCATGAGGTAGGACTTATCCCATGAGTGTTGATCTCAACGAAAAAAAAAACCCAAACCAACCCCACCCTGATCATGTCTGTATTACAATGAACGCCCATACTTTATTGATCTGAATTTTAAAAATAATAATGAAATAATATTGATGGCTTATCGATGTGTCTGAAGTAGTGTGTTTGGTTAAGTGCAGATTACAACAAAATGATTATCAAATGTTTCAAGGAATAGTTTTTTATTAAGGGAAAAAGCGTAATAGAGAAAAATCAGCATTAAATACCTAGAAAAGTAGAAAAAAACATGAAAAGCTTAGACAGCTGTGGCTGTTTGTAAAACTAAAAAAACAAATTTTACCATAAAAACTGATAAAATGAAGGTATAGAAGAGTGTGTTAAAAAATTTGTGCGACAACATATTTTTTAAATTAAATAAACGGTAAATCAAAATCGTTGTAAGAAAATTGAGAAAAAAAGACACAGGAATACCTTAACGCTTACAAGTTTGCAATTATTTTGATGAGTTAAAATCCAGAAGAAGAAGAAAAAAATTAATTAAAATGACTTTTTTCTGTTTTTCTTTTTCTTTTTTCTTTTGCCACAAAATTTTTAATCAATAACAAGATCCAGCTCTGGCAAGAGATAAAAAAATTCCCTTAAAAACGATTGAAAAAAGAAAATTAATGCCAACATATAAGTTGAACAGTAAGTGTGTATGCGTGTGTATAAGAGCATTTTCATATAAAAATAATTGTGGTTTTTGTTTACACATACATGGCAACATTTATATGTTAATGTGTATATGCTGTCATCACATACACATTAAAAATTAATGTAAACACTTTTACGACTCATTAAAATAAAACCTTTTGACAATATTCTGAAGGCGTGCAGTGAAAATAAAAAAAATAAAAATATTTAAGCCCTTCATTTATGATTGTTGTCAGTAATTGTTGTTGCAAATACCACTACATTATTGATAAAAAAAAAAAAAAAAAAAAAAATGTACAAAAGAAAGGAAAATAATTTTTAATTTTACATACTGCTGCTGCTGCTATTTTCATGCTGCTCGCACAATCGCGTTTCTGGACATGATGGATGACATGCCAAGGCTTTACTTACGAGAAGTCTGATATTTTAACGAGTTCATGGCATTTAATTAATATGAAGAATTATTAATATTTTCTCGTATTTTTTTTTTTAATAATAAAAGAAGATAAAGTCATTGCAAAGTGTAATGCATTACAAGTGGTTGCAACAGGCATGAAAAACGTTTAAAGAAAAACAAAAATTTCTTTTATGATTAAAAGAAAAGTAAGAAAATTAAAATTGAGTGCAATTATTAAAAAAAATGCAAAAAAGAGCAGGCTTACCGCTGCTACTTTTGAATTTAAAATTATTTTTTTTAAATTTTTAAATTTAGTATCTCATTTAGCAAAATTTCTTTGTTTTATTTTCATTTGAATTTTTTACCAACAACGTATTCAATTCATTCGAAATCCCTTTTATAACTTTTCTTAAAAAATTTAATTATTAAATTACTCTCTCTTTCTCTCTCCTTCGCAATCTCTTTAATTAAATGGTCCTTCTTTTAATTACATTTAAAATAAACTCTCACAATAGCAAGAAAAATAAATAATAAATAAAAAGAGAAATTACTTATAAAATAGAAAAGAAAATAATCAACACGTTTTTCTGCTTTTACTGTTTCTAGGGAAACTGTATAAACAAATTAGAAAATCGTAATCCTGATAAGGACTACAAGCAAAGAAGCTAAAAATGAACACAAAACGATTTTTCTTTTTTCATCCCACAAACCCAATACAACCAATTCATTTTACGTGTTGCGAGAAAACAAATCTTATTTACACAGTTTTCTACTTAAAACAACAAAAAATAGATTCTTATACACTAACGCCACCTACAAAACAATATACTCTCGCTTATATATACACACACACACACACACAGAAAAAAAATGAACAATATGTCCTCTCACGTATTTGACAAAGAAATTCAATTAGTGAGAGCCGAACAAAAAATTTGCTCTTACTTTGCCTCTCACTGTTCAAAAATTTTTTATTGCTTTTGTTGTTGTGATTATGTGCGGGTATAACAAGACTAAAATTTGTGTCGACAACAGCAACAACAGCAACAGCAACATCAATAAGTAATGCTAAGAAATAAACAAATAAGGAAGATAGACTTTTGGTAACCGAAGTACCAAAAATAACACCAAAGACACTGAAACAAGCCAAAGAGATAATAAAATACTAAAAGGAGCTGCTGGTGAAAGTGAATAAGCGATCAAGTTGACTTTTTTTTAAGAAAAAAAAATATTGAATTACAATACGAAAACAACTCAATAAAAATGTTGTTGTAAAGAGTCTTATAGTCGTAAGTCACACGATCTTGGAGGACAATTCATACCACAGTGAAAGGTTTTTCCGAATGTAGTAGGTCATGTGACTTCAGTTTGTTTACCATAATATTGTTAAATTTCTGCAGGAGTAACTGTGTATCACTTCTTTTTTTGCGCTTGAGTTCAACACTCGGGGCAGTAAATGCATTATGCTGATACTAGGAAAATAGGTTGTCAAAAAGGGGAAAGATGGAGTAGTTTCTATAGACATTTGATTTGAATTCACCTATATCGTAAGTGGCAGGAAAAACTTTCGCAAGAAGACTATTCCACAAGCCAACAGTGCGACCAAAAAACGAATTCTTGCTATAATGCGTTGTGCGAATAGGGATACCGCGTAAGACTATGTGATTATTAGGAATTAATTCCCTAATTTTGTCGCAACACAATCCGTTATACAAGGGCGGATTGATATTGAAGCTACCTAAGGAGGAAAAAACATTTTTTTTTCAAAAACCATTCATTTCTCAACATAGTCTCCTTTTAGCTCAATACACTTAGTAAGACGATTTTCCAACTTTTTTATACCATCTGAGTAATACGATTTTGGGAACTCCTCAAAATACGCATTAGTTTCGGTAATCACTTCTTCGTTTGAGATGAATCTTCTTCCTGCGAGATATTTTTTCAAGTTTGGAAACAGAAAAAGTCACTAAGGGCTAAATCTGGACTTTAAGGTGGATGATCAACCAATTCGAAGTGCTGTGTGAACCGGTGCGTGGTCATGAAGAAAGAACACTTTTTTCTTGTTTAAATGTGGTCGTTTTTCTTTGATTGCATAAACCAATTGATCCAATAATGCACGATAATACTCTCCTATGATTGTGGATCCCTTTTCAAGATAATCGATGAGCAATATTCCGTGTGCATCCCAAAATTCAGTGGCCATAAACTTGCCAGCCGATTTCGCTGTCTTCGCCTTCTTCGGAGCACTTCCACCAGCTTCCACCCATTGCTTCGATTGATTTTTGGTTTCAGGTGTGTAGTGGTGGATCCACGTTTCATCAACAGTTATTAATCTACGCCAAAAATCAGCAGGATGGATTATGCTTTATCATGTCCAAACAGCGCTGTGAAGTGATCTGTCGAACTCGTTTTTGTTCAACAATGAGCAAACGCTGCCGATAGCTTTTTCATATGCAAATGTTCATGCAAAATGTTGAACGCACGTTCATATGATATGTTTACCATTTCAGCAATCTCACGGATTGTGACCCGGCGATCATTCATAACGATATTGAATATTTTCTTGATATTTTCTTCAGTAACCACCTCTTTTGGCCTTCCTGTTGATGGTATTGTTGCAGTGCTTGTTCGGCCCCGTTTAAATTCAGCCATCCAATATTGTACCATATAATCTGACGGAGCAGATTCGCCGTAATGTTTATCAAGCTTTTCTTTTGTCTCTTTCGCTCTTTCGTTTAATCACTACACGAAATTCACTTTTTGCCATTTTCCAAGAAACACAAAAGTTGCTAACTTCAAACGACTACAACAAATAAAGTAATCGATAAATTTGGCTAAAATTTTCACAGCTGACGTTCGACAGATCGTAATTTCTAAAAAAGAAAAATTTTTTGTGTTTGTGCTGCCATCTAGTGCTAGGTTTAATGTCAATCCGCCCTCGTAGTACCGATAGAACAATTAAACTTACGCTACATTGCGGCGCTGATCTAATAAGCACTTATGCCCTCTCCTGTATGCGATCGAGAAGCCTCACGATATACTTTAGAGCACCAGCCCAGACATGATAGTTGTATTCCATCTTAGGTCTGGCTTAGGTCTTGTAAATATTAAAGAGATCACATGGAGTGAAGTATTTCTCACATTGTCTCAAAAAACCAAGGCATATGAATACTTTTTCCGACATTCGAAATATGTGATCGTTCCAACGAACATCAGAATGAATTCTCCTGCCCACAACTTCAAGAGCATCTGATTCCTCAATACTATATTTACATGACCCATAACCAAAAATGACAATACGTCATCACGTCTGTGTGTCACACTGAAATCGACCTTTTTCGCGCGATCCCATTCGCAAGGCCTCTTCTCAATATGTCGTTCATATTCCGCCTCTTCGCTGTAATTACCAAGAGGCTCGGCCTACGATCAAAGAGAAGTGTTACTGTCATCAACAAAGGGTATATAGGATTGAAAGTAAGAAGAAGACAGTCGATAAGAAATATTAGAAAGAGCGTAGGAGGATGAAAGAGCCTTGCCATACCCCATCTATAACTACTCTTATAGAGCGATCTCTAAGAAAGTTTGATATAAACCGAGAGAAGTGGCTACCAAAACCAAAACTAATAAGTTTGTGTATGAGAGCATAGTTCGAGACTTTGTCAAATGATTAGAAAAATCCAGGCCCACTCTTATCAAGTCCATGAATGGACATCTTCCACCTTAGAGAGTAACGCCAGTAGATCACCAGTAGAGCGACTCCTACGGAAACCACACTGGCGAATTGTTGGACTCTAAATACTTCACAAGGCGGTGATTAATCGTACTCTCCGTAACTTTGGAATGTGCAGAATAAACTGATATTGAGCAGTAGTTTTCAGGGTTACTGGCCTCACCTTTTTTAGGGATTGGCGTTGCATTGGCAACCTTCCAGCGAGATGGAAAAATACCCCTACATTAAGACGCAATGAAAAAATTAATCAATGAACGCCCAAGCGCTACTTCAGTACCAGCGCAGGAATACATACGGCCCAGAAGACTCACAAGGTGGAACAGGTCCTTCTATGGATTGGCCGAGTGTAGGGTTGTGGCCCTTGATATTTCCAAGACCTTTGCAATATTCTTGCATGAGGCTCTCATATCCAAACTTATTGCCTTTGGTGTCTTTAATCACTTTTCTCGATTCATATCGAACTTTCTCAGAAATCGCACTATAAGGGTGGTTATAGATGGGATTTCATCTGACGAGTCTAGGATAAATTCAGGGATCCCGAAAGGTATCTCTATCTACTCTCTATCTACTCTTTTACGGATGACAGCAATATTTGTCACTTATATTCTTCTGATCGTAGGCAAAGTTTTTGGAGATTGGGGTGAAAAGGCGCAATATGAACTACATATTCACAAGAGACTTGGCGAAAATTTCTGAGTGGGGTCGTGCGAAGAGGTCGATTTTAATGCGCGCAAGACCCAGTGTTGTTTTCTGACACACAGACGTGTTGGTGTGGTATCATCTGTGTCCCAGGGTAATGTAGATATTAAAGAATCAGATGATCTTGATATTCTGGCCATGAGAATTCACTGTACGTTCGTAGGAAGCAACGCATATTTCGAGTGTCGAAAGAAGCATTCAAGTGCCTGGGTTTTTTAAGACGCTGCAGGGATTACTTCACTCCATCTGATGTCCTTAATATTTACAAGACCTATATCAGACCGATGCAAATTGAAATACAACTTAAAGTCTGTTTTGGATCTTCCCGACCGCGTATAGGAGAAGGCGAAGGTTCTTATTAATGATGGTAGTGTAGCCAACTCTATTAGAGCATCGTCGCAGTGTGGCGTGTATTTTATTCTAACGGCACTATAACGGAATGTGTTCTGACGAAATTAAGGAACTAATCTTACGTGGCACTCCTATTTCTTGTAGGTGGCATAGTTTTTTAGTTGATTGTCCAGTGGATCGTACAACGGATTATAGGGAGAATTTGATTTCCCTGCCACTTACGACCTGAGTAAATATAAATTGAACGTCTTTAGAAACTTATCTATCTATCCTCCTCCCCACATCCCCTTTTCCTAGTACCAGCACAAAGCACTGCATGAGTAGAGGTTATCCCCTGAGGGGAAAGAAATAATAAAATCATACATACCAAGAGGTTGCTGGCACTGGTACACAACTTCAGCGCAAATGTACATTGCGAGGCCGCTATGAAAATTAAAAAGGGATAGAAGTTGATACATCGTTGCATGAAGCAGCGGCTTTATTTTAAATTGACAACTTCGTACCAGCATGCGTGGTACATGGTGACCGTTAGTTTGGATTAAAAATTATTAAGACGGTTTTTTAAGGCCACTTTAACTAGTGTAACGCTAAGGACTTAGTTAAATTTAGTTTAAACAATTGTCCTCTATAGGCAGGTTCTTTTAAAGGCTATTCGGGGATAGGTCCGGGATAGATCCAGTCCTGTTTTCAGGCCTACTTGACCTGTACAGTCAAAATGTAATTATCTGTTACATATCTCAAAAGCCTCCTATCAATACTTTCTTGATATAGAAATTTGTCGTTCAAACTTTAAATCTTTAATAATTTGGTACTTATGCCCTTTTTCCCATTTGTTTATAATATGCCAAGACGTATAAATAAATATTAAAGTTAAAACAACAAAAAGAGCCCGAAAAGAAATTAAATTAGTTACAGTCTTGGCTGGAAAACAGTGTAACTCTGCGGCTGGCTGAATAGCTCTGGTGGTTTGTTATGTATTAGACCATTAGTCTAAGCCACAACAAGAGTTTTCTAGTGCTAAGAAGCGTCAGTAAGCAAATTTTAATGTCTTCAAGAAGGAAAACAAAAATTATAAAATACGAACGAACATTATTAGCCTTTAACTACACAGTTTATGTTGGAACTGCTTTAGGAACTGAAAGTATAGATTGAATAGCTGAGAGTAGAGTAGTGGTGGGCATAAACACAAGTGGTGGCTAAATAAAGTAAAAAGTTAAGGTTATTTAAGGATTTGTGGTGCAAAGCAGTAGCTGCGGCTGTAGCTGTGAAAGAAATGAAAAGAAAATCAAAAAACGCGTGACTGGAATAAATAAAAAGCCAAAAATATTTTAAACAAACAGTGTCGGCAGACTGACTGTTAAGTGAAGAAGGAAGAAAAAACTCTAGCAGCCCTTAAGAACTTTTTACGTAAAGAACTCTGTTGGAATATAAAAAAGGTTTTGCGTTAAATAGATTTCATTTTTCAAGAAAAATATAAAAAATAGAAGGGAAATATAAATAAATTGTAGGTGTTTCAACAACAATAGAGCCAATAATCAATGCCCTTAAAAGGATATAATAATTAAGTTAAAATTTAAAGAAAAGAAAAAAAATAGAAAAGCCTTCCTCCTTTCGTTTCTATCAAACTTTCAGTGCAATTTGCACAACTCGAAGTTTTATACGTTTTTCCTTCTTTCTTTCAAAAACAGTTTTATTAAAAGAAAACTTGCAACATTCTTTAGTACTTTTAGTTAAACTTCCTACTATTTGCCTCTTCAATTTGTATATTTTGATAAGACGCTCTCTGTTTAAACCCACAATCTCTTACCTCTCTTTAATGGGTTCTTAGAAGTATTTTCTTTAGCCTCCTACTTTGTAATAAAGCTCTTCAAGAAACACAAAAATTCTTTTTAATTCTTAAAAAAGACAAAAAAAGAAAAAAATCACCAAAATTATGCTGCAAATAAGTTCAATGTCGTTAAAAATTCCACCGACAAAGTTTGTTGAAATGCCACATAAAATGCTAAAGTTTTTGTTTAAATGTTAACTTCCGTGGTACAAGTAAGACTTGCCGTGTTTTGTCTATGAATTTGAAAAATGTTTTTCGGATTTTTTCTCTTTGGTTTCTTGTCTGCAGTAGAATGTTAAATAAAGAAATACTTTTGTTTCAAAAATGCACTTAACGAAACAAAGTTTAATTGAAAAAAAAAAAAAAATTTGAAATAATAAAACTAAAGAATGTTAAATAAGAAATCAAGGAAAAAAGAGAGATTCTTTCTAAAAAAACGTTATATGAGTTATTTGATTAAAATGCTTATCCTCAAACCAAAAGCAAGCATTGCATCAGCGTGTCTAAAATATTTAATACAAGAGGCACAAGTGTTTTAGTCTATGCTAAGGGTTTTAAGGCTGTCTAAATAGATGCTACACCACTTTTTTTCTCCGTCACTCCTCTAGGAAGCATATTGGCTTTCCACAAAGCATCCATTGCTTTGTTCCAGTTTGTTTAATCAATTTGATCTTTTAAGCTAAGCTAAGCTATCCACTGTAGCTTCCAACATATGATTTTGATTAGTGGTGAAGATCCTTGTTAACCTTGGCGTGCTCTAACCACTACATCACGCCATTCCCATAAATAACGTTCACGAATTTCGATTATATTTTCTCTCTTCTATCCGAGCTATGTTAGGGACTCAAATTAAAACTGTAAAAGGGTTGTTGCGGAAATAAAAATACCTAAAAAGATACACTAACATTTGTACATGCAGAGCTATAGGTTTGTTATGGAATTTATTCTATTGGTTTGTTTCAAAGCTACAATCACCCTGGCAGAGCTGTATTGAATTGTGTTATTAGCAGTGTTACCAGTAATAATTTTGGGTACTAAATTTTTACATTTCAATTAACATGGCTGAATAGAAGGTTTCAGTATTTACTACAACACTCGAAACTAATGTTAGTTTTCTATAAAAGGTGGCGCAGTCAGTCGGTCAGTTGTAATTTAGCATTCAAAGCGTACAGTCGTGCTGAGGTGTTAGTGAGGATTGAGTAAATTGTGATTTAAAGTGGAAGTTGAGTAATACCATTAGTTACGACGGGTAGTCAGACAACGGTTCAGCTCACCAGGGTCCAATATTGATCCCACTGTGATACCCATCAATAATCCAGAAAATTAGCAACCTACAGGTCCGCGTCAGTCTGATCCCAACCAACCAGACGCATGCACAAAAAGAGAGATTCTGCTGATATTCACATCAGCCAGATCCGACTAGGCATTCAGAAAGGGACTGCCAAGGAAAGCAGTTCTAGTGTCCGAAGAACTCAAACACTGGCACAGGAAGTGCTCAACAGTCTCCTCCACCCCTACAGTAGTCATTGAACCGCAGACCTAATCTCCCAGCGTATTCGCCAGCCTCCCAGTGCTCAGTAATCACAGTCACAAGAGTTCGTAGTCTAAGTCTCGGCATCCCCATAATAGACTCCGAGCAAGCCTGACCATATACGTGGGTTCATAATCCCACCGTATGCCCTGCCCAACAGGTACCACACCATAAGTCTGCAAAAAGAGAGTGGCAGCCCAACTGAGTGGTCAATCTACTCATTTCTGAAAAGTAAGCGCACCCTCGCAAGTCCGTCTGCCATACGGTTTCCCCGTCTGTGCGAGTGACCTCTTACCCAGATAATCACCAGGTCTGAATGTCTCGCCATCGCGTCTAGAGATGTCCGGCATTCAAACACCAGTCGCGATGTCGAGTAGACACCGCAGAACGCTCTGATCGCAGCCTGACTGTCCGTACAGATTTGGATATCACTATCATATACCCCGTAGTACATCAAACAGTCTGCTGCCCTCTTTATCAACGACACCACAGCCTGTAAGACACTACAGTGGTCCAGCAGTTTATATTCCCTCATCCCATATACAGGCATAAAGATACCGCCCCCAAGCCCTTCAGAGGACTTTGATGCATCCGTGTATACCTCAAGAGACCCAGATCTAATTACCGGCTCTGGTGAGATGCATACGGAGAACATTCTATCCAGGAAGGGTTTGGATGTGCTGTAATCTATCCTATCAGGGATCGTTTCCAAATACCTAGATGGCTGCATGCCCGAAGACTCTGTACGAGCATGCCACCGCCATCTTCATCGTTATCGCTGACAAGCCCGCCATCTGCCCAGCCATCAGGTCTGCTGGAAGCCAGTTCAGTAGTATAAGCAAGGCCTTCTTAGGAGTGGATAAGATAAGTTCTAGAAACAAAAGGACTGTATATAGTAAAACAATAAATTCGTTTCATGTATTTTGTTAAACGCAATTTAAAAAGACTCGAACGTTAACGGTATATAAAAACTGTATATATGGAAACTGTAAAATTGCGATCTTCATCATATCTTATCTTATTCGGCCTAGGCAAAGCATTCGTTAGCCTTCAACACCAGGCAAAGTAGCAAATCAAAGTTTTATATCAGAACTCAACAAAAGAATGTATTTCATATCGAGAAATAATACATGCAGTCGGAACACGGATATAAAAACTTGGTTACGGTCGCATTTTTTATGCATGAAAACGTGTAAATGATTTTTAATAATATTTTTCATTAAAAATTATGAAAATTTTACAAAAATATCACAAATCTTTATAAAATTAAATCCAACTCTTCATATATCACTAAATATGGAAAAACAAAAAATTCTTGCGGCATCGAAAAAAACAGACTCAAGCATTTGTTAGAGAAAAACAAGCTGCAGACAAATAGTCACCAAAAAAACTTGCTTAACTTACGACCAAAAAGTCAGGCTGCATTTGCACAAAATAAAAAAAAAACAAAAAAAAAAAAACTTATGGCAACACAATATTTTGAATTTCCTTTTTCCTCTTTACGGTCTATACAGTTTTTGCTAAAGCAGCAACAGCCAGTCAACATATGCTTTTTGGTCCCAGAAAAAAAAGAGTCCTAACAGGCAAAACGTAATGACAAAAAAAAGTACCAAACAAAAGGAACAGGTCATGTTAAACAGCAACTACAAAAGGACAACAAAAGGGCAAAAGAAAAAAAAACAAGAGTAACAGAATTAAAACAACATGTAACACAACAAAAACAGCTACAACAACAACGACAAGTGACACACATACACAATATGTCAATGTAGTGTGAGAGTAAAAACATCTGTGTGCATCGGTTTTTTTGTTTTTTTTTTTTTTGTTTTTTGATGCTGATACCAACAATCAGCTTGACCATCATCATCATTATTATCATGTTGTTGTTGGTAAAGGTTTTTCTTTATTTCGTTTAAAATAAAAACTTATGATGACGTTGTTGCCTCAACTGGCCGCTACCAAAATCATCATGATGATCATTTTACTAAAGCAGTCCAGCTATTTGAACAAGTGACTGCCTAAAAAAACACACACGAAAAAAAGTAGACGCCGGTATTGCGAAACAAAAAACACGAACACCAATATACAGTTTACGAGTCAGTTGCATAGTCAGTCGTATTTTATTATCTTTTTTTGATGATTTTTTAACATTTTTTTCTTTTCAATAGAAGTGAGTATGGAGAGTAGAGAAGTGTGTTGGTGTGTGTTTTTGCCTGCTTTTTTCACTTTGTTTTTGCTGTTCCTGTTGCCATTGTTTTAGGTGCCTTATATGGTGACTGCATTAAAGCATTTTGTTAAAGTCCATTTTTGTTTGTTTGGTTTTTTTATATTTTTAATAGGAAGACAAACATATTGGACATGTTTTATTATATTTATAGTCCTACTCTCCCTCTCTTAGAATTATTTATGATCTAAGCGGAAAAAAAAATATGTACAAAAGGGAAGATGGGTCTCTGGCATATTTTAAAAATAAAATCAAGCTTTTAAGCCACTTAATCCGAAAGTAAATCGAGGGCTCTTGTGTGGTGATGTTGAAAATGCTTGTTATTCTGATATATTCGCTCAATAGATGTAAATCCCCTTATTGGCTTCTCACAAAGCATCCACTGCCTTGTTACTGTTTCATTAATCAGCTGATTTTCAAACAAAGCAAATGATTAGTCCACTCTAACATGCGTCCCTGTGTTTGTGGTAGTGGTGAAAATTCTGGCTAAGCGGTAGTGGTGATGGTGATGATTCTAACTTAGAATTGCCATTTTTCTTTAGCAAGTAATGTTTTCTCTTTATTATTCGTGTGATGTTTGTCGATATCGACAGAGATAATTTGGAAAGTGAAAAATGTGAAGACTTCGCTCTGATGAATTTGTTACCAATGTCACGGTTTCTTTATTTATTCCTAATAAAATCGAAAATGTCAGTTATTAAAATCCATGCGGTAGGTAAATGCCGCCTTTATATGTTGAAACTGAAAGAAAATTGAATTAATTTCTCAATAGATCGTACAACCATAACAAAATTTTTTCGAGTGATTTTTTAGCAACTTTCTTTTTGGCAGCTCAGCTGTATCCGCACAGAATAAAATTAATTTTTAAATGAAGTAAAGAATTCCAGAACATCAAATAAAAAAATCGTAAAATCAAACAAAGCATTTGCAATAATTTAATTGAAAAAATAAAATAAAATAAAAAAATTTGTTCAAGTAAATAATTTTGTTATTAAACAAAAAGCTTAATTCAAACCTCTTTAAAATTTTGAACAAATAAAGGGTCCGCCAAATAATTTTTTTTTTAAATGCTATAAAAAAACTACTGAATATTTTCTCAAATTTTTTTTTTTTTAATGGAAAATAATTTCATTCAAATGGCTGCCTCGGCTGGCCATGCAGTAGCCTACATGATCGGTGCAATTTTTAAGCACATTATCGATTGTTTGCAGCTGTATTTCACCAATGGCTTCACGAATATTGTCCTTCGAAGCGTCAATTGTCTCTGGCTTGTTGGCGTAACACTTATCTTTGACGACACCCCACAAATAATAGTCCAACGGTGTCGAATCGCAGCTCCGAGTTGGCCAAACGACATCAGCTCTGTGGCTGATAATGCGACCTTGAAAAACAGGGCGCAAAACATCGAGTGCAGCTTCGGCTGTGTGGCACGTAGCGCCGTCCTGTTGAAACCAAATGTTGCTCATATCCTCCTCTTCAATTTTTGTGAACAAAAATTCGTTCAACATGGACCGATAACGATCGTCATTGACTGTAACGGCCACTCCTTGCTCATATTCGAAGAAAAATGGTCCAATTATGCCTCTGGACCAAAATCCAGGGGGTATCGGCTTTTCAATGTATGCGTGCGGGTATTCTGTGCCCCAAATGCGACAATTTTGCTTGTTTACATACCCGCCAAGATCGAAATGAGCTTCATCTGAAAAGATGATTTTTTTTTGGCAAAATCGGCAGGTCCGCAGGAGTCAAATCGGGCAACCGTGGAGGCCAATCAACATCACCATTCCTTGAAATAATTCCTGGTTGTATTCAATGTGGCATGGTCTTGTTGAAACCACATGTTAGTCAAGTTTAAAGCATGCAGTTGTGTCGTTAAAAAGTTTTCAATCATATCACCATATCGCTTCCCATTGACAGTTACCGTTACACCGTTTTCAGTTTCAAAGAAGTTTCAAACTCCACATCAGACTGTCACTTTAAATGGATGGAAAGGTGACTGATGAATAATTTGAGGGTATTCCATTGCCCAAAACCGACTATTCTGTTTATTCACATAAGCATTCAAATGAAAATGTGCCTCGTCGCTCATTATGATTTTTTTCATGAAAATCGATAATGGCTTTTGATGAAATGTTTGAGCGATTAAAACACGTTGGTTTAATGAATATTTTTCCGTAATAGATTTGTCGCAACTCTACTTAACGACTGTCAAATATGAACTATCAAAACAAATGTTTAGCAAAATGGCGGCAAAACAAAGTAGTATACCTTCCTGGCGGACACCCTGTACATGAAAAATATGGTAATATTGGTTTATCGCTCTGAATGAACAGCAATTGCATGGTTTTTATTGTTATTTTTGGCGCAAGGACTGCTTAAATTGAATTTTTAATTCGTTAGCAATTCCGTAGTAGATCATAAAACAGTGACTCGTATTGGGTGTATCGGCTTTTCAATGTATGCGTGCGGGTTTTCTGTGCCCCTAATGCTACACTTTTGCTTGTTTACATACCCGCCAAGATCAAACCGAGCTTCATCTGAACACATCGCACACATTCTGTAACATTCCCATGATTTTCAAAGTAATGTCGCAATATTTCCCAGCATTGTTCAAGCGTATACACAACCATATTCGTTCAGCGGAAGGCTAAAACTAATTATCTGTCAAATCAGACATGAGCTAAGTGTTACCATACACGAAATAAGCACTAGTTGAAAAAAAACGTTTGATGGCGGACCCTGTATATTATTTTTCAGTAAACGAAGGCAACACCTGACACGTAATAGTTAGAACAACATGCTATGGGCAGACGAAATGAAGATTAATTTGTTTGGGTCAAATGCAAATTCGTGTGAACGTTACAATTCATACTTTATTTGAGTCTAATAAATTGAAATTAAAAAAAACTGTTAAGCTGTGTCTCTATATAACTATAAAAGCTTACAGGCGGCTAACAATCTGCGTCGAACAAATTTTTGCAAATGTATTTTTGACTGCATTTAGTGGCCTACGCATTTACTCTTCGAAATGGACGATAGTATCGGTAGTGAAAAATAACTATCGATGGTCAGCCAAAAGCTAAAATTATGACAGTATGTATGTAATATATTTGTATATTTGTCAACATTGTTGTTAGAAAAATGAAACTCAAACAGAAATATGAATAGAACCAGTAAAACAATTTATGGAAATTTAATAAAAATCTTGAAGAAGACGTTTGTTTGAAAGTGTTTCAGCAATAATTTTTTCTGTGCGTATAACATGTTGCTGTTGAACATGTTCAGTTTGGTCTATAATTTAACCATGAATCGACTTACAAACAAAAAACGCTTGCAGTTTAATGTATTTTATTATTAAAGTGCTCAGTTAAGAAAGTGCAACGTGCACTTCTTTCGTTTTATGGTTAGTTTGGGTGACGGTTGAATAGGTACATGCAACACAAGCAATATTGCTGTATTTGGTGTGAAGAGCAGCCAGAAATATTACAAGAACTGCTAATGCAACGTGAAACTTTTTGATCACCGTTGACTCCATTGGACCCTACTTTTTCAAAGACTACGAAAGTAGGAACATGACCGTGAATGCCGAGCAATGCCATGCATGGAATCAATAAAAAATAACTATTTGTTGCGCTTTATGAGCTGGCGTATCATTTGATCCATGTGTTTTCAAAAACTATGGCGTTCGAAATATTGTTGTCAACAGTGAATGGTATGGGTATATGATTAGAAAGTTGTTCGTACTCCATGTGGCTCCAACAGGACGGAATCACATGTAATGAAATTACACGTAATGGTGCAAATAATTGCCCATAAAGATCATGTGATTGAATCCCATTCGATTATTTTTCTTACGGTTATGTAAAGTCACACTTATCTACGTCGATAAACCAAAGATGAAGGTTTGTAATCTGTACGCGCCAGCCGTGGCGGCCTCTTAGACATTTATGTCATAAAATTTTCTATCCAACAAACACCGTTTCATGGATATTAAAAACATATTTCGCTGTTTTGTTAGGATTTCAACTTGCTGTTCGACAGCAAGAAAAAATCACCCCATATTATTAGGTATACTTCCCCGCTATGTTTTGAGTTTAAAACTTTTTCCGAAAATGTTTGTTTTTTATGTGATTTTTATTCCTCTGTTTTTCTCTCGTTTTGAATATAAATATTTATCTATTTTATCGAAAGTCAAGATTAAAGGTTGTTTGTTTGGAATGTTTTTGTACAAAAATAATGAAATAAAATATTTTGTTTTTAAGCAAATTTTGCTAAAAATAGTTTAAATTAAAAATTTTTATAAAATGATGATGATGAGGTGTCTGTCTACTCACTCATCACTGCAGACGAACAGAATTAAGTATAAGCGAAGCTAAAAATACCAAAAAATAGCTTGAAATCTTTAAAAACGTAGAGTGTCATCATAAGGGCTGAATATCAATTTGCATATGTTGGGTAATTGGCTGACCTTTATTTTCCGAAACTTACTATTGTTATTTAACTGAACAGGGATAGGGTAGGAGTGGAGTAGAATGAACAAATTAAGTTAAATTTATATTCATCAATTACGTTCTGCATACATGATTCATTTGGCTTAAAAAAGGCAGGCAGGCAGGCCGGCAGGCAGGCAGGCAGTGTGGGTAGATGGTACCATAAACCTTAGCACGTTTGTCTATTTGACTTGCCGAAACATGAATGGGTGTTGCTATGAATGGCAATAGAAAAATGGAATAGAAAATACAAAAGAGTTTGTCTACTTATTGTCTGCCACCACCGTCAACATTGTTATCTTTATACTCGTAAGTGGCCAAAAATTGTATAGACAAAGTAGAACATCACGTGTTGCCATTTGTTGTGGCTCAAAATGGAACCAGTCAGTATAACATCAATTTCAATTATGCGAGTAGACCATAGTGGTGGCAGTGGCAGAAATAATCAACATCAACATAAAGTTTGGCAAGAGTCATGTTAGTGTTGGTGTGGTTGTTGTTGTTGTTGTTGTTGTATTATTATTAAATTACGACTGAAAGTGACGAATAAATCAAATTAATTTCTCTAGGGAATCACATCGAAAGACAGAAAGAAAGAAAAGAAATGAAAAGAGACATTGAAGAATATTTCGTTGATTTGATCATTTATTTAGTCAGTCATTCCTTTTTTTTTCTTTTTCTTTCCTTTCGTTTTATAATATGATGACAACAAAATGTTAAAGAACTAAAGCAACAAAAACTTAAATAAATTTCAAACATATTTTAGTCTTTTGTATCCTTTGTAAGTGGACTTGAAGCTTTCCTAGTCAAGTGACATGTTTGTAGGTTTTTTCTTGTTTTTGTTTTTGTCTTTGTTTTGCAATATACAACATAACGGTATAGAAAAACGGATACACTTTAAAAATATTTTACATTTACTAGCTATGCCACCACGAGCTTTTGTAATTTTTGAAAAAGAAGTGTACAGTGGTTATAGGGAATAAGTTATGTTAGTTTATAAGAGTCACGCGGAGGCTCTAAAGCCCATTGAGATACCCTTTATAGAATAGACCAATTAAAAAAGGGGCCGAAAGGTCGTATATGGGAGAGTGCCATAAAAGATATCTACCTAAAGAGCTCTTGCCAAAATCAATCAACTTCGAGAGCGTCACATCTACGGTAGCCATGACCAGGGGTAACATGCGCTTTGACATGCTGCCTATCATACAATGCCCGGCCCTTCTAAATCTAAGAAGAGACTTTCTTTTTCTCCCTCACTCTTCTAGGGAGCACATGGGCTTTCCACAAAGCATCCATTGTTTTGTTTCAATTTGTTTAATCAATTTGATCTTTCAAGCTAAATAGACGATTAGTCCACTGTAGCTTCTTCTATATGATTTTGCGAGGTGGTAAAGATCCTTGCTAACTGCTGGTGATCTTTGCTTGAGTTTTGTAATTTTTCACAGTATGTGGCGTGTTTTCGTGATCATTAGGGAAGATCAATGTGCTTTTTCTTCTTTTTTTTAGATGGAGTTGTCTGGAGGGAAGTTAAAGCGTCTCCATTAAACATTCGAATCCACAATTAAATTTTTCTTCGTCAGGTCCTCTGCTGTTGTCGAATCTGCATCGTTTGTGTTGTTATGCGTGCGCTCTAACCATTGCACAACGACACCCTAAGAAGAGACTTAGTTCTTTCCACAAAAAGAAAAGACCAAAGCATTCTGGATATTCTACAAGTGGTGGTATTGGTCCGCCTGTGTTTCACCTTGCTCAGTGTAAATCTATCTATCAAACTTGTCAGCGCACAAAAAGTGGCATGCACAAGAGCCAGAGAGGACCTCTTAGTAGCTTACTCATTAGCAATTTCATTCCCTTGGATGCCCGCATGAGGGACTGGCTCCAGCCAGTCCAGTGAGCGATTACAGTTGAGGAGACATTTTTACTCAATCACATACGAGTCGAGAGCACTGATTGCGGCAAGACTGTCTACATAAATCCTTATAGGCTTCGATACCTCGGTATTAAATTTCCGGATACACCTAGCGGCCCTATCTATAGTGTAGACCTCAGATTGAAAAACAGTGCAATCATCTGGTGGTCTGAGTCAGGCCCTGAGGTACAGATCGTCAGAGTAAAAACCCAACTCTTTAACCATTTGCGTCTTCGACTGTGTTATCTCTATAAAGTATCCAGCTGTGGAAAGCCCTACCGAAGTTGAAAGTAGGTGTCATCTAATCTGTCCGACGCGTTACAATCGGTCCACCCGCTTTCTGTTGTATGATACCATGTCCAATGCGAACGTGCCTCACGTGATTTCCTGAATCTAAGCATAGACTATGCAGAGATAAAAATATTTGGGGGTGGTATGTTTCGATACCGGCCTGAGAAACTTATGACACCGGTGATTGTAAGACAGGCTAGCAACCTATTCAGAATTGCCAGTTGTGACCTTCCGCCAAACAAAGGCGCATAGGTGAGAATTTGTCTAATAGCCACTGTGTACATTCATTGTGTGGTATGGGGTATAAGAATATATTTTTTCCCCAAAGGCCCTTCTACAAATGTAGAACAATGGCTTTTTTTAAAATCACGCCCAGGTACTTAGTTAGCCTCCTTCGATAATTTCTGAGTAACGCCGTCCAACATTGTCGGTTTAAACTCCGGTAGCTATACCGCCTGGTAAGCAGAACCATCTCTGTTTTCGCAGGATTTATAACGCAGACTATGGGGAATGAGTCTCTTTATTTCGTTAAAGAACCCTCCAAACTGCCATTTGCACAAGGAAACCTACCGTTTTTTTTATAGCCGCCGTTCGTCGTGATTCCTCAAGACCATGGAAGTAGATCCGCCTCATCTCATCCGCCAGTATGTCTAAATGGATTTTCTTTGCCAATACCAGTGCCATATCATCGGATATTGTTCTAATCGCGCTCAGTCGATAAACCGAAGACAGTTTCCTAATTGTCATCCTCTTAGAGAGTGCATCCGACCATATTGGCCAAGTGCATAACATTACCGAAGTTACGACCGACGTAACCTCTCCCGCCGTCCTTAGCCGTCATGGTTCTCAAATATTTGGCATCTTTCTTGCCAGTGCCGCTTGAGTAGCTGGCGCCTTCTTATGTGTCTCTTGAAATTCAATCTGTCGTCAATAACTGCACCCAAATATTTAATGACCCTCTTCGATTTAATTCTAGTGTCTCCACCGACCACTGTCTTCTTCTCAACCATTTTCCGGCTGCTGATCAGGACCGCCTCAGTCATCTTAACCACCGAGACTATGGAAATATCGTTCGTGAATCCTACAATTGTAATGTTATGCGGTAGAGAGAGTCTCAGTATGCCATCATACATAATGTTCTAGACCAGAGGTCCAAGTATCGAAAGCTGAGGGACACCTGCCTTGGCTTTATACTCTCTATCCCCTTCGAATCCGAATAAAGTCATTTACTAAGACTATCAAGTATGACGGTGTATCAGTATTGAAAAGAGTTATCAGGTTCCATAGCCAGTTCGGGGAATTAAAGGCGTTCCCAATGTCCACCACCGCACATTATTCCAAACCCCCACCTTTCGCCCTCTATTTCTTGCCTTGCGATGTCAACAATGTCCCTTTATGCATCCACTGTCGAGCGTCCCTTCAGAAATCCCACTACAAGCCCGAGAGAGCTCTTCTTGCCTCAGCACAGGCCACCAGTCGATCGTATATCATCCTTTCAATTATTTGCCCCATCGTACGCTTGTTCAGCCGAGGGTTTTCCAGGTTTCGATATACATAAGTACCAGTCGTTGGGAAGAACTTAGATATGTCGCATTATGTGCATGTGTGCGTGCATATTATTGTTGTCGTTGATGGCTTATCAAATAGACACTGTTTTTTCATACAATACCATATAAGTATGCATTAGTGTGTGTGTGTGTGTGTGTGTGTGAGTTTGTGAAAAAGAAATGAAAGAAATCATTAATTTCTCTTGTTGTTATTTGATATTCAATTGTTAAAAGAGATTTATTTATAATGTTGTTGCTGGTTTATTTTGACAAAAAAAAGAAAATAAATAAACAAATAAATAAATTGTTTGTTTTGCAACAATTTTGTTGTTGTTTGTTCTTCTTTTTTATTTTTTTATTTAGTAGTTGTTCCCATTATAAATCACTTTGTTTTATTTTTATCATCAATTTTGTTGTTGGTTTTGCTTTTATATTGTTTACAAAAATTATTTTTTTTTTCTTTTCGACATTTCTTTAAAGGAAACCCAAAACTTGTCTTCATCATTAATCTTTAGTTTTTGGGTTTCTTTCTTTATTTTTTCTTGTCAAAAAAAGGACTTTTTAAACGACTTACAAAAGGTATTAGAAATACATACAAAGAGCAAAAAAGGTAACAATCGAATATTATCTTGAAAAAATCAGCAAATGTTACTGTGATCACCATAAATCTTTAGTGGAAAAAAGAAAAAAGAAAAAAAATATCAGAAAAACATGAGACTTTTAATCAATTATTTATTTGTTTACAATCTTGTTGCCTCTTTTTTCATTCGACAAAACGAAAATCCCTTTAATGTTATAAAAACATAAAAATATATTTTTATATTCAATTAAATCATTAATTTGTTTTTCAATAAGGCATACACACACACATACACACACTCGTATACTTTAATGCACAAATGTAAACACATGCAAATACAGGGTCATATTAAAATGAAGAAAAAATACAAGTAATGTCTGAACGTGTTTAACTTAAACAGCGAGGAGTAAAATTTTAGCACAATTCATCTTGTTAATATTGTTACATGTTAACCTTTTTAAAACGGTTGAGTTCGTTTAAATTTCTTTAAAATAATAACATAAAGAATAAGAATGGAGTCAAGAGTAAGAATGGAGAGCGACTAATAGAATTGTGCCAGACACTTCAACTAGTCATAGATGGCTCCATCTTCCCGCATAAGAAAATACACAAGTATACCTGGACATCCCCGAGCTTCAATACGTGCAATCAGATAGATCACATATGCGTGAGCAGAAGATGGAGAAGCTCTTTATCGCATGTCAGAAATAGGAGAGGAGCTGACATCGGCAGTAACCACGAGTTTGTCACTGGTGAAATCAAGAAACACCATAAGGCACACAAGGCGAAAACAACTCTACCTACAAAAACTCCAAAATAATGCTACCAGGCACGCATTGTTCTTGGCGATCCGTGAATGGCTACCAACAAACCAACGTCACTCATGGGAAGATATCAAAGCAGTATAAGTATATAATCAAGTCGCAGAGGAAACACTCGGTGTAGTGCAAACAAGTAGAAGGGTTTGGATATCAGATTACACTTGGAAACTGGTTTCTCAAAGGAGGGAACTAAAACTGCAGCTGAATAGCAACAATACCTTAAGGCACCAACATCATCAGCTGGCAAAACAAGTAAGGAAAGCTGCAAGAAGAGACAGAAGAAGGTTGTTGGAATGAAGCAACTGGCCAGCATATTAAAAAAACTACAGAAAACTACACCAGACGATTAAATATCTCACTAATCAAAAGTGTAATAGGATCCAAGCCGTTGCTGATAAAAAAGGGACACTAATAACGAACAATGATGCACAAACACAGAGATGGAGAGAACATTTCAATGAAACTAGTAACGTCACGAACACTACTGAGGAAAACAATTTAAGAATATCATGCAACCCTCCCAATATGAATGAGATAAAAGAGGCGATTGGTAAATTGAAAAATAATAAGGCGGCAGGCGAAGATGAACTACCAGCAGAAATTCAACGTGTTGACATCCAAACCACAGCTGAACTTCTACTGCCTCACATCACATCAGTATGGCAGGAGGAGTGGCTGCCTCCTACGTGGAAGAAGTGTATCATAGTAAAGTTACCAAAAAGTGGCGACTTAAATGACTGTAATAATTGGAGAGGAATTACTCTACTTAACACCATATATAAGATACTTGCAGTCATAATACAGGGGAGGCTTCAGAGCAGAATAGACAACATACTGCGAGACGAACAAGCTGGCTTCAGACCTAATAGAAGCCGCGTAGGTCAGGCCAACACTTTACGAATAATGAACAGTCCATAGAATGGCGAACCCCCCTGTATCTGCTATTCGTCGATTTCAAAAAAGCGTTTGATACCATCAGGTGAATGGTAGAGCAAACAATTCGAAGAATTAGAGCGATGTATGAGGATACAGAAACTTCAGTTCTTCACAATGGAAACATCAGCAAACTATGCCACACCAATGCTGGATTTAAACAAGGATGCCCACTATCACCTCAGCTATTTACCATCGTGACGTAATGAGCAAAATCTGTTCGAAAAAATGAAGGATCACATGGAGTCACTCGAAGACTTGGACTATGCGGATGACATTTGTCTACTCTCGCATAAGATTTCCAATATGCAGTCAAAACTGGAGGACCTGGAAAGATTGGCTCGTAGTGTTGGGCTTGAGATAAACATCAAGAAAATCAATGCCATGAGAATAAACAATACGAGCACGGTAAACGTCATGCTATAGAGGCAGCCAGTCGCGTATGTAGACAGCTTCTGCTATCTAGGAAGTACAATGACTACAGACGGCGGCGCAGAAACAGATGTAGATAACAGGCATTTGGACAACTGCAGACAGTATGGATAAGCTCACATATATCCAGACGAACAAAGCTGAGAATATTCAACACATGTCTTAAATCGGTACTGCTTTATAGCAGTGAAACCTGGCTTGTATCGAATAACATCACACAGAAACTCCAGGTATTCATTAACAAGTGCCTCAGAATCATATGCAGAATATTCTGGCTTAACACCATAAGTAACACAAAACTGTGGAGCATGACTAATGAGGAACCCAAACTGAAACAGGTAAGGAAAAGAAAGTGAGGATGGATCGGTCACACCATCCGAAAAAGTTCAGAAAGTATCACTAGAATGTCGCTCGAGTTGAATCCTCAAGGCTCAAGAAATCGTAGTCGACCAAGAAACACCTGGAGACGCACAATTCTCCAAGAACTGGGACAGAACAACCTAACATGGGAAGAAGTAAAGTCAACAGCTGTAAACCGTGTTAGATGGAGATGCTTTCTGGAAACCATATGCTCCCAAGAGGAGTGACAGGGAAAAAATAAAATAACATAAACACCAGTTTGTTGTTTTTTTATTTTCTTTCCTACAATACAATATATCTTTGATACAGTTTATCTTAATACAGCAAATTAATATTCGTTTATACAACACTTTTATTTTCGCTTAAGGACGGCTTTATTTTATGACAGCGAAACGATAACTGACTGTAACTTAGGTAAAGAAGCCTCTTTATATGCTGAACTGCCTACAGTTTAGAAGGTTCCGGAAATTAATCAAAACGCTCTCATATCCTCTATTTTGTGTTCCTTAATTATAAACATATAAGATTGTGCTGCCCAGAGATGGTCGAATTGGTGTATTTGACACAATGAAATGAATGAAAAAATTAACTTCAAATACCATGCGATTTTTTTTAATTTCATTTGGTAGCCGTATAAATAAACAAAAGTCTTTGGCTTTACAGGTTATTATCAGCACCACCGATTTGTAGAGGGAATAAAATGCAATGCCTTCCACCACTGGCAAGTGTGAATTTTTTAGAATAAAACATTCCACCCTTTCAGAGAGAAACATTTTTAAGAAACAAACACAAAATTGTATTTTTTTTTTTAAATAAAATGCACATTTACTGGTAGAAATGAAAACACCACTACATGTAATAAAAAGGGTTAACAATTTTTGTTTAGATCAACAAAATATTATCATGTCCATGTAACGTGTACCGGACATGTGACTTTGTGGTACAGTAAGATTGTATGTATATTGTACTTTAAAGAATTTTAAATAAAAAACTTTCCTTCAAATTTCACCAAAAAATCCTTCTCTTTTTGTTCAACATCCCCAATGAAAACTCCATATGCAAATTTTCATCCATCCATGCATTTGTAAAATTAAATTTCCTTTACTTTGAGATTATAACCTGAAATCTGACAGCCCTGGTCTTACTCTGCTTAATTAATGATGTTTAAGCATTTCAATGTTGTCGGTGCTGCATTCAGTTTGTAATATTAAAGATTCCAGCATATCTTTCACTTGGTTCTACCATCGAAAAGTATCGATTTTTTCTATTTGCATTGTTGGTGTTATTTATTACACGGTGCGACAAAAAAAAAAAAAAAAAATCTGGCAAGTCCTACTATTTTTCTGATAGGCGCTGTCGAGTAGAAGAAACATTTTTTTTGAATTCTCAAAACACTTCCAAAATCTCGAGTTACGGATAAAAAACCGGGTTTTTCCCGACCTTCATGGACTCATAATATATATTTCTAAGCCGTAAGTCTCATTTTATTAATAACTTAATATAATTCCTAATGTGCCGCTGTGGTATGGTAGGTAAGACACCCGCCTACCAACCACAAAGTGGTCGGTTCAACCAAAAAAAAAAAAAAGATGGCCAGACCATCTTAAAAAAATAAAAGGGGGTTTTCGACAACGGTGTCACCTCATAACATTAGCTAGTAACTGGCTATGAGTATTACTACTATTGAAGACCTCTCTAAATGCATTTACCGGTGTTAAACTCTAGGACCCTTTCAGTGAGTTTGAAAATAAAGGGTCCGCCAAATAAGTTTTTTTTGAAAATGCTATAAAAAAAACTACTGAATATTTTCTCAAATTTCTTTTTTTATTCGAAAGTACAATCCTTGCGGTTAATAATGATAATAATTTCATTCAAATGGCTGCCTCGGCTGGCCATGCAGTAGCCTACACGATCGGTCCAATTTTTAAGCACATTATCGATTGTGTGCAGCTGTATTTCACCAATGACTTCACGAATATTGACCTTTAAAGCGTCAATTGTCTCTGGCTTGTTGGCGTAACACTTATCTTTGACGGCACCCCACAAATAATAGTCCAACGGTGTCAAATCGCAGCTTCGAGGAGGCCAGACGACATCAGCTCTGCGGCTGATAATGCGATCTTCAAAAACAGGGCGCAAAACATCGAGTGTAGCTTCGGATATGTAGCACATAGCGCCGTCCTGTTGAATCCATACGTTGCTAATATCCTCCTCTTCAATTTTTGTGAACAAAAATTCGTTGAACATGGCCCGAAAATGATCGCCATTGACTGTAATGGCCACTTCTTTCTCATTTTCGAAGAAAAATGGCCCAATTATGCGTCTGGCCCAAAATCCGCACCAAAGAGTGACTGGTCTTGGGTGTATTGGCTTTTCAATGTATGCGTGCGGGTTTTCTGTGCCCCAAATGCGACAATTTTGCTTCTTTACATACCCGTCAAGATCAAAATGAGCTTCATCCACCATAATTTTCAAAGTAATGTCGCAATATTTCCCAGCGTTGTTCAAGCATATGCACAACCATATTCGATCAGCGGAAAGATAAATCTAATTATCTGTCAAATCAGACATGAGCTAAGTGTTACCATTCACGAAATAAGCACCAGTTGAGAAAGAAACGTTAGATGGTGGAAAAAAATTGTTGAAAATGTGGTTTCTTGAGATATACACCCAGATTCTTCAAGGATACTTAAGAGACATATATACCATTAAAAAGGTTCATTTCTCTTCTTTACAAATCCGAATAGATACTAAAAATCGGGTAATATTAGGTCATAAGAGCATGAAAAACAGAAAAACCGTTTTTTATTCATAACTCGATATTTTGGAGGTGCTTTGAAAATTAAAAAAACAGATCCTTGTTCTACTCGACAGCACTTTTTAGAAAAGTAGTATCATTTCCCAGGTATTTTAACTTCGTTCATTTTTGTTGCACTGTGTTATTCAAGTCTTTTGTAGCTGAAACAATTTCAGACATGATTTAAAATTTATTTTTTAATATTTTTTTAATATTTTCAAACAAAGAGTTTTATTTTTTTTTATAAATCAAAACCAGTACTGCCATTTTGTGTAACAATACTGTATGCCTGTTTTGAGTTACACTGTATACGTTTTTCCGCTCAATTTAATGAAATAATTTATTGTCAATGCAGTCAGTCAGAGTTTTTTTTTTTTTTTTTTTGATTTTGTTGCTGTTGTGTTAGTTGTGTGTTGTGTTATGCTTTAAATAACACCATTTGCCTTTTATAATGCACAGACAAAGCCATTATAAAAAGATTCTGTTGTTGTTGTTGTTGTTGTACATTTTAAAACAATACCGCTGTTTTATTATTTCGTCTGCCTGACATATTCTCTGGTCTGGTTTTGGTCAAGTGTTGGTTTCAACACCTACAAATACGAAACGTGTTATAAAATATTGAAATACAATAACAACAACAACAACAACAACAACAACAACAACAACAAGAAAAAATATGAAGATAAAATAAACATATGTGTCTCCTGCCATAATGATCATACGTTGGTATTAAAAATCAATCATACGCTGCGTATGATTGATATGAAATGCTGTTTCAATATTGAATATCAATTATACGCAATAGGGATTTTCATATAAAGATTACAGACAACATACGTTTGCTGTAAGGGTACATACATACATACATACATACTCTATATAATAATAAAATATATTTTAAATTTAAACTGATGAAAATTGTTTAAAACTACAATTGCAATGAGAGTTAAAAAAAAAAATAAAAATTTGTTTTCTTTAGAGAAAAACTCTTAAGCTTAAGATAATTGTGCTCCTTCTGCTCTTTAAAGCAGTTCTTATAAATATTTGTTGTTAATTGGTGCAGCTCAGAAGATTTTTAAAATGTAGCCATTGCCACCTACCAACCAGAGTAGAAGAACTGCTCGAATTGAATTCATTCGTAAGGAACGAATTTTTAAAGAAGTTAAAATACGACTCGCGAAAAGAATCAAAATCGGAATGTAAATCGAGTCGAAAAGCATCAAAACGAGTTGAAAATTAACAATGCATTTAAGTAAATTTTGTTTGTGTAGCATAAAACAGTATTGGTCGCTGCACACAAAATATACATACAGACACACAAACGAATGATTTTAATCTCACACAAACAACAAGCATTGAAATCAGTTGCTCGTTTTCAATTCTTTTTTGCCTATTTTTCATTCGTTTGCTGTACAAAGTTCGTGCTTAAGAGTTAAATAACAAAGTTCGTATGCTCAAATTTAAAATTTTTAAATTAAAAAAAAAAATTGAAAATTAAATATCGAAAAATTAAAAAATTTTAAATTTTAATTAAAATTAAAAAATTTTTATTTTTAAATTTTTAATTTTAAAAATTTGAAATAAAAAAAATATAAATTTTAATTAAAAAAATTAAAAATTTTTAAATTAAAAAAAAATTAAAGTTTTCAAATTTTCAATTTTTAAAACGTTCCAAGCAAGCAGTGGTCATCTTTTCTTAATTCTTGAACTTTATAAGCGTGAACATTAAGATCTTTATGCAAAATGTTGCTCGTAGTTTCTCTGGTGAAGTCTAATTGTTGCGAACGTCGACGAGTTGATGTTCCAGACTTGTTCTGAACACTTTGCGGTATAGCGTTATGTTTGCATCACTACGGCCACTGCATATTTTTTGATCTATTGTCAGCAACAGTACCGTGAGCCTCGAATTTGACGATTAAATTATGCACAGCGGTCTCAGAAGGAGCCTGACTACGAGGAAAAGCTACAGCGAATTTTACTAAGTGATACAGTAAATTTTCACAATTAAAATTCTTTATTCAAGAGTGTGGCGTTCCAGCACTGCGAAGTGTCATCTTTTTGTTTGATATGAATACCCTCCCACCAATCGGCTGGCAATTGATCTTCACCCCATATAGCATCAAAGGCAGAGTAGCGACTAGTAGTAGATACTTTTTTCGAGCAAGCTTTGAGTATCTACAGTGAAATTTCGTCTGCACCATGGGCCTTCCTGGATAGGGATTCCTGATTCCTTTGAGAATACAGCCACTGAAGCAGAGCAGGCATTAACGCCTCTATTTTCAATATTGTCAGCGAGCCATGTGGGCTTACTCCTTTGGTTAACTTGCCCTTCAGAAATATGTAAAACTATGCTCGTCTTCGATTTTATGGGCTGTATCTATACACAGTCTATTCCAGACAACTGAATTCTAACCTTGCACAAATTGACTAGCTGTTGTCTTTGTTCTGCTGGCAAGGTCGTTGAACGCCTTTTTTACCTTCCCTGCATAACCTCTTCACTGTCTTATTAATAACGTTTTTTTCATATAAGACCAGCACCCAGGGGATGGCCCCTACTCATGCAGTGCATAGTGCTGGTACTAGGAAAATAGGTTATTGGAAGGAGGACAGAGGGAGTAGTATTTATGGACGTTAGATTTAAATTTGCTCATGTCGTAAGTGGCAGGAAATACTTTCGCTCGAGGATTATTCAACAACCGAACAGTGCGACCAAAGAATGAATTCTACCCTATAATGCGTTGTGCGATTTACTGGACAATTAACTACAAAGCGATGCGCTCTACGAGAAATACAAGTAATACGTAAAAATATATGATTTTTAGGAATTAATTCCTTAAGTTCGTTAGAATACATTCCGTTGTAGTAGCGATAAAACAATGAAATACACGCTACATTGCGATGGTGCTCCAATGAATCGATAGAGTTGGCTACCCTACCGTCATTGATGAGCATCTTCGCCTTCTCCTGTACGCGGTCGAGAAGCTCCAAAATAGACTTTGAAGCACCTGCGCAGACATGAGAGTTGTATTCCATTTTGGGTCGGATATAGGTCTTGTAACTATTAAGGAGATCAGGTGGAGTGAAGTATTTCTTGCACCGTCTCAAAAAACCAAGGCACTTGAATGCTTCTTTCGACACTTGAAATATGTAATCATTCCAACGAACGTCACAGTGAATTCTCATGCCCAGAACATCAAGAGCATCTGATTCCTCAATATCCACATTACCCATTGACACAGATGACAGCACACCATCACGTCTGTGTGTTAAAAAACAACATTGAGTCTTACGTGCATTAAAATCGACCCTGTTCGCACGACCCCACTCGAAGACCTTCACCAGGTCACTTGTGAGTGTGTCGTTTATATTCGTCCTTCATGCCCCAACCTCCAAAAGGCTTGGTCTACTATCAAAAGTATATGAGTGAAAAATGTTGCTGTCATCGACAAAAGAGTAGATGGGATTAGAAGTGAGAAGAAGAAAGTCGTTAAGATATATTAGAAAAAGAGTAGGAGAAAGAACAGAGCCCTGCGCTACCGTTGTATGTTTCAGTCTCTGAACTTTTAAGAGCCCGATCTTAGGCGGGTGCAGATCAATGTTTGTTATTAGTATTCGAATAAGCATTTCATAATTTTTTTTTTAAATTTGAGTTTAATTTTTAATAAAAATAATTCTTTTATTTTAAAGAAAAAAAAAAGATAAAAAAATTCTTTAAAAATGTAAAAACGGTTACAATGCCTTTTATTTTTTTTTAAATTTATTTTTTATTGCTTCAATTTGTCTCCCCTCCCTCCACTGACTGTTTAAACGAATAAATGAAAAACGTCTTATTTGCTATTGATATTGTAATCGTAAGAGCCATTAAATTAAAGATTTAAAATGAAAAAGAGAAAAGAAACAAGAAGAAAAAGTTAACTGAAGTACATATCGATTTTGAATTGCCGACAATTTAGTTAAATACTCTTCTACGTAAATTTTTTATTGCTTTTACATTTCCTGCTGCTCCTCTCTAGCATCTCCTGATAAACGGCTTTTTTTAAATACGCCATTGAATGTATTTGCATATCTTTACAAGTGTACAAATACAGCGTTTAAGCCTCTTCAACAGAGAGAGAGAGAGAGAGAGAAAGAGAAAATCCAGCAATAAAGTGTGCGAGTAAACGACTTAGAGGCTATTGCAACGCATTTCAATGGAATTGTGTGCTTGTGTGTGTGTGTGTGTGTGTGTATGTGTGCTGTTTAACAAAAGCAAATCGTTTCAGTCACAATCACCGTTTTAATGTGTATTTAGTTACTTGTGATGTTATTGTTGTTGTTGTTGTTGTTGTTATTGCTATTACTAATACATAGTCTGTCTACGATTCGTTTTTTTTTTTTAGTAAAACGCTTGACTACTAAAATTTCTTGTCTACTTTTGATTGTACATTTTATTGGGCAGAGTGTGTGTCTCCGAATTTTAAACGGTTTCAAGTTACACACTCACCCACACATTTAATTGACAGACAAACGTGAATCATTTTCTAAGAGGTTCTATTCACAAAAAAAAAAAAAAATTAGAAGAAAGGAAAACGTATCTCCTCTATTAAATGGTTAATTGTTATTGCTGGAAAGCAGCAAATAAGACGCCGTTAAGTGGGCTGAGGCAAATTGAAATTGATTTTTAGATTTAAAATCAAAAAGAGAAAAATATAAAATCTTTTTTTTAAAGGTTTGACGTTAGAAAAACAAATATTTTAATTTAAAAAATTGTTGTCAAAGAAGGTATGAGTCTAGTACTTCAAATTTCTATATTAAAATAAACTAAAATTCTAGATGAAAACGTGAATTGATTTGATGCGATGTCATTTGTCTTGAACAAAACAAGAAAACTATATGACTTTGGTAAACGCTGTAACAAAGCTGTGTAGCATAGTACGTAAAAACTCGGCTTGTGAGCAGAATTTTTTTGGTTCGCTTATACCATCAGTTGTCCTCATGGGTTTTATTTTTAAATTCGTGAGCACGAATCATATTTTTTAAATTTAAAATTAATTTTTTTGATATTAAAAATTAATTAATTTTTTATTTTAATTTTATATTTTAATTTTAAAAACTTATGAGTACAAGTAACAATTTTTTGCTCAAAATTTTAAATTTTAAATTAAATTTAATGTTAAAATTTTAATCTTAAAATTTAATAATAAAATTTAATTTTAAAATTTAAAATTAAAATTAAATTTTTTTTAAATTTAATTTTATAATTTAATTTAAATTTTTTAAATTTGTGCTCACGATTTTTTTGAATTTAAAAATTATTTAATTTTTAAAATTGAAATAAAAAAATTAAAAAATTAAAAAATTTTAAAAATTAATTAATTTTTAATATTCATTAATATTTATTTTAAATATTAAAAATTCATTAATTTTTTAATATATAAAAATTTAGAAAATATTTATTTTATTATTTGTGGTCACAATTTTCTTAAATTTAAAAATTAATTAATTTTTAAAATTGAAAAAAATTAAAAATTAATTAATTAATTCATTTTAAAATTAAAAAATTTTAAAAATTAATTAATTTTTTAATTTGATTTAATTTAATTTAATTTAATTTAATTTAATTTAATTTAATTTAATTTAATTTAATTTAATTTAATTTAATTTAATTTAATTTAATTTAATTTAATTTAATTTAATTTAATTTAATTTAATTTAATTTAATTTAATTTAATTTAATTTAATTTAATTTAATTTAATTTAATTTAATTTAATTTAATTTAATTTAATTTAATTTAATTTAATTTAATTTAATTTAATTTAATTTAATTTAATTTAATTTAATTTAATTTAATTTAATTTAATTTAATTTAATTTAATTTAATTTAATTTAATTTAATTTAATTTAATTTAATTTAATTTAATTTAATTTAATTTAATTTAATTTAATTTAATTTAATTTAATTTAATTTAATTTAATTTAATTTAATTTAATTTAATTTAATTTAATTTAATTTAATTTAATTTAATTTAATTTAATTTAATTTAATTTAATTTAATTTAATTTAATTTAATTTAATTTAATTTAATTTAATTTAATTTAATTTAATTTAATTTAATTTAATTTAATTTAATTTAATTTAATTTAATTTAATTTAATTTAATTTAATTTAATTTAATTTAATTTAATTTAATTTAATTTAATTTAATTTAATTTAATTTAATTTAATTTAATTTAATTTAATTTAATTTAATTTAATTTAATTTAATTTAATTTAATTTAATTTAATTTAATTTAATTTAATTTAATTTAATTTAATTTAATTTAATTTAATTTAATTTAATTAATTTTTTTAATTTAATTTTTTAAAATTAAAAAATTTTAAAAATTAATTAATTTTTTAATTTTAAAATTTAATTAATTTTTAAACTTAAAAAATATTAAATTTTTTTTTTTAATTTAAAAAATTAATAAATTTTTAAATTTAAAAAAATCGTGAGCACAAACTTAAAATTTTTTAAATTAAAATATTAAATTAAATTAAAAAAAATTTAATTTTAATTTAAAAAATTTTTAAATTTAAAAAATATCTGAGCAATAGATTGTGACTTGTACCCATGAGTTTTATTTTTAAATTCGTAAGCGCGAATCATATATAATCCGTAATTCGGATGAATT
Source organism: Wohlfahrtia magnifica (assembly GCA_023159175.1). Taxonomy (NCBI): domain Eukaryota; kingdom Metazoa; phylum Arthropoda; class Insecta; order Diptera; family Sarcophagidae; genus Wohlfahrtia; species Wohlfahrtia magnifica. Next base: position 1,715,299 of record JAKWBJ010000040.1, on the reverse strand, counting down.
TCTCGTTGTCACATATAATCGTAATAATCCAGCGGCCTTGATGTGCTAGCGAGAATATACAATTATCCCAGGCTTGATGTTATCCAGATCCACTGAAACCACACCGCTAGAAATTGCATTGACAATGTCGTATAAGTACTTCGAATCGCTGGAAAATTCAATTTTTACCGGAGCAGGAAGCATATTTCTCAACGCAGCTGTCTAATTAAAAGCGGTTGACAATTATAATAAATGAGTGATAGCAATCACTAATCGGAAAAATTTCACAAGCTACGATTTGATTGCCGAATATGGTCCAGTACTGGCTAATTTATCCAAAGCTTGAAACAAATGCCGAAACAGAAATTCCTTGAAGTGTAGAAGACAAACGAACCAATGCAATGGTTTTTTAATAGCAATTCAAATCGTCGTATAATTCCACCATGTGGCCCAGTGTTTGTTGATTCACCATCAGTGCATAACCAATTAATGCATGCATTGCTATGTTTTTATCGTTGAAAAGATTATTTAATTTGGTTGTTTTGTATTCAGCCGTTTCATGTTCTAGTTTTACGTAACCAACCAATTGAGAACTTGGTTCTCTCATAATAACAAGGTGCGGTTCTTTGACCATCCTAGTATGATACTTCCCATCAGTTTTATTTCTCGGTATGGTATGGTATCATCTTTTCTACCACCGAATGAAAACGCTAACAAATTGGTATCGTCTAATCGTTTGAGAAGCACTTCTCATCTGCATTAGCGAAATTTCGATTTATCCATGATGAGAAGTTCGCCATGACGATCTTTTATTTCGAATTTTCGGTCACACATCATGTCAAAGTTAAACAACCGTATCTTTCTGTGTATTGTTAACCATTGCTTCTATCCATACCTTCTGCAACCGCGACGGTACGTATTTTGAATCATCGGGATACATTGTTGGCATTGATGACATAATTCACTCAGAGGTATGGTTCCATGGGCAAAGTCTCTTATTTTGTTCCATAGAATATGATTTTTCTTGTCATTTGGGCGATTTTTCTTGCGTCCCTACAAATCGACCCGCCGTAATATACATGTACGTTTTATATTACGCTTTTCGACTCGGTTTGCGTTCCGTTTTTTATTTTTAAATTCTTTTATTTTTGTCGTATTTTAAATTTTTTAAAATTCGGTACTCAAGAAGATTCGTTCTTAACGAACGAATGCAATTCGAGTACTCTTCCTACTCTGCCTTACCGAGGGTACCAATTTTTTATTTCTTATTTTTTTGTCTTGTTTCAAAGGTTACTTTTAAAGAGTGAAAGTCAGTAACCTAACATGTGCTTTTCATTTACCTCGGCTACTTGGCAATACAAATAAGTGCTTATTGGGGGAAAACTTAAATACCTTGGGGATTAAGGTTGGCAAAGTTTGGTTGGGTAAACTGAACAAATAAGTTTCAATTAAATAAAAATTAGAAAAAAAGAAAGGAGAGAAAAAAGTGGTACTTTATAGCTCTGGTACTACTTTCAAGCAATTTTGGCCAAAACAAATAAAAAAAATATTACTAAAACGAGTATGTATGCGTGTATGCATGTATGCAAGTATGTGTGTATGCATATGAAAACAAACACAAGCCAAAAATGTAAATGGACGAACTAATACATAAGAAAGGAGAAATATCTTTGGTATGAATGTATGTGTATAGTATGTGTAAGAATAATACTCAAATACACATGCAATTGTAATAAAAACAGGAGAGAAATAAATTTAACATAATAAAAGCTTTTTGCATTAATAGAATAGATGCCCCCAAAACACTTACGAAAACATAAGCATAAGCATACTCATACACACACACACACACACATACACTCACATACTTAAATGTATGTACTTACACATGATGAAAATTAGTTAGGCATGCAAAGACATGTTTGTAAAATATAAATAAACATGAATAACATTAATGTCATTGGTATGGAAGAGAGAAAGGGAGAGAGAGAGAGAGTGAGAGAGAGAGAGTTAAAAGAGAAAAACATAGCCTTCCTTAGGCTAAATTAACCGCAATGGCAATAACAAAATAAAAACCATTACACTCTCTTACTTCTACAAAAGCATTTGTATAATTACAAATGTATGTAGTTGCGTAGGTATGCATGTATGTATGTATGTATAGATGTGTTTAAGTGTTTGTTTGTTGTTGTTGTTTTAAGCTTAGCAATGAACGTTATTATATCGCTTCTAGTAAAAAAGGCCCATATGCTATTGCCTAAATATTATAGTTTTTAGCTGTTGTTGTTGCTGTTGTTGTTTCTAGCATCTATTTTATGACCCTGATGCCTGCATAAGTGCTTTGTTGTCCAGCGTCCCTGCTCAGTTGATGGGTAATAAAAATACGCCTCAAATGCTTTTGTTTTTTTTTTCTTTCTATATTTTACGACCAACAACAACGCATCGCCTACAAAAGCATTACAATTTCTAGGCCAAGCCATGTGATGTAAAATACCTCAACTTAGTAAAGCTTAAAACATTTCATGTTTATGGACCATACTATTCAGGCCATTTCGCATATAAATCCAACAGCAACAGCAGTAGCAGTAGCAGCGGCAGCATTGTCAGTCCAACGCGTAAGTGTTAATTCAACAACAATGAACGATAAACAATGAACAGTAACGTCTGTTGCTTGAACATGATTATTACTGTTGAGGTAAGCAAGTTTTTGCAAATGTGCCACATGGCTAACACCCACTACAAATGAAGCTGCTTTAATCACTTGTGGGTGTAGGGGTTAATATAGAAAAAAAGCAAAAAAAAAAGTTTAACTCGGTCATAAAATCTAAAAGCAATTACTAAACGAAACCATTTATGCTAAATTGGCAAAACAAAAACAAATGGATTGAGAATTTGGCTTTTAATAGTGTTCTTTAAGAACAACCATGAGGAACAACCTTAATTACAAAAACAGCATCTTAAAGTCAGAGAAATGATTCATTGCAATCCAATCAGTGAGTCGAAACAAGTTATAATGTATATAAGGGAGCCTTAACTGGTGTCTGCATAGCAAAATTGCCATGCAATCCAATACGTTTTGTGATGTAGTTCTCACACCATAGCTATTAGGAGCCCATTGAGTTGAGTTGAGAAATTGTGCACCTTGATAATATTGTTCTGAGATTCCATTCAGGTGAGTATTATAGTGAACATTTGTTTTCTCCGTCACTTCTCCACAGAACATATCGGCTTTCCACGAAACATCTATTGTTTTTTCTTCAGTTTCATTAATCAAGTCCATCTTTTCAAACTAAGAAGATGACTAATATAGTGTAGCTCACCTACACATAGTGGTCTGTCATCTGGGTGTATTTGAGTCTTCGCCGTGCGGCATACCCCACGGTGCCCCGATGGCATTGGTGATTACGATGCGTCCACCAACGCCCCCACCTATGATAATCCCGAGTGAATATATCAAGTGAATACCAATCAGAAGGCGTGCTGTTAGGATACTCATAATCTTCACACCTTGGTGAGGAGTCAGAGACTATCTATACTCCTGCGGTAATATGGTTACAGTACCCGGCTAAGAAGATGCAGCACCACACCGAGCTTACGCTCTGCATGCGCTTTAGGTCTAAACCACATGAGCACGAAGCTCGCACAAGGAAACCCAACCAACAATCGGAGAGAGATCTGAATCCCTGGGGCTTCCAATTCCCGTGGCGCCAGAATACCTCTGGCAAGGCTTAGTTAGTGTGACACGTGAGTGTAAATACAAACACGTGCCGCCTCCAGTTACAGCCTCATAACGGCCCCGGACTGGTCACCGGTAAATCTTGCTAAGCGGTACTGGCGATCCTTATTTAGCAGTGTAATTTGTTCCCAATTTAGCATTTTAATTTTTCTCCCGATCATTCATCTGATGCTTTTCATCATCGCCTGGCATAAGCTGGATGATTAGGGAGACCTTCTTTCGACGGATTTGTCTGAAGAAAAGCTGAAGTCTCTTTATTAAGCAATCAAAGCCGCATTTACATTTTTTTGTCATAACCTCTGCTGAGGTTCGAACTTGGGCCGCTGTGTTGCATGCCTGCGCTCAAACTACTACACCACGCCACCTTAATTTAGATTAAATGGCGAGATAAACATTAAAACAATTGCCTGTTCCAAATTGTATTTCACCTTGTTTTGATTGTGTGTAGTGGTGAAGAACCGTGCTAAGTGCTGGTGGATACTTTTAATTGTAATTTTTTTTTAGTTGGTTTCGTTTTTCTCCTGATCATTCGTCTGATGATTGTCCTCTTCACCAGAGGTAAGCTGGAGGGCTTCTTTTAGATGGATTTATCTGGAGGCGGTTGAAGTCTTTTATTAAACAATCGAAATCGCCATTAAATTTTTTTTGCTATGTTCCCTGCTGGGGATTCGAAGCTGGACTGCTTGTGTTGTATGTGTGTAATCTAACCACTATACAGCGCCAACCGTAGGCTAATTAGGTTTATATTCCTTGATTGGAACAGATGGCGAAAACCAGCCCGACAGTCTAAAGGACCTGGCTAACATCAGGTCAGTTAAGGATCGTGAGCTCCAATCTGTCAGTGAGAAAGGGAAAGTCCTTTGTAATAAGTCCCGCTGTGAGAGAGTCGGACACTGGAAAATAAAGTGGACCACAGTCTCCTCCTCTTCAGCCGATCCACTGCCACGACAAAAGTCATTTGCAGGTAAGCGCAGATTTTGTAAGTGCCTACTCAGGACGCAATGACCCGTAAGGATGGATACAACACAGAAGATGCTCCGACGGTACAGTTTGAACAGGTAATTGTATCCAACACGGGCAAGGTGAGTCTGACAATAAAGCAAGAGTCACTTCTCGTCCAGGGTTTTGTAGCGTCCAACATATACTTCCGCCTGATCGCCAGTTTAACGGAGGTAAGAGGCACATTAGAGTGATTCGAAAAGGAAAAAAAAATTTACCAGTCATCGCCTAGGATTAAAGATAATTTAAAAAAAAATACCAAAAATATTTATTTAATATTTTTGCCACGCCTACAAATATCGTCGTTTTAGTATTATATTCAGTGTGTCGCCATTTTTTGTCCGATCATGACATTTTGTATACCGGTGTTCATGGCTCTGTGAGGGCTACATTTCTGTCTTTAAATAAATAAATGAATATTAATAAAGCCGGGCGACTAGAATTTCTAGAACTTTTTTTTGTATAGAAATCGAACCACTCTAAGGCATACCCAACCTCAAGTGAAGACAAATGTCTGGAAAAAGTGTGCATGCCATAGCAAGCTCATCAGCAGCACAGTTAACCGGGATGTCACTGTGACCAAGAGCCCAGATGAGGTGTACACAAAACTGTCGTGATAACGCTACAAGAGAATAACAGCAGTCACTGACCAGCTTAGAGTTGAAGTTCCCACCCGAAACAGATATGATTGGCAATTTTAAAAGATGCTTGACGTCTAATGAAAAAGACTATCAGCGAATATGTGATACCAAGTATCGTTTTATGCCAACTTAAACTTCAGTTTAACTTTGTTAACATTTAAATCAAGGATGTGGCCTGTTCTGAAATTCAGTATGTCCATCAGTGCTTCCTGTGATTTTCCCATTATATCCTCTCGGCTGCTGAAAAGCGTTCCCCGTAATGGCTTTTCAACTCGATTGATCAGAAAGAAATCCCAGGGAGCCAAATCAGGTGAATTCAGTGGCGGTTGGATGGTATTTGTTGCACATTTCGTCAACAAATTTCGAATAATGATGGCACTGTGCAACGATGCCTTACATTGGTGCAAAATCTACAAGTTCTCTGCCCACAATTCTAGTCTCTTTCGGCGAAACAATACTCTTTGTTTACTGTGTAGCCTTCTGGCAAAAGTTCGTGATGCACTACATCGTTGTAATCCATGAAAACTGTGAGCATTGCACTCATTTCATTTTGTGAACGCCATTCACTTGCCTGATATCTGGATTGTGAGTTGTACTCATAAACTCACACCTCTTCTTCCGTAATGATCGTTTTGGTGAATGTGGGGTTGGTTTCAGCCTCGAAAATCATGTCTTTTGCGACCTCATAAAATTGAGGTCTTTGCTGCTACACGACGGCAAACCAAATCATTAATCAAAATATCTTGAACGGATCCGTTATCACTCTGATGGTTAATTTGTGGTAATTGACCAACATTTCTTTTACTTTTTCAATGTTTTCGTCGGTTTTCGATGTCGATGGTCTGCCACTGCGTTCATTATCTTCGATTGACTCACGACAACTTTTGAACCACTCGTGCCATTGGAAAACGACCGTTTTCTTTACAGAATCGTTGCCGAAACACTCTTCCATTATTTCCAACGTTCGCTCATTTAATACAAGTTCTTTGATGCAAATTTAAATCCGTTTCTAAACTTGTAAAAAGTCGCCAACACACATAGACATAAATGTGCTCTTGGCTACGTAGTTTTTGCAAATGTTAAGCTATGAGGCTAAGATTTAGCGGGTATATCAACAACAGATGTACTAACTTAACAAAAAAAACTGAAATCGGATTTTTGTTCAAGGTGGCCTATATATTAATTCCCATAACATTTCATGAGGGAGCAAGGGGACTTCTCTCATTCAATGAACTGCACCTGAAGCTATTTTAGACTCATTTGAATAGAGCAATAAAGCTGCTTTAAAGCGCTAAATGGGATGCATTCACGAAAAGGCTCTACATTTTTACAAAAACCTAAAAGACTTTCTTCAAATCAATATCAAAAATAAGTTTAAAAATATTAAACCACTTTAAGACGGCCTTTAAATTTGGCAATAAAGTGCCCATACACTTCTTACTATAAATAAAACTACAAAATGAAAAATTTCTCTCTTATTCTCTCTTCAAAGAAATACTTGTGCAGCAAAACAAAAAAACAAATATAGAAACGAACAAAAACAAAAATCAAATGAAAATAAATATGGTATTTGGTCTCTCACAAAAAAGGTGTCAATTTTCACGCCTCAAATACGCAATTTGTTATTTCTAACTTTCTTTAGAGAAAGTTCGATATTTGTTTCCATCATCCATCCTTCCCTCCCTCTCTCTCACACACACTTTTGCTTTTTATAAATAGCAGCAATAGCAACAGCAACAGCAACAACAAAACAAAATGTTTATTAACAACGCAATTGTTTGATTTCGTGTCCATGAATTCACTTAAAAAGAAACTACGCACATACCCGCATACATGCACATGAATTTAAGAGAATTTCTTTTCTTTTTCGCTTCTTTAACACTCCGACAAACACTCTCACTTTACAAAGCATTAAAAGGAAATACTCATACGCACACGCATACATGCACACATACATTAAAACATGATTTTATTGCCAAAATTGTTTTCCTTTTAAAGTGAAAAGTTCAAGTGAATCTGTTTAAAAAAAAAAACGAACCAAAAGCACGAGAGTGAAAGTTTATAAAGAAGATATTAAACGAGTGTAAAGGAGAAGTTTAAAGAGAAAAAAGAATGTGAAAATCACTTCACTTTGTAATTTAATATATCAAATATTAAGTGATTTTTTTCTTATTATTATTTTTGTTGTTGTTGTTGTTGTTTCAACAACAATATATTCTGTCCTCTTTCGATTTCTTTTTTTATTTCTCTCAAAGTAGCACAGCTTTGGCAAGCAGTAAAACAACAACAGATGTTTCGCTGAGTGGTCGGTATGTTAACACGATGTTGTAGAACTCTATACAAATCATCTATGAGTACATCTAAGAATATCCGTTTGTAAACCAAGGATAGGTTTCTTAGCATAAACAAGAAACGATCGCTTTTTAATTTAATTTTTATCTTGCAATGCTGGTGCGAACCACCATGGTAGTCGGTGCTGGTGTATCATTACATTAATCTTCTCCTGTATTAGCTTTATAATGCTTTATAATGCTGTATAATGCTTAAGTAAAAGGTGGTTCAACCAAAACGCATGATTATCTTAATATTTTTTGTTATGATAGAAAAATTTATGAAGATTATGTGTGAAAAAAATAGAGGCCAAATGCTAGCCAAGGCTTCGGCAGCATACATCTAACCGTCGGTCCATATTTTCAATAAATCTGCCCCATAATTGAGGTTCAATATCGTTTATGTACCGACATTTCTTATCCTTTAGCTCTTGAATTGTTCTTGGCTTATTGAAGTACACTTTACTTTTAAATATTCCCAGAGAAAGAACTCCAGCAGTGTCAAATCGCATGCTTGTGGTGGCCAATTAATATCCCTACGACATAAGTTAACTCAGTCATAGAATTTCTTGCGCAAAAGAACCATTGTTCCGTAGGTTTTGTAGCAAGTGGCACCATTCTGTTGGAACCACATATCTTGCAGGTACATATTGTCAATTTCTGGCCACAAGAAGTCCGTTCTCATCTCGCGATAGCGAACACCATTCACGGCAACTGCTTGGCCGACTTTGTTTTTGTAGAAATAAGGCCCAATAATGCTACTAAATGCATAACGAGCTGCGCAAGCATGCTTAAGTGTTTTCACATTTTCTACAGACCCGGTTTGCTGAAACTTGTGCACAATTCTCCCCACATTTGCTCGAGTATGTTGACCAAAAAAGTCAAGAAGTTCATGAAATGCATTTTTATTTGAACGCTCATCTCTCTCTACCTCTCCATTTGTCAAACAATAAAACAATGAAATGTCAAATTAAGTTGGGCAAAAAACTTGACGTGTAGGTGTGATTCACAATTAAAGGCGTGCATTATGCTTGGACCACCTTGTTTTTTTTTCTTTTTCTCCGTCACTCCTCTAGGGAGCATATTGGCTTTCCACAAAGCATCTATTGCTTTGTTTTCAGTTTCTTTAATCAATTTGATATTTCAAGCTAAGTAGACGATTAATCCGCTGTAGCTTCCTCCATATGATTTTTTTTTTAGGTAGTGGTGAAGATCCTTGCTAATTGGTGGTGATCTTGACTTGAGCATTATAATTTTTTTCCGAGTAGATGGCGTGTTTTTCCTGATTATTCGTCTGATGTTTGTCATCATCGCCAGTGGTATGCGAGAAGGGTCAGGAGGGCTTTTTTCTCTATTATTTTTTTAGGTGGAGTGGTCTTTAGGGAAGAGAAATTGAAGCCCTTTTTTATTATTAAACTTTCGGAACCACAATTAAACTTTTTCTTCGTCATATCCTCTGCTGGACCTCGACCGTGGGTCGTTTGTGTTGTTATGCGTGCGCTCTAGCCACTACCCTACGCCACACCCAAAAGCTGTTTATCGTTCATAATCTCCAGCATGAAAGCAACTGTTACACTGGCCGTTTGATTTATTTCAACATAATTTTTGGTACACTTTGTTCCTTATGATCAAATTGTTTAATATTGTAAATCCAGACCTCAAGCGTGACTTTTAGAAAATACCACAGTATGACTCATAAATAGCCGGTGGTTGCATCACTCAGACACTATATAGTCCAATGTAATCAGCTTAGAAAAAAGAGGAAAATAAATCAATTGAAAGAGTAGAAAGAAAGAAAGAGAGGACAGCCGCCAAGATGCGAGCAGTCTTCCACAAAGGAGAAGACCTAATTAGATGCACGTTCAGGCCCATATCAAAACCAATTGAGGTCCTTAGTAAACTGAAGAATAGACAAACGCTGACCGAAAGTGAGGTAATAGTTTCAAGCGTTTATATTGCTTCTCATTTCCAAACAGTCTACAATAATCAGTAATGCTTTTCTCTTATTTACAAGTCATTTATCGTATACTGCAGCGGCTCGTAATGAAGCCTGTAGCCAGCTACAGTTCCTTTATGCTCAAGATGTCCGGATGGACCCTGAACACTGCAACTTGGCTCATTGCACCAAATTTGACCAGTTCTTCGCAAATGCAGAGGCATAACAGCGGTAGCATGAGTTGGCTGATTGCTCGATCGGCGGTTTTGCCGAATTTTTTCGAGAACATTTTCGGGTGTATGGGGTTGCATCTCGGCAATAGCATCACGAATGTTGGCCTCAAAATGCTCAATTGTCTCTGATTGGTCGGCATAACACTTGTCTTTAACGACGTTCCGCAGAAAATAATCCAAAGGTGTCAAATTGCAGCTTTTTAGAGGCCAACTGACATCACCAAAAACACAAAAAAATCGGTTATCATGGTGCGATAGATGCCTACATTGACCGTAATGGTTGCGTTGTCCTCATTTTCAAAGAAATATGGGCCAATGATGACTTTGCTCCACAAGCCGCACCAAACAGTCAATCGTAATGGGTGCATTGGCTTCTGTAAGACCACGTTTCGGTTTTCTGAGCCTCAAATACTGTAATTTTGCTTGTTAAAGTACTCACCAAGATGAACGACATTTTCGTGCAATCTCCGAAAATGTAATAAATTCCAACGTTGCTCAAGCGTAAATCGATTCATTTGTGACAGAATAAATAGAATGACATAAGTATTGCCAGATTCGAAAAAACCGCTGGTTCAAATTTTAATCAATATATGACCCACCCGATATTTACAAAGATCCTCACTGGCTCACGAACCTTTTGTTACTTCCACTTTCCCAGCCAACAGTCCGGAGTTGCTTGGAACAGAAGCTGGCAGTAGCATTCATGCTACTAAGCCTAACAGGAGGTACGAGTATTCTGATACTACGAGAGTCGGGAGCCATAGAGATCTTAGTCCCTGCCTGACTTTGGTGTGGCCACTTATGGCAGCAACGTGGTGGCTGTGGTTTTAAGTCTAAATCGCAGGGTGAGTGTGAGTCGGTATGCTTATACACTCTTAACTGCGTGCCGTGGCTTATAGATAGGCTGGAATTTAGAAAGTCTTCAACACTTCACCAAGCTGTGAAGGTTTGTGTCCAACGCGCTTCTGAATTTGGTATTCACTGGTGATTTACGCAGTAGTAGACGTATTATTAACTCGTGCCTCGGTCACCGTGGGGTATGCTAGAGTGGTGATACTCACGTAAAAGTCTGGAATACTTGTCACTTCCACTGCCCTCCCTCCTAATTACAAATACTTCAGCCTGGAAAACACTGTCGTTCAACATATGTGAGTGCCTAAAGTCGAGTTGCGCGCAGTAAACGCCGGCTATATTATCTTCTTTCTGTATGTCCATAATAAGCATCCCTACAAAAGCCCAGTTTACTGAGACTTAAGGTAAAGTGAATTTAAATATACAAAAGGGCATATCTTCAAACATCATAGTCAGGGCCGATCTGACTCATAAATTTGTATTTTTACGATAATGTCAGTGTTATTGCTCAAGTGTAAAATAATAATTTATTGCGCATTTCTTAAGATTTTCAATTATATTTTTTCTAAAAAGTGATCTTTAAAATGAAATCAGTTTTTAAGTTATAACGCTTTTTCAGGAGTGGCGTGGTATAGTGGTTAGATCGAACGCGTAACAACACTGGGTCACATGACAAAAAAATTATTTGTGATTTCGAGTGCTTAAAGAGGCTTCAAGAGGCTTCCCTCCTGACAACTTTATCTAAAAAAATGAAGATAATTCCCCTCCGATCATCCTGCTTATCTCTGGCGATAATATCAAACATCCAACGAATGATCTGGAAAAAACGCCATCTACTGTGAGAAAAATATAATGCCAAAGTAAAGATCACCACCAATTAGCAAGGATATTCACCACTACGCAAAATTATATGGAGGAAGCTACGGTGGATTAATCATCTACTTAATTTGAAAGATCAAATTTATCAAAGAAACTGAAACAAAGCAAGGGATGCTTTGTGGAAAGCCAAAATATGCTCCTCAGAGGAGTGACAGAATTTTTTTTTTTTTAATGAGAAACTCATATTTTTAGTATTTGATGGAGCTTTATGTGTATTTTTGTTATTTTGTTTAATTTTTAGTTGCCAGTAAACAAATCGGTACATTGAATAGTAAATTTAAGCAACAATGTCTCTAATATTTGCGAGAATTACTTAAAGTCTTAAAATATTGCGAAAATTTTTAATTATTTAATGAAACTTCTCAAAGAAAATCCACATTTCGCTTAAGTTATCAATTTTTTTTGTTTTTTAATTTTTAAATTTCTATTTAAGTTCGTTAATTTAATTTTTTGTAAGAAAACGACTGCATTAAACTATAAATAATTCCCTTGCAAATGAAAGTGATCTTATGAAAATTTGTTTCCCCATTGAATTCATCAAAAAAAAAAAAAAGAGTTGAAACAAGCCGAAGAGTGTCCTCAAAACCCATAACTTTTGCTATAAATGTCATGTGTAAAAAAAAAATACAAATAAAAACGAAATGAAAATGTTCTTATGATTGCAGTAGTAGTGGTGAACAGAGTTGAGAGAGAGAGAGAGAGAGAGAGAGAGAGAGGTAGGGAAAGTATAATACTTACTTATATAACAGTAGTGATAGCTGTTGTTGTTGTTATTGTTGTAGTGCAATAATTTTCTCCAACTACTTGACAAGTTGTGTGAATTTTATTAAGTGACTGAAAAAACATAAATAAGTATAATTATAAAATTACTCAAGTGCATACATACATACATATGTACGTATACACATTAAAAACACACACACACACGCGCACATACATTAAAACTTAAACAGCCAGACGTATGTACTTGTATAGCTAGAAACCACATAAACAACTTATAAATGCACTCACACTCACATTCAGCCTCAGCCTCAGCCTCAGCCTCAGCCTCTTTCTGTAGCCTAGGCGAACTCAAATGCAAGCACACACACACATGCTTTCTCGTGCCTTAATATTTCGTTTATACACTTGCAGTCACTTTAACTAGCAGACACATAATGGTCTTTAATTTTTTTTTAAACCTATACATACATAAGTAAGCACATACATCTCTTGCCTGATGTTTAGGTGTATATGTGTGTCACTTTGGGCACTTGTACAGTATTTATAAACCAAATGAATGTTAAATAACATACATACACATGCATACACATGCCTATATACATAAAATTATACATTTAATTTATGTATTTTGAGGTATGATTTCTATTTTCTTGCTTTCGTTGTAGCACACACACACACACACACATACACACACAGACATCTTGTTATTTATTTATATTTAACATATCGTATAGTACACTACCCCATAATATTATACATACATATGTATGTATGTATGTTACATCTGCATTACTATGCAAATATTCATTTATTCTGTATGTGGTTTTTCCTTTAGTAATGAATGAGGCATGGCAGGGTTGGGATTGTGTTTTTCCTTTTTTTCACTACATTTGTGTCTCTAGAAATGTAAATTGTTTTCTCTTCGCTCAACTATTAAATAATTTAATATGAAATTTAAATAAAATAAAACAGAACAGAACAGAACAGAACATAACACAAAACAACTTAAATGACGTATAACAAATGGCACATGTGCTTACAAAAAATCAAAAAAGAGACTAAAATTGTGATTTGCAATGAAAACAAAAGTTATAATGAAAGCTTTTTATTTTCTAGGTTAGTATACCAATAATACAGAAAAAAAATCCCATAAAGAACTTGGTTCTCTTTTTTAAATTAAAATTTATTAAGTATTTTAAAGACTTAACTAGTTTAAGACAAGTTCGAGGCCGAAAAATGTAGGATCGTAATATAATTATAAAACATACAGGGTGGGAAAATTTGAGGTTAGGAAGTCAATTGGCTTAAAAACAAATTTCTTTTATTAAATTTACAGTCTGATTCATGTCAATACAAAATAGAAATATGGGAATTAATAATGGAATGTGAAGTCGGGCAAATGTCCTCCTCTAGCACGTCGGCAGACCTCTGCTCTCTTCACAAAATTTTCAACTAAATTTAGCAACAAAGCCTCGCTTATTTCGTCAAAGTAACGCCGAATTTCATTTTTCAGAGTTGTCAGTTGTTTGTGATTTGTTAACGTAAGCTCGGTCTCTCAAATGGACACAGAGAAAATAATCCAGCAGAGTTAAATCACCAGAACGAGGCGGCCAATTGACACCGCCAAATCGAGAAATGCAATAACTGTATTGTTTGGCTGGCTGTGCGGCTGTGGCGCTGTCCTGCTGATACCAAAGGTCACTAATAACAACATTAGCCAATTGTGGCCACAAAAAATGTGTTATCACGGTTTGGTAGCGCAGAGAATTCTCGGTGATGGCGTTTCTTTGCTCATTTTTCTAAAGATACGTCACTTTCTTTGGATATAATGGTTTCTGAGGACTGTTTGTGGATTTTGTGAGCCCCATATGCTACAATTTTGTTTGTTTACATAACCGCCTAATTGAAAATGGGCCTCATCACTAAAGATGATTTTGTTGAAAGATGCGTTGTTTTCGCTTTCGATGAAAGTAATGGTCGGCTGGCTTTAATTCCTGAACGTGTTGAACTTTATAAGCGTGAAGATGAATATCTTTATGCAAAATGTTGTGCAAAGTTTCTCAGATGATGCCAAATTGCTCATTCTCAACACTTTGCTGTACAGCGGTTATGCTTGCATCACTACGGCCACTAGCCATTACCATGAGTTTCGAAGGAGCCTGATTACGAGTAAAATTTTCGTCGTTTTGTCTGTTCAAAAAAGAGGGATCACATGGAGTCTCTCACGCTAACTCGAAAACTTGGACTATGAAGATGACATTTGTCTACTCTCGCATAAGTTTTCTAATATACAGTCGAAACTGGAGGACCTAGTAAGATTGGCTTGTAGTGTTGGACTTGAAATAAACATCAAGAAAACCAAGGCCATGAGAATAAACAATAGGAGCACAGAAAACATCATGCTACAGGGGCAACCAGTCGAGTATGTAGATAGCTTCTACTATCTAGGAAGTACATTGACTAAAAATGCTGGCGCAGAAACAGACTTTGATACCAAGCTCAATGAAGCGCTAGTGGCATTTGAACGACTGCCGTCAGTATGGACAATCTCACATATGTCCAGCAGACTGAGCTCAGAATATTCAAGGTATGAGTTAAATCAGTACTGCTGTATGGCAGTGAAGCCTGGATTGTATCAAATAACATCACACAGAAACTCCAGTTATTCATTAAAGAGTGCCTCAGAATCACATGCAGAATGTTCTGGCCTAACACCATAAGTTACAAAGAACTGTGGAACATGAGTAATGAGGAACACATACTAAAGCAGATAAAGAAAAGAAAGTGTCCAGACAGACTAAGCTCAGAATATTCAAGGCATGAGTTAAATCAGTACTGCTGTATGGCAGTGAAGCCTGGATTGTATCAAATAACATCACACAGAAACTCCAGTTATTCATTAAAGAGTGCCTCAGAATCACATGCAGAATGTTCTGGCCTAACACCATAAGTTACAAAGAACTGTGGAACATGAGTAATGAGGAACACATACTAAAGCAGATAAAGAAAAGAAAGTGGGGATAGATTGGTCACACCATCTGAAAAAGTCCAGAGAATATTACCAGAATGTCACTCGAGTGGATCCTTCAAAGCTCAAAAAATCTGAAGACGCACAGTTATTCAAGAACTGAGACAGAACAACCTAACCTGGAAGGAGGTAAAGTCAACAGCAGTAAACCGTGTTAGATGGAGATGCTTTGTGGAAGCCAAGGCAAGCTTCCAAGAGGAGTGAAGGGAAAAAAGCAGCAAAATTTTTACCATTTTTATAGTAAAACTTTCACAGTTAAAATTCTTTGTTCCAGAGCGTGGCGTTCCATGATTAAAATTTCCGAATTTTTTATTAAATAAGTGTTAAAGGTTAACAGTTCAATTCTTGACATTTCGTCATTTGACAGTCAATTTGTATTCTAATAATTCTAATTTTAATAAAAATATTTTTATTTCAGTTTATTGCAAATAGGTTCCGATTAAAAATAAATAAAATTTTATCGAGCAAGTGAACCCACTATTGGCTTGGTAGGCTCCCGATCATTTTACAGAGTTATCAATCAATAAACTATGGTCAATGGTTGATATCTGCTCGATAATGTTGGTTTTAAACTCTTGAACTATAAAGGGATTATTGTTGTACCCTTTTGATTGCAAAAAACCCCACAAAAAGATCTACTGGATGTCAAGTCGCACGATCTTGGTGATCAATTTACTTCTCCTTTGCGAGAAATAATGTAATTTTCGAACTTTTCTTTCAAAAGATGCATTATTTTTATTGCTGTGTGCTTTTAAAACCACATATTCTCTACGTCTAAATCATCAGTTTGCCGACACAAAAAGCTTTGGATCATCTCCCCTTAGCGAGATCCATTGACCGTAAAGCATTTCCAGTTTCATTGTCAAAAAAAAAAAAATAATAATAATTCGATGATTCCTCCAAACTACAAACCACACCAGACTGTAATTTTTTAATTATTCTTTGTATGAATTAAGATGCACAAGGCGTATGAGTAATATTTAATACAAAAAGTGTTAAAAAGCAATCATACGCCCCATATAAATACATCATTTTCATGTATATGCTTTGAATACAAAATGTGTATATTTTCTGTTAAATCACTGCTTTTTTGTAATATTTTACAACATAAATCTCTGTAAGTACTTTAAAAAATTCTATAAAAATATGATATTTCTTCTGATGCTACAAAGTTAAATGGAAATCTTTTACTTCAACGTTATGATTTTACTCTCTTTTTTGTTAATAAAAGAAAAGAATAGCATATCAGATGGAACTGTAAAGCTTTATTAAAATATTAAGACAATATTTTTTATTTTTGTTTTCACTTTTAATGTATTCATACACAATTTTCTTTCTTTTATTTTCTAATAAAGCTGAACCAAAGTAAAGCGTCATTTTATTAAAAAAAAAGCGAGAGAATTTAAAAGAAAAATTCTGAAGAAGAATAATATATTGCGCGAATTTATTAAGCAGTTGGTTGTTTAGCCACACATAGTGTTACATAAACTTGGTTAATAATTTTTCTTTCTTTTTTTTTTTTTTTTTTTTTGTTTGTAATTTTTAATAAAATCGTTTTTTATGTCGTTTTCTTTAGTCCTTGTTATTTTGTGTAACTTGAGCTTGATTCAAATAACTTGGCATTGTCTTACATACATATACTCACTCCCACATTACTTAGCGAGTCTTTCAATTTATAAAAAAAAATGAAAAATAAAGGGAAAATGTTCAAAAAGGGAAATGTGTTAGGCTCCACGAAGAGCTGCCAAATTTATTATAATAACTAATGTTAAAAATTCACTGCTAAATGTTTAGATAAATAAATTCATAATATAAATAAGGGTAAGAGCTATTCAAAAATTTAAAAATTAATTTTTATATGAAACCAATTTGAACTTCTATACTTACCAGTAAATGTCTGCCTACAAGCCCACTATGTCTATGATAATGCCAAAAAATTGCACTACAACAGCTCATAATAATTTAAAATTAATTTTTTTTTTAAATACATACATACATAATTGCTTTTTACAAGCCGTTTTCCAGGCACTTCGCCAATTGGTCACACTTAGAGTGGGCAGGGCTTCCTAGGCCTGATCTCCCCACGTAGACAAAGGCGTCCCCTACGTCGATGCCTACTGACCTCCACATCGATAATTCTTCTCGCTGTGGTATCTGCTTCCATTCGAACTATATGTTCTAGCCAGCGTAGCCGCTGGATGTTAATTCGCTTTAGCTGGTAGTGCTCATGGCTAGTTCGAATATAGATCTGACGTAGAAATTTTCTCTCGAATACACTAATTTGAGGTTAGGAAGTAAATTGGCTTAAAAACAAAAGTTTTTTTATTTCTTTTGACAGATTCAGTTTTATTCATATCAATATAAATGTCCACCAAATGTCGACATTCTGAGGACGAGAGAGACTTGTAGTGTGTCAATTTCATCCCGCGAGTACTACTCCATCCACAATTCTGGTCTCTCATAGCGCCCAAATAATACTCTATGCTTATTGTCTGGCCTTCTGGTAAAAATTCATTTTACCCTACACCGTTGTAATCCATGAAAACTGTGAACATTGCTTTCTTATTTGACTTAAAATGGTCTCGGCTCATTTGGTGAACGCCATTCCTTTGCCTGATGTCTGGATTGCCTGTCGTACTCATAAACCCACGTCTCGTCTTCAGTAATGATCTATTTGATGCATGAGAAAACGGCTTCAGCCTCGCAAATCATATCTTTTACGACCTTAACACGGTCTCCAACCAACTTTGCCGCTACACGACGTAAACCCACATCATTAACCAAAAGGTCTTGAACGGCTCCATAGGCAATTTTCAAGTCTTCCGCTATCTTTCTGATACTTAATTTGCTTTTATTGACCAGCATTTCTTTCACTTTACCATTGTTAACGTCGGTTTTCGATGTCAATGATCTGTTACTGCGTTCATCATCTTCGATTGACTCACGACCACTTTTGAACCGCTCTTGCTACTGGCTTTGGAGAATCATGCCGAAACACTTTTCTAACATTTCCAATGTTCGTGCACCATTAAATCCGTGTACATTTGGCTACGGGACGCTAAGATTTCGCGGGAATATCAACAACACATGTACCAACTTAACAAAGACTCAAATTGGAAAAATGCGACCGACACACGGGGGAAAAATTCGAAGTTTAAATTAATATTTTCAGCCACTCTTATGGTTAGTATTTTGGAATCTTGCGGCACAGAATGGATGAAATAAATCTTTTTTCTTTAAGTTAATTTAGTAGAACGGCCAGAACAAGGTTTTGATAAGAGGTTCCTCTTAAGAGTTGATGACTCTATATATAGAGAAGTGCATTATCTCTACATTTTCTACTTCTCTGAAACATTTTTTCTTGCTTTACATTCTTCTTCAATACAATTTTTTTTATTATATTTAAGAGAGATTTAGGACAAGAGGGGACGTATTACAAGATCAATTCGTTGAAATACGGTGTCCTGAATGTAATAAAAGTTTTGTTTGGCTAGTGAAATACGAAATTTAATATTTTATTTATCATTTCTGATCTAAAATATGGCCATAAATTTTAATTAAAAAAAAAAAAACTCTTTAATTCCTATCCCCTTTAGCACCCTTAATTATCATGGGTTTTATTATTATTTCAGTTCATTAGTATTTTAGCAGCCCTGTTTCTTTCAATTTAATATTTTTTATCTAAATTTTGCGTTCAATTTTGTTTCGCTGGTGGTATTTTTTTTAAGTTTATTTTTGTGCATTTTATTATAAATTCTTTGCTGGTTTTTAATTTATTTTTTATTTTTTTATTTTTCGTTTTGCTTTTTTTTCGGTCTTATTTTGATGATATTATTTTATAAGTGAGGGTATGATTATGGTTTTATAGCTAAAATTGCCTACGCACACAATTCTTCCTGTTGAGATAATTAAATATAAATGTCCTGCGGTGTGTCTGCGCCACATAATAATACCAGTAGCCATCATAGCAGCAGTGGTAGAGAGAGAGAGAGAGAGAGAGAGGGAGAGATAGAGGCCAGCAAAGCACAGGCTGCAGCTAGTAAAACAGTGACGAAAAAAAAATCACCAGAAAAACCGCAACATATTGTGTTAAATGTTTTAGAAATGAAAAAAAGAAAAGCAGTTTTTTCATTAACGTTTTTCGTATTACAACCGGCAAAAATACAAAAAACAAACAAAAAAATCAAAAAAATTAAAATTTTTCATAGCAAAGGAAAAAAAATTACTACTTTTAAAATAAACCCGCGTTAACTTTCAAGACAACAATGTTCTTGTTAACTATGGTCTACTACGGAATAGCTAACGAATTAAAAATTCAATTTAAGCAGTGCTTGCACCAAAAATAACAATAAAAACCAGGCAATTGCTGTTCATTCAGAGCGATAAACCAATACTACCATATTTTTCATGTACAGGGTGTCCGCCAGGAAGGTATACTACTTTGTTTTGCCGCCATTTTGCTAAACATTTGTTTTGATAGTTCATATTTGGCAGTCGTGGAGTAGAGTCGTGGCAAATTTATTATGGAAAAATATTCATTAAACCAACGTGTTTTAATCGCTCAAACATTTTATCAAAATCAATCATCGATTTTCATGAAAAAATCATAATGAGTGACAAGGCACTTTTTTTTGTTTTTTATGAGACCAGCACCCAGGGGATGGCCCCTACTCATGCAGTGCATTATGCTAGTACTAGGAAAATAGGTTATTGGAAGGAGGACAGAGGGAGTAGTGTTCATGGATGTTAGATTTAAATTTACTCATGTCGTAAGTGGCAGAAAAGACTTTCGCTGGAAGATTATTCCACAACCGAACAGTGCGACCAAAGAACGAATTCTCCCTATAATGCGTTGTGCGATTTGCTGGACAATCGACTACAAAGGGATGCGCTCTACGAGAAATACGTGTACTACGTAAAAATATATGATTTTTGGGAATTAATTCCTTAATTTCGTTAAAATCATTCCGTTATAGTACCGATAGAACAATGAAACACACGCCACATTGCGACAGTGCTCCAATGTATTGATAGAGTTGGCTACCCTACCGTCATTGATGAGCATCTTCGCACTCTTCTGTACGCGGTCGAGAAGCTCCAAAATAGACTTTGAAGCACCGGCCCATACATGAGAGTTGTATTCCATTTTGGGTCGGATATAGGTCTTGTAGCTATTAAGGAGATCAGGTGGAGTGAAGTATTTCTTGCACCGTCTCAAAAAACCAAGGCACTTGAATGCTTCTTTCGACACTTGAAATATGTGATAATTCCAACGAACGTCACAGTGAATTCTCATGCCCAGAACATCAAGAGCATCTGATTCCTCAATATGCACATTACCCTTTGACACAGATGACAGCACACCAGCACGTCTGTGTGTTAAAAGACAACATTGAGTCTTATGTGCATTAAAATCGACCCTGTTTGCACGATCCCACTCGGAGACCTTCACCAGGTCACTTGTGAGTGTGACGTTCATATTCATCCTTCTCGCCCCAACCTCCAAAAGGCTCGGTCTACGGTCAAAAGAATATGAGTGACAAATGTTGCTGTCATCCGCAAAAGAGTAGATAGGATTAGAAGTGAGAAGAAAGTCGTTAAGAAATATTAGAAAAAGAGTAGGAGAAAGAACAGAGCCTTGCGGTACCCCTGAATGGCAGTGGTTGAACGCTCTCCGGCAAGTGAGAATTACTTGCAAACATTTCGGCCAAAAAGTTTGTCTTTTCAACCTGGTTCGTGAATGTTTGGTCATTCTTTATAAGAGCAGGAACCGAACTAGCGTTGTTCCTCAGCCTTTTAACGAATTTTCATTTGAATGGTTATGTGAATAAACAGAATAGTCGGTTCTGGGCACTGGAAAAGCCTCAAATTATTCATCAGTTACCTTTGCATTCATTTAAAGTGACATTCTGATGTGTAGTTTGGTCAGAAGAAACTAACTTCTTTGAAACTGAAAACGGCGTAACGCTAACTATCAATGGGTATCGATATCGTAATATGATTGAAAACTTTTTAACGCCACAACTGCATGCTTTGAACTTGACTAACATGTGGTTTCAACAAGACGGTGCCACATTGCAGACAACCAGGATTACAATGGAATTACTGCGAGACCTCTTTCTACAACGAATTATTTTAAGGAATGGTAATGTTGATTGGCCTCCACGGTTGCCTGATTTGACTACTCCGGACTTCTTTTTGTGGGGATATCTGAAAAACAAAGTTTATGCCAGCAGACCAGAAACGCTGGAGCAACTCAAACAATACATTTGTAATGAAATTAATGAAATACCGCGTAAAAAGTGTGAGAATGTAATGACAAATGTGTTCAAAAGGGCTTGCATTTGTGAGGCTAACAGAGGCGGGCATTTATCTGATATTGTATTCCATACATAATCGATATAAGATCCATTCTCTTTCATATAATCAAAAATTATAAACAAACAAAACAGTTAGTATACCTTCCCGGCGGACACCCTGTATAATTTGGTATGAAAAAGATATCCACGCTTTGAGTAGCGTCATTCGCCTATTCCCTCAACACTGTTCAATGATGACATTTTGCAAAAACCGATGATCTTGTCATATCGGATCATAGGATGTAAACATATTGTAGAGTATGCCAAATGCTCTTGATATAAAATTAAAGGGGTTGACCTTAAACCCTGATATGAGGCTGATTGTACAATTCACGAGTCGTAAGAATCTAGAACTCACTAAGCCGACAATAAGTGGCTCGACTATCTAATTTTCGGAGTGAAATATCTGAGGATTACCTTGGATAGGTCTCGCACATGTGCAAAATTCTTGTCGTATGTTACGAACAAGCCGATCGGGGTATATTAAGTCTGTTAGCGCTTCTATAGTAAAACGTGTGGGCTAAGGTATTGACTCCTGGGCTTTGATAAATATTGAAGATTATCGGTGTATGTTCTGCACGACTTATGCCGAGACTTTTGAATACCTGAGTGCCCGCTTATTTGGGCTCAGAGAATAAAGTTCCTAGAGCATGCTGTCAGCAAATAGGTTAACTCTGACTTCAATCGTAGCCTCAATCTAGATCTAGAAAGATCTTTTATGCCAAACTTTTCGGGGTCAGACCCGCCAACGCCATAGCCGACTGCGGTAGAAATACTATCGAGTCAATACCCCAGTCCGGTCAGACTGGAGGCGCCAATCTGAACAGTTTCAAGCAACATCTCCAACGGATAGTCAACGGACCTGTTCAGGCCCAATAAAGGATTGCATAAAAGTTCGTTTCCGAATGTTTGCTAAAGCGACGCAGTCACAGAGAATATGCTGTGTCGTCTCTTCTTCTTCATTGCTTACGGGACACTCCGAAGCAGGTACCACATTCAGGCCATTAATGACTCTTCAGAAAACCAATAAGTCTCCTAATAGTTGTCTTTCGCATGCCGCGGAACTTCCTATTATAGGTGAAGAGTATCATTAGCCACTTCGCCTGCCCCAGACTTGGGCATTGCCCAATATGTCGAGCGTAGCTCATGCTCCCATTCGTTGATCTTTCCGTTGTCCGTGGAGCAGCTAATATTATAGTACGGCTTTGGTATCACGAAATGAGTGGCCAAGTCCCGCCTTGCCAGTAAGTCAGCGAACTCGTTCCTCATAATACCAGTGTGTCGAGGCACCCAACAAAGCGTTACAAGGTTCCACAATGTCAGTGTGTTGATTCATTTGTGTATTTCTCAATATCTCGAATATCTCGTAAAGCTGGTATGATTTGATTTTTTTTAACATATAGCTCAACGAAATCGAGTGAACCATTTCAAGGTTATCATAAGTTGTGGGAAGCAGTCTCTTCAAAAATCTCACATTTTGGCATAAAAATTCTAAGAAAAAACGTAACCATAGAATCAGAAATGCCCATGATTTTTGAAGTTAGGCGACCATAGCACCTCAAAAAAATATATTAATAAAGGGTCCGACTAATAAATTTGTTTTTTTGTTTTTTTGAAAATGCAATAAAAAAAACTACTGAATATTTTCTCAAATTTCTTTTTTTATTTGAGAGTACTCGTGCAATCCTTCCGGTTAATAATGGAAAATAATTTCATTCAAATGGCTGCCTCGGCTGACCATGCAGTAGCCTACACAATCGGTCCAATTTTTAAGCACATTATCGATTGCGTGCAGCTGTATTTCACCAATGGCTTGACGAATATTGTCCTTTAAAGCGTCAATTGTCTCTGGCTTGTTGGCGCAACACTTATCTTTGAGGGCACCTCACAAATAATGTTCCAACGGTGTCAAATCGCAGCTCCGGTGCCAAATCGCAGCTCCGAAAAATTCGTTCAACATGGCCCGATAACGATCGCCATTGACTGTAAAGGCCACTCCTTGCTCATTTTCGAATTATGCCTCTGGACCAAAACCCGCACCAAACAGTGACTCGTCTTGGGTGTATCGGCTTTTCAATGTATGCGTGCGAGTTTTTTGTGCCCCAAATGCGACAATTTTACTTGTTTACATAGCCACCAAGATCAAAATGAGCTTTATCTGAAAAGATAATTTTTTTTTTTTGGTAAAATCAGCAAACACAAGAGAACAGTAGGAGTTTTTTAATCCTTTAACTCCTCTCATGTTAATTATCCTATAAAATATGGGAATAAGACCCACAAATACCATATTTTCATATTTGAAGAATAATTAATATTGAAAACATGGACAACATATTTGTATACAACTGCCACATGAAAAGCATAGACTGCATAGATACTGCGCAAACGTACAGTAGCAGATTATCAAGTCACAAGCAGACACACTTGTTTCCTGTGGAACAAAGGGTAGTGTGGATAGAAAGAAATGAATGGTGAATGGACAAACACAAGTGAAATATTGTGTCAATACAAACATCAGGAAAAAAATATACAAAAACACAAGTCGATCACAGGCCCACTTAGCGAAGCGAAAACGCATTGGGCACAACCATATTCGTTCAGCGGAAGGACAAAACTAATTATCTGTCAAATCAGACATGAGCGAAGTGTTACCATTCACGAAGTAATCACTAGTTGAAAAAAAACGTTAGATGGCGGACCCTTTATATCTCAAAGATATTATTGCTTGTTGCATAGTGTTATCTTGCTACCAAGTTATAAACGATTTTTATTTATTTGTCTTTTGCTTATAAAATATAATCTCATTTCTAATCCTTAAATTTTCAAGGAATAAAAACATACCTGTAACTCATTAAAAATATATCATAAGCAACTTGTTACTTTACGTAAATGATTGATATCCTTAAAGAAAATTCTACAAAACTGGTGTTAACTGTGGATAATTTCCAATGAAAATTTTTTCTATTGTATACTGTAATAATTGTACAGAGAAAATAGAAATAAAATGAAAGGAAATGCCGGTAATAAGGAGAATGGCTGTGACAATTGTGTTAAAATGAGACGAACAAAGGAAAAGAAAAAAATAAAACGAAATTATTAACTGAAAACTTTCAATTTCAAACACAAACTTCATTTATCAAAAAAAGAACATTCCAGACTGACTTGCACAGTCAATACAACTTTGACACCAAGTTTCTTAAATAACAGACGAAAAGCAAATATTTTTTTTTTGTTTTTTTTTTTTTGCTGAAAGACTGTTTCAACTGCTGAAATTTCAAAAGAAGAAATCAGCTCTGAGTTTACCTTTCAAATGGATATACAAGACACTGAAGTTCATTAATAGGTTTCCGGTGAATGAATGTAAAATTAATTTTTTTAATGCCATTTCAACGACATTTCTTACTTTATTTTCATGTTCTTGTTCATTTTGATGTCATTTTATATTTTGTAGGAGTTATTTTTGAAATTTAAAGAGCAGGATTTTAAATTTGACAGTTATTTAAAGGAAGTAAAATCAATTTCTTTAAGTCGCAACCAACAAGACATTAAATTGAAAACAACAAATAAAATTGTAATAAAAAATCGGATGAGACAATTGACTCCTGGCCTAATCTGGTGTATGGACACGTTGTAATTTTTTGGGACCACAGACACCTTCAGATCGATGACATGATCCCTCATAATTATCTCGATAGGATATATACCTTCGAGAGACTGCTGACCTAGCAAACAGAAGTTTCCTCAAAATGCCCTTGTGGTCTATACCAATGGCTTTAAGATGCTGGGCCGTGTGGATTGTGGCATATTCGTAAAGAATTCTGACACTAGACTGCCTTACAGGTTGTCTGACCAATTTAGTGTATTCCATGGCTATACTAAGGGCTGAGCAATGCTTGTTAAGTGACGAGATTTTTCCTGATAATCTTTTGATTTATTTAGACTGTCAGGCTGCGATTCGCTTCCTTACGAGTGCCACCTTAACGTCTATCCTCTACCATGAATACCATAGGTTTTTCATTGAAATCTCAGCTCGTTCGAAGGCAACTGTCTTGAGTTACTAACGAACTAGACTGTCTTACAGGTTGTCTGACCAATGTAGTGTATTCCATGGCTATACTAAGGGCTGAGCATTGCTTGTTAAGTGACGAGATTTTTCCTGATAATCTTTTGATTTATTTAGACTGTCAGGCTGCGATTCGCTTCCTTACGAGTGCCACCTCAACGTCTATCATCTACCATGAATGCCGCAGGTTTTTCATGGAAATATCAGCTCGTTCGAAGACAACTCTCTTGCGTTACTGACGAACTAGACTGTCTTACAGGTTGTCTGACCAACGTAGTGTATTCCATGGCTATACTAAGGGCTTGATTATCTTTTGATTTCTTGATAATCTTTTGATTTATTTAGACTGTCAGGCTGCGATTCGCTTCCTTACGAGTGTCAACTCAACGTCTATCCTCTACCATGAATACCGTAGGTTTTTCATTGAAATCTCAGCTCATTCGAAGGCAACTCTCTTGCGTTACTGACGAACTAGACTGTCTTACAGGTTGTCTGACCAATGTAGTGTATTCCATGGCTATACTAAGGGCTGCGCATTGCTTGTTAAGTGACGAGATTTTTCCTGAGAATCTTTTGATTTATTTAGACTATCGGGCTGCGATTCGGTCCCTTACGAGTGTCAACTCAACGTCTATGCTCTACCATGAATACCGCAGATTTTTCATGCAAATCTCAGCTCGTTCGAAGGCAACTCTCTTGCGTTACTGACGAACTAGCGAGGGCTGGTACTAAGGTCGATACGAGAGCCTATCATTGGTATCCCGATTACCTCGGTTAGGCGGGATATTCTAAGGTCAGCGTAAGGCGTTACTTAATTTTGTTGGTGGCTTGAGGGCACGTGAGTTATCGCCAGGCTTTGCTGGACCGACTTCGATGAAGAGACAAATATATGTCTTCTCTACCTGAAAAGCTGGGCTATTCATTGCACAATTGCGATCCTGACGGGTCACTGCTTGTTTAGGAGGCATGCTGACAGACTCGGCATCACCTTGCGTGATTTTTGTGGTTTAGAAGAGCAGGAGGAGACTATTTTTCACCTTATGTGTAAGTGTTTAGCCCTGTCTACCAGACGTTAAAAGTTTTTGGCCTTCTATTCTTTGTTATCTTTGAACTTTGTAGAATGGAGTTCACTGTAATTGCAAGATTTATTTTGGAGTCAAGCTGGTTTCCTATGGAGACAGTTTGATCCCCGGGCTAGCTTCTATAGTTGTGGCATCACTACCCTACCTAACCTAACCTGTGTTGAGGCAACATAGTTCATTCTGTCATACTCTAAGATCTTCTATTTCTTGCTAATGCTAATTTGAAATTCTACTGGTCTTATCTAAAACTTAAATTTCTATTCATGTTTTTTTCGTCTTTTTGCTTTTCTATAAACATGTTTACTTTTCATAAACTTTCCAAATATCAGATATTCTTGATTGTCATGCTCTCATTATGGGAAAAAATTAAAAAAATCTGTAGAAAATGTCAAATAATTCATAAAAAGAAACATTTCAACAACAAAAGCAAAGCAAAGACCTACAAGACGAGGAACCTGACCTGACTTTTATGCTTGACTTTTTGACTGGCATTAAAATACAATAAAAAAATACTAAAAAAAAAGTAGAACAAAAGCTGCACATTGTACCTGGTGCCTGGTGCTCTGTGTGCGTGTGTGAAAAGCAACACAACTAAGCCAGCTGAACTTTTCCTTTTTTCCACTTCGCCTTCTTTAAAACGCTTTTGGAATTTTTCTAAAAATAAATAAATAAAAAAAAAATGAAAATGAAAAATAGCACATCATGCTGCTTCTTCTAAAAGATGATGATAATAATGACGATAAAAAAATTTTTTGTTTTCAGCATTAACGTAAAGAAAAACACCAAGAAAAGATTTTCCAGATAAGCAACACCAGAGAAAAAGTGGAACAAATCATAAACAAAAGGTTCCTTAAAAAGAAGAATAAAAAATATGAACAAAATTCGGGGGGGAAAAGTAAAATATTTGGTGTTGAAAATTAAAATTCCAGAACAATAATGTAAACAACGACGTGAACTAAAAAAACAAATAATTTTTAACAAAATACACAATAACGATATAGAGAAAGAAAGAAAATTTAAGAAAAATATTTTTCGTACAAAATAAATCTGAAATATTTAATAAAAAAAGTATTTGAATAGAAACGAAGTTCAAATCTTAAACTAAACCAGCGTTGCCGTTTTGGTTGTTTTAAGCCAAAAGTGGTTATTTTTTTCTTTGATGTGTAGATGTTTACTTTTTTTTCCATTTTGGTTACTTTTTCTCGAGGCAAACAAAATATATATGATTTTTTATAACGTTTATTACCCAGGTTCTTGTTGAGCGTATCACTTAAAAACAGCATTTTTGGCAAACTTTGGCCAAACATTTGCTAAAACCTTTTCCATGCTTCTGGTAACATATGGATTTCGTGACAGAAGACTGTAAATTTCAATACTTAGACTTTGTTTTAAAGTGGAAGATACTCCGATCGGAACAAATGGTGGTCTGACGGGGAAGTTCTGGATTATAAGACGAATGAAACTATTTTCTAAATAATTTCAGCTGATCTTTGAACATTTGGCCGAGCGTTGTTCTAATAGATCTATTACTCATCACCAGTAATGATTGCATTCCGCCTCAATTGTTTCTATCCTGATTAGCAAACTTTGGCCAAATATTTGCTATGACCTTTTCCATGCTTCTGATAACATATGGATTTCGTGACAAAAGACTGTAAATTTCAATACTTAGACTTTGTTTTAAACTGGAAGATACTCCGATCGGAACAAATGGTAGTCTGACGGGGAAGTTCTCGGTTATAAGACGGCTGAAAACTATTCTATCGAAATAATTTCAGCCGATCTTTGAACATTTGGCCGAGCGTTGTTCTAATAGATCTATTACTCATCACCAGTAATGATTGCATTCCGCCTCAATTGTTTCTATCCTGATTAGCAAACTTTGGCCAAATATTTGCTATGACCTTTTCCATGCTTCTGATAACATATGGATTTCGTGACAAAAGACTGTAAATTTCAATACTTAGACTTTGTTTTAAACTGGAAGATACTCCGATCGGAACAAATGGTAGTCTGACGGGGAAGTTCTCGGTTATAAGACGGCTGAAAACTATTCTATCGAAATAATTTCAGCCGATCTTTGAACATTTGGCCGAGCGTTGTTCTAATAGATCTATTACTCATCACCAGTAATGATTGCATTCCGCCTCAATTGTTTCTATCCTGATTAGCAAACTTTGGCCAAATATTTGCTATGACCTTTTCCATGCTTCTGATAACATATGGATTTCGTGACAAAAGACTGTAAATTTCAATACTTAGACTTTGTTTTAAACTGGAAGATACTCCGATCGGAACAAATGGTAGTCTGACGGGGAAGTTCTCGGTTATAAGACGGCTGAAAACTATTCTATCGAAATAATTTCAGCCGATCTTTGAACATTTGGCCGAGCGTTGTTCTAATAGATCTATTACTCATCACCAGTAATGATTGCATTCCGCCTCAATTCTTTCTATCTTGATTAGCTTTTTGAGTTCGAAAATAATCTTCATAGAATAATGCCCTCCAATCATCATCTACGAACATTTTGGCCTGACATAGGAGGTTATCCTTTTTCACGATAAGATCCTGACTTCTGAACTGCTTAAATAATCGCTCGCACGTTGAGATCGGTGGAACATATTCAGGATAAGCTTTGTCAAGCAATCGAAACAATAAAACTTTATTGTTTAAACTATTTCGTTCATATATCAGATATATTTTACTTCAATGCTATAGTTTGGTTCGGGTGATCATTAAAATATCTGTTGGTAAAGGCTATTGGGTTAAAATTATCCACAAAAAATGTTAAAACTTTATCATAACCTATGAGAGAACGATATTGTTTGTTGTGCGAAATTTGTTAATACATATTTAAAATGTTTAGAACAAATAGGAGAATATGCCTCATCAATTGTTGTGCCATACAATTGTTGCGTTTTTGACCGGTCTATACTGCTCTAAATTCCATACATAAAATAATATGTTTTTTGTATTAAAATTATGATTTAAAATTTTGGTTATTTTTTGTTTACTTTGTTTTTGGAATTTGGTTACAAAAAATAAAAAGTTGTGGCAACGCTGAACTAAACAAATGCTGTGCTAAATTAAAAATGTATTTGTGTTGGTGAGAAAATAAGTAATACACTGTAAGCGGGTTAAAAGTAGTATTAGCGGGTTAAAAGTAGTATTAAGTTCTCTTAGAATTTATTTTAAATTCAATGTATAAAAATTTTAATGTTTTGTGATCATAAAACATTCGTTGCACATTTTTAGCAATTTAATTCAGTACATTTAGTATAAAATAAAAAAAAAATAAAAATCCACAAGCAGCCACTCCACATGTTAATTCGTCGCTGTTTCAGTGACGACTAAAAGCAAATTTCCACCAGTGCTTTGAAAAAAAAACACACACACACACAAACAAAGAGAGGACTAAAACCAAGAGCGTACGAATTCATATGAGTTGCGTGTAAACAATGAAATGAACACCATTGAACTCAGCCAATCATGTGCTAAAGTAAAAATTTGATTGTTTTAGTGAGAACATGGAAATTACTCTCTCAGAGGGAGTAAAGTAGATGTTTTAAAAAAATTGAAAAAAAATCTACATGCATCCGCCACACATGTGCATTAGTCGCTGTTTCAGTGACACCTAAAAGCAAGATCGTAAGAAACATTTTAAGTTAATTGTCTTCATCTAAAAAATTTGCGTACATGCTCTACACATGTGCATTCGTCAATGTCTCATTGACGACTAGAAGCAGGAGTGTAAGAATACGTATGAATTAAAGCTGAACAATTGTTCCATGAAAAGCTCATGCCTGAACTAAGCCCACAAATGTATAATACACTATGACTTAAAATTTTTTTGCTGATTTCGGTTAGTGCGACTGTTAATTAGACTATTGCTCACGCAGTACAATGTTTCTGTGTTCACCTTTGCAGTGTATCACATTAGTACAACGTTTTGCCATCATGCTGTAAGATTGCTAACATAACACCCATGATTTTCGAATGATTTTCTACTCAGATTTTGAAAGTTTAGGAGTTTTTTTTATAAACAGAGCATTTGAGCGTAAGTTTTCCCCAAATGAAGGGTGGTTTAACCATAATGATTTATGTAAAATGATACACCTTAACATCAGGTTTTTTGTCTAACATAGAGATGGAACAGGATTGGGGCTTGAAGATTATTTTCATACAAAATGACATAAAAAATCGTCTGCAAAAGCAGTCGTTAGATAGAATCTACTTTATTTTAACAACGTTTTTTCTTATTCTCTCAATTGTGTTCTCACAACAACATATACAGATTATGTTGTTGCCGTACTTTCACTGAATTTTATGCATTTTGTACATAAGGAACATATGTTTTTGGTTTGGTGCGAAAAAAGCAAAAACAGACATACAAGCAAAAAGGGCCAATGACAGTATTGGAATTTGCGACAGTCGATTTTATTATGGGCCTTTCTTTTTTGACAACGTTTTACCTTGAACTTGCTGAAGTATTCTGTGTCACCACTTAACCCTCTCATGCTTCAAACTTTGTCAAAGCGGCTATATTTTTTTAAGCTTTGTTTCCAACTAGATTTGGCTCAAATAAGATAAATAACAAAGAAAAGTTCAATTTGCACTCGAAGTGTAGTGTTCAGAAAATATTGCACACATACAACATGGCGTATAAACAAAGTAAAAATGCCAATGTTTTTTATTCGAAGATCATAGATTTTTCATTTTTCAAGTGGATTATACATTTACATTATCTTCTATAGGATTATTTCATAGTTTTCTCCATTTTATATTTTTCAAGCGCGGTTTTTGATATTCCACCTTAATTCTAGAGTCCCCAGAAGTCAGCTTCTAATTTATCGGGCAGCTCAACCCTCCTCGCAAATATTACCAAAAATGTTCGCATTCATCAGCCTGAATTTTTATCAATAATTATATCAGATTCTGCCACAGCATCAGAATTATCCTGATCAAACTCAAGAAATAGTTCCATTCCTCTTGCTGTTAAACACTTTCATCGTTTCCAATTGGCTAAAAGTTCAAAAAAGTAGTTAAAGGACTGGAAAAGAGTGCAAAAGTAACAAATATTGCAATAAAAGATATCAAAGGAAATAGCCCGTTTATGCACCATGTTGTATATATACAACAAAATATAAATATAATTCCAAAATATCGTCTGACTAGTATGTTTATCTTTTTTTATATTTCACTTGTTTATAAACTATTGTAACTGGAAAAGAATATTCACTAAATTATCTTCAGTTTTTCTAAGAAAAAGATAGGCACTTATTTTCTCACAAAATCTTGACTTGATCAAAGGAAAATTATAGTGGGGAAAAAAAATTTTTTCTGCGTCAGCGAAATTAGCAAAAATCTAATCTAAAGGTATAAAATGTAATTTTGAATTACTTCGTTTAAAACTAAAATACCGGTAGATATAGAGATATGCTCTTAAATAGTGAAGTTGTATATAAACAACAATTGCATGAAAGTGTTCATTTGACATTTCTTTGTTTCAGCATATAACCCAAAATGATAAATACACTGAACCTAAAATGATGTAAAGATATAGGTAATCATACAAAGTATAAACATGCATAAACTTATGTAGCTTGTTATTAACACTTCTCAGTGTAAAATCAAAATTTTTGCTCTCTTCAAAATCTCTTTGAAATTTAAAAAACACAAAAACATGCGCTACACTTCTTCTTTGTTGACGGTTAACAAGCAACTGAATAAAGTTTGTTTCTCACACACTTGTTTTTTGTTGTTATTATGGTTGCCATTTGGAATAAGGAAAGCAAAGCGTATGAATTTCTTTCGATACAAGAATTTTTAGCATTATTTTATTGCAGTTTCTTAATTTTTTTATAGAAAAATAAAACAAAAACAATTTGACAGCAAAATTATAAAAGAAATTTCAATAAATACTGTATGATATTTAAATAGAGAGACTATGTAATAAAGGTTAGCGAAACAGTTGATTTTGGCACATTTCAGGAAAATTTTTGGTACGATTTTCTTTTTTTTTCTTTTGGCAACCCAAGTTGTAATATTCACGAAGAGAATAAATAAACAGCTGAAAAACTTCATAATCTGAGCAATATGAACGAGCGTCGCTGATATAGAAACACAAAATTGAGCAGCGCGTTAATCTTACTGAAGCGTTTTTTTTTTTAATCGTTTAATCGTTCAAATGTGTCCACAATCAAGAGAATTGTTCCCAAATTTCAGCGCGCCGGATCTGCGGGAAATGTGGAAACACCTGTGCATGCTAGCCCAGTTCGTTCTGCGGCACACATTATTACTGTTGGCGATAGTGTGTCAGAAGAGTCGTTAACCTCGATAACTCGCTATCCCGAGATTAAAACAGATTTCTAGTGGTCAGAAATTAAGAATATGGACGTGGACGATACTTAGTGCCACTTGCCACACAGCCAACGAAACAATGGCTCTTTTGCGCGAGAAATTCAATGACCGTGTTATCTCATGCCGAAGTGATGTTAATTGGCCGCCACGATCATGTGATTTGACACCGACTTTTTTCTCCATTATGTCTCAGAGTTATTACAAATATGGACTGATGGATAGAGGTATGCCACCAAAGCCGTGGCGAGCATAATTTTGGACTCTTCTATTATAATAAAAAAATATCAAGATAAATCTCTGAAGGCTTGTTGTTCTATTTACAATTAACATCGTGTGTTTTGGTTGGACCACCTTTTATTTTACTTTCTGAACCAATTACACCAACACACACTCTATCTCTCTCATTCTTTCAGTTTGAGGTGTTCATTATAAAGGAAATGCCGATGACCAAAAATAAGTTTTTAAGATTTAAATATTAAAAGAGTTTATTTTCCATTTGGAACACATACATATATCGATTTGGGTTTTCATTCTCATTCATCTCACACTCCCAACTCAATTTGCTCTTAAGGAGTTCAATACGGCAGGCAAAACATTAGAATGGCATGTATTGTGCATGTGTTGTATTTTTTGACGAAATAGACAATTGCATGTATGCCAAGTCTTTCGACTGTATTGTCGGCTAGTGAGAGAGTGAGAGGAAGGGAGAGAGAGTGAGTAGTTGAGTATGCATTTTACTAATGAAGTGTACGAGTAGTTGTAGAAGAGTATTAGCTTTAAATTCGATTACTTGCATACCAATAAGATTTGGCTGCCACACACAATCTAACAGACAATGTACTTGATAAAAAAAAAAAATTCTCTTATACTCTTACGATATAAAAAACACACACGCAGCCACGTTTGCATATAAAACATGCATTAGAAGCTAATGTGCCTGTACTTGTATATATACGAGTACTTCATGCAATACATCTTTTTAATTTAATGGCTTATACAGTGAGTAACAATTAATGTCATGAGAAAGACTATTATTCTGTTTTAAGCATCTGAAATACAGAAAAAACAATAATTATTAATAATGAATGAAGAAGTATAAGAAAATCAAAATAATTTTTCTATTTTTTTTTTTTTTTTGTTCTTGTTTACCACTTTTATGCTCTACTGTTTATAGTTGAGTGTATAAAAGCTTTTTGTAGAAAATCTCTCGAAAATAAGCATGTGAAACATATTATCGGAATAACATACTGTTACTATTACTTTTACAACTTTTGTCGTGTATCGTACACACACAAACACACACATACACAGACACATTACATACCATGTCTGATGGCAGGAAATCATATGTAGTATAGGCTGGGGTACCGCAGGGCCCAGTCTTAGGCCCTATACTCTGGAATATTATGTATGATGGTGTTGTAAGGCTCGAACTCCCAAGTGGAGCGCAAATCATTGGCTTCGCCTTGGTGATAAGGGGAAAACATCTCGACAAACTGGAAAGAGCTTGCAATGTTGCAGTTGCTGTGGTCAGAAGCTGATTGTGAGCGCAGGTCTCAAACTTGCGGATCACAAAACTGAAGTTCTACTTGTAAGCAGTAGAAAGAAAATGGAGTTTATCACTATAACAGTTGATGACCAGCGGATAGCCTCTAGACAAGCGATCAAATACTTGGGGATCATGATCGACAACAGACTCATATTTAGGGAGCACCTGAAGTATGTCGGTGGAAAATGTGCACTCACAGCTTGTGCAGTTGCGCGGATAATGCCAAACAGAGGCGGCCATAGACAAGAGAGGAGGCTGTTGCTTACTAGTGTGGTAAGATCGATTGCCTTATACGCTGCACCCACATGGGCTGAGGCAATGCCTAGGAGAATATATAGGATGGATATTGATGCAGCCTATAGAAGATGTGCGCCTCTGTCTTCCGCACGGTATCCACTGACGCCGCTTTTGTTATTGCGGGACTGATGCTACTGCAGCTGGTGTCTGATGTTGAAGGAAAGAAGCATGCTGCGAAAAGATCAGGGTCGGCAAAAGCGGGCCGACTGGAGGAAGGTGCTATGAAAGGTGGCAACATGATTGGGATAGCTCCTTGAGGGGAAGATGGACGCACACGCTCATACCGAGCGTGGCTGATTGGGTAGGAAGGAGACACGGGCATGTAAACTATTACCTGACTCAGTTGTTGAGTGGTCATGGATGCTTTAGGGCCTACCTTTTTAAATATGGGCACGACGACGATGATGTGTGCCCGGATTGTCCGAATGTGACCGAAACCGCGGGTCATGTTTTATTTGACTGCCCGCGGTATGAAGATCATAGGCGTTCCCTGGAAATGGCGATTCGATCCCGGATTGTGCCGAACAACATTGTTGGACTAATGCTGACCTTAGCCAGGAATTGGGACTTGGTGTGCGTTTTCGCAAAGGAAATCTTGGTGCGTCAGAGATTGGCCGAGAGGGCACGGTCTGCGGTTAGTCCGGACTACCAATATCTTTTGAAGATTCCCTTGCCGTAGCTCGTATAGCTAAAAAAAAAAACATTACATACCATATATATGTATTTCTTATGTGTGTGTGTCTAAATAGCAGTTTTGACATTCGTCTCTTCGTCTAACACAGTTGACTCCTTTTAATAATAACGACGTTTTCTAGCAACACTGTTTCGTATGCACTTGTACGTTGGGCGGGGGATAAGAACAGATAAATGCGTGCTTGATTGCTAAGTGCAGAAGTAAGTCTGTCTCAGTGATATTGTAAAGTTTATCCTGATTGTTGCTGTTGTTGTGTTTTTCTTGTTTTTGTTTTTTTTTTTTTTTTTTTGTTTTTACTACAATTTTAGTCCATGATATACTACTCGCTGCAAGTGGGGAATGGGGAGAGACAAAAAAGCAATTTTGGCTGAACTATTAACTGTTATTGATTGTGCAGCAAGTTAAGGTTTCTTACTTTCTTTTTTAAGAAATTTTCTTTAAGAAAATTTAACAAATCAAGCTTCTCCTATACATTTTTTTATCAAAATATTTTCTTAATTCCTTCTTGATTTTTTATTGAAATTTGTGTTAGAGCTGCATTTCGCAAAGTAAATATTTTGTATTTTCAAGTGTTTTTCTTTAAGGTTTTTTTCAACAAAAAAAAAAAAATTGTTTTGTTTTTCTTTTAACAGGATTACTTGTAAATGAATAACCCGTAAGAGCACAACTTTTTCTTCGTTTGAATTTTTTCTTCTTTTTTCTTATCATCAAATAAAAACTGCTCAAGAGAGAGTAATTCCTGCTAAAAAAATTTAATACTTCTTGTTTTCAAATTCTTGTAAATTTGTTAATTTGTTGTTGTTATTGCTTTTGTTATTGCAAAAACACCGTAAGACTTATCTACAAATAAAACATTGTTTTTTTTATAGGAAAAACTTCAATTTTATTATGATTTTAAGGCAAAGTAATACACTTAAGCAGCTGTAAGTAACGATAATAAACTTTTTTACTTTCCAAGAGAATTTCAAAAAGATTTAAAGAAATAAAAAATTTATACATAAAACTAAAATAATAAAAAATCTTATTCTTAAAATATGAACCCTTTACTTTTGTCAGAGTTAGGCACCTACCTTTTTGGACTATTTTAATTTCAACATATCTGGCTTTCATTTAAATGCTTAAAGTGTAAAATTTGTATTTTAAATGTTTTTTCCATAACTTTTTGGAAATAAAAGAAAAAAAATTTTCCACTATTTTGCAAGAAAAAATTTGTTCGCTAATTTTTGTCAAAGTTAGGTACCTGCATTTAATTTTGCATAACATCAGCAGTAGCCAACTTTCTTCTCAGCATTTTAGTCTTTCATTTAAGTGCTAAGCATGCAGACTTTTAATTCGGAAAAAATTGTTTTATGACTTTTTGAAAACAAAAATTGCTTTAATAATGCGCAAAAAAAATGCGCCCCATAGAGCATATACAGTTTGGTCGAAATCGGTGCAGTAGTTCTTGAGTTACGGTGCAAAAACACAAAAAAAATAAATGTTGCGCCATCTGTCGGCCGAACTTCAAACTACACAGAAACACTCCCCACGCCCCATAGAACATGTATATACAGTTTAGTCCAAATCGGTGCAGTAGTTCTTGAGTTACGGTGCAAAAACACAAAAAAAACTAAATGTTGCGCCATCTGTCGGACGAACTTCAAACCACACAGAACACTCCTCACACCCCATAGAACATGTATATTAAGTTTAATCAAAATCGGTGCTGTAGTTCTTGAGTTACGGTGCAAAAACACAAAAAACTAAATGTTGCGCCATCTGTCGGGTGAACTTCAAACTACACAGAAACACTCCTCACGCCCCATAAAACATGTATATAATCGAAATCGGTGCATTAGTTCTTGAGTTACGGTGCCAAAACCCAAAAAAAACTAAATATTGAGCCATCTGTCGGCCGAACTTTAAACTACACAGAAACACTCCGCATGCCCCATAGAACATGTATATACAGTTTGGTTCAAATCGTGCAGTAGTTCTTGAGTTACGGTACAAAAACACAAAAAAACTAAATATTGCGCCATCTGTCGGCCGAACTTCAAACTACACAGAAACACTCCTCACGCCCTATAAAACACTCATATACAGTTTGGTCGAAATCGATGCATTAGTTCTTGAGTTACAGTGCTAAAACCCAAAAAAAAACTAAATATTGAGCCATCTGTCGGCCGAACTTTAAACTACACAGAAACACTCCGCACGCCCCATAGAGCATGTATATACAGTTTGGTCGAAATCGGTGCTGTAGTTCTTGAGTTACGGTGCAAAAACCAAAAAAAACTAAATATTGAGCCATCTGTCGGCCGAACTTTAAACTACACAGAAACACTCCGTGCGCCCCATAGAGCATGTATGTAGAGTTTGGTCCAAATAGGTGCAGTAGTTCTTGAGTTACGGTGCAAAAACACAAAAAAACTAAATATTGCGCCATCTGTCGGCCGAACTTCAAACTACACAGAAACACTCCCCACGCCCCATAGAACATGTATATACATTTTGGTCCAAATCGGTGCAGTAGTTCTTGAGTTACGGTGCAAAAACACAAAAAAACTAAATATTGCGCCATCTGTCGGACGAACTCAAAACTACACAGAAGCACTCCTCACGCCCTATAAAACACTCATATACAGTTTGGTCGAAATCGGTGCAGTAGTTCTTGAGTTACGGTGCAAAAACACAAAAAAACTAAATATTGCGCCATCTATCGGACGAACTTCAAACTACAAAGAAACACTCCTTACACCCCATAGAACATGTATATTAA
Source organism: Wohlfahrtia magnifica (assembly GCA_023159175.1). Classification (NCBI taxonomy): domain Eukaryota; kingdom Metazoa; phylum Arthropoda; class Insecta; order Diptera; family Sarcophagidae; genus Wohlfahrtia; species Wohlfahrtia magnifica. The sequence goes on along the minus strand of JAKWBJ010000040.1, from coordinate 1,676,797 downwards.
GTTTAATCAAAATCGGTGCTGTAGTTCTTGAGTTTAGCGATCACGAAAATACACGTCATTTCCATACATATAGAGATACACATACATACTCGTACATACATATAGATTTATGGGGCAATGCCTAATGGGTAAAACTAGTAACGAAATAAAAGTTTCATCGAATTCATAGCTTTATGTCTGTGTTTTATTTAATTTTACTTTTGAAACTAAATTTGTTACTTACTAAACTCGTTTAGAAAAATTAATGCCTTTGAAGAGAATTCATTAAAAGTGGGCGCAAAAAACCAATTATGTTTGTCTATTAAACTACAATTCATATCTAAATTATATTTATTATCTAAAATGATTAAAACAATTATGTTTCTCAATTGTTTTTAAAATAACAATTGTTATGAATAATAATTCAAGTGCTTTTTCTCTAAATAGTATATAAATATTTTCTTATTATTTTTTTTCATCTGAATTCTTTAATTTATTTATTTTTTTACTTCACTACCTTTTCCTTAATTACTTAATATTCAATAATAAAGAAGAAATATTTTTTTTCTTTTTTTCAAGAGAAAAAAGAAGAAGAAGAACAATTAAAATAATAAATAAAATTCAAAAATTTGTAGGTTTGTTGTTATTGTTTCGTTTGGCCTGTAAATAATGTTGCAACAAAATAACAAATTATTTCTCTTAAACTATATCAGACTTTTATTATTTATGATATAAAATAAATTCTTATAAAAATATTTTCTCAACCATTTAATAAATTTTAATAAAAAAAAAGAAAATAAATTTTCTACAAATCACATTGGGGGTCATGTTGTGATTTTTATTGGACACTTTAGTTGTGCAATAAATGTTACGATGAACTTGTTCTAGTGTTGTTTCTAAGGAAATCATACTTTGGAGAAAAAAATTTGTTTTCATTTTCATATTTTCTTGCTTTATTAAGAATAATATTCTTTTCTTTTTTAAATAATTTATTTGTGGAAAAATAAAAACTATTTTTTATTTTAAATCACAACAAATCACTTTGGGGTTTGACATTTAAATTTCAAGAAAATTTAATGCCAAAAACAGTAATAAATTTAACACATAGACGACATCAGACAGAATTCATAAATAAATACAATAACACTGGTTAGCAAGTTTAAAACATGCATGGGGCTATCCATTCAGGCTTAGGTCTAAATGATGTTTGAGATATTTATTAAGAATGAAAAAGTCGAAGTTTTGTTTTGTTTCCCATATGGCACTTCAACAATAGCCACCTCGCTTATGTTGGTCCCAAAAACTTGCACAAAATATTTCTAATTTTAATGAAACCTTTCACGGCGTTTATCACTCATACTTGCAAGGTTTCTGGAAAAAAAATTCAAATGTAAGAATAAGTTCTGAGGGACACATTTACACCCATCCGTTCGAAATTCTTCAATAAATCGTCAAAATTATTCTCACAATTTGTAGGTTTTTAATTTCCTAGAAATTCTCGAATAACAAGTGTTATTATTTTGAGGACCCACAATTGCTTCTACTTTTAATTAAGACTCGGAAAGATGCGAAAATAGACTGCACAAAGTCTTCATAAAAAACGTTGCTATCAAAAATCTACGACATACACGTGAACAAATAAAAAGGGATAATTAACCACCACGAATTTTTTTTTCGCCACTTCTTTAGGCAGCATATTGGCTTGCCGCAAAGCATTCAGTTTCTTTAATCAATTTGATCTTTTCAAGCTTAATAGATGATTAATCCGCTGTAGCTTCCTCCATATGAGTTATGCATAGTGGTGAAGATCCTTGCTAATTGGTGGTGATCTTTACTTTAGCATTGTAATTTTTCCCAGTAGGTGGCGTATTTTCCTGATCATCCGTCTGATGTTTGTCATATTCGCCAGAGGTATAAGGGAAGGTCTGGGAAGCTCCTTCTTTATTGTTTTATTCGAAACCCCAATTAAATTTTTCTTCGTCATATCCTTTGCTGGGGCTCGAACTTTGGTCCTTTGTGTTATTATGCGTGCGCTCTAACCACTACATCACGCCATTTTCATCTTAAAAACATACTGTTGCGAAAATTTAGTTTGGTACCCAATAAAAAAAAGCCACAAAAACAACAACTTTTTCTTACAAATATTAAGATGAAGTATAACAACAACGCAAGTAGACAACGAAACAAATAATACACAACAACAACACAATAAGCACTGAAACAAACAAGATGTTTACGATCAGATCGTAAGTCAAAGTGAACTCACTTTATTAGAAAATTCTGAGATATTGTGTGTGTTTTGCTTAAATTCGGTAAAAATAGTGTGAATTGGTCGATTTCGGTGTGAAAATTGAAAAGTTGCCAAAAACATACATGATCTATACATCTCTGATCAGGTACTGTACAGGCAAAACAAAAAATTCACCTTGAGCCCTTGATAACTTAGTTATCAAGCCAAATACACAAACAAAATGACAACAAAAAATCACATATGATCAGGTACTGTGCAGATAAAACGGAAAATTGGCTTTGAACCCTTGATACCTTGGTTAACAGGTCAAATACATGAAAAAAAATGGCGAAAGCACATATATAATCAATACATTTCTGACCGGGTACTATGTAGGCAGAACAAAAAGCACAAAGACTTCTTAAAAAACGTTTCTATCGAAAATCTGCGACATGTACGTGAACAAATAACCACCATAGGACTACCTATCTTAAAAATACATATATTGTTACGAAAATCAAGTTTAGGAACCACTGTCGTTTGTTAGATTAAGAGACAAAAGCTGCAAAAACAACAATTTGCTTACAACCCACTTGATCTAAGATTCACACTAAATGATTGTTCGTTATTAGCGAAGAATTTTCGTAACAATTATATTTGTTTTTCTCGAGCAAAAAAGCCTGACAGAACACAGAACACAGCAGCTCATTCCATAACACTTTTTTTTCTTCTCAGTTCACAAATATTCTTATGCTCTGTTTGTCGATTCATGACGACTCATGAATCAAATACAACATACTATCTCCGCCGAAAAACCGTTACTTTTTTTCTCCCTCAACGAGATATTTAATTTTTAGTATAAACAATTAATACTTTCCTTTGAAAGTAAAACACAAAGGACCGGTATGACGTCACGTACACTCTCGTTGAGTGAGAGAGAAGTAAGGGTTTCTTAGAAGAGGTAATTTGCAGTATTTGGTAGCAACGACTCGTCACTGAAACAGCGACGAATGGACACGTGTAGCGGGTATATGCTGATTCTCTTATTTTTGTTATTTAATTTTATTTGTTTCTCCCGTTTCTGGCATTGAAAGGCGAAAAAAGAACTACAAAAGCAAAAACAGTAGAGAGCAAAATAAAATTATTCGCTTTAAGGCCTAATCAAACATACTATGCTTAAGCTAGCTTAAACTACTGTGCGAATACACAATTACACAATTACATAAATATGACTATTACACACTTAAGAAACCTTTCGTCATGTTTCATTCAAATTCCTTCGTTTATGTTTTAAGCGAACCTGATAGCACTGTACGTACATACGTAATCAGCTGTTTGCGTGTTATATGCAAAACAATAGGAAAAGTTGTTCTTGGTTTTATTTTTCACTGAAACAGCGATGATATAACCTGGGTAGCTGGTGTATGCAGACAGTTTATAATTTTTATTTAAAACTGTATTATTTATTTATTTTTTCCGGTAATTATAGTGCAAACAACTTTGTTTAGATTTTTTTTTAGTTCCCTAAATATGTCTCACTATAGTAGTGTGAACATAATATTTTATTTTACACAAAATATTTAAATCTCGTCAATTAGATTGCCTTGGATTTTTCCCGAAGACATTTGTTCATTTATACCAATGAAGGGATTGTTATCAAATATGCGCCACCATATCATCAGCATTTAAGCAGGAGATACCTGGTATATTAAGAATCTGCTGGCACCTTCATCACTTCACCATCACTGAAACATGCAAAGGTGGTATACACAGAATGGCCTCAAGGACAAGAACGCTATTGAGACACAATTGAAACTTAAATTATTACAAAAAGTTGTAAAACAAGGACTTTTTGTTAAAACAAAGTCGGAGAATCGGAAAAATACTGAAAATGGTCGCTATGTTATAAATGTTTGCTGGGTATTAACTCCGAATTGAATGTTTCAAAGTGAAACGTCTTAATAAAAGAAAAAATCAAAATTTCGTTTCAAAATAAATACAATTTTAACACAATTTATTTTATATTTTTTTATAAATTCTTTATCGAACGTACCTAGAGGAGAATGGCCGAAAAAAAACCCGAGTAAAATATTTGTACTGAAGCTGAAAACAATTGTAATCGAATTTTTTATATTCCAGCAAAAGGGATGTGGGTGTTGGAACTTCGGATATTGATTTGGCATCATTCTATTCGGCTTCGTCTACATCATCATTTGCAACAGCTATATCAACATCCATAGCAGCGTTGGATAGCTTACAACGAACAACAACAAAATCACCGACAGTTGCAGAAGAAAGCGAAAGTCCAACAACTGAAAAGAAACCCTTATTACCCTCAGCTATTACTTCACTTCAGGCAGAATCTGAGATTTCAACATCAACATATGAAAGCTTTAATACCATATTAGGTATCGAAGATGCAAAGAAAGCAAAGCCTCCTCCTCTTCCTTCCCCTTCTCTTTCTTCAAGTGAATCCAGGTCCAGTACGTCAACTATGGTAGAAGAAGAAGAAACATATATATCGACAATTAAAAGAGAACCAATTATTGTTCCCCCCGTGGCTGCTGACAAATCCTCCACTACGACTTTAGTTGAAAAAGAAACAAGTGATAAAGCAGCAACAAAAGTGCCTGCTGAACATAAATCGGAAAAAGCACCGAAAATCCACTTTCAAGAAACTATAGTTGAGAACAAAATTGACGATGAATCGAGTTCTACCAGCGAAGATAAGATTAAGGAAATGGAAAATGCTTCTGAAAAATTTGCTAAAGAACACGCAGGTATGACACAAGCACACATTTACATACGTTTCTTCTGCGACGCAGTAAATGAATAAAATATTCCGATTTTATTTGTTGTTTTCGTGACCAGGTACTCCTGCACTCAAGTCAAGTAAATCGAGACACGTTAAAAAGCCACCTGGTGGTAAGTACGCTACGTTACTGTGATATGCTGTGAGGATATCTTTTAATATGGTTTTCGACTCCTCTACCTTAGGTGATCTTAAGGTCACTAAGAGCCAACATGTTAAAAAGTTCGCTGCGGAAGACGTGGATTTTTTTGAAGAATCAAGCGAGTCTACGAGCGAAGACAGTACGAATCTGGAAAAAGGTCATGTATTTGTAAGTTTATTGATTATTGAATGAGTCAGTACCCATCCCACAATAACGGTATTTTCTTATCCTTCACAAAGGTTTATATGGTATTGCCTCCGGATGGTGGCTATGGTTGGTTCATCACTTTAATGTCATTTTTATGTCAGGTGGTTGTCGATGGCATTATGTTTTCCATTGGCATTCTTTTACCTCATATAGCCAAAGAATTCAATGTTCCCGGTTCCGAAGTGGTTTTTGTGGCGTCCATGCAAATTGGTAAGCGCACCGTGGCAGATATTAACATTTCTCAAATACTCTTCTTCTTCTTCTTTCTTTTTTCCTCTGTTAGGCTTTTATTTTCTCTTTGGCACTGTCTCTAGTGCCTTTATAAACAAATATGGTTTTCGTCCTGTGGCCACAACAGGTGCTCTAACGGCCATTACTGTCCTAAGTATAGCCACGTTTAGTACGAATCTACCCATGTTGATATTGTTTTACAGCCTTTTAGGTAATTATGATCGATCCGTATAGCACCTTGATCAAAAAGTTCCCGGAATAACCCCCGTGTGACGGTCCCATCTTTACTATTTGAGTTAAGTTGTTATATCAGTTGTTGATATTCCCGTTAAACCTTAGCGTTATAGCTTGACATTTGCAAAAGCAAGAGTATGTCTTTCACTTTAACAAACCAATTTGAATTTGCAACAACGAACTTGTGCGCGAACGTTGGAAATGTTGGAAAAGTGTCTCAGCAACGATTCTCTAAAGAAAACGGTCGCTTGCCAGTGACACGAGTGGCTCAAAAGTGGTCGTTATTCAAATGAAGACGATTAACGCAGTGGCAGACCATCGTCATCGAAAACCGACGAAAACATTGATAAACTAAAAGAAATGTTGATCAGTAACAGAAAATTAACCATCAAAGAGATAGCGGAGGACTTGAACATTGCCTATGGATCCATCCAAAAGATATTTTGGTTAATGATTTGGGTTACCGTCGTATGGCAACCAATTTGGTGCCAAAAGACCTCAATTTCATGCAAAAAAAGATCGTGTTGAGGTCGCAAAAAACATGGATTGTGAGTCTGAATCCGATCCCACATTCGTCAAAAAGATCATTACTGGAGACGAGACGTGGGTTTATGTGTACGACAGGCAAGTGAATGGCGTTTACCGAATTAGCCGAGACCAAGAAAACCCCGTCGCTTTCAGTCAAAAAGGAAGGCAATGCTCATGGTTTTCATGGACTACAACGATATAGTGCATCATGAGTTTTTGCCAAAAGAGACGTTTGCGTGAAGCAATTCCCCGAAAGAGATCAGAGTTGTGGGCAGAAAACTGGTGTATTTTGCATCATAATAATGCACTGTCGCACAGTTCCATCGTATTCTGATTTGGCTCCTTGTGGCTTCTTTCTATTCAAGCCGAGGAAATAATGGAAAAATCACAGGAAGCACTGATGGACGTACCGAAAACCGAATATAAAAAAAGATTCGGGGATTGGATCAAGCGCTGCCATAAGTGTGTTGCAATGGTCATTACTTTGAAGTGGACAATATAAATTTAGATGAATAAACTTGTATTTTTAAAATTCTGAATAAATTCCGGGAACTTTTTGATCAAGGTGGTGTGTATCTAGAAAAAGAGAACGTTAGTTGATATCAACTTTGCCTTTAATGGTAGGTGGCCCTTGTTTAAGCATGATTTGGGTTTCGTCTCAGCTTATAATTGGTTACTATTTTGATAAGTTTCGTCCCATAGCCAATGGGGTATCTTGTTCTGGAGCGGGTGCAGGCATTATGATATTTGGGTATATGAACAGTATTCTGGTGCCGAAATTGGGTTGGCGTAATGTGATGAGGCTGCATATTTGTTTTCTAATACTGGTGCTATTGATGACCCTAACGTTTATGGAAGTGGCACCTATCAGAATAGGACGAATCGCACAGGTAATGAAGAAAAACAAAATTATTTGTTTTGATTCGATTTCTTGTTTGATTTGATTTCTTGTTTTCATTGCCCAGCATATAAAAGATGAAGATACGGAATCAGAAACAGATTCTGAGGGAAGTGTTGAATTTACACGTTATTCTCGTTTCTCCCTAAAAGACAATGAAATGGAATATCCTTTAGATGAGTATTTTGAACCAAAATTAGGTATTTTGCTTACATACACACCCACTCATAGAAGTGTTATAATAACTACTCATGCCATTTCCATTTAGAAAAGCCAGTAGAAGCTCATAAGAGAACATGTCCGTATTGTTGCAAGTGCTGTGATCAACTCGTTGCTAAAATGTGTCCGGCTTTAAATAGTTGGCTAGAGAAGCGTCGTGAACGAAAGGCTGAAGAGGATTCCATCAAAAAGTATATAATAAAACAGGATCTCATTGAAAAGCAGGATCTTTTCTATAGTGGTCCCAAAGATCGTAAAAAAGAGGAAGATTATATCGATCAAATTCTTCGAAAAAGAACCTCCCAACGTTCCAGTTCGACAATTAGTGAAGACGATATACGCCGGATTTCTCTAGAACAGTTTGAGAATACCGCTAGAAAGAAATCGATTATCAATACATTGTCGACAATGCAAATGAGAAGGGATGGCTTTTCAAAAGGACAAAAATCCTATGCACAATTGAAGAAAACGGAGAAACATCCACTATTGAAATTTTTATCACCGCAAAATCTTATTCATCCGAAAATAATAATGGCCATTAAACTGCTGTTTGATTTTCGCTTAATTGCTATATGGGAATTTCGTGTACTGCTACTGTCGGCATTTCTTTTTCCCATGGGTTTTAATATACCCTTTGTGTATTCCACAGGTAGGTTGGTGCTGTAGTGTGTGTGCGTGTGTATGTATGTATGTGTGTGTGTGGTACTCTTCTAGTTTATGTTCTGTTTTTATGATCTATTTTTTTTTTCTTTTTTTTCGTCAAGTGCGCTCACAAATTGAACCTGCCTATGCCAAGCTAATTACACCCTTCATTGGTTTCTCGAATTTTGTCTTTCGTATTGCATCCGGTTTTATTGCTTTCCAGTTTCGTGAATATACGACTTATATTTGTGGTGGTGGCATATTTTTTGGCGGTCTTGCTGTATTCATAAGTGCCTTCTATGGTATCGATGTGGTGTGGTTTCAATTTGTTTATGCCGTATGCTATGGTATTGCTCCAGGTAAAATGTGTTGTTACTCTCTTTCTCTCTCTCTCTCTCTCGCTCTCTGTATTTTAACACGCCCTCATACACAAACACATACATAACAAAAACAAAAAGACAACGAAAATATTCAAACTTGTACGGTCATATGCAAAAAAAATCTGAAAGTAGACTTGTAGTACGCGTTAGTTACTACAAACTTTAAGCTTAACAAACATTTGTTTAAAAAAACGTATGCAAAATCCCTACATTAGCTAATGATTGCTTTACTAAATTTAAAGTTTTCATGCTGGCAATACCATGATTTTTTTTTTTGTATCAGCGATACAAAAAAACGAATGCCACACATACGAGTAGTCGAACCAAAAAAGATTTATTTTTTTGAATTTAATATAAAATCATATTTTTAGAATAAATCTGTTTCAGTTTTCATTACCTTTTTTTAATTTAATACCCGAATAACGAGCTTTGTGTACTTGGCTTGATTTTATGTACATCACTAAAGGAAAAAAGTTTTTGTTGTGCTTAAATGGAAAAATTCATTAGAAAAGTTTTGTTTTTAAAGAAAAAGGTTCGAAAATTGGGCTGAGGATGATAAAGTGGGTGTATAAATTTACATACATATAGTGGAGTCCAAAACCCAAATGCATGTTTTGAAGCTGAGCAGAAAATTGTAAATAAAAACTTAACTACTCAATCATATCAAACAATACTTCACACATTTATTCATTGTAATGTCCCTTCGAAAAAAGGTATGACATTTAACTACTGGAGTGGAAGAAAGACAATGAATGATATAAAAGAATCGGCCTGCACTTAGTTTTGCACTTTTCTCCTAAACGGAGAGGAACTCATGTTTTTAACACTATTCTTAGAACACCTTTCTTTGCGGCGTTTTTGAACCATTTAGACGTACTCTCTACAATATTACCCAAAAACGCATGAGAAATATGATTCCATTCATATTATATTCGTTGCCATAGCTTCAACGTGTTCCACGAACTCCAATTATATTTTTCCAGGCGTTTTTTTACTATTGTCCGGAAATTCTCCATTGTATTGGAATTAGGGCTCTACGGTGATCACTAATTTACCTTAAATTTCTGTTACAACAGCCATTCTTTGACAATTTTAGCGGTCTGGCTTGGATTACCATCTCACTAAAAAATGGCTTTTTTTGATAAGGCTTTATGCCTCCAAAATATGTTCCTTGACGCCAAAGCATACAAATTTTATTTTATATTAAGGTAGGCAGCTTCCTACTTTAAAATTCATGAAGTTAACGTAGGTTTAACAAAGGGATTTTAAGCTAATAATCGTTTTTGCATACAACATTAAGGAATTTTGCTTAATAGGGGTGATACATTGGCAAACATCAGAAATGGTCAATCGCATTCAAGGAAAAGTAAGTTATCTATGTATGCAATGGGCTATATGCGATGCTTGCAAACAAATGTTTGCCAATGTATCACCCCCTTAACAAAAGTTTAACAAGCAAGTCTTTTTGCATAATGCCGGTACTCATCAACCACATGTTTGTTTTTCTATAGCGATTCTTGAGTGCTATGCATGCTCATGGCTGTACAATCATTCACATCAACATCAGTATTGGCAGCAGTAGCAGTAGCAGAAAATCTGCATTTCAAGCACAAGCACACTCTCCCGTCCACCTGCTGCGTATTCTTTCAGAATCATTGAATAAATGATGACCACAAGGCAAACAGTATTAATTATGCTGCTGCTTCATTATGGTTGGGCATGAAGGTATGAATTAACAGCTGGTGTTAGCTAATTACTTAAAAAATGCAATATTAAGCAACAATATGTGAGATAACTTTAGTACTACTTAGCTTACCCCAACTGCATATAAATGCCAATGTTTGTGAGTGTGCGTGTGTGAGTGTGTTTTGTTTATGTATGCATATGAGTGAGACTGAACAAACGAATGTAATTTTCATTATACTCCTGATTTCGACAAACAGCTGCTCTTCTCTTCCGTTTTCACACGTACTTTGTCACACGTATAGACAAAATATAAGCAAAAAATAAACCAAGAGAAGTAAAGGGAAAACAAGTGGAAACACCCAGTGCAAAGTGGTCTGCGTGAGGCCCTCAATTACTACTACAATTATAAAATGCATTAGTATAGTTTGGCGAACGCTGTTATACTCCCTACCCTCTCTCTCCTTACTTTCTGAAAATCATTTTACTCATTCTCGTTAATATTGTTGTTTTTGTCTGCTGTTGCTGCTGCCTGCTGCCTTCATTACATTTCTTTTCTCTTTCTTTATACATTCATGCAATTCTAATGCTGTTCTTTGTTGTTGTTGTTGGTTTATTTTCATTTCATTTTGTTCATTCTTGGTACACTTTCAAAGCCTTCTATTCGACACTGCGTGCCATTATCTATGTACAAACTTTGGGTCTGGATAAGTTAACAAACGCCTTTGGTTTAACGGCTTTAGCTATGGGTATGGGCGTTTTTATTGGTACGACAGCTGGTGGCATGTTAAACGAATTAACCGGCGGTTATTCAGCCTCATTTTTTTTCGCTGGAACTTGTATTTGTACTTCGGGTGGCTTAAAATTGATATTGCCCTTCTTGATCAAACGTGCCAAAGCGAAGGAGACGAAAAGACAACGTACAGCAGGTATGGAAATCATCAGATATTTAAAGACAAAAAAATCGCAATAAAAATAATTTTATAGGATTGAGGTAATGGCTCAGAAAATGGCAAATGTACAGAAAATGAAATGAATGAATCAATCAATCAATGAATGGTATGCGAAGAAAGTGTGTATATGTATTTATGTTAATCACTTCATTACTTTAATAAAAAATAAAAAATAAAGGAAAAAAAATATTTTAATAAATTACGTATTAAATTATGGCTTCTAAACTGAACACACTTGGTGGTAAGTCAATACCGTTGTAGGAACCCCTGAACTGATCTTGGCCAAATAATCAAAATACAGTTATGAGCAAAAATAATATTTTAAATTTTATGCAATTCGAAACAGTAAGTTAAAGTATATGCACCATAAAGACATAGCGGCTTAAAAATACATAAAATTATGAGGAACTGGCTTTTCCAATCCATCGATATGTAATACCTATAAATGGGAAATAAATTCACTTTTTTCAAAATCCTAACTTTTTATTTTTTTTTTTTTTTTGTGGCCACCTGTATGTAACGAAAATATACTAAGACGACTTTGGACGCCTCTCGCTGATATATATACTGAGATGCCGCACTCACTCTTCATATGAAGTTAACGTTTTGTATCTTCACGTGCAACTTGATAATAGAATAGCAAGTTTGAAGACTTCCAAAATATTATTTTAAAAGAAAATTCACTTATTTTGCTAATTTTTTACCGATTTTAACCTCTCCTGGGTAAAATTAAAAAACAAAAATCATAGCCTATAGCTCTTTTGTTAGCTAAGTCTATCTGTTTTCCGAATTTCAACGAAATCTAAAATCTACGTTCATAAAAAAGGACTATAAAATTCGTTGTAATTTATGTTCTATGAAATGCGCCAACTGATTTTATTTTATAAGCCCTAAAACGAATGAAAGGTGAATTCAATACCAAGCTTTTTATGTATATGCGATTTTTGTAGGTTATTTTGTAGTTATTGTCGTTAGAGTGAAACCCTTACGGTGTCAACTCGCTTTTTGGCGGCCAACTGACATCACCATTTCGGCTAATTAAACGGCCATCAAACGTTTGACGCAATAAATCGATTGTGGCATGAGATGTGTGGTAAGTTGCACTATACGGTTGAAACCAAACATCGTTAACATCAATACAATGAAGAAAGGACACAAAAAAATCGGTTATCATATTGCGATAGGTGTCTCCATAGACCGTAATGGTTGAGCCGTCCTCATTTTCAAAGAAACATGGGCCAATGATGCGTCCGCTCTACAAGCCGCACTAAAAAGTCATTCGTAATGAGTGCATTGGCTTCTTTAACACCACGTTTGGGTTTTCTGAGCCTCGACTTACTTACTAACATACCCACCAAGATGAAATGAGCTTCATTCGAAAAGATGATTTTTGTTGGCAAAATCTACATCATCGTGCAGTTTGTCGTTGGCCTATCTAGCGAAAAGGATGGTCATACGGCTTTAACTCTCGAACAGATTGAATTCAATGTAAATTCTTAGAACGATCAGGAGTTGATGTTGATGGATTCTGACGCACACTCTCAACCAGGGCTTCGATATTTTTGAGTGTACGCACTGTACGAGCACGCTTACGTCTTGCAGGCACTGTTGGTCCTTTCCTGCAATCAAATTTTTTACGACAATTTCGTACAATTTCCCACCAATTTCCTTTGTTTTGGAAGAAACATTTCCAATAAATCCCAACGTTGCTCAAGTGTACATGGATTCATTTCGTTCAGTGAAGGTAATAGACTGAATTTCGTGACAGACTAGAATGACATAAGTATTGTTAGATTCCAAATAATCTCCGGTTCAAATTTAAACCGATATTTGGCCCACCCAAAATATATATGTATAGGAATTACGGTCAATTGAGCTGTTAGGTATAGTATATTTTGTATTAATTCCCATAACATTCCATGAAGGAACGAGGGGACTTTTCTCAGTCAACAACAGCACCAGAATCTATTTTTAAACTCATTGAAAGGGACCTACAAGTTTAACGACGGCTCCGAACGACAAACGCATTTAGAGCAGTTTTTCAATAGTATTTATATTCACAACCAGTTACTAGCTAATGTTATGAGGTAATACCGCTGTCGAGAAACTTTTTTCTTTTCTTTTTAAGATGGTTTGGCCTGGTAGTGCACCGACGACATTGTGGATGGAAGGCGGGTGTCTTACCTACCATATTACAGCGGCACAAGCTGCTAGGTAAGGACAATCTTAACCGAACTGTACAGAAAGTAATTGATTTTAAAGAACAGACTGTTTTCTTTAATCTAATAAATGGTGTCGCAAAATTAAGGCAACATTTTAATTCAATACAAAACACAGTGCTTAGTCTTTATATTGTTATTTTATCATTGAATCATAAAGTGCATAGGATAGAGTCATTTATGGAGTAACACTTTGCCTTTGCTGATATATACGCACATTTTTTGTAAAAAGTATTCATGACCTTTTCCATAATAGTTTTTTTAATTTCATTAATTCAACGTTTAATTTAGACCTTTGACTTTAAGAAATCCCAAAGGAAGAACTTTAATGGTGCTATAATCACATGGCCTAGGGTCCACGTCTTGTTGAAATCACCTATAGGCCACAGCAATAACATCTAATCTTATCACTCAGTTCAATCAAATTAAAAATGTACTCATCGCTTAGAATAACACTGCTAGAAACATTTACATTCATTTTTAGATGCTTTCTTGCGGTTCATGGTAATTTTTATTAACCCTAAACTCTCAGCTGTCAAATTATTCTTTTTGAGGGGTTGCCAACAATTTACTAAATTTGGGCATTAAATACCTTTTTGTATTTGGCGTAGCCCTTGCGGTACGTATATCATCACAAGCAAACTATTTTTCTAAGTGTCATAATACTTTGAATGCGGCTATGGCTAACACAATACGGGTGCATGTATATACATATGAATGGTATTTCTTATACTTCTTTGAAGAAAAAAAAAAAAAACAAAAAAAACTTACCATTTTTCGTTCTTAATTTGTCAATTTCCACCCTTTTCTTTTTCTTCATAAAATATTTAATTTTTTGATTTTTTGATTTTTTTATATTTTTTTGTTAATCTAATTTTTATTTTAAATTGTTCTCATTTATTATTTTAATTTTATACAAAAAACATTATTGATTAATTTATTACATAAATTATAAGATTTTATTTTGGTTTCTTCCCTTTTTCCACTTCTCTTCCAACAATTATACTTACGATTTTTAATGTAATTTACTTGTGAAAAACTCAATTAATAATTATCTTTTTTGTTTTTTCTCTCTGCATGGATTTCTATTTGTTTGTCATCTATTATCTTTAAGTGTGTAGGTAGGCCTGTGTGTGTCTGTATGTGTGTCTACGTAGAAATATTTTGAATATTAACGAGTTTTTTTGTTGTTGTTGAATTTCTTTATGATTTTAAATAAATTTAATAAAAATTATTTTTATTTGGTGAATTTGTATTGAAAATAAGATATAAAAAATTTTAAAGAGAGACGATATTTTAATAAGAACCATTTAAGTTATATTCAGTGTTGCCACCAACCGCTTTATGGTTTTCACCCAGCCGGCATCAAAATTACAGAAAATACACACAAAATTGTAGTTTTATAACTATTAAAACCGGTGAATTTTTAAACGTTTGTGTTTTTAAAATTGAAAAACAAAAAAATTGAAAAAAATGAGAAAAAAGTGAACGAAATATTTATTTGGGGCGGTAAATGCCTACCGTATACCTCTTAAGCATACCTCTTTTAGTATTTTAGCCCCTGTCTCACAAATGCCAGCTCTGATTTCTTTTCAGGTTTGAATTTGTGACTGGCTTGTCTCTGGACACTAGAAAAAATATTATAGTGGGTTTAAAATCGCCAATGGACTGCTCCAAAATGTGAGATTAATTGCTTACCAAACTCACCTCTCAATAGGTTCATATTTATCGCGTGCCATGTGGTATGTTGCACCGTTTTGATGAAATCACATGTCAACCAACCAAAATCCAATTCTTTCATTTTGGGCAAAAAAAGATTAATAATAAAAGT
This sequence comes from Wohlfahrtia magnifica, assembly GCA_023159175.1. Lineage (NCBI taxonomy): Eukaryota > Metazoa > Arthropoda > Insecta > Diptera > Sarcophagidae > Wohlfahrtia > Wohlfahrtia magnifica. Next base: position 1,661,609 of record JAKWBJ010000040.1, on the reverse strand, counting down.
CCAACTTTGCCATATCGCGATATTCATTGACACTGACAGGTATATCAGGTCACTCATATAATTTTTATTTAGTACTAATCTTCCAACGATACGTGTATAAATTTGACAGCAAATCTGACTATTGATTCGTAAGTTATAGCAGTTTGGGTGAAGCAACTTTTGTTATTAAAAAAATTTTAAAAAAGTGAATTTCGAGTTTTGATAAAGCACTGCTTTTTGATGACAAAGAATACAGTGAAAACCAAACAATGGCTTGACAAACATCATCCGAAATCTGCCCCATCGAGATCAAAAAAACAAAAAGTCGCAAATTGAAGTTGCACGAGCTATCTGACATTGTAAAGATAACAGATGAAAGTGTTTTTAATATTTTACACGAACATTTGCTCACTGTCGATTAAAAACAAGAATGCTTTGATGATGGCAAGACTACATACATTGAACGCCGAATTGCTCTCACATTCACCTTATTCTCCAGCGACTTTTGCTGTTTACAGATCACAAGAGAATGCTTGGTGGAAAGAAACTTAAATCCAATAATCAAGTATTCGCTGGAGCTGAGGTCTATTTTGACGAGAATGAGAAATCGTTGAATAATAAAATCGAGTTTTTTTTCCTATTTATCCTAAGGATTTATTGAGTGATCTGTTGTCATAGCAGCAATATTCTTCTCGGTATGCACTCTTTGCATATGGGTTGGTGGATTGATGTCCAAGAAAGTGAAACTGGTGTGGAATTTGGTCACAACAGCTTAAAATCTGTTCGGTGAGTCGATTATGACCACCAATTAAAAGGACTTAATTTACGAAACACAACAAATCTTAATGCAAGAGCTGTTCCTTTGTTAGTCTATTCATGGTAAAATGGTAAACTTTACCGAGAATTTTTGGCATTGACACAAATCAAGAATTTTTTGTGCTGAAAAAACTTAGACTAAAAAACCAGATATTAAAAAAATCACATATAAGGCGATTAATGAAATCGGTAGAAAAAAAAAGTAATTCAACACGGGCTATACGCACAATCAAAAATTACAGACAGTGTATGTAATTACACACAAGGTGGCAGCACTGCTTATATTATAGTTGTTAAACTTAATAAATAAAAGTAAAATAATACAATCGAATTATTAACATAAAACTAAGACTTCATAATAGTAAGAGAGAGAGAGAGAGAGAGTGAGCAAGTGAGCGAGTGATTATTACCTTGTCTCTTCAATGTTACTCATCTTTTCAAAGATCTATCAAAAGTAGGTGTTACTAACACAAACAAATAAAACAGTAATGATAATATCATGTTTTGACTTTACTAAGCCAGGTCTGGGATGTTTTCTTTTATTTAAACGTAGTGTAGTGGTCTGTTTGTATAGTTTACTGTTTAATTGTGATTCTGTGTGTAATTTTGTTTGTGTTTGAATTGTTAAAATTGTTCAGCATTTTATTGAATATTTTGATCTTTTTAGAGGGTTTTTTTCATCTTTTTTCATTTTGTCTATTTGTATATATAATAGGTTACAATATCTACATTTTTATATATTATTGTAGTTGATTATAAGTATTTTAGTTCTTTTTATTCTTCTTTTATTTTTGTATAATTGTTTATATATATTGTATGTCTGTATGTACTTTTATTTGTTTGTCCTGGGGGAGGGAGTTTTTTCTTGATGTCTTCCAGCTTAAAGTGCTTTTACTTTGAAGGCTTAAAGTACTTATGTTCTAAGAATAAAACTATTTTATAAACTTTTATATGTATATATATATTTGCTTTTCATAATATAAATAACTTGTTATGCTTAAAACTACATTTTACCTTGTTTGATTTGTTTAAAATAAAATAATAAATAAAATGAATAACAAAAAAAGAAATAACAAATAAAAAAAATATATGTGTATTAAAAAAAATGGAAAAATGTAAATACAATAAGATAATAATCCTTTACAATAAATAGGCTCCCCAGTTTCGATTTATAAATGGCTTATAAAACAAATTTTCATACATATTACGTTTTATAAATCTCTTAAAAATCGAAAATATTTAAATGACTATGAAGGTAAGAGTTTTGTTGACTCTTTGCTGTTTTGGTTCACAAGGCTTCTACTTCTTACTTCTTTTTTTTTGCATATCATGATTAAAGAATTGTTGGCAATTTTTTAGTAAAAAAATAGCAATAAAATCAGTTGCACAAGAGTAGCTTTTAAGCAGTCGAAGTCAAAAAAAGTAGAAAATTTTTATGATTTTGTGGAGTTTGAAGAAGATGAAGTGAAATCTACTGAAGATGTCAAAATTAACTTTACTTTAAATATAAAATGCTGCTATACTACTATTTAATAAATAGTTCTAAGCAATCCTAGAAGAAAAATTATTTGCAATTTTGTCAGAGATATGAATGATCCGCCGTCAGTAGAAGGACTTCTAAGGGGAAAAAATTAAAGTTAAAAATGTTCCTTTAGCCAGCTTCCACTACTTAGGCATTCACCCCTTTCATGAATAACTTTTCCCTCGAAATGTTTTCCCATTTCCCACAATTGCAATCATGAATAATTTGTGCATGCAATGTTTTCCCCTTTTCTGATAATTCAGTGGGGAATGATAGCCCTGTAAGAATGCCCCTAATCGTGAATAGTATTTTCCCTTGAAATTTGCTCCCTTTTCCCACTAATTTGTTTACATCATTTTTGTTGGGGAGTTGCATTTATCATTTAAGTATTTTTCTTCTTTTTTATGGGATAATTAAAGTTTTATTAACTTACTTTAGGACTGGAAGTGTTAAAAAAAGTGCAAAACAATATACGTAATTCACTATAAAATGAAGCAAAAGATTTATTTCCTGTAGTTTAAGAGAAGTGTTAGCTGAATTTTAAAATTGGCTCATAAAAAAAAATATTGAAAGTAACGATATTGACAGCCTCTCGGAGGAGGAGGAATATCGAATATTAATGCCGAATATGGCATTAAATCCATCCTCACTTTGCTCTTCATCGATTCCATTTAGTTCTTTGTCTTGTTGATTTTTAATGTTATTTGATAGAAGTTGATCGATGTGTATGTCATTGGTATAAATACACGCTTTTAGTTTTGTTTTTCTATTCTTTTTAGCGTTTAAGCCATTTTTAAATTGTTACTGTTTAACCATAGTCACCAATTTCTTTCCGACCATCTTGCTGAAGAAAAATTTGTGTTGTTTCTTCTCTTTTTTTCTTTTTAATAATGATCATTTATGGGTTAGCATTTTACTTTTTAATAAAAATTCAGACATTTTTTTATTTATTTTTGTTAACATTCAACGTAAAATGATGGCTTGTAAAAAGGGAACAAACATTTCATGTGACATTCATGATAGCAATTTTCCCTTCGAGGGGAATATAAATTTCATGGGAATATAAATTTCCCATGTTATTCATGATAGCATTGATTAAAAATCTGCTACAAAAAGTAAAGAATATTTTAAAAAATTATCCAAAAGTGGAACTTCAAATTATTATTATTATTCGCTATCTAAGAGTTTCAGAATGCAGCCCTGGCCCATTGTGGTAAACTCCAATGTATCGTGGACTTTTTGAAAGACTTTATTGAGGTATTATTGGAAAAATTTTGAACTACAATTTGGGAAAATCCATCATACACTAAAATATGTTGCACAAACGACACTTTCCAAACTAGCCCTTTGAGGTAAAAGGTAAAAGATAAAGTCTTTAAACTTCCACCTGCTATTCTACTATCAAGTTGCACATCAAGATAAAAAAATTACTTCATAGAAAGAGTGGGCGTGGCATCTCCTATGAATAGAAAGAAATATCGTACATCCCAATAAATATATCAGTGGGAGATATCAAAAATCGGCAAAAAAAAACGATAGGATCGCGAAATAAGTGAACTTATCTCCAATTTTTAACACACATGCATATACAATGGGTTAGCATATTAACTACATATGTGTACTTTTTGGAACCAAATTTTTTTTATGTTTATTATTTTAATCATTTCTATGTCCTTATGTATCACTTGCGGTCCCAGGAATACGTGGAATTAGTTTACTTCAGTTTTGTGTATTCTAATACGCGGGCCTTGTGTTAAAAATGCAGCAATTCGCAAAAAATGACTGGACAGTAATTTAACACAAATTAAGGAAAAAAGAAAAAACATATTTTCAGCAACCATTTGTCTTAAGAACAGCTGCACGTCTTTTCGGCATAAGGTCTGTAAGTCTTGCACAAAGTTTCTTCCCTACCATTCGTTTTGGATTTCTGTCCATGAGTCACTAAAATTTTTAGGTTTAGTAACAGTAATGTGTTGCTCTACATATTTCATAGGCAGGTAGTAAACCTTAGATCTGGTGATTGAGTTGGCCGATTAAAAAAGCCAATTGAAATTTGCTCTAAGTAACACTTCACTGTACGTGAAATGTGTTTTGGATAAAGATCACGCATAAAATGCTATCTAATTGGCATGTTTTCCTCTGCAAATAGAGTCATTGTGTACAAAAGTGTTTCCTTATAAGCGTATTGATCCATTCCATCACATAGCTGATATATGCATTCTCTCTGATAGCCCAGCGGCTATAAGATCTACCCCGGGTGCAACTTTCAGCTCCAAGCTCGCAGTGTGGTGTCCATCTCATTTGGTATCCTGGTTACAGAGGCATTCCGGGAAATTTTGTGGCTGAAGAGCATTCTAAAGCTGGCTCACTCCTTCCGGACAATCACCTTCTTTTAAGAGTTAGTAGGCAGAGGTACTTATTGGACGCTGAGAGATTCCGGACAGAGCGTGAGTCTTGCTTGATAGGCTTACCAATCAGCTGCTTAAATTGGATCGCGGAAACATCTTCGCTACTGTGTCTGTCCTCATGGGACTTTGCGTTATAGGTAAACACGCGCAAAGGCTGCGTCTACCGGCGTATGATTTCTGAGGAAGAGGTGGATGTGGCCCACTTCGTTTGACAGTATTCGTTTCTAGCTAGACGTCGATTAATCACACCTAGCTCGCCTTTTCTCAATAGTCAATCGGAACTAGCCATTACTGATTTCAGGCCTATAGCCAGATTCATTAGACTGTCGTGCTGGTTTCCGAGGTGATTTGTGGGAATCTGTTTTTATGTATGTGAGATCGTTGGATGATCATCAACATCGGTTAATCAAGACTTGGTGGCCAGTACGGGAGTTTTGCTTCATGTGCGGTATCACAACGGGCCGCTACGTGAGCTCAAATGTGCCTTGACTCAACGAGGCTGCCACTCCCTCCTAACCTAACCTACTGATCCATTTGCGTACCTATTTTGATTATACGATCAATATATGAAGTCGTTGCTTCCAGAGGACATATTACCAAAAGAGCGGTGACTTTTCGGTTACTCACAGAATATAAATTTCGGGATTTCAAAGACTTCTTTGATGCAAACAATTACTTTTTTTTTAATTTTTCTTCTTCTAATTATTCGCTGAAAACTTCTTTTGAATTTCAGTTGAGGCTACTAAGTGTTCTGCGCAACTGAGGCTGCTAAAAACAGGAGTCCTCTCTCCGAGTTGTTTCTGAGGCCAAGCGCATTGTGTATGCTGTCGGGATACGAAAAAAAATATTAAAAAATAATTTTAAAAAATAAGAAAGTAAAACAAATCAGTGACCGCTTCCTGCATTGCCGTGTGAACGGGAGAATCTAAATAAGTAATATGAACAGAGAATGAAGTAATCCGAAGTCTAGTGCGAACATAGCATTATATGTATATAATTTGTATCCACTGCCAGCAATGCTGAATGTCTTTATTGCAAAGCATTGTCTGAGCTTTTTCAATTTGTCAGTATTAATCTGAGATCACACGATTGACTCATATACACCAATCTGATACAATTTTTATTATGACAAATTAGCGCACAATAATAAAATTGTCCCAATTAAAAATTCTTTATGCACACGGTAGTCTTATTTTATACAAAATTTACTGTCACAAGATGGCGCGAAACGATCTATTGACAATAAATGTCCCAACGCTGTCAGACGATTGTTCCAGTTTACGGCAACTCTGTGAATCAGCTGTTATGGTAAATTAAATTCATTAAATTTTTTTTTTGGTGTTTAAAATGGTTCGTTCTTTGAGAAAAGAAAATAGCGTCCTCTTTATTTATATTGAGGGCATTTAGTGAACAAATAAATATAAAGAAATACAAAAAAAAGAAAAGAAAAAGTGTGTGGGTCAGAGATTGGTTCACAAGAAGGGCCATTGGTGGTGCATATGAGAAAACATTTCAATAAATTAAAAAAAAATTAATTCACTAAAATATTTATTTTTGTCGAATTGGAATATAATTACAAATTATATTTAATTCGCTAAAGTAAAGATGATTTGTTCTCTAAAAAATAAAAATTGCATCGGCTTTGATTATCAGGTGTCTGCTTGATTAAAAAAAAAAGAGTAAAAATAATGAAAAAAAAAATTGTGGAATTTTTTAATGCAATTTACATATAAATAAATGATATAAAAAATGCATAATTTAAGGAATGACAATTATAAATACCGTATAAACACGTGTTTTTTCAGAAAGAAATCAATTAAAAAATAAAAATCGGTGATTATTGTCTTCTTCAATTGCCACACAAGAATACACTAAATATTGGTGTATTTTTGGAATTTGGAATTTTGGCATGATTGCCTATAAAGCTTTCATACGATTGTCGCACCAGCGTTGCATTTTATTGGGATAAATAAACACAATAATATTCTGAGTTGCCGTATACGCCAATAAATTGTATAATCACACGATTGGCATATTAAAAAACACTAATTATTGGTGCATTACAACAATCGTGTGATCCTACCTTTAGAGATGACAAAGTGAATAGCGAGTGAATCAGCAGAGCTTAGCTGTCGATATTTTCTGGTGTATGTATTTAAAATAAAAATAAGCATTTAAACTGAAAAATTCAGATATAAAAACAATATAAAAAAAAAATTACGGAATTTAATTTTTCAAATATTGATTTCTTTTATTTTTTTATCAATTGCATTTTTTATTTGATTTTTTTTTTATAATAATAATACAATAAATAGTATTTAAATAATTTAGTTTTTTACTTAATTAAATATACATTTTGTTGTTTTGTCTTTGTTTTTTCTTTTTTAATTTTATGAAAAATATTTGATTTAAATTTTTATTTCTTTTTTATATTTTTTTATATTTTTTTTGTTTTTTTTTTTTAATTTAACTCTACATGTTTATACACACTTAGTTTTAATTATTATTTCATTCAATTGGTTTTACTGCGTTTTTTTGTTTTGTTTAAAATTTTTGTTAAATAATCATTATCTGTCATCGGTAAAAATAAAAATTCATTTATAAGCTTTGTCAGTTTAATGTTTAAACATTTCTGTTCATTTTTTTTATTTTATTTCTTCCGTATGCGGCCATTAAAATCAAAACAATTTCAAGTGGCATTTGGGAATATTCATTTGGTTTTTTTTTAATATTTATATTGTCCATAGTGTCTCTGGGTTTAAAAAATAAACTGGAAATGAATTAAAAATTAAAATCAATAATTTTTTATTGCATTTATAGTTTTGGTTTTTCTTGCCTTTTTAATTGCCATCAATTTAGTTTTATTTTAATTTCATTTTTTTTTCTTTTTTTTTTTTTTTTTTTTGTTTCGGCAGTCGGTAAACAAAGTATTTTTTTTTTAAATTTTATTTTATATTTTTATTTAAATGTTTTAGTTTATTTAAGTTGGTTGGCAAAAAAATTGTTTAAATAGAATTTAATTTTTTAAATAGAGTTTTTGTTATTTGAAGTTTGGTTTGTTGATTTGTTATCCTCTGTCTATAAACTAAGTGTCCTTCTTTATAAATATTTTTTGGTTTTGTTTTTGGTTCAGTGTTATTTTGTTTTGATAAATTTCATTTTTTTGTTTGTTTAATATTTAATTTTTTTAATTTAAAAATAATACGCCTTTTTTTAGAGGTTGTTATGGTTGATTTTGTCTATTCATGTATTGGACCTAAAAACGATAAAATAAAATTAAATTAAAAAATAAAAATAAATACTTTGAATTACACGGTGCAACAAAAAAAAGTGATACTATTTTTCTGATAGTAGTGGTCGAGTAGTATAAAGATCCGTTTTTGGAATTTTTGAAACACCTGCATAATTTTGAGTTTCGGGTTAAAAAACCGGTTTTTCAGACCTTTCTGCACTTATTAGCTAATAATTAGCTGAATATTAACCGATTTTAAGTTTTTTTAAACTTTTTAGATGATGTACTACCTTGATCGAAATGTTTCTGGAATAATCCCCGTGTGGTGGTCTGATCGTCCAGATTTTTTTTTTTCAGTTGGTACATCGCTTGTTGATATTTCCGCTAAATCTTAGCGTCATAGCTTGATATTTGCAAAAGCTATGTTGCCAAAAGTACATCTATCTCTATGGTTAATGATTTTTTAACTCGATTGAACAGAAAGAAGACACAGGGAGCCAAATCAGGTGAATTCGAAAAATGCAACAAATACCATCCAACGTAGAAGACACAGGGAGTCAAATCAGGTGAACTCGAAACATGCAACAAATACCATCCAACGTATTCGTTACATAATGATTTTGATCACAGAAAGATTTGGTTCACTGATGAAAAAATTTTTACTGCACAGTGGTAAGGTCATCTTAAAAGCATCCCCTGAGTTCATCTTGTTGGTCGAATATGGTCATCATTTAGCTGCAGTCATGATTTGGGAGGGTCTCTTAAGATTCACATTCAAGCAGAATTTTGTGACAGCTCATAAGGCTGGACGGATTGAAACTGCTTCGAAAATAATTTAAAAAATGTTTAGTTAAGGCTTTAAGTCTAGACTTTAAGGCTTTAGTTCTAGTACTCTGTTTAAATTTGTGAAAAATGTTAATTAACATTTGTTTTTTTGGTACGAAAAAATTGAAATGCAATCAATGTAGTCATCTAGCAATTTCTCCAAATTTGTCGCTTTTATGCCTTAAGTTCTAAACAAAAATCCTATGATTTCTCTAACAACATGACAAATAATATTCAGTAGGGACATAAATACTCTTACACATATAAAATAATGTGTGAGGACAAAAGTCAGCCGGCTTCGTTTTTGGGTCAACATACTTTATTTTTTTGTTATTATTCTTGCATTATTAAGTATACGAGAATTATTGTTGTTATCATCCAATTTTAATTATTACCCTTTATATCATTATTAGAACATTATTCTTGTTATTGTTATAGTTATTAAATGATTGTATTTCTAACATGGACACAAATCAATAGATTGCTAGCTCGTTGTGGCTCTGTTTGGCACTTGGCTCCAAAATTTGGAATTTACTACATCGAATAGTGGTTTCACTTATATGAAATCGACTGCCAAAAAACTTGTAGCTATAAAATCAACGTAAAGCATTGTTTACTGTATTATACAATTGTGGATATTATTTATTAATTAAATGGGTGTGTTTGATACCAAAGTATACCCCTCTAATGTCACTTGCTTACTAAAAAGCTTAAAGACCCAGCCAATTGCCAACAGACTTTTAAAAATTAAGTCGTATTTTATTCATAACTTCGGATACTATATAAGGGGTGCGTAAAAACATCTTTGTATTTATAAATATTTTGACTGTATTTTTTACGCAGACTACACACAGATTAGGATAACAGTGTCAACACGTGATGTTCGCTTTCACTCTCGCAGCAGCGAATATTGGTATGATGTTGCAAGCATCACTGTCGGTTCGAACATGTTCGATGTCGTACCATTGTCGGGGGTTGAAAAGGGCGAACAAACCAAGCAAAAGGACAGTTGGTGTTCAGCTTCAGAAGGGTAAATTTAGTATGGCTTGTGGTAAATAATCCATTTTGAAGTAAATAATATTACTGGCTCCATCAACTCGAGGACGACGATGACAAGGGTGACTTTCCATCGCAGTATGGTAAGCCACTGCGACTGAGACCACTCAGGAGGCGAGATATCTCGATCACCATTGGGGCATCCATGGTGACCAAGATATTCAGCTTCTCCCCAACAACGACAAGAGGACGCGATATTGACGGAATAAACAAGGGTTACTTTCCGTCGCAGTGTGGTAAACCGCCGCGACTGAGACTACCCCAGCGGCGAGATGTCTTGACCACCACTGGGACACATCCGTGGTGACCCAGACATCGAACCTTTCCACTACGAGAGTACAAGTGGACGTAACTGAGGGAACAAGGGTGAATCACTTTGACCGATCCGTTACCTGGCGGCCAAGTAACCCGATCAACACTGGGTATCCGTGATGATCGAGTTACCTAGCCTTCCTCAACGCGACTTTCGACCACGGGCTGACTTAGTTGTTTTTTTTTTTTTTTTTTTTTTTTTGGAAACAAACGTTTGTTAAGCGTTAAGCATAGATTCCTAAGCAATGTTTAAAAAAAAAACTATTTATGATTATGAGTGATAGCTTTGTTATTTACTTGTTAAATAATCAATAAATTATTTATAATTATAAATAGAAGTGTTTTAATATATTTTCCGTCCGACACTGGACCCCGTTGACCTACACCAGCATCCGAGCGGAGAGCGTGTCCTTACAAATGAATATTTGTAGAACAATATTGATATAAGTTGGAGTACTGCTTTCTCAATATCGTAAAATGCTTCGTACGATATAATTTTATATATAATTTGACAGCATTTCGTACGTAATCTGAACACAATAATAGGCTTTACTTTGTAATCGTATTTCAGCTTTTTTTTTTGTAGCACCGTGTTATTTTAAAATTTTTAAAAAGTTTTAAAAAATAAAAAATATTTGTTTTTTAATGTATTTATTCCCCTTTACTTACCAATTGAAATAGGTCTCTGGTTTATGGCAGCCCTTCTCGGAGCCACACCATTTTGATTCTTTTAAAGGCGGACATGGACGGCCTCCACGTTTGCCATGTTTAATGACTTTGCGATATCGATGCATTTCACCGATGCCGCATGCTTTACTGCAGTCCGACCATTCGGACCAATGACTGACACGGCAATCACGCGGACGTTTCGTACGACGTCTACGATTTGTAGCAGCATATAGTGATGTAGCAGATGATGACGATGATGATGATGCCGATGCTGATAACAATGTATCGGAACGTCTATATGTATTGGCAATATTTTGCATTAAAGCTTGCTTATCGTTTTTGGGTATGACTACACCTTCCACCACCACTGTAGAGGAGTTATTCCTGTAAGTACAAATACAAAAAATTAATTAAATTAAATGTTTTTCATTACTATTATATTTATAATGTAAATTTCAAAAATGTCCTTGTCACTTTTTTTTCTCTTTGTCAAATTATTTAAGGCTTTTCTTTCGCTAATGCCTATAAATTTACTCGGCTGTGTATATGCACTCAAAAAACACCAAAACCAAAATTTCAGTTTTTTGTTGATTTTGTTTTGTGTGCATATTCATGTTAATTTCCATTTGTCATGTTTATTCTTTTGCAATAATTTTTCTATCTATTCGCCTGTCGGTGATACATGTGTATCGGAGGTTGCTTATAATTCCTCCCTCTTGGCTTTTCAAAGTGTGTTTTTAAACTGTAGCCAGCGTTGCCAAATGTACTCATTTATCTCTATCTTGCAGTTTTTCTTAAGCATTGAGTAGTTTTGAAGTTGTTTGTTTAAAAAATCCCTGTTTTTCTGTTAATTGTGCAGATTTTTCAGTTTTTAATATTTTAGTTTTTTAATTTTTATTTTGTTCTTTAAATTACAATTTCTCAAGTAAGAATTTCACCTCATTTGCTTAATATAGGTAAGGTGAGGTTAGGAGAGAGTGGCAGCCTCGCTGAGACAAGGCACACTTGAGCAGACATAGCGGCCCGTTGTGATACCACAAATAAAGCCAGATCTCTGTACCAGCCACCAAAGCCTAATTAACCGGTCTTGACCGCCAGTCAGAGGTTCTACATAGAAGCACATTCCCGTAAATTAAGTCAGAAACCAGCCCGATAATTTAATGAATCTGGCTGTGAACCCGACATCAATGATCGATAGCTCCGATAAACTGTCTAGAAAAGGCGAGCCAACTGTGATCAGTCTACGTCTAGCTAGAGACGGAAGGGGCCACACTCTCCTCTTCCTCAATCGATCTACAGCCTCGAAAGAAATCATTCGCCAGTAGACGCAACCTTTGCGCGCATCTATCCATAATGCAATGCCTCGTCAGGACAGAAACTACAGTGGAGATGCTCCCGCGATCCAATTTAAAAAGTTGGTTGGTATGCCTACCTTCCAATCTGGGTCAGACTCACCTGGCAATGAAGCAAGGATCACCCTCTGCCCAAGATTTATCAGCGTCCAATGAGTATTTTCGCCTGATAGACAGTCTAACGGAGGACAGCGGTACACCAACCTCTACAAGTAGATGACTGTCCAGGAAGAGTGTGCCCGCTTTAGCAAGTTCGTCAGCCACACAATTACCCGGAATATCCCTGTAACCAGGGACCCAAATGAGATTGACACCAAACCGTTGTGAGAGTAACCCAAGGGAAACAAGACAGTTCCTGACAAGCCGAGAGCTGAAAGTTGCGCCCGAGAGAGATCTAATAGCCGCTTGGCTATCAGAAATCAAATCAGCCGTGTAAGTACCGCCTCTCCGTATCAACTCCGCAGCATGGTAGATAGCCATCGCTTCGGCCTGAAACACGCAACAATAGTTCGGAAGTCAAAGAGACACCCTTAGATTGAGCTTTTCCGAAGAAATTCCGCAGCCCACCCTCTCCTCACATTTTGCTTAATATAACTATGGTGAGGTTTACTTATGCAATTATCCTTTTTCTTGACCTCTTATCCTAAAGAAAGAGAGGATTATTGACACAGTGTGTAATATTCACATTTAAGTTTAAGATAGTTTTGGTTTTTTTTGCAAAAGAACAGTGTGATAACATTACATGCTACGTAAGTGCGTACGTATGAGTGCTATATGTATCTGCTTCACTAGCAAAATATCACACATACGTAGGTAGTTACGTAATAGTGTGATCCCATTGTTCTTTAATAAAAAATATTTATATTTCTAAAACGACCGCTCACATTAACAAAGTTTAAGCTTTACTTAAAGGTAATTGTTTTACGGAATTCTGTTTTTTTAGTTTATTCATTAAACTGAACCGATTTCAAGTTAAGTGAATAAATGGGCAACCTCCTTCGTTTTCCAATTAACGGTATATCTCGAAAACAAGAGCTAACTTGAAATAACGGTTGGCAACACTTTATTCAGCGTACCTGAGTCTGATTTACCCGCTGGAGGTTCCGCCTGTCGGTGTAAAATTCAGGCACAGACTCATTATCATATTATCATTTCATTTATGTTTATCAAATTTAATCCGTTGTGCTCTGCCTTAATAAAAATACACTATGAAATAAGTTATATGGGTGTATGTATACTTTTTAACTTTTTTAAGTATGTGCAGTCTTATCACCTGTAAGTCAGTTTTTTTCTTCTAAATTTTCAGTTTTTCTGAAAAAATTATGGCAACACTGACTGTCAATTTTTTTTATAGTCTCTCTGTCATATAAACGGTTTCAACAGAGTGGGCCGACATTAATATGGACAAAATTTAAAAAAACTAATTTTGCCTTCAATTTGCGTTTGAGTTCCTTTAAATTACGGCAAATAAAATAATGCAGAGAATTTGTTGCTTTATACAGTTCTTTTTATCCGAACACTTTTTACACAATTACACATTATTTTAAGACAGCAACTCATTTATCTTGCACTTAATATTCGTTTATACAACGCTATCATTTACGTTTAAACACGACTTTACTTATGACTGCAAAATGATAACTATCTGACCAAACGCAATGCGCCATCTTTTATAGCAATTCTTTTATATAAATTTCGAATATTCCTGTAGTTACCATAAATTTCAATTTATCCGCGTTAAATTCAAAATATGTTAAACTATAATACACAAAACGAAATCGAACTGACTACACTGTAAAAAATGTGGTAGCACTCTTTATAGTGCAGACAATTATGGCAATTACAGATACATAAGAGCCTTAACACAAACCAATAAAGTTTATAGCTAAAATCTCACCATACAGTCCCTGATGTGGTGTATTTTCTTTTTAGGAATTTTTATTTTCGTATCACTATTTTGCAAAATCGTGTTAAAAATAGTTAGGCTTTGTTTTGAAAACTGGAAAACATTTTATTTAAAATTATTCTATAATTAATAATCATGGGTATCGCTATATGTGCGGAGATCAACCTGAACAGACTAAGACTGCTAATATATTATCTGACAGCCAAGCTGCCTTAAGGTCACTTGGCTCGAATCGTATGACATCTAAACTGATCAAATATTGCTACAATACGTAGCAAAAGCTTTCGCTTGGAAATCCTATTGTCTTGGGATGGTAATGAAGTAGCGGATGCAGTGGCCAAAAAGGGCTTCATAACAGTCCGTAACCATGATGTTCAGCACCACTCACTACCATCCTCAATATATTCAACGATTGGGAACACTGGAATGCTCAAAGGGCACTTCGTCACTTTAGGGTGGCGATCAGCCCGCAATTTGGGCGTCGTCCTGAGGCTCACAAGTATGGCAGGCCGGACTTGAAACTTCTTACGGAGTTTCTTTCATCTGAGGAGGATGGCTGCCACAGATATGAATGTTTGTAGACTGTGCTCACAAGCATCATAGACAGCGGAAGACATAATGTGTGAATGTAGTGTTCTTGATAGCTTTAGGTAGCAACGGGTGACATATCTACCATTATGGTTTTAGATCTGCTGGTGTTCGCTGGGAATCAGCAGATGTGCTTAGCAAGCTATAGACCGGAAGTGGCACAATAGATCCTATGGGTGCCTGATCAATACGATTATAAAAAAAGAGTTATTCTATTAACTGAGCTCACTAATAAATGCTTCTGTGGTCAGATCATCTGACAATTTTCAATAGCGGCATTACTCATAACATTGCAAGCGATGGGTATGAGTCTAAAAATGAAATGGAGTGTAGCATGTTGATTCAGAGTAGCTCTACCTTGTTCCATTTGGAATATAGCGGCTATTATGCTTTTAATGAAGATATGTATTAAATTTTTTTTCTTCTCCGTCAATCTTTTAGGGAGCATATTGGCTTTCCACAAAGCAACCATTACTTGTTTTCAGTTTCAGCAATCAAATTGAAATTATAACATCGGGTAGTTCATTTAAAAGTTTACATTTAAAAATGCAACAAAACAAAATCCGTTTCAAATTTCGCTAAATTTATTTTGTTGTTGTGAAATACAATTGTTCCGGTAACAAATGAAATATTACTTTATTCATATGGCTGCCACGACTGATCTCAGAGAACTCCATTCGATTGGACCAATTTTCGAGAACTTTTTTCATTGTATGGGGTCCAGCGATACGAACCCAATGACATTACGAATGTTGGCCTTCAAATGCTCAATTGTCTCTGGTTTGTCGTTATACTACTTGTCTTTAACGGCGCCACTCAGAAAATAGTCCAACGGTGTCAAATCGCAGCTTCTTGGCGGTCAACTGACATCACCATTTCGGCTATTTGAACGGCCATCAAGCGTTTAACTCAATAAATCGATTGTGGCATGATATATGCGGCAAATTGTACTATACTTTTGATACCAAACATCGTTCACATCAATACCATGAAGAGCGGGCACAAGACAATGGGTTATCATATTGCGATAGATGTCTCCATTTACCGTAGTGGGTGTGCCGTCCTCATTTTCAAAGAAATATGGGCCAATGATGCCTCCGCTACACAAGCCGCACCCAAAAGTCACTCGTAATGGGTGCATTGGCTTCTATAAGACCACGTTTGGGTTTTCTGAGCCCCAAATATGGCAATTTGTGTTTATTAACGTACTCAACAAAATGAAAATAAGCTTTTTTTTGTCTTTGTTTTAAAAATAAATTTCCAATACATGTCAACGTTGCTCAAGCGTAAATAGATTCACTTCGTTCAGTGGCGATAATATACTGAATTTTGTGACAGAACAGAATGACATAAGTATTGCAAGATTCGATTTAACCGCCGGTTGAAATTAAAACCGATAGATGGCTCATTACTTCTTCCATATGGTTGTTTATGGGATTAAAAAACTTTCAAGGTGTACCTTTTGTATTATAGCACTGAATGTACGAGTTACATATAAAAATACAGACGTAATTGACGACTTTATAAATAGTATTATAAATAAATAAAACTGTAACATAAATTCATTTCCGGTCTATTAGAATAAAATTAAAAATCAAAATTATTTTTCGGTCGCAATTCTTGGAATTGAAATTAAAATTGAATTGAATTAAATTGAATTAAAATTAATCAATTAATAAGCAATATTGTAAAATGTTGAATTAAGCAATACTGTAAAATGTTGAATTAGCATAATTATATACTAGCATAAGTCTCATTATAACAATATAGAAACTAAATAAAACAGTTGGTGGTTATCCAAGGCCAAGAACGGTTAGTTCTCCTCTAAATCTTGTATTTTATTTTTAAAAAGTTCGGTTAAAGTAAAGTATTATAAAATTGGCGCAGTCGGTAGGATCCCAATGTCAGTGAACGGGATCTAGTGAAACGTACCTAAAAAAAATAAAAAATAAATAACTAAAGTAAATTCTGCGAATCCCACGGGACCCTCCAGGATTATAAATTATTAATAATAAAAAGTGCAGTGAATAATTAAAATAAAAATTAGACACCACTAAAATAAAAAGTGCAGTGAATAATAAAAAAAAAATTTTTATTAAACACCACTAAAATAATCAGTGCAGTGAACATTTAAGGCAAGTCGACACCACTAGATGAAACAAATAGTGCAGTGAACACTTAAGCCAATCGGACACCACTAATAAGAGTAAGAAACTTTAACCAGCAAAATTTTAAATACTTACAAGATAAAAAGGAACGCCGTGTTCGACCAAAGAAGGATGGAACCAACTCAAGCAATAGACACGTCAGTGCTAGAACAATTAGCAAGGCGGGAGCAGCAACTAGAACAGCTGCGTAGTGCATACCTAGAACTACAACAACAACAACAACAACAGCCACAACAACATCAGCAATATAACCAGTTGGACCGAATTTTAAAAAATGTATCGTATTTACCAGTATTTACGGGTGTTGGAGATATCACCATAAATTCATTCTTGAGCAGTGTGGAGTACTTGCTATCAACGATAGGAGAGGAAATCCTAAAGAAGGAAGCTATAAAGGCTATCTACTACCGCAATATCCAAGGAGAAGCAAAGAACGTCGTGATCAATGTACAGCAACCTGATAATTGGACTATTATAAAGAAAACACTAAAGTTAAGGTATAGACCAGACGTGGAGCCACACCAAATCTACAGAAGGATAAATGAACTAAGAGTAAATAACGTAAGTGAGCTAGCTGTAGAATTACAGAATATTAAGTATAAAAGTGATGAATTAAGTATTTATTTTCGGGACGATCATTGCATAGACTTGACTAATGTGGACAGTTTATTAACGAACATAGCAAAGGAAATGACGCAGGGAATATTATTAGATAAGATATACGATGAACGGGATTTAGGGACCATAATAGATATAATGATGAAAAGAAGGTACGAGGACAGTTGCATTAGGCCAGAATTTAGAAAGTTTCGAGGAACTTTCAATCGTTCACAAGCGAACAAGTATAAGAATATTAATATTAATTTTAATAGAAACCAAAATTATCAGAACAGAGAGCAGTTCAACGCCAACTATAAACACAATAATAATATAAATAATAACAATAATAGATATACTAATAATAATATAAATAATAATAATAGAAATAATAACGTTTCTTATAATTCGGCACGATACAAAATCCAAAATGAATTAGGAAATAATAATACCGTAGGACAATTCCAACATGCAGGATATCCCAAGCCTTATTCTAACCAAGTTCGTTGGAATCCGCATAGACAAAACCGAATAGAACCTATGGAAATATATAATATAGAAGTGAATTTTTGTAATCCTCAAGTAGCAGGACACCCTAGTCGTAGGTTTGGCCAAGATCGCTTAAACCTCGATAGGCAAAGCCGGGAAGGATTAGAAGTTAATTATTGTAATCCTCAAGTAGCAGGACACCCTAGTCGTAGGTTTGGCCAAGATCGCTTAAACCTCGATAGGCAAAGCCGGGAAGGATTAGAGATTAATTATGGTAACTCTCGAGTGGCAGGACACCCTAATCACACAGTTGGCCAAGATCGCTTAATTGTTGATAGGCAAAGCCCAGAGGGACCAATAGGAAATTATGAAGAAGAAAGCAATAACATGTTTTTTATGAGGCAGCCTCAGAATGTTTGCCCAAGATAGAATTGAATATTGAAAATAAAAGATACGTAGCATTAATAGATACAGGAGCTAGTTTAAGTTTAATTAACAGTGAAATAGATGACTTTATGAAAATTAAATTAAACAGACCAATAACATTTAGCACAATAACAAATAAAGATACAATAAAGTATGAAGTACATACAAAAGGACCAGACGAATTTAACTTACCAGACAATGCAAGAGTACGTTGGAAAGTCACACCATTAAGAGGAAGACTTTATGATTTTATTATAGGTTTTGATACATTAAATTCGCTGAATGCTCAAATAAATATAGAAAAAGGAGAAATAACACTTAACAGAAAAACATGTAAATTTTTGAACAAGCCTTACGATTTTAGTCACATATGCACACTTGAAATTAGTGATTCAAACTTTGAAAGACTTGCATTAGGTCATTTAAACGAGGAAGAGCATAGGGAAATTATAAAGTTGTTAAAACAATATAAGAAATTATTTTTTAAAGAAGGTGATTTATTAACAAATACAACTGAAATTCAGCACGAAATAAAGACAACAACACAACAACAAATTAATTCAAAAATGTACAGATATCCACCACAACATGAAATGGAAGTTAGAAAACAAATTAAAGAAATGGAAGAACAAGGTATTATTCAGAAAAGCCACTCCAAGTATTCAAGTCCACTTATAGTTGTACCTAAGAAAATGGACAATTCTGGTGAAAAAAAGTACCGCATAGTAATAGATTATAGGAAGTTAAATGAGGTTACTATAGACGATAAGTTTCCATTACTAAATATTGAGTCAATATTAGATAAGTTAGGTAGAGCTCAATATTTTACCACGTTAGATTTAGCAAAAGGTTATCATCAGATTTTAGTGAAAAAAGAAGACAGAGAAAAAACTGCGTTTGTAACACCACATGGGTTATATGAATTTATAAGAATGCCATTTGGCTTAAAAAATGCGCCAGCCACATTCCAACGGCTAATGAACGAAATCTTAAGAGATTATATTAACAAAACTTGTGTCGTGTATTTAGATGATATTCTAATATTTAGCACCTCGCTACAAGAACACTTAAATGCAATACGTGAGATCTTTGATGTGCTGGAAAAGAAAAATTTAAAAATTCAAATAGATAAATGTAATTTCTTAAAGAGAGAGACAGAATTTTTGGGACATGTTTTAACGAAACATGGAATGAAACCTAATCCAAATAAAATTAAGGTAATAGAAAAATTAGAATTACCTAGAACAGAAAGGCAGATCAAAAGTTTTTTAGGAATTACAGGATATTACCGAAAGTTTATAAAAGATTATGCCAAAGAAGCACAACCAATTACTAAGTATTTAAAAAAAGGGGTGAGAATAAATATCAAAGATCCTACTTATATTGAAGCCTTTGAAAAATTAAAAAACCTAATTAGTATACATCCAATATTACGCTTCCCTAACTTTGAAAAACAGTTTACATTAACAACAGACGCATCCAATTATGCGATCGGTGCTGTGTTGTCACAAGAAGGACATCCAGTATGTTACGCCTCAAGAACTCTGAATAACCATGAAAGAAACTATTCTGCAACAGATAAAGAGTTTCTGGCCATAATGTGGAGTGTCAATTATTTCAGACCTTATCTTTACGGTAGAAAATTTAAAATTCTTACTGATCACCAACCAATTAAATATTTACATTCCAAGTACAGGGGGAAAGATATGTCTCCCAGACACCAGAGATGGTTGTTAAAATTAGGTGAATATCAATTTGAGATCGAATACTTAAAAGGAAAGGAAAATAAAGTAGCAGACTTTCTAAGCAGAATTGAGAAAAGTGAGGACACTATTTTAGAAAACGAGGGGGGTGAAAACAGTAATAGCGAAATTTCTTTCCCTATTAATCACATAGAAGACGATGTAACCATGGCAACTGTACATTCAGCTGATGAAGAATTAGGAGATTATTTTTTCATTAAAGACGAAATAGTTAATAAATATAAAACTCAAATAATTTTAACAAATAATAAGGTAGAAGAGTTCAAAGAGATAAATGGTAAACGAATTATTTTTATTGCTGAAAACGATTTTGAGCACATGGGAGAAATCTTTAGGAGATACATATCAAAAGGCCAAATTGGAATTTATTCAGAACTACAAGAAAGAAAGTATAATATAGTACAGGAAAAGCTAATAGAGATGTATTCAAATGACAGTCAAATAAAGTTTATTAAATGTACTAAAAGAGCACAGGATATAGATACAGAAGTGGAAGCAGTTAAGCAAATATCATTGTACCATGTTAAGGAAAGCATGCATTCAGGTATAATCGAAACTTATAACCAACTTAGAAACAAAATTTACTATCCAAAACTTATGGAATTAATTCAATTGATAATTAACCAATGTGAGATCTGTCAAGAGGTAAAATATGACAGAAACCCAATCAAACCTAAATTTTTATTCACAGAAACACCATCGGAACAAAATGAGATTGTTCACCTAGACACATATGTAATAAAAAGAAATATTTTTTTAACAGTAATAGATAGTTTTTCTAAATTCGGAGCGGCTTACCCATTAAACGATAGAAACCATTTAACTATTATTGAGCAATTAGAAGACCACTTTTCAAAAATAGGAAAACCCAAAAAAATAGTAGCGGACAATGAATTCAAAGCAGTCCGAATAAAAGAATTTTTACAAAAGGAAAATATTGAATTGCATTTAACTAAACCCAACAGTCACACGGGTAATGCAGACATAGAACGTTTTCACAATACAATAGCAGAAAAATTCAGGATATTATATAAAATAGAAAAAAAATGTTCCAATAAAACAATTGATTCAGAAGGCAATAAGAAATTATAATGAACGTTACCATTCCAGCATTAAATGCACACCTAAGGATGTACATTTAGGAAAAATAGAAAACAGCACGGTTAAACAGAATTTAGAAGAAAATAAAAGAAAAGTAATAGAAAAACTAAATAAATCTAGAGAAGACTATAGAGAAGCAAGAAAAGAAGGATTTATAAAAAACTACAAGGCACTTAGACATAAGGAACAACCAAAATATAAAAAAGCTAAATTAGAAAAAATACACTTGTGTAATATTAAAAGACCTTTAAAATTTTCAGATATGGATGAAGATAATACTGATGATAATCATGCTGACACCAATGAGTAAGGGAACGATAACAACTAAACGACTTACGGAACAATCAGGATTTATAGACATTTTTATAAAAAATCAGGAGATTGTCAAAGAATCAGACATAATATTACATATAATAAACCTACAAGAAATAGAACACATTCTGGACCAAATGACAGAAAACGTTATTTTAATAAAGACAAAAAATAAAGAAATACTTCAACTCGAATTATTAGAAACCAGGAATAAATTGATTACTTTAAAACCAAAACGAATCAGACAACGTAGAGGACTAATTAACGGCATAGGCAGTATGTCGAAATGGTTATTCGGCACTATGGATGACGAAGACAGACAGAACATTCAAAAACATCTATTTAATATTAATGAAATAATTAACAATAATGATCAACAAATTGTAATTAATAACTATTTTAATGAAACTATAAACCATTTAAAAATGATTATCAAAAATGATAGAAAAATAATAGAGACAAAAATAAATTCTATAGATAAAATTCTAGATATAGAAAATGATAAACACATATATTTAGAACAATTATCAAATATACAACTTATAAAAAATAAGATAGAACATTTGCAGGATAATGTTATTTCCGCAAAATATGGTATGATACATCCTAGTATTTTAACTTTTAATGAAATTGAGAAATACAAAATAGACTATGATAAATTAAAATATATACAAATTGGAACAACGTTTTTAAGCGATTCTCATTTAGTTTTTGGCATAAAAATACCTAAAACCTTTGAAATAGTAAAATTAAGATCAATTGTACCCATACCAAATAATGAAAGTAATGAAATAGATTATAGTATTGAAAAGATTTTTGAATTTGATAACAAAATTTATAAATTTGAAGAACACAAATATCTAAAAGACTTAAAAATAAGCACACATTGTATAATCAAAAATAATTGTCAACTAATAAAACATAACGAATTTGCAATATTTGAATTAGATATAGACACAATTATAGTTAAAAGTGCAACTAATATAAGTATAAATCAAACTTGTAATTCTGAAAAAATTATCTTAAATGGAAACTATTTAATTAATTATAATAATTGCTCAGTAAAAATAAAGGATTATCTCTTCTCAAACATTGTAGAAACTATAGAAGAAAAACAAATATTTAATAATATTGATAGTTTATGGAATTTTACTAATAAGATAACATTTGAACAAATTAAAGAAGAACATCAAGTAAATGTAAGAAATATCAAAGAATTAAATTTCCACAAAAGAATCACATATAGCTGTAACATTTTAATCATAATTGTAATACTTACCTTTTTTATAATAATCATAACCAAACATAAACATATTAAAATAAAATTAAACAATAGAATTCAGGAGAATTCTAATCTAAAGGGGGGAGAAGTTACATATAAAAATACAGACGTAATTGACGACTTTATAAATAGTATTATAAATAAATAAAACTGTAACATAAATTCATTTCCGGTCTATTAGAATAAAATTAAAAATCAAAATTATTTTTCGGTCGCAATTCTTGGAATTGAAATTAAAATTGAATTGAATTAAATTGAATTAAAATTAATCAATTAATAAGCAATATTGTAAAATGTTGAATTAAGCAATACTGTAAAATGTTGAATTAGCATAATTATATACTAGCATAAGTCTCATTATAACAATATAGAAACTAAATAAAACAGTTGGTGGTTATCCAAGGCCAAGAACGGTTAGTTCTCCTCTAAATCTTGTATTTTATTTTTAAAAAGTTCGGTTAAAGTAAAGTATTATAAAATTTACGTGCGTCCTAGTTTTTGTTCTCACACCCTGTGTATGGACGAGTGTGCAAATATATATTTTTTTTTTTTCATAGAGAGTCAATAAATAGAATTGCATGCAATTTCGTTTAAAGGCCTTCAGGTGTAATTCTTTAATTACTATTCTCTGGCACATTCATATGCTTTGCCTTAACGATTCATTTTTTGTTTCGCATTTATTTCAAATACAATTTCTATGGAAAAAATTTCCTTTTTTAAAGGAAAACGGATTCAGATTTAAAAATGAATGTTTTTTTGTGTCAAATTAGACTAAAGAGCCAGTTTTTAAGAGCACTTTGAGTCTGAGACAATAATTGGAAACTTCCAGTTTGATTTCGGTCTGTAGTTTTTTGTTGGTAAGTATTCGATACCAATATTTCGATACCAATATTTCGATACCAATAAGTCACCTTTTTGTTTTTTTTTTCATTTTTTTTTATTTTGTTTTTATTTTGTTTTTATTTTGTTTTTATTTTTTGTGACATAATTTAAATATTTTTAATAATTTAAGGCGATAATAATTCAACTTTACACTATTTTACAACTACAACTACAATAATTTTTATAGAATTGTACAACAACCACCGCTGGTATACACAACTGCTTGGGGTCGAGGCTGTGGTTGAGAAGTCATTATTACTTGACCAGCTGCTGGTTGATTTCCAACGACAACTGTAGTGGATGGTGGTGGTGGTGCTTGACCTCCTACAACGACTGTTGTGGACGGTGGCGGTGGCATGGAAGTGCCTATTACCAAAGCAGGTGGTCGCGGTGCTAGGCCACCTACAACAACAACACCTCCAACTGGTGGTGGTAGTGGCCTATTTACATTAATATTAACGCCTACTGACGGTCCTGGTCTGGGTGGTGGTGGTCCCCAGGCGGGCCCTGGTGGTCTGCCGTACGGTGGAGGTGGACCACCAAAACCCACACGTCCCTGGCGAGACATGTTATTGTAACTTTATTTAGCAAAAAATTGGAAAAACTCGAAGTTTTTCCTTTGTAAAAAGAAAAATTAACTTCTTTTAACGTTAACTGCCCGTGTTAAACTAAAAAATGTTCTTTTCTAACACATTTCAGCAATATTTTATCAGAACTTAAGGGATTTTATTTTGATTTTTCTATTTTTTATTTGAATAGATAAAGAAATTACAAATCAATCAGTTATTAATTATGCTCGAGTCTAAATGTTAAATTTTTTTTAAAGATAAAAATATTCTTTATAGTCATTGTACGCTATCTTATCATTTAAACCCGGGTTTTAGTTACTCTAGTAAAGGTGCAACTGTTTTTATTTTTTTGTTTTTGTTTTTGCTTTACGGGTCATTGTTATCATTTTTTTTAGTTAAAAATGTTTTGATTTCTTATCTACTCACATTGGATTCATTTTCGCCAATAGTTTCGAACGAATACGATCTCTTTCGGTTACTCTGGTTGGTTGTGGCGTTATCTCATTTTGTCGTTCTCTCTCTATACTCGCCGACAATTCATTATTCATTTCCACATGATTGTGTTCCATTTCCAAATGGGTTTGTGTCTGTACTGTCTCATATTTGCGATCATCTTCAGCGAAATTGAAAACCTCACTTAATTCGTATTCTTTGAGCTGTAAAGAGAAATGAAGAAAAGCTTCAATCAATTAAAAAAATTTAAATTTTTCAAAGAAATATATTTTAAATAAATTACAAACAAACCGCCATATTCATAAAAAATTAAAATTCATTTAAAATCTATTTAGAGAATATTTTGAGTAAAATCGTTTAATAAAGAAAAAACACCAAACATTAAATTAAACCCTTAATGAGATAAAATTTTATGTCTGATAAGAGAAACGAGAATAATAAAAATTGTACAATATAGGGTTTAATATAATGTTTAATTTTCAAACTACTTTTTCCTTATATTTTTCTTCTTTTATTATTTTTTAATGTTTTCTTATAAAAAAAAAACTTTCTTTTTCCATTTTTCGTATTAAAAAAGTACTATTTTCCTTAAAAAATAAAACAAAAAGGGCCTGTATCACATCACACACACTCTCATTGAGAGAAAATAAGACTAACGGTTTTTCTAAAGGCATAATCTTGCTTATTTGAGTCAAGCATAACTTCATGCATGGGACCTTCTTTATAGAGGGTTTGGTAATCATCTGTCTTTAAGATAACCAGCTGACTATGTTCACGCATTTAATCCTGGGACTGGAGCTGTCAGCTGGTCACCAGGCTGACCAGAGAAGAATTTACTGCCTTAGGTTGGTCGAGAGAGCTTTGTTATCTTCAAACAGAGAACAGGTAAGGGTGAGGTTGTCATTTGCAAAATAGTGTTTGTATATATAAAGTGTGTCCCAAAATTGACACAAGATTTTAATTTGTTGCCATTTGTGCCGTAAAGTTGGCAATCCTAAAAAAACAATTCAACAGCTGACTGTTTAGGGTTCGTAAAAATGGAGCATTACGCTATAGAACAACGAACCTCAAATATTACTAATTCGACCATCTTTGTGTATTAAATTTGAAATTAACGGAAATAGAACGTTGTAGGAAGTACAAGAACATTCGGACGAAATGTCATTTGTATATAAGTAAAGTCGTGTTTAGGCGTAAATAAAATGGTCATATAAACGAATATCAAGTGTAAGTTAACAAGTTGCTGTATTAATTTAAACTGTATAAAGATAAAGTGAGGAACTAAAGACTATACAAACAACAATAACGCGGCGTTTATTTTATTTTGACGCAATTAAAAAGAAACCAAAGGTTTTAAAAGAGTTAAAACGTAACAATATGTATGAAATGTATTTAACCGCATTCTTTCATTAGTTTTACACATGTAATTTAATACATTCTTTTGATTTAATGTTGGCGTTTTTTTACCTTAATTTAAACCCTATTTTAACCACTTTGTACATATGTATACAGTATGTACGTACTTCGTTTCAAAGAAACCGCCAATAAATTTACAAATTCTCTTAGTTTTTAGTTCGTTTTGTCGCTTCTAAAGAATGCCAAGCCATTATTCATTCTTTTGTTACAATCAAAGCAATATGAATGCGCTTTTTACCACTCTTTTCATTGTCACTTAAACACAAAAGGCATTTAAAAAATAACAAAAAAACATAATCCCATTAATATCGAGAACCTACATCTCAACTTACACTCTCATAAAAGGGAAATTTCAGAGAAGATTTGTGCCCGTTTTTCTCTTTATTTAAAGGTAACAAATGAAGGAAAAAAAAATTTTTTTTTCAAAAACAACAACAGACAGAAGAGAGAAAATTAAGCAGAAAATTGTTTGTATTTAAGCGCTTTTTAAAACCAAAAATAAACGGGAAGTCTTACAATTGCTTTTGCAAAAATAGAAAATTCGCTTTTTCTTTGATATTTTATTGGCTATGAACAATTCGATTATCATTTTTAGAATATTAAAAAATATATATTTATAAAGGGTCCGCCATCTAACGTTTTTTTTTTTCTACTAGTGCTTATTTCATGAATGGTAACACTTAGCTTATGTCTGATTTGACAGATAATTAGTTTTATCCTTCCGCTGAACGAATATGGTTGTGTATACGCATTACTTTGTAAATTATGGTGGCTGAAGCTCATCTTGATCTTGACGGGTATGTAAACAACCAAATTGTCGCATTTGGGGCACAGAAAACCCGCACGCATACATTGAAAAGCCGATACACCCAAGACGAGTCACTGTTTGGTGCGGATTTTGGTTTAGAGGCATAATAGGGCCATTTTTCTTCGAAAATTAGCAAGAAGTGGCCGTTACAGTCAATGGCGATCGTTATCGGGCCATGTTGAACGAATTTTTGTTCACAAAAATAAAAGAGGAGGATATTAGCAACATTTGGTTTCAACAGGACAGCGCTACGTGCCACACAGCCGAAGCTACACTCGAAGTTTTGCGCCCTGTTTTTGAAGATCGCATTATTAGCCGCAGAGCTGATGTCGTTTGGCCACCTCGGAGCTGGGATTTGACACCGTTGGTTTATTATTTGTGGGGTGCCGTCAAAGGTAAGTGTTACGCCAACAAGCCAGAGACAATTGACGCTTTAAAGGACAATATTCGTGAAGCCATTGGTGAAATACAGCTGCACACAATCGATAATGTGCTTAAAAATCGGCCATTTAAATGAAATTATTTTCCATTATTAACCGTAAGGATTGTTCTTTTAAATAGAAAAAGAAATTTGAGAAAATATTCAGTAGTTTTTTTTTTCAGCATTTTCAAAAAAAAATATTGGCGGAGCCTTTATATATAACTTTTTTATTAACAGTCTTATACTATAAATTTTCACTTAATAAGTTTTTACATTGACGGCATTATTTTATTTTATTTTATTTTTATTATTTCCTTTTATATAGATTTTTATTTCGTTTTTTCCACAATTTCTATCTGAATGCCTTTACCATTCCGCTCTATTTAATATCTGTGTAAAACAGAAATAAAAATAATATTTTTTCTCACATTTTACAGTAGAAATGTGTGTTAAAAGAAGAAGAAAAAAATGAAAAATGTTTTACAAGATATTGTTTTATTAAATGTATAATTTCCTATTGTATTTATATGTGAATTTCCTTATTTTAGTTCCTGTTATAAATTATATTACCCACAGAGCAGCTCCTTGCTCTTCCTCTAACTTCTAACACAGCAAAATCCACTACCACCAACCGCATAAACTGCTTCATTACAACAGTAGGAAACAACAGAACCGAACAGAACTGAAACATTTATAATTTTTTGCTGAAAAAAGGAGATGCCAGCTCAAAAAAACATCAAGCGGGGAAATACAACTTACCAAAGTAGTGAAATAAAGCTGTTTAATTAGCATTTTAAAAATACATTAAAAATTCGTATAACTAAACCCCTTGGCAACCCTTAATTCATTTTCATTCACCAGTGCCTAAATACCCATTAATTTTGATTTGGTTTTTAATGCGTAAACAGGAAACAAAAACATGATTTGTGTTTCTGTGATTTTCAACCAACAAAAAAAAAAAAAAAAAAAACGGAAAAAAAACGAAAGAAAAAAAATCAACAATTTTTTTGTTCCAATAATAACAACCACAAGAGAAAATAAAAGTAATTTATATGAATAAGCCTGCTTATGGCAGGCACCCACAATTATAACCAAGTCATTAGGAGTAAAAATAAAACAAGAAAAACGCATGTAAATTAAATTGTCGACGATAGAGAAACATGTAGAGGGGAAAGTAAGAGGCAAGATATTTCATGTTAATAATAATTCGAATTTATGTTCGAATTACACTCATACAACACCCTCCCTACTATAGCTTGGTTTTCTTAACATAATCTATGAAGAATTTAATTAAATTTAATGAGCGGAGGAGGTAGAGATAATATCGAAGGGAGGGTATATTTAAAAAATTGTTTGTTTAAAAAAAAAAGATCTTATCTGAGTTACTTTTGTAAATTAGTTTCCTTCTTCATGTTTTATTGTATCTTTTTATTAATTTTTTTTTTCATTTGCTGCACAACTTTTTTTTTTAAAGGTTATGCTAACTCTTCTTTTGTACAAAAATTTATTAAAATTAATTTGTAAAAAATAATTTTATGTTCTTTTTATATCAAATGACCTAAAATTATACCGAAAAAAATAAAAAATTATGATTTTTGTAAAGTCTCTGTATATTTCACTTTTACGATGCCCAACAGCAACTTATGACTGCCGCACTTCTTACTTTTCATATATAGTCTGCTTATTAAAATGTCTAATCTTCATATAAATATACAGAAATCAATGTGTGTTTGTACGCATGTAGGCTGGTTGGTTTGTTTGAAACGGCTAAACCGATACAAAGTAAATATTTATTATTACAGATCTTCAAAACAGTAACAGAAAGAGTTTTAAGTACATTTATGGTCAAGGCAAATCAGCAATCAAAAAGTGGGCGGAGTTGGTAGTTGGTGGGAGTGGTACCTTCTATTCAAAGTTAATTATGATTTCATTATATCTTGAGAACGGTGGCAACTAAAGCTTCAGAATTTTATATGCTTAAATTCATATTCAATACAAATCATCAGCCAGAAACTGGGAGACATTGGACAAGTGGGCGTGGTACCTCCCATACAAATGAACATCGATTTCTGTATATCTTAAAAAAGGTTAAAGCAAAAGCTTCTGAATTGGGTCTGAATGACTTTTAATTCAATACAGATCATTAGTCAAAATATATTGCGGAATTGAGAGAGAGGGAGTGGTACCTCCCATATAAACTAAATATTAATTTCTTTATATTTAGAAAACGGATAAAGCTAATGTTTTAGTATTTGGTCAACTAGCTTTATGGACAATACCAATTATTAGCCAGAAAGTGCGCAGAATTGGATTTGTATATTTTGAGAATGGTAATAATAAAAGATTCTCAATTAGGTTCAAACAAAGTCGCGAAGAATACACATTATCAGCCTTCCATTCATACTAAATATTAAAATTTGTATATGAGAAGAACGGCAACGGCAAAGCGCATTGGATAGAAGCTATCAATAGGCTGGGCAACTTTAAAGTTTAAATTTGAATCAGCGGTTATTTCGAATCTGGCTATACTTATGCCATAAAATTCAGTATATTATCGACACTGAACGAAATGTATTGATTTACGCTTGAGTAACGTTGGGATTTATTGGAAATTTATTTCCAAAACAAAGACAATTGGTCGGAATTTGCAAAAAAATCAAATAAAAAATAAAATAAATATTGAAAAAATCATCGTTTCGGAAGAAGCTAATTTTCATCTTGTTAATAATCAAAATTGCCGTCTTTGGGTCTCAGAAAACCCAACGTTGTCTTACAGAAGTCAAAATAAACATTGCCAGTAACTGCTTGGAGTGAGGCTTGTGGAGCGAAGGCATAATTGATCAATATTTCTTTGAAAATGAGAACGTCGCAACCATTATGATCAATGGAGATAACTATCGCACCATGATAACCGATTTTTTTCATATATACATCCATAAATTGCTTTAGATTCTGGTAGGTTGTAATAAACTTAATTGAGATATAAATGGCGCAATAAATATCAAATGATAGATAGCACTGGTCTACAGCAACAAACGCCTCTAAACAAAACTATATGAAATATAATGTTTTTGATGCGCTGAATTCAAATCCGTTTTCAGTTTTTTTCCATCGGGCTCAAATTTTTTTTAAGGGCGTGCCAAACTTTGAAAACAACTTTACCGATTTTAATGCAAGTGCCATTACTTTTTTGTAATTTCAATCGTTTCGGAGTTACAACTTAGCTGCGAAAAAAATGTTTTGCGCAAAATTAAAGCAATTTTTTTTTTCAAAAAGTCATAAAAATATTTTCAGAATGAAAATTTTAAACACTTAAATTAAAGCTTAAAACGTTGAGAACCAAATAAGCTATAAATCATGAAAATCGGTTGGCTATTGCTAATTTTATTCTAAATTATATGCAGGTACCTAACTTTGAACAAAATTAGCGAAAAAACGTTTACTTGCAAAATTAGCGGACATTTCTTTTCTTTCATTTAATTTCTTTTTTTTTTTAGACCAGTGTAATTCAAAAATGCCACGACTTGTTTAGATTTTGTAGAGGACGATATCGCTATAAAAATATTGTAGAGGACAAAATATCTAAATATGCTCTAAAAAGCTTTAGAATACTTTTCATATACGAGAAAAATGCCAAAAATATGCTCTTAGAAGTGAAATATGCCAAAAAATGCTGTTATAAGCAAAATAGGCAAAAATATGCACTAAAAAATCACTGCCAAAAAACAGAAAAATTCAGGAAACGGATGAATATTTTACATCCGACTTGATTGGTTGCATGAAAAAAACATGCCTTCCCTGTTTAAGGTTTTAATATGAATTCTTTAACCTTAAATTGCTTCATTACGCTTAAAACATATATTTTAAATTCCGCTAATTAGGCGCGATTTGTTTTCTTGTTACCTTCAAAGTCATGGCCTTTATTTGCTGCATGACTGCGTAAATGTTTCTGATGCTCTACGCTGTTGTAATAGAGAAAACCTTAAAATAAAAACACTCTCAACGTTTAAAATACTTTAACGAATTTGCTTTGATTTAGAAGAATACTATCGAGCTCATTAAACGTTTATTAAAGCCCTAAAGAGTATTCTACAAATAGTATAGTTGGAATTGTAAATATCGTACTCTATCAACAAGAGGGTATAAACTCAAAATTTAAAAATTTTCAGTAGAGGTAAAAAACTGTTTGTGGTTACATTTTAAGAGAATTTTAATACCCGAATACATCATAAGTAAGCAAAAAATAACATTTTTTATGAAAATATACGATAGATTTCTATCTGCACTTTTGTATTAATTCAAAATAATAACTCTTTGGTGATATAAAGGTAGTCACTACACCATCACCAAAATGTTCTCAAATATGGTTTTCGAGATGAAAGATTAAACGGAATACATTGAATTTTTTACAGTTAATAGATATTGATGTTGTTAGTCGATTTCTTGCAGAGTGAAATTTTAAAAATTCTGAGTTAATCACTCTTGTTGATGAAGTGCGATATGTTTTTGAAATAAGTTTAAAAATAAGAATTTTCTTAACAATGAAAACATATTATTGATACAGCCTTTACTTGACGCTATTTATTATATAAGTTTGTTGATGTTGAAAATGTACGTATATCCCTATAGTCAGCCTAGAACAAAATCTCTCTATGTCTACACTCTTTTTCTAGAGACAACTGCATTAGTCAAGTCAATAGGGTCAATAAAATGGTCCAGTGCATCTTTGGTTCGAATATTTCCATATGATCACAAAAGCACTACCTCGTCAATAGTGCTAAAGTTTACTGGGGGATTTCCAATGACAAGCTAATGTTAAATGTCAATAGATAGCACTTTGCAACAAGCAAAAATTCCTAAGATATTTAATATACTTTTTTGATTCCAGCATTTCTGAATAATTCCAAAATACGGGTTATATTAAAAAACGATATTAGAATGACTTAAAGCCGTTATAATTAAAAATTTGTTAACATATGGCTTAACGAAATTGATTGAGTCAATTCAAAGCTATCATATGATATATGCAGTAGCCTCTTCAAAAATCTCACATTTTAGAAAAAATTCTAAAAAAAAAAAGCTGATCTATAGAATCTGTAATGCTGATGATTTTTGTAGTTAGGCGGCTATAACGCATCAAAAAATATAGTGGTTATCCATGGTCAGAAAATTTTTTTCCTTTTGTTGCATAGTGTTATTCAAAAATCTAGTGATTTGGTCAGAACTTTAACCAAAAATATTGATTTCGCTTTAAAAATATTTTATAGCACAAAATATCTAAATATGCTCTAAAAAAACTTAAAATACTTTTCAAATACGAGAAAAATGCCAAAAATATGCTCTTAGAACTGAAATATGTCAAAAAATTCTGTTATAAGCAAAATAGGCAAAAATATGCACTAAAAAATCACTGCCAAAATACAGAAAAATTCAGGAAACGGATGAATTTCTGCATCCGACTTGATTGGTCCGATAATTTTTTTCTATTTGTTGCATAGTGTTATTCAAAAATCTAGTGATTTGGTCAGAACTTTAACCAAATATATTGATTTCACTTTCAAAATATTTTATAGCACAAAAAATCTAAATATGATCTAAAAACGTTTGAAATACTCTTTAAATACGAAAAAAAATGTCGGAAATATGCTCTTAAAACTGAAATATGTAAAAAAATGCTATTATGGCCAAAATATGCAAAAATATGCACTAACAAATTGATGCCAAAAACAATGAAAATTCAGGAAACGGATAATTATCTTACATATTTCTGTTCTCCCTGCTTATTACAAATACGGTCTTCACATGAAGCTATTTATTAAGCAGGTTTTTTAGAAATTTCAAAAAGTTTTACACACATCCCTGTAGTCAGCCTAGAACAAAATGTTTTTATCTCAACAGACTTTTTCTAAAAACAACTGCACTAGTCAACGAACTCGTCAATTGGCTATTGAATTTTTGGTACAAATGTCTTCATATGATCGCTAAAGAACTATAGTGATATAGAACAATGGTGTTGAAGTCCATGGTTGGCAGATATTTTTTATGTTTTTTCGCCAAATTCAATTTCAAAAATTGCCTAAATCGCCAAATTATCTTGATCTTACAATAATGAAAACAATTTTTGAAAATAAACAAAAAATAATTTATTCCGAATTTCTAAATTTCGTCAAAAGTGGGCAAAAATTCGCCAATATACATAAAGGGTCCGCCATCTAACGTTTTTTTTTCAACTAGTGCTTATTTCGTGAATGGTAACACTTAGCTTATGTCTGATTTGACAGATAATTAGTTTTATCCTTCCGCTGAACGAATATGGTTGTGTATACGCTTGAACTTCGCTTTGCTAAGTGGGCCTGCATTCGACTTAGAGAAGATGCCGATTTTGCCAAAAAAAAAAAAAATCATCTTTTCAGATGAAGCTCATTTTGATCTTGGCGCATTTGGGGCACAGAAAACCGGCACGCATACATTGAAAAGCCGATACACCCAAGACGAGTCACTGTCTGGTGCTGATTTTGGTCTAGAGGCATAATAGGGCCATTTTTCTTCGAAAATGAGCAAGAAGTGGCCGTTACAGTCAATGCCGATCGTTATCGGGCCATGTTGAACGAATTTTTGTTCACAAAAATAAAAGAGGGGGATATTAGCAAAATTTGGTTTCAAAAGAACAGCGCTACGTGCCACACAGCCGAAGCTACACTCGATGTTTTGCGCCCTGTTTTTGAAGATCGCATTATTAGCCGCAGAGCTGATGTCGTTTGGCCACCTCGGAGCTGGGATTTGTCACCGTTGGTTTATTATTTGTGGGGTGCCGTCAAAGAAAAGTATTACGCCAACAAGCCAGAGACAATTGACGCTTTAAAGGACAATAATCGTCAAGCCATTGGTGAAATATAGCTGCACACAATCGATAATGTGCTTAAAAATTGGAATGATTGTGTAGGCTACTGCATGGCCAGCCGTGGCAGCCATTTGAATTAAATTATTTTCCATTATTAACCGGAATGATTGTACTTTTAAATAAAAAAAGAAATTTGAGAAAATATTCAGTAGCTTTTTTTCTATGGCATTTTCAAAAAAAAAAAAAAAAAAAACATCTTTTATTAACCAAAAATATAAAGAAAAACAAAAAGTGTACAATGCTTAGTTAATGCACAGTTTTATAGTTACTATAATAGAGTTTATAACAACTGAAAGCAAAGCTATAAAAATTATATGTTTGGCTGAAATAAAATACATTTGGATATAGATTGTAGTCTCAGTATTATTATTCTCTTGTATGGAAATTAAAAGAGTATCATGTTGAAATACCTGAAAAGTTATACTATTTTTCTAACAAACGCCTTCGAGTACAACAAGAGTTTGCTTAAAAATTTTCGAAGCACCTCCAAAATCTTTAATTATAGGTGGAAAACCGATTTTTTGAAGTTTCATAAGCTAATAACTAAGCTGAAACTATCCGATTTTAAGCTGAATTTGGAAAGAAGAGAAGTAGACCTTTTGAATGATATTATACTTCATATCCTTGATGTGTACATACATATGTAAGTGCGAATTTCTCAAGCAAACACGTTCATTTATTCCACTTTTTTCAAGTTTACAGCTTTTTTCGTACCATTGAACTTAGTTTGTATCCAGTTACCGAAAATGGCTTTACATAAATAAGCTGGAACCTAAACAACTATTAGTTTCAGTTCCATACAGGCAACTACAAATTTCTCGTTGTCGAAAACACAACGGAAGTTCGGCTGTCACCTATAATCTACGTATTAAAATGCACCATGATCACGAATTTCGTACATAAAAATACCAAAATAATAATTTAAATTTTTCGTATTTTTTATCGAAAATAGCCAACAAAATCGCCAAAAATTCGCCATGAATTAAATACAATGGCGCCAAATAACTTTCAAAAACGCCTGGCTTGGCGAGAAATCGCCAATTCTGACAATCCTGCCGAAGTCTACTGTTGCATATCCAATGACAAGCCAATGTTAAATGTCAATTGATAATTACACAGTTAAGTAAGCGCTTTTTTAATTTTTGTCAAATTTTAATGAGAATGTATTCCTTTTTTCTTTTATTAACATTTCAAATATCTTCAAAGGAATATGGTTAAAAGCCAATATTTAATTTTTGTTTCTTTAAACATTTACTTTAACGCCATCCTTCCACTTAAACTCCTTAAAATATGCTCAATTACTTATAATTTGTTTTCATCTTTGCTTTACGGCTCACACACACACACACACACCCACACAGTCTGCCATACAGACTGGATGTTACAACTTTATTTATATTTTTCTTTTGAAATGCTTGACTCGTACTACTGTGTGTGATTCCGAAGAAAAATAACGAGAGAAAAAAAAACCGAAAATAATGTTCGTGTTAATGAATCATTAGTACTTTCGGTTTTTTTAATGATGTTGTTAATTTTCCGAGTAACACTTAACGCTGTTTGACATACAAACACACACTCCAACACATGCCCACACGCACATGTATGAACATGCAAACTCATTACTCCACTCTACAGCGCTTGCTCTGTTTTATTAAACATAAAAACAACACAAGCAACCAAAAATAAATCGAAAAATACTACGAAATCAAAGCTAATTTCTAAGCAATTAAGTTGCCCCCCTTATTCAGCTGATCTTTATCATTTTAATTATGATGTCGATGATGATGATGATGGTTATTCAATACTAAAGGTTACAATTACATATAAACATACGAAGTATGTATGTATATGAGTGTGTGAGTATAACTTACCTTTATAAATTGAAATGTTGCTATGGGCGGTAAACGTTTACTTTTTGGATAAAAGAAACTGCCGGCTGGATGTGCTGGATAACGTGATGTTATGCGATAGATAACACCCTGCGGTGATGTTGGCCAATTTGGTGCTGTAAAGGTGAAACCATTATCGGTACCTGCATCCAAAGGATCCATTTCTACTGTGACCGTATCAATCCAAGAACCACCCACACAAAGCTAAAAATAATTAAGGAAAAATCAAAAAAAAATGGTTAAAAATCGTTAAAAATTTTAGTTAAAGCGGAGAAGAAAGCAGTTAAAAATCAATTTCCTGTTGCATGTGGGACAAAATTGCATTACAAAAAAAAAAAAAAAAACAATTCCTAACCACTTCCACTTTTTTTTAGCTTTTTAAGCTAAAAATTGTTTTGCAAAAATTTTGTTCGATTCTCTTTCCATCTGCTAACTGTAATGCTGTCAATTTTTGGAACTGATTACTATAGAGATTTTTGTTATAGCAATTGTTGTTGTTGCTGTTGCTGCTGTTATTCCAGTAAATGAATGATACATTCTGTCATTGATGTTGGGGTTTTTGTGGTTTTGCTTTTCTATGACACACAACAATGTTGTTGTCGATGATGTTCATAATGACGCTGAAATTGATGACATTCATGTCGTCATTGTCATGTTTCTATTGCTGACATCGTTGCTATTGTTGTTGTATTAGTGTTAAAAGTACACGAAATACAACACACACAAAAAATGTGTTGGCAATATCTTGATTTTGTGGCAGGAATAGAAAAAGAATTCGAGTTTTTTTCACTCTCTCTCTCTCTCTCTCTTCATTTTAATGAGTTTAATAAAGAATCGAATGGTTAAATAGAAAGAACAGACAGTCAAGCAGGTGAACTACAACAATTCCACTGCTCTAAGGGCCCTTATACCAACTTGATCAAAAAGTTCCTGGAATAACCGCCGTGTGCCGGTCCCAAAGTTCCGATTTGAGTTTTTTTTTTTTTTTTTGTTAAGTTGGTTCATCTGTTGTTGATATTCTGGCTAAATCTTAGCATCATAGCTTGACATTTACAAAGACTAAGTAGCCTAGAGTACATCTATCTCTATGTGTGTTGGCGATTTTTTACAATTTTAGAAACGGATTACAATTTGCAACAACGAACTTGTATTGAATTTTGCGTAAAAAATTGATTTAATGGTGCGTGAATGTTGGAAATGTTGGAAAAGTGTTTTGGCAATGATTCTCCAAAGAAAACTGTCGTTTACCAGCGACGCGAGTGGTTCAAAAGTATGCGTGAGTCAATCAAAGATGATGAACGCAGTAGCACATCGATAACCGACGAAAACGAAAGAAATGTTGACCAATGACCGCAGATTAACCATCAGTGAGATAGCGGAGGACTTAAACATTGCTTACGGATCCGTCCAAGACATTTTGGTTAACGATTTGGATTTCCGTCGTATAGCAGCAAAGTTGGTGCAAAAACACATTGAATCCGATTCCACATTCATCAAAAGGATCATTACTAGAGACGGGACGTGGCTTTATGAGTACAACACACAATCCAATCATCAGGCAAGTGAATGGCGTTCACATTTGGGGTCCATATGGTTTCAGTCAAAACAGAAGGCATTGCTCATGGTTTTCATGGATTATAACGGTGTAATGCATCATGAATTTTTGCTAGAAAGCCAGACTGTAAACAAAGAGTATTACTTGAGTGTTATGGGATATTGGCGTGAAGCAATTCGCCGAAAGAGACCAGAATTGTGAGCAGAAAACTCGTGGATTTCGCACCAAGATAACGCACCATCGCACAGTCTAAATCATTATTCGAAATTTTTTGACGAATAATTCAACAAATACCATCCGACAGCCACCAAATCCACATAATGTGACTTCCTGTGACTTCTTTCTATTCAATCGAGTTAAAATACCATTACGGGGAACGGGCCTTACCAGCCTAGAGGAAATAAGAGAAAAATCTGTGAAAGCTCTGATGAACATACCGAAAACCGAATATAGAAATGCTTCGAGAATTGGATCAAACGCTGGCATAAGTGTGTCGTAGTCGATGGGGATTACTTTAAAGGGGCCAATACAGATTTAGTTGAATAAACTTGTATTTTTAATTTTCCGAATAAATTCCGAAAATTTTTTGATTGAGGTGGTAAGTCTTTAGTAATGTTGTCAACATCTTTCCTAAGAAGTTTGTAAAAAACTAATCAACTTAAAGCGGCCTTGTTTTATTACAGCCGTCATTATAAAATCCAAATGGAATATATCATCCATTTTGCACTGCTATTCTCTATCACTGATTATGAATTCATTTGCTCAAAAATATTCATTTGCAAAAATGAAAAAGAAAGACCAGAAGTTAACAAAAGTAATTTGTGGTTAAAGTTTTGCTGGCAAAATTAAAACGGAACTGCTGACATCGGCTTAAAACTTTAAAAGAATAAAAACTGCAACAAAAAAAAAACTATATTTTTTCCAAAACACATGCATTTAAAGAAGAAACGCAAAGGGAATGAAAATTGTGTAATGAAGTGTATGATTCATACCTGAAATGAATCAACCCCTATAAACCAATCTGGTGAGGGTACAATGCGAGTCATTAGTGACACTAGACTGTGGTTGCTGTCGACAAAAAATTTCGCTTCCGTACGACCGGCACCCACTGTGATTGCTGGCAAATTGAATTCATCAAAGACACTACGTTCTGACATATTATTGTTGTTGCTGTTGCTGTTGCTATTACTGTTACTGTTTGTATTGCCTTTGTTATTTACATTGCGTGCTGGGCTTTGATTGTTTATTGTGATTTGTTGTTGTTGCTGTTGTTGTTTTAATTGTTGCTGTTGTTGTTGTTGCTGTTCACCTTGTAACGAATCTAAAATATCACTTTTACCCGTTTCGGCAAATTGTTTAACACCCGCTGTAGCCTGCTGGCCAATATGATACAAAGCATATGATGAATCATGTGTACGACCTTTAAAGAGAATAAAAAAAAATTAATAAAAAATAAGCAAATGTTTTAATAGAAAATCATTAATTTCGGTTAAATTTAAAGTAGAAATTCCAAATTTAATGGTGTTTTATTTTCTAAAAATAAAAAAAATGTTGCACTTTTTTGCCCTTACTTTTTTTATGTGCCCTTTTTAAAAAATATAATACAATGAAATGGTGCTTTATTTATCTCTAAAAATGTTGCCTTTAAAAATCTTAGGTATTTCGTAATTTTTGACAACAAAGAATAAACGAAGTGCAACATTTTTTTTTTTCTTTTTTTACCAGAAAAGAAAACGTCGTAAAATTCTAGTAGACAAGTTAAACAGTTTTATAATGACTTTCATTATTTAACTGTTCTGATCGTCCAGGCGTGATCGGGTCACCTTTAGAAGGCCTCTTTGTGTATGCAAAAAAAACACACTTAGAAAGCAATTGCGTAATTTAAAAAATTTTTTAATTCTTTTAAAAAATGTCCTTTTTATTCGACTTTAAAATACAGTTTAAAACATAATTTTGTCATTTTTTTGCTCAATAAAAATATAAAATAATAATAACAGACATTAAAAAAAAGTTTTTTATGTCATATAATGACCACAAGATAACAAACAAAATTAAAAAAAACAAAATTATTTTTATAACCAACAACAAAAACATATTAATGTGAAAAAACTTGGCTGTCGGTATCAGTTAAAATGTATAATTTTTTTTTTTTCTTGATAACACGTTGTCAGCAACAGCTGCAATCATTTTTTTAATGCACTTGAGGCAATAACAAAAAATCATTTAAATACATAAAAAACTTTAATAATTATTAAAATATTAAAAAAAAAACAAATAAAAAATAAAGATTAATTGAGAGTCAGTTGAAACTCTTAAATGAGATGCAATTTAATTTGTCTGATTTTTTTTTTTTTTTTTTTTTTTTTTATAAAAAAGTAATAATCGTAGGCTTAATAAATATTTCATTTCAACATTTCCGCTGTTAATAAACACCTCCGACCAACTTTGCTAAATGTGCAGATTTACTTGTTTTCCAGTTTTTTTTCAAGTATTGAGCAGTTTTGAAGCTTCGTGTTTAAACAATAAGTTTTTCCATAAATTGTGCCGATTTTTCAGTTTTTTACTTTCAATTTCAGAAGTAAGAATTTCATTTGCTTAATATATGTAACTGCGGAGAGGCTTAATCGTACCTTTTTTAGTGCGACAATGTAATTATCCCTTCCTTTGACCACTGATCACAAAGAAAGAAAGAACTTACACAGTGCGTGATACTCATAGAAAGAAAGTTTCGTTTTTGTTTTAGAAATTTATTTATTATTTTGTTTCGGCAGAAGATCAGGGATCATTTTACATACTACGTAAGTACTTACGAGTGATGTATCTGATGAGTGATGTATCTGATACGCTAATAAAATATTACTCAGCCATACATACGTACCTGTGTAGTATGTAATGTGATTCCATTATTCTTTTGCCCAAAAAAAAATTTTAATTTCTACAACGACTGTGCAAATTACAAAGAGTCTTAGCTTTACTTGAAGGTAATTATATTGCATCATTTCTGTTGCTTATTTAATTCAATAAACTCAGCGGTTTTTGATTTACTCGAATATATGATGTGCAAAAATAAGACCTAATCTTTAAAAGTGGTTAGCAAAACTGGATTCAGCATACTCATAGCCAGTTCTTCTGCCGGGTGCCCCGTTTGTCGGCAAAAAATTGTCAAATTCGAGCAAAGTGTCATTATCATTTACGAGTACATATGTATATGGTATAACATTGAATTTGTTCTATTATGCTTGAATAAAATAAAAGATTATCAAGTATCTTCTGTGAACCGAAATCGAGTATAATTGAAATCGAATTCTCAAATCAGACAAGATTTTGATATTTTTTTCTTCTTAGTTTACTTAATTACTTTTCAAATAATTTGCTATCAAAAGTTTCAAAAAAATTTAGAGCATTTAAGTATAATGCTTTAAACACATAGACGGCAGCAAGCCACATGACTACACGACTACATTTGCCGTTAGTAGTACTTGTAGTCATGTAGTCAGCTACTTACGTACATTGGTAACGACATCATAATGATTAGCTGATACAAAAAATTGAACGTTTTGATAAATTTAAATTAAAATTACAATTTTAGTAACTTTTTCAATGAGCATTTCTTTTATTATATTTTTACTAGCTAAGCCCCGACGTGCTTCGCTACCCCTATCTCTGTTTTATTTTTAACTGTTATCTTAGTTATAATTTTTTAACTCTTCTTCCACATTTTAGCCCCAGCCGGCTGATGTTCAAATATATCGGATAAGCTGTAGTTAATATCATTAAGACACTGTAAAAATTTCATGATAATCGGTTCGGCTTTTAAGTTTTTTCAGTCTTTAAACAAACACACATTAAACTTTTACCCGCTGTGCTATCTGAAATTCCCGCTTTGGGCTAATGTGGATAGATAACGAACGTTAAATAGTTGTCGTTCTCCACAAGTATAAAATTGTTAATTTCCTATAAATAAACGGAGCCACGCACACTTAGTGAAGTGACTGATGATGTATATTGTTCTCGATATTGTATAAGCCTAATTAAGAAACTTTACTATCACAGTTTTCAAAATATACTATTACGTTTTACCCTTTTCAAAACATTTGAGTTCGTTTAAATTGCGTTAAAATAAAAGAAACTCCACGATTGTTGTTGTTTTTATGGTCTTTATTAAATCCACTATAACTTTTATACACTTTGTCTTAACACAGCATATTGATATTCGCTTTTTATTTTCGCTTTAACAGATTTTGCTTTATGACAGCCAAATGATAACTAACTCACCAACCGCTATGCGCCATTTTTTTTATATTATTTCATTATTAGTTTCGAATGTTCTAGTACAGACACGAATCTTCAATCCATCTACGTTAATTCAAATGGTGTAAAATTATAAACCCAAAGAGAAATCGACCTGGCAACACCTTTAGACATGCGGGTGGTAACACTCTTAATTAGAACAGGTATTGATGGCAATTGTTAAGCCTTGACACAAGCCAATAAAATTTATAGCTAAAATCTCATACTAAGTCCCTGATGTGGTGAATTGTGTCTTCAGCATTTTCACTTTCGTAACAATACTATAATTAGTATTTACTTTTTATGGGAAGACTACGCCATTTGTTTAATTCCACTCATTTTTTTAATGATTATTTGTATTGGCTATGAATCTATTTTTGCCAAAATTGAAGACTCTTTCTGCTGCTATTTTGAAGATATAGACAAATAAATATATAAACTTTGTGTGGGCGTGGCACCATATTTATATAGCCTAATGGTCATTCCAGATATACAGAGAGATATTAATAAAATTTCTAGAAAATTTTTTCAGCTGCTTAGTGGGATTATAAAGCACAAACAAGCAAACGTACATACTTACACAAATTCGTTTTTATATATAAGATTATTATAACGGAACATTTAACATATTGGTACAGTTTTTTAACACTATTTGATTATCAATACTTATTAGCATTTTAATTTTAAATATTTTAGAATCTGTTAAATTTTGTAGCCAAACAAAATAGAAACACGCCTAAGTTGACTACAGCAGCAAAAGTAGTTGTGTAGCCGTGAAGCCGTGTAGCTGTGTTGCTACCAAAGTAATTATTTTCCTATAAATGTGTGAATTTTAGTTTTTGTAGCTTGTTCGTCTATGTGCTTAAAGCTTTAATTGTCTTTGAAAACTTACTCGATTTCGATTTCACTCATTTTCGATTTACAGATCATACCCGTAAATGTATATTTTTTTTACTTTTTTCAATATGTGCGGTTTCTTCTTACGAAAATTCAATTTTTCGTTTATATTTTCAGTTTTTCTATAAACTGCTCACACGAACTGGACTTGAGTGAAACAAGCATTAATGCAGTAGTACTTTGGTTTGTTGAGATTTTTTTGCTATAATTGACTCATTTTGTCTGAATACTTGATGATATAGAAAGTACCGAATGCTTTAGCAAAGACGATGAAAATTAGAATTTGAACGCAACTTTATATTGGATTCACAAACGATCAATGTACGTTTTTAGAATATTATTGGACTTAAGATATAAAACAGTTGTTAATATCAGACTGCAAATATTGTCAGTTGTAATTGCCATTAAGCAAGTCATTTAAAAAAAAAAAAATTGATTCTCTTGGCATACTGTGAGTTCCCAGAACAGACACAATGTTTGTTTTATTACGAAAAACCTTGCCACGTAGTTTATAAACTTTGTTTCCATCTCCATCCTTGAAGTTAAAAATTCAGTAGCGCATATAGCACTGAATACATGTTAATGTAATGTCGGGTTAACCATTCACTGGTTTCAAAGCCGCATAATTGAAAAGACTGTGAGCTGTCTCTTCACTCCTTACTACAAAAGTGTTGACTTGATTTGATTTTTCGAACAAAATTTTCTTCGATGATAAAGTTCATTTACGTAAACAAGCAAAATTGTTGTACGTGCCGTTTCATCCAGCAAAAGTGACTGTTTGGTGCGTTTTCTGGTCTAGAAGTATCATTAGGCTGATGGAAGCACCTTTACCATGAATTCAAAGCACTATGACCATATGATAATCGATTTTGTTTTGGAAGATACTGAACTAGTCAATATGTTGTTTCAAAAAACGATGCCTCGAGCCACACGACCCGACTTATTATGGGTTTGTTTCATGAGAAATTTCCCGGTTGCGGAATTTCCCTTATTCTACGAAGTCAATTGGCCACCAAGATTATTTTTGTGATGATACATCAAAGACCATGTCAACGCGAATAATCCCCTAACGTCACCATTAGTCAAGTTATCGCCGAGTTACCACTTGAAATAGAGTCGAAAACTACCTCAAAGTGATCGTCTACTGCAACCAAGCTTGAGGTCGTCATTTAAATGATATTATAATACAATTAAGGTTTCATTAAGAGGATAGGTTTATGTGTTTTATTTAATATTATATTTGAAACCGAAAAAAGATAACCTAGAGTATATATTGGCAGCGTAATAATGAAGGTTTTTGCGGAAAGCTGGTTCCCGTACAAGTAGAGGCTTACAAGACAAATAAAAATCGCCAAAATGTAAAATTTTCAAATCAACCCTAATAATACAGCAAGACTTAAATTGAGACATTTAATGATGTGAATTCATTTCACGCATGTATCAACCTCCGTTAACAGTGCACGCTAAAAATATTCAGACTTTTACAATGGCAAAGATTACACCGAGTTTCTATAGTAAAAGAATTTATAAAAACGAAATGCAGATGGATGGGGCATACCCTGATAAAAGCCCATAGCGAACATGACCATAGAATAAAACACACAGTTAAGCAGGAAAATCGGAAAACCAGCTCATATTTCGAGAAGACAGGTGAAGATAGGTACCATAGATCCAATCACAGATGATGGGGCTGTGCTTACTTCACCTGTCCAAAATGAAACGATGAGTTGCTATTATTACCTGTTCTTCGATTACAGGACCACTTTCGCCAGCTCCATACGCGCTAAGCCATGTCTGAGCTTGGTATTTGTGCCACAATCATATGATTGTGCAGAACGACCCTATGAAGGGACATGAGATCATCACTTAAAACAGCAAAGAGCTTTCCGATAGTTTGTCGTGTGATCTTTTTAAAATTTTTGTTTACTGTACATGAGTTGTATGTGCTTTATGATAACATTGTTGTAGTTTGGTGCATTAAGGTGCCAACTGCGTTAGCTTTCCCACGTCGAGCTTATTGTGAGACTGCTTCGATGAAAAGATGTTTCGGGTATTGAAGACAA
Organism: Wohlfahrtia magnifica; assembly: GCA_023159175.1. Classification (NCBI taxonomy): domain Eukaryota; kingdom Metazoa; phylum Arthropoda; class Insecta; order Diptera; family Sarcophagidae; genus Wohlfahrtia; species Wohlfahrtia magnifica. Next base: position 1,616,662 of record JAKWBJ010000040.1, on the reverse strand, counting down.
AAACTACGATGGAAGAATAAAGTTATGAAAAATTAAAAGTACAACGCCCAAGATCGAAACTGCTGGAACTTAATTTTGATTCAGGCTAAAGACTCTTGGGTTGTAAGTCAGACTAAAGCATTTGCTTTAAGCAGGAGCAAGTAAAGAGGATACGTTTGATTGGTAAGAATCGATCTGAAAATATTTTCCAAGCTATTGGACCACAACACTGAATCTAAGAATAGCTGAATTAAAAAAATATGAGCGGTTGTTATGGTATCATATCAGACTACTTTATCTTGAATTGCTCAGAGAATTGTATTTCTTGTAAATTTAAACCACCTGTGATGGTTCCTAACAAATTCCGTATTCTGTTTCGTACTTTTAGTTACAGATAAATGTCGTCCACGTATCGATATCATATTGCTTTTCATTTAATTTCAGGGTTAAGGTTTCTGCTGACTGTTAAGTTAAGATGTACCAATGATTTTTCAAACGCTTTCGATTTCGGTATTAGGATTACTACTGTTGCTTCCACCTCGAATTATTTTCACATAAATTTTAACACACTATGAGCGGGTACGGATACTAGTACCCGTCTCGCAGATTGCCACTTGTAAGCGGGACTGGACAGATATTAGTACTCGCTTAAAATCACCACTTTTAAATGACACAAGGGAAAAATAACGTTTCGTAAAATGTCTCGCTATATTGTGTTAACATTGAAATTTATTCTTAATAAAATTCAGTCAGCCTACGTTATATTAAACATAACAAATTAATTTGTGCCATCAATAAATAACAGGTCCATTAACCAAATATTTAAAAACATAATAAATTAGCCAGGGATTATATATAAATAAAAAAAATATTTTCGTTGAAAAAAAATTATATATATACTCGCATTGTTTAAATTTGTGGATTTTAAAAGCAAAATAAAAAAAAAACTTTTTTCTTAATACGTTTTACGTCGAAATTATTTCCGCAACAATAATGGGCAATAAAAACGGCGTCACTCAATATTTTTGCTGCTTCAGTTTTTGAGAATTTAATTAAAATCCCCTTTACTCTTCTACGCTGCCAAAACACTTCGTAAATGAAACTGCATGCGTGCGTTGGCCATTATCTTTTTATATAAAAACAGATCTCCTGAACCAGATCTGAGAATTGAATGTCTTTTTATGAAAGCGCCTACTCAAAGAGCCGACATGCATAAGTATGAAACTGCATGACATGCTGCTTAAATTATTAATTTATATTTTCTTTTTTATTTTTTATTTTTTATTTATTTATTTTTTTAATGCAATATTTTGCTCATTTTTCACATTGACATGTCATTTTTAATTTTTATTTTAATTTTTATTTTTTTTTTAATTTTTTTATGCTGCTGCTGTTGTTTTCAGAGTGTCATTCAATCTTTTTTGGCTTTTTGCCGGCCTTGTTGATGATTAATTTTTACGATTCATTGAAAAAGCGACAAGAAATATTTGAAATTTTAAACATTTTTATGCCACATTTACTTGTGAGTAGAATTTCGATACTCACGTTAGAAGAAGTGCTTCATACAAATTTGTTTTTGAATATACATGCGAGTATGTGTGTAGGGGGAGATCTGTTCTGAATACAAACGCGTGTATCTGCGTGCTTTTTTTTGCTTTCTTTTAATTTTAAAGGTTATATACGATGAGTTTTTTTTTTTTTTTTGCAAATTTTTGTGGATTTAAAAAAATTGAGAAAAAAAAGCATTTCAAAAAATATACAAAAGTTTAATGATTCATAAGAAATTAATTTCAAATGTTAATTTTATAAGAAAAAAGAAAAACATGTGGTTGTTCTCTGTAAAATGTAAAAAAATTGTGGTCTTGCTGTCTATGATTTATTGAAAAGCATGTGATTCTTGTTCAAATTATGCAATTAAATTCGTAATGCTCGAGTAAACAATTAATTCGGTCATACCAAAAATAAATAAATAAAACAAAACAAGAAATTATTTAAGAATTTAATAGTTTCAGCTAATATTCCTGCTTATATGCTTTAGCTTTTAACAATATCATGTTTACACCTAAGTTATAATTGCCAATTAAGCGATTTTACGTAATTAAAGCCTTAATTGAGCTCAACTTATCAAACAATAGTACAGTTATTAAATTTCTCAATTAGTACATAAATGCCCACTTAATTGAGTCGAGTTTAAAATGCAACACTGCGTAAAGTATGCAGAAGTAAGCAGAATGAAGAGTTTCAACTCTGTATGAAATATGTTCAGTGAGAAGTTACAAGCACATACAGTATGCAAAATCCTTATTCATACCAATTTTCAAATGGTATTTTTGTAAATCATAAATTTTTAACAAAAAAATAGTTTAAAAATAATATTTTTTTATATGAAATTAAACAAAGCGGTTTTATTACTTAAAACAAATAAAAAACGCCACTTGATTTATATATTTTTTTTTAGAAAAATAATAAAATTTTATATTGTCGAACTGCAAAAGGTAAACAGAATTTTGTGTATATTTGAGTTGTTTTCCTTAATTTTTTTTCAAGGTTAACGGCCATATGCAAAAAAGATCTAAAATAGACTTACAGTGTACGTTAGTTAGCACACACTTTAAGCTTAACTAACATTTGTTAAAAAGACGTATACAAAAACCCTATATTAGCTAATGATTGCTTTACTCAGTTTTAAGGTTTTGTGCTGGCAATATCAAGAATTTTTTTTTTTTTTTTTGTGTCAGCCCATACCATACATACGAGTAGTCGAACCAAAAAAAGATTTATTTTTTTAATTTAATATAAAATCATACATTTTAATAAATCTGTTTCAGTTTTCATTACCTTTTTATATATAATATTTAATGGTATAAATATTTATTGCACAAAATTCTTCAAATTCCAAAAACTTAAGACATTTTTATTAGTGGAACAGTCAATACGCGCATAACGAGATTTGTGTATTTGCTATGATCACACATCAAATACACAAAGTACATCACTAAAGGAAAAATGTTTTTATTGAACTTGAATTAAAAAAAATACATATACGAGGGCGGATTGATATTGAAGCTACCTAAGTAGGAAAAAAATATTTTTTTTTTTTTCAAAAACCATTCACTTTTCATCATAGTCTCCTTTTAGCTCAATACACTTAGTAACACGATTTTTCAACTTTTTTTAACCATCTGAATAATACGATTTTGGGAACTCCTCAAAATATGCATTAGTTTCAGTAATCACTTCTTCGTTTGAGATGAATCTTCTTCCTGCGAGCCATTTTTTCAAGTTTGGAAACAGAAAAAAGTCACTAGAGGCTAAATCTGGACTATAAGGTGGATGATCAACCAATTCGAAGTGGATTTCTCGTAGTTTTAGCATCGTATCTAATGCTGTGTGAACCGGTGCGTTGTCTTGAATAAAGAGCACTTTTTTCTTGTTTAAAAGTGGTAGTTTTTCCAATAATGCAGTATAATACTCTCCTGTGATTGTGGATCCCTTTTCAAGATAATCGATGAGCAATATTCCGTGTGCATCCCAAAATACAGTAGCCATAACCTTGCCAGCCCATTTTGCTGTCTTCGCCTTCTCCGGAGCATTTCCACCAGCTGCCACCCATTGCTTCGATTGTTTTTTGGTTTCAGGTGTGTAGTGGTGGAGCCACGTTTCATCAACAGTTATTAATCTACGCCAGCTATAAGCAGGATTATGCTTTATCATGTCCAAACACCGCTGTGAAGTGATCTGTCGAACTCGTTTTTGTTCAATACTGAGCAAACGCTGCACCCATCTTGCCGATAGCTTTTTCATATGCAAATGTTCTTGCAAAATATTGAACACACGTTCATATGATATGTTTACTATTTCAGCAATCTCACGTATTTTGACCCGGCAATCATTCATAACGATATCGAAGATTTTCTTGATATTTTCTTCAGTAACCACCTGTTTTGGTCTTCTTGTTGACGGTATTGTTGCAGTGCTTGTTCGGCCCCGTTTAAGTTCAGCAATCCAATATTTTACCATATAATCTGAAGGAGCAGATTCGCCGTAATGCTTATCAAGCTTTTCTTTTGTCTCTTTTGCCATTTTGCCTTTCAAATAATAGTGTTTAATCACTACATGAAATTCGCTCTTTTCCATTTTCCAAGAAACACAAAAGTTGCTACAACTACAACAAATAAACTAATCGATGAATTTGGCTAAAATTTTAACAGCTGACGTTTGACAGATCGTAATTTCTAAGAACGAAAAAGTTTTTGTGTTTATGCTGCCATCCAGCGCTAGGTAGCTTTAATGCCAATCCGCCCTCGTATTAGAAATAAATTAGTTGTAAAAGAAAATGGTTCGAAAATTGGGCGGAGGATGATAAAGTGGGTATAAAAATGTATATACATACAGTCAAGTGCAAAACTTTTCCGTTTAGGTATGATTTTGTGCCATCATTTTTATTTTTATATTAAATATTAAAAAAAACAAATGTCATTCTAAAATACTTTTAAAGTAGGTGGCTTGATACTTTAAAATTTTTAAAGATAAACATTATTGCATACAACATTAAGTAATTTTGCTTAACAAAGGTTTAACAAGCTTTGTTGATTTTTTTTGCATATGGCTGTAATTACATTTTTTATCGCTTTGTTTTAAATTCCATAATTTAAATTCACACGCACAAAATCTGACTTAGCATTTTCTGCTGTCAAATGCTAATTGAACGAATTTAATTGCGCTTCACATATAGCCAAACTGGAGAGCTTAATTTAGACATAAATTGACTCAATTAAAATCCATGTCTCTACATGGTATAAGACTTTAACTTTAACTCACTTTAAATGCGTTTTTATTATTTTTACAGGAAAATCAATTTAAGATTTTTACAATTTAAGTTTTCTGCTATAAATTTAGTATTTTTCTACTCCTATGACACTCATACTGATAGCTTTTAACAGTAAAGAGAACATCCTGTCATAAAAGCATTATTTATAATTAAAAATCTGTCGCAACAAAAATTTTGTATCAAAAACGAAATCAATTTCATTGAGATTCACAACAGAAAGTCACTCTTGTGTAAACAGCATTGCCATTTCCACTTAAAGAAACAAATATTTCAAATGCATTTTATTTTTTACACACAAACACACTTATAAACAGTGTCACCAATTTCAATTCCACACGGTTAGAGAGAGACTCTTTCGGTGGAAAACAACCGCAAATCACAGACACACACATACGGCCATACAAACAGAAAATAAAAATAAAATCACAAGATTGTATTGAATTGAATATAAAAATATGAACAAGAAACTGTGTCAACTGTCATAATATTGACATATACTCGTATACTCGTGTGTGTGTGTGTGGGTTTATATATTTTTTTAATTCTGTAGTTTTTTAATAAAAAAAAGAATAATAAATAAAAACATGATTTTACGATTTATTTGCGTGTATATCCACCGCCACCACAACAACTACTCGTATTTGTAACAATTCAGTTATGAAAACATTCACTTCCAGTTTTTCTGTTTTTCTTTTATTATTTCTTTTTACCCTGAATTTTCAATAAATTATTTATGAGTTTTTTATATGAAATAAACAAAATGAAAGAAAAACTATTTTAAAGTTAAGAAAAAAAAAATCTGCAAATATGCTGAAATGATTTTCAATAAATTTAAAAGAAATAAAAGAAAATACAGTTAAAATATTTGTATTTAAGTTTTAGTGAAATAGGCCTTCAAATAAAAAAATTAATGACTTTTTCTCGAATACAAATAAACCTTTTTTAGTATGAAAATTCAATTAAAAACTTTTTTTTCACACAGACTTTAATGCAATTTTTTAGTGTATGAGAGTGTGGTAGGTAACAACCATATACCCACCCATACGTATGTTTATCATTGTTGTTCTCGTTTGTAATTCCAGTGAACTTGTAAGCTTATAATTTTCTAAACATTTAACCTCCAATACAATTTATGTTTTAATGCATCCCTAATCTCTGTTTAATGCACATTCTCATTTTCACCACTCCTTGTCTCTCTAGACACCTGTTCCCGTTTTCTTTAGTTATAGTTGCCCTTCACATATTAAACAGTTCTAGTACAGATTGTTGTTGTCACTTTTGTTGTTGTTGTTGTTGTTGTTGTTGTTTTACTATTATTTAAACGAAATTCATAATGTTTTGATTTACTTGTATGGTTACGTCTGTAAAGCAGTGTTGCCACCTTGTGTGTAATTTTTGATAGTGTGGGTATTCTGTGTGTAATTTGTGTGTAATTTTACTTTGCGATATGTATGGCAGTTAATGAAAGGTTTGAATGTTTTTCCATCGTTACCTCTTAATTCAGTATTTTTGATTTCATTCCCTCTTGTTCCGTTTCTTGACACTTCGGTTTTAAGCTGTTTGCTTCAGGAGGTAAAAGCTGTTGTTTCTCTCCTGTTACATATTAGTGGGTTCCAAACAGTAGCAGTACATGTAATATTATCTTATGAATTTTCGTCGCATTTCTTCCTTAGGATCTTGCTATCATTCAAGGCTTGATTAGCTCGTGTTGGCAATTCGGCTTTCAATACTATGTTCGGTCAAGAAAATTCGTATCATTCCTCTTAGGTTTTTAATTGGCAGAGCATGACTTTGGTTTTTTACTATTTGGTTATTCAGTGTGAATTTTTATCAGTGTCAAAAAAGACTCATGACATGTGACAATTCCAAAAATGTTCAGTTTTTAAATGGCTCAATGGCTAAGTCGACTAACAGAATTTTTGAATTTGTTGTAAAGAACAGACAGAGGCAGTTCAACAGATGTCAATGTACCCTGAAAGATTTAATATTTTGTGCGTTTTGTCAGCCGGCGGCATCATTGGACTGTACTTCTACAAAAACACGAAAATTGCAACGTTGGAGTTTTTCCGACTTTTTTTTGCCCAAAATTACCGTTTTGTGGTTTCAACAAAACGGTGCCAAACATAAACCTTTCAAAAGATGAGTTTTTTGTGGGGATACGTGAAGTCTCTCGTATACAGGAACAAGTCAGCCACAAAACCAGCCCTAACAGGCAACATTTCGACCAGTATGAAATGTCGGAAAAGTACAAAAAAGATGCAAATTTTGTGTGTAATTTTAAGGCCGGTTGTGTGCACACCATAAAGCCGTTGGTGGCAACACAGCTGTAAAGTAAGGTTTTTACAATACGATATGAAACGATCTCTTTATTTCTTTCTCTTTCTTTCTTTCTATCTTTCTCTCTCGCTCGCTCTCTCGTTTTCTTGCTCTCCATTCTTATTTGTAGTTAGTGTTGTCAGCGTTGCCAGAATGATGATTTTTTGACCAAAATATGATGCATTTGATTTTTATTATCAAATAATGATTTTTTTAATTTAAAAATTATGTGTTTTTACTTTGAATAAAAGATTTAAAAAAAAAAAAATAAAATAAAAAATCAAAAGTTTTTAAAACGAAAAATTTTGTGTCAATCGACTTTTAGGAATTTAATTAAAAAAAAGGATTTTTTAAAGTTTCATACATCAAAACATTAAACTTATGTAAGTCTATTACTCTAACTTAGTGTTGTATGTTCATTTATACCGTTTAATTACTTTCAATTAAACTGCTTTAGATGAAAACAGTATGAAACCTATAAAATAGTGAATTTGAATATGAAGACACATTGGTTTTGATGTGATTTTAATGATTTTGTTTCATAAAAGCTTTTGTTTCTTGGGCCTTCAAAAATTATCAATAGAATAGCTTTAGATTTTCACTTAAAATTTGTTTCATTTACTGTAACGTTGGATTTTCATAGTTCTTGGAAAACTACGGTCCAATGGTGCCGCCAGCCCACAAACCTCACCAAGCTGAACGGTTGATCATGAACTGTTTCTGGCTGCTTTTCACACCAAATTCTGTAATTTTGGGCTTTTGTCGCTGAAGATAATTTTTCTCTAAGTAACACATTCCCCACACAGCATGAATTTTGGTTAAAAAAAATTCAATTTACAAGCGTTGTTCGTTTGTTAGTCTATTTGTATAATAAGACATCTTTTCTTTTTTGTTTTTATAAAATTATTACTTTTATTTTTTTGTAACAAAATGTTGGAATAAAAAAAAATGATGATTTTTGTTTCCAAATATGAATTTTTCATTCGCCAAATGATGATTTTCTTTCTAAAGCTTCTGGTAACGCTGAGTGTTGTGGTTTTAGGTACTTCGTATTTGTGTTTGTTCCATATTTATATTATTATTTAAATATGCTGTTGATGTTGAAAATTTGTAAAGGTTGTGCTTCTCTAAGAGTGTGTGTGTGTGTTTGTATTTGTGTGTTAGTGCTTTAAAGTGCATTATTATTTTTTGTTTATTTACATTTTGAGGTTAATGTGCTCTCATTTATACATTCATTTTGCTGTTTGTTTGTTTGTGTGTGTGTGTGTATATAATATTTCCATATTTAAATAGATGAACAAACTTATTTTAGTTATATGAGTAGAGCTTAAGTTTTTAATGTGTTTTTTTATTTTTGTAAATATTTTTCGTTACATTTGAAAATAAAGTTTGTGCAGACCTAAATATTAAATATTAAAATGTAATTTTGAAACTAATTTTACAAATTTTTTTTTTTAATTTGTTTTATTACCTTCATGAGTTTTTGGAAAATCATAATTTTGAAGTGTAATTTTTACACGTTTCATAAAAACCATGTTTTTTTTTTTTGTTAAATATGTATAAGGTGTGCTTCAAAATGATGAGGTCACCTTAATATTTGCTTAATTCATTCAAACTATAAAATGTTATGTATGGTCACCTTATTGAAAGGAATTCTGCCTTCAAATAGGTGAATAATAGGCCGGTTTTGCTCTTAGAGATGTACCGTTATATTATGTTTATTGAAATTTATGTAAATAAGTGCACAATTCAATGCGTCAAAATGTTAAGGTCACTGATTTATAAGCAATTAATCCAATCAAAAGGTATAACACTTGTTAATTTTTATGTAATAATTTATAATTGAAATAATATCTGCGCGGTACGGGTGGCGGGAAATCTTTATCACCTTACGTACAAGGACAAATTGTGGCACTTCATGAGCAGGGATTGAGTATGCGTGGAATGGCGAAGAAACTGGCACGATCTTTGTGGGTTAAGCAAAATTTTCTCAAAAACAGAGAAAGTTAAGGAAAATTAAAAAAACACAGGTCGTTCAAAGGCCCTGATTGCCCGTGAAACTCAGCTAATTTCACGAAAGGCCTCGAATTCCATGAAAAGGGCGGTAACAATAAAAGAGCAATTGAATTATAAGCTTCAAAGAGCACAATTCTAAGAGCCAAACCTTATTCGAGCAAAATTAAAAAACTTTTCTGTCTGACCAAGCAGCATAAGATTAAGCGTAAGGAGTTTGCGAATAACAATATGGCAACTAATTGGCATCAGGTAAACATATTTTTAAAAAGGTTATAAGATATGCCATATATTTTTTCTAATGAGAAAAAATTTAACCTGGACAGACCAGATGGCTTAAATTGCTTTTGGCTAGATTTAGGGAAGGAGCCCTTGTTTATTCCCGAACGGAGTTTCGGCGGTGGCAGTTTGATGGTTTGGGCTGGCTTTAGCTCACATGGTACCCTGAAACTGTACTTTTCTTCCAATCGAATGGATAGTTTGGAGTATCAGGGCATTCTGTCTGAACGTTTGCTGCCTTTTTTGGCCCAAAATGCTGACAAAACTTTCACCTTTCACCAGCTAGATAACGCAACAATTCCTGTCGGCAATGGCTTGAGGAGCACGTGATTGGCCAGCACGTTCCTCCGACTTAAACCCCATGGAAAATTTGTAGGGACTGCTTGTGTGTAATGTTTATGCAGACAAAAAACAGTACCGTACAAAAGATGAATTAAAAGTGGCAATCTGCTACAGCTGGCGCGAAATCCGCTCTAAAGTTCTGGACAAAGATTTCCCACAACCCATACCGCCCAGATATTATTTAAATTATAAATTATAAAAAAAAAATCAAATAACAATTGTGATACTTACTGATTAGATTAATTGCTTATTAATAACTGACCTTATCATTTTGACGCATTGAATTTAGTACTTATTTACATAAATTTAAATAAACATAATATAACGGTACATCTCTAGAAGCAAAACCGGCTTATTATTTACTCATTTGAAAGTAGGATTTTTTTTAATAAGGTGGCCATACATAACATTTTATATTAAGGTGACCTTATCATTTTGAGGCACACTTTTTATATATTTGTTTGTTTTAATAAAGGGTCCGCCATCTAAGGTTTTTTTTTTCAACTAGTGCTTATTTCGTGAATGGTAACAACTAGCTCATGTCTGATTTGACAGATAATTAGTTTTATCTTTCCGCAGAACGAATATGGTTGTGTATACGCTTGAACAACGCTGGGAATCTAGGCCTGCGATCGACTTACAGAAGATGCCAATTTTGCCAAAAAAAAGTCATCTTTTCAGATGAAGCTCATTTTGATCTTGGCGGGTATGTAAACAAGCAAAATTGTCGCATTTGGGGCACAGAAAACCCGCACGCATACATTGAAAAGCCGATACACCCAAGACGAGTCACTGTTTGGGGCGGATTTTGGTCCATTTTTCTTCGAAAATGAGCCAGGAGTGGCCGTTACAGTCAATGGCGATCGCTAGTGGGCCATGTTGAACGAAGTTTTGTTCACAAAAATTGAAGAGAAGGATATTAGCAACATTTGGTTTCAACAGGACGGCACTACGTGCCACACAGCCGAAGCTATACTCATTGTTTTGCGCCTTGTTTTTGAAGATGCATTATCAACCGCAGAGCTAATGTTGTTTGGCCACCTCGGAGCTGCGATTTGACACCGTTGGACTATTATTTGTGGGCTGCCGTCAAAGATAAGTGTTGCGTCAACAAGCCAGAGACAATTGACGCTTTAAAGGACAATATTCGTGAACCCATTGGTGAAATACAGCTGCACACAATCAATAATGTGCTTAAAAATTGGACCGATCGTGTAGGCTACTGCATGGCCAGCCGAGGCAGCCGTTTGAATGAAATTATTTGCCATTATTAACCGGAAGGATTATACTTTAAAATAAAAAAAGAAATTTGAGAAAATATTCAGTAGGTTTTTTTATAGCATTTTCCAAAAAAAAAAAAAAAATTATTTGGCGGACCCTTTACAATAATCTTAAGTACTTTTAACTTTTATTTAAAAATAACTTATTACTGATTTCCTTTAATAATATTAAAAATAAATTGAAATAATTTGATTTCTCTTTACACAACAAATCAATATTTAATTGTAAAAAACAACCATTTTATCTCAATACAAATACATGAATACTTATGTACATATGCGCATATAATAAATCATTAAATTTTTTTATACATTAATTGTTTAACGAGAACATCATCATCCAGAAATGTTATAAAAAATGTTTTGTTTACAAGTATATAAAACGAGTGGCATAATTCTGTGTGTCTGTGGCTGTGTGTGTTTAAATTTCGATATGATGTATGAATATGGCCCACCAACCATAAATAGAAATAATAATTGAACAGAAATATTACGACAATTATTTTATTATTCTTGCTGCTGTTGTTGTTATTTATTTTACTTTTGTAATAAAACAATCATAATGCAACAAATACAAATAAATGTAATGACAATAGCAACAATAACAACAAAAACAACAACAAGAATTATGAAGAGCAAATGTCACTAATATACAAAACAAAAAGAAGCAAACAAAATCATAAGCCAACAGCAAAAAAAAACACGAAAATTAATACAGTAAATAATTAAAAACAAAAAAAAAATGAACAAAAACTTTTATCAGTGAATTTTCTAAAATTCTGTCAAAACAGTTTGCAGCCTACAAAAAATTCGCCAAAAAAAATTAAAAAACGCATTTGTTGATTAAGATCGAAAATTTATTCAGTTGCTCATTCTTAACACATGAAAGTATTTTCTTGAAAGTTGCAATACATTCATATGATACATGCATTCTACTACATTCTAAAGTTGTGTTAAGAGACTAAAGTAAGTTTATAACACAATGTTTAAGTGTCACGAAACACAAAAGGCTTGGCGACAAACAAGGTATTCCGACCTCAAACTTGATGACAATTATAGAACATGAATGTATACAGTTTTATGACTTAGAGTTGCATATAGACGGCTCTTATTGGCATTTATGTTTTTATTTATACAACTATGGGTCTTGTCGCATATCTGAACTAATTTGGAGATAATTTGAGTTTTTTGGAATCTGATACGTGTGCAAAGGCAGATTAAACGGTCTCTAGTAAATGAGCATAAAGCTATACCATTAAAAAAGTTCCTAAAACAGTGTTAACATTAGTGACAATTGCTCTTTATTCATATAAAAGTTAAATTTTTTTTAAGAGCAACAATCTACCAAAAATGTGAGAAAATTGCAATAAACCCACCAAACTACCAAATTGTTTTCAAACAACGAAAAAGCTCTAAAACGGTAACACTGTAGCGAATAGTAACAACAATATTCCAAGAGAGAGAGAGAGAGAGAGAGAGAGAGAGAGTGAGAGAGAGAGACAGAAATTTCTAAAACAACGAAAAAGTCCTAAAACGGTAACACTGTACTGAGAGAGAGAGAGAAAAGCAGAAATTTCTAAAACAACGAAAAAGTTCTAAAACGATAACAAAGTACTGAATAATAAGAGCAATATTCTAAGAGGGAGAGAGAGAGAGAGAAAATTCTAAAACAACGAAAAAGTCCTAAAACGGTAACACTGTACTGAGAGAGAGAGAGAGAGAAAGAGAGACAGAAATTTCTAAAACAACGAAAAAGTCCTAAAATGGTAACACTGTACTGAATAAAAAGGACAATATTCTAAGACAGAGAGAGAGACAGAAATTTCTAAAACAACGAAAAAGTCCTAAAACGGTAACACTGCACTGAATAATAAGGACAACATTCTAAGAGAGAGAGAGAGAGAGAGATAGAAATTTCTAAAAGAACAAAAAAGTTCTAAAACGGTAACACTGTACTGAATAATAAGGACAATATTCTAAGAGAGCGAGAGAGAGAGACAGAAATTTCCAAAACAACTAAAATCCTAAAACGGTAACACTGTTCTGAATAATAAGGACAATATTCTAAGAGAGATAAAAACAGAAATTTCTAAAGCATTGGGTATGAGAGAAATTGAAGAGAATGATCATTAAAAACTGCTCCAGGATAGCCACATATGCATGTATATACATATGTACATACATATGTACATGCATACAGAAAAAAGTACGTAATAGAAAACCGAACAAATTGTATGTCGTTTTTATAAACGTATATTACGTTGTCTGCACACTGAATGGTTGTCGTAAAAAATTAAATAAATCGTTCAGTTTCGAGTGAAACTTGCATTCAGTTTTCAGCAATGTAAAGTTTAATTAACCTTAAAGTGAAAGCGTGTTCAGAAATATACTAAAGTCGTTCAGTTGTCGTATGAATAAATGTGTGTTCTATTCTATTCTATGCCTCATCTGAACCTAAACTGTATAGCGGATTCCGTGTTATGATTCCTGGTAGAAAAGATTGGTCATCTGTCTCTATCATATTCAGCGATTTAGAATCTGTCTATGCGGATGAGAACAGGGTGGGCTTGGCGTTTTTTGGCTTTTAGCCTTCCGAACTACTGCAGTGTGTTTCAAGCCGAAGTGATGGCCATTCTTCATGCTGCAGGATGAAGCTGTGGTAATGGTTCTTCTTCTGACGACATAGATATGTATATATTTGGTCTGATAGCCAGGCGGCGATAAGATCTCGTTCGGCTGTGACCTTCAACTCTTAGCTGGTCAAAGACTGCCGTGATTCCCTTTTGGCACTATCACGACAGTTTTGTGTTTACTTCATCTGTATTCCTTGTCACAGAAAAATCCCAGGTAACTGGGTAACTATGCTGCTGAGGCAGGCACACTTCTTCCGGACATTCACCTTTACGTGAGGAAGAAAAGTAACTCTTGTCTTATAACCAGACTCACCAGATTCAGGTTAGACATTAAGCGTGAAACTCAACTGTTTAACCTGGGCTGTCAAAACATTTCCTTTGTTATATGCATCCCCATGGTACATTGCGTTATGGGTAGGAAGACAACAAAGCCTGCGTTTACCCGCAAATAATTTTGGTCGTAACTGTGCACCTTATCTGCCAGTGTCCGCCTCTGGCTCGGCGAAGAATTCTCACACCGAGCTCTGCCTTTCTCAATGGCTTATCGAAGCCATCGATCCTTGACATCGGGTTAATAGCCAAGTTCATTAGACTGTTGTGCTGGCTTCTGATCTAACTTAGTAATTTCCGTGCGGTGTTTGTTTGATCACCAGGACTCTGGTAAACACAACGGGGACAACGCGTTATGTGGTATGACAACACAGCACTATGCGTGCTCACGTGTGCCTTGCTTAGTAAGACTACCCCCCATCCTTCCTCCCTAAATGTATGTTCAATAAATAACAATGCGCATTTAAATTCTGCAAACCTAGAATAGAATAAATATTTAAAGATTTTGAGGGTGTTTCAAAATCTTGGAATCTTTCCTTATGTTTCCACTTAGAGGCCAACAACCCTTGCTAGGTCACTTTTAAAGTTTTGGCTAAAAGATTTATTTTGTGGCAGTGTTTTATGTTTAAAATCCATATGAAAATTTCACAATAGAAAACCGTTCAATTTATTAAATGCCTTTAATCCTTCAAATATTTATTATACTAATTTTTCTCTCATTTCCCTCTCTGACTCTATGGCTTTGGTCATTTGAATATTTGAAATTCCAATGTAAATCTGTTTTATGTCTTTAGTTGGTTGCCAACAAAATATTTCTGCCATTAAATCCTCTGTTGATTATGATAAACAAAAACAAAAAAACAAAAAGAGCAAAGGCACACACACTCTCACTACCTCTAATGTACAAACATGCACACACACATACCTACATGCTTAAGGAAAGAAATAAAGAATGAAAACAAAACAAACGAGATTCAAGGCACACAGACACACTGAAAACCGGTCGCTCCCCCACAAATCAAAACGATTTAGAAATAACTTGTAAGAAGCTTACTAACATAAGCCCTAAGCTAAGAAAAGTGTTGTGAATACTATTGTAAAAGGCTTATTAAAAATTGTTTAATAATAAACATTGAACCCTTGCGATAATACTTATTGCTCGTATATAATAGACAGAAAGCTTAGAAGTTTAATTGTAGAATAAGCATGAATAGAAAAATAGTTTTCTAATCACGCTTATAAAAAGCTTACATTCATAATATTTTTGTAAGAAACATAAAATTTATATATGTCTGTATAGAGAATATGTATGTATTTTATATTTGAAGAATGATGAACAACTAGGCTTTTTCAAAAGAACCTAAAAACGCCTACACCGAACGGCAGATATGTTAGTTAGTGAATTCTTTCAGAGCGTAAATACTTATAAGCAGTCCCTAGCAATGTTGTGAGATGATAGCTAATTAGTTAGTTAGTTGCGACGGGTAGCCAGACAACGGTCCAGCCCGCCTGAGTACAATATTAATCCCACTATGATACCCATCAGTAATCTAGAAAATGAATAACCTACATGTCTGCGCCCCGGTCCGATCTGAACCAACCAGACGCACACACAAAAGAAGAGATACTGCTGATATTTACATCAGCCAGATCCGACAAGGCATTCAGAAACGGACTGCCGAGGAAAGCAGTCCTAATATCGGAAAAACCTGGATACAAGCACAAGAAGTGCTCGACAATCTCCTCAATCTCTAGCCACCCAGTGCCAAGTAATCACAGCCAATAGACTCCGAGCGAGCCCGATCATACAAGGGCCAGAGCACGTGGGTTCATCATACTACCGTAGCTGTGCCCTGCCCATGAGTCTGCAAGAGAAGAGCGACATCTCAGTCAAGTGGTCAATTTCCTCATTTCTGAGAGGAGAGCCCACCCTCGCAAATCCGTCTGCAACACGGTTCCCCCGTGTGTCCGAGTGACCCCTTATCCAGATAATCTCCAGGTCTGAATGTCTCGCCATCTCGTTCGGAGATGCCTGGCATTCACACACCAGTCGCGATGTCGAGTAGATCGCAGTCTGACTGTTCGTACAGATGCGGACATCACTATCATACACCCTGTAGTACATCTCTTTATCGCCGAGACCTCCGTCTGTAAGGCACTGCAGTGGTCCGGTAGTTTAAAGGATTCTCTCACCCCATATACAGGAATAAAGATGCCGCCCCCAACCACTTCCGAGGATTTTGATCCATCCGTGTATACTCAACAGAACCAGATCCAATTACCACTTCTAGTGAGATGCACACGACGACCATTCTATGCAGGAAGGGTTTGGGTATGCAGTAATCTATCGCATCAGGGATCGTATCCAAAAACCTAAAGATGGCCGCATGCCCTTAGACCCTGTCCAACCATGACCCTTCCATCTTGAACCTTATCGCAGACATGCCCGCCATCTGCCTAGCCATTAGGTCCACTGGAAGTCACTTCAGTAGTACAAGCAAGGGTTTCCAAGGAGTGGACCTGAGCGCACCTGTAATCATCAGTACTACACTCCACAGAAACCTTTCAAAGATCCTGCAATATGTGGATTTCTCAAGAGACCTCCACCATACAACCGCACCATACATAAGTATAGGCTTGACCACCGTGTTAAATATCCAATCGGAACTCTTAGGATTTAGACCGCAGGACTTTCCAACGGCCCTATGACAGGTGTACAGCACAATATTCGCCATTGCCACCCTGGCACGTGTATTTTGGAGCTAGGATAGCTTGGAATCTAGGATTATCCCCATATACTTCGCGCTATACGACAGCACCAGCTGAACACCGTGCAGACGCGGTAGGGAAAACGACGGAACTCTGTGTTTGCGCGTGAATAGTAACAATTCCGTCTTTCCCGGGTTAACGTTCAGCCCACTATCAGTACTCCACCGACTGAGCAGGCCCAGATATGTTTGAAGGCGCTGCGACATTGTGTCAAGAAATTTTCCCGATTAGAATCAAGTCTCACGAGCAAAGTGTTTACAGAGGGGAGTGTCCCTTTCAGCCACCCTGTTGACGGTAGCTGATGCCATAGTGGAAACAATGACGCTGTTGGTCAGGACCAATAAACATTCAGTGCCACCAGAGCCGACCTAATCGCATCTGGTGTCACATTGTTAAAGGCCTCCTCTATATCCAGGAATGCCACAGGGGTATATTCCCTGTCCTCGAGGGCATTTTCAGTAAGCCCCACAAGCGAGTGAAGCGCAGTCACAACAGATCTGCCCGTTGTTTAGGAATGTTGGGACGCAGATAATAGGTCAGGTTCTATCGTTCTGCGGAGATGCAAGTCGACCAACCCTTCAAGAGTCTTTAAAAGAAAAGAAGATAGGCTGATAGGTCTGAAGTCCTTTGGACACATGTGGGAGGTTTCACTCCCCTTCGGAGTAAATACCACCCTGCACACTGACCAAGACTCAGGAATATAAGACCATATCATTGTGAGGTGATATCGCTGTTGAAAATTGTCAGATTGTGTGGCCTGGGATTGAACCGAAGACTTCTTGGTTGGTAGACGGGTGTCTCACCTGACATACCACAGTCGCACGCATTATTAAAAAGGTAGTGCATGCATTTATGTTCGTAGAGATGTACTCTGAAGTGTGATAATAATTGGAAATCGATGGAAGGTATCAGTCAAGATATGTTGAGTGTCCTTAAGTTGTAAGCTGAAAAGGCTCATCGACACCAGGAATTATTAATCACCTTAAAATAGGATTGACGCTATTGTGTAGTAAGGAAAACTTGATTCTACTCTAAGTAGTCTCTAGGTACTGGCGAATCAAACTCTTACAAAATACGCTGCAAAAATGAATTACGGTATGGAATATTATGATGTTGTGTTGTCAAGGATTAAATGTCCATTAAAGCCCGAAAAAAGCCGAATGTTGTTCGAGCATACTTACTTGCTAGAAACTACAACATGTGACACAAATTTATCAACTTTATTCGCTCATGCGGTGTGCCGCTGTGGTATGGTAGGTAAGACATCCGCATACCAACCAGAAAGTCTTTGGTTTAGTACCAGGCCAGACCATCTTAAAGAAAAGAAAAAAGTGTTTCGACAGCAGTATCACCTCATAACATTAGATAGTAGTAACTGGTTATGAGTAATACTACTATTGAAAACTTCTCTAAATGCATTTGCCGTTCGAAGCCGGCGTTAAACTGTAGGTCCCTTTCCCTTGTTCCTTCATGGAATGTGGGAATTAATAATAATAATACTCGTAATTTGCTCATGCAACAAAAATTAAGAAGAATTTCATTTTAATAAAAAAACCGGTTATTTGATAAATGTTTAACCGAAAACCGGTTTTTTAAACATTGTAATTTTTCGAATTATACGAAAATCGGTTTTTGAAAAAAGTCGAATAATCGATCTCCCTAGTATTGACATGTGATGAATCATGTTTAAAACAGTATTTGAACACTGTTCTCTTTTTGTGTTTAAATAAGCTTTTAATAAGTATGCTTACAAAAAGTTGTAGGAAAGCTCTTTTGATAAGCTTATGCTACAATTAATTTATATCTTGCTTGTGGAGTGGTTTGATGGGTTATGTTTTTCTTCTTTTTTATTATTGTAATTGTGAATGGAAGTTGAAAAAACGAACAAACAAACAAACAAACAAAACAAAATAAGAAAATAAAAGTGGAACAACAAAACAATTCATAAAGATAAAGAAAATTTATTGTGAGACCACAATAAAAATTAGGTTAACGATTTTAATGTTTCACTCTCTCGCACGCTGCTTTCTTGTTCTGGCTTGTTGTCTTATGCTTATGCTATATTTTTTATCAAACACTGTAGTATTTTTGAAATATTTCTTTGTTTGTTTGTTTAAAAGAAAAGCCGTAGCAAAACACATGAAAAGAGAACAGACTAGAGCAGAAAAAGAGGGAGAAAACAAATTGAAGAAATATTTTTCTAAAGCCATTTACACAATGAAACACAAAGACAATTCACTCCACTTGGAACATACAGAGATACTTTAGATATAAAAAACAAAATAAAAATAAATACAAAATAAAGAGATAAAAATCCTAAAGGAAATAAAGAAACCAAGAGAAAGGGAGTGGAAGTAGTAGTATTTAAAAAAATGGTTAATTTAGTAAAATACAGAGACACATACAGCCACACACACATACACACACACAGAGACGGTTTTTTAAAAGAAAAAAGTGCTCGCATAAAAGTAAATGTATTTTAAATAGGGAAGAGATAATTAATCTAAAAAAAAACAAAAAAAAAAACAAAAAAACAAAAACAAAAAAACAAGTGAAAAGGAGAGATAGAAAAACTGTTTTAGTGTTTGTAAGCTAAAAAAGAAACCTTTTTTGTAATTTATTTTTTTATTTCTCTACTTTATTTACAATCAGATGGATATCTTTTTAGCTGGCAAATGCTAATGTTTGGCAAATACTGGCTATTTTTATTTCATTTTTTGTTGTTCTAAGAGACTGACTGACAATCTCAAAAAGTAGATCTCTTTTGAAAAAAGTTAACATTTCTAAAGCCAATGTGGTGGTCATTTTAGTTTATTTTTATTTTATTTTTTAACTTAATTTTTTGAAAACATTTCCTTGAAATGTCCGTTTTATGCAACTCAAATATTTTCTTTTTAAATGTTTATTTAGTCAGACGACAAAGCAATAGATAAAAAGTGTGCTTTAAAAAAATTGTAATGAAAATGTTGCTTTGAGCTGTTTTTGTATATTTTTTTTTTTATATCAAATAGTTGTTTAATTTTTATAATTCCTGCCCTTATCCTTACATTTTCTCTTTTTAAATATTTATCTATTAAATGCCTTTTTGGTTAACTTTTTCAAAACATTTCTTTTACGTTATTCCTGCAAACGTTATTACATTTGATTTGTCTCTTGAATTGTATCTTAATTTGCGCTGATGACAAGTGCAATAAAATAATGAGAAAAATGAACTAAAGGCTCTTTAGTTTCTGCCAAATAAGAAATAATTATCGTGATAATAATTATGAAAAAAAAAAAAAAAAAAAAAAAGAAAGAATACAAAAAATTATATTTACAAATGAAAGATAACAAAACTCAAGTATATGAAATGAATTATTCTTTTCTTATCGTTTAATTAAAGCAGAAAATGTTGAAGAAACAAAATTCAAAATTCAATTCATTGTATTTTAAGAATTTCTATAGAAAAATTGAATTCAAATTTTAATTCACATTTTTCTGGGTAATTTATTTGTAAATTTTTGAAAATAAAATTTTTAAAGCCTCATCTACGTAATTTGTTTGAAAAAATCATTTTGTACAGCATTACTTGGGCGTATGATTGATTTGTTTTTAATTTAAAATCAAGTATACGCCTATGATGTTAAAGCCTTATCTTGCCAGTAGGGAGATCGAACGGTTTTAACTGGTTTTTTTGGTTTTGTCGTATACGGTTTTTGTTAAATGTCCTTTTAAACCGGTTATTTTAACACGAATAATCGGTTAATTTAAATATGCATGTATGTATTATCACATGTTTTCTTATATTTTTTATTGCAACTATAGTCTTCGTTTAAGTACTTTCTAAAAATTTTTTATACTGTATGTGACAGCCTTGAACGTCACACAATTAACGTGCAAGCCATGGTAGATCAAAAAAGATAAGCACACCTGGGCAAAAATAACTTTTTTCTCATTTTCTGTAAATAACTATTAATTTTTTAATTTTTATATGCAGAATGATGATCAACTAGACTTATTGAAAGACACGTACACACTCCGGCTCCGAACGGCAGATGTTATAGTAAGAAAAGCTTTTTAAGCGTTAATACTCATAACCAGCCGCTAGCATTGCTGAAAATTGTCGTATGCTGTGGCCTGTGATTGTACTAAGAATGTCCTCGGTGGTATGCACTATGAAATACGTGGTGCATGCATTTATATTTCTATACATGTCCTCTAAAGTGTAAAAATATTTGGCAATTGATTGACAGGATAAGTATCACGTATCCGTTCAATCAGAGAGCAGCTTCGTTGCTGAACACAGTTATGTAAGTTGCGTTTTCCTAATCGATCATGAGGTTTGATAATGAAAGTCGATAATCTACAAGCGTTATTCGTTTGTAAGTCGATTTTTGGTTTAATTACACTATGCAATAAGCAAAACTACCTTAGATTACTACTATATTTTGTGATGGGTTATGGTCGCCTTACTTCCAAAATCATCAGAATTTCAGATTCTATGGATAAGTTTGTTTTGTAATTTTTCTTCTTAAATGTGAAGTTTATGAAGAGACTGCTTCATATATCTTATGATAACTTTAAAAAAACTTATTCGATTTTGTTAAGCCATATGTTGAAAAATTCAAAATTATACCGGCTTTAGGTCATTATAAGATCATGTTTTAATAAAAACCCATAGTTTTGGAGATATTGAGAAACAAACCATAATTTTTTTTTTCAAATTATGATATTTTTGATTTCTAAAAATTCACTGAAATAGAAGACAGCCAATTTTTACCAGTATAATTGCTCATAGAGGTGCTTATAATAGAAATCAAATAAATTATTACTCACCTAAATCGCTGGGTAAATACACATTTCATTTTCAATAAAGTGACAGTACTTAGTTTTGAAAAAGAAAAAATGTTGCTTTAATGGCAAAAAATTCCACTGGGCGTATGAGTGATGTTTATGAATTTTAAAAAACAATATTGCTTATACGTCACCCATTTGCGTACCATTAGAAAAAATTGTATTTTCAAAACCAGTTACGTTCACTTAATTGGGAATAAAATACATATTTACCAAACGATTTTCATGAATTATGGTTTATTTTATTTCTATCATATGCAACTTTATGAATAAATAGTGAAACTGGTAAATATTTGCTGCCTTCTTTTTTTTGGCAATTTTGAGAAATCAAAAATATCATAATTTAAAAAATATATACATATATAGGGTCCGCCAAATATTTTATTTTTTTTTTAAATGCTATAAAAAAAAACTACTGAATATTTTCTCAAATTACACTTTTTATTTGAAAGTACAATCCTTCCGGTTACTAATGGAAGATAATTTCATTCAACTGGCTGCCTCGGATAGCCATGCAGTAGCCTACACGATCGGTCCAATTTTTAAGCACATTATCGATTGCGTGCAGCTGTATTTCACCACTGTCTTCACGAATATTATCTTTTAAAGCATCAATTGTCTCTGGCTTGTTGGCGTAACACTTATCTTTGACGGCACCCCACAAATAATAGTCCAACGGTGTCAAATCGCAGCTCCGAGGTGGCCAAACGACATCAGCTCTGCGGCTGATAATGCGATCTTCAAAAACAGGGCGCAAAACATCGAGTGTAGCCTCGGCTGTGTGGCACGTAGCGCAGTCCTGTTGAAACCAAATTTTGCTAATATCCTCCTCTTCAATGTTTGTGCACAAAAATTCGATCAACGGCCACTCCTTGCTCATTTTCGAAGAAAAATGGCCAAATTATGCCTCTGGACCAAAATCCGCACCAAACAGTGACTCGTCTTGAGTGTATGTGCCCCAAATGCGACAATTTTGCTTGTTTACATACCCGTCAAGATCAAAATGAGCTTCATCTGCAACATTACCATGATTTTCAAAGTAATGTCGCAATATTTCCCTAAATGTTACCATTCACGAAACAAGCACTTTAGTTGTGGTTTGCTCTCCCTAAGGAACCCGAATTACCTAACGCTGCTTATAAAATGGATCTTTAAAATGTCTTAATATTTCCGCGCATTCAATCTATAGAAGCAAAACCTTCTAAGCTTTTCTCAAAGACACACCCATACACCAATATTGCGATTTTTTAATACTTAACATTTGTAATGATTATGTTGATTCTTAGCCATACTGATTATAGTAATACTACACCATTTTCAGTTCAGCAGAACATAAACTTTAATAGTGGCAACGAAAAAACGCTTTTCTATGTTTGCTGCAGGAATTAATAATAACTTATGTGCTGCTTTTGATTATCTATATAATATTACTTTTTTACCTTTAAAAAACGTTTGTTTGTGAGTTCGTAGATTGTAGTTAAAACATAATAAATCTAGTATTTGGCTTTTAATTAAAGTCCTTGACTTAACCTTTTCACAAACAATAATAATTTCTATTCATAATTACACTCTCTGTTTAAAACCTGGTAAACAACAACAATTACTCGACACATCTTTCTATCTGAAGATCTTTCAACCCGATTGTTGCTACCAATTAGGTTCAATCACAACTTCTTCAACCAGACTTTATCCACCTTAACTCTTTTTACTGAATTAGCTTCAACTCAACTGCTTCAACCCTCTCAACCCTCAATCCCTCAACCCTCTTCTCTGAGTTTACATCAAATAAATTGACTGTTGTCCGCATTGATGTGCTTTTTTAAAGCTGAGTAAACAATACTTCGAAAGCTGTCGAACATCTCCATATTTCAGGTAGATTCCATTTTTTTCATTTATTTTCTTTTTATTTCTCATGATACCATGAGAATGTAAACATCTCCTTCTTTTAGATCTTGTTGTCTTGTTGTTTTTTGATATTTTCTGTTATTGGTTTTATTTTCTGTCTGTCTTTGTTGTTGCCGCATATTTTTATTATTTACTGCATTTCTGCTAATGTTGTTGTTGTTGGTATGGTTGTTTTTAAAGCTTTTCTTTATTCTTTTTAGCAATTTAATAAATGCAGGGGTGCCCAACTTGATTTTTGTGACAATACATAAAAACAGGTTGTCCTATATTCGTCATTTTATAACTCGATTTATAAACTAATACATGCGTTGGAGAGGCGTGCTTTTACTGATGGTTTTTTCAATCAGGCGGTGCCACGCCCATATAAATTGAAATTTAGTCCTAATAACTTTGTTATCAATACAAATCATCTGTTAAACAGTGGGTGGAATAGGGTATTAGGGTGTGGTACGTCCTATACAAAGCAACAATTAATTTTTGGAAATGTTTGGAACAGTAATAGTCGAAATATGGGTAAAAGTAAATAAGTGATTGTAGCTCGTCTCATACAAACAACATGGCCCGATAGCGATCTCCATTGACTGTAACGGCCACTCCTTGATCATTTCCGAAGAAAAATGGCCAAATTATGCCTCTGGACCAAAATCCGCACCAAACAGTGACTCGCCTTGGGTGTATCGGCTTTTCAATGTATGCGTGCGGGTTTTCTGTGCCCCAAATGCGACAATTTTGCTTGTTTACATACCCGCCAAGATCAAAATGAGCTTCATCTGAAAAGATGATTTTTTTGGCAAAACCGGCATCTTCTGTAAGTCGATCGCAGGCCCGCTTAGCAAAGCATTGTTCAAGCGTATACACAACCATATTCGTTCAGCGGAAGGATAAAACTAATTATCTATCAAATCAGACATGAGCTAAGTGTTACCATTCACGACATAAGCACTTGTTAAAAAAAAAACGTTAGATGGAGGACCCTTTATATATATATATATAATATGTTTCTCAATATCTCCAAAAATATTCGTTATATTAAAAACAATATTAGAATGGCCTAAAGCCGGTATAATTTACCATATGGCTTAACGAAATTGTAAGTGTCATTTCAAAGTTATCATAACGTGTATGAAGCAGTCTCTTTAAAAATCTTACATTTTGGAAAAAAAAAATAAATTAAAAAAAACATCTATAGAATCTGAAATGCTGACGATTTTTGAATTTAGGCGACCATAGCGCATCAAATAAATTTAATAATTATCAGAAAATTTTTTTCTATTTGTTGCACAGTGTAATCAGAGTTGACAAATGCGGCTTTTAAAATATTCAAAAGGTTCGATTATTTTTTTCTTTTGTTAAAATAATCAGTTAATTTTTTAATTGTGCAGATTTTGCAGTTTTTAACGTATTAGTCTTCTTATCAGGTGGGCCATTTAAAAGTTTAAATTTAAAAATGCAATAAAACACAAACGGTTTGAAATTTTGCCGAATGTATTCTTTTGTTGTGAAGTACAAATGTTCTGGTTAGAAATGAAATACTATTTCATTCATATGGCTGCCGCGGCTGTCTTCACAGTACTCCAATCAATCGGACCAATAATTTTCAACAACTTTTTTAAGCGCATGAGATCATATCTCGACGATAGCATCACGATAATAATATCAAAAGATATAGTGGTTATCCGAGGTCAGAAAATTTTGTTCCATTTGTTGCATAGTATTATAGACCAAACTGCCAAAAAAGGTATTGCCAAAAAGATAGCTGCTAAGAAAATAGCATCCCCACCCCAAACTTTTACATCAATAGATGCTAAGTACGTGTACTTCATAATGACCAATATGCAATATATTCAATAACTTTACACCAGATCTGGTTAGAGGTTTGAATAAAAGAAATTTTTTGTAACTTTTTTTTGTTAATTTGTTTTTTGATTTTGTTATTTACCTATCTGGTTGAGGCATCCCCCATCTGAATACTATTGATAGCGCTATATGCTAAGTATCCCCCTACCAATCCAAAAAGCCTCTCTTTGCTTTAGAAGTCTAAACCAAAAACACGATAAATACTTTCCAAAATGTTGCACCTACGAGTATTCACTATGTAGATACTTTAATTGCAAATCTCAACGTTAACAAGTCTTCTGGGCCGAATGGCATACCAGCACTGGTCCTGAAGCAGTGCTCTTCGACGCTTGCGCGTCCATTAGCTCACCTTTTCAGTGCCTCATATCGCGCCGATATTTTTTCATCTTGTTAGGAGGTTGCTAATGTAACGCCAATCCCCAAAAAGGGCGAGACTAGTAACCCTGAGAACTACCGTCCAATAGCAGTTTGTTCCACACTCTCCAAGGTTATGGAGAGTATGATTAATCACCACCTTGTGGGTTATCTGGAGTCCAACGATTTACTTAGCGATCGTCAGTACGGTTTCCGAAAGGGCCGTTCTACTGGTGACCTGCTGGCGTTGCTCTCGGAGAAGTGGAGCAAGACCATTCATGGTTTTGGCGAGAGTAAGGTTGTGGCCCTGGATATCTCAAAGGTCTTGATAGCGTTTGGCACGAGGCTCTCATTTCGAAACTTAATGCTTTTGGTGTCAATAGTCTCTTCTTTCGATTTATATCGAGTTTTCTCAGAGATCGCTCTATAAGAGTGGTTATAGATGGGGTCTCATCCGACGAGTTCAGGGTAAACTCAGGGGTACCTCAAGGCTCTGTTCTTTCTCCTATTCTTTTTCTAATATTTCTGAACGACTTTCTTCCTCTCACTTCTAATCCTATCTACTCTTTTGCGGATGACAGCAACATTTGTCACTCATATTCTTTTGATTGTAGATCAAGCGTTCTGGAGGTTGTGGTAAGAAGGATGAATATGAACGTCACACTCACAAGTGTGACCTGGTGAAGGTCTCCGAGTGGGGTCGTGCGAACAGGGTCGATTTTAATGCACGTAAGACTCAATGTTGTTTCTTAACACACAGGCGTGGCGGTGTGCTGTGTGCTGTCATCTGTGTCAATGGGTAATGTGGATATTGAGGAATCAACGCTTGATGTTCTGGGCATGAGAATTCACTGTGACGTTCGTTGGAATGATCACATATTTCAAGTGTCGAAAGAAGCATTAAAGTGCTTTGGTTTTTTGAGACGGTGCAAGAAATACTTCACCTAAAATACCTAAAATGGAATACAACTCTCATGTCGTGGCCGGTGCTTCAAAGTCTATTTTGGAGCTTCTCGATAGCGTACAGGAGAAGGCGAAGGTTCTTATTAATGACGGTAGGGTAGCCAACTCTATCGATTCATTGGAGCACCGTCGCAATGTGGCGTGTGTTTCATTGTTCTATCGGTACTATAACGGAATGTGTTCTAACGAAATTAAGGAATTAATTCATAAAAATCATATATTTTGACGTAGTACTCGTATTTCTCGTAGAGCGCATCCCTTTGTAGTGGATTGTACAGTAAATCGCACAACGCATTATAGGGAGAATTCGTTCTTTGATCGCACTGTTCGGTTGTGGAAAGTATTTCCTGCCACTTACGACATGAGCAAATTTAAATCTAACGCCCATAAACACTACTCCCTCTGTCCTCCTTCCAATAACCTATTTTCCTAGTACCAGCACAATGCACAGCATAAGTAGGGGTCATCCGCTGGGTGCTGGTCTTATATAAAAAAAAAAAAATGAAGAGGCTACTAGTTTAGTCTGTTATCAGATTTCGATATTCTTTTTCTAATATGTCGTGTTCCATACCAGACAGAAATATGCTTCTATGGCTTAAATTCAGTTTGTACAGGCAAAAAGTTGAACAAAACTCTAGACTTACCTATTTTGCAAACCTACTAATTATCATGACTTTTAAATATTTTACTTAAAAATAAAACTCGTAAATTATACCGGTTATATCTTCCATTTCTCTATTTTTACAAATCGAAATAAATACTCCCCAAATATGATTTTATTTTTGTTAATAAAATAATGACATTTCATCGAAGCTCCCCTTTGAAAATTCATATTTATAAAGCAAAGAAATAAAAACCTGTCAACCACAAATTCATATGCTTGGCAGCATATTATTACAAAATCAATATCTAAAACAAATACTAAAATATTCATAAAATGTACAGTCTTACATATATACATACATATATATGTCTTTGTGTATGAGTGTGTGTATTTTATTACTTCGAAACCTAATCGAATATTAATAATGTTTCAATTTATATACAATTACTACCACCTTAATGATTATTTTGCCAAATAATACAACGAACGTCGCTTCAAAGAACCAACGTTATGGCTTAATGAAACGAATGTACGAAATCAACCCTTAATAATCATCAGAATAAAATGAAAATGAAAATGGAAATGGAAATCTAATAACATTATTGTATGTGTTTCAATATATTGACTTACACTTGGTTTATTTCTATAGAACGCATATAACCTGCCAGCACTACTGCTCAGTTCATTTAGTCTTTCTTAACGAATTTGTCTGTCAACACACCCTCCGCGTACCAAATGATTTCGTCGATGAAGAAGAACTCAATTAAATCATAAATTCAAAAATTTTACACATACACACACCTACAGCAGACACACATACACTGGTTTCCTATGCATTTTAATACACACACCCAAGGCTGCCAGATGAAATTTGCAGAAAGTCGTCAGTTTTCAGATAAACTTTAAAAATATCGTCTTTTCAGATTGGAAAAATCGTCAAAAAAATAGTACCCATTTAGTACATAATCAAAACAACTATCAAACACTATTCTTGGATAGTTTTCTAAGTTTTTGTTTAGGTTATTTGGCAACCATAAAGGAAGCTTCAATATTCTGTTCGCATTTTTCCTTGCTACACTACTCCCCACATACATTTTCGAACCAAGACCACATACAATGTAAGTAGCGCACATCCAATGCCTGTAGACAACTTCCTATTCACATTTACCAAGCGATGGCCTAGGCCGTCAAATGCGTCCAATGAAACAGATATTGCAGGCGAAGGTTAGATGGATCTGACAATACAGACATTGTATTTTAAGTGAAGTTTGGATGGGTCCAATACTACAGACAATGTAAGCCAAAGTTGGATGGATTTTAATTTTCAAATATTTTTTTTCATTTTATTTATTTATCGCAAATTCAATGAATGAAAATCCAGTGTAAGCCACAATCGCTTCCATATAGACTGCTCCATACGCCACACACACGGCTAGTCCAGAAAAATTAAAAACAACAATTAGAAAAATAGCAGAAAAAAACAAACAAAATTTGTATTAGAAGCTACGATCATACTATAATGCATTACAAAGCCATCCAAATCGGATGCAAGTGCGATTTAATTCTACAATGTATTGGGAATGAGACTCATCCAAATTGGGTGCTAGCTGTCTGTGCTTAAAAAATGTACTTCAATTTTTCCTATTGACATAAGAAAGGGTCCGCCATTTAACGTTTGTTTTTTTCAACTAGTGCTTGTTTCGTGAATGGCAACACTTAGCTCATGCCTGGTTTGACATATATATGATTGTGATTATGTATACGTTTGAACAACGCTGGGAATCTGGGCCTGAGATCGACTTACAGAAGATGCCGATTTTGCCAAAAAAAATCATCTTTTCAGATGAAGCTCATTTTGATCTTAACGGGTATGTAAACAAGCAAAATTGTCGCATTTGGGGCACAGAAAACCCGCACGTATACACTGAAAAGCCGATGCACCCAAGACGAGTCACTGTTTGGTGCGGATTTTGGTCCAGAGGCATAATTGGGCCATTTTTCTTCGAAAATGAGCAAGGAGCGGCCGTTACAGTCAATGGCGATCGTTATCGGGCCAGGCTGAGCGAATTTTTGTTCCCAAAAATTGAAGAGGAGGATATTAGCAATATTTGGTTTCAACAGGACGGCGCTACGTGCCACACAGCCGAAGCTACACTCGATGTTTTGGGCCCTGTTTTTGAAGACCGCATTATCAGCCGTAAAGCTAATGTCGTTTGGCCACCTCGGAGCTGCGATCTGACACCGTTGGACTATTATTTGTGGATAAGTGTTATGCCAACAAGCCAGAGACAATTGACGCTTTAAAGGACAATATTCGTGAAGCCATTGAAGAAATACAGCTGCACACAATCGATAATGTGCTTAAAAATTAGACCGATCGTGTAGGCTACTGCATGGCCAGCCGAGGCAGCCATTTGAATGAAATTATTTTCCATTATTAACCGGAAGGCTTTTACTTTCAAATAAAAAAAGAAATTTGAGATAATATTCAGTAGTTTTTTTTTATAGCATTTTGAAAACAAATGTATTTGGCGGACCCTATACAATCGGATATGTTTCATTTGTAATAAATTTTGCATTGCTGGGTCATTACGTCATCAGCTTCAGCTACTACTGCAACTACAATTTTATTCTTGTCCAGGCCTTACACTTTAATAACATTGAGTTCAAGCGAAAATCAGAAGAAGTAAGCTCGTTGTCTCATCTACAAAGAGTTATCTATGCTTTTAGAGGTATTAACTGTCCATATATCAAAAATCGTCATTTTGCCAAAAATTTTGTTATAAAAAATCGTCAAAATGACGATTAATCGTCAAATCTGGCAGCTATGCACACACCCAAGACACATATGCTTGGCTTTATGGAAAGAGAAAGAAGAGAGGAGTTATAAAATAAAATTGCTCGCTTTTTTTCTTCTCTTATACAAAAAGAAAGAATAAGTCTGTGTGTAGCATTATAACGTTACAATTGATTTTTCAGTAACAAGAAGAATAACAACAAAAATTCCCTTGTTTAGTTGCAAAAATAAATTCTCTTATCGAATATGGCAAAAGGCAAGAGCAGAAACGAATTCAACTAACAAGTAGGCAGGCAGGCTGGTAGGCTGGTAGGCTGGTAGGCTGGTAGGCTGGTATGGTGGTAGGTTGGTAGGCAGGCAGACAGGTAGGCAAAGTATTCAGTCAGGCATCAAAAATGAAATATTTTGTTACAAAATTAATCAAAATTCTCTGTATGACCATAAAGTTATATCAACACATACATGCTCATAGACGCATGCATGAAAACACATTTATACGTGAATTTAGAATCAATTTTTCTTTTTAAGAAACAACCCAGTAAACATTATAGAAATGAATATAACAACTTCTTTAAGTTTCAATTAGAAAATTGCTTACTGGGTAATGTTTACAAGCATTAAGCCGTTGTTACAGATATTTGGTTTATTGCTTGTCGATTATTTCAGTGTTTTTACTTAGGCCAGGGCAGAGTTTGTAAAAACGTAAGAGTTTTATTATGAAGGGATGAAAAACAAAAAATTTAAGAGGCTCTGCAAAAATCCTCCTTAATTTTGTAATAAACTGAGAGAAAAAACGTCAATTAGATTTAAATATTAAAGACTTAAAAACTATACCAAATTTTGTATAGATACAGGGTGTCATATGCAGTTAGTTAGCACACTTGGACCCAATACTGACCCCACTGTGATGCCCATAGAAGGTAGTGTTTCAGTAGACCTACATGTTGGCACCTCATTTCAAAATGAATAAACCAGATGCATGCACATAGAAAGAAAGCCCGCTAGCATTTACATCAGCTGGGTCCGATATGACATGCAGAGATGGACTGCCAAGGAAAACAGTCCTAATATTCGAAATACTGATATAAAAAATGTTGGACAGTCTCCTCCTCCTCCTCCGCATCCTAACAACTGCTTCAATAATCACGAAACAACAGACCCAGTCTCCAGTGCCCAGTGATAAAAGCTATCAGAATACGTAGATTCCGAACGAGAGCAATCGCAAGCGGGCCAGGTTTGTCCTTATACAGCATGTCTCGCAAAACCAGAAGTCTGCGTGTGGAAAGCGCCATCCCAACTAAATGGTTAATCTCCTTGTTTCCAAGGAGAGAGCTTTCACTCGTTACACATTCGTTCGCCACACAGTTCCCCCGAGTGTCAGAGTGACTCCTTGCCCAAATAATCTCTAGGTATGAATGTCTGGCCATCTCCCTTAGAGACGCCCGGCATTCATATACTTGTCGCGATGTCGAGTGGACACCGGAGATCGCTCTGATCGCAGCAAGACTGTCCCGATATCAATATCAAATACCCTATAGTACATCAATCAGATCGCTTCTCTCTTTATGACCGAGACCTAGGCCTGTAAGACACTGCAGTGGTCTGGAAGCTTAAAAGATACTCTCACTCTGTACGCAGGAATAAAGTTACTGCACCCGACCCCTTCCGAGAATTTCCTCGCGTCCGTGTATTCCTCAAGAGAACTGGGTCCAATTACCGACTCTGGTGAGGTGCAGACAGAGCACATTGTATCCCGGAAGGCTTTGGGTTTTCAGTGTACTTTACCAGGGAGCGTATTCAAGTAAAGCAAGATGACTGCATGCCCATGACCATTGTCAACCCATATCCTATCCATCCTCAACTTTATCGCAGACATAATCATCATCTGCTTAGCCATCAAGTCTACTGGAAGCGGGTTCAAAAATACAAACACAGTTGACGAAGGACTGGACCTGAGCGCACTTGTAAAAGTCAGTACCACACTTCACAGATCCCTGTTGAAGAGATCACTATATGTGGACTTTTTAGAGACTTCCACCACACAACCGCACCATACATAAGTATGGGCTTAACCACCGTGTCAAATTAAGTTGCTGAGTCTTTAAAAAATACATTTTTTATTTAAAATTTCTTTAACTGAAATTATGAATTTAAAACTTCTCTTTTTCTAAAATATATTAAATAAAGGGTGGACCAACCATAATGCACGATGTTAATTGTGAGTCACACCTTAACGTCAAGTTTTTTGCCAAACTTATTTCAACATTTTATGTTTCAGTATACGAGTATGACAAATTCAACCATGGAGAGGTACACAATTGAGCAGCCCGTTAAGATCTCTTTCCTGACCTCTTTCACTTCAGTCGATTCGTTAGCAAGCAGAATTGTCGCTTTAGGGTAAATAAGAATCAACGAGTGATTGTTAAAAAGCCAATGTATCTGCAAAGAGTAACTGCTTGGTTTTGGCGGTACTTCTTCGAAAATGAGGCAGCTGTCATGAATGGTGTTCGCTATAGCGAGATGACAATGGACTTCTTGTGGCCAGAAATTGAGGATATCGACCTGGACAATAAGTGGTTCCAACAGGATGGTGTCGCTGTGGTATGGTAGGTAAGACATCCGCCTACCAGTACCAAGTCAGACTATCTGGAAAAAGAATAAATTTTTTCAACAGCGCTATCACCACATGACATTAGCTGGTAACTGGTTATGAGTATCACTACTATTGAAAACTTCCCTAATGCATTTTCTGGCGTTAAATTTTAGGTCCTTTTCATTGAGTCTAAAAATAGAATCGGGTGTAGCTTATAGACTGAGAGAAGTCCCCGTGTTTCTTCATGGAATGTTATGGGAATTAATAAAACAGGATGGCACTACTTGTTACACACAGCCAACGAAACAATGGCTGTTTCGTGCGAGAAATTCAATGGCCATGTTACCTCATGTCGTGGCGATGGTAATTGCCCGCCACCTATCATGTGATTTAACACCGGTGGACATCTTTCTTTGGCGATATATAAAATAAAAAGGCCAAGAACAATTCAAGTGCTTAAGTTTGAGATAATTCGACACATTAATGATATTGAATCCCAATTACGTCTCAGAGTTAGCGTTAGATATATGGACTGTTGGATAGAGCTATGCCACCAAAGCTGTGGTGGGCATTTGAGCTTTATTTTGTTTCACACATAATTATCAGAGATCCTTCTAACGTAATAAAAAATATTCAACTAATTCTTACAGTTACCATCGGGCATTTTGATTGGACCACCCTTTAAATATCGGGTCCGCCATCTAAGGTTTTTTTTCAACTAGAGCTTATTTCGTGAATGGTAACACTTAGCTCATGTCTGATTTGACAGATAATTAGTTTTATCCTTCCGCTGAACGAATATGGTTGTGTACACGCTTGAATAACGCTGGTATATATTGTGACATTACTTTGAAAATCATGGTAATGTTGCAGAATGTTTGCGAAAATTGCGTACGGATTTTGGTAGAAGAGAAGCACCGTCAGCTTCGTATGTAAACAACCAAATTGTTGCATTTGGGGCACAGAAAACCCGCACGCATACATTGAAATGCCGATACACCCAAGACGAGTCACTGTTTGGTGCGGATTTTGGTGCAGAAAATGAGCAAGGAGTGGCCGTTACAGTCAATGGCGATCGTTATCGGGCCATGTTGAAGGAATTTTTGTTCACAAAAATTGAAGAGGAGGATATTAGCAACATTTGGTTTCAACAGGACGGCGCTACGTGCCACACAGCCGAAGCTACATTCGATGTTTTGCGCCCTGTTTTTGAAGATCGCATTATCAGCCGCAGAGCTGATGTTGTTTGGCCACCTCTGAGCTGCGAGTTGACATGTTCTATGTTCACATGTTTTTGAAGACCGCATTATCAGCCGCAGAGCTGATGTTGTTTGGCCACCTCTGAGCTGCGAGTTGACATCGTTGGACTATTATTTGTGGGGCACCGTTAAAGGTAAGTGTTACGCCAACAAGCCAGAGACAATTGACGCTTTAAAGGATAATATTCGTGAAGCCATTGGTGAAATACAGCTGCACACAATCGATAATGTGCTTAAAAATTGGAGCGATCGTGTAGGCTACTGCATGGCCAGCCGGGGCAGTCATTTGAATGAAATTATTTTCCATTATTAACCGGAAGGCTTGTACTTTCAAATAAAAAAAGAAATTTGAGAAAATATTCAGTAGTCTTTTTTAGGGCATTTTCAAAAAAATAAATTATTTGGCGGACCCTTTAATAAAAAATTTAAAAAAAATAAAATTACTTTCAACTTCCTAAGGATTTAGGCTGCATAAAAAAATATTTCTTGCAATCTAATATCTTAGGCTCCCCTGTAAGTAGGCAACAAAAAAATCCTTTTTTTTCTCTCTCTCTCAGATTTTTTAATTTTGTGTTTTGTGTAGATTTCATTAATAATTCATGGCATAATATTTGTACAATTTTTTACACACTCAGATACAAGCCCTGAAACAGCGAAACTGAAACATACACACACAAGTGTAATAAAGTAAATAATAAAAATTTATTTATGAAATGAATTTACCCTTAAAGCTATAAAATTGAGTCAGTCACTCATCTTCTGCTGTCTGTGGTGTTATTTAAAAAAAGAAATTATTATTTATTTATTTTTTATTTTATTTTATTTTATTTTATTTTATTTTATTTATTTTTTTGTGAAGGTATTAGAAGCTCATCAATTTTTTATGTTTCAAAAAAAAAAAACATTAAAAAAAAAAAATGAAAAATATGTAAACAAGTTATAAACGTATGCATAAATGTGAAAATTATTTTTTTTTTTTAATATTTATTAAAAATTTATTAAAAATTTCTAACGTTTGAAAATTTTAAATATTTAAAATGATTGGATTTTTTCCTGGGACAACAAAATGTTTGGCATATAATTAAATTTTTATTTAATATACTTTTTTTGCAAAGGTCTTGAGGTTAAAATCATTTCTAATTGCTTGTATTTAAAATCATTCTTGTTTATTGGTGGCACTCGCAGGCTTGGCCATAAAACGGAATTATAAACTATTTATGATTTCATTCAAAAATTCAAATTGTTTTGGGAATTTGTTTGTATAGGCCAGCAGCAATGGCAACAGCAACAAAATAGGTATTTATTATACAGGCTTGTGACATATTTAATAAATATTTTTGGTTTTATTTATATAAAAGTACTTTTATTTTTATTTTTTTTATATTTCTAAATCAAATAATAATTATTATTTTTATTAATATTGATTATAAAACAGCTAATGTTGAAGTATTTCAATATAAAAAAAAAAATAATTAAAATTATATGGAAACTGGCTATATACGAAGAGTATAAATAATAATTAGAAATTAATTGCAAAATTAATTAAAATAAACAGTACCTTTAAATATTATTTTTAATTTTTTTGTTTTAATTTTATAATTTTTTTTTAATCAAAATAACAAAGTTTTTTAGCAAAACGAAATTTTTTGTAACGTTTTTTTTTTCAATTAGTGCTTGTTTCGTGAATGGTAACACTTAGCTCATGTCTGATTTGACAGATAATTAGTTTTATCCTTCCGCTAAACGAATATGGTTGTCTATACGCTTGAATCGACTTACAGAAGATGCCGATTTTGCCAACAAATAATCATCTTTTCAGATGAAGCTTATTTTGATCTTGGTGGGTATGTAAACAAGCAAAATTGTCGCATTTGGGGCACAGAAAACCCGCACGTATACATTGAAAAGGCGATACAGCCAAGACGAGTCACTGTTTGGTGCGGATTTTGGTCCAGAGGCATAATTGAGCCATTTTTCTTCGACAATGAGCAAGGAGCGGCCGTTACCTGGCCATGTTGAACGCATTTTTGTTCACAACAATTGAAGAGTAGGATATTAGCAACATTTGGTTTCAACAGGAGGGCGCTACGTGCCACACAGCCGAAGCTACACTCGATGTTTTGCGCCCTGTTTTTGAAGACCGCATTATCAGCCGCAGAGCTGATGTCGTATGGCCACTTCGCAGCTGCGATTGACACCGTTGGACTTATTTGTGAGTTGCCGACAAAGATAAGTATTACGCCAACAAGCCAGAGACAGTTGACGCTTTAAAGGACAATATTCGTGAAGCTATTGGTGAAATACAGCTGCACACAATCGATAATGTGCTTAAAAATTGGATCGATCGTGTAGGCTACTGCATGGCTAGCCAAGAAGGAAAGGAAGGATTGTACTTTCAAATAAAAAAATAAATTTGAGAAAATATTCAGTAGTTTTTTTTATAGCATTTAAAAAAAAAATATTTGGCGGACCCTTTATTTTTAATTATACAGGGTGAGCCATATAAAAGTTTAAATATGAAAAGGCAATAAAACAAGAACGATTTGAAATTTTGCCAAATTAATTTTTTTTTTTTTTTGTGAAATATAATTGCATGTGCAATTTCGAAAAGGGCACATGTCCGATTATTTAAAGTTTAAAGGAACTGAAAAAAACTAATCATTTTTTAATGATGTATAATACATAAAAAAAAATGTTATACAGATTATATTTTAAGACTAATTTCTAACCGAAAATTACAGAAATATTTGGATATTGACTTTATTGTATATGTCTGTTTATATATCTAAAATTAATGAGATGTGCCCTTTTCGAAATTTATGATATCGAGTAAACAAAACTTAACGAATAAAATCATATTAATTTGCAGAAAATTTTTCTTTAAGTATCAAAAAATTTAAATGCAATACTTCCACCAGAAATAAATAATATACTTTTATCCAAAATCTGCTTCAGGAAGCTCTTTTTCGTTTTTAGTTGGCCATTGCAGTACTTCATCTAAAAACTCTATAACCTCTTCCGCTATATATTGCTTGAGTTTGACAATATGTGTAAGATAATTAATAGGTACTTTATCTCTATAAGCTCGATAAGGTAGAAGAAGAAAAAATAACGGCCTTGCGCGTTAAACAAAATAAAAAGCGGTGCTACATTGCATTTCTTGTACTCTTTGTTTAAGCAATAATTTCGAAAAGGGCACATCTTTGAGAGTTGTGACCTATCTGCCATAATGTCGAAAGTAGAAAGAATGCCAGGGATGTTAGTTTATCAAACGTAGTAGGTGCAGGGCAGCATTTGGGACTCATTGATACGAAAAAAGCGCATTTGCCAAAATGTCACACTCACAAGTGACCTACTGAAGGCCTGCGAGTGGGGTCGGGCGAACCGGGTCGATTTTAATACACGTAAGACTCAATGTTGTTTTTTAACACACAGGCGTGGTGGTGTGCTGTCATCTGTGTCAATGGGTAATGTGGATATTGAGGTATCAGATGCTCTTGATGTTCTGGGCATGAGAATTCACTGTGACGTTCGTTGGAATGATCACATATTTCAAGTGTCGAAAGAAGCATTCAAATGCCTTGGTTTTTTGAGACGGTGCCAGAAATACTTCACTCCACCTGATCTCCTTAATAGTTACAAGACCTATATCCGTCCCAAAATGGAATACAACTCTCATGTATGGGCCGGTGCTTCAAGGTCTATTTTGGAGCTTCTCGACCGCGTACGGGAGAGGGCGAAGATGCTCATCAATGACGGTAGGGTAGCCAACTCTATCGATTCATTGGAGCACCGTCGCAATGTGGCGTGTGTTTCATTGTTCTATCGGTACTATAACGGAATATGTTCTAACGAAATTAAGGAATTAATTCCCAAAAATCATATATTTTTACGTAGTACTCGTATTTCTCGTAGAGCGCATCCCTTTGTAGTTGATTGTCCAGTAAATCGCACAACGCATTATAGGGAGAACTCGTTCTTTGGTCGCACTGTTCGGTTGTGGAATAATCTTCCAGCGAAAGTATTTCCTGCCACTTACGACATGAGTAAATTTAAATCTAACGCCCATAAACACTACTTCCTCTGTCCTCCTTCCAATAACCTATTTTCCTAGTACCAGCACAATGCACGGCATGAGTAGTGGTCATCCCCTGGGTGCTGGTCTTATATAAAAAAAAAAAAAAAAAATGTGCAAGATGTGCCCTCTTCAATACCGCAGATTCAATTGTTCCGATTATGAAATGGAATATTATTTCATTCATATTTTGAAAATTAAGAACAACACAGAAAATTTGCAAAAGTGAATGAATACCCGTATATATTTTGGGGCTATAAATGAAGGCCTGCCAGTTAGATTATATCATATAAATGTTGGCAGCGGTGCTCAGTGCTCCATCAGTGAGCTCCAATTTTGGCATACTTTTTCCAGTATTTTACACCGGCCGAAATACTGTAATTAATAGCGGCTGTAATGTTGTCTTTTAGGGCTAGAATTGTAATTGTGTCCACAAAAAAAAACTCGCCCTTTGATATATTGATGGTATTGGCACCGTTTTGTTCAAACCACATGCCAACAAAGTCCAATTTTTCATTTTGGCCAAAAAAAGTCAGCTGACAAACTGCACCAGCTGTTAAACTGCCTCTGGCTGTGGTTGACACTAAATTCGTAAGTTCTGTTTGTTGACATACTCATTGAGCCATAAATGAGCTTCGTCACTGAAGATAATTGTCAATAGAAACACATTCCTCAAACAGCCTGAATTTTGATAATAAAACTTATTGATGTGCAAGCCTTTTTCGTTTGTTCGATGGCAAACCTTACTGAACTTTTTTGGCATTACCACATGTCACGAATCTTTTTTTTTACACTGAAAAATTCACACTGAAAATCCTTATAATAAAAAACTAGCTTTTATCAGAGCCGCAAGTACCAAGTTACCAATTATATGATCAGGCGATTGAAAACCTAAGAAGGGTTAGGGTACGAATTTTCTTGACCCAACTAAACAAGTCTTGATCTATAGCAAAATCCTGAGGAGGAAATGGAAATAAAGTCCTTGAGATAACATCACTCGCAGTGCCATTGATTTGAACCGACTAATAAGTAAAAGAAGAGAATCACCTGCTTATACTTGGCTTGAAGCCAAAGTTTTAAGGATCTCAACAAGTGGGAATGAAAACAAAGACTGAAT
This sequence comes from Wohlfahrtia magnifica, assembly GCA_023159175.1. Taxonomy (NCBI): domain Eukaryota; kingdom Metazoa; phylum Arthropoda; class Insecta; order Diptera; family Sarcophagidae; genus Wohlfahrtia; species Wohlfahrtia magnifica. The sequence continues at coordinate 1,577,533 of JAKWBJ010000040.1, read as the reverse complement.
TAAAAAGTTACCGAACCCAATTGCCACACATATAGATCAAAATATAGCGATCAAGGAAAACGGTTTAACAAAAAGTCAAATTGCACATGAAGCCAATTACACACACAATCAAAAATTACATACAATATATGTAATTACACACAAGGTGGCAACACTGCTATGAACTCATCTATAAGAACTTCAATTACAATTTTCTTTAAAGTTAATTTTTGGCATTGGCTCTTTTATTGATCAGGAATTTTTTTTCAGATGGTCTAAAACAGGTGACAATAAAGAATTCTTAATTCCTAGAAGTTTAACTCTCTCTCTCTCTCTCTCTCTCTCACGCTCTCTCCCTCTCTACTTCCCCCTTCTTTGTCGCCTAATTTAATAATGAATAGGCCAACACGTTTTGTATAATGCCTTTTACGGCTGTACTACTGCACCGATTTTGAAAAGATATGCATGATTTTAAAGCTTTTGCTGCGCAGACGGTTCAATACTCTAGAAGTAATATGGTAAACAAAATTTCTGAGGGTAAAAAAAAAATTTTTTAATTATTTTTAGTTTTTAAAGCATTAACAACGTAACGAAACCCCTTTTAAATTCAACACATTCTGCTTATAATGCTTAAGTGTTTGTTGTTTTTGTTATTTATTCATTATAAAAATAAATAGCAGCAGCAACAACAACAATATTATCTAACAAGAGAAACGTTAATCCAATTATTATCATTTCAATGAAAATATTTATTACACTAAAACAACCACACACACACTCTCTCACACAGACACACACACGCAACTGATGAGTAGTTAAGCCTTTTAGCACAAAAACAGCATTAAAATATAAACCCCGTTTTCTACAGAGCGACATTTAATACACTTGTACACGAGTATGAGAGAGAGGGAGAGAAATAAACCAAGTGTTTATAAAGAGAAGCTTTATTTATGGGAATTAAACGCTCTCAACCCACATAAATACCACAACAATACTCACACATTTATCTTTCTATAAACACTTTGAATATCAAACACATTGTTATCATTTCTATTTTTATTTATTTTTTTTTTCGTTTTACTCATACAAGCACACATTTGGTGAAGATATATTTACTACGTACTCGTATGTATTATGTTAACGTAACGGGTTATTTTATGAATGTGAGATAATGAAAAAGGTTTTTTCTGCGATGTTGTTAACGCATTCAAGTGCATGCTTTTATGGCATTAATACAATAATAACAACAAAAAAATTCCCTTTTTGTTAAAGTGAGTGAGTGTGTGTGTGTGTGTGTGTTTGAGAACATGTGAGCCCAAAACAGTGATGGCAAAGTTGATACGATCGTACTTTTCTTAATACCATTTAACTTCAAAAAATACCGTAATACTCCCCTAACAGATTTGATACTCTAGTATGTCCCCATTCAAAAAAATTTTTTTTACATTCTTTTGTTTCAGCCTTTTTCGGTCTTAATTTTTTTTACTACTGATGGCAACTTGATTACATTATGGGACAAACATAAATGAAGTTGAATCGAGTGAAAAATTATGAGTTATGGGTAGAGACGGTTTTTCTTGTCTTCATGCACTTAGAAGTTTTTAACTACAAAAATATGGCCACGTGGTTTGTCCGATATTACGAGATATTCAATAAGAATATCTTCGTATTTACATAAGATCTCTGGAGAGTGTGCATAACATGTCGGGAATTGTTTATTAATCCCAATTGTCTCTTGATGATATAGCGTGACTTTTGCCGATTATCCTTACTTGGGTGCATGGACCTGAGGACATTGAATTACTATGAATCGAGGCAGAATAGACGACGGCTAGTGTCACGGAAATTTCGAAAAATGTCGATCACACAATTAAGAAATAAACCTACCTGGGTTACCGGAGAATGCGGCAGCTTTGTAGGCAGCCTAGAACACATGCGAGGAACCCTATAAGTGTCATTACTGAAGGTTGGATTGTCGGCAGACATACTCAAAAAATTGGAATCCTATATTATTATCTTTGCAGAAGTTGCAATGGTGAAGAGCAGGAGAAGACTACTCGACGAATTTTAGGGATTCAGTGCTTGTTTAAAGTAGATTCGTAGAAATATTATGAACATGGACACATGAAAACAGGATGTGACCTACAATTTAAGCCCAAGTGAGGCGATGGTAGCTGCTAGATTAACCCAGCCTAACCTGTGTTTAGTTAAGAATAAAATGCTATTTTGCTTTTAAAAGTCCGTTGGTCACTAACAAAGTTATTAAGTTTTTTAATAAAGCGATGCATGAAAAAACTCTCCGTTTTATAAAATTTGTTACTCTTGCTGTCAAAAAAGTACTCTCAATTTTTTTTTCTTTCTTTTTTTTGATACCGAACGTAAACCACATTTCCCATCACTGGCACAAAATATAAAAGTATTTGTTGTGTTCTCACACAACATAGAGCAAAGGTATTAAAATGAATTTTAAATTGGTATTATAAAGAGTGTTGCCATAATTTTTTTTCAAAAACCAAAAATCTTGAAAAAAAAGGGAACTGATTTGCAAGTGCACATACCTAAAAAAGTAAAAATATATACATATACCCGTATAATTTATTTCATAGTGTATTTAAATGATAAAATATAATCAATCTGCGCTCGAATTTGACATTTTTTTCCGACAAGCAGGCCTTCAGGGGATAAACCAAACTCGAATACGCTGAATCAAGTGGTGCTAACTGTTTTCTGAGGTTAGCTCTTGTTTTCAAGATATACCGTTATTTGGAAAATGACTCAAAGAAGGCTTAGTTTATATAATGAACTAAATATTAAAACTAATAAAGTTACCTTTAAGCAAAGCTGAAACATTTTTAATCTGCACAGTCGTTTTTAGTTAATGGAGATTGGGATAACATTATTATGTTAGCTCGTAGGTATGTATGATATTGAGTTCCTTTTAATTGCGTCAAAATAAAATAAACACCTCGTTCTTGTTGTTTTACAGTTTTTATTTCCTCACTTTATCTTTATACACTTTATCTTAATACAGCAATCGTTTATACAACACTTTTATTTACGCTTAGACACTACTTTACTTATTGACTGCCAAACGATAACTGCTCACTTGTGCATAAGGCGCCACCTTTTATATACAATTTAAATTACTTCCAAATGTTCCTGTTCTTGCTACATTATTCGAATTATATCCGTTAATTTAAATATAACACACGAAGATGTTGCTGCCAAATGCACAAGTAAGTACGGCATTGACAGGGTGACACATTAATACCAAATATACCAAAATCCCACAATATTTAAAACTATATTGTGGGTGCGCTGGTGTGGTGTATTTTCCTTTCAGGCATTTTTATTATGGTAAAAATATTTTATTAGTGATGTTCCTTTGCACGAAAAAACTTAATTTTCTTAAACCTAAATGTGAATAGAACCCACTGCACGTAGCCCGAATGAATTTTTGGAAAAAGTTCAATTGTTAAAAAAGAGAATTGAGGAAAAAAAGGAATTGAGGGCCTTATTAGCTTAAATTTTTCTTAGTCGAACTGCGTTTAAATTTTTTAATTATTTCGTGTTTGGCGAAGAGCACGCCCTCAAATTACAAACTTCAAACCAAACAAAAATTTTTATCAAATTTTGTTTTTATTTCACCAACTTTAAATGGTTACAAAATATGAATGCCATCAATTTAATTATTATTATTATTTATTTATTTATTTATTTGCATTTACACACATATATTAGTCGTTATACAAACGCTAATTTAAACTACATGAGTTCAAATAAGGCGACGGCTATAGGACCAATTTAAAAAATAGAATGTTTGCTTAGCAAAAGAATCAAGATTTCATTTTTCAAGGCTGCATCTTGTTCCGGCAAGGGTTCCCAAGCGTGTTTTTACATTAGATATCCAGTCCAAAGTATCTAATTTCCAGCTAAAGTAATATCGTTCTGGCCAACGTTGCCCACCAGAACACTTTTTTTTTTTGAAATTTCAGACCTGCTTTACGAAAATTTTTGTTTTGGTTTGTTTGAGGCAAGTAAATAGCACAGTGCGACATTACATGGGTTGTTACACCTGGGATGTTAGTTGCTATCGAGTACAACACGAATATGTGCTTGAAATTTTTGACACATTTTCAAAATGTTGAGATACGGATAAAACCCGGTGTCGAAGATATTAACTTCAAGTTTAAATAATTTCTTCACTTTTTTAAGTACTTAAGTAAGCGATTATCTCTAGCGTATCAATCCAACGTATGTATATATCTGCTAAGTAAGTATGTATAGTGAACAAAAAACAATGAAAATTGTGAAAACAAAATATTTAAATTAAATTTGTTCACCAGCACCCGGTTTTTCTTACCTTCATGAACGTATGAGCTTATATGTTATTTGAAAATAATCCAATTTTAAGTTTCCAGCGAAAGAGAAGCAGACCTTTTTTATAGAGGTTTTTATAGAGCTTTTTTATAGAACTTTGAGTTGCAATAAAACAACGCTGGATTATTCGATTGACTTGAATTTTATTTATCCGAAAGATAATCTTGTGGCATTACATTTTCAATATGATTTCTGGCATATGACAGCCACGGCTGGCGCGGATGTAGTACAATCTGGACGTCCAATTTTCGATGACTTTTTCCAACATTTGTGGCCGTATATCGGCAATAACACGGCGAATGTTGTCTTCCAAATGGTCAAGCGTTTGTGGCTTTACAGCATAGACCAAGGACTTTACATAGCCCCACAGAAAGTAGTCTAGCGGTGTTAAATCACAAAAACTTGGAGGCCAATTCACAGGTCCAAAATGTGAAATTAGGCGGTCACCAAACGTGTCTTTTAATAAATCTATTGTGGCACGAGCTGTGTGACATGTTGCGCCGTCTTGTTGAAACCACATCTCTTGGACTTCATGGTTATTCAATTCTGAAATAAAAAAGTTAGTAATCATGGCTGTAACGTTCTGGCCACCATCGTTTTTGAAAAAGTACACACCAATGATTCCGCCAGCCCATAAAGCGCACCAAACAGTCAGTTTTTCTAGATGTAACGGTGTTTCCACATACGCTTGAGGATTACCTTCACTCCAAATGCGGCAGTTTTGTTTGTTGACGTAGCCAATCAACCAGAAGTGCGCTTCATCGCTAAACAAAATCTCGTTTTGGCCTCATTCGACGAATGATCGTTTGGCTTCAATTCTTGCACGAGTTGGATTTTGTAAGCAGGCAAACCAAGATCCTTCTGCAAAATCTTCCATAAAGTGGATGGACACAGATGCAATTCCTGTGCTCGATGGCGGATGAACTCATTCGGGTGCTACGCTCTACAGCAGCAATAGCTTCTTCTGTACGCACCATACAGCGGCTCTGGGGATGCTAGTTATCAATAAGAATAAACGTGGTGCGAAAACGTTCCATGGTTAATCGAATTAACTGCTCTGATGAACGATTTAGTCGACGATAAAATGGACGTAGTGCGCGATATGTTTTCCGCACAGAACCATTATTTTCGAAATAAAATTGCACTATTTGTAAGCGTTGTTCAGACGTGAGTCTATTCACGATGAATTGCCAAGCCAAACTGAGAATAAATCACTTGACAGCTGTTAAGTCGGTCGCCATCTTGAAAAGTAATGCCAACTTAAAGTTCTTTAACTCTATAAAAAACACGCTTTACTTTGAATATCAGTGTTTTTTTTTTCAATCAATTGATAAAAATTAATTAAAAATAAATTTAAAAAAAATTTAAAATTGCTTTTAGACTACATATATATCAGCCAAAGCCTGGTGGTGGTAATTACAATGATGAGTGCACTTCCAGAGTATTTTTTAGGCAGTACCATGATTCATAATTCATGAAAATCGATTGGTAAATACATATTTTATTCACAGTAATGTAGTTTAGAAAAAATATGTTTTGCTGTAATTGCCGAAAATCCCACCGAACGTATCATGAATTTTGATAAAAATATCGCTTATACGACACCCATGACACAATTATAACAAAAAAATTTTATTTTCAAAACTGGGTACTTTCACTTAAGTGGGAATAGAACATCTAATTACCAATCGATTTTCATGAATTATGATTTGTTTTATTTCTATTGTATGCAACTTTATGATTAAAACGTGAAACTGGTTAATATTTGCTGTCTTCTATTTTTTGTGAATATTTAGAAATCGAAAATGTCATAATTTTTCAAAAAAAAAAAAACTTTTTCTTATAATTTGTTTCTCAATAACTCTAAAACTATTGATATTGACTGTTGTAATATTGTTACGTTTTTACCTTTTTAAAAACGTGTTTTTATGAGTTCGTAGATTGTAGTTAAAATCAAATAAATTCTGTGTTTGGTTTTAATTAAAAATTCTTTAGTCAACACAGTTATGTGCACCACTGCTTGTAATCTTTTTACAGGCAATAACAATTTTATTCTTAATTACTCTGTCTGTTTACAACTTTGTAAATAACAGGAATTACTCGACCAGAGGTTATCCACACTTAACTCTCTTTGCTGAGTTAGCTCCAACTAAACTGGTTTCTACTTCAGTGCTAGCCTCACGAGTTTACACCTTATAAACTCTCTTCACACCAATAACACATTCGCTGAGTTAACTTTACTTAAACTGAACGTTGTTCGCATCGTTGTGCTTTTTATATGGCTGAGTAAACAATACATCGAAAGCTCTGGAACCTCTCGATATTTCAGGTAGATTCTATTTCTTTCTTTTAATTTCGTTTTAGTTCTTTTGTAGCCCTGCGTATGTAAACATCTATCTCTTTGCTGTTAGTTTATTGCTGCTGTTGCTGTGTTATTTTTATTTACTTTATCTCTGCTAATAATGCTTGATGTTGTCGATTCTGGCTATTTGTAAACATCATGTATAGTTGGCCTTGCAGCTTTTGTTGGTTTATTTTAGCGAAGTAATAAATGCAGAAGTTCCCAATCTTATTTTCGTAAAAATATATAATCGAATAACTCATTTTAGAGTTATCATAAGATCTATGAAGCAGCCTCCTCAAAAATCTCACATTTTAGAAAAAAATTATAATAAAAAACTTAGCCATAGAATCTGAAATGCTAATGATTTTTGAAGTTAGGCGACCATAGCGCCTCAAAAAATATATTAAATATCAAAGGTATTGTTGCTGGTTGCATAGTGTTATAAACATGTTTTACTCTCGCTCTCTCTCTCTCTCTCTCTCTCTCTCTCTCTCATTAAACGTTTAAAAATAAACTTTAAGGAATCAAATTATTTGCAAATTTTTATTTAAAAATTTGTTTAAAAAAAAAACATATTAAATATAAAATAAAAATTTAATAACTATTTCAAAAGTTAAAAAAAAATATTCTTTAAATTAAAATTTTTCCTTTCTCTGTCAGAGGAACAACTTTTTTGTCTTAAGCAACAATTTATTCTAAATGTTTTCAACTATTTTATCATGTTGTTCTCCTTTTTCTGTGATAAAAAAAAAAAAACTTTAAGGAAATCCTTGAAAAATCTAAGCATTTCAAGTAAAAGACTGTTGGTAAACATATACTCCTCACCCCCACTTACACGCCATTTATCCAAAAGTAGAAAGAATAGCAAGATACCTGTCTTTAACAAAAATTTTCTATCAACTCCCTAAAGGCTTTTGCCAGCAACAACATTAAACAATGTGAACTTGTAAACAACAAATTAAGAAGAAACAATTTTAAATCAGAAAAGAAAATATTTTTTACCGCATTTTTTGCAGAAAATTAAAAAACAGCGCTTTAAGTTGCTGAAATAATATCGTTTGCTGCTCTTTTCTTCACTATAGTACAAAAACCAACAACAACAACAACAACAACAACAACAACAACAACAACACTCAACAGCAACAACCCTCAACACATATCTATTTTATTATCTATTGGCAAAAATAGAAAGAAAAAATATTAGAAAAGAGTATGAGTTGTAAGTCCTCTGAATGTTGTGGGTTTGTTTTAAAGGGAGCTAAACTCCCCCTTGTATTTTTGTCTATCATTATTGCCAAAATCATTAAAGCGTTAATATTTCAATAATAATAAAATAAAATAAAAAAGTATAAAAATAAAATCATCAATATCATCATCGTTATAATCGTTAACAAATAACAACAGTCTGATGAAATTATTGATGACGATAATGGCCACATTGATATCTTTAATAGGGGTATTGTTGTTGCTATTGGTGGTGGTTGCTAAAGTCGAAGGCGGTTATGAAATTTTTATTATTATTTTCGAAGATTCAAGAAGAAAAGTGAAAGATATTAAAATCTTATCGGTTTTTGGTGGGGAGGAAGGGAGGTAGATTCAAAAATGAAATGGCTATTTTTATATGGCCCAATAAACAAATTATTAATAAACAATAATTCGGTTTTTTTTTTGATATTTTCTCTAGGCAGCAACGAAAATAGACAAAATTGTAAAAAAATGAAGACAAGGCCAAAAGGAAATTTAGGTAAAACCGTAATGAGATATAGAAGATGTTTAAGGTGGCTTGGTTTAGTGGTTAGAGAGCACGCATAGCAACGCAATCGACCCAGGTTCGAGCCCTCAGTAGAGAAAATGACGAAAAAAACAATTGATTGTGGTTTTCGAATATTTAATAAAGGGGTTTCAATTTCCCTCCAGACAACACCATATAAAAAATAAAGAAGAAGACCCCAAAGAATTACAATACTAAAGTAAATATCACTACTAATTAGCAAAATCATATGGAGAGAGAGAGAGAGAGAGAGAGAGAGAGCTACTATCTCGGTAGTATTATGACGAACTCAGGTGACAGTGAAGATCATATAAGGTCTGCGCTTAAAGGTCTCCCTTACTCTTATCGAATATTAAAACTAGAATATTCAGCTCGAACAAGTTCCAGTTCAAGGCTGCGAGGTCTGGAACGTCGTACCACGCGACATCAGGGTTATACGGTTATTCATAAACAGATGTTTGCGGGGGATTATTATAATCTTTTGGTCCAACACGATACCGCATGATACTGAAATAAAAATGTCTAAGAAGAAAATACACCACATCAAGTACTGTATTGTGGGATTTTGGTTCATTGGTTTGTATCATATGTTACCCTGGTAATGCCGTACTGATTTGTGTATTTGACGGCATTGCCAATTCGACCATTTTTGTGGGTAATACAGTCTTACATGTTGAAAATTAATGGACATAAAACAGAGGATTTGAGACATTTTCGGAACTTTCCCAAATGTCGGAAATATAGTTAACTTTTTACAGTCCTAAAGTAAAGTCGTGTTTAAGCGTAAATAAAAGTGTCGTATAAACGAATATTAAGTGCAAGATAAATAAGTTGGACACTGTGTACATAAAATCGTATACAGTAAAATTGTGGAAATAAAAACTGTAAAACAACAACAACGTGGTATTAATTTTATTTTGACGCAATTAAAAAGAACTCAAATGTTTTAAAAAGATCAGAAAGGTAACAATATGTTATGAACCCAGACCGGTCAAATCCCTATCGAGATGATAATAAGAGAAAGCACAAGGAACGAGATTTGTTATAGCCTAGGAAAACTCCAACCCGATATAGCTCAGGTTACGATAAATTGGAATTCACAGAGTGGCCGACGAAGAGGAAGGCACGCCCAGATCTGAAGGAAACAGGTCGAAAGAAGAGTTGCGAAGTTGGGGAAAATCTGGAGTATATGGCTAGGGGTAGATAAAACTCGAGATCATTTTTCAAAGCTCTATGCTTTTCATAGAATCGAGGTTAATATATATTTACGTATATACACAGAGAATGACAGTGTAATTCTAAGTAACAATTCAGGTGTCTTTGACCAGTGGGTATGTTTTTTTTCTGCTATAAGAAATAGATTTTATAGGCTTACGAATGATTTTAGACAAGACCTAATGGAAATAGGATACAAATTTAAGCTTCAAGCTTATTCGACATTCACTGGGACATGACTGTGGTGAAAGTTTTATAAAAGTCAAGCCAGGCATGTAAAGATTTCGATTCATTTTAAAGGACAATAAATTCATTTCATAATACTTTCTAGATATCACTCTTACGAGTAGTTGAGTTAAATAAATGACTTTTACATGTTTAGTACCCCTCGTATTAAACTTGGCTTTAAAGGAAACATTTTTAAAAGTACCAGGAAAAATATATTGTTTTTTTCGTTAAACGGAGAGGGATTTTTTCTTTCTCACACACTTTTTTTGTATTTGTTGTGGTTTTAAAGCTAAATATGTCTACCGTTATACCGAGTATACCATGTCAGACAAAAGCAAACACAAAAACTGCCTACATTTATATGTTGTGTGTGCGTGAGGGGTGGGTGCTTGCTTATGTCTGTAAATTTTTCACCGGAAACTCATTTTTCGTTTTGAAACCCACTCCGTTATTGTTTTGTAACGTTTAAGGAAAAAAAATTATATGAAAAGACGTCGCGTTTTTTTTTTAATGTGGCGCCAATTTTGTTAGAAAAAAGTTCTTGTTTTTATTTCTTTTTGTCGTAACATTCTCCAACTCTTTGAAGTTTTTTTGTTATTCCTTTTTCACAGTTGCTTTTTTTAGTGGTTTGTTATAGCAAAAGTGAGACTAATATTTTTGTTATTGTTTTTCTTTTTATGTATGTATGTATGTATGTATGTATACAATTTTTTTTATATTTTTTTAATATTGGCTTTAGAATTTTTTCTCTTTTTTTCTTTCCTAGGGGAGAGATGTTTTCTTTTCAAGAGTTTTAGAAAGAAAATGAAAGACATATAGAGAGACAGACAGAAAGAAAAAAATCATAAATAAAAACGAAAAATAAATTTTATTCAAAAATTAGTTTTTAAGTTATGAGCAGAAAATGCGTCACATTGCTTGCAAAAATTTTTTTTTTTAGTAATAAAATAGAAAATTCATTCCGAGTTGTTTAAAGAACAAAAAATTTTCAAAGAAAAATTAAAGAATTGCCGCTTGTTTTTAATAATTAATTTTAATAATTTAATTCACTTCGAGCTTAAACAGAAAAAGTGAGAGCCAAAGGGCTCCAGACAAGTGACCTTATTTCGGTATTATAATAATAATTCTCTTAACATTCCATGCAGAAAAATGGGGTATTCTTTCAGTCAATAAGCTGCAGCCGATTCTATTTTTAGACTCATTGAAAGGGACCTACAGTTTACCGCCCACTCCGAATGGCAAATTCATTAGATAAGTTTTCAATAGTAGGTAATACTCATAATCAGTTACTATGCTATTGTTGTAGTTTTTGTTTCTTCTTTTTCAGATGGTTTTAGGGTGGCGACCCACTGGGTAACCCAGTGTTGAGCCAATGTCCGAAAACTATTCTTTTTTTAAGGGATGCACTTTGAAGCTGTTTTATATTTCTTCAAAAGAAGTGATTCGGCGACTTGTCTAACGATATTGTAACCGTCGTAACAGACAATATTCTGATGGATCAATATTCGCAGATAATTATTTTTTTTTATATATAAGACCAACACCCAGGGTATGACCACTACTCATGCCGTGCATTGTGCTGGTACTAAGAAAATAGGTTATTGAAAGGAGGACAGAGGAAGTAGTGTTTATGGGCGTTAGATTTAAATGTACACATGTCGTAAGTGGCAGGAAATACTTTCGCTGGAAGATTATTCCACAACCGAACAAAGCAACCAAAGAACAAATTCTCCCTATAATGCATTATGCGATTCACTGGACAGTCAACTACAAAGGAATGCGCTCTACGAGAAATACATGTACTACGTAAAAATACATGATTTTTGGGAATTAATTCCTTAATTTCGTTAGAACACATTCCGTTATATTACCGATAGAACAGTGAAACACACGCTACATTGCCACGGTGCCCCAATGAATCGATAGTGTTGGCTACCCTACCGTCATTCATGAGCATCTTCGCTCTCTCCTGTATGCGGTCGAAAAGCTAAAAAATAGACTTTGAAGCACCGGGCCATACATGAGAGTTGTATTCCATTTTGGGTCGAATATAGGTCTTGTAAATATCAAGGAAATCAGATGGAGTGAAGTATTTCTTGCACCGTCTTAAAACACCAAGGCCCTTGAATGCTTCTTTCGACACTTGAAATATGTGATCATTTCAACGAACGTCACAGTGAATTCTCATGCCCAGAACATCCAGAGCATCTGATTCCTCAATATCTACATTACCTATTGACACAGATGACAGCACACCACCACGTCTGTGTGTTAAAAAACAACATTGAGTCTTACGTGCATTAAAATCGACCTTGTTCGACCCACTCGGAGACCTTGACCAGGTCACTTGTGAGTGTGTCGTTCATATTCATCCTTCTTGCCCCAACCTCCAAAAGGCTCGGTCTACGATCAAAAGAATATGGGTGACAAATGTTGCTGTCATCCGCAAAAGAGTAGATAAGATTAGTAGTGAGAAGAAGAAAGTCGTTAAAAAATATTAGAAAAGGAGTAGGAGAAAGAACAGAGCCTTGCGGTACCCCTGAATTTACCGTCAGATGAGACGCTATCTATAACCACTCTTATAGAGCGATCTCTGAGAAAACTCGATATAAATCGAGAAAAGTGACTACCGACACCAAAAGCATTAGGTTTCGAAATGAGAGCCTCGTGCCAAACTCTATGAAACGTCTTTTAGATATCAAGAGCCACAACCTTACTCTCGCCAAAACCAGCAGGTCACCAGTAGAACAGCCCTTTCGGAAACCGTACTAACGTACTAAGTAAATCGTTGGACTCCAGATATCTCACAACGTGGTGATTAAACATACCCTCCATAACCTTGGAGAGTGCGGATCAAACTGCTATTGGACGGTAGTTCTCAGGATTACTAGCCTCGTAAGACTAGTTAACGTTGAGATTTGCAAGAACCCTCTTCACAGCACGGGCTCGAAAGAATATATTAGGCATAGTTACTGATACTCTTTCAAGTTCGGGCAGTGGTTGAACGCTCTCCGGAAGTGACAATTACTTGCAAACATTGCGACCAAAAGGTTTGCCTTTTCAACCGGGTTCGTTAATTTGTGGTCATACTTTATAAGAGCAGGGACAGAACTAGCATTGTTGCTCAGCCTTTTAACAAATGACCAACGGTTTTTACTTCCCCGTGGAAAAGTAAGAACTTTAGCACGAAGGCGCTGCTCGTATAAAGCCTTTTCGCGTCTAAGTACTGTGGCACATGAAGATCTCGCCTGTTTGCGAAGCAAATCAGTATGGGCACATTTATTACTGCGCCAATTCGTGAACGCTTCCTCTCTGGATCTGACTGCCAATTTACACGTCAGATTAAACTAAGATTTGTTTCTGGATTTAATTTGCCATGGCATCAACGTTTGAGCTCAACCCAACGAGCATACTCGTAGTTAAAAATAGAGCTTTCCGTAGCCATGGGTGGAGCCTCGCAAAGAGTGGTGGACGAGATTGAGGCAGAAACTGTGCAATGATCCGAATTTCCGAGTGGTGCAAGAACCTCAACTACATACTTTTCAGGGTGTGTAGTGAGGAAAAGGTCGAGGATATTGCTCTGGTGTCCATCTACACACGATATATGTGTAGGTTCATTCACTAATTGCGCAAGGATATTATGCGCGGCAAATAACTCAACGTATTGGCCTTGGGGCATATTTCTAAATATTGTTTGGCAGCTTTGGCGAAGTGAGACTGAGCGTTGTCATGCAAAAGGAAATCTTTATCTGTCTGTCTGTCTGTCTTTATATTACGCCCGTTTTCTTATAATGCATGGCTTAAACGAAGCAATTACAGTCTGCTTCGATCGATCACCGAGTTTTAGTAGCTCAAAGTAGACAATGTTGCCTTGATCGCACTAAGACCGCAAAATTGCATTTTAAGTACTAAAAAACGTAATAGTACTAAAAATAAAAATCTTGTCGACTTGAACGAAATTCGGAAGCAGTTACAAAACCCATTAAAAAACCCAATAAATCCCGATGGGTTGGGTTTTATTTAAAAAACCCAGGTTTTTGCCAACCCTTGATGGTTTGGTCTGGTATTGAACCGAGGACCTTCCGGTTGATAGGCGGATGTCTTACCTACCATGCCCCAGCGGCACTTTAATTTGATATTAAAAACATTAAAAATTATATTCCAGCTTAGGATTTTGACAATACATATGTGAAAAAGCTAATAAAAGCAGCATATAGTGGATTGAACCTTCGCATGATGATGATGCCAAGCCAGTTTTTGTATTCTCGAAGGTTTTCCTAAACGTATTTATACCCTTTTAGCTCAGGAGTTAAAAATTAGTAAGTACCCACTGTACTATTGGCAATACATATACATCGTGCCATAACCGCCATAAAGACGTAAACGCCATGGGTATCGATTTTCGGTTTCTTTGATAAAAATCGATAGTACTTGATCATTCGCATTAGCACGCAAAATTGTATAATGAACTTTATGATTTTAAAGTAATAACAAAAAAGACTTGTGTACTACACTAGAACAAACAATATTTCAAAAAAAACCTTCTCCTGTAAAATTTGTTTTGTGTCGCTTACGTTTTTTTGGCAGTTATGGCTCGATGTACTATAAGTATATAAATAAGTTGTCCTATGTTCATCAGTTTATAAATCGAGACCCACCAAATCGATTTACAAACCAATACATGCGTTGGAAAGGTGTATATCTTTAAAATAGTAATAGTAGATCATAAAGTGGGCGGAATTAAGTAAATGGAAATAGCAGTTCCCATACAATGCACATACCGATTTGTGTATATCTTTAAAACGTAATAGTGGAATGTTCTGAATTTGGTCTAAATAACTTCGTTATCAATACACATCATCAATTAAAATATGGGCGAAATTGTATAAGTGGGTGTGGCACCTCCAATATAAAGTAAAATTTGTTTTTAGTATATCTAGAGAACTGCTTTTCTGGTGAATAGCTTCTTCTTAAGATTTAAATCCAAACTATAGTCACAACATGAAATGATTCAAAAGTTTTTACTTCTCATAGGTCTGAGTTCTACGTTTCTAAGGTTCCTACAAAAATTTCAAAGTCTTTTTCGTTCCAATTGGGTAAAGTACTTGCTTTGGGTAGGCTATGTGCTTGTACCCCAAATGCTAAGCCCAAAATGTGATAGGTTAAGAAAACTCCAAAAAATTAAGCGACGCTTAATATCACTTGACGGTCGATATAATTCATTAAACTTACGCTTTTATTTTTTTAGTTAAATTTCAATAATATTTTATTAAAACTTTCGAGTGGATGATAAATATACCAACAACAACAACAAAAAATTACCCCCTCAATGTCTTCCACTTCCTCTCATAAACAGTTTTTATGGAACAAACAGGCCCTACTGCTATTACAGCTTAAATATGAAATGAAGTAGAGAATGAATGAATGATGGAACAAATAAATAAATGGTTGAATGGCTTCACTGTTTTTTTTTTATAAATATTTTGTTTATCATTTACTTTTTAAATATATTGCACAAATACATGCATAACAAAACGAACGAACACACACACACACACACGTGCACTTATGCTTATGGAACAAGCAATGGAAACAAAAGTAGCGAAGAAGAAAAAGTAGAATTTTATTCACTCAACCATGTCAATGTCCTTTTCCTTGATAAAGCGCCTCTAATGGAGGACAGTAATAAACAACACTTAACAACAACAACAGCAATAATAATAAAAAAAACTAAAAAAAGAGAAAATAAAAACTTTACCGTAATAGTACGAAGAGCGTAAGCAAGAGAGCGCGAAGAGTGTGCAAGGCTACAACATTTTATTGTTGCGTTAACCGACCGCAACGTACTGAAAATTATAGAGAAAATAAGATAAAACACGAGAAAAAAAAACGTTTAAAAATGGAACATGAGGTGGAAAGCAAGAAAAAATTGAAAAAAAATGTTTTATTATTATTGGTATTGCTGTTGTTGTTGTTGTGTGCCAGTTAAACCACTCTTGCTGTAGTTAAAAATCTCTGCTCTGTTGTACTATAAACACCGACTATTCTCGTTGTAATGCCAAACCAAACAACCAAGCAAGCAGAGCTAGTCAGCCCGTCATCTATCCATTTACAACATATTCCCAAGTGTTGCTGGCAACTGTTTATTATTAATTTGTTGCAGTTATTGTTGTTGTGCTTTTTTTTTTTTTGTTGTCCTTCTAGTTTTGTAGATAAAAAAAAAATAAGCAAGAGAAAGCCCCCAATATTTGTATAAAAGAATGGAAGAAAAGTGTTAAGATTTATTAAGATTTTCTTTTGTATTTTTCTTTTCAAAAACGCCACAACTACTTTTATTTTCTTTTTGCTTTAATTTTTCTAAAAAAAAAACGTTAATAAAAGCGAGGAGGGAGAGGGTAAGGCAAAGAAAGTGAATTTCTTTTAAAAAGTTTTTAATAAATAATTTGTTACACAAAAATTTTGAAAATTTTTTTGAAGCCAAAGCTGTACAAATGTAGAGAAGTATCAGCAGCATTAACCTTGTTTGCCTTCGCCATGCCTCTAAGCTAGCGACAGGCAAAGAGCTGCTCTGCTGTTTTGTTTTCACATGTACGTACTCACACGCATAGAAAAAAAAAACAGTTGGAAAATCACCGTGTAAAGTGGTCTGAGTGAGAGACTCTCAATTACTACCACAATTGAAAAATGCATTAAAATTAGTTTGTCGAACACTGCTCCACTAGGCACTAAAAACACTGTCTTTTCAAGCATTTCTCTTTTATAAAATGTCATTAAAAATGGTGGCAATTTGTGTCACTTCTTAAGGTTTAAAATTCACTCACTTTACTTATGTTGAAGCTATGCTAGTATACGCGAACTCTTTTAAGGAAATCGCAGCATAAATATGCCTGATTTTTCTCTAATAATGCATGGCAACTTGTGGCTCAAGTAATTCCATAAACAGAAACCGAAATCCGACAATCTAAGGAGCCAACCTAATAGAACCATAGAGACCATGACAAGAATAATGGAAGAGGAGTTGGATACGAACCTATGCGGGAGTCATGTTAACCCGGTTAGTCGAGTGGTCAATTATTCCCTACTTGGCTGTCCTATGGAAACTCTATGGCTTCGGCAAATGCTTCAGGGCAAGACTGCGTAATACGGGTGAGCGGGAAGACTTGGAGACTGTATACTCCTTTAGATAATAGACCATGCTGTGGTTAACGTATGAGTCAAACACGGAAACTGCTACATGTGCGGGAATACCTCGCCATAAGAGGAAATATTCAAAATTCTCCAGCATGTTCCAAGCGTAAGTTTATACAATGATAAGATGTTTTCAATTTAACCTGGAGAGAAAATAAAGGGGACAGCACTTGACTCCTACCAAGTTGACTCAAGACTAGTTTTAGAATGTCTTGGTAAACTGTACCAGCTAGGCAGGAACAATAGGGTCAGCTTATGCTGGGTACCGGGTCATGTAGAAATTCCAGAGAATAAAAGAGCCGGTGAAGTGGCCAGAAAACCATTTGTGGATTGGGACTGGAAGGGCATAATCAATAGGGCGGGTACTTCTTTTCTGGCCGGGGGTACGGGGCTGAGACAAGCTTAACTTTTGTTGCCCGACTATAACAGGAGAAGATTTGAATCCTGCGTAGGAATGTCCAAAGACAACACGATGATACTGACCGACCTTTTGAGCGGTCATCCAGGCTAAATGGGTATCTGAGTATAATAGGATTAGTCTAAGGCCGCTGTGCAGACTCTGTGATAAGAAAATCGAATCACCAGAACACATACTGGGTAGATGTAAAGCACTGATGCACTCCAGAAGGAAGTTTCTAGGTGCCTATCAAGTACTAGGAAGGGAGTTATCATGGTTGATACCACGATTTTTTTTTTTGCAATTTCGTAAGGTGTGCCAGGTTGGGGAAGATATTATAGGGAAACCCTATAGGGCGTACAATAAATCAAAAGATTGCAGTACTTTTGCAGCTCAATGATAATAATGACAATGATAATAATGCTGGGCCGTATCAATGCTGATTGTTGTGATTAACCCTATGCAAGAGGGATGATCAAACTATTTGTCAATAACGAAGTATGTTTGGCCTGGCTGAAATAGGCTTAGCTTGGCATAGCTTTTGGGTATTCTCAAGGCGCAAGTGCATGATCTAGTGAGGATTTTTACGGGATCATGCCGAAAGAATGTATATCGCTTTTAACAAGAATTGTCGTTACTGTGATTAGGCCGAGTTCACATTTTCTGTGTCAGTGCACCACGCTGGGAAAATACCACTTCAGGTTTATGAGATAACATCACTTTGGAGACTTTTAGAGCTTTTTATGAAAAGGCTTGATGAAAAAGTTTGGGAAAACCCCCTAACGTTCCGATTTTAGTTTATTTCTTTTTTGGTTAAGTTAGTACATCTATTGTTATATTCCCGCTAAGTCTGAGCATCATAGCTTGACACTTGCAAAAGCTATGTAGCCAGGAATACAACTATCACTATGGACTAATGGACTTAAATTTGCTACAACGAACTTCTAGTAAATGTTGCTTAAAAAACGGAGTTAATGGTGCGCGAACATTAGAAATGTTGGAGATGAGTTTCGGCAACGAAACGCAGTGGCAGAGCACCGACATCGAAAACCGATGAAAACATTGATAAATTAAAAGATGTGTTGGTTAATAACCGCAAATTAACCATCAGAGAGATAACGGAGGATTTAAACATTGCCTATGGATCCGTCCAAGACATTATGATTAATGATTAGGGTTCCCGTCATGAAGCAGCAAAGTTGGTGTCAAAAGGCCTCAATTTCATGCACAAAAGATACCGTGTTGAGGTTGCAAAACACATGATTTGCGAGACTGAATCCGAGCCCACATTCATCAAAAGGCTAATTACTGGAGATGAGATGTGAGTTTATGAGTAAAACACGCAATCCAGACAACAGGCAAGTGAATGGCGTTCACCAAATGAGCCGGAACCATTTTCAGTCAAAAAGAAGTCAAGGCTTAAGGTTTTCAGGGATTACAACACTGTAGTGCTCATGAGTTTTTGGCAGAAGTCCAGACAGTAAACCAGGTGCATTATTCGGGCGTTGTGATACGTTTGCGTGAAGCAATTCGTCGAAGGAGACCAGAATTTTTGGCAAAAATTTCGCGTAGTTTACACCATAAAATAAAGCGCCGTCGGTTGACCAAAAACCATCCAACAAATACCATCCAACAGCCACTAAATTCACTTGATTTGTTTCCCTGTGACTTAAACCTTTACGGAGAATGCGCTTCAACAGCCGAGAGTAAATAATGAAAAAGTCGCAGGAAGCACTAAAAGGCATACCGAAAACCGAATACAAAAAACGCTACGAGCATTGGATCAAGCGCTGGCATAAGAGTGTTGCCATCGATGGGGATTACTTTGAAGGGGCAGTATAGATTTAGATGAATAAACTTGAATTTTTAATTTTCTGATTAAAGTCCGGGAACTTCTTGAGCTTCTTAAATTTTGTCATTTTATTTGGATGACCCTGTAGAGTATTTCTGTATACCTTAATGCCTGTCCTTTAGCTCTTGTTTAATGCAAATTTCGTTTTTTCTTTTCTTCTTTAAAGCAGGTTCTATTCTTATACTGCTGGGGTTTTTAAAGGGAGAGGCGATAAAAAACTTTCTTTCTTTTTCGTTTCTCTGCTTTCTTTTTCTTTGGCCATTAGTCTTGATATGTTGACTAGTTTTTATGTTGTTGCCTGGTATCATTTGTTGTTACCATGTTGTTATTATTGTTGTTGCACATATTTTTTTTAAACTGCCATTGTTACACTGAGTAGATGGATATTTTAGATTGTGAAGCAGTAGTTTTGAAAGACTTTAACATAAAAAGGGACTTAAAATGTAATAAAAACCTTAAGAAAAACTAAAAGCGAAAAAGATATTAAGAAAAGAAACTTTAAAATCTTTTTTCTTTTTTTTTTCTTACATTCTTTCTTTTATTTTTTCTTTTTTGCTAGAAAAGTTGTGACCAAATAAGAGTAATGAATGGCTGATGAATAAAATGAAAAGTGCAATTTGTACGTGACATTATTAAAGTGAAAAAACAAATCCAACTTCAGAACTAATGCTAGTGAGTGTGTGGGGTAAGTACGGCAATACTAAGAGTAAAATTCTAAGAATGTAACGTCTCTCCTCATAACTTATTTATATGGGCAAGTTAATGGCAACTAATTTATTATTAGACGACGTAGACAACGACGACAGCAACGTTGAATTGAAATCAAAGTAAGAGCCAAAGTATTATGAAAAGACAAAGGCAGAGGATATACTTTCAAACAATAATAAGCTGTGTCGTTTGCTGACACCCAACTATATAACAATTCCAAACGAAAAGTTCCTAAATTTCTACTTCAACCTTAAATTTCGACGCTTAAAGCAACAGTTTTCTATCGCATGCTCATTATGTTATCAATACGACCTAAGCTATCTAAACAACTTGTTTATCCTCTCAAGCTTGGCCCCTATACTCTCCCCCACCCAAACAGCAACACTAGCAAACAAGTTAAAAGAAAAAAACTTTTTTTTTTTTTTTGTTATTGGACAAATTAAAGAAGTTGTATGGCTGACTGGCTGACTGGCTGGTTGGTTGGTTGGTTGGTTGGTTGGTCGTATTTACCTTCTATTCCCTCTTGGCCTTTTAAGTATCGATTTTTTGTAAATATTGATCAACTTTCTTCTCTTTTTTTTTAATAATTTTGTTGTTTTTGTCGAGGTTGCTATTTTAACTGTCGTACTGGAACTGGATATCATGACAGTCAAAGTTTTGTTCATAATTATTAGATGGCTTACGAAATAATTGAAAACTTTCTTTTCACCCCCCACCCCTCACTCATAATTTCCGCATATAAAAGTTTTGTGTTTCCTTTAAACCGACAAAGTGTTGTAAAAATGCTGGAAATTTTTTTTTTTAATAGTAAATTAATTGTTTGAATTAAAAACATAAACATTTGCAAGAAAAAAAATATTTAAAAACGATTGCTATACAACGATTCTTGTTAAAAAATGTAGGATGAGTTTTGAGGTTAGGAAGTAAATTGGCTTAAAACACATTTTTTTTGACAAAATCAGTTTTATTCATACCAATATAAACTTACCAATATAAACTACCAACCAGAAGGTCGTCGGTTCAATACCAGGCCAGACCATCTTAAAAAAGAAAAAAGTTTTTCGACAGCGGCATCACCTCATAACATTTTCTAGTAACTGGTTATGAGTATTACTACTGCTAGTATTGAAAACTTCTCTAATGCATTTGCCGTTTGGAGCCGGGGTTAACCTGTAGATCCTTTTCAATGAGTTTAAAAATAGTATCATGTGCAGCTCATTGACTGAGAGAAGTTCCCATATTCCTTCACAGAATATTACAGAAATTAATACAATATGATGTCGAGCAAATGTTCACCTCTAGCAGGTCGGCAGACGACCGATCTTTTCACAAAATTTTTAACCACGTTTTGCAACAAAGCTTCGTTTATCTCCTCAATGCTGCGCCGCAAATCCGGTCTTTCAAATGGCCCAAGAGAAAAAAAATGCAGCGGCGTCAAATCACAACACTGAGGCCACCAATTGACATCGCCAAATCAAATTGTTTGGCTGGCTGTGTGGCTTGTGACGCCATCCTGTTAAAACAAAAGGTCACTGATGTCAACATTAGCCAATTGTGGCCAAAAAAAAAAAAATTGGTTATCATGGTTTGGTAGCTCAGAGAATTTATGGTGACGGTGTTTCCTTGCTCATTTTCGAAAAAATACGGGACGATGATGCTGCCTAACCACAAACCACTCCATACGTTCACTTTCTTTGGATGTAATGGTTTTTGGAGGACAGTTTTTGGACTTTGTCAGCCCCATCTGTGACAATTTTGTTTGTAAATGGCCCGCATGACTAAAGATGATTTTGTTGGAGAATGCCTTGGTTTCGTTCAGTTTTTCAAACAATGGTCGGCTGGCTTTAGTTCTTGAACGAGCTGAACTTTATAAGCGTAAAGATGAAAACTTTTATGCAAAATGTTGCGCAAAGTTCCTCTGATCATGTCCAATTGTTGCAAACGTCGACAAGTTGATGTTCCAAACTCATTCTCAATACTTTACTGTACAGCGGCTATGTTTGCATCATTATGACCACTACGAGCATATTGTTTTGATCTATTGTCAGCAGCAGTACCGTGAGCCACGAATTTAGCGATTAAATTTCACCCAGCGGTCTCGAATTTTACAAAGTGATGCAGTAAAGTTTTTACCATTTTCATAATAAATTTTCACAATTAAAATTCTTTGTTCAAGAGTGTTGCGTTCCATAGTTGAAATTATCAAATTTTTTACTAAACAAATGTCAAAGGTTTACAGCTCAATTATTGCTGACCTCAAATTTGCCCAACCTTTACAGACGGCTTTCCTCTTTTTTATATCTGATATACTTTGTACAGAACATCAAAGGCTGATGAAAGCCTTTGGTATAACACATGGGCTGAAAAGTTACCGGCCTAACACCTAGATGCATGCACCATTTCTTCAGTTAGTGCTAACCTTCAAAGGACAGCTGTTAAAATTTCATGATATTCTATTAATTAGTTTGTGAGTTATTGTGCTAAGACTGACGCTATTTTTTATATTCAGAATTTTTTTTTTTTTTTTCTATGTCACTCCTCTAGGGATTAAATTGGTTTTCCACAAAACATCCATTGTTTTGTTCCAATTAATTGATTTAATCGATTTGATCTTTCAAGCTAAATAGATGATTAATCCACTGTAGCTTCTTCCATATGATCTTGCATAGTGGTATAGATCCTTGCTAATTGGTGGTGATTTTTGCTTAAGCATTGTAATTTTTTCCCAGTAGGTGGCGTGTTTTCCTGATCATTCGTCTGATGTTTGACATCATCGCCAGAGATATGCGGAAAAGTCAGGAGGCTTCTTCTATATTTATTTTTTTTAGATGGAGTTGTCTGAAGGGAATTTGAAGCCTCTGTATTAAACATTTGAATCCACAATTAAATTTTTCTTCGTCATGTCCTCTTCTTGAGCTCGAACCTGGGTCGTTTGTTTTGTTATGCGTGCGCTCATTTTCAGAATAACGAATAAAAAACAATTTCGTGTTTTAATTCTACACTGATTCCTGATAGAAAAAAGTACCGTTCAATTGAAGCAATGCGAGCTTCGCTCCATCGGAAATAAGAATAAAATGTTGGTTTGCTCACTTCTAACGTGTCCGTAGAGACACCGATGATGCAGAATTCATAGGAGGTCCAAATGAGGTGATAATACCAGAAAACATAAAAAGAAATCCACAAAATTTTTCTGAATGCTGGCATCGTAAAGATACTAAAAAAAGTCTTGGCTTTATATTGCATGAGTATTTGACTATGAGCAAGCTGTGTTCAAAGTGAGTGCGGCGTGTGCTCACTGTTAACGTGTCAAAGTCAATCAAAACAATGGCAAAACTACATGAATTGAACTTCGAATTGCTGCCATATCCACCGTATTCGCCAGGCTTGGCTCCCAGCGACAACTCGCTGTTTGCAGAATTGCACAAAATTTTCGTCGATAAGAAATTTCTCACGAATGAAGCAGCTATCGTTGAAACTCTGGCCCATTTTGAGGCCAAAGATAAATCCTTCTGCAAAAGTGGTATTGAAATGTTAAAGCGGCGCTGGAATGACTGCATTGCTCTTGATTGAGTTTACGTTAAGAAATAAAGTTAATTTTGAACAAAATTTCTTGATTTCTTTGTTAGATCCGGTACTTTCCATCCCATGTGTTGGTTATTCTTAATCGTCGAATCAATTTTGACGACATGGGCGTTTTTCAGACGTTTTTGTTCAGACTTCGTGTTCGAAAACTGTTTTATTCTACACAAAAAACAGGTTCCAAAATGCCGATTTACTCGTAGAAGGCCTAACTGCATATTGACAAGCGACGGGTGTATGGTAACGACTTTGGCATCGAAAATTCAACGAAAGAGATTATAAAGATGGATGACCTGAAAGTAATGAACAATTTCTGATTTGTTTTTTTTTTTTCAAACCTACACTTTATTAATGGCTAATAATCATATTATGCATTAAAATTGTCATTCGCATTCTTTTTATCGTACATATGACGAGCTTCTTGGAGTTTGGGTCGATAAAGCAGAATATGAGTGACACTAACCAGCCAAAGTCGATGTCTCGGTTATCCGATGCGAAATATACTTCAACCCACTTGAACTTTTTAATAACAATTAATTTACAAGACGTCTATTTGAGCTAAAATGGTATACAACTATCATATACCACAGGCTCATATGCAAGGTTCTATAACGGAATGTGTTCTAACGAAATAAAGGAGTTAAGTTCTAATAATCACGAAAGTATATGTTATGCTCGTACTTCTCATAAAGCGCATCTCTTGTAGTTCATTGTCCATCGTATCGCTGTTCATTCGTAGAACAATCTTTTAGAGAATGTAAATCGTACGTCCATAAACACTACTCCTTCTTCTCCGCCTGCCAACAACCTATTTTCCTAGTACCAGCACAAAACACTTCATGAGTAGGGGTTATCCTCTAGGTACTGGTCTTAAGTTAAAAAGTCTCAGAAGAGTTTTCAATTCGAAGATCATTATTTTATATATTTTTCTCAAAAATAATTAAAAAATTGCAAGGACAGACAAGTGATCGTCGATTTAAACCAGGGTTGGCAACCAAGTGGCTTGTTTTATTTAAAGATTTTTGTTGTTTATTTACAAGAAAAAAAAATTAAAAATTAATGTATTGGGAGTACAAATTAATTTGGTCCATTTTTTTTTTTAGTTAAAAGTAATGAATTAACAATTTTGTCGAAATAAAAAATTATCAAATCACTGGCTTACATCTTTCCTCCATCCCTGGGTTAATGTCCGAATCCCATCTTAGAAAAACTTTTCGTCTTTTGAGGTTATTCACTTTGAAGAATAAATAAATTTTTTTTAAACAGGGCGCAAAATATCGAGTGTAGCTTCAGCTGTGTGGCACGTAGCGCCGTCCTGTTGAAATCAAATGTTGCTAATATCCTCCTCTTCAATTTTTGGGAGCAAAAATTCGTTCTACATGGTTCGATGACGATCGTCATTGACTGTAACGGCCACTCCTTGCTCATTTTCGAAGAAAAATTGACCAAAATCCGCACCAAACAGTGACTCGTCTTGGGTATATCGGCTTTTCAATGTATGCGTGCGGGTTTTCTGTGCCCCAAGTGCGACAATTTTTCTTGTTTACATACACGCCAAGATCAAAATGAGCTCCATCTGAAAAGATGAGTTTTTTTGCCAAAATCGGCATCTTCTGTAGGTCGATCGCAGGCCCACTTAGCGAAGCGAAAAAAGCGTATACACAACCATATTCGCTCAGAGGAAGGTTAAAACTAATTATCTGTCAAATCAGACATGAGCTAAGTGTTACCATTCACGGAATAAGCACTAATTGAAAAAAAAACGTTAGATGGCGTACCCGTTATTTAGATATTGCATCCATTAAAAGCCAATAGTCAGAAGGAGTTTTGTTTGAAGAATTTTATCGTTTCTAAAAACTGTTTGGCACCTTTGCCTCGAGATACCGAGCATTGTCAGGCAAAAGGAAAACCTTATATGCCTGTCTGTTTGACTGTTTGTCTGTCTTTATATTCTGACCGTTTTTCGTTTAACCGAAATAATTGCAATCTGCTCCGAATACCGGCTCATAGTACACAATGCCGCCTTGATTCCACAAAAAATGCAAAATTGCATCATAGATATTAAAACAACGTAATTATACTAACAAACAAGAAAAACTGTCGAACTGAACCCAAAAGAAAACATTGCCAATAACACCGTGTTTTATTGGTGGGTTTTAATATTAAGCCCGGGTTTTTGCCAACCCTGACTTAAGCAGAACTTTTTTTAATTTGTGCACAAATCATTCATCCAGCCGTACGTAAAAGTACGCGGAGATATAAAATTGTAAAGGCTCTTAAACAACCACTCAAAATAAATAGAAAGAATGGCAGAAATTGTCATCAATAAACTTACAAATCCCTTAATAATTTCAAAAATACTTTCTGTACTATTTTCGTTTGATTAATTCATTACCGTTTTCTCTAAACACTAAATTCAAATTCAAAAGCGTTTACTAAATCTATTTGCTATTAAAGTCTACTTTTTAGTTAATTATTTAGATGTTTAAAGAACATGAATTTACAAGAATTTTATGCTTCATTATGGTACCACTTCTATTGTATGCTTATACCTTCTCCCCTTTTTATTAAATATTCTAAAGAAAAAAAAACGACAACAACAATTTCTACTTTTAAAACTTCTTAAACTGTAAGTGGTTTCTTTTTTTTTCTCTCAAAATATTGTTTTTAACGATTTCATTTTCATTTTTCTTTTTCTATAGCCCGTTTTAGGTTAAGGGTTTATGAATATATTACTTTTGTTGTAAAAATGTTTTGTTGTAAACTCTCAATATCATTATTCCTTAAAATGAAAACAAACATTTACAGCCACACACACACACACACACACATACAACGTTCTTGTGATATTTTTAGGCCATTGCAGCATTTGTTGTTTTTGTCTTCCTTCAAAATATTTTGTTAAAGACTAGAAAACCTTAGCAGCAACACAATGGTTTCTCTTCCTCTGTCTCTTTTGTGTCAATTTTTTATACTCATTCTGTATACCAACCAACCAACGAACCAACCAACCAATCTGTAATAAACAAAATTCTTTCAAAAACTTTCTTAATATTTTTGTTTGTTTTTGTATTTTATGCTTTTGAAGTTATGCGCCTCTCTGGGGTTTGTTTGTTCTTTTATTTCGATTTTTGATTATGTTTTTTGTTATGATTTTTTATTTTTCTATTAAGGGGGTGATACATTGTCAAACATTTATTTGCAAACATCGCAAATAGCCAATCGCATAACTTACTTCTCCTTAAATGCGATGGGCTATTTGCGATGTTTACAAACAAATGTTTGCCAATGTATCACCCCTTTTAGAGTTGTTGGGACTTTTTTTATCAAATTCTTGTTGTTGTTGTTTTTGCTCGCTTTTAGAACAGCGTAATGTATTCATTTTCTTAGAATCCATGTAAAAGCATTAAAAAATTCTCAATTATTACCAGTGCTTTTGTAATTGAGCATAACAAAGTCATATGCCGTTATAATTCTCATCATTTTAAATGTGTTTTTTTTTATCATTTAAAGCAATCTACGAGTATGTAGCTTAAGTTATCGTTTACTCTGTTGCCATAGTTATGTACTCGTATGTTCATTGTTATTTCCATGTTTTTTTTCCTCTTTTATTTTTGTTGTTGTTTTTAATGATACACCATTTCTGCGGTTGATTATTATCATATGCAAAATACATTACATTCTCTCCCTCTCTCTCTCTCATTTCTTTAAACTCTAGCTGCATATAAATAAATACTTTATGTATGTGTGAGTGTGTTAATGTGTACAAGCTTATGATTACTTTAGCAGATTGTGTAAATTTGTGCTGCCATTTGCTTGGCTGTTACAATACTTGTATTATTTCCATTATATTTCTCTTTTTAGTCCCGTTATATATATATACGAGGGCGGATTGACATTGAAGCTACCTAGCGCTAGATGGCAGCACAAACACAAAAACTTTTGCTTTCTTAGAAATTACGATCTGTCAAACGTCAGCTGCTAAAATTTTAGCCAAATTCATCGATTAGTTTATTTGCTGTAGTCGTTTGAAGTAAGCAACTTTTGTGTTTCTTGGAAAATGGCAAAAAGTGAATTTCGTGTAGTGATTAAACACTATTATTTGAAAGGCAAAACGGCGAAAGAGACAAAAGAAAAGCTTGATAAACATTACGGCGAATCTGCTCCGTCAGATTATATGGTAAAATATTGGATGGCTGAATTTAAACAGGGCCGAACAAGCACTGCAACAATACCATCAAGAGAAAGGCCAAAAAAGGTGGTTACTGAAGAAAATATCAAGAAAATCCTCGATATCGTTATGAATGCTCGCCGGGTCAAAATACGTGAGATTGCTGAAATGGCAAACATATCATATGAACGTGTGTTCAACATTTTGTATGAACATTTGCATATGAAAAAGCTATCGGCTAGATGAGTGCCGCGTTTGTTCAGTGTTGAACAAAAACGAGTTTGACAGATCACCTCACAGTGGTGTTTGGACATGATAAAGCATAATCCATCCTGCTGATTTTTGGCGTAGATTAATAACAGTTGATGAAACGTGGGTCCACCAGTATACACCTGAAACCAAAAATCAATCGAAGCAATGGGTGGCAGCTGGTGGAAGTGCTCCGGAGAAGGCGAAGATAGCGAAATCGGCTGGCAAGGTTATGGCCACTGTGTTTTGGGATGCATACGGAATATTGCTCATCGATTATCTTGAAAAGGGATCCACAATCACAGAGGAGTATTATCGTGCATTATTGGATCAATTGGTTGATGCACATTTAAACAAGAAAAAGTACTCTTTCTTCATGACCACGCACCGGTTCACACAGCATTAGATACGATGCTAAAACTACGAGAAATACAGTTCGAATTCGTTGATCATCCACCTTATAGTCCAAATTTAGTGCCTAGTGACTTTTTTCTGTTTCCAAACTTGAAAAAAAAAACTCGCAGGAAAAAGATTCATCTCAAACGAAAATCGTATTCCCAAAATCGTATTATTCAGATGGTATAAAAATGCTGGAAAATCGTCTTACTAAGTGCTTTGAGCTAAAAGGAGACTATGTTGAGAAATGAATGGTTTTTGAAAAAAAAAAATGTTTTTTTCTTACTTAGGTAGCTTCAATATCAATCCGCCCTCGTATTATTATTATATTGTTGTTGGTTTTATTATTCCCTTTGGATAAGTAAGCCAAATGAGAGCGAGAGATATTTTAATAAGTTGAACAGATTTGTGTTATTTTTTTTTCTTGCTTATGCTTGTGGTCAGCGTTGCCACAACTTCGACTTTTTTGCAACCAAATTGCAGTAAAAAAATAACCAAAAAATAACCAAAAATTTAAAATCATAACTTTAATACGAAAAACATTAAAATATCATGTTATATATGGAATTTATAGCAGTTTTGACTGAATATAGACAGGACTGGTGAAAAAAAAAACTTGGTACAACAGTTGATGAGGCATATTTGCCTATTTGTTCTAAACACTAACTATGTATTAATAAATTTTGCACAAAAGAATATGAGCGAAGGATATTGCTCATATATTTACTTTAGAGGCTTTAAAATTAATTTGTGGATATTTTTAGCTCAATAGCTTTTACTACCTCATATATTAATGAAGCGCTAGATACCCGAACCAAGCAAAAGCGTTGAAGTGAAATGTGTCTGATATTTATTCTTACTTAGCCACTGAACGAAACAGTATAAACAACGGTGTTTTATTGCTTTGATTGCTTGTCAAAGCTTATACTGAATATGTTTCACCGATCTCAATATGCGAGAGATTATTTATGCAGTTCAGAAGTAATGATTTTGACATGAAAAAGGAAGACCTCCCAGTTCAGGCAAAAATGTTCAAACTCAAAAAGCTATTCAAGCTGCAAAAAATTGTAGCAGCATCCAATCATTACTGGCGATGAAATATATATCTATTTGGACAACGCTCGACCAAATGTTTCAAGATCAGATTCAGGCATTGCCCGCCACTTTAGAACAGAATGTAAGAAACCGATTCGAAGAATCTGCAGTTTTTTGACACAAAATCCATATGTTACCAGAAGTATGTGAAAGATCATACCATACACACAACAACAAGCTAAAGTTGGCCAAAAATCCTATCTTTAAAGTGATACACTTAGTAAGAACCTGGATAATAAACGTTAAAAGAAATCATCATTAGATTTATTATATTATTTTTTGATTTCGAGAAAAAAGTAATCAAAATGGAAAACAAGTACACATCTACACATCAAAGAAAAAAATAACCAAAATGGCAACGCTGCTTGTGCAAAATTCTTTGTTGCCGTCTTCTAATGGATTTGATTTATGGGCTGGGGGTAGAAGTTGTTTGGCGGTAGCATTGCCAGTAAATGGTGCATTCAATTTTAAAAGTTTTAAGAAAAATGCTTATGATTTACGCTTGTAATGTTTTTTAAAGCAGAATTTTTGTACAAAAAGCCATAAGGAAATAAAAACGTCATTTACAAATGTCAAGAGTAGGTAATCTGGCTTTAGAAAAGCAATAAAAGTAATCATACAAGTGGCATAATAAAGTGTAAGCGAAAAAAAAAATTTTTACAAAACTTTAAAGGAAAAAAAATATCAAAAATGAAATTAAAGGGTCCGACAAATAAATTTTTTCTTGCAAATGCTATAAAAAAAACTATTGAATATTTTCTCAAATTTCTTTTTTTATTTGAAAGTACTCGTACAATCCTTCCGGTTAATACTGGAAAATAATTTCATTCAAATGGCTGATATACAATACAAGCGATGGGCAGCGAAATATTAGGCTCACATCGGGTGCAGCACAGGGCTCTATCCTTGGACCAGACTTGTGGAATATAAGCTACGATAGCATATTAAGGATGGCAATGCCGCAGGATACTTTCCTTGTGGGATATGCGGATGATATAGCGGCAGTGATCAGCGCTAGAGACACCGAGGAGGCCGAACGCAAACTCAGACAGGTTATGATCAGAACAAGGACTTGGATGGACTCTCATGGACTCAGCTTAGCTACCCACAAGACGGAATTGCTTATACTTACCAGGCGACACATACCGACTGAGATTGAACTTAACGTTGGTGGGATCACCCTGCATACCAGAAGATGTCTAAACTACTTGGGCATAAGGTTGTTCCCGAGAATGACGTATTCCAACCAGATACAACATGCAGCTGCAGAAGCGGCTAGGATTACAGCGCAGCTCAGCCGGCTAATGGCCAACAGACATGGCCACTCAGAACAAGCATAGACTACTGATGGAGACGAGTAGCAGTATCCTGCTCTACGGGTGCGAAATATGGGGAGAAGCAATAAGGTGGAGAGAGAGGGCAAATGCTCTTCTAACAGTACAGTGAACTTCTGCATTGAGAATAACGTCAGCATACCGCACAGTCTCGGTGGCGGCAGTACTTGTCAAAGCCGGTGAAGTCCCTATTGATCTGAAGATACGAGAAAGAAGACAGATATGGATGAGAAAGCAGAACAGCACGTTGGAACAGCTGCAGGAAGAACAAATTAGACGCGGTACCTTGCAAGCCTGGCAGGCAAGATGGACGGCTGAGACCAAGGGCAGATGGACAGCCAGACTCATTCCTCATATAGAGAGCTGGCTTAGAAGAGAGACAGGGGAGGTTAGTTATTATTTAACTCAAATGCTCTCGGGACACGGATACTTCCGAAAGTATTTGCAAAAGATGGGCAAATGTGGGACTCCTTACTGCCTGTATGAAGAAGAGGACCATATCGATGACGCGGAGCACACCTTTTTCAAGTGCTCAAGATGGGTGCAGCAGCGAAGGGAATAGGTCAAGTGACCGTGGCAAATCTAGTCCCTACGATGCTGAGCGATGAAGCAAGAACATAGTAACATGAAACATAGTAAGGAGATACTGCGAGGAGATACTACGGTTAAAAAAGAAAGACCTGGATGCTGCACACTGAGGTAAAGTGGCGGCCTGGACGCGGGCAAGGAGACGGGTGTGGCTGATGTAGCCAACAGGGAACCACCCCGAAGTAATGCTAGACCCGGGGTGGAAGAAATCCCAGATGGAGGTAGGTTTTTAGTGGAATCACCACATACCGAATGCGACGGCATTTGATGATCCGAAGGGATTTTCCTACCTTGCAAAAAAAAAAAATGGCTGCCTCGGCTGGCCATGCAGTATCGATTTTGTGCAGCTGTATTTCGCCAATGGCTTCACGAATATTGTCCTTTAAAGCGTCAATTGTCTCTGGCTTGTTGGCGTAACACTTATCTTTGACGTCACCCCACAAATAATAGTCCAACGGTGTCAAATCGCAGCTTCGAGGTGGCCAAACGACATCAGTTCTGCGGCTAATAAAGCGATTTCAAAAACAGGGCACAAAACATCGAGTGTAGCTTCGGCTGTGTGGCACGTAGCGCCGTTGAAACCATATGTTGCTAATATCCTCCTCTTCAATATTTGTGAACAAAAATTCGTTCAACATGGCCCGATAACGATCGCCATCGACTGTAATGGCCACTCCTTGCTCATTTTCGAGGAAAAATGGCCCAATTATGCCTCTGGACCAAAATCCGCACCAAACTGTGACTCGTCTTAGGTGTATCGGCTTTTCAATGTATGCGTGCGGGTTTTCTGTGCCCCAAATGCGACAATTTTGCTTGTTTACATACCCGCCAAGATCAAAATGAGCTTCATCTGAAAAGATGATTTTTTTGGCAAAATCGGCATCTTCTGTAAGTCGATCACAGGCCCACTTAGCGAAGCGTATACACAACCATATTCGTCTAGCGGAAGGATAAAACTATCTGTCAAATCAGACATGAGCTAAGTATTACCATTCACGAAATAAGCTCTTTAAATATGTTAAAATATAAGCTCATAACTTCTCAATTAATGCATTGCGTTGGGCGGGTCGTTAGTTTTTATTATTAAAATATATTTTTTATGGAAAAACTCTTTAAATTGAATTTAGAGTCTTGTTTATAACTTGCTTGTCTATTGCCTCTACACCTTAGTACAATGTCATTAAGTGTCATTGCTAACGGCCACATAAAATTTT
The DNA here is from genome assembly GCA_023159175.1 of Wohlfahrtia magnifica. NCBI lineage: Eukaryota > Metazoa > Arthropoda > Insecta > Diptera > Sarcophagidae > Wohlfahrtia > Wohlfahrtia magnifica. Next base: position 1,544,845 of record JAKWBJ010000040.1, on the reverse strand, counting down.
AAATCTTTCTTTTCATATCAAATTTTTGTTTTATTTTAATCCATAAATACTTTAAAAACTAAAAGCATTTCAATGTTTTTAACATCTGTCTTATGTATATTTTAACAACATATTTCAGATCAGATAGACACCCAAATAATAACATGAGATTTTGAAATTTTTTTCAAATAAATTTTCTGTTCTCTGTCTCCTCAAAATATTTAATTCAATTTTGGGTCTTTTGAATGACAAGAAGATGTTTAAGTAAAACAATAAAAAAATATTAAAAATAATAAAATAAAATTTTAAACAATAAAACCACTTTAATTGAAAATCTATGTTCTTTATGTCAAACAAAGCAAGACAGTCAAGAAAATAATCATTTAAAAGGTAAATGCTTAAGAAATTAATAAGCAAACTTACCCTCATGTTCATAAATAAATAAAATAACTTTGAAATCTATTTTAGGTAAATTTTATAATGAAAAGTTAATAGAAATAAAATATATTTTAAATTCATTATAAATTTTATGAATAAAGATCTAACATCTTGTTGACACATAAGCCTTAATTGGCAATTAAGGCCTTCATTCAGATTCACAATTAATAAATTGATCAATTAGTAATTTCAGTATCAATTGAGTCGAATTAACAATGCAACCCTATGTAAAGTATGCAGCATAAGGAGGAGCAACTCCGTATGAAATGTGCTCAGTGAGAAATACAAAATATAAACAGTATGCAAAGTCTGTATTCATACAAATTTTCAAATAACATTTTAAAAATAATAATTTGTTAATAAAATAAATATTAAATAATGGTTTTACTACCTAAAACAAATAAAAAGGTACTTGGTTATGTCGTTTTTTTTTTAGAATGATAATAAAAGTCATACATAAATTTTTGCGCTTGTATGAATGCAGATTTTTCACACTGTACAATGTATATATTTCATAATAGATTATCGAAATGAAATTAGAAAACAAAAGTTTTTTCTTTAAATTTTACATTCTTTTTACAGTACAAATTTATTATTTGTTTTACTATTTTGTTTCAAAATCAAAAATTTAAGTTTTTACCAATAAAATCTGTCATAGCATTTTCAGCTGTCTAATGCTTATAAAGTCAACTTAATTGCACTATATGGCAACAGCGAATACGATAATTCAATTTAAAAATTAATTGACTCAATTAAAATCTATGTCTGAACCTGATATAAGAGTTAAACCTTTTTTTTTTGGTAAATTTTAGTAAGAAATAGGTTAGAAGAAGAAAATAACTGTTCATATATACACTGGACGATATTGTGGCCAAGGTAGATATATAACAACGACTTATTAACTATATGTATGTAAGTTAGATCAAATTGTTGTTAAATTTCTGTGAAGAAAGATTGTGATGTCGCAAAACAGAATCTTCATTGGGTGGTAAAAGGCATCCCCAGCTAACGACCTACAGATCAATTGAAGCAGAAAAGGACTGTTTTGGCCACAAGAAAGATATTTGGCTCAAGATAAAATCAGTTCAAGAAATCTTGCGTGAGCTAGAATCTCTAATGCAGTAATAAGTTTGTTTTACGACAAGTGTTTATAACTTTTTCATAAACGAAAAGCAAAAGTACTTCTGGCATAAGCACGAATTTCATAGCGTTCAGTAAAATACACAGCGTGGGCCAGACAGAAGTAATAACTTCAGAGTCCATAGATTACCACCTTGATCAAAAAGTTCCCGGAATTTATTCAGAAAATTAAAAAATACAGGTTTATTCATCTAAATCTATACTGTCCACTTCAAAGTAATCACCATTGACTGCAACATACTTATGCCAGCGCTTGACCCAATCCTCGAAGCATTTTTTATATTCAGTTTTCGGTATGTCCATCAGTGCTTCCTGCGATTTTTCCATTATTTCCTTTCCTTTCCTTTTGGCTGCTGAAACGCATTCCCCGTAATGGTTTTTTGACTCGATTGAACAGAAAGAAGTCACAGGGAACCAAGTCGAGTGATTTCGGTACCTGTTGAATAGTATTTGTTGCATTTTTCGTTAAAAAAATTGCGAATGATGATGGCACTGTGCGACCGTACGTTATCATGATTCAAAATTCACGAGTTTTCTGCCCACAATTCTGGTCTCTTTCTTTGTTTACTGTCTGGCCTTCTGGCAAAAATTCATATGCCAGACCGTTGTAATCCATGAAAACCGTGAGCACTGCCTTCTTTTTTGACTGCAAACGAAGTGTTTTTTTTCTTTGGTCTCGACTCATTTGGTGCACGCCATTCACTTGCCTGATGTCTGAATTGTGTGTCGTACTCATAAACCCACGTCTCGTCTTCAGTAATTATCCTCTTGATGAATTTGGGATCGGAATTAACCTCGCTAATCATGTCTTTTGCGACCTAAACACGGTCTCTTTTTTGCACGAAATTGAGGTCTTTTGGCACCAACTTTGTTGCTACACCACAGAAACCCAAATCATTAACCAAAATGTCCGCCGCTATCTCTTTGATGTTTAATTTGCGGTTATTGACCAACATTTCTTTTAGTTTATCAAGGTTTTCGATGTCGAGCACTTTTGAACCGAAGTGGCAATGCTAAACGACCGTTGTCTTTAGAGAATCGTTGCCAAAACACTCTCCCAATATTTCCAACGTTCGCGCACCATTCTATCAATTGTTTACGCAAAATTTAATACAAGTTCGTTATTGCACAGAGAGATAGATGTACTCTTGGCTACGTAGCTTTTGCAAATGACCAGCTATGACGCTAAGAATTAGCGGGAATATCAACAACAGATTCTGTTCAGTAAGGTTTGATAAGTCATAATGAATCGTTTAACGCAAAAACAACGCATCCAAATTGTAGAAATTTACTTTGCAAAAAATAAATCTGTTCGCTAAGTTCATAGAGAACTTAGTCCACTTCGACAAAACTCATTTCTTTAATGGCTACGTCAATAAGTAAATTGACATATTTAGAGCGAAGACAATTTTCAAGCCATTAACGAGTCACTGTTATATCCATTAAAATTGACCATTTGGAGTGGTTAACAAGCGGTACGGTATTATCGGCTTTTATTTCTTACGAAATAAGCGAGGAACGGCCGCTATGATGGATGACGAGCGCTCTAGAACCATGCAGCTTGAAATTTTGTTTCCAAAACTTAATCTGCTAAGCATTGCTGACATGAGGTTCCAACTGTCTTTCAAAAGGCTGTACTTTTCAATAGCCTCTCGTTCCTGTGACTTAACTAACATGTTCTATGTTAAGTTATTGGCTTATGTCGACAAACCAGCAACTTTTAAAGCCAATATTCAAACCACCATTGACGTTATGCGGCCATATTTATTGGAAAAATTAGTCAAAAATTGTACTGATCGAGTGGACCATGTAACTCGAGTTGATCATGTGACTTTAAAAAAAAAAACTCACTAATAAAGGGTCCGCCATCTAACTAGTGCTTATTTCGTGAATGGTAACACTTAGCTCATGTCTGACTTGACAGATAATTAGTTTTACCCTTGCGCTGAACGAATATGTTTGTGTATACGCTTGAACAACGCTGGGAAATATTGCGTGCGATCGACGTATAGAAGATGCCGATTTCGCCAAAAAAAAATCATCTTTTCAGATGAAGCTCATATTGATCTTGGCGGGTATGTCAACAAGCAAAATTGTCTCGTTTGGGGCACAGAAACTCGGACGCATACATTGAAAAGCCGATACACCCAAGACGAGTCACTGTTTGGTGCGGATTTTGGTCCAGAGGCATAATTGGGCCATTTTTCTCCGAAAATGAGCAAGGAGTGGCCGTTACAGTCAATGGCGATCGTTATTGGGCCATGTTGAACGAATTTTTGTTCACAAACATTGAAGAGGAGGATATTAGGAACATTTGGTTCAACAGGGAGGCGCTACGAGCCACACAGCCGAAGCTACACTCGATGTTTTGCGCCCTGTTTTTGAAGATCTCATTATCAGCCGCAGAGCTGATGTCGTTTGGCCACCTCAGAGCTGCGATTTGACACCGTTGGACTATTATTTGTGGGGTGCCGTCAAAGATAAGTGTTACGCCAACAAGCCAGAGACATTTGGCGCTTTGAAGGACAATAATCGTGAAGTCATTGGTGAAATACAACACAATCGATAATGTGCTTAAAAATTGGACCGATGGTGTAGGCTACTGCATGGCCAGCAGAGGCAGCCATATGAATGAAATTATTTTCCATTATTAACCGGAAGGATTGTACTTTCAAATAAAAAAAAAAAATTGAGAAAATATTCAGTAGTTTTTTTTTATATCATTTTCAAAAAAAAAAAAATTATTTGGCGGACCCTTTATTTCTGTCTTGAGGGGTGGCATGGTGTAGTCGTTAGAGCGCACGCATAGCAACACAAACGACGAAGAAAAACTTGTGGTTCCAAATGTTTAATAAAGACAACTCCATTTAAAAAATAAAGAAGCCCACCTGACCCCCCGCATACCACTGGCGATGATGACAAACATCAGACGAATAATCAGGAAAACACGCCATCTACTGGGAAAAAATTGCAACGATAAAGTAGAGATCACCACCAATTAGCAAGGATGTTCACCACTACGCAAAATCATATGAAGGAAGCTACAGTGGATTAATCATCAACTTAGCTTGAAATAACAAATTGATTAAAGAGACTTAAACAAGCAATAGATGCTTTGTGGACAGCCAATACATGCTCCTTAGAGGACTTGCGGAAAAAACAAAGAATATTCAGTGTTGTGTTATTACTTTAATTTCTCAAACTCAGAAAAAAAACACCCTTTACATTAAGTTTGAAAAAAAGTGATTTTGTTTGGACCATACAAAAGCATTTAATCTGTTGTCGTAACTTAAAGTTAAGTATTTGGGCCATTTCATTAAATAATTTCAATTCAAATTGTAACCAGCTCTTATTAGAAAATAGATCCATTTTTAATGCACATTAAAGCAGTTTAAACAACCGGTTATATTTTAATCCCATTCATATGTTCTTCTATTGTGTCCTACTTCTCAAATATCTTTTTCCATAAGAAACACGAAAATAAAAAAAATTTTTTAAATAATCCTTCCTTTTTTGACCATTTGTTATTATAGAATTTGAAATGAAAACTTGAACAAACTAAGGACACATATTTAGACAGGACATCACCACATACACACATTCACTACATGCATGTGGTTATAGTACATAAAGGCTATAAATTTGCGAAAGGATTTTTCAAATCCATATTGAATTCTATATTAGAAATTTAGGTTAGTAGAGTTACATACATATATACATATAAGCTATTGTTTTGTGTGTGTAGATGTGTAGATGTTTAGATAGTGAGAACTAGTATTGGTATTGGTCTGTTTCAATTCGGTTTTTATCTCCGTTAAAATGTATAGAATGTGGATGTCAATTGAGGTTTCTGTAGGCCAATAAACATTTTGAATTGGACAATAAAAACCAAACAAATAAAATAATGGCTAAACAACGAAAAAACAAAAAATCAGAGAAAAACTGCAGAAAAATACACAGAAAACCGAGCAAATCAAACACTTACATACAGAAAAACGTAACAGATTGAAAATTGAACAAAGGGTTTGTAGTGGTAGTGACAGTGGTATTGGTTGTAAAAAACCAGGTGGCCATAAACTTAAAATATTTTCAGTCAATCTTAGCTTATACGATTTTAAGAGAAATTTTTAAATCTTCATTCTTTGCTTTGCAAATAATTTTTAAAATTTCTATTCATTTTTATTTTTGCCTACTGGGTTATGCTCAAATAAGGCCGTGTGTGTGTGTTCAACAACAATGTTTGACAATTTCGAATGTTTATCAAAATTAGATACGGGCTTTTAGTTATTTGCTTTGGTTAATTCTTTGTCTCTCAATATTACTCTTCCCTCACCACTCACTATCCCACACTCTTACTCCTCTCTCTCTCTCTCTCTCTCTCGCACTATGTTCCTTTTAAACACCCTCTCCAAGTTTTGTTTATTTTCGAATGTAAAAATCTCCAACGAATTAGTGCCGAGGTGTTGGTGTGTATTGTTTCGTTAAATATTGTCAAGTCAAATAACCTCTGCTTTCCTTATACCCCCCCCCCCCCCCCCCCCCCACAATTTTATACTGTAAACCCAAAACGAAATGTATTAAACAATTCTCTTAATTTATAGCCATTAAAGAAAATGTTTAACCTATAAATGGTTATAAAAAAATGTACTTTAGTTTGTGCAACTTTTTTCTTTTGTTCCACAAAATAATTCTTTATAAAGTTCCCCGAACTTTCCTTTCTTGTATTTTTTTTGTTTGTTTTAAGAGGTGATGTTGAGTTTACCAACCAAAAGGGTGGCAAAGTATTCAAGTGGATTTGTAAAGCTTTGAACAGTTGGTGTGCTTGCGAGTGACAAATTTTTATGTCTCAGTGTATATGCAATTTAAGGATTGGAAAGTTTGGTACAATTGCTCATTTTTAGTACCATTTGCAAGACAAAAGCCAAAGTATTCCTTATTTCATGTTATGACTTTCTGTTACTGACTTTCTGTTTTCAATTATACAGACACTATTCCAGGTGTTGTAACACAAAACTGAACACTTTTTTGATCAATAGCGACATATGTAACTCGAAATAAGACTATTTAGTTAAAAGAAAACTATTAAATTGCTCATAATACGATGAGACAAAAAATACCTGGCAATTGTTACTATTTTTCTAATCGCTTAGACAGACGACAGCGTTAATTTACATTAACAACTCACTAATGCAAATTAAAGTTGTACCCTGACAGTCGAGAGTTTTTGCATTTAGCAAACAGCTGTTTTTTAGTCCACAATTTTATTGCATTTATATCCAGATCAAATGATACGATTAGCAGCTATGCTGTTGTTAAAAAATCACTATACACAGTCCATTTGAATTCCTTTTTCTCAATTAAACATTCATTCAAAATAGTAAGCAATTTGTAAACAGCTGATTTGTTATCAATGGTATTGCCATATTGAAAAAGCTAAATGCAGTACAAATGCTGTTTGGTTTTGAGCACTTACATCAAATCTAATACCGTAGACAGACGACAGCGTTAATATGCATTAAGAACTCACTAATGTAAGATAAAATTTTACCCTGACAGACGACAGTTTTTGCATTTAGCAAACAGCTGTTTGTCAACTATTTCATTTTGGCATTTATACCTAGAAAAATAGAAAACAGGAGGTATGATTAGCAGCTATGCTGTTGGTGCAGAAACTGCTCCATTATCCATTTGAATACATTTTAATCTTTTCAATTCAACATTCATTCACAATAGTAAACAATTTGGTTGATTATCGCCAGTATTGCCGTATTGAAAAAAAACTAAATGCAGTTTGGTTTTGTGAATTTACCTCAAACTCAATGCACATTAAGATGGGGATAATTTTAAAGCTAATTTGCATTATGACTGCTAATGCAGATTAACACTGTCTACGCTATAATAGGTGCTATGAAATATAATTTTGAAAACACCTCTAAAAATGCGTGTTACGGGTAAAAAAACTAGTTTTTCGGACCTTCAGGCACTTATAAGCTAATAACTCTGCTAAGTATTACCCAATTTTAAGTCTCTTTTTGGTTGTTTCATTAGTTGCTTTACTGAAAGCTTACTAACTCCCAAAATAATCGTCGTAACTAAGCATAGTACTTTCAAGTTGATGATGTACAGGCAAACAAGTCATAAAAAACAGACATAACGGCAGTGAAGAAGGTGATTAAACGAAATTTTCTTAGACTTTAGAGATTTACGGCCATATGCAAAAAGAATCTAAAAGTAGACTCGTAGTGTACGTTAGTTACTACATACTTTAAGCTTAACAAACATTTGTTAAAAAATCGTATGCAAAAACCGTGCAATAGCTAATGATTTCTTTACTAAAGTTTAAGTTTTCGTGCTGTCAATACCATGATTTTTTTGTCTTAACGATACAAAAAAATGAATGCCACACATATGAGCAGTCAAATCAAAAGATTATTTATTAAAAACTATTTTTTAACTGAAGGTATACTACTTTGTTTTGCCACCATTTTGGTAAACATTTGTCTTGACAGTTCATATTTGGCAGTCGGGAAGTAGAGCTGGAAATATTATGGAAAAATATTCAGTAAATCAACGTGTTTTAATCGTTAAAGCAGATCGCCCATGACAACACCGATTTTCATGAAAAAATCATAATGAGTGACGAAGCACATTTTGATTTGAATGGTTATGTGAATAAACAGAATAGTCGGTTCCGGGCAATGAATAATCCTCAAATTATCCATCAGTCACCTATGCATCCATTAAAAGTGACAGTCTGTTGCGCAATTTGGTCAGAAGGCATCATTGGACCTTACTTACAGTTGTGAACGCCACAACTGCATGCTTTGGGCTTGACTAACATGTGGTTTCAACAAGACGGTGCCATATCGCATGCAGCCAGTGGAATTACAATGGAATTACTGCGAGACCTCTTTCCACAACAAATTATTTCAAGGAAGGGGTATGTTGGTTGGCCTCAACGGTCGCCTGCTTTGACTGCTCCGGAATTTTTTTTGTGGGGATATCTGAAAGACAACCCAGAAACACTGGAGCAACTCGAACAAAGTATTCGTGATGAAATTAATGAAATACTGCTTGAAATGTGTGAGAATATAATGAAAAACACTAATGTGCTCAAAAGGGCTCGCATTTGTGATGCTAACAGAGGCGGGCATTTATCTGATATTGTATTTCATACATAATTGCCGACATTAGGTAAAACACTTATCAATATAAGATCCATTCTCTTCCATATAATCAAAAATTATAAACAAACAAAGTAGGTATCTGATGCAGTTATAGTTTAGAAGACATTTAATACCAATCTCCCTTTCTCTCTCTCCCAGTCACTCACTGTCGTTTAAAAGTTTACTCTGGGGAGGTTGATAAGTGTTTGCATTCAAATACATGTGTACTGCTGCACACATTGGGCTTATGTGTGTCAATACATAAATATTTTGCTTTTAAATTTGCAAGAAAGTAATTTTTAAATTAAATTTTAACCATAAGGGTGTTTAAAGTATACAAACAAAAACTGCAAATAATGAATAGAATTTCAGAGAATTTTTCTTAATAATATTTACACTTTTTAATTAATTTTAAAGCAAATGAAAAGGGGGAAACTCAATGCAATATCATTTCAATTACACATTTTGCTTAAAATGTTGTAAAACAGTGGCTCACAAAATGGTGTCGAATATCATATTTTTTTGTTACGCTATATTTTTAAAGACCTTTAATTAAAACAATTTAGGGTTAAATTTAGTTCCAGGCCAATGAAGAGTTCAAAGTTGTTTCAAATTGAATTTTGTGAAAATAAAATAAGATTTGAAAAATATTAAATAGACTCTATTTTATTAAATAGACAATGAGAATGCATGAGACGTGCACCGATCGAATCAGTATACAAAAAAACTAAATTTTGTAATAATTGGGCATAACTCAAACCGATTTCTTGTAACCTTAATCAGCATTACCAAATTGAATTCGAATAGATCCATATTCAGCTACAGCATCAAAGAATCTGATTACCCGTAAATAAGACTTCAAAGAGAGCATGATTATCGTGATACAATTAAATTAGATATCCTGGTATTATAACCGAGAGAAATTGTTGAAAAGCTACTCATGCAGGCTTTATTTCTATGGCGACCATGCATTTGCTTACCCTTTGACAAAAACACAGTCATAATTCATAGCTTCTTTGTTTGGTGGTACGCTATGGACAGGAGATCGGACTCCGCTTTGCTCCCCATCACTATGGAATGTAGGAGTACCCGCAGGCGGACCTGAATGTGATGCTTGACATCCGTCCTTCAAACTCACCTCAGGGAACTGGGCTTTTGTCCGCATGCTGATTTTGGACTTGCGTTTGTGCTTTGGAACAAATGGAGAAAGTGACTATATCCTGCTGACCATAAGTTTTGCGATTGTGGAGATGACGATGCCTAGTAGGGAGGATTGGCAGAGGTGTGACACTTTTCTAAGCGGTCTGGTCTTTTATACAGATGGATCATTGACGAAGGAAGACACAGGTGCTGGCATCTACTGCGAACAACTTGACCTTAAGTGTTTCTATAAATTGAGCGATGGGTGCCATGTATTCCGGGCAGTGCAGATGCTCGAGAATAAGATTTGATGCATTGAGGACCAGCTGACTGTTTTCGTGGACAGCCAGGCGGCTCCCAAGGCACTCAGTTTATACTTGGTTAGATCCAAAGTCGTTCGGAACTACAAATTAGCCTTGGGTAGGCTTAACAAGAACGTTCAACTTTGCCGGGTTCCAGCTCATTGTAGTATCGCTTTAAATGACAAGGCAGTTGATTGTCCAGTTAATCGCACAATGCATTATGGAGAGAATTTGTTCGTTTGTGGATTAATCTCTCTGCGAATGTCTTCCATGCCACTTACGTCATGAGCAAATTTAAATCGAACATCCATTAACACCACCCCCTCTATCTGCCTTCTCACAACATATTTTCCTAGTACCAGCACAAAGCACTGCATGAGTAGGGTTTATCCCCTGAGTGATGGTCTCAAGCGAAAAAAAGGCAGATATAGTGGCTCATTATAGCTCTGCAGCAACAATCCTCTGGACTGAAGACTGTCCTACCGCCGTTGAGTCAATACATTAGTGTGCTAGAGAGCTTCTTCGTTGAGAAAGCTGGTCAAATCTGGTTCAACGAATTGGGTTGCAGGATTTCTGGATTTATATGGCTGTTTATTTCCAGTAGCAGGACGTCTGCTCTTCTCTTTATGAATAAAGTGGAGGTGAGGCTGATTACAGGCGCAATTACGCGCCACTGCTGTATTCGTGCGATGACAAATAGTGACACTGATTACTAAATACCATTCGAGAACAAAGAAGAATTAGAGACGATCGAACACCTATTATGTCATTATCCCAGGCTCTCGGCAGGAGGCAGCGACTGTTAGGTGAATTTACGATTCCTACCGTTATCCTCCTAGGGCCTCAGCTGCTCGTGGCATAGAAGTTGTTCTAATCCCTGAGAGTGTGGGACCTTTAAGTTTTCGTTAGTTTTCTCTTTTGTATTGTTTCTATTTTTCTTCTCTTCCATTTATTAGAGGTTTCCTTTTTGCACAGGACGCTCGCAAGGGTCCAGTATAACAGGATGGATGCTCGTTTTTAAACCATATCTCATGCTGACCAAATTGAATCTCCTTCGACATTTAACTTTTGTCAAAGCAATTAAGGAAAAAACTGTCTTGTTTTCTTTTAGAAATAAGGCTTCAATCGGAGTGCTTTAAGGATTGGAAAAAGCGTTGTTACAAATCTATTATTACTTTTCCTTGAAGGGGACTAAATAACAACTGATAACTTAACTGATAACTTCAGACTTAAAAAAAAAATCGTAAAAAACTCTACAGTTTTCTTCCGTACTGTACACATAATTCTCTAGCTTATATACACGAGTATGTACATGTATGTGTATCGTACTTGTATTAAATGAAAATTAAATTAAATGTTCCAACACAATTACGTATTAAGTATTTGACAGAGAACATTTTGCATGTCTTTTACGCAAAGTTGTAATTTACATGAGTAGATGAAATTTAATCAATGATGCTTAAAATGTTTAACTAACACAAACACACACACACACACACACACACACACACACTAATTTATATTTACATTGACACCTTTTTGCATAGGAAATACAACAAAAATTTAGTCAGAAATGTGTTAAACAAACACAAGCAAGAAACAACAATTGTATTGATTCATTTTACTCCTATGAGGAGCATAAGAGGTGTATTAATTATTTTCTTCGTAGCTATGGGCAGAACAATTCCACTTCGGCCTGTTGTCTTCACGTTTGTGATGGCCGTTCTCATCTTCGACTGCCTTGTGGATTCAAATCTGCCAAATGTTTCTGTGTCGCCGATCCAACTCCACTTATGTTTTCGGATCTCATGTGCGTTTGGTATTTGATTAGTCTCCAACCAAAGCTGTCGATTTAAAATTGTTCTTGGCCAGTATATGCGAAGGTCTTTCTTATGCACTTGTATGGCCCGCAGCTCAAGCAATAATATATATTTCAGGTCTCGCATGCATACAACACAGTGGTTTCCACATTTGGATTGAATATCTTCAGCTTAGTACTTCTTGACATATAACGAGTGGAAAAATTTGAGGTTAGAAAGTCAATTGACTTAAAAACAATTTTTTTTTTTTAACAAATTCGGTTTTATCCATACAAATGTCAAATAGAAATATGGGAATAAATAATGGAATATGATGTCGGGCAAATGTCCGCCTCTAGCATATCGGCAAACGTCCGCTCCTTTCAAAAAATTTTGGACCACTTTTTGGACCAATGCAGCGCCGAATCTATCTTTCAGAGTGTTAGTTGTTTGGGGTTTGTTTGCGTAAGCCCGGTCCTTCAAATGGCCACAGGGAAAGTAATCCAGCGGCGTTAAACATTGCCAAACCGAGAAATGACGCGACCGGGAAATTTCTGATGCAATAACTGAATCGTTTGGCTGACTGTGTGGCTTGTGGCGCCGTTCTGCTGAAACCAATGGTCAACATTAGCCAACTATGGCCACAAAAAATTGGTTATCATGGTTTGGTAGCGCAGAGGTTTCACGGTGATGGCGTTTCCTTGCTCTTTTTCAAAAAAATACGGGCCAATGGATGTAATTGCTTTTAGAGCACTGTTTGTGGATTTTGGGAGCCACATATGCGACAATTTTGTTTGTTTACATAGCCGCTTAATTGAAAATGGGTCTCATCACTTAAGACGATTTTGTCGAAAAATGCATTGGTTTCGTTCAGTTTTTCGAACAGGCAATTCACAAACGTTCGACGAAACAATGATTGGCTGGCTTTAATTCTTAAATGATTTGAACTTTATAAGCGTGAAGATGAAATTTTTATGCAAAATGTGGAGCAAAGTTCCTCTGATGATGCCGAATTATATCGAACTTCGATGAGTTGACGTTCCAGGTTCACTCTCAACACTTTGCTGTACTGCGACAACTACGAGCATATTGTCAGCAACAGTACCATGAGCCTCGAATTTAGCGATTAAATTACACAAAAAGCTGCTTGAAATTTACGAAGTGATACAGAAAAATTTCCACCATTGTGATGGTAAATTTTCACAATTAAAATTCTTTATTCAAGAGTGTAGCGTTTCACAGTTAAAATTTCCTAAATTTTGACTAAATAAGTGTCAAAGGTCGACAGCTCAGTTCTTGACATTTTATCATTTGACAGCCAATTTACTTCTTAACCTCAAATTTTTCCACCCCGTATATTAATTCCCATTACATACCATGAAAGAACAGTCAATGAGCTGCTCCCGATTCCATTTTTAGACTCACTGAAAGGGACCTACAGTTTAACGCCGGCTCCGAACGGCACATGCATTAGAGAAGTTCTCAATAGTAAGTAATATTCATAACCAGTTACGAGCTGTTGTTAACGCTGTTGAAAAAAATTTTTCTTTTTTCAAATTATCTGGCCTGGTATTGAACCGAGGACCTTATGGTTGATAGGCGGGTATCTTATCTACCATACCACAACGGCACACCCATATTGATTTAAGTCGGCCATATTCTTGATGGGTTTTATTTACGTGTCTAGAGATATCAGCTCTGGAGCCGCACTCTTGTCCAGTACGCTTACTAAATAGCAGAAACAGCCTACGTTTGTCCTTGTATGTAGAATTGTTGCCGATATTAATTTTCAAATCAGCTCTTGACCCAATTTCCGGGAGCATCGTCGATTTAGCCTGCATATCTGTGAAAGTGTGGCTGAGCAAACAGATATCGTTAGCGTAGTCCAACTCCTGACGTCTGCCTTGAAGTCTCCAACTAATTTCAGTCATTATTACATCGAAAAACAACAACAATTGATTTGATTTTGAACTTATTTTAGTGTAAAATGAAAAACTGACATAACAAATTACTTAAGTGATGCTATTAAAACATTTAAAAAATTTATTTTTTTCTATTTTTTTTTTTTTTTTCTTTATTAAAATAATCCGACTTTAAGTATTAAATTCCATTACAAACTTTATTTCCATTTTTTGTTTTCAAGGAAATAAACAAAATTGACTCAATGAGTGTAAGCGAGTGAGTGACTGACTGACTAAGTGACTCTGGGTAAGTGTATAACTGAATAAATGTCTGGCATATGGGTTTTGCCAGTTTTACAAACATCTCTCCTACATAAGTGGCCTTATGTTTTAATAGGATTTTTTTTATTTTATTTTTTATTATTTTTCTAATTTTAAATCCTTCTGTCTTTTTTTCTCCTATAAAATAAAATAAAAGTCTAATGCATTAAGAAAATAACAAAACAAAAAAAAAAAAAAATAAGCATAAGAGTTCAACACAAAAACTGGGTTAAACACGTACAAATCACATTATAATACTAAAGGTCTTTCTATTTAATTTTTTTTTTTCATTTTGCAGCCAACATCCTCTCAAAGCAGCACCAGCAAAAGCAACACAGCAACAGCAAGAAAAGATAAAAGCCAAGAAAGTAAAAAAAGCAAAACCGGATAAAAATAAAATAGAGCCTAAGAAATATAAGAAAAAGAATGCTTCCTTTTAACATACATTTACACATTGCAGTTTAAGCCTCACTGTGCACATACACTCCCATTCACACTCACGCACACACACACATACGTGTATTACATTTTATTAAAAAGTATGTGCACAAAATGCTTCAAGGTAAACATAAAAAATCACATGAATAAACAGTTAAAATGGAGCATAAATATACCAGAATATGCGTGTGCTTGGAGAGAGAGAGAGAGAGAAAGAGAGAGAAAGTGTGTAAGAGCGGGAGTAAAAGAAACAATAAAAAGCCTCTTTATTATTTACACAAGAATTAAAGATAAAAAAATACAACAACTACAACAGCAGAACCTGTTTAAATATTAAGGAAATTCCATAAAAAATCACACGCACACGCACACGCACACGCACACATAAGCCTGCCGATTATCTCAGGGACAGAGTCTTCTCGTACGACACGTCTGAAGGCAGAAAATCATATGCAGTTTCGGCAGGTGTACCGCAAGGCTCAGTCTTGGACTCTATACTCTGGAACATTATGTATGATGGTGTGCTAAGGCTCGAACTCACAAGGGGTGCGCAAATCATTGGCTTTGCAGATGATATTGCCTTGGTAATAAAAGGAAAACATCTCGACAAACTGGAAAGAACTGGCAATGATGCAGTTGCTGTGGTCAGAAGCTGGATTGTGAGCGCAGGTCTCAAACTTGCGGATCTTAAGATTGAAGTCTTACTGGTAAGCAGTAGAAAGAAAACGAAGTTTATCACTATAACAGTTGGTGACCAGCGAATAGCCTCTAGACAAGCGCTTAAATACTTGGGCATCATGTTCAACAACAGACTGACCTTTAGGGAGCATGTGCACCCACAGCTTGTGCACTTGTGCGAATAATGCCAAACATAGGCGGCAAAGACAGGAGAGAAAGCTGTGCTAAGATCGATTGCCTTATATGCGGCCCCCATATGGGCTGGGGCTATGCTTAGGAGAACATATAGAATGAGTATTGATTCCGCACAGTATCCACGGACGCGGCTTTTGTTATTGCGGGACTGATGACACTGCAGCTGGTGGCGTATGTTGAAAGAAAGCAGCATGTTGCGAAAAGATCACGGTCGGCAAACACGGGCCAACTGGAGGAAGGTGCTATGGAAAGGTGGCAACATAATTGGAATACCTCCTTGAAGGGCAGATGGACCCACACGCTCATACCGAATGTGGCTGATTGGGTAGGAAAGAGACACGGGCAGGAAAATTTTTACTGACTGCCCGCGGTATAAGGATCAAAGGCGTTCCCTCGAAACGGCAATTCGATCCCAGATTTTGCCAGACAACATTGAGACTTAGTATGCGTTTTCGCAAAGGGAATCTTAGTGCGTCAGAGATTAGCCAGGAGGGCAAGATCTGCGGAAAGGGGAAACAGTATTCGCTGAATCACCACCACACCCCTGAAGTAATACTTGATAGTGGTCCCGGAGGAGGAAATGGATGGAAGCGTTACGAATATGGATGGGGTTTAGTACGTAGGCGCACGACAAGCCAGATAGTAAGTCTGGTCGCGAATCGTGCCTTAATGGCCATACAAACAATAGAGTAAATAAAACAAGAGCGTATACTCATTTTAAATTCTAGGAAATTTTAAATGAAATCTTTACAAGTTTATCAGACAGCAACAACAATACAACAGCATTACAATTTACATACTTATTGGTTTGAATAAATAAAAATGTTAACTGTCATCTATTTCCTGTTTATCATTCACAAATATTTTTCTCTTTTAATGGACTCCCTACAAAACTAAAACAACAATGAGGGACGCAAAATGAAAAAAAGGAAATTTTTATTATTTCTTGTCCATCATTTTTGACGTTCATTTATTCGTTTCTAAATAGCAAACAAACACATGTAAGCCAATATACAAAACAGTAGCAGTGACAACAACAATAAAACAATGATTTGTTTATTTTATTGCTTCATTTTCTATTCTAATTTGGTTGTTGTTGCTGTTGTTTCTGTTTTTGCTCTCCCAAATGATAAATTCTTTTAAAATGTCATCTGTAGATTTTGTTGTAATCGTTGTTATCATGTCAGTTTAAGGAATATTGGTGAAGGGTAAAATTAGTTTCGTTAAAGTAAACAAGTAAATGTTAAATTATTTATTATATGAAAATGAGGCTTAAGAAGAGAAGCATTAGAAGAAGTGTTCACGGTCCCAAAATATAAAATCTTTGAAAATACGATAATACAATAAATACGTTGACAGGATGGTAGTGAACATACTGTTTGTCTTCTACTGACCTTATATGCTTTTGCCACTTCATTATCAGTCATTTTAAAATGTCTTAAGTATTGCACTCTTTTTAGGTCGTCACGTATTGAAAAATTAAAATTTGCTTAACGATCATCAGTGAGATTTATATAGAAGATGCTCCACCTTTGAGCTGCTGGCCATACTCTTAAGTTATTTTAAGTCTAGAATAAGAATTTTTTTTTTAAAGTTTAACGGTTTTATAAAGTAAAGACTATTAAACTTGCGAAGGCAAAAGGGACATTTACTAGCCTTCGAAATGTATGGCGATGCCGGCAACTATTACCTGCAACCAAAATTCGAATATTTGATGCGAATGTAAAATCTGTACTCCTTTATGAAAGTGAACGAACAAACTACAAGCTTTCATCAACCGATGGCTAAGAAATATTCTGTATAGTTGGTGGCCCCACAACCGTATTTCCAACTCGGAGCTTCACAGAAAATGCATTCCACTGGAGATAAGATTGCCAAAATCGCACTGGATTGGGCACACATTGCGGAAGCCGACGGACAAGCCCTCGACTAGAATCTGCATGGAAAGCGTAGCCGCGGTCGACCGAGAGGTACATGGTGGAGAAGCCTATTAAACGAGATAAAGTCTGTTGATGAGGAACTTAGCTGGACGCAGATCAAAGGTCTAGCTTAAGACCGTAGTAAATTTAAGAAATTTTTTACGGTGCTAGGCATCAATAGAGAGCAGAATACACCAAA
Source organism: Wohlfahrtia magnifica (assembly GCA_023159175.1). NCBI lineage: Eukaryota > Metazoa > Arthropoda > Insecta > Diptera > Sarcophagidae > Wohlfahrtia > Wohlfahrtia magnifica. Next base: position 1,527,230 of record JAKWBJ010000040.1, on the reverse strand, counting down.
TCCGAAAAAATATTTGGGTTTTTCTTACTCATTTCCCATTACAACGTCGCACTTTGTGCAAATTATGTACCGTTTGCATTAAGAAATTCAAAATAATTTGGAGAAATACTTTCGAGTGATATTGGTGAGGTCACTCAGTTCCTACACAGATTTCGTGCAAAAGTCGCAGAAACACAAATATAAGTATAATGCTGATGGAAGCGGTCTACTTTACCGCTGCCTGCCAGATAGTACATTTGTCGCTACTTGTGAAAAACAGGACCAAGGATTTAAAATTCAAAAAGAACACATTTCGATTTTATTAACCGCAAATTCTGATGGCTCACATAAATTAAAACCATTGGTTATTGGAAAAGCTAAAAAGCCATGACTTTTAGAAAAATGCGTGGATGACTTCCCGGATATTTAATGATTGATTTCACAAAATATTTATCAAAGAAGTACGTTTAACATTTTTGTTCTGCAAGTTATTCGCTTTTCTGAAGACATTAAGTCAGTGGTTTAACGTGAGTACCTGCCCTAGGACGTTACCTCACGGTGCCAAAGCACGAGTGAATACAATGCGTCCACCAACGCCCCCACCTATGATTAGAATCACCAGTGAGTACCAAATAAAAGCCATGTTATTTGGACATGACCTCACACCTTGGTGAGGTGCCGGAGACTATCTAAGCTCCTACCGATCTATGGGTCACGGCACCCGGTTAAAAATGTAACTCCACACCGAGCCAGCATAGCTCTCCCCGCGACTTGGGTTTAAACCACAGCCACCACATTGCTCCCACAAAGGGGGCCTCACCATAGTCGGGCAGAAACCGAAATTCCTGGGGCTCCCGACACCCGTGGCACCAGAATTAAGCCTCCGGTCAGGCCTCGTAGCATAAATGCTACTGCCAGTGTAAGTCCCAAACAACTTCGGACTGGTGACCAAGATGGTGAATACAACAAACAAGAAACACTCAAACAACACAACAATAAACGGAGCCACCCTCACGGGAGAACTCAAAGTGACATCGTGCGCCACGGACACAATACACAAAAACAAGAACACAACCAGCCAAAAGCAGACCAGTACAACAACACAACACCCAAAAACTGCAGCCACAAATCAAGCCGCAAACAGCAGGCCGGGAAACAGCAAGCAGCCTAACACACCAATCGTCAACACCCCAGCGGGATGCCAAGCTAGGATAAAGGCTAGCCAGGAGACCGCTAAGATGGTGTGCAGGTTCAACCTCCGTCCTTCTACGCCTTAATACCTCAAGGGCAAAAACGCCCAGTCTACCATAAGTACGATCGTCCAACAATACCCTACTGAAATCCCACACCACCCCAGTATGAGTAATACCCATACTATCTAAATCCCTAACGTCATCATAGTCAGGGCACGAAGTCAGTACATGCCTCCAGTCCTCAATTCCCCTCTCACACCGACAGTCAACTGATTCAGTCTGGCCAATTCGATGCAAAAATGCATTGAAAGAGCCATGTCCCGTCAGTATGAACCCCAGACTCAAGCCAAAGTCAGGGTGTTTCCGTACGAACGTAACGTCCGAAATAAATCCATAAGTCACCCTTCCCTTGTCGCTGTTCGTCCATCTCGTCTGCCACCTATCTACGAGGCACCCCTGCAGAAGGGCCTTACACCCATCTCTCCCATTCTCGAGCTCCGAAACAGAAAGCCAATAGTTCGTCCCAAGTGGCAGTCCACTCTTGATCCTGAAAGCAATGCTACGACGCACCACTTCCAAGTTAAGACAGTGTGAAGACAGTGTTTTGACCCCAAAAGCTCTTCTGCTTATAAATAACTGTTCCCCTAATGCACCAATTGATAAACTTTTTACACATTTATTGCCGCCAAATGTAACAGCAGGAGTTCAGCCTATTAAAATGACAAAACTCAGTTACAGAAGTAAGTTGTTATCTCATTTCATTGGTGATGGTGGTGATAATTGACAAGCTTTCAAAACGGCATTCAATCCGAGATGCAATAATATTATTGAAACAGTCATGGGATGAGATACAACCGACAGTGTTAGAAAATTTTCGATACAAATAATTAAATTGGGAATCAGGCGATTACGATAGCGATGATGATTTGCCACTAGAACAATGGAATCAACGAAATTAGGATTGCAATGAAGTCCTTCAACTAAATCTTGATCTTTTGAATGAAATTATGCCAAACAATTCCGTCACTCTAAATGAAATCGAGAAATGGAATGAAGATCTGCTTACTGAAGGATCTGATGCAGAAAATAGCAATGAGGAGGCTTCAGACATCAGCTATGTCGATATTGTCAACATAACACCAGCTATTCCTCATTTAAAACTCCTTGTAGGCATCAATAATGTTATAAAATGCTGCAAAGCCAGTGATATTTTTGCCAGTAAACACATGTTTAACCTTTTGGACGTCCGTAACGATATCCGGTTTGAACAAATCAAAAAAAAAACAAACAAGTATTACTGATTTTAATTATTTTTATACACAAGTGTAGGGTGCTTACTCAACCCTTTTGTTTTAATGCTAATTTATATCAACAAACTAATTTTATGTTCTTTAACGCAGCAAGGCAGACTATAGCAAGAGATTTTCAAAAAATTAAGAAAATAATTAACAGTACCTGCGGTTATCTCTAGCTTACGCATATTGCTTAATAAAGGGTCCGCCATTTAACGTTTTTTTTTTTCAACTATTTCGTGAATGGCAACACTTAGCTCATATCTGATTTGACAGATAATTAGTTTTATCCTTCAGCTGAACCAATATGGTTATGTAGACGCTTGAACAACGCTGGAAAATATTGCGATATTACTTTGAAAATCATGGTAATGTTGCAGATGAAGCTCATTTTGATCTTGGCGGGTATGTAGACAAGCAAAATTGTCGCATTTGGGACACAGAAAACCCGCACGTTTGCATTGAAAAGACGAGTCACTGTTTGATGCGGCTTTTGGTATAGAGGCATAATTGGGTCATTTTTCTTCCAAAATGAGCAAGGAGTGGCCGTTACAGTCAATGGCGATCGTTATCGGGCCATGTTGAACGAATTTTTGTTCACGAAAATTGAAGAGGAGGATATTAGCAACATTTGGTTTCAACAGGACGGCGCTAAGTGCCACACAGTCGTAGCTACACTCGTTGTTTTGTGCCCTGTTTTTGAAGATCGCCTTATCAGCCGCAGAGCTGATGTCGTTTGGCCACCTCGGAACTGTGATTTGACACCGTTGGACTATTAATTGTGGGGTGCCGTCAAAGATAAGTGTTACGCCAACAAGCCAGAGACAATTGACGCTTTAAAGGACAATATTCGTAAAGCCATTAGTGAAATACAGCTGCACACAATCGATAATGTGCTTAAAAATTGGACCGATCGTGTAGGCTACTGCATGGCCAGCCGAGGCAGCCATTTGAATGAAATTATTTTCCATTATTAACCGGAAGGATTGTACTTTGAAATAAAAAAAAGAAATTTGAGAAAATACTCAATAGTTTTTTCTATAGCATTTCCAAAATTTATTTGGCGGACCCTATATAAACGTATGTACTCCTATATATCTGCTAAGTGAGTATGCATGGTAAACAAAAAACCAGTATTTTTATGACTTATTTTGCTTAAGAACAATGTAAGTAAATTTAAAAATAATTACAACAACAACATTACTATATGGGTAAGCTCTGATATACTGCGTGTTACACTAGCAATGAAATTTCAAATAATAAAAGTAATAATAATTGAAAGATATAGAAAATAATATATGTACGAGTACATATGAAAATTATGAAAATAAAATATTTAAATTCAAGTTGTTCACCAACAAACAGTTTCGGAGTTAACCACAACTTAGCTGCGAAAAAATATTATTATTTTATTATTATTATTTTTTTTAGTCATAAAAAAATTTTAGAATAAATTATAGGTTTAATATTGAGAATAAAATAGGCTATAAGTCATGAAAATCGGTCGGCTATTGCTGATTTTATTCACAATTATATGCAAATTTTCTTGCGAAATTAGTGGACATTTTTTTTCTAGCAAATTTAGCGACACATTTTTTTCTTGCAAAATAAGTGGAATTTTCTTTTCCTTTTATGTCCAAAAAGTTATAAAAAACTTTTGGAATATAAATTTTACATTTAAGCATTTTAATGCAAGTCAGGTGTAGTTTTAGACAATTTTATGAAAAAAATCAAATTAAAAAAATTAAATTTTCTTTTCTTTGAGAAAACTCGTCTAGTTTTACTTTCTTTTTTTCGCACCACGTTTACTCTTATTGATAACTCACATCCCCAGAGACGCTATACGGTGCATACAGAACAAGCTATTGCTGCTGTAGAGCGTAGCATTGAGAAAGACCCGAATGACTCCATCCATCGTGCAAGAATTGAAGCCAAGCGATCATCAAGTAAGGCGTAGATTCGTCGAATGGGCCCAAAACGAGACTACCGTTGTTCCCGATTTTCATAAGCGAATTTTGTTTAGCGATGAAACGCACTTCTGGTTGAATGGCTACGTCAACAAACAAAACTGCCGCATTTGGAGTGAAGATAATTCTCAAGTGTATGTGGAAATACCGTTACATCCAGAAAAACTGACTGTTTGGTGCACTTTATGGGCTGGTGAAATCATTGGTCCATACTTTTTCAAAAACGATGGTGGCGAGAATGTTACAGCCAATGGTTATTACTAACTTTTTCATTCCTGAATTGAATAACCATGATGTCCAGGTGATGCGGTTTCAACAAGACGGCGCAACATGTCACACAGCTCGTGCCACAATAGATTTATTGAAAGACACGTTTAGTGACCACCTAATTTCACTTTTTGGACCTGTGAATTGGTCTCCAAAATCTTGTAATTTAACACCGCTAGACTACTTTCTGCGGGGCTATGTTAAGTCATTGGTCTATGCGGTAAAGCCACAAACGCTTGACCATTTGGAAGACAACATTCGCCCTGTTATTGCCGATATACGGCCACAAATGTTGGAAAAAGTCATCGAAAATTGTACGTCCAGATTGGACTACATCCGCGCCAGCCGTGGCGGTCATATGCCAGAAATCATATTTAAAATTTAATGCCACAAGATTATCTTTGTGTTCTGTCTCCTACTCTATTTCTAATATTTCTTAACGACTTTCTACTTCTCACTTCTAATCCTATCTACTCTTTAGCGGATGACAGCAACATTTGTCACTCATAGCCTTTTGGAGGTTGTGGTAAGAAAGATGAATATGAACGTCACACTCACAAGTGACCTGGTGAAGGTCTCCGAGTGGGGTCGTGCGAACAGGGTCGATTTTAATGCACGTAAGACTCAATGTTGTTTTTTAACACACAGGCGTGGTGGTGTGCTGTCATCTGTGTCAATGTGTAATGCGGATATTGAGGAATCAGATGCTCTGGATGTTCTGGGCATGAGAATTCACTGTGACGTTCGTTGGAATGATCACATATTTCAAATGTCGAAAGAAGCATTCAAGTGCCTTGGTGCAAGAAATACTTCACTCCATCTGATCTCCTTAATATTTACAAGACCTATATTCGACCCAAAATGGAATACAACTCTCATGTATGGGCCGGTGCTTCAAAGTCTATTTTGGAGCTTCTCGACCGCGTACAGGAGAGGGCGAAGATGCTCATAAATGACGATAAGGTAGCCAACTCTATCGATTCATTGGAGCTTCGTCGCAATGTGGCGTGTGTTTCATTGTTCTATCGGTACTATAACGGAATGTGTTCTAACGAAATTAAGGAATTAATTCCAAAAAATCATATATTTTTACGTAGTACTCGTATTTCTCGTAGAGCGCATCGCTTTGTAGTTGATTGTCCAGCAAATCGCACAACGCATTATAGGGAGAGTTCGTTCTTTGGTCGCACTGTTCGGTTGCGGAATAATCTTCCAGCGAAAGTATTTCCTGCCACTTACGACATGAGTAAATTTAAATCTAACGTCCATAAACACTACTCCCTCTGTCCTCCTTCCAATAACCTATTTCCAGCACAATGCACTGCATGAGTAGGAGCCATTCCCTGGGTGCTGCTCTTATATAAAAAAAATCATGTCAATCGAATAATCTATCGTTGTTTTATTGCAACTTAAAGTTCTATACCTCTATTAAAAACACCCACTATAACTCAAGTTTAAAAAACAGTAAATGCGTTCAAAACTTCTTTATCATTTGAAAGTGATAAATTCTGCATCCAGCGAATTTGCTTGTTCTCTTGCCTCACAAATTGTTTACAATGGTCCTGGTCCTTGTGGTAGCAAATTATTTTATGCTTTATTTCTATTTCTTTTTTCTTCCTTTCTTGTAAAATATTGTTTGTCTTAAGAAGGAAAGAAAAAAACAATATTTTCATCTCAATTTTGGGTTTATTTTATTGTGAATGTATTTGTGTGTAATTCATTTTGACAAGCATGAGATGTTTATGTTTTCATATCTCATAACTTACAGCATCGCTCCCGCTCTCTCGTATGTGTGTCTTTTTTTTTTCTATGTATGTAAGTATATCCTATTTGTTTTGTTAGTCCAAGAAAAAAAAAAAGAGACAAGACAAACACATTATCAGTTTATCAATGAATGGTCGTATAATGAGTGTGTGTGTATGTGTGTGTGTAGGAGTATAGGAGTTTTGACAGATTTTCTTTCTTTCTTGTATTTTAGTTCTCCTTTAACAAGCAGTAGAAAAACAGCATTTCATTTATATCCTGCTTCTTCTTCTTCTCTGTCATTCGTTTTTTTGTTGTTTTGTTTTGTTTCGTTTGTCATAAATTTTCAAAATGATATAAAAAAAAAAAACAACAACTTAAATAAGCTTTTTTGTCTTGTTGTACAAGCACAAAAATCTCAAGTTTTTATCCTTTCCAGCTACAGCTTGTCTCTCTTGTTAGTTTTGTTTTCTTTCAATATGTGTACGCTAGAGTGCATGTGTGTGTGTGTGTGTGTGTGTATGTGTCTTCTTTAAAATATCATTTTTCATGTTCTTGCCTTAGTTGGTTAGTTGGTCCGTCTCTCTAACGTTTGTTTGGTCTGTATTTCTTGTTTATTATTTCATTGGCAAATTCTCCCATTCAGCTTTAGTTTTTTCTCTCTTATTTTTGTTGTTGCCTTCACTTTCAAGTTGTTTATCTTTTTCTTGAAATTCAGTTTTTAAGATTTTCCTCAAGATGTTAAAAAAAAAAATTACAAAAATAAATATAAAAGAAGAAGAAAAATATGAATTCAAATTAAAAAAAAAACCAACAAAAAACGCAGGAATAATGAAACTGCTGACATTGAATAAAAAGCATTGTTGTCTGTCTTTATTGCATTTTTTCTTCTTCTTCTTCTTCTTTTTTTTCTTTGGATTTTACAATCTTATAAACCAAATATGTACATACATATGAAACGAACGGTAGAGCCATGCAAAGAATCAAGCAGTAGAGAGGGGGGGAATATAAAAAATTCAATTTTTATTGTTGATTGTGTGGTGCTGTAATTGGATTTATAGTCGTACATTTACGTTGCATGCAACAACAGTTTTTTCTTCTCTCTTCCTTAACTTCTTTTTCGTTTTCTCGTTTTTGTTGATGTCAAAACATAAAATTTGACTTTAATAGACATACAGGCTAATTGTGCTTGAATTTAAAGTGAAACGATAATGATCGTTAGGAAATGCAATTTTTTTTTTTTTTTTTCTTTAAATCTTTTGCAATAATTTTACATGAAACGCCCAAGACGTAGAAGAGGCAAATGTCAAAGAAAACTTTATTTCTTTTCTAATTCAAGGACGAAAACATTGTTAAGAAATATTAAAATTAAAAAAGAATTTCTGTAATGAATATGGAGATTAAGTGTTTTTCTTAATTTCCGAAATTTCTGAAATTTGTTGTTAATACAGTATTGTGCAAAACAAAAGCAACAAATCCTTTAAAAACCAATAATGGCTTTTATTTCTGAAAGTAAACAGAGCAGTTTTCAGTTTGTGTACGACCCAATCTGTGTGTGCTTTTGCGAAACTTAAGTTGCAATATACGGCAATCGTGTGACGGCAATATGCGTCAATAGTCAATTATGCGCCAATATTTATTGTGTTCTTGTGCGACAATCGAAGTATACAGTACGTACGTAAATTAAATTGGATTAATTTTAATATTCTGCAGCAATAAAGAGCAATACAAAGTGTGTAATATTGGTGCATTTGAGACAATCATGTGATCCGAGCTTTAGTCTTAAAAAGGAAAAAAATTGGTCTGTGCAGAAGCAAAAAACAGTTTTGTTTAGTGACGAGTCAAAATCCAATTTAATAACGAGTTTAGTGAGAAGTTGTATAGAAGTATACCTACGAGTAGTAGAAGGCTTAAACCACGCAATTGCAAAAAAATAATTTTAAGCTGGGAAAGGCAACGTAATGGTACGGACTTGCTTTTCAGCAAATGGAGTAGTATATCCCAACAAAATTGATGGCATAATGGCTCAATTTCTTGCACAAAAACATTTTAGAAACGAAAACTGATTCCATAGGCTGAGAGGAATATGCCAATTCGATGGGTGTTTCAACGCGATAATGGCCCGAAACACACTTCGAGTTTAGTCAGAGAGTTAATTGAAGTGAACAGGGTTTTTATAGTAATAAAAGGTAACAACTCAGGAAAGCGATTCAAAAATTAAAACAAACTCTTTTAAAATATAGATAGAAAGTGAATGGAAACCTACATATCTCGGAATCCGTACTAAATAGCCTTATTGATTCCAAGCCGCGCAGATGTGGCGAAGTTATAAAAAATAAGGACTTATCGACGGTGTTTTGCACACCTTTATTTGAAGATTTCGATTGCTGTTGTTGATTTTTGAAAAAGCGTTGAGCTAAATTAATATATTTTTTAGTGTAAATTTAAACATATTACAGACAAAACTTTTTTTCATAAATGAAATACTTTCAGAAATAAACGGATTTGTTGCTTTGTTATGCATGACACTGTAGATGCTTAGAAACTTAATTTGTCGTATATCGATACCAAAATTTTATTTAATTATAGTTTGTGCCCGGAAACTAAACAAAAAAAAAACTTATGCAGTGCGTTCACACGAAATATATAATTACCCATGAGACATTTTAAAGACGAATCATCAACATTGTAAATACATAATTCAATTTCATTTACCCTGTATACTACTATAAAATCAGTCTAATCTCTAATTCAGGTGTTTGTCTATCCTTTCTTTAATTTCTAAAACACAAATTAAAGGCAAATAACAAAAAAAATTAATAAAAACAACAAGAAAAAATAAGAACAATCGAAACGAATACCAATAATGCCATGTGAACACACTAATTCGTATAAGTAATTCAAAGTCTCTTCTGAACGCGATATTAGCATCTTCTGAGCCTATGCCATTCTGGACGAAGGTGCTGGTTCTGTTCGTACTCGTAATTGTAATATTTTTAAACCACCTATTTTCGCTTAGAATTATGCCTCGTACACATTAAGCATTTTTTTGTTGTCATTTGGTGGAGACATCTTTGAATTGTAGGCAATATTTACATTGCCGTTCACACTATATTTGCAATTTTATTGTACGAATGTGACAATACAGTGTATCATTCCTAAATGCCAGCAATGTGGCAAAACTGTTTACACTGAAGAAAAATTTTTGAAATAAGTTTTTTCATTTCGTTAACTTTGCTGTAAGTGGCTTAAAATAATTTATGATTTAAAAGCGGATTATTTAGACCTATAAAAGATATATACTCTAAATGAGCCGCGAAAGCTGTTCCCCTTGGCTGTAATTTCTGATTTCAGGAGTCCACTTTGCTCAGAAATATCTGCCCATGCAGTTTCTTTTACATTTCTGGTCATATACATTGGAGACTGAAAATTCCAAACGGCCTCAGGCGATTCTACCAACTCAATCGATTTTTTTATTATTTCATGAGTTCACCACTATTGAATATTTCTCACACGCTTTTGCGCGTGTGAACAATATTGAACATACCTTATGAATACGGTGTCCCAAAGTTAACGCAAGAATATAATATGCTGCCATTTTTGCAGTAAATTGTTGGCAATCCTGCAAAAACAGCAATTTGACAGCTGAGAGTTTAGGGTTAGTAAAAGTGATCATGAACAGCAAGAGAGTCCCTATAATAGATTATTGAACATCAGCAAGTGGATGCTCATTTTACGAACAATGCTATCCTAAGCTATGAAATACATTTTTATTTGATTGAATTGGATGCTACTGATGTGACCAATAGATGGCTTTAAAAAGACGTGACGCACTAGATGGTGTGATTTTAACGCCCTTAAATCTGTTATGGATTTTTGTAAAGTCAAAGGTTTCCATCTATATGCCTTGAACTAACCACGTATACAACAGGAAATTAAACGCTGCATTCATGAAATTTTGCTTAAATTATGGAGAGATTACGGAAAGTTTTGACAGGAGAGTCTGACTGAGAGTCAGCAAAGCCGTGGAGGTCATTTGTCCAATGTGTTGTTTCATAAATAACCCTGTCATACGTACTCTATGATTCAATGAAAAAATATCAAAATATCAACAAAACTATTTAAATAAAATGCAATACGTTGTCGACTAATTAAGCACAGAATAATATGCCATATAAATCAGAAACAAACGTAGCTTTGTGATTAATATCGATTCATGATTACGGCTATCTTTTATCTACAAACATAGTAAGAAACCTTGCTTAATCAAGGATTATGTTACATGGTCTGGCAATACTCTAGCTTTGTTCCATATGATTGTGTGTAGTGGTAAAAATCTTTGCTAAGTAGTGGCGGTGATCCCTACTTAGCACTGTAATACTTTCCCAGTAGGTGGCGTTTTCTCCTGATCATTCGTCTGATGTTTGTCATCATAGCTGGAGAGAAGCTAAAATAAATATAAAAATTTAGTTTTGGTTTCCATCCTAAAAGGCCCCCCATACTTCTGGCGATGATGACAAACATCAGAAAAACACGCCACCTGATAGGAAAAAATTACAATGCTAAAGTAAAGATCACCACCAATCAGCAAGGATCTTCACCACTACGCAAAATCGTATGGTGGAAGCTACAGTGGATTAATTATCCACTCGGCTTGAAAGATCAAATTGATTAAAGAAACTGCAACAAAGCAACTGATGTTTTGTGGAAAACCAATATGCTCCCTAGAGGAGTGACGGATAACAAAAAAATAAAATTAAAACCAACAAAACCAAAAAAAGGACATTAAAAAACCCAATAAAACCCGATAGTTTGTTTTTTTTTTAGGTCCGGGTTTTTGCCAGCCATGAAATGATATTGAACGATTACAGAATGCAACGATTTGAGGTGACTTTTATACTTGACTATTAGTGGCACCAAAAGTGTTCTTGTGACTAAATGGATCCATTACAACAAACTAGGGATCAAATGCCTATGAAAACAATGGATTTCTTTCGACGAAGTGGCCTTAAGGAGGCTAAGATCATGGCATCAGTTTTTTTGGAACGTATGTAGAATTAGTCACGTCGAAAGTGGCTTGAAAGTGGCAATTCAATGCAAATATTATTAAGAGTTTCTGAACATAGCTTTTGATTCGAAACAAAACTGACTTCGTCTAGCAACGACTGGGGCGCACTTATGTATTCACTATAACAAAAAATCCTTGAACTAGAAAATCTACCCCATCTAACGTACTTTCCAGTTGCAGTCCTTTACGATTATTTCTGATCTCAAATTTAAAGAAATGGCTGGGAGATAAGAGCCAGACGAAAGGGGTATTCATTGGAAAACTAGGCTTTGAGTACCTTGAAAAATATTCATATTTGAAGGGAATAAAAATGCTAAGAAAACTCTGGGCAATATTAACCGACTTTAAAGGAGACGATGTTGAGAAATTGCTTTTTAAGAAACCCTGACCTATTGCTAAATAGACAAAAATGGGAAATCAATTTGGCATAATCGCTTTTCACATAAACATTATATCGTCACTTAAAATCCAAAAGGTCGTTAGTGACAAAAAATTGAAAATCTATTTTTTGATTAATTACATCATAATCAATCAAAACATCATGTTTGAATTTTTTGACGCTTATGCCCTTTTGGATTTTAGGTGACGATATGTGTATATATAGCTCAAGACAAACTAATTTGTTTACAATTTAAAAATTTTGAAACAATTCAAAAAGAAAAAAAAAATTAAACGAAAGAAATTTTTCTTTAACTCACCTAAGGTCTTAGTCCATTGTGCTGTAGGCCTCCAATCGGGATAATGTTTGGGAAATAATTCCCTAGTCCAGTACGTGTGCAACACCACCTTGTAAACAGCCAAACGATCGAGAGTGCAATCACTTATGGGTGCCGGTTGGGTGGCTTCTGATGTGGTCGTTGTAGCTGTTACCGATGATACTGAAGAGGATGATATAGATGAAGCTCTTCTACTGTTTGCACTTAAATTTGTATTCGAACTGGTATAGTACAAATTACGATTGGTCGAGCCAAGCTTTGTAGGTCCTTGTCTGTTTGTTTGGGCTTGATATATGGTGGTCGATTGATTCGAAGGTAATTGATTTTCAATAGTATACGAGTAAATGGAAGGACTGGATATAAAACCCGAAGAGCTATAAAATGAAGCAGAATCACCCACTAAAGGCGTGGGCATAGATGAGGGCAGAAAAAATAGCAGAATATATGTTAAAATCAAATGAAAATACATTTTTGCAGGTGGTTTCTTCATAACAATTTCGTGTTAAAAGCTAAAAAGGCGGGCGTGGTACAAAAAGAAAAAATAAAAAAGTAAGGAACTGCGAAAAAGTATCCTTTTATAACTCGTGTTTTAGTATTTTCCGGCTTTTTTAATTTTACAGCTGCTGCTTTGTTTGGCAAATATTTTCTTCACTTTTTTTTATTTATTTTTCGCTTGCTTTTCTTTATTTCTTTGCTGTTTTTTGTTATTTTATTAGACGCGTTTCACAACATTTTACTCTAAATGTCACTTTTCTGTCTTTTCGCGCAATAAAATTTTAATGCCACCAATTTCCCCACGCACAAGGGGGAACGATAGCAGTTTTATGGACCAAAAAAACAAAATAACGTTATAAAACGTATGTGCCTGTGTGTGTTTTAAACTTTATGGAAAGGTTGTAACGTAAAACGTAGTGTACACACACACACACTAACACTGTTTAATAAAATACAATTTTTAAATATAAACTAAATAACGAATTTTTTAAAGGAAAAAATTTATTTTTATTTTTCGTTTCGCCGTTTTTCCTCAGAATTTATTTTTTATCTTTTATTTGCTTTTCTTCGAGTCGTTTTTATTCACATCTATTTCCGTTTAGGCCGTCCGCACCCGTGGATGTTTCGTTTGATACTGAAAATTGTGTTGATTTTGAAAATTTCATTTGCTTGTTGCCTGAACATAAACTAACGGCAATTTCGAATATTATTTATGCTGTCTCAGTCTCTCTCACTACTCTACTTAAACTTACTCTCTGTGTGCATTAATAAATTTCCCATTGCTTTAGAAGGGAAATTTTGTAAAGTTATTTTTATGTGTTGAGAGAGAGAGGATAATATTTATGTGTGTTTATGTGTTGTTGTTTATGCATTTTGTATCAATTTCAGTATGTCTGTGTGTGTTTGTGTGTGTTTAAATGCATGTTTACATGTGCATACACAGTCAGCCGCCTGTTGCCTTATTTTTATTTTGTTATAAGTAAAAAAAAAACAGCAACAACAACATAAAGAAAGAAGGGTAATTACATTGTGAATATTTAATTTAATATTTTACAAACTGTCTTCATTACCTTGCGATTAGTCAGCTCTTCTTTTTTTTAGTTTTTGTGTGTTAATTTGCTCTCTCCTTTTATGAATAAGAAAATAAACAAAACAAAACAAAATGAAATAAAATATTTAAGATTCAAGTCTTTTTATTTGTTTTCATTTTGAAATACATATTTGGGTTAAAATTGTATACCAACTAAACAAATGAAGTCTATTTCTTTGAAGTTTTTTAAAAGAGATCTTGTGAGTTATGAAAAAGGATTTGCTTGGCATTACTAGAACAAGCATTTAGGTGAGACACATTGAATTTTTATAAATCGTTTCAATTAACGTCTGCTAAGTCTGAAAAATTAAAGAACAATATTTCGAAATTAAATTTTTTTTGCTTTATAAACTCATTCGTCTAAATAATTGCTTTCATTTCTATTGCCATTCAACGTTTAACAATAAGAACAATTACCGATTAAATGATTTTCAATGGTTTCCAACGAAATACAATTACAATTCAATTACAAATAAGGTGTCTTCCATCATTGACTACGACACCCACTATTAAAAACACTTACTGGCTTACACATATGTAAGTATGTATGTCTGAATGCTCACTATACAACATGCACATTAACAACACGAAAGCTTAATTAAAAGAGAAAGTTAAAGAGAGTGAGAGATGAAGTACACACTTATAACAGTATTAAACAAACTAACGCACATAAATACAAATACATATTTATGTCTACATGTAAACATAATTGATTACCAATACACTTATACATTTAGACATACAAGCATATGTTTATTAAATGAACTGAACAAACAAAGAAAAAACTATGCAATAATTCAATAAGTCATTCACTTAAATGGTTGGTTCAATAATAATAAGTCAGTGAGTAACTCTTCTCCTTTAAAGACAAACAACAAATACACGGCATTATAACTCTCATGCCAACACTTGCTCGTTACTTGTTTGTTCGTGCATTCATTCATTCGTTCATTCATTCATTTATGCTTTTGTCCAGCTGTCTTACTCAAGTGTTTAGAGTAATTTTGTTTAGAAAAGAATGACATACATACACACATAACAATTGAATGTATGAATTTGTATAAGAATTTTTAATTGTAAATAAACATTACGCAAACAAGGAAACAAATTCTATTTTATCGAAGTGCTACAATTACTATTTTAATCAATTATAATAAAATGTAGAAATTACATCATTGTTATCAAGTATGTATGTATGTACATTGTAAAATATATAAAAGTTTTTAGAATAAATATTTAATTAATACTAAAATATTTCAAAATATTTGTTTTAAAATCATAAAAAACAAACTATTGACTGACATGTTCATTTTAATTTCAACACACACACACTTATATGTACATAAATAAATACTAACATTGTTATACCATAACTATGGGACTAGAGTAGCCAGATTTTGAATTTCTAAAATCAGTACACCTGGGAAAACAATTCAATACAATTAAAAGCAAAACATATTTCTTACAAAAACCTAGCCATGTACTTACTTATCTTACTTAAGTATTAATTAAATAGCCAACAAAATATTCAAAACAGAAGAAAAACTAATAGCCATAGTTATAGAATTTGAAAGTAAATTGATTTTCAATATATGAACTTACACACACACACGTACACACACTGGGTGAACCGCAAATCATTGGCTTCGCAGATGATATTGCCTTGGTAATAAAGGGAAAACATCTCGATGAACTTGAAAGGAATTTGCTATGATGCAGTTGCTGTGGTCAGAAGCTGGATTGTGAGCGCAGGTCACAAACTAGCGGATCACAAGACTACCTACTGGTAAGCAGTAGAAAGAAAATGGAGTTAATCACTATAACATTAGGTGACCACAAATAGCCTCTAGACAAGCAATTAAATACTTGGGGATCATGATCGGCAACAGACTCACCTTTAGGGACCACCTGAAGAATGTCTGTGGGAAATGTGCACTCAAAGCTTGTGCACTTGCGCGAATAATGCCAAACATAGGCGGCCCAAGACAGGAGAGGAAGCTATTGCTTACTAGTGAGGTAAGATCGATTGCCTTATATGCGGCCCTCATATGGGCTGGGGTTATGGTTAGCAGAACATATAGAATGTGTATTGATGTGCGCTCGCGATATCCACAGACGCGGCTTTTGTTATTGCGAGACTAATGCCGACTAATGCCGCGTATGTTGAAAGAAAGAAGCATATTGCGAAAAGATCAGGGTCAACAAACATCGGCCAACTGGAGGAAGGTGTTATGGAAGGGTGGCAACGTGATTGGAATACCTCCTTGAAGGGCAGATGGACCCACACGCTCATACCGAATGTGGCTTATTGGGTACAAAGGAGACACGGGCAGGTAAATTTTCACCTGACTCAGTTGTTGAGCGGTCATGGATGCTTAAGGTAAGCCCTACCCTTTTAAATATAGGCACGGTGACGATGATTTGTGCCCGGATTGTCCGAATGTGACCGAAACCGCGAGTTATGTTATTTTTGACTGCCCGCGGTATGAGAATCAGAGGCGTTCCCTGCAAACGCCAATTCGATTCCGGATTGTGCCGAACAACATTGTTGGACTTATGCTGACTTCTACTAGGAATTGGGACTTGGTGTGCGTTTTCGTAAATAAAATCTTGGTGCGCCAGAGATAGTAAGTCTTGTCTTGGTTAGTCCGGACCGAAAAAAAGGAAAACATTATCATACCGTCCCATCTGTCTACTGGATACGATGGGTATGATTCTTGAGAGGATAATATACAATCCATTGCTGGCATTTGCTGAGGCAAGAGGAACACTCTCGAACCTGCAGAACGGATTCCGAAAGAGACGTTCCATTGTGGATGCGATAAGGAGGGTAGTGGACATCGCAAATCAGGCAATAGAGGACGAAAGATGGGGAATACTGTGCAGTGGTCGCATTTGACATCAGGAACGCCTTTAATTAAGCAAGCTTGGGACAGATTCTGATGGCTTTTTTCAATATGGGTACAACGCCATACTTGATGGACCCGGTGAATGACTACTTTCGGAATCGAAGAGTTATTTATTCGACAAAATAAATATTGGAGAACCGGGACCACTAAAGAGGGAGATAATATCGTCGGCTGTAGCATCGGTAATATTATACGCCCGCTCAATATGGTCAGGGGCACTCTCTGAGGAGATGACAAGGAGAAAACTGTTCTCAATTTATCGACTGAACGCGATTAGATTGATAAGCGGCTTTAGAAAAATATCGGATGACGCGGCAGTGGTGTTGGCGAAAATGATCCCGGTGGATATACTGGCGGATGAGATGAGGCGGATCTACTTCCGTCGTCAAGGGGACTGCATCTATAAAGGAGGAGGAACTTTGGGTTTCGATGTGCGAATGGCAGCTAGGGTGGGACGCCAGTTTGAGCGATGAACAAACCTAGTTTTAGTCTCTTTATGTCTGCTTTAGAAAATATGGTATTTGCACAAGTCTGGACACGATGGATCTCCCATATGGCCAAAATTTGTCAGCGAGGATGAGGATGCGAAGCATGTAATATTCAGGTGTCCGAGATTCAGGCGGCCCGAATGTGACTGAAACCGCAGAAGACGTTTTCTTTGACTGCTTGCGGTACGAGACCCAAGGGGCTCTCTGCAAACGATGACTCGATCCGGTATTGCATCAGACAACATTGCTGACTTCAGTTGAAAAACTAGACTTGGTACGTACTTTCGCAAAAAAAAATAGATTGGCTGAGAGAGCAAGATTTGCAGAAAGAAATAGCAGCATTTGCTGAATCATCACTCCTCTGAAGTAATATGTACTTGATTGTGGTCCCCGAGTAGGTAATGAATGGAAGAATTGCGATTGAGGATGCGGTGAAGTACGTAGGCGCATGGCAAGCCAGACAGTAAGTCTTGTGGCAAATCGTTAGTCCGGGCTGACAATATATTTTGAAGATTCCATAGCCGTAGCTCGTATAGTTACAAAAAAAATATTCTCACTTTGGAACATTTCGTAAACGACTACTGGAAGCAAAACGAAAAAAAAACTAGTAGAATTCACTCGTCACTCAGTTTGTAGCAGCAAATCTTTCAATCTCGAAGGTTTATCTCTGATATCAACAGCGGAACCTTTGGAATATCCAAAGCGACTAATTTTAACGACATCACTTAATATTCGCTTATAATATTGTTACGAAAATGAAAATACTGTAGACAAAATTCACCACATCAGGAACTTATTATGAGCTTTAAGCAATAAAATTTATTGGCTTGTGTCAAGGCTTAACAACTGCCATAATTACCTGTACTAACTAAAAGTGCTAGCATTCACATGTCTAACGGAGTTGCCAGTTCGATTCTTTTTTTGTGTTTATAATTTTAGACCATTTGAATTAACGCAAATAAATCGAAGATTCGTGTCTGTACTAGAACATTTCAAACTAATAAAGAAATACTATAAAAAGATGGCGCATTGCGGTTGGTGAGTTAGTTAGTGGTACGACAACAAACACTTCGCTCTCTTCTGTGTTTGCCGTTACTTTTGCTTTTGATTTATTTATTTATTTTTTTTTTTATATAATTTTTTTGCTTCTTTCTATGCTCTGTTAAGCATAGTTTTGTTCGCCAAAAACAAGAGTTTAATATCATTTTAAAATATTTAGCGAGAAGTAAGCGTGGAAAGTCCTTTTGTTGGCCAACCAAAATTAGTTTCGAGATTTCTTCAAAATTAGTTTTCTTCTTCTTGAAGCGAAGCTTTTTTTGTAATCACTTTTATCTACCAGCTAAGCAGGTGATCTGCTATATAATTATTTGGTGTAGTTGTTGGTTAGAAGCCTTACTTTTTTCCCTAAAAGTTGGCGTTGGCGGTCCTGCTGATGCCGTTTTGTAGTTAATGTTTCTTTCCTTTACGAAGGGAGGGAGATGGGTCAGGCGGTTTCTTGAAGGAATATTTTGGACCGAGGCTGAAACTTATCAATTATTAAAAATTCGAAATAACGAAAAAAAATTCTTGTCTTCGTTGAGATTTTAAACAGGGCTGCACGCGTTTTGTGCGAACTCTTTAAACACTATTTTATTAAAATTAAATATATGATTACAGGAATAAATTCCCCTCTTCTTTAGAATAATCGATAGAATGCCAAATTACGACGATGCTTCAATGAATCGATAGAGTTGGCTACCCTACCGTCATAAAAGAGCATCTTAACTCTTCCCTGTAGGTGGTAGCACTATTGCAAACATTTGTTTCATTTAATTTATGACAACTTAGCAAATATGTTTGTTACAAAAATTCTTCCCTAACAAAGAACCATCGCAAATCTTAGGCCGCGAGGGCCACTTTATAAGATTCAATAAATTCTTACTAATGTTCAAAACTGTTTGCTATTTGGTTTTTCAAAGTAAATTTTTTTAGTTTTAAAAACAGATGCCACAAATCAATAGGTTCTGCTATTTCACCTTGAATAGTCTAACAAACGAAGAACGCGTAAAAATCACTGAATTTTTCTTCATATTTGACCCACCGAAGGGGCTATTCAAATTATTGTAACCTAATCTCACACCAATTTCTCTTTATTCATTTACCAATTCGTAAGCGAAGAGTGCTTACGGGGGAGAGTATTACTGATGTATTGTCCTGTGTCAATAAAGATCTTGAATTGACATACGTCGCCACTGTCAACAATTTGGCTTGTGCCGAAAAGACTTACGGAAGGTAACGTACCGCAACATTGTTTGTTTAATACAAATTTCTTTCCAGCGACGAAGCTCTTTTTTGGCTCAATAGGTAAATAAACAAACAGAATTGCCGAATTTGGTATGAAAAGCAGTCAGTGGCTATTTACTGAACCCTGAAATATACACTGTTTGGTGCGATTTGTTTTCCGGCGACATCATTAGACCGTACTTCTTCAAGAAGAATGACAGTCGCAATGAAAAAATGATTACCGACTCTTTTTTAACAAAATGGAAGAATTGGCTAAATAGAGTTGTGTTTTTTTTTATTGTTCTTCAAAAACAAGGAGTACAAAATTAGTACAAAGTGTAAAATTCGGTATATTTCAGCACTCTTTTAGGTGCTGTATATGAAAAAGTACCTTTGAAGGAAATCAGTACAGGTACTGTTAAAAAACAGTACGTCTGGCACCACTGTTATGTGACTAAATATAAATTATTTGGTTTTAAAATGTTTGATAAAATTAGAACAACAACAACAACAAGGAAAACTATTATTAAAATAAACATTTAAAATTGGATTAAATATTAAAAAACAGCAAATATTTACAATTTATATCATCATTTATAGACATTAACAAAGCAAATATATTTATTAGTGTATACGGATGTGTATATGTGTAAATGTATTTGTAAACTTACATTCAAACTCTAATTTTGGTTGAAATTAAATGTTAAAACTACAACAGCAACGCACAACTTTACATGTACATATAACTAAAATAAAGACAACAACAACAACAACAACAACAATAATAATAATAATAATGATGATAATAACAGATTATATGTTATTTGTATTTACAATTTTAATTTTAATAATGAAACAATTGCAACTTTTGTAATATTTTGGGTTTTCTCATTATTTATTTCTTCGAAATTGTTTTAATACAAATTTAATATTTTATTTTACAAAAAAAAATATACTGTTATTTACATATACTAGGGAGATGGGACGGTTATTATTCGACCGGTTTTAACCGCTTTTTTTTTTTTGGTTTTGTCGAATACGGTTTTTTCAAAATCTTCATTTTTCGAATACCGAATAAACCGGTTAATTCTTTAATTTTTAATTAAATTTTTTTTTTTAATTAATTTTTAATTTTTTCTCATAAGGAATATATTTTATAGGTATACAACACAAAGGCTTCCAGCAACGCGGGAAGGGTTACTGTAGTTATTAATCAAATAAAAATTCACCACGTTTGTGCAATCGGTGCGGTGCTATCGATTCTATTTCAATACTACTATGACTTCTATGAGAGCAGTATGATAACTCTTTGAATTTTTATATACCCGGCTTAATAACTTTCAATGCACCACAGCTCTCGTTGATTGTTATATATTTATTGCTGGACTATAGATATTGGAAATTTTAAGGCAAAAATGCGAATTTCATATGCTGATTTCAAAAACTGTGTATCGTTGTACTTGAACCGGTTAATTTAACACGAATAACCGGTTAATTTAAATATGTATAATTTTTATACGTTTTAATATTTTTTTTTTATTGAAAATATGCTCATCGTTTAACTACTTATTTGTATTTTTTTTTTTCTTTTTCTCCGTCACTCCTCTAGGGAGCATATTGGCTTTCCACAAAGCATCTCCTGCTTTGTTTCAGTTTCTTTAATCAATTTGATATTTCAAAACTAAGTAGATTATTATTAATCAATCCGCTGTAGCTTCCTCCATATGATTAATTTTTTTTTGTATAGTGGTGAAGATCCTTGCTAATTGGTGGTCATCTTTACTTTAACATTATATTGTAAATTTTTGCCAGTAGGTGGCGTGTTTTACCTGATCATTGGTCTGATGTTTGTCATCATCGCCAGAGGTATGCGAGAAGGGTGCTTTATTCTTAATTTTTTTAAATGGAGTTTTCTGGAGGGAAGAAGTTGAAACCTTTTTTTATTATTAAACATTCGAAACCACAATTCAATTTCTTCTTCTTCTTCTTCATGTCCTCTGCTGGGGCTCGAAGAACCTGGCTCGTTTGTGTTGTTATGCGTGCGCTCTAACCATTACACCACGCCACCCCTTATTTGTATAAATTTAATTATTTTTGTATACATGAAAACTTTAAACATCTCAAAAGGAACGTAAAGACCAAGGTAGACCGAAAATGATATGCACTCTTGAGCAAAAATAACCTTTTCTCATAATATATTTATTTATATGCATTTATGGATAGATTGTGTGCTAACAATGAACACCTAAAATCATGGTTTTTATGGCATTTTTAGTGGAAAAAATGGACAAAAGGCAGTGACTTCGAACCCATACGTATTTGATCAGTTTCTACAGTGACAAAGCTGGCTGAGAACCTCTGACAATGTGTTTATTCTGTTTAACAGACTGAGAAAAGCGATAAGAACATCATTTTAGAAGAGATGGTACCTCAATAGAAGAGAATTAGGAGTATATTGGATAATTGTGGGGTTTGGGGTGTGGCTTGGGTATATTGACGAATATACCATACATACATACATCCATGAAAAAATGTTGAAAATTAAATATATGATTTTTATGCATTTATGGATAGATTGTGTGCTAAAAATGACTATGAACACCTTACATCATGGTTTTTACGGCATTTTTAGTGGAAAAAATGGACAAAAAGCAATGACTTCGAACCCATACGTATTTGATCAGTACAGTGACAAAGCTGTAAATAATACTGTTAAATAATATTGTAAATAAATATTGATTTTATATATGGAGAATGATCAACTAGACTCATTGAAAGCCCACAACCTCACAAACGCAGATATTTCAGTTAGTGAAGTTTTGCACAGCGTAAATACACATAACCAGTCACTACTAATATTATGAGGTGATATCGCTATTGAAAATCGTCAGATGGTGTGTCCTCGAATTGAACCCACTACTTCTTGGTTGGAAGGTGGGTTTTTACCCAACATACCACAGTGACACACTCACACTATTAAATACGTGGTGCATAAATTTACATACAGAGCTGCACGAAAGCTAAGCATATTTTCTTGTCGAGGCAATTAAGGACTCGTATATTACAAATAGATTTATTAAAAGTAAAACATTTAATTTGTGTTATCTTAGGCACCCGAATTATAACTATAATAACAAACCTTTAACTCCATTCTCCACCAAGTAATACAACAATAACGAAATTAGCTCCTTGAGCAGCTGTTCGAAACTTAAGCATTTTTCAGTACTTTGTGTAATAAACTTTATTTTTCACGGCCTTCGCACACAGTTTTGGCATGGTTTTTATGAGATTTGTTAGAAATATTGTTCGTATGGATGGCCACTGTAATTTTCAGCTCTTCATCAGCTTCTGCTTATTTTTAAAACGACGTGCTCCAGCTCTGCGCTCCAAGAATTAGGAACAATTTTATATAAATAACAGAACCGGTTAACCGGTTATTTGAATTATTATTAACCGAAAACCGGTTTTTTAAAAAGTGCTAATTTTCGAATTATTCGGAAACTGGTTTTTGGGAAAAATTCGTATAATCGATCACCCTACTTACATACATATGTATGTATTTGTATGTAAAAGTGTAGTTGTTTTCCCTTTTCATCTGTCTCTTCATCAACAATAATATTTCACATTTATTTATTTATACAAGTGTTTGTTTAAGTATATATGTGTATGTGTATATGTAGATATTAAATAAGAGTAGAAGAGCGACAATGACACATGTATGTGTCAATATATACAAACGTAAATGGTATAAAAACAAATTAGTATTTATAATAAATATCAATAAATACACAAATATGTACATATGTAAGTACATATGTATGTATGTATGTACTCGTAAATCAATATGAGGGTCATTTCATTGAGAATAAATATCAGACATTAATTGAATATGCAATTTCGAAAAGGGCACATCTCTTAAATTTTGGCAAATGCGTTGTTTCGTATCAATGAGTCTCAAATGATTCCCTGCACCTATTACACTTGAAGAACTAACATCCTTAGCATTCGTGCTACTTAGACGTAATGGCAGATACAGAAAAAATTTTGAAGAGGGCACATCTCTTATTGTTTAAGCAAATATTGATCTAATAGTACAGTCCAGAAATAGCAAACAATTTAGTGTTGTGAGAGTAAATACGGGCTGGCGTGGTGTAGTGGTTAGAGCGCACGCATAACAACATAAACGACCCAGGCTCGAGCCCTAGCAGAGGACATGACGAAGAAAAAATTTAATTGTGGTTTCGAATGTTTAATAATAAAAAAAAAACGGCTTCAATTTCTTCCCTCCAGACAACTTCATCATATTAAAAAAAATTAAAAAAAGCCCCCGCTGAGACTTCTCGTCGCCTACCTCTGGCGATGATTACAAATATCAGACGAATGATCAGGAAAAACACGCCACCTACTGGGAAAAAATTACAATGCTAAAGTAAAGATCACCACCAATTAGCAAGGATCTTCACCACCACACACAAAAAAGATTAAAAAAATCATATGGAGGAAGCTACAGCGGATTAATCATCATCTACTTAGCTTGAACTAACAAATTGATTAAAGAAACTGAAACAAAGCAAGAGATGCTTTGTGGAAAACTAATATGCTCCCTAGAGGAGTGGCGGAGAAAAAAAGAGTAAATACAGAGGATATAATAGACTTTAAGAAATGGGCTCAACTTAATTTTAAGGCTTAACCTTTATCAGTAAGAAGTTATGGCAAAAATGTATCTTAAACCAAAAGGTTATTTTCAAGTATCGACTTATTATGAGACTGCTTTTGATTCCAAAATTCCGGGAGAAGTAATCGAAAAAAGTGAGATAGATTATGACATCTTTCAGGACATCTTTATGCCTACAAAAGTAAAAGGTACTTGCAGTAACTTACTAGCCCAAGCTGATCGAGCTTATAGAGACAAGGTACCACCTATTAATTTTTTGAAAATTGCAGATATCAGGTTTGTTCAGTGACTAAAAATTGTTACTGGAAAAGTGTTCATTAACTCAAAAAATTTGCAGCGAGAGAGTGTCAGAAGAGAGTAATAAATTGAGACAAAAAAATGCTTACAAATTCTTGCTTACTTGCAAGAATTATTGAAGCAGCTGTTTTGTGTTTATATTTACAAATCAAGTTTTCTAAAAAAAATTTTCCGAAATTTAAAAAATTTTAAGTAAAAATTGAGAGAAATTTTGCAAAAAAATTTTGTTGTCTTTGTCACATTTGTGACATTTTTTTTTAGTGGCATCAGTTGTTTCATCTACTGAAATACATATATCTTAAGCTTTAAACGCTTTCTGAGTGCACTTTATAGTTCATATTTTCTTCCAACAACTTCTTAAGATTCTGGTAAGCGGTAATAAACTTAATTGAGACCTAGACGCCGCAATTAATTGCAATTGGCAAATATTCAAAAAAGCTATGATTTAGTCAAAATTAAAAAAAAAAAAATATTTTGTTTTCGCTATAAAAATATTGTAAAGCACAATAAACTCTAATATGCCCTATAAAGATGTAATATGCTCTTAAAATTTAAATATGCAGCAAAATGTTGTTATGAGCAAAATATGCAAATATATGCACTAAGAATTTGGTTCCAAAATTCATGAAAATTAAATAAACGGAAAAAAATCTTACTTCCAGCTTGATTGGTGGCATGAGAAAAAACATGCAATTACATATTTCTGGTTTCCCTGCTCATAACAATCCATGCAGGAACACGGGCACTTCCCTCAGTCAATGAGTTGCATCCGATTCTATTTTAAGACTCATTGTAAGTGACCTACAGTTTAATGCCGGCTCCGAGCGGCAAATACATTAGAAAAGTTCTCAGTGATACGCGGTGATACCGCTGCAAAAAAAGTTGTGTCTTTATCAGATGGTCTAACATGGAATTGAACTTTTTATTGAAAATGTAAAAAACAGTTTATATATTAAACATTTATATACATATTTTTGAGTATAGAGAAATTTGTTATATAGAATTTGGAAATGAAAAATTTTTCAGACAACTTTTATAAAAACGAAAATCGTTTCAATTTATTTTTATTTATTTCAGGTTACAGGCCTAGACTGCACGTTTGGGAAGAAAACTATTTATTTATTTATTTGTTTACTTTTTTTTTTTTGAAATTGTGCAAGATTTGAAAGATGGACGAGTAGGGGCCAGGGGATGGCCCCTACTCATGCAGTGCATTGTGCTGGTACTAGGAAAATAGGTTATTGGAAGGAGGACAGAGGGAGTAGTGTTTATGGACGTTAGATTTAAATTTACTCATGTCGTAAGTGGCAGGAAATACTTTGGCTGGAAGATTATTCGACAACCGAACAGTGCGACCAAAGAACGAATTCCCTATAATGCGGTACAAAGGGATGCGCTCTACGAGAAATACATGTACTACGTAAAAATATATGATTTTTGGGAATTAATTCCTTAATTTCGTTAGAACACATTCCGTTATAGTACCGATAGAACAATGAAATACACGCCACATTGCGACGGTGCTCCAATGAATCGATAGAGTTGGCTATCCTACCGTCATTGATGAGCATCTTCGCCCTCTCCTGTACGCGGTCGAGAAGCTCCAAAATAGACTTTGAAGCACCGGCCCATACATGAGAGTTGTATTCCATTTTGGGACGGATATAGGTCTTGTAAATATTAAGGAGATCAGATGGGGTAAAGTATTTCTTGCACCGTCTCAAAAAACTAAGGCACTTGAATGCTTCTTTCGACACAGTGAATTCTCATGCCCAGAACATCAAGAGCATCTGATTCCTCAATATCCACATTACACATTGACACAGATGACAGCACACCACCACGCCTGTGTGTTAAAAAACAACATT
This sequence comes from Wohlfahrtia magnifica, assembly GCA_023159175.1. NCBI lineage: Eukaryota > Metazoa > Arthropoda > Insecta > Diptera > Sarcophagidae > Wohlfahrtia > Wohlfahrtia magnifica. The sequence goes on along the minus strand of JAKWBJ010000040.1, from coordinate 1,500,921 downwards.
GAGTCTTACGTGCATTAAAATCGACCCTGTTCGCACGACCCCAATCGGAGATCTTTACCAGGTCACTTGTGAGTGTGACGTTCATATTCATACTTCTTACCCCAACCTCCAAAAGGCTCGGTCTACGATCAAAAGAATATGAGTGACAAATGTTGCTGTCATCCGCAAAAGAGTAGATAGGATTAGAAGTGAGAAGAAGAAAGTCGTTAAGAAATATTAGAAAAAGAGTAGGAGAAAGAACAAAGCCTTGCGGTCATGGAGTATTCATATGAGAAGTGTCCTAAAGCATTCTGGTTTTTAGAAATATATGAACGGAGATGAAAGAATGAATCCAACTTGGAGTGCAGCAAAAATATTAGATTGAGAGCCAAAGATGCCTTTACAAGAACTTATTAAGCTTGTGTATGCACAACAGTAAAGATAGGGTGGAATATCCAAAACTACTTTGAAACTTCATCGAAAATAGTTTTTATTTTACAAAAAGATATTCATAATCGAGGAATTACTAAAGTTTTGTTTGTTTTTTTTTTTTTGTTTTGTTTTTTTCTCCGTCACTCCTCTAAGGAGCATATTGGCTTTCCACAAAGCATTTATTGCTTTGTTTCAATTTCATTAATCGGGTTAACTTTTGAAAGCTAAGTAGATGATTAATCCACTGTAGTTCCTCGCCATATTGATTGTGTAGTGGTGTGAAGATCCTTGCTAACTGGTGGTGGTGATCTTTACTTAGCGTTGTAACTTTTCCCCAATAGGTGGCGTCTGATGTTCGTCATTATTGTCATATGCTCTGCAGGAGATAAAACACCCCTGTTCTGTATGTGCAATGTCCCTTATATACACATTATTACATACATACATTTAAGCATACAATATATAAATATATTGTAAAATATTATAATTATGTATTAATACTTAAAATGCACAAAATAATTAATTATAACAAATGATTGTATTCTTCGAGTACAACAGAAATATAAAATTAATGAGAAAAAGATTAATTTAGAAATATGGTGGACAAGGACTTTGTTGTAATAAAAATGTTATCGGTACAAAAAACGAATTTTAGCCACATAATTGATTAATAAACAGGTCATTTAAGCTTCAATTAGACGTATGGTTGCTAGATGCAACATTGCAAATTTCTTAACATTTACGAGTATAGAAAAAACTCATAATTTTGAAAATAAAAATCTCGGACGTCGGAAATATTGATGTTCGAAAAACTTCGATTACAAATTGTCGGTAGATGGCTCTAAAATTCAACATCTCTGGAAATATGTATTAATTGCATTAAACAACGCTTTTAGTTCGTTTGAAAGATTCAAATGATTACGGGTGACAATAATGTGCAAAAAAAGATCACAGACGAAGCGAGGTGGAGCTTTACAGACGATAACAAAGCCAGAATTGACAACAAAAGAGGTAAAGCTACTACAACTTGGACAAACGATTGATTCTCTACTGTCAACAATTAATGAGATCATAGCAAGCAATTCAATACATAAAGACAGATTTGATCAACAGTACAAGTGTTTTGTTGCATCATGATAACGTCAGACTATATACTACATTTTGGTTGAGATGGTTTGATGCATCTACTATATAGCACGGACTTTACACCTTTAGATTATGATTTAGTTCGATTTCTGTAGAACTGAATGGTGTAAATTTAAATTATGTAGAGATCTGCAGAACGCAAATGGATCAGTTTTTCGTTTAGAAGTTTTACACTGAAAAAATGGCAAAAGGGCACATAGCAGTTAATTCAATAAATCTGTAGGATAAGTAAGAAGAAGACACAATTTTTACAACTCAATTTCATTATTCAACATAGTTGCCTTGAGGGGCGATACAATGACTATAGTGATGTTTTAACTTTTTTATACCACTTTTATAGTATGAATTCTCTTCGTCGTCAAAATAGGCCTCAGTTTCGGTGATTACTTCATCATTGGACTTCTAAATTTCTTCCCAGCAAGTATTATCTTGAGATCTGAAAACAGGAAAAGTCATTGGAGGCTAAATCTGGAGAATACGGTGGGTAGGTAAGCAATTCAAAGCCAAATTCATTCAGTTTTGTCATCGCTTTCATCATTTTTTTTCTTTTGCAATTCAGCCCTCAATCTACCATATCCAAAAGTGCACAGTAATAGTCGCTGTTTTGGAGCTAATCGATGAATATTATTCCGTTCGCATTCCGAACTACAGACGCTATTGCTTTACCGGCCGACTGTTCCGTTTTTGCTCGCTTTGGATTCGATTCGTGGATTGCTGTACACTCAGCTGATTTTGATGTGTAATAGTGATGCCATGTTTCATCCATTGCCGCATAGCGACGATAGAAGTCCATTTTATTGCGGTCTAGCAGCGCCTAACACTTCTTTGAAGCATCAATACGCGGCACCTACTTTGTACAGAGCTTTCACATGTTCAAATGTTTGTATAAAATGGGTAAAACACTACCATCTGATAGGTTTGCAATGTCAGTTAGCTTGTGCACCTTCAATTTGCGATCATTCATAACCAATTTGTGGATTTTTTGTTGTTTTCTGGAATAACAGTCTCATTTGCGCGTCCACTGCGCTCTACATAATTTGTGCTAGCACGACCACGCGTAAATTTTGCAAACCACTTCTCTACCATTTGTCTCGATGGAACAGAGTTCGAATAATGTTTATGAAGCCATTGTTTGGTTTCCACTGTACTTTTTTTTCATCAAAAAGCAATGCTTTATTAAGACCTAAATTTCATTTTTTTTTAATTGTTTTTCAATAACAAAAGTTGCTTCACAGAAATTGCTACAACTCGCGAATCAATAGTCAGATTGCTGTCAAATAATAAACAAAAATCATATGGACATAATTCGAGTAACGCCATCTATGTGTCATTCTACGGATTTATTGAATGACCCGTAACAGTCAGCGTTAAAGAAGTGTACATCCTTATTCTCTAGAATTAAGTTATTATTTTAGTCTTTTAAATGCGATGAACTTAAATTAAAATTACGACTTTGGAAAATCCATAAAGAACATTAACAAAATTCTTATAAGAACTATAGAAATACAACAAAAACGAAAGGTAGTTTTTTACGCGTCAAAAACAGTTCACAAGAAAAAAACTGAGGGACCAATACCAAGAAAATCATACTATTTTCTTTAAGTTACTATCGAGCACAACAATAGTCCGTTTTTAAGTTCTAAAATACCTCCAAAATCTTGTGTTACGGATAAAAAACCGGTTTTTCGTACCTACATGCATTTATAAGTTAGTAACTAAGCTTAATATTAACTGATTTTAAGAAATTTGGAAAGAAGAGAAACAGACCTTTTAACTGGTACATACCTAACTTAAGTAAACTTGTTTCATTTTCATCCAATTTATTCCAAGTTGTTCAAGTTTAGAGATATTTTCATTCATTAATTCATTAGAGAAGTACAGTAAGTTACGAATACATACATACTTGGTTTTTGAAGATCTGTTTTAAATTGACTGAGTTAAAGCACCTGTTTGATAATGACGATTGAAATGAGTCTAAACAGGCAAAAGTAAACATGGCATGTGGTAAAAATAGGCATGATGCACGGTATTCTTCACACCAAATAATAAACCGTTATTTTTTGAACTTTTTAAAATGTTTGACTTCTCTTAAATTGCGTTAAAAAATAAACGACACGAATTTATGTTTTACTTTTTAGTCTTTTTTCCCACACTTTTTTTCTCCATCACTCCCCTAGGGAGCATATTGGCTTTCCACAAAGCATCTTTTGCTTTGTTTCAGTTTCTTTAGTCAATTTTAAGTAGTCAAAGCTAAGTAGATGATAAATCCGCTGTAGCTTCCTCCATATGATTTTTTTTGTGTGTAGTGGTGAAGATCCTTGCTAATTGGTGGTAATCTTTACTTAAGTATTGTAATTTTTTCCCAGTGGGTGGCGTGGCGTCTTTTTCCCGATAATTCGTCTGATGTTTGTCATCATCGCCAGAGGTATGCGATGAAGGGTCAGGGGGGCTTTTTTCTTTATTTTTATTTTTTAAATGGGAGTTGTCTGGAGGGAAGTTGAAGCCTTTTTTTACTATTAAACACTCGAAACCCCAATTAAATTTTTTTTCGTCATGTCCTCTGCTGGGGCACGAACCTGGGTCGTTTGTGTTGTTATGCGTGTGCTCTAAGCACTACACCACGCCACCTTCACAGTAACTTATTTAACTTCCACTTAAAACACGAATTACTCAACACTTTTACTAGTTTCGAATCAGTTTCGCATGTTATAGCATAATCTTCAATCTTCTATGCAACTACGTTAATTGAAATGTATAGTTTAATACCCATAATTGAATTGGTAACACCGTTCAATACGCAATTGCTAACACTACTAACACTGCTAATAACACAAATACGTACGGCATTGACAAATTGATCGTAGTCTTGAAACAAACTTTTACAATAAAGTTTGTAGCTTTAAATGTATAAATGTTGGTGTATCTTTTCTTATGCATTTTATTTCTGGAACAATACTATGCTTCTGCCTTTTCCAGCAAAGTTTATTCTATTCATACAAAGTTACAGTGTCTCGTTATACTGTAACCCCTTCTGCAATGTTGGCTACATTAATACACAGCCATTTATTAATACGCAGCCATTTTTACTTCTCGAAGCATTGCACCATTTTGCAATAAATATCTGTTCTGACTCCAAAATTTCCTCTCTGCTTTTTCAGTTACCAGACATCGGAACATCTTTAGATCTCAAATCGTGCCAATAGCATGAGTATGAGTCTGGACCGTCTAAATTAAATTTTTTTTCGTCAGAGAAAATTACTTTCTTCCACTCATCTGTCCATTTCATATATTTTCTTGCGAATTTTAGACGATTTTCTTTATGGTGTTTTTTTAGCATTGGTTTCCATTTCGGCTTTTTCCATTTTATGTTTGCATCGTTTCGTAAAATGTGTGCAACGTGTTTGGAAGTCACAGGAAGATTTAATTTATTCCTTATTTGTGTGGAATTCAAATTGTTGCAGGTTGCTTCCTGTTTTATTAGATTAAGTTGTCTTCTTGTTAGTCTTGTATTACCCTTTGTTGATATGCGAACTCCATAATTTTGACTTTTCTTAAAGAAATTTCGCACCACACTTTCCGAACGACCGATTTTACGTCCAATTTCTCTATTAGAGCATCCTTGGTCGTGAACAAATTTAATTTGAATCTTTTCTTGATCGGACAAAAAGTTCCCTTAGGCATCTTTAAAAGTGATGAAATTTATTGATTAAAATAGGAAAAGTTACAGTAAATTGAGATATGCTATTAGAAACGTACCTTTGGTTGAAAAAAAAAAACTAAAATTGATATTTTATTTTTGGTCACTTTTTAAAAAACAAATTTCGAGTGTGCGTTTATACGAATCTTCCACTTAAAATAGCACCAAGAACATTTGATCGCATAATTAAGGCGAACAACAAAAATAAGAAAAAAAATTGTTTACTTTTAAAAAGTACCGTTAAGTTGTCTCTCATTAAAATAGTTCAATTTTGCTTTTTGATGAGAACAACAAAGATATAACAAAAATACAGAAACAAATTAAGTGCGTTTATAGGAATATGCACCAGTGTATATAACAGAGATCTAAGCCATATTACAAGACTAAAAAGTTAAAGGATGGTTGCGAATTTTTAAAAATACAGAGTCCAGAATGAAATAAAAAGTTTTGTACGCAAACTTTTCCTGACTAGTGTACATACATATGTATGTATGTACATATCGGCATGTATGTAACAACCAGACTAAGCAATATATCTTTTTCAATTATTATTGTCCTACTTTTCCACCTGCACGATGCAATTATACTGCTAAGTTTTATTAAGAACAATCAAAACAACAATCGAAACGAGTTTAATTATCCCTCTGCACAAAATCACAAATCACAGATCCTGGCCTGTCCTTAAGTTTAAAACAAAGAACATATTTTTACAAATTTGTAAGAAATAAAAACTGATTGTGACACAAATCATGTTTGTAAGACAATATTCAGGTGAAACAAGAACAACAATGTAAAACTCGAATAATAAAAACAACAACAATAAGAAAAATAACCCACTATTTTAAAGCATTATAAAATGAGAGAGAGAGAGGGAGAACAAAAGTATTAATGCGCAGGTCAAATTTTTTCGAACATTTGAAAAACGTAAAAATTCGAACATTAGAACAACATTAAATAAGGTGACCAAGTGTTATATAAAATACGCGATAACATTGAATTATTTAAAGAACAATTTTTTAAATATATATTCCTTATAATTAAAAATTAAAGAAAAAAAATAAAAGAAATTATTTTATTGGTTAGATTTTGCTGGCCTTTGGCAAGGAATTTCTACAAGAAATTTTCAGCTTAATTAGACTAAAAAATATTTTATATTTGAGAAGTAAAATTTAAAAATAAATAGAAAAAAACAGAGTCAAAATTCCATAATTAATTGTTAAAGAAAAATAACAAATAAAATAAATTTTATATAAAATACGATCATATTTATTTGTCATTCTATTTTATTAATTAATTGACTTTTATTACGCAATAAATTTTCTTATATAAAAAAGAAAATTTTCTTAAATTCTTTATCTAAAGAGAGAATTTATCACATCTGTCATTTATTATTTTTATTAAAGATCTTTGATATTTTTTTTTGTTTTTTTTTTTAAATTTTTTAAATGAAATTTACTTTGTTGTAACTCTTATAACGCACACCCACTACCATTAAATCAATCACATCAATACCACTTAACAAATAAAATATTTTCCACTACTGATCAAGACGACTATTTTAAATCCTACAATGTGCTTACCACTAAGAATTCGGTAGCTATGATTTATGGTTAATGTGGATTGCCAACCCTTGTTCCTTAGTTTTTTAGTAGGTCTGTTATAATTGTGTATATTCCATGATGGGACAATGCTTTTACTGTTTTTGTTTACTTTCTTTCTTGTGATCTATCAACTAAATGATCGATTCGTTCTCAATTAGTAGGCGCACAATACCATCCTGATCAAAAAGTTCCTGTAATTTATTCAGAAAATTAAAAATACAAGTTTATTCGTCTTAATCTATATTGTCCTCTTCAAAGTAGTCCCCCCATCGACAGCAACACACTTATGTCAGCGAAGCATTTTTATATTCGGTTTTCGGTATGCCCATCAGTGCTTCCTGTGATTTTTCAATTATTTTCTCTCGGCTGCTGAAACGCATCTCCTGAATAGTTTTTTAACTCGATTGAACAGAAAGAAGTCACAGAGATGGCACTGTGCGACGGTGCGTTATCATGGTGCAAGATCCACAAGTTTTCTATCCACCATTCTGGTTTCCTTCAACGAATTGCTTGACGCAATCATCTTATAAAGCCCATATAATACTGATTGTTTACTGTCTGGCCTTTTGGCAATAATTCATAATGCACCACATCGTTGTAATCCCTGAAAACCGAGAGAATTGCCTTTTTTTGACTGAAAACGGCGTGGTTTTCTTTGGTCTCGGCTCATTTGTTGAACGCCATTCACTTGCCTGATATCTAGATTCCGTGTCGCACTCATAAACCCACGTCTCGTCTCCGGTAAAGATCCTTTTGATGAATGTGGGGTGGTATTCAGCCTCTCAACACGGTCTTTTTTTTGTATTAAATTGAGATCTTTTGGTACCCACTTTGCTGCTACACGACGGAAACCAAAATCATTAACCAAAATCTCTTGAACAGATCCATGGGCAATGTTCAAGTCCTCCGCTATCTCTCTCATGGTTAATTTGCGGTTATTGACCAACATTTCGTTTAGTTTATCAAAGTTTTCGTCGGTTTTCGATGTCGATGATCCGCCACTGAGTTCATCAATTTCGATTGACTCACAACCATGGTAAACGAGCGTTTTCTTTAGTGAATCGTTGCCGAAACAGTTTTCCAACATTGACAACGTTCGCGCACTAATAAATCCCATTTTTACGCAAAATCTAATACAAGTTCGGTGTTGCAAATTTAAGTCCATTTCTAAACACATAGTGATAGTTATACTCTTGGCTACGTAGCTTTTGCAAATGTTAAACTATGACGCTAAGATTTAGCGAGAATATTAACAACAGATGTACCAACTTAACAAAAAAAAAACTAAAATCGGAACTATGGGACCGCCACATGAGGTTTATCCAGGTGTATGTGTTTTGCTGTATCTGATGCTTGTAAGCACAGTCTACAAGCATCCACATCTGTGACCGCCATCATTTTTGGGTGCGCCCTTAATCTACAGAGACTCGTAAGAAACTCTGTTAGGAATTTTAGGTCCGACCTGCCATATTTGAAAACCTCAGAGCGACGCCCAAAATGTGGAATGATCGCCGCCTTAGAGCAAAGAAGTCCTCATTGCGCAGTATCAATGTTCCAAGCATCTGGCAATTTCTGAATCCTTGACTAGATTGAGGATGATAGTATAGTAAGGTTTTGGACCGATATAGGGTGTCATGGAACCTTTTCAGAACAATACATCCGCTATTTTATTACATGATGATGTCAGCCTGAAAGAGACTTAGTGATCTACCCAGTGGGATCGACAAATCTCGATTGGGTCCATGAACACCAGCACTGACACAGTCATTCATTTTGGAGCTATCGACCACATTAAGCCAACTATTCCGGTCCGGAAATTTAACCCTGAATCTCCTGCCAAGACACAGATATAAAGGCATAACATCCAGTACCGAAGATGGTTCTCCGAGCACCCTACGTAAAATTGACAGACTTCCTGATGCATTTCAGAACTCTTTGGCGAAAAAAATTTTGTATCCCAACATGCCGCTACCCTCATCACATGGATTTGGAGCGGTTGGACATGTTTTCATTGCCCAAGTTATGCCCAGGCAGGCGAGTCTCTGTACCCCGCCTTATTTATTCATGGTGGTAGTTTTCTCTATCAAGCTATCGCCAATGTAATATAAATCATAATGGGCCCAATAATAGCATTCTCGGCGAAAGACTGTCTTACCGTAGGAAGAGCGACTTCTCCAAAAAAGTTTTAAATTAATGTTTTCTTCCCTTAAGAGATTATTTTTTTTTAACATAACAGAGTGGCAATTTATCATCATGATCATTAGATTATTAATGACCTAAGACGACTAAGAAAACATTCTAAAAATGTTCGTAAAATTTATGTTTCAAATGACACTTATACCTCTTCAAGACCAAATATTGTTTGAATCCCAAAATCATTAATATTTTCCCTTTCGAAAACACTTGAACTTTAATTATTGGGTCACACACTCACACAAATACGCGCAATATACGATTTGCATTTAATTAAGCGATTGAATTACAAACCCTATTACCCAGTCATGATTGTATCTCCCGTCACTTGTATTAGCTGTGGGTAGGAGTTTAAAAGGTGGCTTGAATTTCACACACACACATACACACATACACACATACACTTTAATAAACCTCAAAGACTAATGAGCAATTTAAATGATTTTTTTGGTTTATTTTTTACATGAAATAATGATAGGAAGTGACAGGAAACTTAAGCTCAACAGAAAACGAAGAGAAAACATGTGAACAAGAAAACATTATTCATAATCATTATTTAAGGGGAAAAAAACAAAAAACAATATTTTTTTTCTTTTTGTTGTCTTTAGGAAAAGTTGGTGATTGATTTACAGTAATTAAGAGAGGAAAAAATGACAAGGCAGGCAACAAGCAAAAAAGAAAAAAACGAAATACTGTCTGTCTGTCGGTGAGTAGTATGCCCCATAAGTTAGTATATGAGACTATTTGCCTTTTAATTCTTGTACGAATGGTGGGATTAGAGGCATTTGACGTTTTACTTTTTCTTTTTGTTATTATTCAGTGTGTGTGTGTGTGTGTGTGTGTGGAGGTCGTTGGGGTTAAGTATACCTGTCAAATCAATATGTTTTTTGTGAAAAGTTAAGATTACGTTGTGCTTGTTGTTATTTTTGGTAAAGACATATGAAATTATTTTCTATAAAAAACAAAAGATATATACATGTATGTATGTATGTATGTATGTATGTATGTATGTATGTAATTATATAATTATTAATCCATCAAAATGATTTTATTATTTTTCAGCCAAAAGAAAACGAAAAACGTGTTATTGCTCAACAAAATGTGTATGAAATCCTCCATTATTTTAGTTTGTTATTCTCAAGTGCCTCGTTTTACTTAAATATCTTGTCATATAGACGACATTTCTTCAAATTTAGAAACCAGAGCGGCCCTACATCTAAAATATGCTGGATTTTTGCCAACGTGATTGTACACGCATGAGCAGGTGCTTTATGTTGATAGAACAGCAACTTTTTCTTCGCTGGAACAGGTTGTTTTTGCCTTAAATCCACATTGTATTTGTCCAAATCCCAACTCCGGTTTTGTCCTTGCTCGTTGAGAAACCCACCTTAGTCTTTTTTGGTGCACATAGGCTTTGGGTGTGTTATGACGAATGCATGTTGCGTTCACAGCTACAAAAAGGCTCAAAACTCACTCTTCTTTTATGTTTCCACATACTTGCACTTTTGGTTGATTCTAAAGGCTTTTCGAAGCACAAATAAGTAAAATATGGTTCATAGCGGCTTCAAAGCCGCTGCTCTGGCAAGACTGTCAGCTGTCAAATATCTGTCATCTGAAATGTCACTTCTTTAGTGAAAGGTTTGCCATTTACGAATATGGATCGTTTAACAACCGAAAACGAGTAAAAATAGTTAAAACTCACCACGAAGGAGTGATTCAAGCATGACCGAACTGTCGAATTAAATTATCTTCAAAGATAAAGCGCATTTCTTACTTGGTGGTTATGTCAACAAGCAACATTGTCGCAATGTCATTGGGCCGTATCTTTCGAAAATAATGCTGAACGAAACGTTAACGTCGATTTAGAGTGCTATAGCCATATGATAACCGATTTTTTTAGACTGCCTTTGAAGATTATGAACTAAACCATATGTGGTTTCAACAAAACGGTTCCATGAGTCATACTACACAGCCGACTTTGACGTTTTTGCAAGAGTAATTTCCCGGTGGCGTAATTACTCCGTTAGACCCTTTTGCGAGGCTACATCAAAAACCAAGTCTATGCGGCTAATTTCCTAACGTTGGAGTATTTGAAAACCAAAATTCGTTGAGATACCGCCTGCATTATGCAAAAAAGTTGTCGAAAATATCTTAAAAGCATCAAGCGCTGCAACCAGGTCATTTAAATGATATTGCATTGCGTACATAAAGACAAAGTGTGCTACGAGCTATAAAACGGGATCGATTTTTTTGGCTTTATTGCCTCAAAAAGTACAGGGTTTCGTTATTTCTCGATTTAAAGATATCAGTTGGCCTCTAAGTCGTCCGATTTGATGTTGTTAGACTTTTCTGTGTGGTTACGTCAAAAACTAAGTTTACGCGGCTAATCAACTAACGTAGAAGCATTTTATAAGCAAATTTCGTTAATTTTCGCCGATATACGGCCCGAAATGTGCGAAAAAGTGGTCAAGAAGTATCTGAAAAGAATTGGTTGCTACAACCAGTTTAAATGCGTTCATTTAAATAAAATTATATTTCGTACATAATGAATAGCAAGATCTAACACATGGGCTGAAAAGTACCGGGCCATCTCCACCAAGAGCAATGAAATCATTCCAGCACCGCTCTAACATTTCAAAGCCACATTTGTAGAACGATTTGTATTTTGCCTCAAAATAGGATTTTGTTTTAGCGATAACCTCACCATTCGTGTGAAATTTCTTACCGGCGAACATTTTTTTAAGGTCTGCCAAATTTGGCGAATACGGTGGATGTGGGAGCAATTTGAAAATCACAGAATTATCTTGATATTTTTTATTATAATGCTCGCCACGACTTTGATAGCATACCTCTATCCGTCGATCATTATTTGTCATGACTCTGAAACATAATTGTGCCGTTAATGTGCCGAATTATGTCACCCTTTAGCTATTGAATTGTTCTTGGCTTATTGACGTACACTTTTTCTTTAAAGTATCTCCAAGGAAAGAGGTCTAACGCTGTCAAATCACATGATCATGGCGGCCTTTTAACCACTACAACTACTACGCTACGACATGGGATAAAAGCCACTGCTTCGTTGGCTTGTTTAGAAAGAGGCCCCATCCTGTTGAAACCACATATCGTCCAGGTCTATATCCTTTCTTTCGCATCAAGAATTTCGTTATTATCTTGCGTGAACTGCTTGGCCGACCATCGCGATAAGCAGCAATGTTTTCCGCAGAACGAACTGGGTTAGCATGCACAGGTGTTTCCACATTTCCTACAGTCCACGTTTGCTTAAATTTGCTTACAAATTTCCCGATTGCTGACCATAAAAATCAGTTAGTGCACGAAATGAATTTTGATTTGAACGCCCATTTTCGTAAAAGGCTTCAACAATCTTAACGCGCTGCTCAATTGTGTACCTCTCCACGGTTGAGTTTGTCAAACACTGAAACAAAGAAATGTGAAATTAAGTTGGTCACAAAACTTGACAATTAACATCGTACATTATCGTTGGACCACCCTTTAGTTTTGTCAACAGTAAGCAACAGACCTTCCTCATAATCAAATGCTCATGCAATGTAAAGCCAACACGTTCTTTTGATATTTTTACGATGTTAGCTGACTAACGCAATATCTCTTTTTGATCATTCAAAACAATTTTGTAGCTTTTTGACGTTCTCATTTTGAAGTCCACTGTTTTTTGCATCATCGGTGTCTCTACGATCACGTTTGAACTCAGCACACCAACGTTTTATTGTTGTTTCTGATGAAGCGGAATCCCCTTAATACTTTTTAAGCCATTGCTTCGCTTAAACGATACTGTTTCTCCTCAAGAAGCAGTGTAGAATTAAAACACGCAATTGTTTTTGATCCATTGTTCTGAAAATGACAAAAGTAGTGTCTCTCTTGGCATAATAACTCACAAACTAATAAACAGAATATCATAAAGTCTTAACAGCTGTCTTTTGAAGGTCAACACCAACCGAAAAAGAGATGAATACAATAAATCCGGCGTCATCTTTGTGTTAAACCCGGTACTTTCCAGCCCATCTGTTGACCGAAATCATAGCTTACTTTTGTAACTAAAAAATTTATAAGTTTTTATGATTTATCGACTATTTTTGGTTTGATGACCTATTTCTGCTGGTTAAACCATAACTAAACTCATCTAAGAATTTCTTAATGAGCAAATTCCATAGTAGTACTCATGTCTTTTTTTGCTTATCTAAGGAAGATTTTATTTTTTTCAGCTGGAAGGAGCTGTGTTGCTTTGAAAAATACTGTAATGTCGGGTTGGCCATTTGAAATTTTGCCAAATTTATTTTTTTGTTATGAAGTACAATTGCTTCGGTTATGAAATGAAATATTATTTCATGCATATGGCTGCCTCGGCTGGCCTCCAGGACCCTATTCGATCGGTTCAATTTTCGAGCACTTTTTCGAGTATATGGGATCGTATCTTGGCAACGGCAACATGAATGTTGGCCTTTAAATGCTCAATTGTCTCTTGTTTGTCGCCATAATACTTGTCTTCAACAGCGCCCCACAGAAAATGGTCCAACGGTATCAAATCGCAGCTTCTTGGCGGCCACTGACATCACCATTTCGGCTAATTAAACGGCCATCAAACGTTTGATACAATAAATCGATTGTGTCATGCGATATGTGGCAAATCGCTCCATCCTATTGAAACCAAACATCGTTCACATCAATACCATGAAGAGCGGGCACAAAAAAATCTGTTATCCCGGTGCGATAGGTGTCTCCATTAACTGTAATGCTTGCGAAATATGAAATATGGCCCAATGATGCCTTCGTTTCATAAGCCGCACCAAAAAGTCACTCGTAATGGGTACATTGGCTTTTGTAAGTTCACGTTTCGGTTTTCTGAGCCACAAATACGGCAATTTTGCTTATTAACGTACCCAACAAATATGATTTTTTTGGCATAATCGACATTATCGTACAGTTTCCCGTTGGCCCGTCTAGCGAAGCGAAAACAAAATGGATGGTCAGTGGCTTCAACTCTTGAACCAATTGAACTTTCTAAGGCATCATACCGAGATCCTTTCACAAAATTCGACGTAAGCTGGTAAGTGAAATGTTCAAATCTTGAAAACAATGACGAGTTGTTATTGATGGATGGCTATGCAAAGTCTCAGCCACAGCTTCGATATTTAAATATTTCTTTAGAATTAAAATCATAATTTCGTTACAATTTTTTAAATTTCCCTTATTGCTGTTGTTGCATTTTTTACTTCTTTAATAAATATTACGTGGCGTCATCTCATCATCATCATCATTAACTTAAAAAAAAAAAACATTCCCCTCTGCCATACCCACAGTTACCTGTCATTATCCTACTCATTGTTTGTGATTAACTTGTGAAATACTTTTCCTTGCCTTAAAGTTGGGATATATAGAAAGACAGAGAAAGACAGAGAGAGAGAGAGAGAGAGAGAGAGAGAGGGCGAGACAACGACAGTAAGAAGAAAAGAAGGCATTATTGGTGTAGAAAACTAAATATTATGTTTGCAACATAAACACATTCATGCACACACACGCGTGCCTGTCTAACAAAACTCTTAAAGTGTCACACATATTTTGGTGTCATTTTCTTAGTTTATTCGAAATGTTGCTGTTGTTGCTGTTGTTGCTGTTGCCATAGATAGTATTCTATGTCATCCATGCCTTTATTGTTTATCTTCCACAGCTACCGGCTGTTCTTGATAACCAAAACGTGATTTTACTACAAAAAAAAGCAGGCAAAAGTTTCATTTGTTTCGTTTCATTTCATTTCAAACTATCGCACTCAACACTTTTCCAAATGGTGGAAACCATCCAGCAACAGCAGCCACTAGTCAAACCAAACAGTCATTTAGCCAGCCATCCGGCCATCTATCCATCTAGACAGTTTACCAGCTAGACAACCAAACAGCAGACCATGTTAAGGCATTCAGATGGTATGGAGATGGCTGGTCGTATCACTGTGATACAATAGTGCTGCTAATGAAGATTCCAATGCAGAGGCACTGAAAATGAGTATCTAATGTGGTGGCTTTTATGTATACATGTTTGTATAAATGAAGTGGAGCACAACTAAAGTTCCAAATAACAGCGAAGTAGTGGAAGTACAAGAATAATTATAACAAATTTTTTTTTATTCTTTTTTATAAATTTTTCTTGCTATTGCTGTTGTTGTTGTTGTTGTTGTAGTTCTTAATTTAGTGTTGAAAATAAATACAAGACAACAACATATGTAATTTTCCCCCTGATGCTATTGCTCCAAATACTAGGCTGTGTGCTGTATGCTGTTTGTAAATTCGAGTTAATTTTGGTTGTTGCAGTTCATTTTCTGTGTCGTTTTAATTTCTATTTGAATTCGTATATGTTGTGTGTGTGCGTGTGTGTGTGTTTTAGCTTTTCCCCTTCAACTTGTCGCTAGTTTTGGCGTCGGCATTTCTTTTTTATGTTTTCTTCTTCTTCTTTTTTGATGCTGTTCATTAAGATTATTTTTATGTTGCACAATATTTGCTGTTGACATTGTGTTGCCTTTTGTGTTTTAGAACAAAACAAAAAACAACAAAACACGTAAGGAAATTTTCGTCGGCTACACTGCTTTATAAAGTGATCTACAGCATAATCTGATGGTCTGCAGGCTATGGATTTATGTGACTGGGCACAAAACTAACAGGCCCACATTTGTTTGCTTAGCTTGTAAGGGAATACATTGACACAAGTCCCGTGTTGATCGTAGCAACAGTTTATGATCAATAAGTTTGAGATTGTCGTTCATTGATTTTGAATATAATGGTGTATCTGACAAGATAATTAATCAGGGTTGCCAATCCATCGGCTGGGTTTTTTAATTAAATGTTTACGTAGTTTATTTACAACAAAAATAAGTATAATTTACGTATTGGTAGTAAAAATTAGTTTGGTCCGTTATTTTTAGCTCTAAAATGATAATGAAAATAAAAATTTTATCAAATAACTGTTTATAATATCCTTTACCCCTCCTCTGAGCCAATTTCCGAATACCGTTTCAGAAAAACATATCATTTTTTGTGGCGATCCAACTTTGAAGGCGATTTTAGATTTCTTGAAGAGAAGTGATTTGGTGAAATGGTAAAAATATTGTATCCCTGAAACAGCGGATAATACGGTGGGTGCGGCATTTGGGCGTTTCTGACAATCGTTTGACAGCTGCTGCGATATGAAGCCCAGCGTTGTCATGCAAAAAAAAAACTTAATCTCGTCTTTATACTCCTGCCATTTTTCTCATAATGTACGATTCAAACGAAGTATTTGCAGTCTGCTTCAGCAGCCCATAGTACACAACGCTTCCTTGAACCGACCAAGAGTGCAAAATTACGTTATAAATACTAAAACAACATAATTTTACTAACAAATAAAAAATAGTGTCGAATTGAAAGAAATTAGGAAGCAGTTATAAAACCCAATAAAATCAAAAATAAATCATCAAAAACCCCCATAAAACCCGGTGGGCTGGGTTTTTTTTAAACTCGGGTATTTTCTAACACCGTAATAATTGCAGATTTAAGGTCTTTCAGTAAAGACTGTTGAGCAAAAGTATTAATTGTAGCTCTGGCGTATGTCAAAATGTGTACTGTCTACGTCATATTATAAATGCGTACATGGCACAGGAATTAACTGGTCTATTTAAGGCAGATTGGAGAACCTTGATTACGTTTATGAAAACTGATAAAATTATACGAATTAATACAAATATAGAGCAAACTTTGTCTATATAAAATTAAGATCTAACTAACGTAAGTTACAGCGTACGTGGGATCCAAAGCGTATAATGTTTCTATTGTGGTAACTGGAACAAAAACATAAGAAGGCTATGAAAGAAGGAAAAACAAGTAAAGAAGTGATCAACAAGACTCTTAAAGAAGCATTCAAGAGACATATGATATATGACCATATCCTACAATCTCCTGATCGGTGGTAGAAAATTGCCACTAAGGCCAAAAACCGAAAGCTCAGATTTTGCCAGCAATGACACAGAGAATGAAAGGTTGGCCTTCAGTGAGATTGTCACAATATTCAGGAATATTTGCCACGATTTCACTCACTCGCGCCTAAGATTAGGTTAGGCTATATGGGCCACTCGCAGTTCGCGATTTCAATCTGAGGCACCCTATGGCCCATTGCAATGCCTTCAACAAGGACAGACCTATTAAAGAAGCCGGAAGACCAGTCATGGGAAAGTCCCAGAAAATATCTCCATTTAAAGACCCAAAAATATCAGTTTCCTCATTTGAGCCAACTGGTACACTTGACGAAGTTAATCCACCTCGACAGTGACACATCCCTAAGACAGTTCAGATCAAGGAAATGACATGCACTTAAGTGCTTTAGTTTAAGATCTCGTAGAGTAGGACAGTCGCAGAGAACGTGTTGCACCGATTCCGTCTCCTCCTCATCCTGACAGCCATGACTAGGGCATCCCATGCACTCTGACATGCGGCCTAAACAACAATGCCCGGTAATTATGCCCGAAAGCAGCTCAATAAAGCCCTTCCAGACATACGCAGAGACCTAGTCCTTTCCATAGAAAGAGAAGGCCAAAGCATATTCTACATGTGATGATCCTGTTCAGTGTCTATTAATCTAACAAAATCGACGACATGCATAAAGTAGCATGCACGTCACCCTGCTCGAGAGATAGAGAGGCAATTTCATTCCCTCGGATGCCCGCATGACTTGGAACCCATATCATGATTTCATTCCAGATAGGCCAATGAGCGAATGCGGAGACATTTCGATTTCGGCGAGGTTGTTTGCATAGATTTTAATAGGCCTTGAGACCTCGAAATTAAGTATCCGGATACGCCTAGCGGCCCTATCTTTAGCTTAGACCTCTGCCAGAAAAATAGCGCAATCATTGGGTAGTTTGAAAGGGAGCCTGAGGTCCAGATCATCAGAGTAAAAATCCTTTTTCGAGCCATCTATATCGACTGCGATTGTAACAGCTCGAAGGACAGATCCAGCAGTCCACGCATCCCTAGAAGGTATTCTACCCGTATAAGCTCTACCGAAGTTCAAAGTAGGTATCGCCCAATCTGTCTAACTCGTTAAAATCGGTCCGCCCGCTTTCTGTTGGATGGTACCATGTCCAACGCGAACGTGTCTCAGTCCCTCCGACTCCCTGAGTCTAAGTGCCGACTTTGTAGAGACACATTTGACAAAAATATCTAAGGATGTTAAGCTCAGCATTGTCTTCAGACCGGCCTGAGATCAATATCCACCGCCTTCAACCAGACAACAGCGCCATAGCTTACGATTGGTCTAATGATCGCGGTGTGCATACAATATAAAATATGGGGTTGAAGACCCCATTTTTTCGCAAAGACTCTCCAACAAATATAGAAGGCAAATAATGCCTTTCTTATTCGACTCTCAACATTACGATTCCACGAGTATTGAGTCTAAAAGCACGACCAGGTAATTAGCCTCCTTCGAGAATTTCAAAGTAATGCCGCCCAACTGTGGCAAACCAATTTGTCTTTAGCAATATTAAGCCCCAGGCCATTCCCCTTTGTCCAAGTCAAAAGAACGTCGAATGATGATTCCTTCAGCTTGCTTAACGTGGGAAAAAAATTTCCCCTGATAAGCAGCACGACGTCATCCGTATATGCGACCACCTTTGTAACCATGCCACTGAGCTTGAAAAGAATTTTATTTAAGATCGAATTCTACAAAAGTGGGAAAAACACACAACTCTGCGGCCTTCCCTAGTCATAACCTTCCTTATTCTGCCCATATCCAAACTGGAGATAATGAACCTGCTCCTTCCAAGTCGATATCCTCCGGTCAACACCCAAATCATATATCAGATATATTCACATTCTTAAAAGTACTAACAATATCAAAGAAGGATGCCATCACATACTGCTTCCTATCAAGCGTTTCCTTAATTGTCACAACAACATCATGTAGGGCTGTTTCCACCGACCTTCCCCTAAAGTATGCGTGTTGTGCCCCACAGAAGTTGTCCAGAGTGAGGATAGTCGATCATCGAACGCTCGAATAACGCTATATAATATTCAGTGTTGATGATACTTTCCAAAATACCGAGGTTATAACCCTTCCAGCCGATTGTTGTGCTTTCAGGTGCTTTAGATGAGGTTCGCCAGTTGCTTTTCACTCAGATAACGATCGTTGTGATTCAGCAGTGATGTGATATCGATGCAAACATTTCGGTTTGTTATGTTGAAACATGTTCAAACACTGCTCAGAGTCAACGCTTTCTTTTTTTTGGTCAAAAGTGAGCAAAGATGGCACTTACTTTGAACAGAGCTTTCCATAGTCGAATGCCCAGTCAATATAAAGCCATAACGCTTCTTTAATATTTTTACGACGTCAGCTAACTCACGCAACTTCACTTTTCGATCATTCAAAACGATTTTGTGGATTTTTTTATATTTTCTGGACGTCCTCATTTGGACGTCCGCTGCATTCTGCATTATCGGAGTCTCTACGAACATGTTGGAAGGCAGCAAACCAATGTTTTATTATTGCGTATGATAAAACGGAGTTCAAGCTAAGCAATGCTGGAACGGTATTTTTTTCCATCAAGAGGCAGTGTGAAATTAAAACACGAAATTGTTTTTGATCCATTATTCTGAAAATGAGGGTGGCGTGATGTAGTGGTTAGAGCGTATGCATAACAACACAAACGACCCAGGTTCAAGCCCCAGCAGAGGACATGATGAAGAAAAATTTAATTATGGTTTCGAATGTTTAATAAGAGGCTTCTACTTTCCTCCAGACAACTCCATCTAAAAAAATAAAGAAGAAGCCACCCTGACCTTACCGCATATCTCTGGCAATGGTGACAAACATCAGACGAATGATCAGGAAAACATGCCACCTACTGAGAAAAAATTACAATGGTAAAGTAAAGATCATCACCAATTAGCAAGGATCTTCACCTCTACGCAAAATCATATGGAGGAAGCTACAGTGGAATAATCATCTATTTACCTTGAAAGATTAAATTGATTAAAGAAATTGAAACAAAACAATTGCTGCTTTGTGGAAAGCCAATATGCCACCTAGAGGAAGTAACGGAGAAAAAAATTCTGACAATAACAAAAGTAGCATCACTCTTAGCACAATAGCTCACAAACTAATTTATAGAATATCACGGAGTGAATGTAATGTACAAAAACTAGCGCCATCTATGTGTTGGTCTAGGGACTTTCCAGCACATGTGTTCTTTGGAAGTTACAAAATTCTGCACAAACCTTATAAGCCCTCTCTACACCTGTAGTAGTCCCAGCTACAGAAAAGAGATTTTAATTTGAAGTGAAACTAAGAAACCCCTCAAGACATTTTCATTTTAATGAATTTGCAAAATACTGGGAAATCATTTTCCATTTTTAGATGTTATTGAAAAGAAAATAATGTCACAAATGCTCACTCGAAACAGCAATTTTGACATTGAAAATTAAAAGAAAAATCCGATTAAAATAAACCAACTGGAGTCACAAAATATTTTGGTTTAATTCTAAGTATTGTTTCCTTATTTTTTATTAAATTATTTGCAATATTTTAGGTGGACTTCATGATTAGAATATTTAAGCATAATAATTATGAAAATTATTTGGTCTGTGACTCACTCTAATGTGTTAAACACGCAAATACTATATAAACGAAATTGTCTACAGAAAATAAGAAAAAAATAAAAATTATTTTAATAATAATTCATTAGTTAATCACTTGGATTTGAACAACAGACACTTATAGGGCGCAGACGAAACAAAAACAGTCTTGTCGCTGCCACGATCTTTCCACTTATCGATGTGTCAAGTCGTTTGTATTTGTCAATCTGTTGGGGAAACGATTTTCTCAAAAGATTTATGAGTCTTTTAAAAAAACATAAATATTATTTCATTTCTTTTTTTTTTTCTTTTTGTCAGGTTTTTCTTTTTATTTTCTTGTATTTTCTTGACAAACTTCCAAGAGAAAAGAATTTCCATGCAAACCGAAATTCACGTCATAATAGACTGAAATGTGCGAATAAATATTGATGCAGTTGCAGAGAAGACAAAAGTGACCTACATTTCATTAAACAAATACATAAGCAAGTTATATCCCAATATTATTACCTGGCATTTTCTTCTTCTTCTTCTTATTTTTGAAAATATATTATTTCTCTGCCTATCTTTGGGCATTTCATTGAATTCGCTCTTCTTTTTTTCTTAAGTATTTTATGAATTAAAATATGTTTTCGTTTTAGAAGTTAATTTAATTTCCTATTCCTAGCAGACTTAATATTGTCTGGTCTTGTACTACTTTCCCTTTTTCCCTTCTTTTAAGCCACTCCTCGATCCTTTTTTAAATTAAAGGCTTTAACGTGAAAGCAAAAGTGGGTTGATTTTCTACATTCAGTCAGTCAGCCAGTCAGTTAAGTTGCCTCGGTATCAGCGGCAAAAAATGCCTTTGACGTCTGTTTGAATGGTTGAACTCGAGTCTGAAGTGTTTCAACATTACACACACACACTCTCACTTAAGCACATACATATATGTGTTCTTTACACAGAAAACAGTTATACAAGCCTACAACTCTCTTACACTCACTTTTACATTAACATACACATACTCTTGTGTACTCTCATGCATATATGAGTAGACATTGATTTACTGTTTGATTAAATGGAAATTAAATTGCCTGCCTCTAGTTATGCAACAACAACAGCAACAACAGCAACAACAGCTATACCATTATGGCAGAATTCTCCCGTTACATCCACTACTCCAAGTGAAACTGTTTGATTTTTTCATTATTTTTTCTTTTTGCTTTTTTTTCTTGAATTTCTCATTAAAGGCTTTTAATTCGTGGTGTTGAAAGAGAATTTCACTTTTAATTTTGTTTTCAGACAGAATTTTAATGGATTTTAATTATAAAGGAAGTTAACATTTCTTTATGAAGTATTTAAAGGTTTTATGATGTGCCATGGCTAGTAAAAGTTTAAGTTCAAATAGTTGGAAAATATTAAACTTAAATGCTCCTGATAAATAGCAGATATTATAATAATTATTTATTTATTTATTTTTTTTTTTTTGTAATTCCTCATTATACAAAAAAAAGTTTTGTAAAAATTTGTGTAAATTTTTTTTTTCGTTATTCAAAAAATTTAATACCAAACTTTCATACATACGAGTATTATCAAATGGTTACAAAATAATTCAAATATATCACTTTGTTGTTGTTTTCCTACTCAAATATTCACAATGTAATGGTTTATGCATGCAAAAACAGTTGTATTTGGCATTAAACATGCACAGGCATGCTCAGTTAAATGCAACAGAAACCAAAAGTTGCACAATATGTGGCATAATTCATAACGCACACAGGCAGACAGACATATACTAGCTTTCACTGAATAATGTAAATATTTTTTTTGTTTTTGTTTTTTTTTATAATATTTAGGAATTATTACATTCAACAAAAAAGAAAAACAGCAACAACTCGATCATAATAATCATGCTGAGCCTTTTCTTTGCAGAAAAAGCAGCAGCAAAACTCAAATGACACAAGCAAATCAGTGATGGGAAATGGAATTTTCGTTCGGTATCAAAAAAAATAAATTTTGTAAGAGAACTTTTTTGACAAGAGTAGTAAATTTTTTCATGCGTTGCTTTACTAAAACTCTTAAAAACCCTGTAAGCTTTCTACAGATTACAAAACGCTAAGTAGCATTTTATTCTTAACTAAACATATTGTTATGTTTTAAACTTTTTAAAACGTTTAAGTTCTTTTTAGTTCTGTTAAATAAATAAATAACACGTATGTTGTTGTTTTACTTTATGCACTTATTTACTTCCACACTTTTACGGTCCACATACATATAAACTATACAGTCTCCAACTTATTTATCTTGCACTTAATATTCGCTTAACACAAAAACTTTTATATACGTCTAAACACGACTTTACTTTATGCCTGCAAAATAATAACTGAACTGACTAATGCATAAGGCGCCGCCTTTTATATGCATTTTAAATAACTTCCGAATATTCTTGTTTTTCATACAACATTCGATTTATTGCCGCCAATTTCAAATGTAACGCCCAAAATGGGTACGGTAACACCGTTCCAAACACAATTGGTACAGTAACACCGTTCAATACACAATTGGTAACACCATTAATAACATATATTAAGTATGGCCTTGACACAAACCAATGGACTTAAATCACACAATACAGTTTTATAGCTAAGACTACCACTGTACTAATTTAGTGTATCTTTCTTTAGGCATTGCTTACTCTCATAACAATATGTAGGTAAGTTAAGGTTATCTGGGAACCATCATCGGCTCATAGATCGTATATTGAAAAAAGTCCTCATTTTCGAATCTTCTTCTAATATGCATTGAACCCCTTAAAATCGTCAAGTTCAAGGCAGTGGTAAAAAAGTTCCATAGTTTCCTCCACTGCAACTTCTGCAAAGATAATTATATGGTATTCCCATCCCTTGAGCATGTCTTTCAATAACCCCACGTTCATTAATAATCCACACAGAGACACAGACGTGGTGGTGTGTTGTCATCTGTGTCCATAGGTAATGTAGATATTGCGGAATCAGATGCTCTTGATGTTCTGGGCATGAGAATTTACTGTGACGTTCATTGGAACGATCACATAATTTGAGTGCCGAAAGAGTTCAAGTGCCCCGAATTATTATGACGGTGCAATAAATAATCCATCTCATCTCCTTTATATTTACAAGACCTATATCCTATTCAAATTGGAATACAACTCTCATGTGTGGGAACGTGTACAGGAGAGGGCGAAGGTTCCTATTAATGACGGTAGGGTAGCCAACTCTATCGATTCATGAGAGCATCGTCTCAATGTGTCATGTATTTCCTTGTTATATCGATACTATTATGGAATGTGTTCTGGCGAAATTAAGGCATTAATTCCTAATAATAATATATTCATATATAGTACTCGTATTTCTCGCAGAGCACATGCCTTTATAGCTGATTGTCTAGTGAATCACACAACGCATTATAGGAAGAATTCGTTCTTTGTTCGTACTATGCGTTTGGAAACAATCGTTCGTTGTGGAACAATCTTGTTGCAAATGTCTTTCCTGTCACTTACGACATGAATAAATTGAAATCAAATGTACATAGACACTACTTTATCTATCATCCTTCCCACAACCTACTTTCCCCTGGGGTTATCCGCTGAGTGCTGGTCTCAAGAGAAAAAACATGAGGTTCTAAACATGTGCTCTAGGCTGCTTTAAGAGCTGTTCCATTCTCCGTTAACCGAAATGTGATCAAACTTTCTCATCTCATAGCAGGTGGGCTTATTTTTCAAACGTGTGGTCTCGATTTTGAGAAATTTCCATGACACTAGCCGTCGTCTTTTCTACCTATAAGTATCATTGATGTTCCCAGTCGATCCGTTGAGGTCCAAAGCAGTATCTTCTGCCTACTCAAGTACATCATCATGAACGTAACCTTGAACGTTCTCATGTTCATGAACCCAAGTCGAACGTCTCACTATGTCATCTAGAGCCAACCGGGATTTATAAATAATCCCAACACTCTGCAGAGTTCTTATGTAAACACGGATATATCCCTATTGAATATCTCGTAATATTGGACAAACAACGTTCCTATATTTCTGTCCTTTTTCCATATAATATTTTTCATATTCAGTTAAGTTATTATTCATTCAATAAGTCCATACATAGGATAAGTAAGAAAAACAAAACTCGATTTTATTGTTCAACATAGTTGCCTTCGAGGGCGTTACAACGAGTATAGCGATATTCCAACTTTTCAATACCACTTTTATAGTACAATTTCTCTTTCTCGTCAAAATGGGCTTCATTTTTAGCGAAAACTTTATCATTGGACTTAAATTTCTTTCCAGCAAGCACTCTCTTGAGATCTGTAAACAGAAAAAGCAGTTGGTAGGCAAGCAATTCGAAGCCCAATTCATTAAATTTTGCCACTATTTTCATCGATTTGTGAATAAAGCTTTCGCAAACCCAAATGTTGGTGTAAAAAGACAAAAACTGTACCATCTGATATCTTTACAATGCCAGCTGGTGCATCAGCTTCAATTTGCGATCGTTCACAACCAATTTGTGGATTTTTTTAATGTTTTCTGGAATAACAGCCTCATTTTGTTATCCACTCTGATATACGTATATCATTTGTATTGGTACAACCACGTTTAAATTCAACAATCCACTTCTCTATCATATCTTGGTATCTTGATGGAGCAGAGTTCGAATAATGCTTATCAAACCATTGTTTTGTTTCCACTGTATTCAGTGGAATTCACTTTTTTCACACAAAATGCTATAACTCACGAATCAATAGTCAGACTGCTGTCAAATTTATACACGTATCGTTTGAAGGTTAGTACTAAATTATAATCATGTGGATAAAACTATAGTAACGCGATCTATGTTCCATCCTATGGATTTATTGAATGACCTGTTAAAACGGTTTTTTTAACCCATAACTCATGATTTTGAATACATATTTAAAAACCACATTCTTGTTGTATTCGATAGTGACTGTTGGAAAAATATGATCACTTTCCACGTATTTCAACTTCATTCATGTTTGTCCCATAGTGTAATCGAGTTGCCATAAGTACTAAAAATGAATAAAATCCGAAAATATGGAAACAAAGGAATTTAAGAAAAAAATGTGACAATAGAAAAATATTTATGAGAGTATCTTTCGTTTTATGACTCGTGCTCGTGAGTTTTATTTTTTAACTCGTGAGCAAGAATCATATTTTTTGCTCAAAATATTTTTTGCTCGACTCGCGATACAAATTTTAAAAATTGTAAATTTGTGCTTACGCGTTTTGTTCTGTAATTCTTGAGCACAAATTTTATACTGCGAATGGATTAAAAATAAACAAAAAAGCATTGAAAAGAAGCAAATCATTTCAATGCATGTTGTAATACCATGTTTAATGCGTAATACCATGCATTCGTATGTGTGTATGTATAATAAATTAAATAAAAAGAATTGATCGTTTTCAACTCGCTTCGATGCTTTTCGGCTAGGTTTGCGTTTCGAATTTTATTTTTAAATTCTTTCGTTTTTGATTCTTCTTACGAGTCGTATTTTAAATTCTTTTAAAATTCGGCTCTCAAAAAAAATAGTCGTTCTTTAGGAACGAATTCAATTCGCAAACTCTTCCGACTCTGTTAAATAGTATCAACAAAAAGTACGATCGTATCAAATCGTCACTGAGGCAAATATAATGAATTAAAGATTTTCTCTCTCACTCGCTCTCTCTCTCGCCTTAAAAAATGTTCATATGCCAAAAATCATCACGCACACACCAACTACAACAGCAGGCATCAAATTTTTTAACAGAAAATTTGCTTTAACACACAAACACACACACATTCACGTGCTTCTACACAATGCACATTTAACATAGAAAATAAGTTAAAATTTGAACAAAAAGAAAAAAGAAAAATGTTATATCAGCTCTCTCGTTTATTTAAGTTTGTGTGAATGTGTGTGTGTGTTAATATTATACAAGTGAAAGTTTGTTGAGGAAACAAAAATAAAAAACTTGAATTAAAAAAATAGAAGAAGGATCCTTTAAAACTCATACAACATCTGCCTAAGCTGTCATTATTATGTTTATTCTCTCTCCCTCTCTCTCTCTCTCACTCACTCACTCACTCTCCGCTTGTTATTTCTCTGCACTCTAAGTGGTCTAAAATCATTCTTATTTTTTGTTTTTTTTTACTTTAATTTTATGTCTAAATCATCATTATATGGGTCAATGGTTGAAGAAGAAAGTGATGATACACACTGATACTAATGCAGTTTTATTCGTGTTGCTCTTGTTGTTGTACTTGTACTTGTAGTAACTTTTTGTTTGTTTTGTGTTATACAAGCAGCATTGTTGTTGTTGTTGTTACGCTATAGCAGAGATTTCTTTCTTTTTTCTCTTTTTCTTATTGTTGTTGAGAGTGCATTTTAAATGATTTGCCTTGAATGGGACTAAGTTGTGCTGAGACCGAAAATTGTTAAAAAAAAAAACGAAAAAACAAAATTAAAACATTTAAACAGCTCTGCGAAATTCAATTGCTTCTTCTGCTGGTGTTATGAGACGAAGAAATGAAAAAAAAAACTGTAAAACTACTATAAAATGCTACTTAAATATGCCCGAAGAGTAAGAATATGAGAGTGGCCCTGTTTATAATGAGATGATAATATTATGAGGGTTTTTTTCTTTTTCGTTTTTTTTTTTTTTTTTGTGTGTAAATCTTTATAAATTTTTTAAACTATTATTCATTAGGGATTAAATTTGTAAAAAAAAAAAAAAAAATTCAAAAATAAACTTTAAACCGAAATAAAGTTTGTAAGGAACAATGAAGGCTCAAACTAAAATAAGGGGTTTTTTAATTTATACTACAAATTTACACATTAAGTATTAACAGAAATATAATTTGAATTCACATTTAAATTATTTTCATAAGATTAGTTAGGAGGTACGGGTAAGAGTTCATTTATCAACTAAAGATTTTATAATAAATTTGTTGAAGTTTTGTTAATATCAAAGAGGATTCACAAACAGGGTTTACACATTTTACTTAAATAAATAATGATCCTTTAAGAGATAAAAAATATTTTAAATATAATTTATATTCTAGAAAAGCAGGATGAAAGAGAAATTAAGACCAAAAAATAAAAAATAAATAACTCTAATGACAGTTTACAGCGCTCTAGATCAAATAAAAAACAACAAATTTACAGGGTTGGGCGATTGAAATGTCACTGATCAACACGTTGGCAAAGCGATAACGTCAACTATGACAAATTAATACCAGTGACAGCAGCTTATATTGTTACGTTCTAAACTTTTTAAAACGTTTGAGTTCTTTAAAATTTCATTAAAATAAAACTAAACACCACTTTGTTGTGTTGTTGTTTTACAGTTTTTATTGTCTCACTTTAATTTTATACAGTTTTTCTTAATCCAGTAACAAAAATTCGTTTATAACAGACTCTACTTTATGACAGTCATACGATAACTAACTGACGTGTAGGTAACGCTGCCTCTTTATATACCTAATTGCCTACAGTTTGTGAAGTTCCGAAAATATCTCATATCCTCTATTTTATATCCGTTAATTCAAATGTAGCACAATGATGGTCGAATTTATAGTGCTGCCAGTAAGTACGACATTGATAGGGTGACACATAATCACCAAATATACAAAAATACCACGATACAGTTTTAAAGGCGCTGATATGTGTTTTCTTTTTAGACATTTTTATTTTCGTAATAAAACAAACCACTGCAAAGTTTAATAGAACAAAAGTTATTAATTTTAATAATATTTTATTAATTTAAACGTAATAGTGTGATTGCCTTATATTTGGTTAGAAAATCATTCGTGAGCTGAGCCATCTCAAAATGAATAAAATGTTTGTCTATTGCACCATATATCATAATAATGATATAGGCAGCACTGCCAAGCGCTCTGCAATATCACATAAAATGGTTCGGTAAGCGTCGTAGTGGTAATCACATAGTTGAAGAACTGATAATATACCAGCGAAGCGTACTCCAAATTGATGGATATGCAGGTGGCTTTCAACAATGTCCATTCATTGGCGATTGTTAGGGCCCTCAGACCGCATAATTTCAGTGAATGTATAGTAAGGTTTGTTTGGTGAATCTTGACAACAAGTTTTATTACTGCCACCATTGGGGTCACTGGCGACCAGTCCGGAGTCGTCATGTGGCCGAAACGTGGGCGATTACACACGTGCTACTAAGTCTGACCAGAGGTACTCTGGAGCCATGGGGGCAAACGACCCAGGGACTTTGGTCACTGCCTCACTTTTGGGTAGGCCCCCTTGTGGGAGCTTCGTGATGGCTATGGTTTTAAGCCTAAAACACAGGCGGAGCGTGAGCTGGGTGTGGTTTTACATCTCCTCAACCGCGTGCTGTGACCCATATCGCTGTAGGAGCTTAGATGGTCTTCAACATTTCACCAAGGCGTAGAAGTTAGTGTCCTAACAATGCGCCTTTGAAGTTGGAACTCACTTGTTTTTATCATGGGTGGGCAGCGTTGATGAATTACGCCAGCGTGGCGAGACTCACGTTAAACTGTGACTTACACTTACTTGCCACCATTGGGGGAAGCTAACCCGGTATGGGTAGTAAAAAAAAAGGGAGAAGGTAGAAGGGTTGTTGAAGGATTTGCATCGATGTAGTGTTAGGGTCTTTGTTTCTGCGGACAACCTGGCCATTTTGGTGTCTGATATTGATCTGCACACCATTTCCTCGGGGCGTAATCAGGCCTTTAAACTTGTTACGGAATTATGCTTGTCTTTCTAATTTTTAACCATAAAACTAAGTGGATGCTCTTTACCAGAGCATTCAACACTTACTGTTCACAAAGGTGAAGTATTTGAGGGTTGTTCTTGACCCCAAGCTCACCTGGAGGGAGAATATAATGGATAGGTTAGAAAAGGCGACCATTGCGCATTACGCCTAGCTCTATTAGGCCTTAGTAGAAGCCTTAACTGACTACCCACCGATCTTCTACTGAAGCAGAGGTCTAAGGTGGTGGCAGTAGGGCTAAATGCAGTGAACTCCTGGCCTAATCTGGACTATGGACACGCTGTAAATATTGAGGACTACAGACATCTTCAGTACGATTACGAGAACTTCTGATCTTACCAACAGGTGTTTTCTCAAAATGTGTCTGTGGTCTCTACCGATGGCTCTGATATGCTGGTCAGAGTGAGTTGTGTATTCATAAAGGATTCTGATGCTTGACTGAATTATGCCTGTCTATACCAGGCGGAGGTCATGGCAATGCTTATTAAATGTCGGGATTTTCCCTTAAATCTTCTGATTTACTCTAACGATCAGGTCCCTTGCGAGCGTCACCTAGACGTCTATACTCCTCGATGAAAGCAGCAGATTTCTCATATAAAACTCGGCTCATTCGATGGTAAATCTCAAATGGGTTTCGGGACACAAGGATATTGTCGAGAATCGCGTTGCTGAAGAACTGGCTAGGGCGCATACAGAGCTAGTTATTTTCGAACGAGGGCCTGTCATTGGTGTTCCTATTGCCACGGTTAAGCTGGATATTTTCCCGTCAGTATATGGCGATGCTCAAAATTGTTGGCGACCTCGATGAAAAGAGGACTAAATGTCTTTTTCCCTGAGACACATCGTCATCCATCACACAGTTGCGGTCTTCACGGGTCATTGCCTGATTCGGAGGCATGACGTGGTAGTAAAAAACTATTAAAGACAAAAATGTAGCCATTACAGAGCCATAAACACTGGTATATAAAATGTTATTATCGGACTAAAAATGGCGACACAGTAAACAAAATACTAAAAGGTCGGATTTGTAGGCGTGGCAAAAAAACAAAAAAATTAATTTTGGAATTATTTTTACATTTTTTTTTTTTTTTTTCAAACCAATCTAATCGGTCTAACTGACCTACCACTCGGTTATTTAGAGAAATAAGATTTCTTATTAAAAATCCTTGTCCTCATTACCATTTTTTTCCTTTATTTTAATTATTTCTTTTGCATTAAAATACCCTTTAAATAGTTTGTCCCAAATAATTTTTATCCCCAATTTGTTTTTCCTGCTTTTTTTAACAAAATTCTCTAAAACTACAAAAATTCTTGAACAGTTCAATGGACTTTTCGTTGAGACTAAGGGAAGGGGAAATAATAAAACAAAACTTAACCTAATTTTGTAGGAATATGTCAATAACATCAGGACGAATTCTGTATAAATTCCTTGTAGAATAGTTTTCTTAAGGGAAGGTATCCAGTATGACTGACATCAATAGCAGCAAATACTGCAATCAAAAGTTAAATACATATATGGACTGACACACACACACATCATAATCTTTATCATTTAGAACATCATCTGTAATTTTATAGTTGGTATCTCTCTCTCTCTCTCTCTCTCTTTCTTTAATTTTATATCATATTACAATAACAATAACAAACAATATCAAATACATCTTAAGCAACTGTTGCCCCTTAATAGCAACAGCCAACTACAACAATAAAAAATACATTTTCCTTTCAAAGTCTTCCTCTTCATGTGTTCAACTTCCGCTTGATTTTGTTGCTCTTAAACATGCCAGGCATCCGAAGGACTTGTGTAGAAAAAAACACCAACAACAATAACAATAACAACTTCAAGCAACACTTGCGTATAATGAAGTGTAAAGTGCATGGCAAAAATCAAACATCAACAAAAAGAAAATCCTGGGAAAAAAAGGATTCACTTGAGTGTAGCGAGCAACAGCCCTCAGGTTACAAAAGGGAATATAAGGAAAAGGGATGTTTAAAGTAAAAATAACACGAAAAAAGCAAAAAGAAACAGAAACAGATTGATAATTGATTAAAATATTTGTAGCAAGTGAGTGTACGGAGTGTAACAGCGTTGGCAACTTCTTTAATCGCAGAACTAAGTGGGTAAGGGAGAGATAGAAATGGTGGAGGAAGGTAAAAACTTAGAAATCCACTAATCACTTAAGGATGCCATTATCAAAAACTGTTCATTAAAGATTGATTTTAAACCCCTCTTTGAACTTCTACACCCCACACACCCATTACTTGAAAAGCGTTTAATGAGCAAAAACAAAATTAAAAAAATAAAACGCAAAAGCCATTAACGTTTAACAAATTATTAAGAGGGAGTTAAGATGACTTAAAAGGAGAAGGGGGTTATCAGATACACAAACAAACTGGCATAAACCATGAAATTGTAAACAAAAATTCATTATCGAAGAGGGTTGTTCGGTTTTTCTTTCGATTGGGGCAACAGGAAATACGCTTGTTCATGAGATTATTGCTGGTGACATACATAAACATCAAAAGGAAATTTTTTACAAAAAGCCTTTTAAGTGCAAGCAGATAAGATTTTTGTTAAATAGTAACCTTTGCTTAATAGAAATTGTCTTTTAAAGTAAATCATAATAATCGTGAAATTCATTTCTTTCAAGCTTTTCATCTACAACGGATGTAAATTGAAATCGATGCGATTTATGCGGTTGTCTGAATGCTAAGGAATGCCAGAAAATTGACTATGATTCTTTGAACTGGCATTATAAGGGTTAACATTACAGGTGAATACATAGTCAAGTTTGGTACTCATTAGAGGCCTGCCTTACTGCATCCATTTCTTTCAACCACAGTGAATGCAGCTTAATACTGTGCTGATATTCACGGCACAACATACACCAAATACACAAATTCAATGAGAGAGAGGAAATCTTTATTCAACAATATTTCATACTCTTAAACATGAGTGCTCACTTACACTCAAGGCAGTGCACAGTGGGGCAGGATTGCACCATTTTTGGAATCAATTAAACCGCTGAGTTTTGGTATAAGATATTGGTATCTTTGGAAAGGTCATGGTCTCGGTATGGTGAACTATTAAAAAACTTTTGATTTCATTAGAAAATATAAAGAAAAAGATCAAATTAAAATCATTATGCAAAGGCAAGTAATCATGAATATTTTAAAAGCCACAATACGCATTTATCGATTTAAGGATGCATTATTATGTTTCATCAGTATCTTCGCCATTGCTGACGTTTTTATCAGATAATCAAACAGACATTGTGCTTCCTTACGCACAATCTTTTGTATTGCCTTGAAAGTCTTGGGAGTTGCCGTGACCACCGGGTCCAAATTTATTAAGAGGAAGTTAAGCATATCTCCTAAACTATTAATGATACCATGTTTTCTTGTGTTAAGCTGTCTTTTTTAACTTTTTTCACTATTTTATAAGTAATAAACAATTTTGAATTTTGAACTACTTCCCAACTGTGAATCAACAAATTGGTGGCATCTAATATTACTGATAATATTTTACGAACGTCCCTACATACTCGTATAATACACTGTTACGAAAATAAAAATGCCTAAATTTTGTAGTTATGTGCCACCCTGTCAATGCCGTACTTATATGAGTATTTCGCAGCACTGCCAAATCGGTTATTTTTCCGTTACATTTGAATTAACAGATATGATAATAGCAGATGGTCGATATCTCAGGAACCTTCCAAACTGCAGGCAATTAGGTAT
Source organism: Wohlfahrtia magnifica (assembly GCA_023159175.1). Lineage (NCBI taxonomy): Eukaryota > Metazoa > Arthropoda > Insecta > Diptera > Sarcophagidae > Wohlfahrtia > Wohlfahrtia magnifica. The sequence continues at coordinate 1,467,738 of JAKWBJ010000040.1, read as the reverse complement.
ATAAAGGAGCTGCTTAACCTACAAGTCAGTTAATAATGGTTTGGCTGTCAATAAATAAAATTGTGTTAAAGCGGAAACAGAAGTGTTGTATAAAAGTTATAGTGAAATAAAGAAAAATTGTAAAAGAACAAAATAAAGCGGTACTTGTTTTATTTTAAGGCAGTTTAAACGAAGTCAAATTTTTTAAAAAGGTTGAAACGTACCAACATATATATTTTATTAGGTCGACAGATATCTTAGATATTTTTGCTGAAATTTTGTACTGCATAAAAAAACCCTGGAAGTATACTATATTCGTCAATGTAATTAAAACCACAAGTCTTTTTGTAATCTTTTTTAGTTATCTTTTATCAATGGCTTGATAGAAACACAGATATTCCTTAAGGCTACTTAAGCGAAATACATATATACTCGTATATCAACTAAAAGGCCTATTTCTCTTATTTCTAAATACGCTGAGAAGCTTAAATTGAATACTCTTGTTGTACTCTTGTGCGCTTTGCACAAAAATAGTACCACATCCCCGGTGTTTATTTATGCGTCTTATGTCAAACACGAAATAATTAAAAAAAAATTAAATGCAGTTCAACTAAGAAAAGTGTAATCTATTAAACTCCATAAAGATTTTTGCTCAATTCTCATTTTTTTAAATGGACCGTCTTCCACAAATTTGTACTGCTCCAACGAGCAGTTTTCATCAAAGTCTATGTAGCTTTTGCAAATGTCAAGCTATGACGCTAAGATTTAGCGGGAATATCAACAACAGATGTACCAAATTAACAAAAAAAAAATACTCAAATCGGAATGATGGTACCGCCACACGGGCATTATTCCGAGAACTTTTTGATAAAGGCAGTATATATATTGGCGCCTATGGTTCCAAACTGGAACAAAGGGCCACAACAAAGTTTCTCCCGCGCCAAAGTTTTACTTCAGTCGAGATCTTTCCTTTTCCAGGTATTAGCAGGTATACCGCTTGTACTACTGCCTACTGCTACTACTTCTCAAAACGTGGCCAATCCAGCTCCATTTTCTGGCTATTTGAATATTGTTTGGCGGCTCTGCCGCACGCTTCCATAGGTCACTATTCGAGCTTACATTTGGCCAGAATATTTTTAATATCCTCCGTAAAAATTGGTTGATAAATACTTGTAGAGACTTGTAGAGTCCTTGTCTGAGGTGTTCTTCGACTCAGACCGCATATTGAAGGAGAAAAGCGAAATTTGGTTCTGATATGAATCTGTGGAGATTTTCACATTTTTTGTAGAGCTCTGAAGGCCGGGATTGTCTTTCTCATCCGATTCTCATTCATATTCTCTCCTGATCCTCCGGTAGAGGATAAGACATAGAATATAGTACTTCTTCAAGCTCTGTACCCTTCAGTGTAAACTTCGTTGTATTAGTTGTATTCAAGCCTAAAACGTTTATTTTGTCCAAGTTAATCTGTAAGCCGACATCACGTGCAGACGTGAGTATAAGCCGTAGTTTGTCTGATATATCCCTGAAATTGTGTCTTCTAGACCGCCACCCAGGCACCAAATTATACCCCTTCTACTATTTTTCACTTTATTATTTACATGAACTACTATATTGAACAACAGTGTGGAAAGTACACAGCCCTGACCGACTCCTGTTTTTACATGAAACTCCCTTCCCAAGGATCGTCTGTGTAGCACTTTACATGTCGAGTTCCACTACAGGGCACTGATCATATCGATAATTACCAATGTAACTCCTTTACATTGTACTGCTTGCCAGAGAGCCCTATGGTGAAGAGTGACAAAGGCTTTTTTGCAAAATCTATAAATATGCAATATAATGGGGAACGCCATAATACCGATTGTTCTACCACTATGAGAAGGCTGTTAACATGATCAATACAAGAGCGTTTAGCCCTAATACCTGTTCCTGTCTGAGTTCAGATGCGAGTGCAAACGACAGTGTGAAGAAAACGACGTGAGCAATAACCTTATTTATCATCGGTAGTACAATTATTCCCTTCCAATTTCCACATTCTGTAAAGTCCCCTTTCTTGGGCAGTTTAATTAACAGGGGCTAAATTATGTTAGCGCTTAGAAGGTGGATGGCCTTAAGCAGCCATCAGAGTAGGATATATTCTTGTCCAATCTAATTGGTGAGCACCACAATTTCATCTCAGCGTCGTTGCGAGTTCCAGTGCTGACAATATGTCAACATAATAGTCGGTCCATATTGCCAATTGTCGGCCCCCAGATTCCAAACATTGGGTACTTCTGTGGATAAGCTAATGCTTACCCTCTGCCCCCAGTTATTTATCTTGCAATTCTATACAGGTCTCTAGTTGTATGAGTTTCAGCGGCAGTCTGCGCATCAGCGGCCAATCTATTCACCCACGATATTTTATCTAGTCGTGCGCTGCGCTTAACCATCCGATTTATGGCAGAATATTGGGCCTGTAGATACTCCTTCATGGGGCTCTTGTTCTTGAAGCGTATAAAGCTGCTTTCAATTCTTAACAGTTGTCACACATACGTATTTCAAATCGGAAAATTATGTATCTGTATAGCTCTATGAATAAAAATTTCCCTAAGGACACTTTCTTTACAAACTGTCATTATGTGTAGGTTTGGCCAGCCCCCAAAACGATTCTTTGATCATCGTTGATATATTGTGTCTGCCCTTATTACGGGCTAAATGCATCAAGGAACCAGACAACCATCTCCTTCAATACAGGCGTCATGTCAAGACTTGCTCACCCAGTGTATAGGTCTGTTTATCCTGTTCCCCAGTGCCCCAGTGCCCCGCATTTACTGATCAAGTGCTTGGCTCTACAACACAATCTGCAGGTGCTAGTGTCTCCGAAAATATTTCCTTAGGCTTTTCCTATCTAGTTTTAGGGCAAACGTCGCTCTGTTAGCATCGAAGTTCAAAAATCTTTTGACCGTTAGGTTGCTTCCAGTATTTTTTCACGATGGATATTGACAATTTTCTCACATCCCCTTTCAGGAGAGAACTGTTGAAGCAAAATAATAGGCCATCTTTTGACAGAATTTCCCCCACCTCAGATTTCCGTTGCCTCTCATTTTCACTCACCCAGATCAGGATGAACTGGCTCTGAGTCGGCACGCTGCATCACTCCACTATTAATCTGGACGTAAAAGCACAACTGCTTAAAGGCTCTTTCACCTTATCCTTGGAAAGTATCTCTACAGTTTCCAATACTGCTTAAAGTATCACCGGAAATAAATTCTGATATTTTTGCTCAAAGTTATTAATCTGCGTGCCCTGGACCCCACTATTCCTGCCCCCACTCTATGGAGTGTTTTGTAACCCTCCGTACACTATTTTTGTCAGTCATTTTGTAAGCACCTTTAGTCTCCGTCGCACTCTTACCTTGTCGCAAAGATAAGCCTGCACTTCCTGACGAAGCTCTGCACAGGATCCATGTGATCGCTTGTCTGAGACATATAAAGTACGTCCCCGATCCTCTTCAAGATGAGCAATAATGTTGGCTGCCTTAAGTTTCCTTGTTTTAAAAATGGATATTGCCTGCATAGCAACCTTCTCTTGTACAGAAGAGCTTCCATGCTCATCTTCGTGGTAGATTTCAAGGTCCTTGTAATGCATAGGCATGTAATTCTCTGCACTCTACATAGCCTCTGTCATAATTGTCTGTCTAGTTTTTCCCGACCATACTAGAGCACCATTGTCTACTATGTCATCCTAGGGTTCATGCCCTCGGATTTACTAAATTATTAGTTAGTCAGTTAGTTTTTAGTCCAAAGGCTTTTTATAGAGTTTTTGTCACTGAGTTAAGGTGTGACTTCCAAGTAAGTTTAGTGTCCATGGTAATACCTAAATATTTCACCACTTCCCTTGGAGAAATCTGAATTCCGTTTATTCACAGTATAGTGATCTCTATCTCCCAATATAAAAGCCTTATTATGCGACATTAAAAATTAGTTTAGAAAAATATAATTCGACTCTCAAGTAAATTACAAGTCTTCCCATCTATTAACCCTGTTCAGTTATTCATTCACTAAAAGGTTTTCATTGGCATTCATACGTATAATTATTAGTCGCTCCTTTGACTGCTCTGTGAGCCTTTAATTTTTATCTTTATTTTAAACTGTGAGCTCCGTGTTCATGTGCGTGAATTCCTATTTATGATTTTGTTTGTATTTAAAATTTATATTTCTTCTATTAGGTTTTGAAATTCTTCTCATTTCTTGCCCTTTTCTTTTTCAAAAATTTACATCTCAATAGAGTGTAATGTTATAAAGGGTCCGCCATCTAACGTTTTTTTTCAACCAGTGCTTATTTCGTGAATGGTAACACTTACGAGTAGCTCATGTCTGATTTGACAGATAAATAGTTTTATCCTTCCACTGAACGAATATGGTTGTGTATACACTTCGCTAAGTGGGCCTGCGATCGACTTACAGAAGATGCCTATTTTGGCAAAAAACTTATCTTTTCAGATGAAGCTCATTTTGATCTTGGCGGGTATGTAAGCAAGCAAAATTGTAGCATTTGGGGCACAGAAAACCCGCACGCATATATTTAAAAGCCGATACACCCAAGACGAGTCACTGTTTGGTGCGGATTTTGGTCCAGAGGCATAATTGGGCCATTTTTCTTCGAAAATTAGCAAGGCGTGGCCGTTACAATCAATGGCGATCGTTATCGGGCCAAGTTGAACGAATGTTTGTTCACAAAAATTGAAGAGGAGGATATTAACAACATTTGGTTTCAACAGGACGGCGCTACGTGCCACAAAGCCGAAGCTACACCCGATGTTTTGCGCCCTGTTTTTGATTTTCGCGTTATCAGCCGCAGAGCTAATGTCGTTTGGCCACCTCGGAGCTGCGAAAGATAAGTGTTACGCCAACAAGCCAGAGACAATTGACGCTTTAAAGGACAATATTCCTGAAGCCATTAGTGAAATACAGCTGCACACAATCGATAATGTGCTTAACAATTGGACCGATCGTGTAGGCTACTGCATGGCCAGCCAAGGCATCCATTTGAATGAAATTATTTTCCATTATTAACCGGAAGGATTGTACTTTCAAATAAAAAAAGAAATTTGAGAAAAAATTCAGTGTTTTTTATAGCGTTTTTAAGAAGAAAAATTTATTTGGCGGACCCTATTTATAGCACCCACATACGTTTGTTGTATTTGTATTTGTATTTGTATTTTTTTTTGTCGTTTTTTATTTGGCATATAAATAATTTTATGGCGAATATTGTAGAAAATTATGTCTAAATTTGAATTCAAATTTAATAAAAAGAAAAAAAGAATCCAAAATTATACAGCAGATATTATGTGGTATGCATGGGAATGAACTCTGAAGAGTGAAAGCACACCACACACACACAAACACACACACACACATCCTTTTTTAAAGTTACATCTTTTTTTTGAATAAGTTGATATTTTTGGTAGACACACATACGTCGTCTCTGTTTTAAAATAACCGTTGTTCCTCCTCGCTCATCATCGTCATCTTTTACACACTCACACATACACATTATCCTTTATGTCACTCAGTTCAAACAGTCAGCATAAGAATAAATATTAAAATTTTCATAATATTTATTACTATGTATGTGTGTGTGTGTGTGTGTGTGTGTGTGCTTGTGTCTCTTAAAGTATGTATCCTTTTAAAAGTTTATGTATCAGCATCAATGTAATCCTTCGACTTTTCTGTATGTGACGCGTGTGTGCGTCTATGAAAGTAATAATTTCGTTGGTTGTCGTTGTAATATTTACATCCGTTTTAAACTACTCTTTGTGGGTGTTTTTTGAAAAAGAGTAAGACAATAATTAGATTCATAGTTTTGCCTAATAGTGTGGTAATAAACAGTATAAAGGAGTCTATGAAGGCCAACTTTATGTTAAAAAAAAGACCTTCTAAAATAGAAAGCTATTCATGAAATTTTATATGTAAGGCATGGGCTGAAAAGTCCCGGGCCTAACACATATGTACACGGCACTAGTTTTATTGCATTTATCTCTTTTTCAATTGGTGCTAACCTTCAAAAGACAGCTGCTAAGATTTTCTGAGATTCCATTAATTAGTTTGTGAGTTATCGTGCCTAAGAGTGAGGCTTCTTTTTTATTTTCGAACCAATGGATCAAAAACAATTTCGTGTTTTAATTCCACACTGCCTCTTGATGGAAAAAAATTCCGTTCAAGCTAGGCAATAGGTTGAAAAGTCTTATGGGGACTCCGCTTCATAAGAAACAGCAATAAAACGTTGATTTGCTGACTTCAAACGTGGACGTAGAGACACCGATGATGTAGAACGCAGTGACACTAAAAAACTTAAAAAAATGCATAAAATCGTTTTGAATTATCGAAAAGTAAAGTTGCGTAAGTTAGCGAACTTCATACAAACATCTAAAGAACGTTTTGGCTTTATATTGCATGTGTGCTAACTGTTGACCAAAAACAAGAAAGTGTTGATGATTTTGAACAGTGTTTTGGACATGTTTCAACATAACAAACCGAAATGTTTGCATCGATATGTGACAATGGATGGAACAGGGATTCATCACTTCATTGCGGAATTAAATCGATCGCTATATGAGTAAACAGCAACCGATTAACCTCATCCTAAGCTTCCGCAAGTTTATCAATCGGCTCGAAAGGTGATGACCTCAGTATTCTGGGATGTGCGTGGTTTAATATTCATCGCCTATCTTGAGAAGGGAAATACCATCAACACTGAATATTATATAGCGCTATTGGTGCACTTGAAGCATGGTTGGCAACCCACTGGGTAACCCAATTAAACCCACCCGGGTTTTATTGGATATTATATTTAAAAAGCCCGGGTGGATAATTTTATTAAAAGGTTATCGTAGTTTACTTGGGACTACAAGCTAATTCGGTTTGTTTTTAGCTCAAAAAGATAACAATTTTATGAAGTCACCTCTAAGCCAATTTCAATATCCCGTCTCAAAAACACTTCTGATCTGTTAAGACCCCTAACTTTGAAGTCGATTTTATATTTCTTCAAAGGAAGTGATTCAGTGAAATGGTAAAAAGTAAACTCTTATTTCTTTATGCGGCTTAGATAGGTTCTGAAAATGTAGGCCGTAAATCGAAATGACGTAAAACGAGATGAATATGTACTGCGTTTACTTCTCTTATACTTTCTGTTAAAACGGTGAATCTATAGGTTTTTAGCCGTAGAACGGAAAAGGGTATGAGTGTATTACATATATCAGTCGAAACTGCCAATAGTCAGACGGAGTAATGTTCGGAAAAAACGGCGGATGTGGCATTTAATCGTTTCTAACAATGTTTTGAAACTTTTGCCTCATGAGACCGATCGTTGTCATGCAAAAGAATAACTTAATCATGTCTGTCTTTATATTCCAGCAGTTTTTCTCATAACCTATGGTTCAAATGAAGTAATTGCAGCCTACTCCGATCACCGAGTTTTAGCAGCTAATAGTACATAATGCCGCCTTGATCCCACCAAGCGTGCAAAATTGCATTATAAATAATAAAACAACGTAATTGTAGTAACAAAAAATGTATTGTATTAACAAAAAATATTGTCGATTTGAACTTAATTTGGAAGCAGTTATAAAACCCAGTTGAGTTTGAATTTTTTTCTGTTAAATCCTCGCATCTGGCAAGGAAAAAAATTCTGTGTCATCAAGACAACTTACTGTGTCACAAGTCAATCAAAACCATAGCAAAACTACTTGATTTCGAATTGCTCCCACATCCACTGTATGTGCCAGATTTGGCACCCAGCGACTACTGGCTGCTGACAGACCTCAAAACAATGCTCGCCGATAAGAAATTTCGCACGAAAGAAGAGCCTAGAAGGCCTATTTTGAGGCAAGAGATAAATCATTCTACAAAAGTGATATTGAAATGTTAGAGCTTCGCTGGATTACACTGCATTGCTTTTGATGAAGATTACTTTGATGAATAAAAGCCAATTTCGAACAAAAAAAAAAAGTGGTTTCTTTGTTAGGTCCGGGAGTTTTCAGCCCATGTACTATTTCTTTATTAAAAAAAAATTACTAACACGAAACCCTACACTTCTAGGCCATAACAGCAATACAAATATGTATGTATTAGGGAGATCGAAGGGTTAACCGGTTTTTTAGTTTTGTCGAATATGGTTTTTTTTAAATGCCCATTTTTCGAATACCGAATAAACCGGTTATTTTAACACGAATAACCGGTTTATTTAAATATGTATAATTTTTATGCGTTATTTTATTTTTTTTTTGCAAACTTGCTCGTCGTGCAAGTACTTTTCCAAATTTATAATATAAAGTCTTATTTTTATATATATGACAACCTGGAAAGTCTTACAAAGAAACTGAAAACCATGATAGATCGAAAAAGATATGCATACTAGAGCAACAACAACTTTATCAACCAAACTCATAGAAGGAAACCTACAAACGCTGGCTCCGAAAGGCAGATGTATTAGTTAATGAAGTTTTTCACAGCGGAAATATTCATAACTAGTCGCTAGCAATGTTGTGAGGTGATACCCCTGATGAAAATTGTCAGATGGTGTGGTCTGGGATTGAACCGAGGATTTTGTGGATGGTATTATTAAGTACGTGATTTTTATTTCTACAGATGTTCTCTGAAGTGTAAAAATATTTGGGAATCGATGGAGAAGATATATCGAGATATGTTGAGTGTCCCTAGATACTAATCTGAAAAGGGTTTTTCGACACCAGGAATTATTAACCACCTTAATATGTCTATAGAATTGACGTTATTAAGCAGCAAGGCAAACTTGATTCCTACAAGATACGCTGTAAAAAATGAATTACTGGATGAAATATTAGACATTATGATATCAAGGAAGAAATGTCCTTTAAGACCCTAAAGATGTTGAACGTTGTTCTAGCGTACTTACTTGCTAAAAACAACTATGCCGGCGGAATCGACCATGTATATGAGGGAAATATACAAATTTTACCGAATTAAGCAACAAAATTTAAAAAAAAAAAATTATTTCAAGAAAAGAACCGGTTTATCGGTTATTTGTTTTGTTTTTAACCGAAAATCTTTTTTTATAAGTTATAATTTTTCGAATTATTCGAAAACCGGTTTTTGAAAAAAGTCGAATAATCGACCTCCCTAGTATATATGTATGTACTTTTAAATCAAGTTCATCACAATATTTTTTATTGCAAATTTCACTTTGCTGTACTTTCCTTAAAGACTGGTCACCCTTATGCCTTCTAAAGGGTCTGCCATATAATTTTTTTTTTAAAGTTATAAAAAAACGACTGAATATTTTCTCAAATTTCTTTTTTTATTTGAAAGTACAAACCTTCCGGTTAATAATGGAAAATAATTTCATTCAAATGGCTGCCGCGGCTGGCCATGCAGTAGCCTACACGATCGGTCCAATTTTTAAGCACATTATCGATTGTGTGTAGCTGTATTTCAACAATGGCTTCACGAATATTGTCCTTTAAAGCATCAATTGTCTCTGGCTTGTTGGCGTAACACTTATCTTTGACGGCACCCCACAAATAATAGTCAAACGGTGTCAATCCCAGCTCCGAGGTGGCCAAACGTCATCAGCTCTGCGGCTGATAATGCGATCTTCAACAACAGAGTGCAAAACATCGAGTATAGCACTTAGCGCCGTCCTGTTGAAACCAAATGTAGCTAATATCCTCCTCCTCAATTCTTGTGATCAAAAATTGGTTCAACATGGCCCGATAACGATCGCCATGGACTATAACGGCCACTCCTTGCTCATTTTCGAAGAAAAATGGCCCAATTATGCCTCTGGATCAAAATCCGCCCCAAACAGTGACTCGTCTTGGGTGTATCGGCCTTTCAATGTATGCGTGCGGGCTTTCTGTGCCCCAAATGCGACAATTTTGCTCGTTTACATACGCGCCAAATCAAAATGAGCTTCATCTGAACACATCGCACACATTCTGCAACATTCACATGATTTTCAAAGTAATGTCGCAATATTTCCCAGCGTTGTTCAATCGTATACACAACCATATTCGTTCAGCCGAAGGATAAAACTAATTATCTGTCAAATCAGACATGAGCTAAGTGTTACCGTTCACGAAATAAGCACTAGTTGAAAAGAAAACGTTAGATGGCGGACCCGATATTAGTTTTCTAACCAATATTTTCCTTTTACACATACACACATACATGTATACTATATATAGTTTATTTTAAATGTTTGATTTCGTGTAGATTTGTAAAATATAATCGCTTCTAAGCTGATAATAAATTTTAGTTTCTACACTCTTTCTTCTCTCCTGCTTCGTGTTTGTTAAAAGCAAGTTTTATTAGTGGAAATAGTATTTGTTGTTGTTGTTATTGCAATAATAATATTTATACTCATACATTATAAAAAATATTCAGGTCATGATATATGCAAATTATATTTATTTGATGAAAATAAAGTTTTTCAATTTATTCTCCACATATTTAAGAATTAAAAAGAAAAAATATTAAAAAAAATTATTAAAAATAAAAGAATTTTGGAACAAAAGTAAAAGATAAAAAAAATTATAACTTCTTGCCAATTTAAAGTTGCCAGGAAAATATACATATGTATGTATGTATGTATGTATATATTGATGTATGTAAATCATTAAGGGGTGGCGTGGTGTAGTGGTTAGAGCGTAGTGGTTAGAGCATAACAACACAACCGATCCAGGCTCGAGCCCCAGCAGATTACATGACGAAGAAAAAATTTAATTGTGGTTTCGAATGTTTAATAATAAAAAAAAGGCTTCAACTTCTTCCCTCCAGACATCTAAAAAAATAATGAAAAAAGTCCCCCAGTCAGGTAAAACACGCCACCTATTGGGAAAAAATTACAATGCTAAAGTAAAGATCACCACCAATTAGCAAGGATCTTCACCACCACACAACAACAAAAATCATATGAAGAAAGCTACAGCGGATTAATTATCTATTTAGCTTGAAATATCAAATCGATTAAAGAAACTGAAACAAAGCAATATATGCTTTTTGTGGAAAGCCAATATGCTCCCTAGAGGAGTGACGGAGAAAAAAGTATAAATCATTAACTGAATAATTGTTGTTCGTTTTTTTGGTAAATTTATTAATAAATCTGGTTGGGTTGTTGGTTGAAAGACAGAGGACAATAGTACCAAGTATGCAGGCATATATCTCGGGCAGAGTTAGACAATTGTGCTCTAGAATTGTCCAATTAATTTACGAAAAAAAATAATTATAACAAAACCAACAATAAAGAAAATCTATCAACCTTAGTGTCTTCTAACTAAAACTTCGAAGGTGAAAAATATCTGGAACCGTGTCATTCCCTATGACATTAAACGCGACCTTTTTTTAGAAAATGTCTGACTTTGACATAGGAAGTATTCGAGGGTTTTATTATCCTTCCCATAAGCCCTACCCACATTGTCCTTCGTCATTCCTATGCGGTTCAAGTGAGTCCATATGCTCGAGTGCTCCTTTAGGATGCCCAAAAGTCGCTCTTGCCCACGGGGTGTAAGCCGTTTATTTGTTCTGTCCCAGCTCGGTTCCGCCTAAAGTAATCTTGTAGTTTCCCCTACTGTTTCGCTATTTTAAAGTGAGACCTTGCAAATTGTTGAATTTTATTATAAAATTTCATGCTCGTTTAAGAACTTTTTTATCGGAAAATCGTGTTCAACGGCGAAGTTAATTTACGGTTGAATGGATACGAAAACAAGCAAAATTGCATTGCAAGAACTGCCAATGCATCCCGGAAAATGCATTGTTTGGTGTGTATTACACGGGCTGGTGTCATCATTGGACCGCACTTATTCAAAGACGACAAAGGCTGGAACGTTACAGTGAATGGTGAGTGCTACTGTGCACTGGTCGCTATTTTTTTTTTTCTTTTTTTTTGCCCAAAATGGAAGAGCTGGACTTGGCTGGCATGTGGTTTCAACAAGACTGTGCCACATGCTACATAGAATTCGAAACAATGGCCCAATTTAGAGGCAAATTCGGTGAACAGTTTATTTCACATTTTAGGACGATCAATTGGCCGCCTAGATCGTGCAATTTAATGTCTTTAGACCATTTTTTGTGGGGCTATGTTTTGGCTCGTGTTTAAAGGGACAAGCCCGCGGGTTGACATGTTGGAAAAAGTATGCTAAAATTCTCTGCTAATATTGAACAATTTCTTCAAACATTGAATTATATAGACCGTTCTACCGACTTAAATAAGGATTTCATATATCCTTCAAAATTTTATGTGTTTTTTTTTTTTAATCAACTCTGAAAGCTCTTATAAAATCACCCAATACATGTTTAATGTCAGCGACTCCCTTCCTAAATACAAGTTAATTCGCCTTTTCGTGCCGTGTAACCCCATTATGTTCGCGTCTTGCTTATCAAAGACATTTATCGACATCTTACAGTCGAGCACCGTCTTATACTTTGTATATAATAGCTAGTACAGCTCTCTGGCCTTCCGTCAATATGTTGATGGTGGTTGTCTTCCTGTTTGCCCTTATCCAGTTTATCCCTTTTGTGATCTTACGGACTTCCGCTTGAATGACAGTATTTTCGTTTGGCAGCCGGTAATAAACACGCTGTAGCACTTTCGTTAACAAGATCTGTATATTTGTGCTCCAAATTTCAGCAAAATCAATTTAGTCATTTACGCGTGGTTGACTCATAAACAAACTGAATAAACAAAATTCTCATTTGACTTAGCTTGGACCATTTTAATCCGATTTTAAACTCTCCCAATTTCAAATTTAGAAAAAAAATCATATTCTGTAACACTTTCGTTAGCTATTCTATCTGTGTTCCAAATTTCAATTAATGCTATGAACACTTTCAAGGCTACCGACCATCGACCACACGATTACAAAGGAAGCTGGATACAAAAGTAGCCAAATAACTAGCTGCTTAATTGATTTAATGAATGCAGCTAATAAATAAACATTTTACTTGACACATTGAACATAACCTAAACAAAACCTTATCAGTGGTGCCACGTAATTTTTTTTGCGTTTTTAATGTATATATTTTATCTATTGCGTTTTTAAAACGCCTATTTTAAGCATCTTATTGTGTTGACAGCACTAAACTGTTTGTTGTCGCCAAGAAAAATAGAAATTAGCCTAAGTCGGCTGCAATGGTAGTCGTGTAGTCGGTAGCCGTGTCGCCTCTAAAATAATTATTCTCATATACACACATGTATTCTATTTTTGACAGCTTATAGTCAATGACCAGCTTTGCATGCGTTTATAGCATAAATCGGTACATTCGACTACACGCGGTTGGATAGCAAACAAACACATGAATCTACAGAATCTCACAATATTTTTTATGTTCACCATACCTCACCTCCCTTTTTTAATTGTTCTCTGGTCTGTCGTATGTAAAGCTGGATACATGTTTCATCCACAAGTGCAAAACAAATCAAAGATTCGTTTCAACAGCGAATAAAAAAATTTCAAATACTTCTGTAATGAGATCACATGTTTCCACTTATGGTCGAGTGTAATATAATCTCTCAGTTGAAATCCCTACAATCTCAGACATTTCGCTTACATTCCTTATTTAATCGTTCAATATATATAAACATTCATGAGTTTCTAATACCCTATTACAAGGTAATATTATTATCCACCTGACCATGCACTATAGCAGGACATTGTGATCCATGCGATTTATTGTGCCCCTTACGGTCTATACTTTGTTCAGCAGATCTGCTGCCTTCCTAATGAACACCTGCAGTTTGGATAACATAATGGTGGATATGTCAGCCAGTGAGATCGTGTGCCCAGCTAAACACCTCCACCTAAACCTATTGAGAACCCCATATTCACACAGTATGAGTTCCACTGTCTGTGATGCTTGTGAGCAACAGTCTACAAAAACTCACATCTGTGACAGCCATCCTCTTCAGATGCGCTGTTAGTCTACAGTGACACATAAGAAACTTCATTAGGAGTTTCAAGTCCGGCCTATCATATTTGAGAACTTCAGAGCGAAGTCCAAGTTGTGAAGTCAATCGCCGCCTTAGAGTTTGGCAATTTCCCAATCCATGACTGGATTGAAGATGGCAGTAATTGATGCTACACAGCAGGGCTACGGACAGCTATTGAGTGTCGTATAACTTTTTCTGACCAATGTATCAACTATTTCATTACCATCTATCCCACAGTGTCCAGATACCTAAAACAACTATACCCTATTCCCAAGCGAAAGTATATCCAACGTATCGTAGCAGTATTTGACCAGTCTAGATGTCATTCGATTAGAGCCGTCAGCTTGGCTGTCGGAGAATATTTTAATGATCTTACCCTTGACCCACTGTTCAAGTTGATATACGCACTTTTATTAAAGTCCATACCTCAGCCTGGAAACACTTAGCGATCTTGTCAGTAGGCTCAACTAGCTTCGGTTGGGTTCATAAACACCAGCACCAAAACAGTCATTCATCTTGGAGCCATCATTATAGCAGTTTAGATCAAACTCGCCTCGAACTAAGCCCCATTAGGCCAACAACCTTTTGCCAAAGCACAGACTTAAAGCCATAACATCCCTGAGCGAAAATGGTTCTCTAACCACCCTGCGTATAATGGAGAGATCTCCCGACACATTTCTGCATCCCTTGGCGAAAAACTTTTCACCCTCATCACATAGATATGAAGCGGTGTCAAACCAAGGCCACTGTAGGACAAGTTCTCATTGCCTCAGTTATACCGCAGCAGGCGAGTCTTTATTCTCTGCCAAATTTGTTTATTGTGGTGGTTTTCTCAACCGATGCGTAAGTTATAATGGGCCGAACAATAGAGGTATGTATCCAAAGTGTCATTCTCGGTGGAAGAGCTCCCATGTCTTACTGTAGTAGAAGCGACTTGCCCAAAAGGCCCTTATCGCTTGTACAAGATATCACGTAGCTCAACTTTTTCAATTTCATAATTATTGGCATTTCATTTTATATCTGCGTCTACCTACCACCACCCAACCCTGAACTAAAGAAAAAAATCAGGATTTTCTTTCTCTCTCGAAATAAAAGGCAAATAGTCTTTTAAGTAGTACAGAATCTAAACTTTCTACTATAATTTGATAAAAATTTTTTTTAATTAAACAAATTGGCAAAAATGTAACGTTTAAGTTAAGTTCTGAATGAAAAGAATTCACTAAAAAAAAGGAATTAAATAACAAGAAATGAGATAAAAAGCAAAAAAAAAGGAGGGAGGTGGTGATTATAATAATGGCCAACACAAATAAACTTGGCTATATTGAGAGTAATAATGTTTTTAAGCCAAAACTTCCATTATCGTAGTATATACAGTGGCTCCAACGCATAATCGGACACTATTTTCCTTCATAGATACGTCCTCTAAGCGTTATAAATACAATAAATATAGAGATTTTCGGGGTCTTATTTGTACTTTAGATATTTATCTTTATGAATAAGAGGAAAACTTGCATTTGATCCAATAATAACTGTAAGTTTCAATACAAAAACAAAAATAACACAAAATTTTAAACACAACACATAATCAGACAAGGCAAAGTTTGACTCACTAAAATGCAATAAACGACGAATGGGTTATAACTTGATTCCTACAAGATACACTGTAAAAAATGAATCACTGGATGAAATATTAGACATTATGATATCCAGGAAGAAATGTCCTTTAAGACCCTAAAAATGTTCAACGTTGTTCTAGCGTACTTACTTGCTAAAAACAACTATGCCGGCGGAATCGGCAATGTATATGAGGGAAATATATAAATTTTACCGAATTAAGCAACAAAATTTAAAAAAAAAATTTATTTCAAGAAAAGAACCGGTTTATCGGTTATTTGTTTTGTTTTTAACCGAAAACCTTTTTTTATAAGTTATAATTTTTCGAATTATTCGAAAACCGGTTTTTGAAAAAAGTCGAATAATCGACCTCCCTAGTATATATGTATGTACTTTTAAATCAAGTTCATCACAATATTTTGTTATTGCAAATTTCACTTTGCTGTACTTTCCTTAAAGACTGGTCACCTTTTTGCCTTCTAAAGGGTCTGCCATATAATTTTTTTTTTTAAATGCTATAAAAAAAACTACTGAATATTTTCTCAATAAACGACGAATGGGTTATAGCTTGCATATCCTTTGTAATCCTGCATAGTCAGTAAGCGTCTTAGAATTGATTTTGATATACATCCGGCTCTATGGAGTTCAATATTGCTAAGAATGTCACATTAAGCTGAACAAGGGTGTTGACTTTTTTCTGATGAACTCCTTCAAAAAACTTCCAATTACATAGGGTTCTGCACTCCACGCATGTGTTTCTAAAAGTTCGGAACAATTAGGGATCAACTAAAGCTGATGAGTGCTTGAGATCACCATCTTCATAGAGTTCGCGGTTGTTTGCAATACCCAATTTCCGTTAACTAAATTAGCATTTTTTTAGAATATTGTGATAAGCAAAGTGACCATTTTAGTAAAAATTTAGTACATTTTGCCAACTTGCCCACACCAGCACTCAAGATGCAGACCCAAGTTCTAACAGTGATTTTGTATTTTCTTATGAATAAATCTTACATTTGGCTTAGGTTATACCAATAACTTGTAATATATGATTGTTTTCGGCGGTGAACAAAACCTTAATTAAATTAAAACTTTCAATCAAAGAGTATTTTATGATGATTTATCATCAAATTACCTGACCCTTTAACTAAAGTTAATTCAATAAAAATAAATACAAAAGCCAGTGTTAAGGTTTGGGCCTGTATAGCTTGTGCTGGTGTGGTGTGCAAGTTGGCAAAATGCATTTTTTTAAGCAAAATAGTTCTTTTTGCTGATCTTAACATCGAAAAGAAAATGCAGAGCTTCTTCATGGATGAAGATAGCGATCTCAAGCACTCATCAGGTGTAACAAGCTTTTAGTTGATCCGTAATTGTTCCGAGCTTATAGAAACACATGCGTGAAGTGCAGAATCCTATGTAATTGTAGGTTTTTTGGAGGAATCAGAACAAGGCCAACACCCTTGTTCAGCTTAATGTGACATTGTTAGCAATATTGAACTCCATAGAGCTGGAAGTATATCAAAATCAATTCTAAGACGCTTACTGACTATGCAAATTATTACCGATTCGTCGTTTATTGCATTTCAGTGAATCAAACTTTGCCTTGTCCGATTATGTGTTATTTTTGTTTTTGTATTGAAACTTACAGTTATTATTGGATCAAATGCAAGTTTTCCTATTATTCATAAAGATAAAAATCTAAAGTACAAATAAGACCCCGAAAAATCTCTATATTTATTGTATTCATAACGCTTAGAGGAGGTATCTATGAAAGAAAATAGTGTCCGATTATGCGTTGGAGCCACTGTAGTTGTGTTCTCTATCACTCTCTCTCTCTCTCTTTCTCTCTTTTATAGAGTTTTAATTTGTTATTTTCTTTGTTTTTATCCTGTTTTGCTTAAATTTAACTCCTCCGTAACATTTTGTAGATTATTTTCCTTCTTTTTTTATTATTTCTTTGCAAAACAACAAGTATGTTCTTGATGGGTTTTCGATATTTTTTATTTCGAATTTTTGTTTCTTTATGGTCCGAATCTCTTTTAATTGGCTTTTCCATCAAAACATACTAGAGTGTGTTACAAATGTATACGAATTTGAGCACAAAAAAAAACAAAAAAACAGAAAAAATTAGGGAAAAATAAACTAAATAACTGTTGGCCCTTGAAAGTATAAAAAAACAACCTTTTTTTGCTCTAAAACTACTCTACAATTGCAGAACAAAAAAACGAGATATACTCATACGTAATAGGAAAAAAAAAATAGACGAAAATCAGGTCTGATTGTATAATGAAGTCTATTTGCCAACTTCTATAGTTTTTGCCTTTGTTTTTCCCCCGAAAAAAATTATAACGAAAGAATCTACTATAGCAACAGCAACTACAACAACTGTAACAACATTGAGATTATAAACGTTTATAAGCTGGATAAACTAAAAACTAAAAGCCAATCAAGAATAAATGATAGACAGTTTTTGTGAGAACAAAAGCAAAAGCAAACAAAACAGAAAAAAAATCCCTGTAAGACAAGACAAGGCAAGACAAGACAAGACAGGGCAACAAGAAAATCCACAAAAAGATTTGTTATGGAAAATAAAGCAAAAACTAAAATTATTTCTTAGATAACAAATGTCTAGGGATTGATATGATTTTTAACAAATTTTAAAACGAAAATGTTTGCTTTTTCATAAGAAAAATATTTATAAAAACGCTGTACCAATAGATATTTAGATATGTATGGCATTTTAAATGCCAACTACTATCAAAATCAATGCCCAGAAAATATTTCTCTTTTTTATTTCAAATTTAATCCTAAATTTCTATGGTTTTACTGACTCCCTAAAATTTTATACAACGATTTCGTATTTAAGTCCATTAAATCCTCTCTACTTTTGCATATAATTGCTGCATTATATTTAATACCCTTCCCCGATACACGCTGCTTAATTACAATATTGCCTTAAATTTAGCCAAAATTTCCAACATAAATACTTCCTCTGCTGGCAATAATAACAAATTTAATATAGAACGGAGCAAAGGGGGAGAAGGGAATTACAGTAGGAGATAGTTAAAATTAAAAGGCTTTTGAAAATATAAATGTGTAAAGCAGCTCAATAATAATTTTTGGTAAATTTAATGCAACATCATTCAAAATAATAAGACCACCAACATCACAACAACTGCTACTAGTACGAGTACTACTACTGTTGCTGTATATGTATGTATATGTATATGAATATATAAAATATATATATTTTTTTTAACATAAACATAGAGTATATGCTTATAAATGCATATGCAAGCTTATATGAGCATATATGCAGGTAGTATTGGGTATAGCAATTAATAATGTCGATTTTTTTTTTGCTAGAAAAATACAAATTGAGCTGATACATTATTCAAAGTATTGTCCATCGTTAGCCACTACTTTTTCCCATCTTTCTGGTAACATATGCACTCAGCGCCAAAAGCACTGCTCCGGTTTTGAGGTGAAGAATGAATCTGCATCGATCGAAACAATAATAGTTGTTAGAAGGCACAAGGTCTGGGCCATAAGGCAGGTGAGCCAAAACTTCCCATTAAGCGTTTTCCAAATAGTTTTTGACCGGTCTTGCAACATGTGGAAGATTATGGCCTCGTGTGTGGTTGAATATTCTGGTCCTTTTTCGCTGACTGCTCTCTTCAAACGAATCAATTGTGTTCGGTACAGGTCCCCTGTGATCGTCTGTCTTTATTTAAACAGCTCATAATACAAAACACCCTTCAGATCCCACCAGATACAGAACATTTCCTCGGCATCATGAACATTCGGCTTCGGCGTTGATTTGACTGGTAGGCCGGGCTTGACATATGACATTTGCGCTTGGTGTTAGCGTAATGTATCTCTTTTTCATCACCAGTTACAATATGATACAAAAATTAAATCTTTTTGTAGTGTTCAAGCATCAATTCCGTCATTAAAAATCGCCTTTCAAAGTCTCTCGGCTTTTATTCACATGGGATCCAATTTCCTTGCCTTTAAATGAATGCCAAGGCTTTTAAATATAGGGAAATGGCTTGTTGCGTGACTCCCAATGATAATGCAAGTTCCTCTTGTGTTTGGCAACAATCTTCGTCGAGTAATGCTTCCAATTCTTCACCTTAAAACTTTTTCGGCGAACCAGGCCTCTACTTGTCTTCTGTAACGAAGACATCATCTTTGAATAGCGCAAATCATTGTTGTTGACCGTAAGCTTCTACCAACAATCGATAACTTTCAGCAGCCGTTTTCTTAAGTATGGTTTGTTAAGGTTTTCAGAATTTATTTACAACAAAAATAATTAAAATTTGCGTATTAGGAGTACAAATTAATTCAGTCCGGTTTTTTTGAGGTCAAAAAAATAATGATTTAACAAATTTACCAAAATAAAAGTGTATAAAATCACTGCTTCCATCTTTTCCCACCTCTGATCTAATATTTGAGTTCTGTCTCAGAAGAACTTCTCGGCCTTTGAGGCGATCCACTTCAAAGCCGATTTTATATTCCTTCAAAAGAAGTTATACGCTGACATGCCGAAAGATTTTATATTCTTCGAAACAGCCAATAGCGGGTGCGACGTGACCCCGAGCGTTGTCATGCATAATGCACAGTTTAAACGAAGTAATTGCAGTTTGCCCCGATTACTGAGTCCATAGTACACAATGACGCCCTGATCCCACTAACAGTGAAAAATGTCATTATATATACGAAAACAACGTAATTGTACTGACAAACGAAATAATTGCCGAACTGGACGAAATTTGGAAGCAGTTATAAGACCCAATAAAACCCAAAAAAAAAACAACAATAAAACCCAATAAAACAGATCAAAAAGCTAAATAAGCCGGGTTTTTGTCAACCTTGTTTTTGACACTTTGGCGTCTATCGAATACTGAACTATAATGACAGTATAATGTTTACCCTCCAAAATACCATATTTGTTATTATTGACCCAAACCATATATGATAGTTATGCCATATGTTGTTCAAATCGTCATTATTAACTTGTATACCCAATAGTTTTCGGGATTTAAAAGTATTGTTTGCTATTTTTTTAATAATCATACCAACCATAAAATGTAACCATGACAAAAACATGAATTGTTGCATTAAAATGCAATTTCATTACATACACTTAATAAAATACACACACACATACATACACTCATTCAAAAAAAATGTGAGACATTTCATTACAAATCGATTTATTAATTTTTAAACACTGACTTTTATGACAACAGTTTTTTTTAACAATCGTAGAAAATGTGCTTAAAAGTTTTAAAAAATTTTCTAAATTTTAGTAAAATATTATACTTTTTTTGAATTTTATTTTTTATTTTTATTTTAAAAATAAGCGCCAGGCTTTTTAAGTTTTAAAACCACCCCTATGCTTTATTAAATGACATAAACAAGCTTGTGTTTGTGTACACAAGTACAAGAATGTAACCCAATGCATAAACATAATGCACATGAACTTACATTTATTTAATTGCATACATACACACACACATACACATACATTACATGAATAATATAAAACGAATTAACATTAAGTCGTATCAGACAAGCAAACGATTGCTGTACGACTGACGACAATAATAAACAATAAAAGAACACACTGGACACACTCACACATATGTATAAAAACATTTACGCACTCTAGTATAAGCAATAATCCAAAGACAGACAGACAGAGAGAGAGAGAGAGCCAAAGTGAGAGCAACATACCACAAAACATGTTCAAACGAGTGTGGACGTTAAGTGTTTGTGTCTGAAATTGGTAAAGTGCATAAAAATAATTTATAATGAAACACTTGAAGGATTTATGAGGCTATTTTCAACTCAGCTACCAGAGAAAAGCAATCAAAAACAAAGAAAAAAAAACAAAACAAAAATAACGCATTTGTGTGCATAAATATGATTTTATTTTACTCTCCTCACTCTCTTTATCTAACAGTTTCTCATAGTTTATAAGTGTTATACGTATAGATGAGATTAACAGACAAACAACAACACTCTTACATTAAAAATTGTTATCAAGTATCGTATAACAATAATAATGTAACTTAAGGAGAGGCAAGTGGTCAGTCGTATGTAAAACTCTCTCTTTCTTTTGCTGCTTTAAAAGCTTACATATGTGCATGTGAAGAGCACTTGAATTCATAAATACTCAGCCATGAATGCTCTCTATAAATACCAGTTTGTTTATTAAAAATGGTACAAAACCAGTGTATGGGTGTGTGTGTTTGTCTGTGTATGTAATTTATATTCTTCTTTTTTTTATGCGTTATGTTGTTAGTATTTTTATATAAAAACTTAAATCTCTTCCTTATAAAAGTCAAAAGCTCAAGTTCATTATCATTTTTGTTGTTGTTGTTTTTTTTTTAAATATTTAAAGTAGACCGCTTAAACTCTTAGACTTTTAACAGCTTCTAGACACAAACACTCTCGCAAATACTTTTAATATAAATGATAGTGTTTTAGATCGAACAAAATGTTTGTAGGTTTTATAAGTCATGTTTATCACAGCCAATGTGTGTGACCAACTATTTAAAACAGCGTTGACACACAAGAAATTGACTTCCTACCAAAAATTTTCCAAAATCCTACCAAAACCGTTCACAGCCCATCAAAAATTTAAAAATACATTTTTTAAATAAAATCGAAAGTTTTGTTTAGTTATAAAGGGTCCGCCAAAAAAAAAAAAAAAAAAAAAAAATTACTAAATATTTTCTCAAATTTCTTTTTTTATTTGAAAATACAATCCTTCCGGTTAACAATGGAAAATAATTTCATTCAAAAGGCTGCCTCGGCTGGTCATGCAGTAGCCTACACGATCGGTCCAATTTTCAAGCACATTATCGATTGTGTGCAGCTGTATTTCACCAACGGCTTCACGAATATTGCCCTTTAAAGCGTAATTGTCTCTGACTTGTTGACGTAACACTTATCTTTGACGGCGCCCCACAAAATAATAGTCCAACGGTGTCAAGTCGCAGCACCGAGGTGGCCAAACGTCATCAGCTCTGCGGTTGATAATGCGATCTTCAGAAACATGGCGCAAAACATCGAGTATAGCTTCGGCTGTGTGGCACGTAGCGCCGTCCTGTTGAAACCAAATGTTGCTAATATCCTCCTCTTCAATTTTTGTGAACAAAAATTCGTTCAACATGGCCCGATAACGATCGCCATAACTGTAACGGCCACTCATTGCTCATTTTCGAAGAAAAATGGCCCAATTATGCCTCTGGCCCAAAATCCGCACCAAACAGTGACTCGTATTGGGTGTATCGGCTTTTCAATGTATGCGTGCGGGTTTTCTGTGACCCAAATGCTACAATTTTGCTTGTTTACATACCCGCCAAGATCAAAATGAGCTTCATCTGAAAAGATGATTTTTTTGGCAAAATCGGCATCTTCTGTAAGTCGATCGCAGGCCCAGATTTTTAGCGTTGTTCAAGCGTATACACAACCATATTCGTTCAGTGGAAGGATAAAACTAATTATCTGTCAAATCAGACATAAGCTAAGTGTTACCATTCACGAAATAAGCACTAGTTGAGAAAAAAAACGTTTGATGGCGGACCCTTTACATATGCAGTAATATTAATAAGAAATTCTGGTTTTTAATAATTAACATAAAACAAAATTTAATTTAAAATAACAGAAGCATGTTTGTATGGTGGGTAACATTTTATGGATGAAAAAAAAATAATCTTTTCAGAAGAAACCATGGGCCTAAAAACAAATCCTATCCTCCTATTATTTTGTACATCTGTATTAAAAAACCCGATTACATCATTCAAAAATACAAAATGATCATAAAATATTGTATTTTTCTTTGGAATTTAACATTTTATGTCATGAATGCAAACAAAATATTTGCTAGAAATGTATTTAAAACAAATAAAACAGAAATGATCTTAGCGGAAGTACGTTAAATCAGATTAAAAAAAATTGTTTTTTTACTCTCCATTTACGGTAATCTGGTGCGACTTTCTATAGTCAACACTGCCATAACATTATATCTCTAATCTTTGCTATAAGTCGTGGTGAAACTGTGGTAAAAAGTTGCACACATCCTTCAGTAGCAGTGGTTATTATTATTATTTAAGAAAAACCAAAATACAATTCAATCTGTGATATTTAACCAAACAGAGTAGAAAGAAAATTCACTGATAGCTTTTAACGATACGATACCGTACGTGCAATATTCAAAACAAATTTCTGTGTAAACTCTAAAATTGAATTCAATGCTATAACTCGAGATAAACTAAGAATTATATGTAAAAGTTTAAAAAATAAGCCGGACTACATCAAAATATCAATTGGTATGTGATAGGAAGAACGATGCCGGACATAATAAACAAATCCCTAAGAACAGGAATATTTCCTGATAATTGGAAAGAGTCAATGATAACACCCATTGAGAAGATTGCTAAAACAATGCCCAATTAATACCTTGAAGACGTGTGAAAAAGTAAGGGAAAAAGTAGTAAAGGAACAATTGGTGCAATATATGGAATCGAACGCTTTATTATCTAAATATCAGTCTGGCGAAGCAGCAGTTAATTTTCTTCTAAACGAGTGGAAAAAATCGGAAAGAAACAAAAGGATAAAAATAAAATCCAATAAAAATCTCTAAATAGACTTCGATTTACGCTTAAAATTTAATTCACTTATAAGAAAAAGAAAAAAGTTATGGATTTAAAATTTTTAGGTTTTTTTCTAGTCAGTTTAGTCATACTGATCACAAACAATCAACCGACATTTCAAGAAAAAAATATTGGTACTCTCCGCTGGAAATGTGTGCGAGGGCATTGTGATCTATCTAACTTATGATATTGTGACGCTAAGGATCAGTCGGCTGTATCCTCTTATTGGATGGACAGTATTTGAGATTAATCTATCGGTTTAAGTTTGAACCAGCGGTTATTTCGAATCTGGCAGTACTTATGTCATTCTATTCTGTCACAAAATTCAGTGTATTATCTCCACTGAACGAAATCAATCGATTGACGCTTGAGAGACGTTGGGATTTATTGGAAATTTATTTCCAAAACAAAGATAATTGGTCGGAAACTAGAAAAAAAATTTAAAAAAAAACATCCTTTCAGATGAAGCTCATTTTCATCCTTGTGGGTACGTTAACGAGTAAAATTGCCGTATTTCGGGCTAAGAAATATCAAACGTGGTTTTACAAAAAGCCAATGCACCCATTACGAGTAACCGTTTGATGCGGCTTGTGGAGCGTAGGTATCATTGGCCCATATTTCGTTGAAAATAATGACGTCGCAGGGATTACGTTCAATGGAGACACCTATTGCACCAGGATAATCGACTTTTTTGTGCCTGCTCTTCATGGTATTGATGTGAACGATGTTTGGTTTCAATAGGATGGTGCAACTTACCACACAACTCGTGCCATAATCGATTTATTCCGTCAAACGTTTGAAGTCCGTTTAATTAGACGAAAATTTTACTTCAAAACAAAAACAAAAATTGGCAAAAATTTCAAAACTTTTTTGTTTTATTGCATTTTTAAATTTTAACTTTTAAATGGCCCACCCTATATAAAAAATCATCTCAAACATAGTTTTTTGTTTTTATTTCAATAATTTTAATATTTTCTTTTCTCTTATAGTGTTGGTGTTGTTAGTTTTTTTCTCACCCAGCAATTTGTGTTCATCACACTTGATATTGTTGTTGATACAGCAGTTTTGTTGTATTTGGTTTCTCTTTACATTTAAGTTGTTATTGTTGGTGTTTAAATGTCTAATAGAATATCTGGTACTTCATGCTGACATAAACATGTTTTAAACATACAAACATACACACTTTTATAAATACTGTGGATGGAGCCCACACACACTCCCAAATGAACATGATTTTGCATTTCTATTTGCAAAATATTATACTAATACTCACGTATGGGAAGCATCTAAATAAGTTCGTAACTGTAAAGGAATTTAGAAAACTAACCTCCTTGCCTATAGCAGGTAAATAATGTTCACTGTATGAGCTTAATACACTCACAGCAACAATAAACCATAATATCGTGTTCATATTAATACCAGGGTAACATCATTCATATGTCGAATGTTTCAAATTATACAACAACAACAGCAACAACTACAACTACAACTACATTTACAATTATAACACTAACAACAAGAGATGAACATGATTATGTGTCTGTCTTTTTGTAAATAAAGATATACAAGAACTGAGAGAAGCATAAAGGAAACACACACACACACACACAGCCACACACAAAGCATGTATTGTAAACGGAAATGCGTAATTTCTCATTTTAAACCATCGCATACAGCTTTGAATGCCGCAGACATATACATATACACATACACATACACATACACATACACATACACATACACATACACATACACATACACATACACATACACATAACAATACACATACACATACACATTTACTTCTCTTGTATCGTGTCTAAATAGTTTAACTTGAACATTTTGTTTTTGTTTTTTTTTTTTTTTTGTTGTAAAACAACCAAATAATCGTTTGTTTGTGTGCTTAAGAGTAGTCATCCGAGAGTGAATGTTTACAAATACTGTTTATAATACAAACAGCCAAAGATGACTAATTAGAATTTTTATTAAGAACAGAAAACGCATATAAAAATTTTAAAGTTTTTTTTTTAATATTTTGTATTCAACGGTGCTGCCACACATTCAATTTTTTCTTTCAATTTTTTCACACGTACCCCTTGATCAAAAAGTTCCCGGAATTTATTCAGAAATTTAAAAATCTATATTGTTCCCTTCAAAGTAATCTCCAGCGACTGCCACACAGTCATGCCAGCTCTTGATCCAATCCTCGAAACATTTTTTATAATCGGTTTTCGATATGTCCATGAGTGCTTCCTGCGATTTTTCCATTGTTGCCTTTCGACTGCTAAAACGTATTCCCCTAATGGTTTTTTAACTCGATTGTGTCTTGTGCGAACTGTGTCTTCTTTCACAGGGGGCTAATTCAGGTGAATTCGGTGGCTGCTGGACGGTATTTGTTGCATTTTTCGAATACTGATGACACTGTGCGACGGTGCGTTATTATGATACAAAATCCACAAGTTTACTGCTCACAAATCTGTTCTCTTTCGGCGAATTGCTTCACACAAATGTCTCATAACGGCCAAACAATACTCATCATTTACTGTCTGGCCTTCTGCCAAAAATTCATGATGCACTACACCGTTGTAATCCATGAAAACCGTGAGCATTGCCTTCACTTTTGACTGAAAACGTGTTTTTTTTGTTTTTTTTTTTTTGGTGAACGCCATCGCACTTGCCTGATGTCTGTATTACGTGTTGTACTCATAAACCCTCGTCTCGTCTCCAGTAATGCATTTTTTGTTGAATGTGGGTTCAGATTCAGCCTTACAAATCATGCGACCTTTGCGACCTCAACACGGTCTCTTTTCTGCATGAAATTGAGATCTTTTGGCATCAACTTACTGCTACGCGACGGAAACCCAAATCATTAACCAAAATGTCTTGGACAAATTCATAGGCAATGCTCAAGTCCTCCTCTATCTTTCTGATGGTTACTTTGCGGTTATTGACCAACATTTCTTTTACTTTATGAATGTTTTCGTCAATTGTCGATGTCGATGGGTTGCCACTCTGTAACTGAAAAGCGACCGTTTTCTTTAGAAATTCGTTGCCGAAACACTTTCCTAACATTTCCAAAGTTCACGCACCATTAAATCTGTTTTTCCGATGTACTCTTGGCTACGTAGCCTTTGCATATGTCAAGCTATGACATTACAACAATAGATGTACCAACTTAACAAAAAAAAGTATAATTCTAACGATGGGACCACCACAAGGGAGTTATTCCGGAAACTTTTTTTATCAGGGTGGTATTTCCGGTCAAAATTTGTTAAAATTAAAAGCTCTGACGTAGGCTGCATTCAATTTGAAAGTAATTTTAACATAGAAAAGAAGAAGAAAATAACATCGCGAATTTGATAGCAAATTGAACACTCGGATGGAAAGCGAAATTGATCAAGTTTTGAAAATGTGAGTCCATTAATAATAAAAACGCAAAAATTGAACGTGTAACTCCCGGGTTAATGAAATTTGTTTGAAACAAATTAAAATACTCGATATTTAGTAAAATTTAAAATAATTCGACCAAAGAACGAATTCTCCCTATAATGCGTTGTGCGATTCACTGGACAATCAGCTACAAAAGGATGCGCTCTACGATAAATACGAGTACTACGTAAACATCTATGATTAACAGGAATTAGCTCCTTAATTTTGTTAGAACACATTCAGTTATAGCACCAATAGAACAATGAAACACACACCACATTGCGACGATGCTCTTATGAATCGATTGAGTTGGTTACCCTACCGTCATTAATAAGAACCTTCGCCTTCTCCTGTACGCGGTCGAGAAGCTCCAAAATAGACTTTGAAGCACCGGCTCATACATGGGTCTTGTAAATATTAAGGACATCAGATGGATGACGCAATTCTTACACCGCCTTAAAAAGCCGAGGCACTTGAATGCTTCTTTCGACACCATATCGAAATATGTGCTCATTTCAACGAACGTCAAAGTGAATTCTCATGCCCAGAACATTAAAATCATCTGATTCAGGGTAACTAGGTAACCCAATTAAACCCACCCGGGTTCTTTTATTTAAAGATTTTCATAGTTTATTTACAACAAAAATAACTCTAATTTGCGTATATGGACTGCGAATTAATTCGGTCCGCTTTAAGCTAAAAAAACAATAATCACTGCTTACATTTCCAGATCTCATCTCAGAAAAACTTTTCGTCTTTTAAGGTGCTCCAAATCTGAAGCCGATTTAGTATTTCCTCAAACGACATGCTAAAAGATAAACTCATACTTTTTATACGGCCTAGATAGGTTCTAAAAAGTGTACCGGAAATCTAAATGCAGTAAACTTTTTTTAAAAAAACGCTGAATCCACGATTTTTTAGCCGTAAATGTATTGCACAATTTAAGCAGGCCGTTATAGCAAAAGGCCTTATAAAGAGGCCAATATTCAGACGGAGCAATGTTCGGATAAAACGGCGGATGCTTTTCGCCCCAAACTCCAAAGCGGTCGGCCTACGATCAATAGAATATGAATGACAAATGTTGCTCTCATCTGCAAAAAACTAGGATTGGAAGTGAGAAAAAGAAAGTCGTTAAGAAATATTAGAAATAGAGCCGTCTGATGAGATCACATCTATTACCACTCTTATAGAGCGATTTTTGAGAAGATCGATATGAATCGAGAGAAGTGACCATCGACACCAAAAGTAATAAGTTTGGATATGAGAGCCTCTGTCAAACGCCTTGGAAATATCCAGAGCCACAACTTTACTCTCACCAAATCCATGAATGGAGCCATTCCATCTTACAGAGAGTAGCGTCAGTAGATCACCAGTAGAGTAACCCTTACGGAAATCATATTGGCGATCGTTCAGCAAATTGTTGGACTCTAAATATTTCACAAGGTGATGATTAATCATACTCTTCATAACTTTAGAAAGAGCCGAACAAACTGCTATTGGATGGTAGTTTTCAGCGTTACTAGCCTGACCCTTTTTAGGGATTGGCGTTACATTGACAACCTTCCAGAAAGATGGCAAAACACCCGCACGATAAGACGCACTGAAAAGATTAGCCAATGAACGCGCAAGCGTCGAAGAGCACTGCTTCAGGACCAGCGCTAGAATGCCATCCGGCCAGAAGACTTATAAACGACGAGATTTGCAAAAACCTTTTCACTTAGCTTATCACTGCTTTATGCATGTATGCATGTATGCATGTTCCCTATACTACATATGTATCTTATGTTTGTTATATGTGCCGAAAATACACACACACACACACACACACACACACGTTTATACTTTAGTTTCTTTCTGTTCATGTTCTGGTCAATTAAACTTTTAATGGTTTTGTTTTATATTAAATTTTCAGTATTACTTACACATTTAATACTCGAAAGTATTTAAAATTATAAAAAGATTTCAAAAAATATTTTGTGGTTGAAGACACAAATACTCTTGGAATTTTGTTGCCAGTATGTGTTGAACAGACTTGAGCATAAAAATCTTTTGCTAAGTAAGTACAGGGTGCTCGGCGGGAATGTATACTACTTTGTTTGTTTATAATTTTTGATTATTGAAAGAGAATGGATCTTATATTGATAAAAGTTTTACTTAATGTCAGCAATTACGTATGGGATACAATATAAGATAAATGCCCGCCTCTGTTAGTCTCACAAATGCGAGCCCTTTTGAGCACATTTTTCATTACATTCTCACACATTTCACGCGTTATTTCATTAATTTTATCACGAATATTTTGTTTGAGTTGCTCTAGCGTTTCTTTTTTGTTTGCATAAACCTTGCTATTCAGATATCCCCACAAAAAGAAGTCCGGAGCAGTCAAATCAGGCGACCGTGGAGGCCAATCAACATCACCATTCCTTGCAATAATTTGTTGTGGAAAGAGGTCTCGCAGTAATTCCATTGTAATCCTGGTTGTATGCGATGTGGCACCGTCTTGTTGTGGCACCACATGTTAGTCAATCCCAAAGCATGCAGTTGTGGCGTTAAAAAGTTTTCAATCATATTACGATATCGCTCCCTATTGATAGTTACCGTAACGCCTTTTTCAGTTTCAAAGAAGTGAGTTTCAGTGATTCCTCCTGACCAAATTGCACAACAGACTGTCACTTAATGGACGCAAAGGTGACTGATGAATAATTTGAGGGTTTTCCATTGCCCAGAACCGACTATTCTGCTTATTCGCATAACCATTCAAATGAAAATGTGCCTCGTCACTCATTATGAATTGTGCATGAAAATCGGGGTTGTCATGGGCGAGCTGTAATATCCAATTGGCATATGTACGGCGGCATAAATGGTCTTCTGGAAGCAGCTCTTGCGTCAACTGAATCTTAAATGGAAGCAAATGCAAATCTTTGTGCAAAATTGTGATCAAAGTTGTTCTTTGAAGACCAAGCTCCTGAGAACGGCGTCGAGTTGAGGTTGATGCGTTTCTGGTTTGTTTGCATAAAACTTGCTATTCAGATATCCCCACAAAAAGAAGTCCGGAGCAGTCAAATCAGGCGACCGTGGAGGCCAATCAACATCACCATTCCTTGCAATAATTTGTGGTGGAAAGAGGTCTTGCAGTAATCCCATTGTAATCCTGGTTGTATGCGATGTGGCACCGTCTTGTTGTGGCACCACATGTTAGTCAATCCCAAAGCATGCAGTTGTGGCGTTAAAAAGTTTTCAATCATATTACGATATCGCTCCCCATTGACAGTTACCGTTACGCCGTTTCCTGTTTCAAAGAAGTAAGATCCAATGATTCCTACTGCCCAAATTGCACAACAGACTGTCACTTTTAATAGATGCAAATAACCATTCAAATGAAAATGTGCCTCGTCACTCATTATGAATTGTGCATGAAAATGGGGGTTGTCATGGGCGAGCTGTAACATCCAATTGGCATATGTACGGCGGCATAAATGGTCTTCTGGAAGCAGCTCTTGCGTCAACTGAATCTTAAATGGAAGCAAATGCAAATCTTTGTGCAAAATTGTGATCAAAGTTGTTCTTTGAAGACCAAGCTCCTGAGCACGGCGTCGAGTTGAGGTTGATGCGTTTCTGGTTTGTTTGCATAAACCTTGCTATTCAGATATCCCCACAAAAAGAAGTCCGGAGCAGTCAAATCAGGCGACCGTGGAGGCCAATCAACATCACCATTCCTTGCAATAATTTGTGGTGGAAAGAGGTCTTGCAGTAATCCCATTGTAATCCTGGTTGTATGCGATGTGGCACCGTCTTGTTGTGGCACCACATGTTAATCAAGCCCAAAGGATGCAGTTGTGGCGTTAAAAAGTTTTAAATCATATTACGATATCGCTCCCCATTGACAGTTACCGTTAAGCCGTTTCCTGTTTCAAAAAAGTAAGATCCAATGATTCCTACTGCCCAAATTGCACAACAGACTGTCACTTTTAATAGATGCAAATAACCATTCAAATGAAAATGTGCCTCGTCATTCATTATGATTTTTTCATGAAAATCGGGGTTGTCATGGGCGAGCTGTAACATCCAATTGACATATGTACGGCGGCATAAATGGTCTTCGGGAAGCAGCTCTTGCGTCAACTGAATCTTAAATGGAAGCAAATGCAAATATTTGTGCGAAATTGCGACCAAAGTTGTTCTTTGAAGACCAAGCTCCTGAGCACGGCGTCGAGTTGAGGTTGATGGATTGTTTTGAACACTTTCTTGAACAGCAGTTATGTTTTTAGCCGATCTTGCTTGGGCCTAATAGTTACAGTCCCTCTTTCTTCAAAATCATTCACTACACGATAAATAGTGCGTCTTATTGGCACGTTGTTTCTCTCAAAAATTTCACGTAACTTTCTCATCGTCACAGTAATCGATGATTGATTTTGATAAAATGTTTTAACGATTAAAACACGTTGGTTAACTGAATATTTTTCCATAATAAATTTGCCACGTCTCTACTTCACAACTGCCAAATATGAACTGCCAAGACTAATGTTTACCAAAGTGGCAGCAAAACAAAGTAGTATACCTTCCCGTCGGACACCCTGTATATAAAAAGATTAAAAATTTATTTTTTTAATTTCATACTGTTTACACGATACAAGTAAAATAGCTAAGAGCTGAACATATTTTATGTGTTTTTTAGAGATTTTCTAGTGCTTAAATAAGTCTTTGTTTGTGATTGAGTATATGTTCAGTTTGGGCAATAAAAAACTGTCTTAACCCTGGAATATGGTAAATGGTGAAGATATTTTTTATTTTTTAACGCAAATTTTAGCATTAAAATAAAACAACATTTTATTGAAACAGCAACAAACATTTATTTTTTTTTTTTTTATTTGATAATAAGATTAAACAAAAATCAAATAATTTTTTAAATAACTTAACCCTTTGACTTTAGGTGGACGACATAGGGTCTCACTGGGTGACATATCCACCATCATTATGATTTTAAATCTGCTTCCTTTATTAGGAAGGCCTTAGATATGCTGAATAAACTATAGACCAGAAGGGGCACAATAGACCCCTCATGGGTCACAAAGTCCGCAATAGTGCCTGTTTAGCGATAATAATGATAAACCTTTGATGACCAACGAGTCACATATGCACCATTTGGCTTTTACGTCATTACATACACATTTCCCAATGGATTTTGAACTAAGCGGTATTGTTCGATAAAAAAAAGCTCAAAGTCAGGCTTGTTTTTTTAGTTTTCTAATATATTGGGTTCTTGTTGAGGCAGCAAGTTAAACTCTTAGTATTACATAAACCAATAACTTATATAAATCAGTGCTTCAAAGTACATACATATACAGCAAAAAATCTTGGTTTTAAAAAAAAATATATTGACGATCTAAAATATTGGGTGTTCGAAAAACTTTAGTTACAAATTGTCGGCAGATGGCTCTAAAATTTCATATCTGTGGTCAATATCAATTGTATCATGGGAGCATTAGTTATCAGTTGCAATATATTATTTTGTCGCCTTTCAATACGTTTAATGCTGGAAGCTGAAGCAGTGCCTCATAATTGTACTCTGTAGTACCAGATTGGCATCAAAATATTATTATAAAGAAGAAGCTTTGCGTCAAATTAGGGCAGTCAAGATGTATTCCCAAATATTTGGTTGTTTATTCCATTACGGCAACCATATACTCACATATGGTTGCCCGATTCAATATTACAAATCGCTATTTTTAAAAAAATCGTTATTTTTAAATAAATCTTGTCAGTCACATATATTAGGTGTTCGAAAAACTTTAGTTACAAATTGTCAATTGATCAATATCAATGATTACGGCCGATGAAAAGTGGATCAGATATAACAATAAATTGTGATACAGATCATAGACGAAATAAGGTGAAGCTTCGCAGACTCTGACAAATCCAGGACTAACACCAAAGAAAGGTAATGATGCTGTGTGTGGCTTTAAGCACAATGAATACGATTTTCTTTGAATGTGTGTTCAAAAGCAGCTCAAAGCACCAGTTGAATCAATTTTCAAGAGTCCTTCTGGTTAAAGTTTGAAAAATTGAAAGGAATTAAAGAATAAGAGGCGGCGTGGTGTAGTAGTTAGAGCACACGCATAGCAATACAAACGACCCAGCCTCGAGCCATGGCAGAGAACATGACAAAGAAAACAAAATTTGATTGTGGTTTCGTATGTTTAATAAAGAGGCTTCAACTTCCCTCCAGACAACTCCCACATACATTTGGCGATGATGTTAAACATCAGACGAATGATCAAAAAAACTCGTCACCTACCTATCACCACCAATTAGCAACGAGCTTCACCACTACGCAAAATCATCTTGAAGAAGCTACGGTGGATTAATCAACTACTTAGCTAGAAAGATTAAGTTGATTAAAGAAACTGAAACAAAGCAATGGGTGCTTTGTGGAAAGCCAATATGCTCCTTAATGAGTGACAAAATAAATTTCCACTCTTATATTTTTTTTTCTCAAAATTAAGAAAAGTGTA
Source organism: Wohlfahrtia magnifica (assembly GCA_023159175.1). Taxonomy (NCBI): domain Eukaryota; kingdom Metazoa; phylum Arthropoda; class Insecta; order Diptera; family Sarcophagidae; genus Wohlfahrtia; species Wohlfahrtia magnifica. The sequence goes on along the minus strand of JAKWBJ010000040.1, from coordinate 1,433,594 downwards.
AAAACCAAAAAAGCCAACAAATCAGGAATACAGGCAAATATGTCTGAAGAATCGCATTTTTAAATACTCTTAAGAGTGTTATACATCAAAAATTGCATAATAAATGTGAAGAACATATTGTTACGAAAATAAGGTTGGGCACCACGGCATTTATTACATCGCCAAAATAAATAAACAAAAGCTGCAAGAACAACTCTATACGAGCTGTTTACAAATAACCAAATCTACAACAACAACCATTAGCAGAGATAAAGTAAATAAAAAAAAAAACACGGCAACAACAATAATTAAGCAGCAAAGGACACAAGTAACAGACAATAAAAAAGCAACAACAAATACTAAGAGCTGAAAGAGGTAGATGTTCACATAAGCATGGCTACAAAAGAACTGAAAAGAAATTAAAAGAAAGAAATGGAATCTACCTGAAATATCGAGAAGTTCAAGAGCTTTCAATGTGTTGTTTACTCAGCCAAGCCATAAAAAGCACATCGATGCGAACAGCAATCAGTTTATGTGTCGTAAACTCAGCGAGTGCAGTTTGTGTGAAGAGAGTTTATAAGGAGCAAACTCGTGAAGTGAATCGTGAAGTAAACAAACTAGTTTAGTTGGAGCTAACTCAGTACGGAGAGTTAAGTGTGGATAACCTCTGGTTGAAAAGGTTGTGATCGAACCTAAGTTATAACTACGATCGTGTTAGAAGATCTTTAAGTAGAAAGATCTGTCGATTAATTGTTGTTGCACCCAGGGGATGGCCCCTACTCATGCAGTGCACTGTGCTGGTACTAGGAAAATAAGTTATTGGAAGGAGGATTATTGCCTGTAACAGATTTACAAGCAGTGGTGCCCAAAACTGTGTTGAATAAAGGATTTTAATTAAAAACCAAACACAAGATTTATTTTATTTTAACTACAATCTACGAATTCATAAAAACACGTTTTTAAAAAGGTAAAAACGTAACAATATCGATCGAACTGAATTTGGTTTTAAACGAGCTATGGACACTCGTAAAGCTGTGTTTTTCACACAGGCTCTCATTCAAAACTACCGTGACGTAAAAAGACGTACTTTATTCTCTATGATAAATTGAAATATTGCTACTTTTAAGCATTGATAATAAGCCCACAAGAGAGCCCATTTTGTTATAAATTAAGCAGTCATAGTAGAAAGAAGGGAGCCCGTTTAAATTAATCAGCCATAGTATCGCGTGGGCCATTTATCGGTTTAAATCGATTCCGCGCTTATTTCGAATCTGGCAATACTTATATCATTCTATTCTGTCACAAAATTCACTATGTTATCTCCTCTGAACGAAATGAATCGATTTACACTTGAGCAATATTGGGATTTATTGGAAATTTATTTCCAAAATAAAGGCAAAAAAGCTAATTTTCATCTTGATGGTTAGGCTAATAAGCAAAGTTGCCGTATTTGGGTTTCAGTAAACCCAAACGTTGCCTTACAGAAGCCAATGCACCCATTACGATTGACTGTTTGGCGCGACTTGTAAAGCGTAGGCTTCATTAGCCCATATTTCTTATTTCGCTACCATGATAACAAATTTTTCTGTGCCCGCTCTTCATGATATTGATGTGAACGATGTTTGTTTTTACGAGAATGGTGCAACTGGCCACACAGCTCATACCGCAATCGATTTATTACGTCTAACGTTTGATGGCGGTTTAATTAGCCGAAATGATGTTGCGATTTGACGCCGTTGGACTATTTTTTGTGGGGCGAGACAGCTGAGCATTTGAAATAGTTCTCGAAAATTGACTCGCTCGCATGAGGTACTGTGAGGACAGCCACGGCAGCCATATGAATGAAATAATGTTTCATTTCTTACCAACAACAACAACGAAAAATGTTGGCAAAATTTCAAACCATTTTTGTTTTATTGCATTTTTAAATGTACACTTTTAAATGGCCCACCCGATATAATAGACACATTTTTCAAAAGTGATGTTTACCATTCTGGGGTTAAATTAATTGAAATTTCTTTATCACTAGGAACGGTTCATATAATGTATGTTATTGACGGGGTTTCATCAAAAATATTCCATTTTCTTTGGACCTTTGCTTTTTGAAAAATATTGAAGTTTCTGTTGTGCAAATTTATATGCGGCTTGTGACGGAGTTACGTTCAACATGTTCTTTTGGTACACGCAAGCTGGCTGTTAAACATCAGACTACACCTAACGTTATAGAACTTTATGGAATCCAATCCAAGTCCAATCACTCAAATAGCTTTTACAATTCATCTCCAAGGTCATGTCTTCTTATCTTTTGCCTTTAACATTTAAGCTGCTTTTCCTCAAACAATAATATTTTGTGCATTTGTATTATTTAAGCAATTAAGAAACCTACCCTCGTTAGAGTAAAACTTTATCATTTTTGTTATTTACGTTTTCCCTGAAAAAGTAAATTTCCATCATTGGAAGTTGAGATGTTGCAACATAATGATGATAGTTAATGATGATTATCATGATATATTAGTAACTTGAAACTGCAAGTGTCATGTTGAACTTTACGAAGCCAAAGTAAAGCAAAAACCTTTCTTTTCTTCCTCTTCTTCAGCACGCAAATGCAAACCGAACAGAAGCACATGAAACAATAGAGAAGACCATACAACAGCAGTGTATGTGTAACAGTCTGTGTCTCTTTATTTGTGGCAAAAATACTTAAAAACAAAAAAAAAAAAACAAAATTAAATTCATTTTCTGTTCTGTGTGTGTTTCTTTTTTGTATTTTTCTGATTTCGATTTTTCAACTTCATGCCATAAACCATATCATGATTTCAGGGTTTTCTTACTTTTCATTTACTGGAGTTTTTCAGCTGGTCTGTTATAACCCTGAAACCAAATAAATCGTTGATACTGATGATGGTCTATTTTCCATACACACCTATAGCTTTCTGTTGTTATTGCTTTTGTTCTTTTTTTTTGTTCAAGCTCTGCATTTTTGGTTTTAACAAACAGTCGAAAAACCGCATAAGTTTTCTACACCTTTTTGAAATAAAACCAACCAGGCAGCCAACCAACCAACCAACTATGCAAAATGTTTCCATTAAAATGTAAAAGATGTGGTAGAAAAAAGAGGCGGGAAGGCAAGGTAAAGAGCGGGGCAGGGGAGTGGCAAAAACATATATTGGCATGTTAAAATCATACCTTTACTGCTTCATCTTTTCATTATGCTACGATTGTTGTTGTTGTTGTTGTTGTTGTTGTTATGCTAAAGCTAGGAATTGAAGGGAAGGAAAAACGAACAGGGTCGTTTCTTCCCATAAAAAATAGAAAAACAGCATAAATTCAAAATCTAAAAACCACATGTGCAATATGACGTTTTCACTTTGCAACTGAAAGACAAGGTGATTGAGAAAGAAAAAACAACGATATAGAGGAAGACGAATCAGCAAAAAAGAAGAGAGTAGAAGGAGAAAAGTCATGTTAGAGAATCATAAAGTAAAAGAAGAAGTTTATGCAAATGTCAGTTGTAAATGAAAATTCAATTCAAATTAAATAAAACTGTAACACACTTCCCTTGGTATTCGATTTAGTCATCGTCTTAGTTTATTCTAAAATAGGTGTTAGAGTAACTGGAGGAGAAGAAAAAAACCAAAATAATTAAAATTTTGCATTTTAAGATTTATTTTTATTTTTATTTAAAAACTAGTTAAAGCCCGGTGTGCTTCGCTTGCCCTATCTTCATTATTAACTTAAATGCTTTCCCAGTTGCATTTTATTACTAATTATTACTCATTTTGTACCCTTCCGGTCAAAATCCAATCATTTGTTCCTTCCAGAAAGACACTGTAAGTTCTGCTTTTTAGCTGTATACAGTCTTCACGCAAGCACACATTCATTTGTATATAGTATACGTATATAGAGAGTTTTTATCCAGTGTGATTTCTGCAGTTCCCGCTTTTTCGCTGAGATGAATAGATAACAAAGCTTTAATAGTTATCGCTCTCCACATATGTCTATAAAATTCTCTTGTTAATTGCCATAACATTCCATGAAGGAACATGGGGACGGACTTCTCACAGTCAGAGAGCTGCATCCGATTCTATTTTCTAAACTCATTGAAAAGGACCTACAGTTTAACGCCGGCTCCGAACGGCAAATGCATTAGAGCAGTTTTCAATACTAATAGTAGTAACACTCATAGCCAGTTACTAGCTAATGTTATGAGGTGATACCACTGTCGAACAACTTTTTCTTTTTCTTAAGATGATCTGGCCCAGCATTGAACCGAGGACCTACTGGTTGGTAGGCGAGTGTCTTACCTACTATAACACAGCGATACACAAAAACACTGTTACAAAATTAAAAATCCCTAAAAGGACAATACACCCCATAATGGACTGTATTGTGAGATTTTAGCTATAAACTTTATTGGTTTGTGTCAAAGCTCTTGTGTATCTGTCACTGCCATAATTTTCTGTACTATTAAGAGTGCTGCCATTTGCATGTTTAAAGGTATTGCCAATACGATTCCTATTTGTGTATTATAATTTTACAACTTTGGAACAAGAATATTCGAAAGTGATAATGAATTGCTATGAAGAGTAGCACATTGCGTTTGATAATATAGTTATCGTTTTGCTGTTATAAAGTAAGGTCGTGTTTAGGCATAAATAAAAGTATATAAACGAATATTAAATGCATGATAAATAAGTTGGAGATTTTATAACTATAATTGTGTACTGTAAAAAGTGAGATGTGAGGAACAACAACAAGGTGGTGTTTATTTTATTTGGACGCAATTAAAAAGAACTCAAAGGTTTTAAAACGTAACAATACAATAGGTGCCACTTATCCAATCTCGCCAAGTTACTGACTGATGATGTGCATTGTTCACGACGTTGTTTGAACCTTATTTCGAAAGTGTTAACTTTGCCATTTTGAAGATATACAAAAATTAATTTTACTTTATATGGGAGATACCACGTCTACTTGTCAAAAATTCCTCCCACTTTTTGCATTGACTATGAAATCATGCAAACCTAATGCAGAAACTTTAGCTTTAATCGTTCTTATGATATAATGAAATCAGCATTACATTTGTATGTTTGTCCACTTGTCTAATCCCGCTCACTTCTTGCCTGATGATTTGAATTGAGTATGAATGAAGTTATTGAAACCAAATACCGGAACTTTAGCTTTAACCGTTCTCAACATACAATGATATCAACACTTAGTTTGTATGGTGGATACCAAGCCTTCTTGTAAAATTCCGCCCACTTTTTTACTGATAATTTGCATTGACTAATACAGAAATAAATACAGACCTAATACAGAAACTTTAGCTTTAATCATTCTCATGATATAATGAAATATTCAGTTTGTATGGGAAGTTCATTGTTTTCCTGATGATTATTTTTGACTATGAAGTCCTTTAGACTTTCTTTAGAAATTAGAAGCATTTACTTTAACTATTCACAAGATATACAGAGATTAATATTTAGTTTGTATAGGAGGTAGCACGCCCACTTATCTAATCCCGCCCACTTTTTGACTGACTAAATGAATTTATTTGGACCAAATTTAGAGAATCTTTCTTTTAAAATTTTGAAGATATGGACATATAAATACACACTTTGTATAGGCGTGGCACCGCCCATTTGGAATTTATAAAATAGCCTTTGGTTGCTTCCGGAACATACATAGAAATACTGTAAACTGCCGTTTCGTTTTCCATTAGGCACAAACAAACAAAGCAACAAATCAATGTTGGCAACAACAAAACAAAGTTGCAACAAAACATACAGGGAATCGTTATAATTTGATAGCAAAAGCATTTTAATAATTTTGAAAATTTTTTCTACAACAAGACTTATACTACAAAGTATATCGAGTCGCAATTTAGAAGAATACTGCCCCGATATGGAAAGTTTCCCTTGTTTAGTAGTAAAGGACTGTCTAAGCTTCCGCTGTATCATTGTCAGCATTTGTTATAACGTAACTTCACATCTAATAAATACCTTGGGCTCTTTATGCCTATGATACTAGAATTAAGTCTCTAATCAGAACTTCAAACTTCCAGGAAACGCTAAATCGATCTACCTATGGAAACAGCGATGATCGAGAACTGAAATTGAACGGGCAATAATGAAGCTAAAAAAAAGGTAAAGCAGCCGGAACAGATGACCTACCAGCTGAGTTCTACAAATAGTCCTCGGATACATGTGCCGAGCTTTTGTATTACCTTTTCAAATGCGTATGGCAGACGGAAAATATACCTTATGAATGGAAAGAAAGCCTGATCATAAGAGTTCAGCAGAAGAGCGTTTAGAGGAAAAGTTCAAACTGGCGGGGAGTTGCGCTAAGCCCAACTGCGGTGAAAATTTTCAATAAAATTTTATTAAATCGTATCATAGACACTATTAACCAATAACTCCGGAAAGATCAAGCTGGTTTGCGTTCTAACAGGTCACCATTATTAGCCTCAAACTAATCGTGCAGCAGTGCAGTGAGTTTAACTTGACTTTATACATGACTTTTATTGATTTCGGAAAGGCTTTTGACTGCATTGAACGCATAAGCATTTAGGCGGTTATGAAAAGCAAAGGTATTCCAGAGAATATAATTCGCCTTATCAAAATTCAGTACTATGGCTGCAGCCCTAGAACTATACACTACGGTTACACAAACGAACCATTCAACACTACTACCGGCATAAAGCAAGGATACATACTGTTACCTTTGCTATTTACTATTACATTTGATGCTATTTGAGACACCATAACATCGACAAGAAGAAACATCATCTGACGAGTACATCAACATCTAGAAAACCTAGATTACGCCGACGATATCATAATATTGACCTGCATATGAGCTTTAAATCAATGATCTTGTTTTAACCAATGCAAAGATAGATATACGGGTGGAGCATACGAAAGACGAAATCGTTTTCAGTCGCATGCACAGAGGCTGTGTTTAATATAAATGATATACCGATTGAGAGAGCAGCGCACATATATCCAGACGGACTAAGCTCAGAATATTCAACTCATGTGCTAAAACAGTACTGCTGTATGACAGTAAAACCTGGCTTGTATCGAATAACATCACACAGAAACTCCAGGTATTCACTAACAAGTGCTTCAGAATCATATGCAGAATATTCTGGCCTAACACCATAAGTAACGCAGAACTGTGGAGCATGACTAATGAGGAACCCATACAGAAACAGATAAGGAAGAGAAAATGGGGATAGATTGGTTACACCTTACGAAAAAGTTCAAATATTATCACCGGAATGTCACTCGAGTGGATTTCTCAAGGCTCCAGAAATCGTGGTCGAACAAAAAACACATGGAGATGCACAATTATCCCAGAACTGAGACAGAACAACCTAACAAGGGAGGAGGTAAAGTCAACAGAGGTAAACCGTGTTAGAAGGACATGCTTTGTGGAAGCCATACCTTACAACGAGATATGTCATGCTGCACTGGAATGGAATCCACATGGCACGTGGACGTGAGGTAGACAAAAAACACACATAATCATCGAAACGAACATAACTTTCAATGAATTACGTTCTTTAGCTAGCAACAGACAACAATGTAGATTCTATGTCAACAATACCCCAATTGTAAGTTATTAACGCCAACGACAATCTCTTAAGCAGTGAAATGCGGGAGAAAAACATAACATACGTTTCCGGATGGTCTTCTGGTCTGTTTAAAAAAGTTTTCCTGGTTTTCTTGGCACCTTTGCCAAAATAAATCACTTAAATTACTATTTTTTAAATAGACTTATAAAATATCTTTTCCTTTTTTATTTTTAAATCAATTCAAGATGTCGACTTTTAACACTTTCAATATCAACCTCAGACGACAATTTTATGCAAATTTTATAGATTTTTACTTTCTTACAAAAAATACACTGAAAAAATCAACGTGAATCAATCTTTAAAAAAGAAAATTTGAAGAAAACAAACGTTTTTAATTAAACTTATATATTAAAGCTGTATTAAGCAGAGACTTTATTTAAAGCAGCAAAGGAGAGTATAGTAGTCAGTCTCTCATTTTTATAAACAATTTCAAAACTCCCGCTCAAACCTATTTTTGTATTACTTACCACTTAAATTGTAAAATGTTTAGTGCTTTTCTTTGATTTTAAATTAAAATTAAAAGCCTCCTTTAAATTTGCCACAATTTATTTCAGTGTTCTTTCTTCGTAAACATGTATTTTATAATTGCGTCTGTTTTAAACACACAGCACACACACACATACGCATACTTACTCATTTAACTCTCTCTCTCTCTCACGCTTTGGTATACTCACTAGACTCTTAGTTTTATTATTTAATGTATTTTGTAAATCCAATTTATATTCATGAAATTTTAAATTGGCCTCATCATGAATTTTAGAACATCATTAACAAACAACAACAATGGCAACAACAATATGAAAAAGTTTCTTGTTGCTCTGTTTTATTTTTGTTTTTTTTTTTTTGTTTTTATTTTTTCTTTTAATTCATTATAAATTCATTTCAAACTTACAACCAACAGCAAGAACAGTTGCATAGTTATCATCATGCTTCATGCTTTCTCTCTATCTATTTCTCTCTTTCGCTTTCTCACCTTGGCAAACAACTAAAGTGAAATAAAAACCCACAACATTTTGACACTTTTTTTTCCCCTTTTATTAATACAACAAACAGCCTTATACCTTTACCGATAGTATGCGTGTAAATGTGTAAACAAATGAATTTGAAATAAACTCCAAATACTGTCTCTGTATTGGTGACTACAATACACAGTACTACTACGCTTTGCTTCGTTTTGCTTTGCTTTTTATTGTTTCGTTTTGTTTTTAATGTCGAAATAATTGTGTTCTGTTTATAACGGCATGACAATAAGTCATTTGATTTATGAGTAAGAAAAATATAAAGGAATGAGAGAGTGAGAGAGCGTACGAGCGAACAAGAGTGAGAAAACATATTACAGTGTTGGCAGTTTAAATTGTCACATGATCTGCCTGTTAAGAATATTAAAAAGCGCGTAAATTTTCATTGCAAGTAAGTGTAGCTGAAGGTGTCGCTTCTGATTTAGTAAAAGTATCAGGTTTAGTTAGTATTGCATGACATGAAATGAGTTTTAAAGTAAAATTGGATTTTCATTAAGAGTTGAGACTGAAACAAAAACAAATTATGCCATAAATGTTGATGTTAACATACAAATCTGAAAAAGGATTAATTATTGAAAAACCATTTTATTCGAAATTTATTAGATAAAAAAGAGGGGTCAAGTTATATAATATTTTGTCATTTTATCTAATTCCCTGCTATGCTAACGACCACATACAAGTAAGTTTCTTTTTTTGTGCTCATCAAAAATTAAATTCTCCAATGACTAGTCATTATAATTGAAATTATTTTAATTGGATTAAATTCAATACCGCACAACTTGGTGTAGTCGTCATATGAATGGTTTTTGGCATGTGTGGGTGGTGGTGAACGACCACAGAGTGGCTAGAGATGCAGTCAAGTGTGGCAAGATTTTAAGTGCATAAATTGTATTACAGTGTGTGTATTATATACATAATGATGTGTGACTGTAGTGTCTGCCCAAATATTACGAATTATAATGGTCGAGTTTAATATACAAGAACAGCAGTTTTAACATTCAAACACAAATACACTGTGCTGGAATACATAAGTCTGTGTAAGTGTGTAGGCGCTCATGCAAGACACTTAGCTAGACAGACATGCAGACAGTTGGGAGTAACAATATTTATACTGTTGGAGAAACATTTTATTTTCGAAACCTCCTTTAACAAATACTTCTTAACAGCTTTGGCAGTTATGCTTTTAATCTATTTCCGCTCCCTTTTTTGCAAAACTATTATTTTGAAGCAATAATACCCTGCTGTTGTATGCAGGGTCATGTTGAGCATGTTACGCCACTTTTTTAATCTGAACTTTCTCACTCTTACCCTTTATTTCCCTTTCTTTATCTCTCTCTATGTATGTGTTTTACTTTTCAAATATAAATTGTTCTAATATTGTTATAATGTGTGCGTCGAAGTGTTTTATAGGCGTTTGTATACTGGTATTGGTTACAAATACAAAGCCTGTCAATTTACATTGAATTGTTGGCATAATTTGTTAACCATAATTTATTACACCCACTCACAGGCACCATCACTTTTGAAATGAAAACTTAATTGGAAATGCATTTCTACTCAGCTATGGGTACCCATAGGTATTGGTTATATGTATGTACGTATGGCTGTATGTTTGTAAGAAATTTTGAAAATGTCAGATTTCATATTTTACGTTACGTTTTACTTTATAAATTATTGGAAAGAAAAACTAGAAAAACAAAACTAATTCACTTTAAAACTGCCGAAACGTTTAAACATATTTATACAATTTTCGCTTTCATATTTTTACGGATAGTGACTTAATTTTTACGTTTAGTATAGTAATTGAAATATTTTAATTTGAAATTTTTCAATATATGGCTTAATGAAATCGAATGACTCATTTCAAAGTTATCATAAGATGTATGAAGCAGCCTCTCCAAAAATCTCACATTTTAGAAAAAAAAAAAACAACTTATCCATAGAGTCTGAAATGCTGATGATTTTTGAAGTTAGGCGACCATAGCGCATTAAAAACATATAGTAGTTAGCCAAGGTATTTTGCTTGTTGCATAAACGTATGATGAATATTTCTTACGATGATTGTCATTCAATATCACTCTTATGACTGATGTGGCAATTTTTTAAGGGAATCCATAAAATAACAAACAAAAGGTTTAAAAGCATATTCTCCTTTTGATGAAGAAATAAAAGATAAGACAGCATTTTTTAACTCAACAAAATTTTGTTACGAAACTAAAAAACATGCCTAAAGAAAAGATACAACAACATTAATACATTTAGAGTTATATACTTTATTATGGCATTTATTGTAGTGGTTTGTGTCAAGGCTACGATTACCGTGTCCATGCCGAATCACCTAGTTATTTGTGTGTTACCAATTGGGTATTTAATAGTGTTACCAGTTCGATGTTTGGTTGTTAAGATTTGAGAAGGTTTTAGTTTTTACTATAACATTCGAAATTAATACTCATTTTATATAAAAGGCGGCGTATTATGATTAGTCAGTCTGTTATATAGCTAAGTCTTAAGTAAATTGGTGTATTAAGCGAATATTAAATAAGTTGGACACTGTTTAGCTTTAATTGTGCAAGTAAAAGTACTGTATAAAGAAAAACAATTATATAATACTTTAGAAGCTAATGAATAAACACTGCTTCCTCTGTCCTCCTTCCCACAACCTATTTTCCTAGTGCCAACACAATGCACTGCATGAGTAGGGGTTATCCCCTTAGTTCTGGTCTAAAGAGAAAAAACACAGAAAATATAAAGACGATATGGCAACAATACCAGCACTAACTCTTTGTGCCTAAGTAAACTGTGCTCGTCAAGCCCTTGTCTAAGCTAGAAAGCCAACTACTGCTTTATTAATCTTAAGGTAGGTGGCATTCGAGGTACTATTGTCGTCCCTATTAGACCAAGAAAGAGGAGCCGAATACCTGAACTGGTATTGATGTATTTAGTGCTGTGCTGTCCTGTAAAAACTCTTGCCACCTCAGTAGCAATTATGTCTCTTGCCATATGTTTCGTGCCTTCCATAAAATTCTGGGAAACTTTATAAAGAATCACAATAAGATATATTGTTCACATAAGTCTGAAGGGTCTGACAGATGCCTTATCCTGAACCGTTCTGGAATTTAACAGCTAAAAAAGGCACCATACTGAGTCAGGGTTGGTAAAAATCCAATTGTTTTAAATAACCCAAGCACGGGCTTTTATTGGGTTTCTTGAGGGGTTTTTTGGGTTTTATTAAGTTTTATCGTTCAATTAGACAATATTTTGTAGTTGTTAGTAAAATTACGTTGATTCAGTATTTATAATACAGTTTTGCACTCTTGTTCTATGGGCTCTAATTACTTCGTTTGAACCGTGCTTTACGAGAAATACGGCCGGAATACAAAGACAGACATTATTTTTTTGCATGACAACACACGGGCTTGCGTCGCAAAAGTTGCCAAACGATTGACAGAAACGATCAAATACAGCAGCCGCAGTATTCCCAGAACGTTGGAGACTCTGACTATTGGCTGTTTCGACGGATGCAATATTTTTTAACATGTTACTGAATATGAAATGGGTTTTAAAGTTGGTTGGCCTCAAAAGCCAAAAAGAGTTTCTGAAACGGGATTCGGAATTTGGCTCAGAGGTGGTAGAGAATAGTAATCATACATTTTTATTTTGATAAATTAGCTAATTTATTATGTTTTTAGCTAAAAAGAAATACCGAATTAATTTATACTCCCAATAAGTAAATTATACTTATTATTGATGTATATAAACTACGAACTATTTTAAATAAAAAACCCACCCAGGTTTTTTAAATAAATTGTTACGAAAATAAGGTTGGACACCCATGCGTTTATTACATCGTTAAAATAAATAAACAAAAGCTGCAAGAACAACTCTATACCTGCTGTTTACAAATAACCAAATCGACAACAACAAACATTAGCAAAAATATATTAAATAAAAATAAAACGGCAACAGCAATTATTAATCAGGAAAGAAAACAAGTAACAGACAATAACAACCAACAACAAATACTAAGAGCAGAAAGAGTTTAGATGTTTACATTCACATGGCTATATAAGAACTAAAAAGAAAGTAAAAGAAAGAAATGAAATCTACCTGAATAATCAAGAGGTTCGAGAGATTTCGAAGTGTTGTTTACTCAGCCGTATAAAAAACGGAGAGCTCAGGGAACGTCTTATTGGTTTAAAGAGAGTCTAGTGTGATTAAACTCTGGTTGAAGAGGTTGTGATCGAACCTAAGTTGTAACAACGATCGGGTTCGAAGATCTTTAGGTAGAAAGATCTGTCGAGTAATTGTTGTTGTTTACAAAATTGTAAATAGAAGGAGTAAACAAGAATAGAAATTGTTATTGCTTGAGAAAAGGTGACAAGCAGTGGAGCACAGAACTGTATTAAGTAAAGAATAATAATTAAACACTAAACACTAAATTTATTTTATTTAAACTGCAATCTATGAACTCATAAATACACGTTTAAAAAGATAAAAACTTAACAATATAACACCCAGTGGGTTGCCAACCCTGCATTGTATACACCTCTGCTTTATCTTAATAAATCCTAATCAAGTGTGGTGACCTAAATTGTTATTGTTTTATTTATTTATTGTGCAGAAAATGCCAACTGTGAATTATTAGTGTTTTACTAGCGACATTGTCAGTAGTACTACTGACCAGGTTTACCCCAGCAAATGAAATCACTAATTAACACTCAACATTAGTTTTTCATTGAATATCCATTAACAGACTTTAGCACTATTGACAAGATAGTTTGTCTCTAATGTAGCCTAACTCGCTTATAAATTGAAAGTGGTCGACATTTTAACTACTACAGTCGTCGCTAAGAAAAGAGTATTGCTATAGAGACATATGGTTCTAGACTGACTACAGAAATGTTTACACGTTTTGAGAAAAATATACACGTTGCCATAATCCAATTTAATTGTTTTAATATTGTAAACTGATTATCGAAAGATGCATATAATTTTGATAATATTTGATATGATTTCTAAAGAAAACATCCCCCTTTTGAATAGCATCCTTTTACATACTTCACTAAAAGGAATTTAAAAAATATTTCCAAATCAAAAAAACACACACAAACGTATTTTTTTAATTTTTTTTTTTTTTTTTTTTGTAATCAAATCTGTTTCTTTTGAAAAGAAAAGAGAAAAAAAAACCAAAAAATTCAAATCATTAATAAATCTTTCTCATATTTCAAGACAGTCAACGGAAATTGTTTTAAAATTGTATGGAAATTTGAGATTTTCTACTCTCTCTCTCCCTCTCTCTCTCTCTCTCTATTTCATCCACTCTTTTTCTCTTTACTTTTTCGTGCCGTAATTGGTGGTTTTAAATTACGAAAGCTTGTCTTGTCTGCTTTCGTATTACTATTTGGTATGCAAAATATGTGGCTTCATTATGTTCAAAATTTGTTTTCCCATTACACACACACACACACACATATATATATATATATAAAGGGTCCGCCAAATAAATATTTTTTTTGAATATTTTCTCAAAATTTCTTTTTTATTTGAAAGTACTCGTACAATCCTTCCGGTTAATAAGGGAAAATAATTTCATTCAAATGGCTGCCTCGGCTGGCCATGCAGTAGCCTACACGATCGGTCCAATTTTTAAACACATTATCGATGTGTGCAGCTGTATTTCACCAATCGCTTCACGAATATTGTCCTTTAAAGCGTCAAGCGTTTGTTGGCGTAACACTTATCTTTGACGGCACCCCACAAATAATAGAACAAAAGTGTCAAATCGCAGCTCCGAGGTGGCCAAACGACATCAGCTCTGCGGCTGATAATGCGATCTTCAAAAACAGGGCGCAAAGCATAGAGTGTAGCTTCGGCTGTGTGGCGCATAGCGCCGTCCTGTTGAAACTAAATGTTGCTAATATCCTCCTCTTCAATTTTTGTGAACAAAAACTCGTTCAGCATGGCTCGATAACGGTCGCCATTGACTGTAACGGCCACTCCTTGCTCATTTTCGAAGAAAAATGGCCCAATTATACTATGCCTCTGGACCAAAATCCACCCCAAACAGTGACTTGTCTTGGGTGTATCGGCTCTTCAATGTATGCGTGCGGGTTTTCTATGCCCCAAGTGCGTCAATTTTGCTTGTTTACATACTCGCCAAGATCAAAATGAGCTTCATCTGAAAAGATGATTTTTTTTTTGACAAAATCGACATCTTCTGTAAGTCGATCGCAGGCCCACACAACCATATTCGTTCAGCGGAAGGATAAGACTAATTATCTGTCAAATCAGACCTGAGCTAAGTGTTACCATTCACGAAATAAGCACTAGTTGAAAAGAAAACGTTAGATGGCGGACCCGATATATATATAAACATAAATACACAGATTGTAAGGTTGGTTCATGTCTGTTCTTTACTGCAGTGATTTTCCATTTTTTCATTGCTGTGGTTGTTCCCGATATTGAATTCCAATTACATTTTTCAAGTGCTTTAACATTTGTTTTTTGCCTCTATTTTATTATTGTATTTAAGGAAACATCTTTAAGGTTAGGGCCGCACCAACAATGAGTGAATGGCAAGCGAAAACAAAAACAATTTTTTTTAATGAGATACTCTGTTCTAGTATTACGCTGATAGAATTTCAAATGCTGTTGTTCGGCGGGTTTTTTTTTTCGATGTTAATAATTGTTGTACAATGAGAAATGCTTTTTTGCTGCTTTTGAGTTGCCTGGGTTATCGTTAAAAATTTATAAATTTTTTTTTATTTCCATTTTATTTCTACTCTTCATTGTTATCTCTATGTGTCCTACCCCCGCCACCTGATCTATAAAAGTATTTAAGTTGTTTTGAGTATAAAACGCTTTTATTTTAATTAATTTTTAATATTAAAGGTTGCGTTTTAGTTGTTTCGAAAGCATTCTTATCGTTTTTATCACTTTAACGAAAACTTCTTTTTATTTGATTTTGATTTTCATTTTCATTTTCATTTATTGGCTAAAATGAAAGCTTTTCTCACGGGCATACTTTCTTTTACACGGTCATTATGGACCATTTAGCTTAAGCGCCATGGAAAAGATGCGTAAAAAGTTAATAAACTTCATTGGTTTAAGCTTATAAAGTAAAATAAAATCAATAACAGTCTTCCTCAAAAGTAATTAAATTTTATGATCAAAAATGTCTTGTCTTTAGGGCCTACTTTTTTAACAAAAAAAAAAAAGCTTAAAGCTGTTAAACAAAGACTATTATGTTGCCAAAATAAGGATTTGTTGATCTTACTTTTCTTTTAACATTTTTCTTATGAATTTTCTCAATCGAAGGCCTATTTTGCACGTTTTAAACGATTACAAATTATAACTACTGTTGATCTAATTTTCTTTTTTTTTCTAAATTATTAGGTTTCGATGACTCCTTAGCAGGTATATATTATATATAATTACTAATGACAAATAACATATAAAAGAAATCATGAAAATAAAAAAATTTAATTTAAATTGACATACGATGGCGGATTGATATTGAAACTACCTAAGCAGGAAAGAAACCCTTCTTTAGCTCAATAAACTTACTCGTAATAAAACGATTTTCCAACTTTTTTATACCATCTGAATAATACGGTTCTGGGAACTCCTCAAAATACGCATTAGTTTCGGTAATCACTTCTTCGTTTGAGATGAATTTTTTTCCTGTGAGCCATTTTTTGTAGTCTGGAAACAGAAAAAAGTCACTAGAGGCTAAATCTGGACTATAAGGCGGATGATCAACCAATTCGAAGAGGATTTCTCGTAGTTTTAGCATCATATCTAATGCTCTGTGAACCGGTACGTTGTCTTGAAGAAAGAGCACTTTTTCTTGTTTAAATGTAATCGTTTTTCCTTGATTGCATCAACCAATTGATGCAATAATGCACGATAATACTCTCCTGTGATTATGGATTCCTTTTCAAGACAATCGTTGAGCAATATTCCGTGTGCATCCCAAAATACAGTGGCCATAACATTGCCAGCCGATTTCGATTCCACCCATTGCTTCGATTGATTTTTGGTTTCAGGTGTGTAGTCTACGCCAAGATCAGCACGATTATGCTTTATCATGTCCAAACACCGCTGTGAAGTGATCTGTCGAACTCGTTTTTGTTGAACACTGAGCAAACGCGGCACCCATCTTGCAAAATGTTGAACACACGTTCATATGATATGTTTACCATTTCAGCATCTCACGTATTTTAACCCGGCGACCATTCATAAAGATATCGAGGATTTTCTTAATATTTTCTTCAGTAACCACCTCTCTTTACCTTCCTGTTGATGGTATTGTTACAGTGCTTGTTCGGCCCCGTTTAAATTCAGCCATCCAATATTTTACCATATAATCTGACGGAGCAGATTCGCTCTTTCGCCGTTTTGCCTTTCAAATAATAGTGTTTAATCGCTACACAAAACTCACTTCTTTCCATTTTCCAAGAAACACAAAAGTTGCTGACTTCAAACGACTACAACTAATAAATAAACTAATCGACGAATTTGGCTAAAATTTTAACAGCTGACGTTTGACAGATCGTAATTTCTAAGAAAGAAAAAGTTTTTATGTTTGTGCTGCCATCTCCCGCTAGGTAGCTTCAATGACAATCCACCCTCGTACATATCCAATAAAAATATTTAGCAACCAATTACATAGCGAACAGTTTCATAAGTTGTACCTTAAATTGTCGTGCGTTACTTAATACCTGATTGCTATAGATAATCGAGTTCCAGAGAGAATTGAGTTCCTCTGCAATTTTCAGCGAAAGACAATTTATTATAAAGATGTTCAGGCTGGCGCGTATATATTATCTTGTATATCAAAACTAAAACTCTTAATTTGAGAAAATGATCAAAGGAAATTCCATACAACTGGGATGAAAACATGGATATTCTAGTATGTCTGTTCAAGCCATATACATAACGAATAATATTATTGTAGGCAACATTTAACCTTCTCTTACTGGTAGAGTCACAACTGGAGAAAAGCTCACATCCATATAATAAAGGGGAGCTTAAAAACGTCTTTGCCAAGAGAATTCTATTCTTAATTGGGGTACAGTATTAAAAAGCCCACATAGTTCACATTCTCTGATTATTTAAGCTCACATCAGGTATACTGATCAATTGCGTAAGTCTTTTCTGAATTACAATGCATTTAGATTTCCCTGGACTTATCGCCAAAACATTTGCAGAGGCGCAAGTATCAATCTGATGCAGCTGCCGCTTCAATGAGCTTAAGCAATATGTTATCATCTCGTTCTTGCAACTAATAAAGGGTCTGCTATCTAACGTTTTTTTTTTTTCAACCAGTGCTTATTTCGTGATGGTAATACTTAGCTCATGTCTGATTTGACCCATAATTAGTTTTATCCTTCCGCTGAACGAATATGGTTGTGTATACGCTTGAACAAAGCTGGAAATCTGGACCTCCACAGAAGATGCCCATTTTGGCAAAAAAAATCATCTTTTCAGATGCAGCTCATTTTGATTTTGGCGGGTATGTAAACAAGCAAAATTGTCTCATTTGGGGCACAGAAAACCCGCACACATACATTGAAAAGCCGATACACCCAAGACGAGTCACTGTTTGGTGCGGATTTTGATCCAGAGGCATAATTGGGCCATTTTTCTTCGAAAATGAGCAAGGAGTAGCCGTTACAGTCAATGGCGATCGTTATCGGGCCATGTTGAACGAATTTTTGTTCACAAAAATTGAAAAGGAGGAAATTAGCAACATTTGGTTTTAACAGGACGGCGCTATGTGCCACACAGCCGAAGCTACACTCTATGCTTTGCGCCCTGTTTTTGAAATTCGCATTATCAGCCGCGATGTCGCTTGGCCACCTCGGAGCTGCGATTTGACACCGTTGGACTATTACTTGTGGGATGCCTTCAAAGATAAGTGTTACGCCAACAAACCAGAGACAATTGACGCTTTAAAGGACAATATTCGTGAAGCCATTTGTGAAATCCAGCTGCACACAATCGATAATGTGCTTAAAAATTGGACTGATCGCGTAGGCATGGCCAGCCGAGGCAGCCATTTGAATGAAATTATTTTCCATTATTAACCGGAAGGGTTGTACGAGTACTTTCAAATAAAAAAAGAAATTTGAGAAAATATTCAGTAGTTTTTTTGTATAGAATTTTCAAAAAAAAAAAATGTATTTGGCGGACCCTTTATATATCTGAACGTCATCTGCATACATTCTAATATTTTTTGATGCTCTATGGTCGCCAAACTTCA
Organism: Wohlfahrtia magnifica; assembly: GCA_023159175.1. Lineage (NCBI taxonomy): Eukaryota > Metazoa > Arthropoda > Insecta > Diptera > Sarcophagidae > Wohlfahrtia > Wohlfahrtia magnifica. Next base: position 1,414,690 of record JAKWBJ010000040.1, on the reverse strand, counting down.
AAAATCATCAGCATTTCAGATTCTGTGGATATGTTTTTTTTTTAGATTTTTTTTTTTTTTTTATAAAATCTGAGATTTTTGAAGAGGCTGCTTCACACATCGTTTGAAAATTTCCAAATGACTCACTCGATTTCGTTAAGTCATATATTAAAAAATTCAAAATTATACCAGGTTTTAGTCATTCTATTATATATTTTTTATCTAAACCTTATATTTCGAGTTATTGAGAAAAAAATCATTACAATTTTTTTTTTTTTTTTTTTGAATTATGATATCATTGATTTCTAAAAATTCTTAAAAAATAGAAAGCAGCTACTATTTACCAGTTTCACTATCGGTTCATTAAGTTGCATATGATAGAAATAAAATGAACCATAATTCATGAAAATCAATTGGTAAATACCTGTTTTATTTCCAATAAAATGAAAGTACCTGGTTTTGAACAAAAAAAAAAACATTTGCTGTAATGCCGAAAATTCCACTGAGCGTATAAGTAATATTTATGATTTTGAAAAAAATATCGCTTATACGACACCCATTAGCGCCTATTGGAACAGCCTCCAGAAAAATACCCTCTACCTTGTGTATGAACACAGCAAAATCTCCCATGGGTAGCCGACGAATCTGTTTAGACCCAGTTCGTCTCCAAATGTCCTCTTCCTCTCTGCACAGCTGACATTCCGAATCAGGTACCACATTGAGGCGGAAAAGGTGATAGTTAAGATAGTAATGGCCAGTCAGGAAGCCAATAAGTCTTCTCTTTAGCAAATAAAAGTATTACAAGATAACAGTATGGAACAAATAGAAAAAATTTTTCTGACCATGGATAACCACTATATTTTTTTGATGCGCTATGGTCGCCTAACTTCAAAAATCATCAGCATTTCAGGTTTTTTTTAATGTGAGATTTTTGAAGAGGCTGCTTCAAATATCTTATGATAACTTTGAAAATGAAAATTTTTTGTTGTTTGTCTCCACCAATCTATAGGTGCATAAGTAATAATGGGCCGAATAATAGCTGTTTCGGCGATAACTTGACAATTATTACTTGAAACTAATGGGATTACTCGTATAGACATGGTTTTTGACGTAACCCCACAAAAAGTCTAATGGCATCAAATCGCACGATCTTGGGTCGTCAAATTCAGAAATTACGCGATCGGAAAATTTGTCATGCAATTAAGCCAAAATCGGTCATGCTGTGTGGCTCGTGGAACCGTTTAGTTGAAACCTTATATCGTCCAGTTCATAATCTTTAATTTGAGGCCAAAAAAAGTCGGTCATCAAATGGCCATAGAGCTTTAAATTAATGGTAAGGGTTCTTCCAGTGTAATTTACAAAAAAATAGCGCCCAACGACATCTTCAGTTCCTAAAGCGAACCAAACAGTTTACTTTTTCCAGATGCAGTAGTGTTTTCACAGTATGCGGTTCCCAGGGCTTTAAATTCGACGATTTTTCCTAGTTGACCTAGTAAGAAACGAGCTTTATTGGTGAAAAAAAATTTTGTTTGAAAAATCAGTGGATATGTTTTAACGACCACTTTTGTAGTAATTTCTACGCATTTTGGAATTGATAAACTACCACCATGAATAAGTTAGGCAAGGTACGGAGATCCGCCTGCCACGTAATAACTGGGGCAATGAGAACGTGTTCAAAAGCGGCCTAGGCGGCCTCAATTATTTTGACAGCGCTTCACATCCATTTGATGAGAAAATTTTTCGCCAAAGAGTCTTGAATTGCATCGGAAAGTCTGTTCGTTCTACGCAGGGTTGTCGAAGAACTATGCATATTCGGTCCTGCATGTTATGCCTTTGGATCTGCACTTCGGCAGGAGATTCAGGGTTGAATTTCCAAATCGGGATACCAGTGGCTCCAAAATGAATGACTGGGTCGGTGCTGGGATACACTCACCCAACCGAGACTCCTCGATCCCACTGGGAAGATCGCTAAGTGTCTCCAAGGCTGAAATCAAGGCCATTTCTATATGTGTGGAGATCAACCTGGGCAGTGAGATCAGTGAAGATAAGACAAGCTGCCTTAAGGGCACTTGACTCGAATCGTATGACATCTAGACTCGTCAAATATTGCTGCGATACGTTTCAAAAGCTTTCGCTTGGAAATACGGTCTATTGTTTTGGTAACTGGTCACTGTGGAATAAATGGTTATCAAATAGTAGGTGCATTGGCCAGAGAGGGTTCCATGATAACCTGTATCGGTCCGGAACCTCGTTGTACGGCACCACTCACTACCATCCTCTATATAAAAAGAAGGATTGGGAAGTTGCCAGATACTTAGTACACTTGAATTCTCGCCACTCAATTTTGGCGTCATTCTGAGGTTCTTAAGTATGATAAGGTAGGTAGTCTTCAGGCAAAATGGACAACTGGCTTAGAGGCCCTCATACAGTGGTGTAGAAGCGAAAGACATGTAGTTGTTTACAGGCCACAGTAGACTAAGAGCATATCTTAAGAGGATGTCGGTCAAAGATGTGGATATTTGTAGACTGTGCTTATAGGCATCAGAGACAGCGAAACACATATATTGTAGGAATGTGTTGGTTCTTGTTAGGCTTAGGTGAAAATGTTTAGGTAGACATGAACAAACTACAGAGCGAAAGTAGTACATAAGATTTTATGGCTCGCAGTGTCTTGCACTAGTGCCTGCTCGATGTGATATCACCGAGATAACGCCCAAAGTATGCGAAAAAGTGATCGAGAAGGATTGTTCGCTGCGAGCAATTCAGAGACGGTCATTTCATGCATAATGGCAATATTCAAGTATTATAATGAAATAAAAGTTTCATGGAAATCATAGCCTTATGTGTGTGTGTTCTTTTATCTTTACTTTTGAAACCAAAGAATGGTTTTTTTGGAATTTAAAAAAAATAAATAATTTTGCACATTTACCGCGTCATCTATATCTTAATTAAGGGTCTTAAATATACTTCAACTTTAATTTAAATTTAAATTCTTTTCAAATTATTATTTTTTGACAAAAAAATTTGTACTTAAAGTTGACTTCTCTTTGAAACAAAAAAAAAAAAAACTCAACTTTAATAAGCACTTTGTATGGTTTAAAACACTTACGAAAATGGCCAATTACAAAAGGGAAAACTTAAAAACAAAAACAGCAAAAGAAAACTCTGTCTGAGTGCATTTGAAAAGTTTTGAATATGTACCATTAAATGACCAGAAAAAAACTCTCCTCTTCAACTCCCAGACACCTTAAAGTGGTCAGTGGTCAGCAGTCAGTAGTCAGTCATCAGCATAAAAACCGAATATCCACAATCCAATTGTAAATCTTAGGCTTTTTACCACTATTTACAGTCAGAGGAGTATTTGCTGTATGTGCGTGTGTGTGGGAAAGTATGGGTTATAATTTGAAAATGCCATTTAAAAGCTTTTAATATTTCATCACTTTCGATTATCGTCATTGTTGGCAAAATAAAAAAATAAAAAATAATAATAAACCAATACAAACAAAAACAAAGGCACAGCATAACGACTCTGTAAAACACACTCATCTACTGATAAAAAAAAGAACCGAAATGGAAAGAGAAAGAGAGAATTACAACTTGTCCATTTACGATCTGGTATGGTAATACCAGACTATTTATAACTTCATAAAAACACACACTTACATAAACATATTGACTGTTAAGCACAAATGTATGACAACTAACACATACACCACACAATACACATTTAAAAAGCTAAACAACATCCTGTCTGGATCAGATTATATTGAAAATGGTCACATAAAGTAACATTACGAAAATTAAATATTTCTTTCTTGTTCTTCCATACTCTCTTTTTTCTGTCGCTCTGATACGAGGGCTACTATTTATATTTCGGAAACTGGCAACACTAAAACTGTCAATAGCTAAAATCTAGCAACACCATAATAAAGTTTGACATTTTTTGGTATAAACGTTTGTTTTATTTACAGTGAGTTTTGTTTGTTTTTCACCACTCTCGATAAAATGACGGAATAATAGATTATAATCCTTTAAAGGTTTCTCGTTCTTTTGGATTATCTCTACAAGAATGTGTCGACAAACTCCGTTGTTTGTATGGCTTTGTATGGCACCTTCCAAAACCACAGTATGTCGCTGGTATAGTGAATTAAACCGTGATCATAGTACAGTCCTGGATGAATTCCGTGAAGGTCGTTCCAAATCGTTTATCGTGCCACAAAACATCGATGCAGGGTGAGAACCAGGGTTGGCAAAAACCCGGGACTTTTTTTTTAACCCAACCCACTGGGTTTTATTGGGTTGTTTGATGAGTTTTATTGGGTTTTTAACTGCTTTTTAATTTCCTTCAATTCGAAAATATATTTTTTTTTTTTTTTGTTAATACAATCGCGTAGTCTTCGTATTGATAATGCAATATTGCACTCTTAGTGGAATCAAGCCGGCATTGTGTACCATGAACTGCTAAACTCGGTTATAGAAATATAAAGACAGACAGACAGACAGACAGACAGACAGCACAACACTCGGTCTCACATCGCAAATGTTGCCAAACAATTGTTAAAAACGATTAAATTCCGCACCCGCCGTATTTATATTCTCCAAACATTTCTTATGCTGACTATTGGCTCTTGGTTACAACGTATACAATATCTTTTGGCGTGTTACCGAATCATTTCTTTTGAAGAAGTATAAAATCGAATTCAAAGTGGATCAATACAAAAGATGAGAATTTTTTCTAAGACGGGATTCCGACATTGGCTCAGAGTTGGGGATGTGATGCAAGCAGTGATTTGAACAATTTTTACTTTGACAAATTTGTTAATTCATTATCGAATTAGGTATTGGGAGTACGAATCCAAATACGTAAATTTGAATTATATTTGTTGTAAATAAACTACGAAAACCTTTAAATCAAAAACCCACTCGTGTTTTTTTAAATATAAAACCCAATAATAAAACCCACCCGGGTTTTATTGGGTTACCCAGTGGGTTGCCAACCCTGGTGAGAACTGATAATACCAGATCGTCATGTGACATATTGTGAGATAGAGGCAACCTTGCACATTAGTTCTTCAATACATACGATTCTGCATGACCTTACAATTTATCAATCGCTTAAAAAATGACTCGCGTCGATTGGTGTAAGGATATGATTGAAAAGTTCGACCGCGATGCTTCAAAAAACGTGTATAAAATCGTTATAGGTGACGAATCATGGATATATGCTTATAAACAGCAAACGACCGTATAGGTATTCCAAGACGAACTAAATGCAACAATACTTGCTCATTGAAAAAGCACAGCTAAGCAAATGGTCGCCTATCTCTTTGGCGGAATGGGTCATATGGCTACTCTTCCGCTTCAGCAAAATAAGACGGTCAATTCTGAGTGGTATACGATCATTTGTTTGCCGGAAGTTTTCGATGAAATTTGTAAAATCAGTCGCCGAATATAAATCACTCTCCATAATGAAAATGCGAGCTCTCACATATCTTGTCAACAATACTTGTTCGTGGAAAAAACACAGCTAAGCAAATGGTCGCCTGTTTCTTTGGTCGAATGGGTCATATGGCCAATGTTCCGCTTGAGCAACGTAGAACAATCAATTCTGAGCGGTATACGACCATTTGTCTGCCGGAAGTCTTCGGAGAAATTTGTAAAATCAATCGCCGACGATAAATCATTCTCCATTATGACAATGCGAGCTCTCACATATCTTGTCAATAATACTTTTTCATAGAAAAAGCACAGCTAAGCAAATGGTCGCCTGTTTCTTCGGTCGAATGGGTCATATGGCCACTGTTCCGCTTCAGCAAAGTAAGACGGTCAATTCTGAGTGCTATACGATCATTTGTTTGCCGGAAGTCTTCGGAGAAATTTGTAAAATCAATCGCCGACGATAAATCATTCTCCATCATGACAATGCGAGCTCTCACATATCTTGTCAAACAGGTGAATTTTTGAGTAGTCAAAACATCGAATTGATATCTCATCCTCCGTACAGCCTTGACTTCTTCTTGTTCCCGAAAACCAAAGGTCTACTGCATGGTCAACGACTTACGAGCGCCGAAGAAGCATATAAAGCGTTAAAAAACCATGTTTTGCAGGTATCTCAAGAGGAATAGAAAAACTGTTTTGAGTAATGGTCTAAACGAATGCAAAAGCGTATTGCTCATCAAGGGAAAAATTTTGAAAACCAATAAAGTCATTTTCATTTAAGAATATTTGTTATTATTTGCTATTGCTGACATATAAATACTACCCCTCGTACCCCTACAATGTGTTTTTAAATAATTTGCTTTTTTCCTTTCGTTTTAAGTCTATAGTTTAGAGTATTAAAAACCCATTAGACTTATGGTAACTTTAAAAGAAAATCTTGTAATTTTTAACACATTTTCTTGGCAATTTTAAAAGTTTTCTTTTCAATTTTTTCATTTTTCTTTTATAATTTCCATAAATATAGGCTTATAGAAGAAAACTAATCAAAAATATCATTTTCTTTTTTCTTTTTTTTTGTAGCATTTAAAACTGGTGGTGGTAGAGGTGCTAAATCGAAAAACAATTGTTCGCATATTTAACGTGAAAATAAAATTTATATAAAAACTTGTTTAATAAAAAATATAAAAACAAAGGTAGCAATAGCAACGACGAATTGCCTCCATGGAAAAAAATAAAACAAAAAATCAAAGCTTAAAATAAAGAGTTCATACCCTACACCATCCTATGGAGACGTTTTACGTTTGTTTTATTTTTAATCAAAGTACAATGGGTGGCGCACTCATGACAACACTAGCGACTCAGGTTTGAACCCCAGCAGAGGACATTACGAAGAAAAAATTTAATTGTGATTTCGAATGTTTAATAATAAAAAAGGCTTCAACTTCCCTCCAGACAACTCCATCTCTAAAAAATAAAGATAAAAGCCCCACTGACATCTGGCGATTATGACAAACATCATACGAATGACCAAGAAAAACACGCCACCTACTGGGAAAAAATTACAATGCTAAAGTAAAAATCACCACCAATTAGCAAGGATCTTCACCACTACACAAAAAAATCATATGGAGGAAGCTACAGCGGATTTATCATCTACTTAGCTTGAAAATATCAAATTGATTAAAGAAACTGAAACAAAGCAATTGCTTCCTAGAAAAGTGACGGGAAAAAAGGTTTTTTAGATAATTTGCAATAATATTTTCATAAGTTGCTCCACAAAATCAGGAATAAATTCTTTTTCCTTAGCAGTAATTTGACTATCCATCTTAGAATCGTAGTTCCAATAATAACATATAATTGAACTATGTTTCTGGCTACCAAATCTAATCTAAACTTACTTAGACTATATTGTTTTTGGACTTTATTATACTTTTTTATATCTTAAAGCTCGAGATGGGGTTGGCGTGGTGTAGTGGTCAAAGTGTGTGTATAACAACGGTCCAGGTTTCAGCCTCTGCAGAGAACATGACAAAAAAAAATTAAGAATACCCCCCTAACCACCCAACTTTTCAGCTTACCTTTGGCGATGATGACAAACATATAACGAATGATCAGGAGAAAAACGCCATCTACTGGAAAAAAAATTAAAATGCTAAGTAAACATTACCTTCACAACTTAGCAAGGATCTTCAGCACTAAACAATCATATGGAGGACAGCTACATTAGATTAATCAGCATCGAGTTAGCTTGGAAAATCATCTTTATTAATGAAACTGAAATAAAGCAATAGATGTTTTGTGGAAAGCTAATATGCTGCTTAGAGGAATGACGGAGAAAACAAGCTTAAGATAATTGCGTTTGTATTTAGATTACATTTTTAAGAAATTGCAGTTATTGAAGAAGCAGATCCGACACCAAACGCTACGATTATCCTTCCCTTCATCGAGGATTTCTGGAAAAAAAGGGAGGTTTGACCGAAAGTCACAGCTGGAATAGTATCACCATACTGCTAACGACATACAAGGCTTGTACTGCAAATACCAGGCTATCAACATAATTAGCCTTGGAATCCCGATACGAAAGTTGCCTTCAGAATAAATCACTACTGTGTCAAACATACTACCTTGACCAAAAAGTTTTTGGAATAACCCCCGTGTTAAGTTGATACAGCTGTTGTTAATATTCGCGCTAAATCTTGGCATCATAGCTTGACATTTGCAAAAGCTACGTAGCTGCGAGTACATTTATCTCTATGTGTGTTGGCGATTTTTTACAATTTAAGAAACAGCTGCTGAAAAGTGTTCCTCGTAATAGTTTTTTAACTCGACTGAACAGAAAAAAGTCACAGGTGGCTAATTCAGGTGAATTCGGTGGCTGTTGGATGGTATTTGTTGTATTTTACGAATACTGATGGCACTGTGCGACATTGCGTTATCATGGTGCAAAATCCACAAGTTTTCTACCCACAACTCGGATCTCTTTCGGCGAATTGTATAGTCTTTGTTCACCGTCTGCCCTTCTGCCAAAAATTCATGATGCACTTCACCGCTGTAATCCATGAAAACCGTAAGAATTACTTTCTTTTTTGATTGAAAAAGACGTGGTTTTCTTTGTTTCGGCTTATTTGGTGAACGCCATTCACTTGCCTGATGTCTGAATTGCGTGTCGTAATCACATGGGTTAGTGATGATCATTTTGCTGAATGTGGGACTACACTCAGCCTCTCAAATCATGTCTTCTACGACCTCAGCACAATCTCCTTTTTACATGAAATTGAAATCTTTTGGCACCAGCTTTACTGCTATACGACGGAAACCCAAATCATTAACCAAAATATTTTGGACGGATCAATAGCCAATGTTCAAATGCTCCTCTATCTTTCTGATAGTTAATTTGCGTTTATTGACCAAAATATCTATTAATTTATCAATATTTTCGCCGGTTTTCGATGCCGACTCACTACAACTTTTAAACCGCCCGCGCCACCGGTAAACGACCGTTTTCTTTGGAGAATCGCTGACGAAACACTTTTCCAACATTTCCAACGTTCGCGCCTTATTAATCCGTTTCTTAGGCAAAATTTATTACAAAATCGTTGTTGCAAAATTAAATCCATTTCTAAAGTTGTAAAAAATCGCCAACACACAGAGAGCTGGATGTACACTTGGTTACGTAGCTTTTGCAAATGTCAAGCTATGACGCTAAGATTTAGTGGGAATATCAACAAGAGATGTATCAACTTAACTAAAAAAAGCTCTAATCGAAACGATAGGACCGCCGCAACGGGGTTATTCCGGCAACTTTCTGATCAAGGTGGTATATCTTACCGGGACCGATTTATGTGTTAGAAGATAAGCTACGAAAAAGAAAACATCGAACACGCCTAGAGTTTTTTCAATAGAAATGTATTCTTATCAATTTTTTCCAAGACTGTCCCTAAATAAGTCTAAATTAAGTCGACTTAATTTACTCTTTTATATCGACACAGATATTTAAATTGAAAAATTAAGTTGAGCTTAAGTTGTATTAAGTATTTTTGCCAATTTTCTATTAATATTGGCAAAATTTATCCCACCTTGCCGACCCCCTTTTTTCAATTTTTTAATTTTTGTTTCTGCTGCTTTTTGGCTCATCGAATGCTTAAACTGTTTTAAATGAATTGTTAAGACCCTCATTTGTTTAATGTTGGGAATTTATTTCTTTTTTCAATATATTTTACAAAAAATATTTTTTTTTTTTTGTTTTTACAATTAAAAAAAGGTTAAATGCTATATGTAAAGCATTTATGGTATATTTGGAAGAGAATTTTTTTTTTGTGTAATACTGTTTAAATTAAAAAAAAAAAATTATTTCATGGATTGTTATTAATTTATGGAAAAAGAGTCTTTTGTGTACACTCAACTAAAATAAAATAGAAAAATAACAAGAAACTAAAAATAAATGGAGACTCTTACGTTTGATTCAAATTTGTAACTGATTTTAAAACTCTTACGTGTATAACGTATTATGTACTATTTAAAAAAAATATTTTCTTTTTTATTTCACAAAAAGAAGTTTTTTTCTTTTATACAAAAAAAAAATTGTATTTTGTGCCACAAAAACCAAAGATAATCGACCAAAAACTTCAAACATCAAACGGAGTACAAGGAAAATGAAAAACAAAACGAATAGAATTGAGATAAAAATCTTTGCGAATAAAAGTATAAAAAACTATTATTCGTATCACGTACATGAAACACGTGACGACAAACTGCGATTAAACGGAAACGGAAATTGGCGCCTACTTGTGTGAGAGCGTATATAAAAACAAATATAATCTACAGCACAGCACTGCACTATAATGCCTCTAAAAAAAAAGCAAACGATACTCCTATACAACAGAGAGAATGTGTTACTTTGCTACTCGTAACCAAACAAATGTAATAAAAAAAAAACAACGACAACAACGACAACAACGACAACAACGACAAGAAAATGTTATAAAACTAATGGCATTCAGGTAAAACTTTTTCTACATTTTTTTTTATATTTTTTTTTTTTCTTATTATTTTATTCCATTTCAAAACAAATTGGTACTACGACGAGTACAATCGCAAAACTATGACGATTTCAACACAAAAATAAATGCCAAATGTGAATTGTAAACTATTCAGACAACAACAACAACAACAATAACAAAATTTAAAAAAAAATATGTAAAATCATGTTTTTTTTTTCTAAAGTAACATGTCATGCATTTTTTCCATAAAAAGTTTGTTTTTTAACACGAAAACCCTCATATATGTACATTAGGGTGTTCCTTATATAATCAATATTGCTAAACGCAGTACTTAAACAGAGTAAAGTCAAACTTTGCTACTAACCCGAGGTTCTTTAATGACTTCGTTCGTGTTAAACGAAGATCATCTATGTTTCCCACTAAAATGTTCTACAATGGAAAATCGTCATCTGATTAACTTGACATTTCGAATATTTTTGCCGACTTCCTACAGTCTACGCATAGACACTTGGACTCCGTCTTAGATTAGGGGGGAATTTTTTCGTATTCATATTCTGTGAGAAGTTAGTCAATTTCGAATATTTATGAATTTGAAAAAGTCTACGCACTTGCAGGGCCTGATGGGGTTCTTGCCTGTGTCTTGAGCAACTGTGCCGTCGTTTTGAGTTGTTCTTTTACTTTTATCTTTTGGTAAAGGTCGTTAATTATTCCTTTGCATAAATCCGGTAGTAGATCGAATATATCGAATTCTAGAATTGCTCAGCTCAGTGCTGACTGATTTTCTGTCTTTTCAGACGAGATTTATTATGTCACCCTTTCAGCATGGTTTTTTAAATGATGCGTCAACAGTAAGTAGCCTTATTGAATTTACTACCAGGGTTTTTAGGGGCGTTGTCGCTGGTACTTTAACTGATATTATTAATACCGAGTTGACCATAGGATATTGTTTCATAAGCTGGCACTGATTGGTATTCCTGATAGACTTCTTTATTGGATAGACTCTTAACTTTTTGTTGAGGAATGTCTTGTGTAAGACCGTTTATGTGTCTTCTAGATTTCCTCAGGGTAGTCATTTGGTTCCGCTTTTGTTCTTCTTATTTCTTAATGATCTTCCTGAAGAATTTTCTGGCGTATGCTGACGATTTGAAATTATTTTGTACTTCTAATGATGTTTTTGGTCGAACTTTTCTGCAATAGAGTATTAATGTCGTCGTTGAATAAATTTAATAGATCTCAACCAGGGAAAATGCGTCCGCAACTTCAAGCAAAAACGCTGTCAAAAACAAGATGGCCCATAATAAAATCGACAGCCGCAACTTCAAATACTGTCAACTGCCCTTTTTGTTTTTATGATTGTTTTGCTTTTTGTTTTTGTTTTTTTCGCTCCAAAACAAAAACATATGTGTTTTGTTTACAAAATGCATAAAATTCAGTAAATGTACGGCAACACCACTAAAATTGTGAGAGCATAACTGTGAGAGTAAGAAAAAACGCTGTCAAAATAAAATAGATTCTATCTCACGGCTTCTTCAGCCGACGATCGTCAAGCCCCAATTCTGTTTCATCTCTATAGTTTTTTCTCTTAGGAGTTCAACTGCGTTCGGGTATATAATTAATTTTTGCTCGTTAGAGACTGTTACTTCCTTTCTTGATCAGGGCGTATTGTTGGATGGGAAACCTTCATTTATTGGTCATATTTGTATGATGACTAGTAAGGGGAGTTCACTGATCCTTATATTACGAAACAGTTGTATATTTAGCTCGTTAGGCCGATTTTGGAGTATACCTCGGTTGTTTGGAATCCTTATTATTGCTGTCATATTGATTTAATAGAGTCCGTGCAGAAGCAGTTTTTATTATTCTGCTTACGTGGCTTAGTGCGGAATTATGTTGATGGAGCATAGAAGAGAATTGGAGCATAGAAGAGAAGTTTTGGGTATTTCTCTTGTTTTCATCGGGTGATATTGATTCGGGGTTTATACTTCAAATCCCGAATTTCAGCATCCCTGTTAGATTTTCCCGCTACAATCATTCTCTTGTATTGGACTTCTACAGTACAAATTATGCTTTCCGTAGATTGTGCCATGATTACAATTTACATTATGAGTTTATTGATTTTAACTATGACGTCAGTAATATTAAACGTACTCGTAGTTTACTTTCTAACATTAATTTGTAAATTTTATAAAATCTATTTTCCTAACTGACACATGTACATATATTTTTGTTAAGTATGTATAACAACTGTTTTCAATTTATCAGCTTGTGATAAAGCTCTGTAACTGATTTGTGTTCTCATTGCCATAACTTGTTTGCTTGTATCCGCTATAGTTCTGACTGTAGTGTATACGTGTCTCTACGACATGGAGAAGAGCCGTACTCGGTCGGATAGGGTGGATAAGTGAGTGGTGGCACCGTTCGAGTATGGACTAATTTTGTTTGTAAATTTTGGGTCATAACTACACCCAGATTTGTTCTCTGTAGTCAAAAAATTTAATTTTTAAAAATAAAATTATAGGCACGCCTTTCCCTGATCCCTTTGCTACAGAGAACATTTCTGGAGAGAGTTATGATCCAAACTGTGCAAAAAATTATTTGCCCGAACATATGTATGAGGCACACCCTATTGTGGCCGAATATGGCCCATCTTCCCCTGATGCAATCTGCGGAGTACATTTCTTGATGGGAGTTACAGCGCTAATTCGCTTTTTTAAATAAGTAGCACCCTACTATACACACATACATACGTATGTACATAAATTATCGTTTAAAAAAATAAAATGTCTGTTGGCTGATTAAATGCAATAAAAACAATAATTTTAAAATTAAAATAATTTTTATGAAAAATAATGAAAACAAACAGGGTTATAAACAATAAAGTCAAGTTTTGCTTAATATTTCTGTTACGGAATTTATTTAAAGCGAAAATGCCAAAAATAAACTCAAAATGATTAAATTTCTTTGAATATTTATTAAATTAAAACAAAGAACAACAACAAATAACCGGTGGTATATTTGAGCGTTATAGACACTATGATATTTTCATCGATGAATCATCGTCACAGAATCAGTATTCAGTCGAGATTTGTATGAAATTATTGTAAATGAACAATTTCATTGATGAATCCTCGTGAGGGAATTATGTAGGACAACTTCATTGTCAAGTCAGCATACTAAAGAAAATTAAAATTTAGCGACATTGTCTATTATGAGTCCACTACATGCTGAACAATTCTGGATTTTGTGTGCTACACCTCCCCGTTAACGAATAAAACACTAATACTTCTCAATGATAGTCTCTGTTAAGACTCATTAATAAACGGACGCCTGCAGAACAAAATCAACTTCTGTCATCTATGAAAATTTTGATAAATACTTTTAAAAGTCACATATGACACCAAAACTTAATGCTAACAAGTCTTCTGGACCGGATGGCATACCAGCATTGGTCCTGAAGCAGTGGTCTTCGACAGTTGTGCACCGGTATTTTTCCATCTTGCTGGAAGGTAGCTAAGCTAACGCCAATTCCTAAAAGGAGTGAGGTTATCAACCCTGAAAACAACCGCCCAACAACAGTTTGTTCGGCCCTATCCAACATTATGGAGAGTATGATTAAACACCTGCCTGTGAGGTATTTAGAGTCCAACGATATGCTAAGCGTTCATCAGTATGGCTTCAGCAAGGGCCCTTCTACTATCGACCTGCTGGCGGTGCTCTCCGAAAGATGAAACAGCTAAGCTAACGCCAATTCCTAAAAGGAGTGAGGTTACCAACCCTGAAAACTACCGCCCAACAACAGTTTGTTCGGCCCTATCCAACATTATGGAGAGTATGATTAAACACCTGCCTGTGAGGTATTTAGAGTCCAACGATTTGCTAAGCGTTCATCAGTATGGCTTCAGCAAGGGCCCTTCTACTATCGACCTGCTGACGGTGCTCTCCGAAAGATGAAACAAATCCATTCATGGTTTGGGTGAAAACAAAGTTGTGGCTCTGGATATAGAATTTCCAGGGCGTTTGGTAGAGTTTGGCATGAGGCGCTCGTAACAAAAAAATTTACAAAATAAAGCAAAAAACCTATTCTTTTTAATGATAAAAGTCAAACGCAATTCCTTTTTTTTTCTATGAAAAAAGATTTTCTTGACAAACTGTAGTACTTAGTTAAGTACCTACGTATGAGTGATATTTTATTATTAAAGTAGATGTATCACTCATACTAAGACGAATTTAAATTGATAACGAATACAACACTGTAAAACAAAATTTCGATGTGTCAATATAATGCAACACTGTAGTAAGGAAAAGTTGTCAACAAAATACAGAATGTTTGTGTTTCTTGACATACGCGAATGTATCAGCTGTTGCTTACGCAGTATATTAGGGCCACCTTGTTGAATTCGCCTAGACTCATACGTTCGTATTTACGTAGTATGTAATGTGATCGCACTGTTCTTTTGGTAAAAAAAAGGTATATTTCTAAAACGATTGCGCAGAATAACGCAACTTGCTTAGATTTTAATGTATTATACACACTGTGTTAGTTCTCACTTTTTTTTGGAGATCAGTGGTCAGAAAAAACGATAATTACATATATTAATCAAATGGGGTGAAATGATTACTTAAGAAAGTGTAAATAAAATAACAATATTAGAAGTAAAAAATTAAAATGTTAAAAACTGCAGAAAAATTTATTCTTTAAGCCTGGTATTGTACTCAAAATTTCGTGCGAAATGCTGTCAAATTACATAAAAAAATATTTCGCACGAATTAATTGTGAAATAATGTTGAGAAAGCAGTAATCTGTTTTTCAACTACCAAATAACATGGGACTCACTTATTTCGTACGAAATGTTAAGCAGCATTAAGGACATAAATAATGTTAGAATATAGAATACATATGGTCTTTTATAATACGGCTAATAAACGCTAACCCCATGGAATGGTCAGAAAATATGAATCGTATTGTTGTTATAGCGCTTTTCTAACCACAGACAAATGTTTTTTACTAATGAAAAAATCGTACCGCACTGGGTGTAAGGTAATTTTAAGAAAACTTTCAGTTTCTTATAGAACCTATAAGTATCAATAAATAAATAAAAATATTGTTCTAAAAATATTCATTATTTTCATATGTGTAAAGATGTTTATGTCCCTACTAATTATTATTTGTTAGGTTGTTTAAGAAAACATATGGTTTTTGTTTACAAATATGAAAACATGTAGCATATTTTAGGGCATACGAAACGACAAACTTGAAAAATTGCTAGATGACTACATTGGTTGCACGTCAATTTATTATTTTTTATTTTTATATGTGTAAAGATGTTTATGTCCCTACTAATTATTATTTGTTAGGCTGTTTAGGCAAACATATGGTTTTTGTTTACAAATGTAAAGCCATATAGCATATTTTAGGGCATACGAAACGACAAATTTTGAAAAATTGTTAAATGACTGCATTGGTTGCACGTCAATTTATTATTTTTTATTTTTATATGTGAAAAAATGTTTACATCCCTACTAAATATTATTTGTTAGGTTGTTTAAGAAAACATATGGTTTTTGTTTACAAATATGAAAACATGTAGCATATTTTAGGGCATACGAAACGACAAACTTTGAAAAATTGCTAGATGACTACATTGGTTGCACGTCAATTGCACAACACTTTTCACAAATTTAAACAGAGTACTAGGCTTCAAAGAAAAAACTCCAAAACTGCTCAATGCTTTAAAAAACAGCAAACTGCTGACAAATCTGTACAATTGTCAGTGGTGTCACCAAGTTACATTGTACATACAAATATAAAAACTTCAACAGCTTTACCATCTTGGTAAAGTATTTCTTTGAAAAGTGCTCTTCTCTGGAAAATACATACATTTCACAGGAAAATTAATTAAATTAATGAGGATTTATATTTTCTTTTTTATTTCAGAAATTTCTCTTCTATTAGGGAATTTTCTAGAAATTATTCTTTTTAGCCATTTGTGTCTGTATTGTGTTCGAATGATTTAAGCAGTTTTTCTGATTTTGCTCTTTATTACAAAATCTTCATATTCTTAATTTAAATCTTTTTTTCAAGCACATAATCGTCATTATCCTGATAATCATTTTTACGAATTTTAACATACAATTTTGCAAAATTACAAAAGTTTTGCCATGAAATGATAAAAAAAATATTCTGGGCCTGGCTGGCAATCATTTCACAAAATGTTTCAAGAAAAACAAATTTCCAATTTTTTAAATATAATTTTCAGTCAAAAAGGAAATAACTTTTAGTTTCATTTAAGGGGGTTGGTGGAACAACAACAAAAAAAAGTATGGTAATAGATCTGAAAAAAAATTTCAGAAATTATTTAGAATTCATCGTAAAATCCATTAATTCATTATTAGAATTTTTATGTCATTTTTAATTTTATTACACATTTTGCTATAATAGGCCTGGGAGAACGCCTTATTTTAAATATTCATATACTTTGTGCAGTACTCATACTGAAAAACTAAATTAATTTTTACTTTTCTAACAACTATAGTTTTTCCCAGAGATGTTACAGTGTAATTTTGAAAAACTACTCAAATTTATATTTGAAAGTTTATGGCTCAAGGTTATCCAAAACTAAACTAATCATATACAAACATTTTTAAAGATAAAATCACATTAAACTCTGGAAAAGAAATTTAAATTTGTGTGTGTGTTTCTAATAAAACTCTAAATTACATGTTCATACTTAAAATATTAAGTTAAAGCATACAAGAGAACTACAGTCTGGCAAACTCGGCTACTTTATACGCTACGAGGTGTATAAAAAGCAAGATACTTTGTATAATGGAAACTTCCATCCGTCATATGAACACATATTAAATTTTATTTAGATCTGTCAACTCATTTCTGTAGTAACAGGTATTCAAAAAAGGCGTGGTGTGATTAAATATTTACTATATTTATCGGGACAAGCACTTCATAATGATATTGTTACGTTTTAAACTTTTTAAAACCTTTGAGTTCTTTTAAATTGCGTCAAAATAAAATAAACACCACTGTGTTGCTGTTTTATAGTTTCTACTTCCTCACTTTATCTTTATACAGCTTATCTTAATACAGCAACTTATTTATCTTGCACTTAATATTTGTTTATACAACACTTTTATTCACGACTAAGCACGACTTTACTTCATGACGGCAAACTTATACAAAGCAGCCTCCTTATATATCTAATTGGCTATAGTCTGAAAAGTTCTGTAAACGTCTCAGATGCTCTCATATCCTCTATGTTATATCCGTTAATTTTAAAAATATAAGATTTTGTTACCTAAAGATGATCGAGTTAGCAGTGCCATCAAACACACAAATCAGTATAGCAATAACAGGGTAACACATTCAAAACCTTGACACAAACCAATAAAACTAAATCCCACAATACAGTCCCTGATGTGTTGTATTTTCTTTTGAGGCATTTTGTATTTTCGTAACAATATGGTGAATGCGTTATGTGAAAGTGCTCCTTCATAGGCAGCAGTAAAAAATGTGTTAATTTAAACGTGGTCGTACAAGCATTGAAGATGAACCACTAAGTGGACGTCCAAAAACTGCAACAACGCCAGAAATAATAGTTAAAGTGGACGATATCATATTAGACATAATGCCATAGGTATCTCAGATAATGTCATAGGTATCGCAGAAGCTTTCTGCAAGATTGAGGCCGCATTCGAATGAAAATTTCTCAAACTTGTTTGGATCGATTTAAGCGAAATAAAACGGATTTTAAGAGTCGTTTCATAACTGTTGATGAAACATGGATCCATCACTATACATAAGACACAAAAGAACAATTCAAGCAATGGACTGAAGCGGGTGGAAGTGCACCAAAGAAAGCAAAAGCAGTTCAATCGACTGGTAAGGTCATGTAAAGTAAAACAATAAATTCGGAATATTATTGTAACCCTTTGAATCAATTGCATTTAAAAATACGACACGAAAAATAATTTTTCATCAAGACAACGCGCCATTCCACAAGAGTGCTTTAGCAATGGCAAAATTTAACGAACTGAAGTTTGAATTGCTTGACCAGCCACCTAATTCTACTGATTTAGCTCCCTTTGACACCTACCTGTTCCCAAATCTAAGAAAATTCCCTCAAATGAAATTGCAGTGGCAGCTGTAGACTATTATTTTGAGGCGCTTCAAAAAATTATTTTAATCAAGGGATAGTATTGCTAGAAAAACGTTGAACTAAGTGAAAAATAAAATAATAAAATTTTTAATAATCTAGCCCTTGCTTTTGACTGTTAGGCTAAGAACATTTCGAACTGCCCTCGTATAATATGTAATACTCTTTTACCAATGTATTTGGCTATTCTCGAGACAATTCTTATAATGATCATTTGGTTCGAGTTTCTAATAATTTTGCTTCAAATCTATTAATCTCACTAGATCTTAAAAAAAAAAATAAATTATTAATAAATAAATAAATAAATAAATAAATAAAATAGCTGCAAGGGTAGCAAATTGATTGAATGTAACAGTTGAGACATGTTTGCGGTGTAGCTATTGGGTAAAAAATTAATCACAATCAAATATATGAATAATTTACTGAACGGCCTCAACAGTTTCTTAAAGACATAATCGCACTGTAATCTTAGCACAGAGCATTAATACTCTAAGCTTCTTCTGCAAACGCTTCCTATACGGTGCCAATTGTATAAGGCTATGTCTGAGTTCGGAATACCTGACACACTTGAACGACTGTGTAGGATGACTTTCACAGATACAAAGTTCTCAGTCAAAATAGGTAGGGACCTCTTGAAGCCAATTGTAACTAAAAGAGGACTCAGATAGGGAGACAATCTATCGTTCTGCCTATATATTTGGATAGCATATATGAGGAAAAGCTGGAGTGAGGTTTAGAATATAGTCATGGACAGATCAAACTGGAGATCATTTGTTGAACTCTGTGCTTCTTATATTCGAGGGGTATATATATAAATCGATAGGCATTTGACTTGTTTGGGAACATAACACACTCTTTGATATCGTGGTAGGCCAAAAGATTCTCATGATCCTCCGCAAATTTCAGTTAATGAATACCGTTCCAGTCCCACAGCCGTACAAAAGTATTAACTGGCGTTCGGGTTGAATATTCTAATTGTAACATTCGATGAAAGCGAGGGCGATCTCCAAATGATCGCCAATCGCCCAAATACTTGCTTCGCAGACTTTATGCGATTCTCAATATCCATTGAGGAGCCACCTGAGTTAGTGATAATGCTATCCAGATAGCAGAAGTTGTTAGCTCCTTAATAACACTCTCGCCGACTGCAAAGGCTGTGTGTACATCATTGTTTATTCTCAGAACTTTAGTTTTTTTCACATTTACTCTCAACAGTGCAATGACTGCGGCTTGGGGAACACTGTTTAATTTCTCCGACATGTCCGTGTAGTTGTGAGATATCACACAAATGTTGCCCGACTACTGAGCCCCCGCACTATTCCTCGCCTCTCTACAAGGACGTTCGACTATGACTATGTCTAGAACAATATTAATGAGCAGTGGTGGCTCACACCATTAAATACTGGTAATCTGTGCACAATTTCTGTGATCGGCGACTTGCTATGTTCTACTCGCAACTCCGGTGAAAGTATTTTGGGTATTCTGTTCGTGACAATGCTCGTCAACCTGAGCAATGTTATACCCCTCCAATTGCCTCGATCAGTTAAATCTTTTTTCTTTGATAATTTAATGATTCCCTCCTTAATTTCGACCGGCAATTTTTCATTTACAAGCAAAATGATCGGCTTTCAATATTTCCGGCGGAATGCATCACATCCAGCTGCCTTATTGTTCTTCAAAGGCTTTATTGATTCTATGAATCATTCCCATAGATATCGGGCAATCTATGGGTATGTCCACTCTGCACGCGTATGAGGCACAGCTACATACTGAGTCCGCTCCGATCGCATTGCCAGAGAGCATTTTCTTATAGTAGTCAGCCCATAGTTCTACTTGGGCTTTTTTAGATGTAACAAATTCGCCACTGCCGTTTATTATTGGCTTTCCAGCTGCAGTCGTGTGGTTGACCAACTCGTTTACAATTTTGTACAGATTCAACGTTGTTATGGAGAAAATTTACAAGAAGTCACGTCAGTGTTCCACAGACTTGAGAAAGAGTCAGCTAAAGCGGGTTTGGTGGTGAATGAGAGCAAAACTAAGTTAATGATCGTCACGGACAAACAGACCACGCGCCTTGGATTAACTTTAGGCATAAATAACTTTAATTTTGAAGTCGTGGATAACTTTGTTTAATTCTGTGCAAAAATGTCAGTCTGAAAATAAAAAGGAGAATATTGCTTGCCAACAGATGTTATTACAGACTAAGTAAGCATTTTCGCGATAAGACCTTGAGCACAAGAACTAAAGTTCACATATAAAAGAAGCTAAATTTACCAATTTTACTGTATGGTGCCGAATCGTGGGTGACGACACAGACTGATGAAGCGATTCTAGGGAGTTCTCGAGAGAAAGATTCTTCGCAGAATATAGGTACCTGTTATCCTAAATAATGAGTTTCGCTACCAGATATACTCTGAACTGTATGCACTATATCTCCACATCGACGTGGGTAAATGCACAATTGTATTGCCTGAGACATGTCGCGCGCATGACTGAAAACTCCCCAGCTCGAAAAGTGTTTGGTACGGGCCCGAAAGACGACTTAAGAGAGTCGCCCTGCCAAGACTCCATTGAAAAGACCAGAACGATGAGATTCTTTTGAAACTTGGCGTGACTTGGCTTCCTTATGCCTGGCTATTGACCAACTGAGGTTGTTAATAGCCATGTACGAGTAAGTAAGTACTATACTACATTATATACAAAATTAAGTTTTTCTAAGACTACACAAGGTCTCCACCTTCATCCTGGTAGCTCAAGTTAAGAGGTTATGTTTAAAAATATGATTTCGAACTGGCTATTAGGTGCAGCATGGCAATCATATGGTACGATGTTTGTGGTGAATACCATAAGAAGTGCCTTTGAGTACTATGGGAAGTGTCTACGTAGCAAAACTAATGTCAAGTCTTATATATAAATATCGTTTTATAAAATTTACTTTCATTATATAACAATTCCTCTAAATTTCTTATTTAAACTTATTCTTATGAAAGTGTTAATTTTATTCTAATCAATATTTCCTCTCTCTCTCACTTTTTCTTTCTTCTGTCTCCTCCACTCTCCTTAAGAATATAAATTTCATTTTCATAAACTACAGCTACGCTGGCTTCTACATATTACTGATTGTGATTGTGATTCCGTTGGCGATTTCAATTGGTAAGAACAACAATTGTTGCTGATTGCTGGGATTAACAAGCCAAAAATAAAAACGTGATGTTCTACAAATGTTGCAGCTTCATTGCTATTTTGCTTTTCTGTTTTTATTTTTTAATAACAATTTCGTTTTTTATTAAATAAGATTTCTGCAACATTTTCTTTGTCCCCAGATTATCTGTTTTACCTTCACACACACACATACACACACACTCACTCACTCACTCACAATCTTAGTATCGTAAAGTATAAATAGTGTCAATTACATGTGGCAGCAGGTGTTTAAAGAATTAGAAAATTCTTAAACTAGTTCATGTTTTTCTAAATAGTTATGAAAGGACTAAAATAAAAAGGGGATAAAATACAATGGAAAAACATGACTTTTAATAAGTTTTAACGATTGTTTTTTTTATTATTATTATTTTCTTTATTATTTAGTATGATTTCTTCCTTCCTGATGTTCTTAATGACCCCCTATTTCTTCCTATAAATTTACAAGTGCTTTAGTGCTTTTAGTAGTGTTAGTGTTAGTGTTGCTAAAGTTCAAAATAAATAAATTTTCAATTTACTAAGTGTGTAAGTTTGTGTGTACACACATGCATATTCCAAATAATAGTATGTATTTGTAACACCATCTTAAGATAACACCGGAAAACCCTGTACATAAACAGATTTAAAGGCTCACATATGCTCTCACATCCATACATATACTCAGAGTTGCTTATTCTCGTATTCGTAATGGCCACCCTTTATAACAAAAGTTTAAAGTTTAATTTTGTGTGCGAGAGTGTGTGAGAGTGTGTGTGCTCTCAATTGATATCATTTCTTAGCATTTCTTCTTCTGCTTCGTACATTAGTTTTATTAATACAATAGTTTTTGTTGTTGTTATTTTTGTTGTTATTATTACTGTTGTTGTAATTTGTGATACTGCATAATATTCTCCACTTTAAGTCAACAAACGCACACACAAGTATGTGCAAAAACACATACACAATACACACATATTGTGATGTGTCTTATTTCTGAGAACCCACTTGATCTCAAACTGTTTGACTCATTCACTCATTTACTCGTTGTCTCGTTGTGTCGTCAACGTAAATTCTTTGCATTTGAAGAAAGAATATTTTATGAATTTAATAGTGCTGTTAAATAACCGAATAACTTAAAACAGTGTTTTACGCACTTTATATAATTGGTAGAAATTGAAATCATGATGATTTATTAGAGTTTTTCCCGTTACTCCTCTTGGGAGCATATGGCTTCCACAAACCATCTCCATCTAACACGGTTTACTACTGTTGACTTTGTCTCTCCCCCCCATGTTAGGTTGTTCTGTCTCAGTTCTTGGATAACTGTGCGTCTCTGGTGTTTTTTGGTCGACCACGATTTTTTCAGCTTTGAGGTTTCACTCGAGTGACATTCTGGTGATACTCTCTGGATTTTTTCGAATGGTGTGACCCATCCAACCCCACTTTCTTTTCCTTATCTATTACAGTATGGGTTCTTCATTAGTCAAGTAACACAGTTCTGTGTTACTTATGGTGTTAGGCCAGAATATTCTGCATATGATTCTGAGGCACTTGTTAAGGAATACCTGGAGTTTCAGTGCTATGTTATTCGATACAAGCCAAGTTTCACTGCCATACAGCAGTACAAATTTAACACATGAGTTGAATATTCTGAGCTTAGTTCGTCTGGATATATGTGAGCTTCTCCATACTGACTGCAGTTGTCCATATCCGCTTTCGCTTTATTGAGTCTGTTTCTACTCACTGTACTTCCTAGATAGCAGAAGCTATCTACATACTCGACTGGTTGACCCTGTAGCATGATGTTTTCCGTGCTCGTATTATTTATTCTCATGGCCTTAGTTTTCTTGATGTTCCTTCGGGTCCTGCAGTTTTGTCGGCATATTGGAAATCTTATGCGGGAGTAGACAAATGTCATCCGCATAGTCCAAGTCTTAGAGTTGGCGTGAGAGACTCCATATAATCCATCTTCTTTTCGAACAGAATTTGCTCATTATTTCATCCAGCGCTATAGTGAATAGCTGAGGTGATAGTGGACATCCTAGTTTAACTCCAGCATTGGTGTGGAATGGCTTTAGGGTACTTTATGCAAAAATGTACACAATTTTTTGGAAAATTAGCAAAGTATCTCAATAAAATGGTGGCTAATTTCTATATTATGACTCTTTTATCATCATAAAGCACGTGCTTACTAATAATTGCTAGGAATTGATTTTATATTCAAACACAAGGCCACAACTCAAGCATAGTGCATCGCTAACAAGCCCCTAAGCCATACCCAAAAAATGCTTAACAAAAGTAGAAACTTTTCTCTCTGTTTTAAAACTACAGAGACCCATGATACCACCTTGATCAAAATGTTCCCGGAATTTATTCAGAAAACTAAAAATACAAGTTTATTCATCTAAATCAGTATTGTCCCCTTCAAAGTAATCCCCATCGACTGCAGCACACTTATGTCAGCGCTTGATCCAATCTTCGAAGCATTTTTTATATTCAGTTTTCGGTAATGGTTTTTTAACTCGATTGAACAGAAAATAAGTCACAGTGAGCCACATCAGGTTAATTCGGTGGCTGTTGGATGGTATTTGTTGCATTCTTCGTCAAAAAATTTCGAATAATGATGGCACAGTGCGATGGCACGTTATCATGGGGAACAATCCACGAGTTTTCTGCCCACAATTCTGGTTTCTTTCGGAGAATTACTTCACGCAAACGTCTCATAACGCCCAAATAATACTCTTTGTTTACTATCTGGCCTTCTGGTAAAAAATTCATGATGCACCACACCGTTGTAATCCATTAAAACCGCAAGCATTGCCTTCTTTTTTGGCTGAAAATGGTCTCCCACTGGGTAACCCGGGTGGGTTTAATGGGGTATTACATTTAAAAAAAAACCCGAGTGGGTTTTTTATTTAAAGGTTTTCGTAGTTTATTTACAACAAAAATAATTAAATTTTACATATTGGGGGTATAATTATAATTCGGCCCGTTTTCTTAGCTCAAAAAGATAATGAATTAAAACACTGAACAAAGTGAAATTTATCGAATCACTGCTTACTTCTTTTCCTCACCTCTGAGCCAATGTCCGAAAACATCACGTCTTGTTAAGCGATATACTTTGAAGCTGATTTTATATTTCTTCAAATGAAGTGATTCGGTGACATGCTAAAATATATTGTATTCGTCGAAATAGACAATATTCAGACGAAACAATATTTGGAGATAACGGCGGTTGTGGCATTTCATCGTTTCTAAAACATACTGGCAAGTTTGGCGACGTGAGACCATAGCGAAATTCTGAAGCAGTTATAAAACCCAATAAAACCAAAAAAAACCCATCAAAAAACCGGTGGGTTGGGTTTTATTTAAAAAACCCGGGATGTTGCCAACCCTGTTTGGTGAACACCATTCACTTGCCTGATGTCTGGATTGTGTCCTTTTGATGAATGGGGGATCGGATTCAACCTCGGAAATCATCTTTGTCGCGACCTCAACGCGGTCTCCTTGCTGCTAAGTGACGGAAACTCAAATCATTAACCAAAATGTCTTCGACGGATCCATAGGCAATGTTCGAGTCCTCCGCTATCTCCCTGATGGTTAATTTGCTGTTATTGACCAACATTTCTTTTAGTTTATCAATGTTTTCGTTAGTTTTCGATGCCGATAATCTGCCACTGCGTTCCTCATCTTCGTTTGACTCACGACCACTTTTGACCACCGCTCGTGACACTGGTAAACGACTGTTTTCTTTAGAGAATCGTTGCGAAACACTTTTCTAACATTTCCAAGGTTCGCGCATCATTAAATCCGTTTTTACGTATAATTTAATACAAGTTCGTTGTTACAAACTTAAATCCATTTCTAAAATTGTAAAAAATCGCCAACATACATAGAGATAGATGTACTACGTGCCTACGTAGCTTTTGTAAATGTCAAGCCTTGACGCTAAGATTTAGCGGGAATATCAACAACAGATGTACCAACTTAACAAAAAAAAAATTTCAAATCTGAACGATGAGATCGCCACGCGGGGGTTATTCCAGGAACTTTTTCATCAAGGTTGTATTTCCGAGTTATTACTGCATATTTTACGTCCATATTTTTGGTTTCCCTAGTTATGACCCTCTTTGCTCCCCTGGAAATCATTTCTGAAGTAAAATATTTCTTTTATCAAAAGTACCTTCTTCATCTTTGAACTCAATTGAGTTGTAACTAAAACTAAGCCATTAGTACTACTTCGAGGTACTTAATATTTGTGATTTCTTTTTTCTTTTCTTTTCTCCCAAAAATTTCAGTCGAAACAATGGAAAAGTTTCTACGGCACTAACTATCATTCAGAAGAAAAAAAAAACTATCCTGCTGTGTCTATTCCTGTATTTCCTACTTAGTTGTCTGCATACTTGTAATGTTGTTGCTGATACTGGCTGTTTTGGTACTTTTAGAAATGTACTGTTGTTGGTAGAGCTTAAAAACCCATGCACGGTCTGGTAAGTTTTCAAAATAAGTTTTTTTTTTTTTTTTCTTAAACCTATGAACGATGGTGCTGTTGGTGGTGGTGGTAGTAGTAGTGCTAGTGAGCAGCAAATTGGATGAAAACTCAAAGGTTTCCGCATAATTGTTAAGATAATTTAAGCGGTTGAATAAATTTTGTAAAAGAAAACCTAAAACTAAATGGAAAGAAAAAAGAAGAAGCACATAGAAGAAGAATAGGAAAGAAAACTAAAAAGAAATATACAAAACGCATTTGACTATCAACAAGATGTTATTAGTCCACACACACACACACACACGCATACATTTAACTGCATTCATACTCTCTGTAGAGTTTCGTTAACAAGCAAATCATCTTCCTTTGCCTGCTGTTCGTCTATTAGAACAACTCTATTCTATAGCCAAGTACTTTATGGGATTTTGAAAATCAATTGAAGGTGAAGCTCATTAGGCTCATTATGTTTTCCATTCTCTGCACCACTCAACTCATATTCATTATTATCATTATTTAAGAGATACGCTTGGTTGGTTGCATGCAACTATTCTAATATTCATTCTTCAGCAGAGCTTTTCTTCTTCCTTTGCTCTGCTCTACAACACAAAGCAAACAAAGATTTATTTGAAAATTTTTGTTTTCTTTGAGCAGATTTGAAAAAACAAATTCAACCAATAATTACTGGTTAAAGACCAACATTTTACTTTTTCTTTTTGGCCGCAAATCATTTTTAAGCAATTTACTGACATTCTTATTAAATATTTAAAAAAACTTAATTAAATTCATTTTGAATTTTTAGAATTTACTCGTATTTTAAGACCACACTCAGAATTTCATTCACTTATTAAAAAAATTTTCTTCCACCACCAACACCACCACCCATCACCATTAAGGAACAAACAAAAACT
This sequence comes from Wohlfahrtia magnifica, assembly GCA_023159175.1. Taxonomy (NCBI): domain Eukaryota; kingdom Metazoa; phylum Arthropoda; class Insecta; order Diptera; family Sarcophagidae; genus Wohlfahrtia; species Wohlfahrtia magnifica. The sequence goes on along the minus strand of JAKWBJ010000040.1, from coordinate 1,387,527 downwards.
TCGAAAAAATGCACTTAATGCTCAACAACACCGAAAACAAACTTGGTACCACTTCTGCGAACGAAAAAAAATTTTAAAAAAATTAATAAAAAGCTGAGGGTGAGTGAATTGACGATAATGCTGATGAATTAATGCACTGCAACGGAATAAACAAAACAAAAAAACTAAAACAAAAAATAATAATAATTAAGAAAAATAGTTAGGGGCCTTACTTGAAGACACGCTACAGCAAAAGTTTTTGCTAAAACTGTGAATAAATGTTTGGAAAAGTACTTAAAAAAAGTACTTAAAAATAGTACTTCACACAAAGTACTTAAGAAAAATATAATTTAATTTAAAACAAAACATAACAAACGTTTAATGTTTCATTTTCAATTTTATTCGAATTAATGTTAAAGAAAAAGTACTTTTTTGGTACTTTTGTAAAAATAAAAGATTTTTTTTTTTTAATTTTTATAGTTTAAAAATAAAATCAAATACCATGGTTCCCCCTTTTGAAGAAACTGAAATTTAATCATTTTCCTCTTTAACCATAGGCACGTTCAGGTCTTTATGGAGCATTAGTTTTCAGTCACAATATTTTGTCGCCTTTACTTTCAATGTTGGAAGCTGAGGCAGTGCCCCATAACTGTACTCAGTAACATCAAATTGACATAAAAATCTTCTCATAAAGAAGAAGCTTTGCATCAAATTAGCATTTACGTAGATTTCCCGTGCTAGTTGGCGGTCAAGTTGTATTCCCAAATATTTGGTTGTTTCCATTAGGTTGCCAGATTCAATATTATGAAATTCTTGACTTGTATAAAAAAAGTCTTTATTTTTAAGTAAATCTTGACAGTCACAAATTGTTCATAGACGGCTCTTAACTTTAATATCTCTGATCAATATCAATTCCATCATTCAGCAATATAACCTGTTTCATAGCTCCAAATGATTACGGCCGATGAAGTGTGCCAGATACAACAATATGTGCAAAACAGATCATAGACGAAGTAAGGTGAAGCTACAAAGGCGGTGACAGAGCCAGGATTTACACCAAAAAAGGTAATGATGGTGCGTGTGGCTTTAAACACAATGAATAGGTTTTTCTATGAGTGTGTGTTTGAAAGCAGCCCAAAGTAGCAATTGAATAATTTGTTAAGTGTTTTTCTGGTTAAAATTTGGACAGTGGAACATGATTAAAGGATTGCTTCTACTAGTTGTTATCTCAAAGGAAAGAAAGATTATGGCTATGGAGCCCGTTTTGTGGCAGGATTGAAAGGGAATTGATCACCACCAGCTTCTACAATCTTGCCGAACGATTATATAAAATCGCCCAGAACTGATCAACAGAAAACGTGTTGTGTTTCATCAAAACAACGCTAGACAGCACATCTTTGATGAACCGGCAAACCTTAGAGAGCTTGGGTGGAAAGTTTAAATGCATCCACCATATAAACCAGACCTTGCATATAACCCAACAAGCAAAAATACCTTGGATAACCACTATATTTTTTTGATGCGCTATGGTCGCCTAACTTAGCAAAATATTTTTACTCCAAAAATTCATTAACCTTTATTCTCCATTGCTTCAACCAGGCTTCCTTATAAATACTTAGTTGATGCCTGCGAGCCTTCATGGATGTTAAGGTATAAGTATGACTGCATATTGGTATTTTTTTTCTCCGTCACTTCTTTAGGGAGCATATTGGCTTTCCACAAAGCATCTATTGCTTTATTTCAATTTCTTTAATCAATTTGATATTTCAAGCTAAGTAGATAATTAATCCGCTGTAGCTTCCTCCATAAGATTATTTTTTTTTTTTTTGTAGTGGTGAAGATTCTTGCTAATTGGTGGTGATCTTTACTTTAGCATTGTAATTTTTACCCAGTAGGTGGCGTATTTTTCCTGATCATTCGTCTGATGTTTGTCATCACATCGCCAGAGGTATGCGAAAAGGGTCAGGGGGGCTTTCTTCTTTCTTTTATTTTTTTTTTTTTTAGATGGAGTTGTCTGGAGGCAAGAAGTTAAAGCCTTTTTTATTATTAAACATTCGAAACCACAATTAAATTTTTTCTTCGTCATGTCGTCTACTGGGGCTCGACCCGGGTTGTTTGTGTTGTTATGCGTGCACTCTAACCACTACACCACGCCACCCCCGCATAGTGGCATTTCAGTGTTATATATCAGATGTAGCATAGGTCCCAAGATACTTGAGTTAGTCGCCTTCCTCAACCCTAAACTTATGTTCAGTTAAATATTCTCGTAATAGTTGATAGATATCTGGTGGCAAATTTTGTCCCAATTTATGTATCAAGACTTCATAACATAATTTATCGAATACCTATGCAACATCAATAAATAAAGCCAACTTTCTGCGCTCAGCACTCTAACATATGTGTTTATTAGATTGTGCTGTGTTTGCTTCTAAATCCAAACTTATGATTTGGAATACACTCATCTTCACTCAGTATTGTATATGATTTTTTTGTTTTTGTATTTTCTCCGCCACTACTCTAGGAAGCATATTGTCCTTCCACAAAGCATACACTGCTTTGTTTCAGTTTCTTTAACCAATTTGATCTTTCAAGCTAAGTAGATGATTAATCCACTGTAGCTTCCTCCATATGATTTTGCGTAGAGGTGAAGATCCTTGCTAATTGGTGGTGATCTTTACTTAAGCATTGTAATTTTTCCCAGTAGGTGGCGTGTTTTCCTGTCAATCGTCTGATGTTTGCCATGTGATTTTGGTTCTGAAGTTCTGTAAAACAAAGTACCTTTTGTTTGTAATGTTAAAGATATATTTACTTTAAAAAGTACTACCTATAGTACTCGCCTATGTTAGTAAAAGAGCTGAAATGCAAATGAAATATATTTTTCCCTTAAAGGCCTGCCACCCAACTGTTCGCTAATTTTTAACATGTGCTGCTTAAGCCAGGCAATCCGTTAGAATAAAGGGTAGTTGGACTGAAGATTTTAAAGCCTATGGCAATATTTGGAAGAAGAAACATTTAAAAAAAAAGAAAGAAAAAACATTCGCAAGTTGAGGATTTAATTCAGTTGCAGGAAAAACAACTGCAGTTTCCATAATATGAAAAATATATTTTTATTAAAAAAAATAAATAAATAAATAACAAAAAAAAATATGGGAAAAAAAGTGGAATAAACTTTAACACAATCAAACTATGGAAGTTATTTTTACCCACAATTTCGTTTTTGTTTTTTACAAAATACTTCTGCTGCTAAAAGTTAAATAAAATTACAACAACAACAATAACGACAATAACAGTAGTAAAAATAAAAATTAAAAAATAACTCCAACATGCAACAATTTTTTGTTGTTGCACAAAACAAAAAAGTTTATGTTTCGAATGGGGAAAACATTATTTAAAACACAATCTACAGTAACGGACTTTAAACTTTAAAAATTAAAGAAATATTTTTTTGATATTGGAAGTAAGCTTTCCTTCAATAAATACCAAGAGAAAAACGAAGAATAGACAGCTAGTGCATATGGCTGTTATTGTTGTAATTAATAATTGCATTTCCACATATTTAGCTTTTTGCACTGGAGTCTTGTACTTTTGGCCAAATTTTTATTTAATTTTAATTCTTTGCTTTGGTAGCCATTGTGTTACCATAAATCGCTATTGTACAAATGTTTTACACCTCCTGACCACTTTTCTCTGACTTCTGCAGATATCCTTATATGGAGTCATTGGTTTTTTTTTTTTTTTTTTGCTTAATACCAATCGCTAGACACTGCGACAAGTAGGATTTATTGTGTCCCATTCGGTCTATAGTTTGTTCAGCAGATCTACTGCCTTTTATATAAACACCAGCAGATCTAAAACCATAATGGTGGATAAGCCACAAGGTAAGGCCCTATGTCTCCCTAAATATTTCAACTTAAACCCGTCAAGAACCCCACATTCATGCAATATATATTCAGTTGTCTCTGATGCCACTTCTGTGACCGCCAACCTCTTCAGATGCGCTTTTAGTCTCCAGTGATTCGTAAAAAAATCCGTAAGGAGCTTAACGTCTGAAATTCCATACCTGAGAACATCTGAGAAACTCCCAATTATAGTGTTGCAAGCATCATGTACTTTCCCAATCATTAATTAGAATGAATATGGCAACTATTGATGCTGCACAGCAAGATTCCGGACCGATATATGGTGACATGGAAGACTTTCTGGCAAATGCATCCTACTGTACAGAATGACACCTAAAAACTTAACCTCCTTAGAAAAGTTGCTGGTGGTACCCAATAAAGAAATACCGTCACATGATAACTTGTCTCTCCTTATGTGTTAATTCCCATAACATTCCATGAAGGAACAGGGGGACTTCTCTTTCAGTCAATGACCACTGTACCCGATTCTATTTTTTAGATTCATTGAAAGGGACCTACAGTTTAACGCCGGCTCTGAACGGTAAATGCATTAGATAAGTTATCAATAGTAGTAATACTCATAACCAGTTACTAGCTAATGTTATGAGGTGATACTGCTGTCGAAAAACTTTTTCTTTTTTAAGATGGTCTGGGCCTGGTATTGAACCGAAGACCTTCTGGTTGGTAGGCAGGTTTGTTACCTACCATATCACAGTGGCAAAGGTAAAAAAAGGTGCAAATTAATTCTTGAGTACACCAATTTGACACCTAGCTCAGGCTCGTCCTCAGGACGTTACACAACGCACTCTCATAACCCCACGTACTCTTATATTTCTCATAATACAACGAAATCATCAGCGTAACCAATTACACTGAAACCTCTATATGCCAACATAGTTATCAAGCCATCAACTACAGTAGTCGATAACAATACAGAAAGTACTCCACCCTGAGGACTCCTTTATGACTCCATCACAGAGGATTCTACCCTATCAAGCGTCATAGCTTGACATTTGCAAAAGCTACGTATCCACGAGTACATCTATCTCTATGTGTGTTGGCGATTTTTTACAATTTTAGAAACGACTGCTGAAATGCAGAAAGAAGTCATAGGGAGCCAAATCAAGTGAATTCGGTGGCTGTTGGGTGGTATTTGTTACACTTTTCGTCAAAAAATTTCGAATAATGGTGGCAATGTGCGATGGTGGCTTATCATGGTGCTCACAATTCTGTTCTCTTTCGGCGAATTGCTTCACGCAAACGTCTCATAAGCCCAGATAATAGCTTTTGTTTACCGTCTGGCCTTCTGGCAAAAATTCATGATGCACTACACCTTTGTAATCCATGAAAACTGTGAGCATTGCTTTCTTTTTGACTGTCTGATGTCTGAACTGCGTGTCGTACTCATAAACCCACGCCTCGTCTCCATTTATGATCCTTTTGATGAATGTGGAATCGGATTTAGCCTCACAAATCATCTCTTTTGCGACCTTAACACGGTCAAAATTGTAAAAAATCTCCAACACACATACAGATAGATGTACTCTTGGCTACGTAACTTTTGCAAATTTCAAGCTATGATGCTAAGATTTAGCGGGAATATCAGCAACAGGTGTACCAACTTAACAAAAAAACAAAAATAAATAAATAATATAAAACGAAACGATAGGACTGCCACATGGGGATTATTCCGGGAACTTTTTGATCGAGGTAGGAAGTTTACCAGTCGTCTCGCGCTTGGCCATATTGAAATTCCTGCTTACCGTTACTCTCAATTTTGCCAAAGTGTCATTTCAGCATGGTCACTATGACGCATGCCAACATCTAAAGTGGATTTAATAATTGATTATAGTTGACTTGCTGCCAGGTCCAGTTCACCAATGGAATCTATGGAGCCAGGAAGCCGTTCAACTCCTCTTGTCATGTACTCCCTGAAAGAGTACAAATCCACCTTCCTTGGGAAAATGGGATTCTCAAATCAAATCGAATATGCATATATTCGAATAGGGATACCTCGTCTAACACAAAAGGTTGAACGTACATGAGTCACACAGCGTTAAGTCCAGCACTTCCGATCGTACTGCAATAACAAACGTAGTTCTGCTGCCCCTATTGGCCACAGCTATATAGTTGCTGCGTTACCCTATATTTTTTTTCTTCATCACTCCTCTAGGCAGTACATGGCTTTCCACAGGGCATTCATTGGCTTGTTTTAGTTTCATTAATCATTTTGATTTCTCACGTTAAGTAGATGATTAATCCACTGTAGCCCCGTCCATATCGATTGAGTAGTAGTGATAAATATCCTTGCAAATTGGTGATTATCTTTACTTTAGTATTGTATTTTTTTCCCAGTAGGTGGCGCTTTTTTCCTAGTCATTCGTCTGATGTTTGTCATCATCGCCAGAGGAAAACTGGAAGGTTTGGGGCTTCTCTTTTAAGATGGAGTTGTCTGCTCGAAACGAATTTACAATTAGATTACTATGTCATGTTTTCCGCTGGGGCCGAACCTGCCTCGCTTGTGTTGTTAAGCGTGCGTTACCCTAAGCCCAATACAAATATAACTGTAAAAGTTTAAACCTATATTTCATAACACAAATTATGAATTTTTCATTTTAAATATTTCTTTTCCAACTAAAACTTTCGTATTAAAGAAGAGAAACAAAAAACTTGTTCTATCGAAAAATTGTTGTCTCTCACCTTTGCTGATGAATAGTGTCTAGACACGTTCACTACTTGCAACTTAGAAAGTAACTTAAAACGAAAAGAAAATTATTGTTTATTTACTGCAACAAACGAATGACAAACAGCAACAGCAACGGCAACACCAAACAAGACTTTGAATTTAATCGAAGTGGAAAAATTGGAAACTATAAGACGAGCGCCTGAAAAGCTTGGGTAGAAAACAAACAAAATGACACTCAACTTTAAATAGTACGAGTAGTGTATGACTGACGCCAAGGTAAAAAAGCAAGAAAGGAAATTTTGTCTTAAATTACAGCTGTTTAAGGAAAGTTTTTAAATTTAAAAAAAAACTTATTAAAATATATTTTAAATGTATTTCGCTGCATTTCAATTAAATTTCTTGTGTTGTCAGTAAAAAACCGCACAAAATGTTTTGCGGTAATTATTTCTCAGTATCGTTCATGGAATATGAATTTACACGCATACACCAACACATTTCTACATGCAACTGCGTGTAATGTGGTTACGCATGTGGCATAAAATCATGTTGCACGTTGAGTTGTATGTTGGTGGCATATGTTATTATGATTCTTTGTTTTAAAAATGTTTTTTATTAAAAAAAAAAATTCCACAAAAAAACAGTCAGAAACATTCAGTTTCTTTATATCTTCATTACCTTTGGCATGCAAAACTATGTATTCACATGTAAATATTTACACGTGTTTTTGTGTAGGTTTTTTTCAAGTCTATGTTATATGTACTGTCGCATTTGAAAAAAAAAAACAAAGAAATTTTCTACACGACATTACCAGAGAATAGCAGCTTCCAAAGCTAAACTCAGTTAAATGTTGTTTTTTTTTTTTCTTCTTTATATATGTATATAACATGCAACATATGGTGGCGGTGTCATGTATGTGGTAAAATACCGGAATCACACTACACAATTATAAACCAACTCACATGGAGTTAAAAATCGTAAAACTGAATGAAAATATGCAGCCAAAAATAGAAAACAATGTCAATGGCAATGTTGTTGCTGCCTTATATACGGCGAACAAAAAAAAATAACAGTAAATTATTCATGCCACATACATTTGTACATACATGTATGTATGCATGCATAAGCTGCTTGAAATTAGGAGCAGCAGGAGCAAAGAAACAACAACAATTTTAATATCATTTATAACGTTAGGGAACATAAAAAAATCCCTTTGAGAACAGATTGCAACAAAGACTTTTTAAAAACAAGAAAAAAAAATATTTGCAAAGCAGTTGGCAAGTTGGCAAAGAAATTAAATGTGAAAAAAATGCTCAAAAAATATATTAAACGGATAGAAATTATAAAAAAATCTTCAAACAAAAAAAAAACTATGAAAATGTAACATTAATTGGACATGATTTATATTTGCAACATAACTTCAAGCGGTATTGCTGCACCTGGTCAGCTGGCCAACAGTAAGTCATCAGATCTTGTTGTTGTGCATGTTTGAGTATCATACCATAAAAGACCAGATAAGATAATTTACTCTCTCTCTGAATTGTCATCACTGCTATCTTATGCTCATGCAATTTATAAAGCAAATTTTCAGGAATACCAAGCTTATACTGAAGCGTGGGCCAACCATAACGCACGATATTAATTGTAAATAAAACAAAAAGTTTTCAAAGAATTATCTTCATATTGGGGGTGGCGTGGTGTAGTGGTTAGAGCGCACGCCTAACAACACAAACGACCCAGGTTCGAGCCTCAGCAGACCCCATGACGAAGAAAAAATTTAATTGTGGTTTCGAATACTTACTAACAAAAAAAGGCTTCAACTTCTTCCCTCCAAACAACTCCATTTAAAAAAAGTTAAGAAAAAAGCCCCCATGACCCTTCTCGCATACCTCTGGCGATGATGACAAACATTAGACGAATGATCAGGAAAAACACGCCACCTACTGGGAAAAAATTACAATGCTAAAGTAAAGATCACCGCCAATTAGCAAGGATCTTCACCACTACACAAAAAAAATAAAAAAAATCATATGAAGGGAAGCTACAGCGAATTAATCACCTACTTAGCTTGAAATATCAAATTGATTAAAGAAACTGAAACAAAGCAATAGATGCTTTGTGGAAAGCCAATATGCTCCCTAGAGGAGTGACGGAGAAAAAAAAAATTAATCTTCATATTGGGTATACATGTTAATAATGGTGAATTTTTTTTTTTCTTGAGAAATTTATTTATTACAAAAACAAAATGAATTATTGTTCATCGTTAGCCACTACTTTTTCCTATCTTTCTTTTTTTTATATAAGACCAGCACCCAGGGGATGGCCCCTATTCATGCAGTGCATTGTGCTGGTACTAGGAAAATAGGTTATTGGAAGGAGGACGGAGGGAGTAGTGTTTATGGACGTTAGATTTAAATTTACTCATGTCGTAGGTGGCAGGAAATACTTTTGCTGGAATTTATTCCACAACCGAACAGTGCGACCAAAGAACGAATTCTCCCTATAATGCGTTGTGCGGTTTACTGGAGAATCAACTACAAAGGGATGCACTCTACGAGAAATACGAGTACTACGTAAAAATATATGATTTTTGGGAATTAATTCCTTAATTTCGTTAGAACACATTCCGTTATAGTACCGATAGAACAATGAAACACACGCCACATTGCGACGGTGCTCCAATGAATCGATAGAGTTGGCTACCCTACCGTCATTGATGAGCATCTTCGCCCTCTCCTGTACGCGGTCGAGAAGCTCCAAAATAGACTTGAAGCACCGGCCCATACATGAGAGCTGTATTCCATTTTGGGATGGATATAGGTCTTGTAAATATTAAGGAGATCAGATGGGGTGAAGTATTTCTTGCACCGTCTCAAAAAACCAAGGCACTTGAATGCTTCTTTCGCCACTTGAAATATGTGATCATTCCAACGAACGTCACAGTGAATTCTCATGCCCAGAACATCAACAGCATCTGATTCCTCAATATCCACATTACCCATTGACACAGATGACAGCACACCACCACGCCTGTGTGTTAAAAAACAACATTGCATTAAAATCGACCCTGTTCCCCACTCGGAGACCTTCACCAGGTCACTTGTGAGTGTGACGTTCATATTCATCCTTCTTACCCCAACCTCCAAAAGGCTCGGTCTACGATCAAAGGAATATGAGTGACAAATGTTGCTGTCATCCGCAAAAGAGTAGATAGGATTAGAAGTGAGAAGAAGAAAGTCGTTAAGAAATATTAGAAAAAGAGTAGGAGAAAGAACAGAGCCTTGCGGTACCCCTGAGTTTACCCTGAACTCGTCGGATGAGACCCCATCTATAACCACTCTTATAGAGCGATCTCTGAGAAAACTCGATATAAATCGAGAGAAGTGACTACCGACACCAAAAGTTTCGAAATGAGAGCCTGGTGCCAAACTCTATCAAACGCCTTTGATATATCCAGAGCCACAACCTTACTCTCGCCAAAACCATGAATGGACTTGTTCCACTTCTCCGAGAGCAACGCCAGCAGGTCACCAGTAGAACGGCTCTTTCGGAAACCGTACTGACGATCGCTAATTAATCATTGGACTCCAGATAACCCACAAGGTGGTGATTAATCATACTCTCCATAACCTTGGAGAGTGTGGAACAAACTGGTAGCATATGGATTGCGCCCAAAAGAACTAATCTAGTTTTGAGGTAAAGAATGAATCAAGCCAATTTCTGGTATCCTGTTCTGAAGTGAAGTGTATTCCAGTAAGGACGTTCTGCTTCGATCGAAATAAATGGTAGTCCGAAGGGGCAAGATCTGGGCTATAAGGCGGGTGAGCCAAAACTTACCATTTACTGTTTGCCAAATGGTTTTTGACCAGTCTTGTAACATTTGGCCAAGCGTTTTCATAATAGAAGATAATGGCCTCATGTCTGGGTGAATATTCTGGTCGTTTTTCGTTGATTGCTCTCCTCAAATGCATCAATTGTGTTCGATACAGGTCTCCTGTGGTCGCCTGACTCGATTTCAACAGCTCATAATACAAAACACTCTGCTGATCCCATCTACAATTTTAGTATATGGCTGCTTTGTCGTTGGTCATTATTTACAATATTTGCCAAATACACCACTCTATCCTTTCATTATCCTTATTATTCTTTCCCTTCATGCTGCTGTCTCTTCCAGACCTGTATTACTTTGCCTTCACTTAGTTTCTATGTTTATTGCTCAGCTACGACTACGACTACTATCACTTCATCTCACAAATTTAGTTTATTTTACAATTTTATAATGGGGGCAATATGAACGAGTTTGAAGTGAAAGTCACGTCTTGTATAATTACGAAGTGTTCGTCTAGCAAAGACAGAAATGGTAGGGGGAGTAGTAAAATTCATTACTGCTATTATGGTAAAAATGGTATCATTTGGTGTTCTTTACTCCGTAAATCAATTGCTTAAGACAGAGAGCAGCATCTCAAGGATATTAAGATTCCCAACTCTGCTGATTCCTTATCGTCATGAATATTCAGCGTTGATTTGGCTGGTTGGCCGAGCTTACATATGACTTCTTGCACTCGAAGTTAATGTATTCATTTTTCATCAACAGTAACAATACGTTGCAAAAATGACTACTTTTTGTAGCGTTCAAGCATCATTTCTAACATGCAAAATCCCCTTTCAACGACTCTCGGCTTTAATTCATATGGTACCCAAATTCCTTGCTTTAGAATGAATCACAATGCTTTTAAACGTAGGGAAATGTCTTCTTGCGTTTGACAACAATCTTCGTCGAGTAGTGCTTGCAGTTTCTCATCCTCAAACGTTTTCGGCTGACCAGGCCCCTCTTTGTCTTCTGTGTCGCAAGTACCATTTTTGAATAGCGCAAACCATAACTCACAAGGTTTTTGAGTTGATGCATGCTGACCGTAAGCTTCCACCAACAATCGATAACTGTCAGCAGCTGTTTTCTTCAAATGACAGAAGGTTATCAGACTTCCCAGCAAAATATCTTTTTTAGGCACAACATGCGACATTATTATAGCGATTGAAAAAAATGTGTGCTTACACTTTGACGTCTATCGAATACTGAATTACAATGACAGATATTTACCCTCCAAAATACCATATTTGTTAAAATTGACGCAAACCGTATATGATAGTTAAGCCATATGTTACTCAAATCGACATTATTAACTTGTATACCCAATATTTTTCATTATGATAGAAGTATCTATGACAATTATGAGTGAAACAAAATATCGGCTAAATGCTCACCATGGCTTTGGTAGCATACCTCCATCCGTCGGTATATATTTTCAATGAATCTGGGGTTCAATGTTGTTAATGTGCCGAATTATCTTATCCTTTAGCTTTTGAATTGTTCTTGGCTTATTGACGTGCACTTTTTCTTTTAAATATCGCCAAAGAAAGAAGTCCAACGGTGTCAAATCACATAACAGTGGCGGCCAATTAACATTTCAACGACATGAGATAACACGGCACTTGAATTTCTCGCGCAAAAGAGCCATTGTTTTGGTGGCTGTGTGGCAAGTGACAACATCCTGTTGGAACCACTTATCGTTCATATACTCAATTTCTGGCCACTAGAAGCTCGTTTTTATTTCGCGATAGCGTACACCATTCACAGTAACTTCTTGGCCGACCTGATTTTCGAAGAAGTACGGCCCGATTTTCTGAAATTTGATTAGAATTCTCCCGATTATGTTGACCAACAAAATCTGGAAGTGCACGAAATGCATTTGGATTTGAACGCCTATTTTCGTAAAAGACTTCAACAATCTTAACGCGCTGCTCAATTGTGTGCTTCTCCAAGGTTGAATTTCTCAAACACTGAAACAAAGAAATGCCAAATTAAGTTGGGCAAGAAACTTAACGTTAAGGTGTGACTGGGGAGATCGATTATTCGACTTTTTTCAAAAACCAGTTTTCGAATAATTCGAAAAGTAGCAAATTGAAAAAAAAGCGGTTTTCGGTTAATAATTTTTCAAATAACCGGTTAACCGGTTAATTCTTGAAGAGCAGAGCTGTTAAATCTGATGAAAACTATGCCAAAACAGTGTGCGGAAATCATCAAAAACAAATTTATTACACAAAGTACTGAAAGTTCCTTAAGTTTTGAACAGCCACTCAAGGACCTAATTTCGGTTTTGTTGTTGTATTGCTTGGTAGAAAATGGAATTAAAGGATTGTTAGTATAGTTATAATTTAGGTGCTTAAGATAACAAGAATTAAATATTTTACTTTGAATAAATCTATTAATAATATACGAGTCCTTAATTGCCTCGACAAGAAAAATTGCTTAGGGTTCGTATTAGCATTGTATGTAAATTCATGCACCATGTACTTAATAGTGTGTGTGTGCCACTGTGGTATGTTAAATAGGACACCTACCTTCGAACCAAGAAGTCGTCGCTTCAATCCCAGGCCACACCAAATTTAATATTCAGCAGCGGTATCACCCCACAACATTACTAGCGATTAGTTATGTGCATTTACGCTGTGAAAAACTTCATTAACTAATATATCTGCCGCTGGTAAAGGGCAATGAGTCTCTTCTTTTGTATATGATACAGTAGTTGCAATCATCGGGTATGCTTTCCTTACTGCAAATTTCAAATTAAAGGTGACTTATATAACTTGCCAAGTCTTCGCCAACAGTAAATAATCCTGTACCGTTAATCCTGTATTGGTGTTTTAGTGCAAAATAAGGGTTAAGCTCACAATTGCTGCTGCACTTTAAAATTTTCTCATCCTGACTAACATGAATGTAAATAATCAACAAATGAACTCCTTTTTTCATACATAAGCACTACTCTCTTAAGATTTTTAATTGAAACAACAATACAATCTAATTTGCAAACAAAGGCCCATTTATTTAAACAATTTAACTTATCGCTGCTGTTCAATGGTATTTGCTTCTGTGTATTTCATTAATTGCTGTCATTGTCGTTTTTTATAAATTATTTTTCTATTGTTTCCAAAGGCTTCGTCATACTCGTAGCGATGCTTACTCGTTATATCGTTTTATTTAGTTTAACTTGACCGTGTGCGTATGTGTCTTGCCTTTTTTGTGCTGCTAAAAATGCTGATAAAAATTCATAAATACTTTTTGAACCAATACTTGCCACAGTAACAATATATTGGCAACGTTTAAAAAATTTTATCACAATTTAGCCACACACACACACACGCTGGTGGCATTATACAATTTTCTGATGTCCACAAAATGGGTTCTTATGGCTACAATAAGCATAAATACAGTATTGCCAGACTCCAAATCCAATTGTACGCAGATAACGGCGTGAAATTATCCAAAATTTTATTAATTACAGAAAAGAAATTTTGTATTTATTGGTAATGCTTTCTATTTATGAATATCAGGTCACTCAATAAGTCCGTAGGATGACACATAGATGGCGTTACCCAAATTTTGTCCATATGACAAACGATACGTGTATAAATATGACAGCCATCTGACTATTGATTCGAGAGTTAAGGCATTTTGGGTAAAGCAACTTTTGTTATTTGAAAAAAAAAGTGGAAAAAATGATTTTAGAGTTTCGATAAAGCATTGCTTATTGATGACAAAAAATACAGTAGAAAACAAACAATGGCTTGATAAACATTATCTGAACTCTGCTCCATCAATGTTTGCTGAATTTAAATGTGGTCGTACCAGCACATATGATGCAGAGCGTAGTTGGCGCCTCAAATGAGGCTGTTATTCCAGGAAACACACAAAAAAAATCCACAAATTGGTTATGAACGATTGCAAATTGAAGGTGCACGAACTAGCTGACATTGTAAAGATATCAGATGGTGGTATTTTTATCTATTTATAGGAACATTTGAGTATGCGAAAGATCTGTTCAAAGTGATTGCAGCATGAGCTCACAAACCATGTCACAAGTCGATGGAAACGATAGCAAAATTAAGTGAATTGGGCTTCGAATTGCTAACCCGCCCACCGTTACTTCGAGATTTAGCCCCTAGCAACTTTTTCTTATTTAAAGATCTCAAGAGAATATTTGTTGGAAAGAAATTTAAGTCTAACGATGAAGTTATTGCTACAACTGAGAACTATTTTTACGAGAAAGAGAAATCGTGCTATAAAAGTGGTATCGAAAAATTAAGTTTTTTAAAAATTTGTTTTTTTTTTCTTACTTATCTTACGGACTTATGGAGTGACCTGTTATATACATGTGTTTTATGCTATAAATAAATTCAAGCTGCTTAATTATTTTAACGACTACAGCTACAAAACAAACATCTAATTTGGCACATTCAATGTAAACTAAACGAAACAACATTCTTTTCCAGTGATGCCGCATATATTTTTTTCGCTTTTTTAATATATTTCATGTATTGCGTTCTCAAAACGCCTATTTCATGCATTTTATTACATTGACAGCACTAAACTATTTGTTGTCGCCAATAAAATAGAAATTAGCCTAAGTTTGCTACGGGCTACAACGGTAGTCGTGTAGTTGGTAGCCGTGTTGCCGCTAAAATAATTATTCTCATATACACACATGTATTTTATATTTGGCAGCTTGTAGTCGATGGTCGGTAGGCTTGAATATGTTTATAGATTAAATGGAAACGCCAACGTAGTTTTATTAATTGTATTATGAAAAAGCTTAATAGCTTCGTCAATTTCCTACGGACTTCGAAGTCTCATTTTTTCATAACTTAAATAAGGAATTGTACTTAGTGAATTCATCAATAGTACGTTTCCCGCATTGCTTGGAGCCTTTATGTTGTAGAAAAACTTAAAAGAATACATTAAAACTAATGATTTGTATTGACTACCAAGTCATTTAGACTGATCTAACCGTTCTCTTGATATACAAAAATCTATATTCACTTTGTATGGGGGTGCCACTCCCACTTAGCCAATTCCGCCCACTTTTCGGGTGATGATTTATTTTGACCACAAAGTTATTTGCACCAAATTTAAAAACTTGTCCTATTTCTGTTCCCTAGATATACGAAAATCAGTGTTTACTTTGTATGGGAGGTGCCACACCCACTAATTCAATTTCTCCCATATTTCCACTGAAGATGTGGATTCACTACGGAATTATTCAGCAAATTTCTGAGCCTTTCACTATTACCGTTCCAAAGATATACACAAATTAATATTTCCTTTGTATGGGGGATGCCACTCCCACTTATTCAATTCCGCCCACTTTTTAACTGATGATTTGGATTAACCACAAAGCTATCTGAGCCAAATTCAGAAAATGTAGACAAATAAAAATTGTATATGGGCGAGGCAACTTCAAGCTGAACAATAGTAAAGCCACACATCAAATGAAAGCTTTCTTTTTCTAACGCACACAACGTTTAAATGCTGTAACAAATTTCGTTTTCTAGTAAAATTTATGCAATACAAAGGGATTCACTCTAACGTCAATAACTCGTGAATCAATAGATTAAAAAAAAACCGAATATACATAAAAATTCACCTTCCGTTTAAGGGCTTACAAAATAAGGTTTGCGCACTTCAGAGAATTATATGGTCCTCTTTTATATATATAGATAGTGCGCAGAAACGCATCTAAACTTGTAAAATATGGAAGAAATTTAATAAAAAATGTGTTTGCCTGAGAAATACACCCAGATTCTTCAAGACTACATAAGCAGCATATATATATATACCGAAAAGAAACTTAAAATCGGCTAATATTTAGCCAAGTTATTAGCTTACAAGGGCATGAAGATCCAAAAAAAGACCCGTTACTCGAGATTTTGGAGGTGTTTTGAGAATTTCAAAAACAGATTCTTGTTCTGCTCGGCAGCGCCTATTTCAAAAATTGTATCACTTGCCAGGTTTCTTTTTCATTCAAGAAAAAATATTTGTTCATTTTTGGATAATTACACAGAAATTGGCAACGCTGCATAAATAGGAAATAATCAAAGAGAGCAAAAAGAGAGAGCGAGACACATGGAGAAATGAATGAATTTAAAAGGATTTTTATCAATTCTCCAATGAATTTCTTATTTAACCATTAGCGCCATTGTTGTTTTTATCAATGATAATGACGTTAATAGCCCTGAGGGAGAAAAAGAGTACAGACGGCCATTGGCTCTCTCTTATTTAAAAGCGTTTCAACTAAATATGTATATTTCATATTTAACGTGAAATTTACTAGCAAACAAATATTTTTTTTATTGCTGTTTTAACGTACCACAAGAATAGCTTAATTTAAGTTTAAATCAATAGAGTTTAAGCATAATTTATGCTCCCACTTACGTACATACATGTACATACTACAGACATAAATAAGTGTAATATGCATTGGCAAACATTAGTTTGCAAACATCATGTATTTATAAGTGAAAAGTAAAAAAATAGACACGCATACGATGTGTGTAAGTTCTCCATTTATGCGATTGATTATATTTATTTTTCACGCATACATCCACGAGGTTTGCAAACATATGTTTGCCAATATATCAGCGATTTTAACTAACTTATGCTCTATGCTTTTGTCTCTTATTTGAGTAGCTGTGTGTGGGTGTGTGTGTATTTATAAAACAGAGTATAAGGCAAGAAACTGGTTTGTTTGGTTATACAAACTTTATCAATGTATAGGTGTAAGTGTATGCCTTTGTTTACTTTATTAAAACAAAAACAAACATTACCTCTTTTTCTCTGTCGTTTTTTTTCGTTTGGTGTTTCCAAAACAAAACACCATTGACATTTATTTAATAGGACTGGTTTTGTTTGTAATCCCATACCTCTATATTACAGAGTTGGGAGTTATGCAAATACCCCGTTTTTGATAATATATTCGCAGTGTTTGTTTTTATTGCTTTATTTTGTATGTTTTTATATTTAGAGAAATAAAAAACGAATGTAAAAATTCGAATAAAAAAGTTTTTTTGTTTTTGTTTTCGTTTTTTTTTTAAAATAAAGTTATTTGTTGAGCCAACAAAGATGGAGTTACAGATAGACGACAGTCGTTTAGTTATAAATATTGTTGGATTATTATCACCATCAGCTACGTCATCATCATTTAAACAACAACAGTAATAATTTTAAATAAATTTTGAAAACCCTATAGGAAAAGTTTTTTTTTTTTTTTTTGGTTAAAAAAAAAACCAAACAAATTACAGATGCGTGGCAATGTTACAAATTGTGTGATTGAAAAACGTATAATTCAAATGAATTCAAATTCAAATGTTAGCCATAATGTAATGGGTAGCTGCGTGGCAGAGTTGCAAATTTTATAATAAAAAACGTTACATTATTTGAAATGAAATTTCTAAATATGCCAGCTAACCTGCTGACATACTGTTTAAGTTATTTTTTTGTATCCAAAAATCATTTAGAAGTTGTAATTTCTTCATGTGTAAGCAGTTTAGCAATCAATTAAATTTAACTGTCGCTTTTGTATCCCCTTAACAAGCACCGTCTCTGATTAGCTGCTTTTATGGAAAAACCAAAACAACAAAGGGCAGAGAAAACAAATGAGAATAACCCATTATATGCTTTTTCTACATTTGTTTATATCCGGGGTCTCTTGAGTAATTCTTTTTTTTTTTTTTGTTTACAAACAACAGCGAAAGCAAAAGTCATCAAAACTTTATAGTTGTTGTTTGTACTTTTGTTATCATTATAGCATATCAAAAACTAAACACATACACAAAAAATCTAACCTTGCTATACACACATATACACCCAAAAAAGCCGACTTAATACTTTCACTCTATCTCTCTATTATTTCGCTTCTACACATAATATATGTACATATGTATGTGCATATACATACATATACATACTCATACATTTAGGCAATCTCTCTATTTCTCTTGTAAAGGGTCCGCCAAATAAATTTTTTTTTTTTTTTTTTTGAAAATGCAATAAAAAAAACTACTGAATATTTTCTCAAAGTACAACCCTTTCGGTTAATAATGGAAAATAATTTCATTCAAATGGCTGCCTCGGCTGGCTATGCAGTAGCCTACACGATTGGTCCAATTTTTAAGCACATTATCGATTGTGTGCAGCTGTATTTCACCAATGGCTTCACGAATATTGTCCTTTAAAGCGTCAATTGTCTCTGGCTTGTTGGCGTAACGCTTATCTTTGATGGCACCCCACAAATAATAGTCCAACGGTGTCAAATCGCAACTCCGAGGTGGCCAAACGACATTAGCTCTGCGGCTGATAATGCGATCTTCAAAAACAGGACGCAAAACATCGAGTATAGCTTCGGCTGTGTGGCACGTAGCGCCGTCCTGTTGAAACCAAATGCTGCTAATATCCTCCTCTTCAATTTCTGTGAACAAAAATTCGTTTAACATGGCCCAATAACGATCGCCATTGACTGTAACGGCCACTCCTTGCTCATTTTCGAAGAAAAATGGCTCAATTATGCCTCTGGACTAAAATCCACACCAAACAGTGACTCGTCTTAGGTGTATCGGCTTTTCAATGTATGCGTGCGGGCTGTCTGTCCCCCAAATGCGACAATTTTGCTTGTTTACATACCCACCAAGATCAAAATGAGCTTCATTTGAAAAGATGATTTTTTTTGGCAAAATCGGCATCTTCTGTAAGTCGATCGCAGGCCCACTTAGCGAACCGAAGTTCAAGCGTATACACAACCATATTCGTTCAGCGGAAGGATAAAATTAATTATCTGTCAAATCAGATATGAGCTAAGTTTTACCATTCACGAAATAAGCCCTAGTTGAATAAAAAGCCGTTAGATGGCGGACCCTTTACATACATACTCTTCCACTTTGACAGTCATATTGTTTAAGTTGAAATAGTTTTTGTTTTTTTTTCAAAACGTTTTTTTTTCTAACAAAATACAAAATTTAAGAAAAAAGTCCTTTGTGATCCTTTTTTACATTTGTTAACCATTCTTGGTTTATGAGACTTAATGTAATATTTTTTAATACATATGGTCTTATACAGTATGTACTGTATTGTTATATTGTTAGTATGTCACTGTATGATTACCTTAATGGTAGACAGAGCAAGCAATGTAATGGAATTAAAGTTCTTTTTATTTATGGTTGTGAGCAACAACAACAACAAAATTGTCTTCTAAAGAGTCACAAAAAAAGTTAAACAAATTGAATCGAACTCTTAACTTTCATTAAAATAAATTCATGGTTCTAAAGACAGAATTTTAACTCTTTCAACTTGTATGAGTTTTGTTTTTTAATACAGGACACAAAAGAAGACACCGGGAGAGAGGGAGAGAGGGAGAGATGGAGAGAGAGAGAGTGTAAAAGAAAGCAAATAAAGTAAAAAGTTTTCCCTGTTGATAACTTCATAACAAATTATATTAAAAAGTTTTTTTTTTTTTGCTTTTCGTTTCAAGTCAAGGCTAAACTTGTATAGACACTTGCACACCTGAAACGATAGGAAAAAATAAAAAAATGAAAAAAACTATTTATGAGATTAGAAAAGGTGACAATTTATTTAAAATACCAACAACAACAAAATCTTTATAAAACATAACAAGGGTTGCTTTTGCTACCGATGACAATGGAAAATTTCAACAACAACAACAACAACAACAAATTGAATTAAACCTGAGGTAAAATATTATCTTCGAAAAAAAAAACATGACACAGGTAAATATGAAAAAAAAACTATAAAAAAATTGACTCCTTTTGGATTTTGTGGGTAGAGTGTAATAGATTTTATCAAAAAAACACCATTTCATTTAGTTTAAAACAAACAGACTAACAAAACATGTTTGTTGTTGCGAAGAAGGATTCTTTTTATGAACCTGATGCCACAGAATTATAAACTAGAGCTTTTTGTGCCTTTTTGTGCCACAAACGCATTAAAACTAACGATTGCAATTTGTGAACTTTAAATACTCCACCAGCTCTTTTAAAATAATAATTAAGCTAAAACGTTCAAACAACTGCAAATTGTTTAAATGGCCAATAAAACTGTGGTTTCGCTTGTAAAATGGTTAAAATGGTTTCATTTTGGCTGTTATACTACCTTGATCAAAAAGTTTCTGGAATAACCCTCGTGTGGCAGTCCAATCATTGTTCTTTTTTTTGTGTTGGGCTGGTACATCTGTTGTTGATATTCCCGCTAAGTTTTTGAGTCATAGCTTGACATTTGCAAATGCTACGTAGCCAAGAGTATATCTATCTCTATGTGTGTTGGTGATTTTTTACAATTTTCACCGTGCTGAGGTCACAAAAGACATGATTTGTGAGGCTGAATCCAATTCCACAGTCATCAAGAGGAACATTTCTGGAAACGAGACGTGAGCTTATGAGTACGACACGCAATCTAGACACCAAGTAAGTGAAGGGCATTCATCAAATAGGCCGATAACAAAAAAAACGTCGTTTTCAGTAAAAAAAAAAGAGGCAATGCTCACGGTTTTCATGGATTACAACGGTGTAGTGCATCATGAATTTTTGCCAGAAGGCCAGGCAGTAAACCAAGTGTATTATTTGGGCACTATGAGACGTTTGCGTGGAGCAATTTTGCACCATGATAATGCACCTTCGCACAGTGCCATCATTATTCGAAATTTTTTGACGAAAAATGCAACAAATACCATCCAACAGCTAACGAATTTACGTAATTTGGCTTCCTGTGACTTCTTTCTGAACACTTTTCAGCAGCCGTTTCTAAAATTGTAAAACAACGCCAACACACGTAGTTTTTGCAAATGTCAAGCTATGACTCAAAGATTTAACGGGAATATCAACAACAGATGCATCAACTTAACAAAAAAAAATAAAAATCTCAAGTCGGAACGATGGGACCGACACACGGGGGTTATGCCGGAAACTCCTTGATCAAGGTAGTATTATACTTTAGAGGAAAGATGGAGGTTTTAGTCTATATCACAACAACTCTTTTAAAAGGTGGACAAAAATGGCCTTTAAACTAACTTATCAATGTAGAACTACAACACCTTACAGCCCCTAAGCATAAAAGGAGTGATATATACGTAACAGTATCGGAAATAATGTGAAGTAAGCCTTTTGCAAAACTTATTACTGATGTGAGAATACGGGCTAAGATTACCAAACACTTTAAGGGCTAAAAAGTTTTAAAGATACGATTTTTTTTATAAATTTTTATATCTGTTTCTTAGCTTTAACTGGTAATATCGTGTGTTTTTTACAGGTTCATAACGTTGAGTTGTCAACACTGCTTTATTAGACAACCGACTTAACAGCTGATAGTTGCTTTTTGTTTAATTTGGTTTGACATTTTATTATGAATAAACTTGTACCAGAGCAATTAATATTGACATTGAATTTCCATTCAAAATGTTGTTCTCCAATGAAGCCCATTTTTGACTGAATTGGTAGGTAAATAAGCAGAATTTTCACATTTAGAATGACCATAATCTGAAAAGCATTACATCCACAGAAAATTACTATTTGGCTCGCTTTTTGAGCTGGCGGAATCATTAGTCGATGATCAGAATGTTATTGTTAATGATAAAGGGGTATAGGGACATGATTAGAAATTTTTTCGTACCTCAATGAACTGACATTAATGTTGCTGACATATGGTTTCAAAAGGATGGAGCCACATGCCACACAGCACGCACTACAATTGATTTACTTAAAGCAACTTTTGATGAAAGAGTAAGTTCACGTAGTAGTCCAATTAATTGGCCACCGAGATCGTATGATTTAACCCCATTGAATTATTTTTTTTTTTTTGTGTTACTCAACGTTACTTGTCTACGTCAATAAATATTTTGTTAAAATAGATTTAAAAAACTACTGTAGAATTACTGAGGCTGGTCTTAGTAAAGCTATATATACGGTTTTGTATACTAATAATGACCCTTTAGGTATCTCGTTTCCTAAATTTTAAAAATTGTATACAAAATTAGAAGATACAGTACCTGAAACCATTCCTTTTTGAAGCTTTTGTACGAATATATGGGTCACCCGCAATCCATGAGTTCACTCGAAGGCCCTTTGGTGATATATCCTTGAGACACCAAACGTTTTTGTTTGATTCCACTTTAATTAGAAAAAAGACAGCTAAAGTCCAGTGAAAATGAAATTTCGAAAATTTTCTCTTCAAAGCTCTTCGCTTTAGTTAAAATATATACAAAAAAAGGAAGAAATATGTATCTCCCTTAACATTATAAAAGGACGATCAGAGGACAAAACATGGAGGTTTATTCACTTTTAAACTCCATGAAAGTATCAAAAGAGAACCTGTGATAATCATCTGTTAAGTTAAATTTAATAAAAGGTGTTTACTGAACGTATGAGCAATTTTATTAATTAATATTCCTCATACGTAGTGTGGTCATGAAACTAGGCAAAAATGGAAAAAGTGATTATGCAAACAACCAAAAGTGTTATAGAAAAATTGGCAGAGATGTGTTATTTAACCCGTATGTCAGTGACAGGGTATAAAATACAAATTGATCACACAAAGTATTGACCTAGAAAGTCAAAACTTCTTGAGAACTCTAGACATTCTATTGGTTTTTCAATAAAATCTATTTTAGCTCTTTAAGTTTTCTGGAAGTGGCGTAACACCCTTAAAAGAGTGACAGTATATCTAAGTAACCAATTCATTTTTAAATAAAGGGTCCGCCATCTAACGTTTTTTTTTCAACTAGTGCTTATTTCGTGAATGGTAACACTTAGCTCAGGTCTGATTTGACAGATAATTAGTTTTATCCTTCCGCTGAACGAATATGGTTGTGTATACGCTTGAACAACGCTGGGAATCTGGGCCTGCAATCGACTTACAGAAGATGCCGATTTTGCCAAAAAAAATCATCTTTTCAGATGAAGCTCATTTTGATCTTGGCGGGTATGTAAACAAGCAAAATTGTCGCATTTGGAACACATAAAACCCGCACGCATACATTGAAAAGCCGATACATCCAAGACGAGTCACTGTTTGCTTCGGATTTTAGTCCAGAGGCATAATTGAGCCATTTTTCTTCGAAAATGAGCAATGAGTGGCCGTTACAGTCAATGGCGATCGTTATCGGGCCATATTGAACGAATTTTTGTTCACAAAAATTGAAGAGGAGGATATTAGCAACATTTGGTTTCAACAGGACGGCGCTGCGTGCCACACAGCCGAAGATACACTCGATGTTTTGCGCCCTGTTTTTGAAGATCGCATTATCAGCCGCAGAGCTGATGTCGTTTGGCCACCTTGGAGCTGCGATTTGACACCGTTGGACTATTATTTGTGGGGTGCCGTCAAAGATAAGCGTTACGCCAACAAGCCAGAGACAATTGACGCTTTAAAGGACAATATTCGTGAAGCCATTGGTGAAATACAGCTGCACACAATCGATAATGTGTTTAAAAATTGGACCGATAGTGTAGGCTACTGCATGGCCAGCCGAGGCAGCGTTTTCAGTTTTTTTCCATCGGGCTCAAATTTTTTTTATGGGCGTGGCAAATTTTATATATTTCACCATAACTTTATAACGACTTGATCAGTTTTAATGCAAGTACCAGCAAATGCTTAGGAATAAAATTTACTATAAATCAGCTGAATAACATTTTTTTTTTTTTTTATTTTAAACAGTTTCGAAGTTATTCATAACTTAGTTGCGAAAAAAAATTTTTCCCCCAAAATTAGAGCAATTTTTTTTTTCAGAAAGTCATAAAAAATTTTTCAGAACGAGGATTTTACATTTTAAGCACTTCAATTAAAGCTTAAAATGTTTAGAATAAAATAAGCTATAAATCATGAAAATCGGTGGGCTATTGCTGATTTTATACTAAATTAAATGCAGGAACCTAACTTGGACCAAATATAGCGAACAAATTTTTTCTTGCAAAATTAGTGGAAATTTTGTTTTTTTTTTTTAATCACAAAAAGTTATAAACAAATTCCCAAAATATAAAATGTAATATTTACGTTCTGCAAAATTTTTTATGATTTTTTGAGAAATAAAAAAACTCCTCTAATATTTCGCTAAAAAAAAAATTTTTCGCAACTAAGTTATGAATAACTCCGAACTGTTAAAAATACAAAAAAAAATATTATTCAGGTGACTTATAGGAAATTTTGTTCCTAAGTATTTGCTGGTACTTGCATTAAAATTGATTAACTCGTTTTCAGGTTATGATGAAATATATGAAATTTGCCACGCCCATAGCCCGGATTTGAATCCAGCACATCAAAATTATTATATTCTATATAGTTTTATTCAAAGGTTTCTTGCTGTAGACCAGTGTAAATAAATTTGCGTGAAAGAAAACTTAAGAATACCAATTTTAAAATTTTTAACTTTTATTCCCTTAAATAAACCCTCAACCATTAAAAAGGGCAGCATGTAATACTTAAAACTTCTTAGTTTTGTTTTAACAACAAAATATCCCATAAAAGAAAAAAACAAACAATAAAAAAAAACATTTCATTGTGAAATATGTTATTTAATACACACACATACACATTGAATTGGTCCTTTTATTTTGTAACAGGTATTTGAAATAAAATTAAAAGAGTTCCCATTTTAAACTGGACTAAGTTGTACTGAAACTTTTTTTCTCTTTAGCTTTACTTTTTCCCAAAAGAAATAACAGAGAAAAAACAACAACAACATTTTTATTAACATTTATTTGCTTATTTTTAAATTTTGTAAAATAAACCGAATGTGTGTGTATGTGTGTGTGTGTGTGAGTGTATGGATTATATTGAATGCTTGTGTGCAATTATTTTTTCTGTTCTCAGCTCTGAACTGACCTGTAGTGCTTGGGTACAAATACTGAGTTAATGACTGTAAACAGGAATTTTTATGTAATAATCGTAAAATGTTGTTGTTGCAATTGTTGTTGCGTAAAACATTCGAATGGAAGTAATAACACTAATAAAAACAGAAAACCATTTACAAAAGTACTGTGAAATATCGATAAACATTAAAGCTTTGGCAATTGGCAACAAATTTTTTAATTGAAAATTATTTGCAAAATTTTTTTCAAATTACTCGTATATGTAAAAGAAATAAAATTTGTACAAATTTTTAAAGTTTATTTATTTATTTAGCACGTGGTTTGTAAAAAAAATATCGCCTAATTAATTACTAAGACAGCTTTTAATAACAAAAATAAAAAACTTTCAAACACTTTTACTTTTTATCTTTTTATCATACACTGGCTAAAATCCGGCGTGTTTCGCTCCATCATCTTAATTATTATCTTACACGTTTTTTAGATAAATTTTTCACCTGTTTCCCGCCTTTTGTCACTCTTCGGTCCACATCCAAACATTTGAGACAGTCTATAGTTCCTTCCAGAAAGTGACTGTAGAATCTGACGTAAATCTATATACAGTCTTTAAACCAGGGTTGGCAAAAACTCGGGTTTTTCTAAACCCAACCCACCGGGTTTTATGGAGTTTTTTGATGGGTTTTTTTTTGGGTGTCATTTATTTCAAATCGACAATATTTTTTATTTGCTTTTACGATCACGTTGTTTTAGTATTTATAGTGCAATTTTACACTCTTGGTGGGATCAAGGCGACAATGTGTACTATGAGCTGCTAAAATTCGATGATCGCAGCAGACTACAGTTACTTCGTTTGAATCATGCATTATGAGATAAACATCCGAAATGTAAACAAAGACATGATTACGTTAATCTTTTGCATGACAACACCCGACCTCATGTCGCAAAAGATTCAAAACAATTATTAAAAACTATCAAATGCTGCACACGTCTTTATACGGGCTTTCTTTACATGGCATTTCGCTATAACGGCCTGTTTGAATTATGGAACACATTTCGCAAATTACCTCGTTCTACGGCTAGAAAACCGTGGATTTTCTGTTTTTTAACAAAAAGTGTAAGAGAAGCAACACATATCTATCTCGCTTAAGGGCATTTCGACTTATGCCCTACATTTTCAGAAATTATCTAGGCCGTATAAAAAGGTATGAGCTTATATCTTAGCATGTCACCGAATTACTTAGCATGTCGCCTTATAAGACGAGCAAGTTCCGAGGTAGGGAAAAAAAGTAAGCAGTGATTTGACAAATTAGTTATTTCTTTATCTCTTTTGAGCTCAAAAACGGAACAAATGAATTTGTAGTCCCAATACGTAAATTACACTTAATTTTGTTGTAAATAAACTACAAAAACCTTTAAATAAAAAACCCACCCCATTAAAACCCGGATGGGTTTAACAGGGTTACCTTGCTTCAAACAAACATTCATTTTTGTATATATGATGCATATACTACCCTAACCGCTATTAAATCATACAGTGTGCATTTTTCCATACGTATTGTGTTATCGATCATTTAATGGGCTAAAATTCGAAGCTCGTCCTTTCCTAATAACATGAAACACGTTAAAATGGTAAAGAGTATTATAAAGATTGTTTAAAACTGACATTAAAGTTTCCAATAAGTGTTATGGTATGGGATTGTCAAATTTTAGAGCAATACCTACTCACATCGATACCCATGATAACTTCTTTTGATGAATTAGTTTTTCAGCAACGCAGAGATTCATGCCATGCAGCCAAAATCCAAAAAAGTGTTTTCAAGACAACGGAATTGGTGTTCTGGACAGACGTTTTTCTAGTCCCGATCTGAATTCCATTGAAGACTTTTGGTTTATAATGAAGAAAATGGTTAAATGATAAAATAAAAGAAATTAATGTGGATAAGATAGCACTGCTTCAATAATTGCCGTTCTCCACATATACAAAATTCAGCATTTCGTATGAATGGAAGGCACATACCTATTTACCGAATTCACCCAGCTACTGGCAGCTAATGTGTATTGTTTAAGACTTGGTTTAAGCCTAATTTTGAATATTTCACCATAACCCTTCTCAAGATATACCAAAATCAATATATACTTTGTATGACAGGTACCACGCCTACTTGTCCAATTCCGCTCATTTTTTGACTGCTGATTTGTATTGACAATGAATCAAATTTAGAGGCTTTTTCCTCTACCATTTTGAATATGTAGAAAAATAAATGGGCGTGTCACCGCCCAGTTGGAATTTATATAGCCTATAGTTTCAAGAAAATCGGTACAGCCATTTAGCTGTCCATAAGGCACAAACAAACTAACAAACATACTAGAGTATCCAATTATTTGACTTCTACTTTAGTTCGAGTAAGAAATCGATAGGAGGATAGAGGGAGTAGTATTTATGGACGTTTGATTTATATTTATTTATGTCGTAAGTGGCAGGGAAAGCTGTCGAGTGAAGATCGTTCTACAGACGAACTGGGCAGCAAAAAACGATAGAACAATGAGACACACATCACATGGCGAAGATGATCTAACGAATCGATAGAGTTGACTACTCTACCGTCATTAATGAGTACCTTCGCCCTCTCCTGTAAGCGGTAGAGAAGCTACAAAATAGACTTTGAAGCACCGGCCCATACATGAGAGTTGTATTTAACTTTGGGTCGGATATAGGTCTTGTAAATATTCAGGAGATCAGATGGAGTGAAATGTTTCTTGCACAGTTTTCATAAAATTTGATGTATTGAAGTATTTTGATGGAAGGGGGTAATCCTTATATGTAGCGAAAATTGTTCAGACCATGAAGTGCTTCAAAACTAAAGTAATTAATGCAACAACTGTCAGTTTTGATAAACTTTTAATTCGTACTTCAAAAATTAATCCCTTCAAGTCATCAAAAAGCCTCAAAACTGAGGCAAACAGAAGCAACACCTTCAGCGTAATAGTTGGCACAACATGCTATGGTCTGACGAAATGAAGATCTGTTTGGGTCATATGCAAAATCGTATGTACGAACATATTTAAGTTACAATTCATACTTTATTTGACTTTAATAAATAAAAAATTAAAAAACTGTTCAACTGTGTCCCTGTATGTAAGTATAAAAGTTTTGCAAATGTTTTGCACTTAGTGGCCTCCGTATTTACTCTTAGAATTCGAGGATAGTATCGATAGTGAGAAAAACTATCGATGGTCAGCCAAAAACAAAACTATCGATACTATCGATAGTGCTATAGATTGTTTTGCAGCTCTATGTTTTGTTTGTTGTATGAGAACTATCGATAGCGATCTATGGTTTGACAGCTGAGAATATTAAATTGTGTTGACATTTTTTCTAAATTATTTTTATCTTTTATTTCGGAAGACTTTCGCACTAAACTTTTTTCTGGTATCTGGTATTTGTCACAAGAAGCACCTTGTTTACCTTTTTACTTGTTCTCTGACATTTTTTGAGTTTTTTTCATACGTAGAGTGTTGCCAATCTCTGTCTAAATTCTACGGTGAATTTTATGGAGCAGGGGAATTTGATTACTAATTGATAACAGCTCAGTGTTTGTCATGTTCACAATGGTAGAGAGATAATACCAACACGAAAGTACAAGTAGAAATAAAGCTTAATTAAGCTCTTAAAAAGCTAATATGGCCACACTGCTATACTGCTGAATACAATCAAAACAATACAGCTACAGAGAGGAGAGGATATCAATTGTAATTTTTATTATTGTTATTGTTAAACACTGTAGAAATATACCTGCCACGCTTACTTTCCTTCTCTTGCAACAACTTGCTTACAGATTCTATTTAATACTGCGCCAATAACTTTTTTTCCTCTTCTTCTTCGCATATACAATCATCACGTTTTCGTAAATGTTAAGCACGTAAAACATTTACCCATTTTCCGAAAATGAAATACTTTTCATTTCCAGTGTCGTTATTTTTGTCGTTGTCGAAACAAAAGGCAGCGAGTGAGAGAGAGAGAGAGAGACAGAGGGAAAAAAAATAATAATAAATAAAGAATCATTACGAAAAATACAGAAAAATCAGCAAATAAATTGAATTAAAATTGGCATCAGTTTTCAGAACAAGCACCCACAAACTCTCTCTCTCTCTCTCCATCTCTCTTAATTTTATACTCTAACTGTTATATTGTAATAGCACACAGTATAGTAGGGCATCATTTAGGCTTAAATTGAAATGACACAAAGTGTTTGTTGGTGTGCTGGCAGTGATTTTATTTCAACCTTGGATTTTATTTGTATCAACTAGCAACAATAGTAACAACAACAATAATACCAGTAATACCACTACTACCGTATTTATACTACCGCTCTTATTTATGATGAATGACGAATCACGTTCTTGTATTGTTTTACTTTTCACTCTTTATCCCTCTCTGTTGTTGGAACCCCTGCTACCCCATTATTGCCTTAAAGTTTGCAGTTGTTTTTTCTTTTCCTTTTCTTTTAATTACCAAATAGGCGCCAACCCGCATCGATAACATTAAAAATTTGTTCAAATTTATCACTTTGTTGTACTTCTGGTACGTATTATTCCATTATACGCTATACGTGAATGTATATGTATGTATGTGTGCGGGTGCAGGTGTGGTTGTGTGTAAATACACGTTTATTTGTAATTATATTTACATTTAATGAGTTTATTTTATTATGCTCTATATAGGCAACAATAACAATACAATTAAAGAAAAATTGCGGCAAAAAAATTATAATAAAAATGAGAAGAAAAGATACTAAAGCCTCTTAAAATGAGCGAAGAAAAGGAAGTATTAGTAAAATAATTTTTAATTTTAAATATTTAAGTGTAATGAAATTTAAAGATGACAAATTTTAATCGAAGCGTTTTAGTTTTGGAATTATTTTATAATAATTCTGAACTTATAGTTGGATATGTTAATTGTGTAATAGAATTTGATAAATAATCAATAATATGTATGTACAGAAGTAGTAGTGTGCCGCTGTGTTATGGTAGATAAGACACCCGCCTACCAACCAGAAGGTCATCGGTTCATTACCAGGCCAGACCATCTTAAAAAAAACAAAAATTAAAAAAAAAAGTTTTTCGACAGCGGTATCACCTCACCTCATAACATTAGTTAAGTAACTGGTTATGAGTATTACTTACTATTGAAAATGTAATGTATGTCTCTAATGCATTTGCCGTTCGGAGCCGGCGTTAAACTGTAGATCCCTTTCAATAAGTTTAGAAATATAATCGGGTGTAGCTCATTGACTGAGAGAGAAGTCCCCATGTTCCTTCATGGAATGTTATGTGAATTAATATGTAAATATATATACAGAACTAGACAGCTATTTTGGGACAACAATTGTTTGCATACTTTCTCAGAGTGATCATTTAGTGATTTAAAGTCTCAATAAAAAAAACAACAACTTCTTATGTATGAAAGATGCTACGCCCACTTATCCAATTCCTCCAACTTTTAAACTGACGATTCGTATTGACAGCCAAGTCATTTATGCTAAATTCAGAAACTTCCTCTCAAGATATATAAAAAATCAATATTTATTTGTTTGGGAGGTACGTACCATGCCCACTTATACAATTATTATGCGCCCACTTATTGACTAATGATTTATATTAATTACGAAGTCATTTTTACCAAATTCAGAAACTTCTACTTTTACTGTTCTCGAGATATATTGTACAAAAATCAATATTTATTTTGTATAAGTGGGCCTGGTCTCTTATCCAACCCCGTTTATATTTTCTGCACAGCTTGGAATATGTGCACTGAATTGAGGTGCTTATTCAAATACCTTTAACAGGAGCAGTGATAAGGGAATGATCACCTACAGAGCCATCTCTTGAAAGTTTTCAACTTTTCTTTTCTCCTAAACCTTACCTAGATATTCGATATACAAGTTAATAATGTCGCTTGGGACCACATACTACATAACTATTACACATATATATTAATTCCCATAACATTCCATGAAGGAACATGTGGACTACTCTCAGTGAATGAGCTGTACCCTATTATATTGAAAGGGACCTACAGTTTAACGCCGGTTCCGAACGGCATATACATTAGAGAAGTTTTCAATAGTAAGTAATACTCATAACCAGTTACTAGCTAATGTTATGAGGTGATAACGCTATTGAAAAACCTTTTGGTTTTTCAAATAATCTGTCCTGGTATTAAGCCGACGAGATTGTGAAGACTTTGGAATTCTGGCTGAAAGGTAGTAACAGTTATTAAAGAAAAAAGCCGTGCCCGCCCCTACCTCCGTATTTAGTCAGTGTTTATTGAGATCGCATGATCTCGATTCCTCTACTTGGAATACACTGCAGTTGTTAGACAATCTGAAAGACTAAAAGGTCAACTTATTAAAGTAAAAATCCGAGCCTCCGTGCCCGTTTTCTTCTTCGAGTCGTCAATGTAGATTGAGATCGTATTATCTCAAAGTTTAGGTATTCTAATCCGTCAGATTCTATCAAATATTGTTGTAGGTGCTCCATAAAGCTTTCGATACCTTAAAATTGGCCTGTTTATTTTTGTAGGATTGTTCGCCACACTCATTATGTCTCAGAGTAGACTTAGTAAAGATACATTTGAAATAGATATCGAGAGAGAAGTCAGTATTATTTATAGGCGGGTGTCTTTCCTACCATACCACAGCGGCACACAACTATCACACATGGTTTGTATCAATAATAAAAGAAAATGCTATTTTGGAGGGTTAACATCTGTCGTTATAATTCAGTATTCGATAAAGTTGAATTTTTGGCCTAAAAATGATGTTTTGCGGGAAACTTCTTTCATTTGAAGAAAACGGCTACTGAAAGTTATCGATTGGTGGGAGAAGCTTACGGTTGACATGCACCAACTCAAAAAACTTGGTTTGTGCGATTCAAAAGTGGTGATTTCGACACAGAAGACAAGGAGAAGGCTGGTCAGCAGAAAAAATTTGAAGACGAGGAGTTGGATGCACTACTCGACGAAGATTATTGTCAAACGCAAGAAGAACTTCCAATCATAATGGGGAGTCACACACCAAGCCATTTCCCTACGTTTAAAAGCGTTACGATTCATTCAAAGGCAAGGAAATTTGGTCACATATGAATTGAAGTCGAGAGACTTTAATAAGCGATTTTACATATTGGAGACGATGCTTGAACGCTACAAAAAGAAGTAATTTTTCCATTGTATTGTTACTGGTAATGAAAAATGGATAGATAACGATAATCCCAAGCGCAAAAAGTC
Organism: Wohlfahrtia magnifica; assembly: GCA_023159175.1. NCBI lineage: Eukaryota > Metazoa > Arthropoda > Insecta > Diptera > Sarcophagidae > Wohlfahrtia > Wohlfahrtia magnifica. The sequence continues at coordinate 1,354,985 of JAKWBJ010000040.1, read as the reverse complement.
ATATGTAAAGCCCGGCCAACCAGCCAGATCAACGCCGAAGCCGAATATCCATGACGATAGGGTAATGCTGTGTATTTGGTAGGATCAGAAGGATGTTTTGTGTTATGAGCTGGTGAAATCAGGTCAGACGATCACAGTGGTGGGGTGGGGGGACCTGTACCGAACATAATTGATTCATTTGAGGAGAGCAATCAACGAAAAACGACCAGAATATTCGACCAGACACGAGGCTATAATCTTCTATCATGACAACGCTCAGCCCACCGCCTTATAGCCCAGACCTTGTTCCCTCGGACTACCATTTATTTCGATCGCTCTTACTGGAATACTTGTATACTCAATACATATAAACTTTATGATGTAGCGCATCACATGGTCTATATAACCTCCCATACACATATTATATACTCGTATTGTATCTATTTTTTGTATTTAAATATTTAAACAATTACTTTAATTGCTTAAGAGGATATGCAAACAAAACCTGATGTCTCTACGAAATGTCTAATAGCCATGTGTGTGTGCTGATATGTGTATGAGAGTAAAAACGAAATACATATTTAAATTGCTGTTAATGACGATGACGACAGTCAACATCAACGTCATTATCGTGATGTTGGAAAAGTAAATAAATTTTAATGGAAAAACTTTCATAATTCCTAATGAATTTACTTTTTTTTGTTCCATTTGCCTTCACTTCATTATTACTGGTATTTATTTATTTATTTTTTCTTTTAATAAACATTTTAATTTGTTGGACAAATAAAACGTTTCTGCTTTACCTTAAATGCGTTGCTGCCTTTTAACTTAATTTAAGAAGAGCACACTAGAAGCGCTTTCTGCAAAAGGTAACCAAACCAAACTATAAGCATTAAAGAGTAAGTCAACGTCATCATCATCGCCATCACCATTACCATCACCATCACCATCATCGTCATCGTCATCATTAGAAATGCGTTGTAATGTTTTTACCTTTTGGCTACAAGGGTTTGAAAGGAGAAATGGCAATAAAAGCTACTTAATGAAAATGTAAATATTTAATCAATATCATAACAAAAACGGATTATTATCCTGGTAACCCTTGAAACGTTTAAACAGACTGGCTGCATGACTTTGTTTGTACGCCCACACTCGTTTTTACACAGGTCCGTGGAAGGGCAAACAATTTACGTTTGCCAGCAAGCAGCAAAAGAGAGAACTAAGCATTAAAGGGCTGGTGACAAATATTCTTTTACACAAACTCTTATTAATGGATAAACGGTAAAAGCGTAGGTAGTACAGTACAGTAGTTGTGTTTACGTTTATGTGTCAGTGTCTAACAGTGTCTAAGGCAAAATTTAAAAAAAGTCACCGTGATAATAAAATAATTCTGACGACAATGATGATGATGATGATGATGATGATGATGATGTTGTTGTTATTTTTGTTGTTTTAGTATCAATTTCACTGTTTTATACTAAAATTTTTTTATATTTTTATCTCCGAAACTCTCTATTTGTTTTTAGTCTATGGCTATATTTTATCAGCAATTTTGTCCTTTCTTCTCCTAACTGACTCACTTAATTTAATTAATTTCTTATGTTCAAGGGTCTGAGTGAAGTTACTGTTTTCCGCAGGTATAAAAAGCATTTATTTGTTTTAATCGTTTATGTCTTCATGGACTTTAAACTTGACTTTTTCTGAAAATTTAAGTTTGTTTTTATGTTTTTTTTCTTTTTTTTTTACAAAAATATACATTTTAAATCAATCATTTTTTTCTATATAATATTAAAATGATTTTTTTTTAACTTTACTTTTTTAAAACGTGTCTGGCATAATTCAATGCTTTATTGCTTTTTTATTGGTGAGGAATAATATCTATTTTTTTCACATACTTATTCAACATTTTTCATATATTTTGACACGAAATTCTAAAATAATTTTGAAAAAGTCATGAATAATAATAAACGTTTTTATAGACGAAAATTTTGATGATAATAAAACCAAAATGAGTGCTTAAATCGATGTTATTGACTACACAGGGTCACGGGTTCAAGTATTAAATTTTTTAATTTCATCTTTTTCAGGTGAATTAAAAAGGACTTTTTGCTATATTGTGCAGCCTCCCAATTAACTTATGAGAGAGGAAAATGACACATTGTACGATAATTACAATGCACTCATACCTCTTTATACGGCCTAGATCGGTTCTGAAAATGTAGGCCGTAAATCGAAATGCCGTAAAATGAGTTGCGTTTGCTTGCCTTACACTTTTTCTTAAAATATGGTGAATCCCCGATTTTTCAGCCGTAAAGTGAGTATTTTCCATTATTTAAACAGGCCGCTAAGCGAAATGTCGTAAAAAGAGGTGGGAGTGTAAGTGCAATCAGTGCTCTGACAAATCACGCCGCTATTGTGGAGAGTATGTACGTTATATTTGCAAAATCTAATTTGATAAGGAAATTTTTTTATTGCAGGTATTGTAAGGAAGATCGCTAAACAATACCCTGAAGTTTTCACATGCTTTTCGAAAAAAATTTTTTTTTTTTTTTTTTTTTGCCATCAAAACCACCTTGGCTGTTTTGATGCATGTTTTTACGATAAAACCCACTGATTTGGTCTTTAATTGGTGTCTGGTGTGTTGCAATGGATACATATTAGGTCTGAAGTTGTGAAACAGCACAAAAACCCATTCAGATTGATACTTTACGTCACTAAACTCTATTTAGCAGTGGTCACACATTTGGTCGGATGTGATCTATAGCAGCAAAGCTTTTTAATATCAAAATATTTATGCAAAATAAAGGGTGGGCAAATTTGAGATTAGGAAGTAAATGAAAAACTTTTTTTTTGACAAATTAAGTTTTATTCATACCAATATGATGTCGGGCAAATGTCCACCTCTAGCACGTCCACCACATTTTGCAACAAAGCTCCGCTTATCACGTCAATGCAGCGCCGAATTTCATCTTTCACAGTGTCAGTTGTTTGTGGTTTGTTCACGTGAACCCAGTCTTTCAAATAGCTCCAGAGAAAATAATCCAGCGGAGTTAAATCACAAGAACGAGACGGCCAATTGGCATCGCTAAATCGAGAAATTACGCGAACAGGAAATTTGTCATGCAATAACTTAATTGTTTGGCTGGTTGTCTGGCTTGTGGCGTCGTCCTGCTGAAGCCAAAGGTCACCGATGTCAAAATTAGCATATTGTGGCCACAAAAAATTGACGGTGACGGCGTTTCGTTGCTCATTTTCGAAAAAGTACTGACCGATGATGCCGCCTAACCACAAACCGCAACATACGATTACTTTCTTTGGATGTAATGGTTTTTCGAGGACTGTTCGTGGATTTTGTGAGCCCCATATGCGACAATTTTGTTTGTTTACATAACTGCCTTATTGAAAATGGGCCTCATCACTAAAGATGATTTTGTTGAAATATGCATTGTTTTCGTTCAGTTTTTCAAACAGTAAATATTCACAACTAAAATTCTTTGTTCAAGAGTGTAGCGTTCCATAGGTAAAATTTTTCAATTGTTTTCTAAATAAGTGTCAAAGGTTGAGAGCTCAGTTCTTGACATTTCATCATTTGACAGCCAATTTACTTCCTAACCTAAAATTTGCCCACCCTGTATAATATACCCGGTTGTCGGACGGGCAACTTGAATATTTGGTATCATTTGTGCTGGTGCAGATACACTACAACAAAATCTAACATTTTTGGGCTATTGAAATTAATGGAGCTACGTGAGATGGCGTGGTGTAGTGGTTAGAGTGCAGGCCAGGTTCGGGCCTCAGCAGAGGACATGACGAAAAAATTTAATTGTGGTTTCTAGTGTTTAATAAACAGGCTTCAACTTCCCTCCAGATAACTCCATGTAAAAATAAAAAAGAAGCCTCCTGAACTTTCAACTTACCTCTGGCGATGATGACAAACATCAGACGAATGATCAGGAAAAAAACGCCACCTATTGGAAAAAAGTTAGAATGCTAAAGTAAAGAACACCACCAATTAGCAAAGATATTCACCACTACACAATCATCTAGACTACTTAGCATGAAAAATCAAATTGATGAATAATGAAACTGAAACAAAGCAATGCATGCTTTGTGGAGAGCTAATATGCTCCCTAGTGGAGTGAAGGAGAAATAAAATTGCAATGAGTGATTTATAAAGTCCGATTACCTTTCCCAAGTTGCCCAAACTTATTTTTATTTTTTTTATTATTACTAAACATTTTAATTCTTTGAAAAACCTTTAATGTTTGTAACGGGTGGGCCATTTAATAGTTGAAATTTAAAAATGCAATAAAACGAAAACGGTTTGAAATTTTGCCAAATTTAGTTTTCTGTCATGAAGTAGAATTGTGCCGCTTAGAAATGAAATATTATTTCATTCATATGGCTGCCGCGGCTTGCCTCACAGTACCCCTTTCGATCGGACTAATTTTCGAGAACTTCTTCGAGTGTATCTCGGCAATGGCACCACGAATGTTGGCCTTCAAATGCTCTATTGTGTCTGGTTTGTCGGCATAACACTTGCCTTTAACGGCACCCCACAGAAAATAGTCCAACGGTGTCAAATCGTAGCTTCTTGGCGGCCAACTGACATCACCATCTCGGTTAATTAAACGGCCATCAAATGTTTGACGCAATAAATCGATTGTGTCATGAGATGTGTGGCAAGTTGCACCATGCTGTTGAAACCAAACATCGTTCACATCAATACCATGAAGAGGGAGCACTAAAAAAAATGGTTATCATGCTGCGATAGATGTCTCCATTGACCGTAATGGTTGCAAAATAGAATATATGGGCCAATGATGCCTCCGTTCCACAAGCCGCACCAAACATTCACTCGTAATAGCTGCATTGGCTTCTGAGCCCCAAATATGGCATGGGGTACCAAAATAAAAATGAGCTTCATCAGATAGGATGATTTTAAATGATGACAAATTTTCCAATAAATCCCAACATTTTTTATGCGTAAGTTGATTTATTTCGTTGAGTGGAGATAATATACTGAATATTGTGACAGAATAAAATGACATAAGCATTGATAGATTCGAAATAACCGCTGATTCAAATTTAAACTCTTAAATTGGCCACACCCTATATTTAATTTCTTAGGAAATATTTTAATTATTTTAAATTCTATAGAATTTTATAACTTTTGTTCCTTTTCCTTATAAGTTTTTAAGAATAAAGACCCCAAATAACAAAAGATCATTAACAAAATGTCATTGAAAAATAACAACAAATTAATTTCTTAACAAATAAAAAGAAGAAAAAGGAAAAAAGACGACAAATTATTTTTTCTCTATTTGTTGGCTTTTTTTCTTACTTTTACCTCAAAACACAAATTAAATTGATGAACTTGAGGCAAAATGTCTGCAATAAACATTAACTAATACAACTACAACTACAACTACAACCATTACAAAATGATTGAAGTTTTTATAAAGAGAGAAAAAATCTGTTTTAAGTAGAGCATTTAAAATAAAGAATACTCGTATAATGACAATTGTCCAAATATAATTAATATGTGTATGTATGTATATATGTATGCACACATATACACACACATATATATATATCTTTATATTGTTATATTTAACATTTGTATAAATGATTTTGTCTTGGAGACCAACTGAAAACGAATGACATTTTAACAATTGAGGTTTGGTTTTCTTTTGCTGGAAGAAGGAAACGAAGAGCAAAAAATAAAAGAAAGAAAAACTTATACATGAACTTGAATAATTTCTTTAGTAAGACTTCTTAAAAACCCACAATATGCTGGTACAAGAAGAGAAAGGAGGAACAACAACACATTTAAACAACTGAGTATGACAATTTCCTTGATTAGATTTCTTTAAAAATATTTTTCTTTCACATACCCTCTTGCACAACCGTACGTATGGAGAGAGAAAATGAGGAGGGGGAGAGAAAAAAATTTTAAATCAACATTAATCAAATATGTGATGAAGTCAGTAAAAAAAATAAGAAACAACAACGACAAGGATAACAACAATTCATAAACAAACTAACAAACGTTTACATATTCATATGTGGATATGTAAACGCATACATAACATGTATGTAAATATGTATGTTTGTACGTATGTATGCATGTATGGAGATTGTTTGCGTAAAAATATACTTTTGCATACTCATCCATATGCATTAAACACAAATACGCACACAAAACATTCCTAACATACACATGTGTCAACATTTTTAGTATCCCTATGCATAAACAAACTACTCGTAAATGGTATAATTTCATAGAAGTTCTCATCATCATCATCATCATCATCATCGACATCAATGTCATCGTATGTACGAGTACAATGTACATACATATGTATATGACTATTGTCGTTGTGTCTTTTTTTCATATTTTAGTTGGGCTTTTATGACTCTCTCTTTATTATTTAACATGTAACAGGAATAAAAGAGCATGTCTGTGTGTAAAGCACGATCAAAATGTTAAAGTTATGCCGTATATGTATGTATGCCTATATTCCGATATCATGCAATGGAAAGAAAGCTGCTCTTGAGTATTTTACACAAAAGTATTGAAAGTGTGTTACTTGAATCTTGACAAGGCTATGCTTTAACAACAGAATTCGATTTATGAATAGATCAGTAATTTATTATGTACATACCGGTTATTATTGGACCGGTTTTTACCGGTTATTTTGCTTTTGTCGAATCTTCATTTTTCGAATACCGAATAAACCGGTTAATTTAACACGAATAACCGGTTAATTTAAATAAGTATAATTTGTATAAGTTTGTATGTTTTTTTATTGAAAATATGATTATTTTTCTATATACGACAACGTCTCATAAAGAACGCGAAAACCAAGTTAGATCGAAAAAGATATGCACCCTTGAGCAAAAATAACCTTTTCTCATCTTTTGTAAATAAATATTAATTTTTATATATGGAGAACGATCAACTAGCCTTATCGAAAGCCCACAACCCACAAACGCCGGTTGCGAACGGCAGATATATTAGTTAGTGAAGTTTTTCAAAGCGTAAATACACATAACCAGTCACTACTAGTCACTGTTGTGAGGTGATATTGCCGTTGAGAATCGTCAGATGGTGTGGCCTGGAATTGAACCGACTACTACCTAACTTACCACAATGACGCACACACTATTAAATACGTGATGCATAAATTTATATACAGTGCTGCTCGAAATCTAAGCGAATTTTCTTGTCGAGGCATTTAAGTAAAACATTTAATTTTTGTTATCTTAGGCACCTAAATTATAACTATAATAACAAACCTTACCTTCTCTACTAAGTAATACAACAAAAACGAAATTAGCTCCTTGAGTAGCTGTTCGAAACTTAAGCTTTTTTCGGTACTTTGTGTAATAAACTTTGTTTTTTATGGCCTCCGCACACCGTTTTGGCATAGTTTTTATGAGATTTGTTAGAATTATTTTTAGTATTGATTGCCACTTTAATTTTAAGCTCTCCATCAGCTTCTGCTTATTTTTAAAACGACGTGATCCAGCTGTGCCCTTCAAGAATTAGAAACAATTTTATTTAAATAAAAGAACATGTTAACCGGTTATTTGAATTATTATTAAACGAACACCGGTTTTTTAAAAAGTGCTATTTTTCGAATTATTCGAAAACCGGTTTTTGGAAAAAGTCGAACAATCGATCTCCCTAATACATACAACATATACATATGCATACGTATGTATGAATATATGTATGTGTGTTAGACCAGAGACGTAGTTAAATGTAAAAGCAGGATACTATTAACGATCAATTAAAATCTATTTTCATTGTTCTATACATACTCTGTTATCTGCCTTCCTCTAAGCAAATTGTTATTACTTTTTTTGTCATTGTTTTTCTATAATTATTACATACAGACCTACATAGAATAGATACGTTCGTTCATGTACAGTTTGTAAAAAAAGTCTTTTCAAAGAAGAAAAAAAGTTAAAATCTTATTTTAATTTGAGAATTCCAACAACAAATTCTTAACTTGTTTATTTTTTTGTACACATCCCGTTACTGTACCTCTTAAGAACTTCGAGACGTCATAACTTTTAAAATAGGCCCACACACATTACAGCGCTAATAACAAAAAAGATCTTTACCTGAATCTTTTTGCTGTAAAAAGTGGATTCACGCTGAAAAAGTATGAAGAATCAAATTAATAAAGCATAGATAAGATTTATGCTGGAATTAATTATTCTGGCAATATTTGTATTTAGACCAGTGATGTTCAAAATAAAAACGCAGTTGTGTTAGTGAGAACATGTAAATTGCTCCCTCAGAGAGAGTAAAGTTGATGTTTAAACAAATTTTTTTTAAATCAATATACATCCGCCCACAAGTGCACTGGTCGCTGTCTCATCGAGGACTAAAAGCAAGAGCGCACGTGTGAGTTGATGGGGAACAAAAGTCCCATGAAAAGCTCATAACTGATTTAGACTTATTCGTATTTCATGGTCAATTAAACCAGCTTTCTGGACGCTGGCGATCAATTTGTTTTTTGAAACATCAAAATACATTTCTTTAGTCACTACTTTGTCTAAAATCCTTATTTCATCAAGTCCTTTGTTAGATATACAACCCTGTACCATAACTGAGTTTTTTAAATTTTAATATAAGAATTTTATTTTTATTTTCTAGTGCTGTCAGAGGCTTTCACTAAACTTTTTGTGGTCCATTATTTTAGTGAGCACAATTATGTCATCCTAGTATTCTGGAAAGTGAAATATGATCTGTTGAAAACCTGAATCTTTTTTTTAATATATTGCACCAATGAGCGAGGTTTTTTTCTCAGCCACTGGGGAGGAATATTTGTGTTTTTGTACCCGATTTCGGATGGTTTCATGTGATACGCTTCATCATAATTGATTTCCATTAAATTCCATTTATTTCCATTTCCATAAACTAAATCTCTTGTGTTGAATTGTGGCTCATAGTACATTGTTTTTGTTACTTTGTTAAAATTCTTAGTCTCAATTATTTTTGTGTCTGACTGGCGGATTTATAACTCGATTTTTCATACTTTTTCAGCGCAGGATATGCTCACGGCCCTGAAAACAAATCAGAAAATGTTCTAGCTGGTTTGGCTTTGAAACAATGAATATACCCCAACCTTTTGAGACACATGTTCCCTCAATGTTTTCATTTAAATACAGAGTCACTTGTTGCACGTATGTCCAATTTTTTATTGCTACACACTATGTGACGCCTTTTACACACAATAACATTCATAAAAAACCCAAATTTTTTTTTTATAATAGACCCAAATTCCAAGAAATTCCAATAATTTCTTATTTTTGAAAACACTTTCTTTATAACTAAAAAATCAGGTAAAAATCTTTTTTTGTTATTTGCGTTGCAATGTGTGGGACTATTTTAAAAGTTATGACGCCTCCTAAAAGGCACAGTAACTGCTTTGAAAAGACTTTCTTTACAAACTATATGTATATGAGAGGATTCTTCTATTTATACACCCCTGTGTAGGCTAAAACATGTAAGATTATTATTTTTCTTTATTTGAGAAATGTTCTCTCTTTATTATTACGTTGACATATTACAGCACATCACCATCATTCAATTTATTCTTAAAAATGTTCTTCACACAAGAAGAGACATAAAACCAGACATATTGTGAACATTTTTCAAAAGGCATGTTTATGCATGCATGTTATGCTATACTATGCTATGCTATGCTACACTACTCCTCTATGTACATACATACTCGTACATAGATAAGACTACCTTAACATATACAAACACGCATAAATGCAAACGAAAACAACAAAAAATATTTGCAAAAATTTAAAGGAGGTGGAAGAGGAATACCTCTACACAATTTCTTTATTCAGTTCAGTTTGAAGAATTTATTTTGTTTACGAGTATTTCGTAAGTGTCGTCTGGGCATGATGAGTTTGTAGTTTTACAGTAAATAACAACAACATTTCTTATTTGTAAAGGGTCCGCCATTTAACGTTTTTTTTCTCAACTAGTGCTTATTTCGTGAATGGTAACACTTAGCTCATGTCTGATCTTCCGCTGAACGAATATAGTTGTGTATACGCTTGAACAACGCTGGGAATCTGGTCCTGCGATCGACTTACAGAAGATGCCGATTTTGCCAAAATAAATCATCTTTTCAGATGAAGTTCATTTTGATGTTGGCGGGTACAGAAAACCCGCACGAATACATTGAAAAGCCGATACACCCAAGACGAGTCACTGTTTGGTGCGGATTTTGGTCCAGAGGCATAATTGGGCCATTTTTCCTCGAAAATGAGCAAGGAGTGGCCGCTACAGTCAATGGCGATCGTTATCGGGCCATGTTGAACGAATTTTTGTTCACAAAAATTGAAGAGGAGGACATTAGCAACATTTGGTTTTAACAGGACGGCGCTACGTGCCGCACAGCCGAAGCGACACTCGATGTTTTGCGCCCTGTTTTTGAAGATTGCATTATTAGCCGCAGAGCTGCGATTTGACACCGTTGGACTATTATTTGTGGGGTGCCGTCAAAGATAAGTGTTACGCCAACAAGCCGGAGACTATTGACACTTTAAAGGACAATATTCGTGAAGCCATTGGTGAAATACAGCTGCATACAATCGATAATGTGCTTAAAAATTGGACCGATAGTGTAGGCTACTGCATGTCTGGCCGAGGCAGCCATTTGAATGAAATTATTTTCCATTGTTAACCAGAAGGATAGTACTTTCAAATAAAAAAGAAATTTGGGAAAATATTCAGTAGTTTTTTTTATAGCATTTTCAAAAAAAAATATATTTGGCGGACCCTTTATATCGTTTCGCCATCGTTTTATAGAGCGAAAACGAGAGAAGGAGAATAAAAAGAAATCAGGAACAATGTAAACTATCATTAGAAAATATTCTAGTTATGTGATGATTTTATGTAGAAAAATTTGTTGTTTTTTTTTTTTTTTTTTTTTTTTTTGTTGGTTTATGCTTCTCTTGCAAATGTATATACTCATTACTGGTGTTCTTTCTGTTATTCATTGTATGGATGTATTTGTTTTTGTAAAGATATTTTACCTCATCATGTTGTTGGCTGTTTATCATTATGGAAGACAAGTTAAAATAATGACCACTTCTACCTTGACAATGAAAATTCTTTCACCAACAATAACATGAATTAAAACGAAACTTGAATCTAAACCACAAATTATGAACTAAAGACTCTAGAGAGAGGGAGAGAGAGATTAAAAGTGTGAGTTTGTACTTATATGGGAGTGTATGCAACATTTTTCTGTGCTATTTTATTTTTATAAAAAATGTGATTTATTTTAATCTGTGTTATGTTATTATGTATTAGTTTTCTAAGTAATACATACCGTACAGGACGTTAAACGTCAATTGCCTAAACGCTACTAGTACTAATGCTGGTAGGGCAGGCACTAGTAAAACGGCTTAAAGTTTTTATATAAAAATTCTAATACTAGAAGTACTTCAAATACATCTCTCGTAGATTGATAGAATTTTTATGTAAGCAAATAATTTCATTTCAATTGTCTAAAAAATAGTAATTTATTTTTAAATTTATACATCAGTTTAACAAAAAAAACAAATAATTCAAAAATGAGTAATTCTAAGATATGTTTGAAAAGAAAGTTAAAAACATAAAAAAATGTGTAAGTGTATAAGTGGTACAGCGCAAAAATTTCTGAAGAAAAATTAAAAAGGTGTGAAAATGTTGTGAATAACATTGGCATTCAACCGTGCTTGGAAGAAGAATTCAAACAGTTACCAAAGCTTACATTAAAGCAAAAGCTAGAAACTTAAAGTCAGAAGTGTTTCCACTACTTACGCATTAGAAATCAAGTACAAAAAGAGAAGAATATTTAAAAGAATTACTCAAAAGTGCAACTTAAAATAAATACTAATGCAGCTCTGTGAGCCTCGGTAAAACACACTTTTTGGACGGCCTCATTGAGAAAGTGAATTTTATTAATGAAACCTGTGCTGTGATACACCAGCAAAATCTTTCGTTTGCTGTGTTTCCGGGCATACCTTCGTACACGGTTACACAAAATGCACAAAAATATTTATTTTGAAGCAAATTATGTCTTCAGCCTCTAATTTTTACTAGAGCAACAAAGGAATTAAATCACCAATTATGATAACTTTTTCCATATAAAAGAACTAGTAATAAAGTGGTTCTAAAGCAGAGATGTGTAAAAGTCAAAATGTAGTTGTGTTAGTGAGAACATGAAAATTACTCTCTCAGAGATGTTTTAAAAAAATTTTAAAAAATCAGCATGCATCCACCACACCTGTGCATTAGTCGCTGTTTCAGTGACAACTAAAAACAAGATCCTAAGAAACTTTTTAAAATATTTTTCTGTGCCTAGAAAAAAATTTGCGTACATTCTCTGCACATGTGCATTCGTCAATGTCTCATTGAGGACTAAAAACAAGAGCGTAAGAATACGTGTGAATTGAGCGCGAATAATTGTCCTACGAAAAGCTCATGCCTGTTATAAAGCTATCAATTGGATCCAATTATACTAGTACACGACTAGGACCAAAGGTACTAGTAACTTTCCAAACACACTCAATGCTAATTTGAGCTTTAAGATAGTATAGCTAAGTTTACAGTAAGTTTAAGTTGAGAATTAGTGCTGGTGGTTTTGTACCAGTTCAGTACTAGTTAGGCACTAATTTAATCTCCTACAGGGTACATATATAATAATTCTAGCTAAATACTAGGCGTATGTATGTTAGTAATAACGTTTTAAATTTCGTATTTAAGAAAATTTAGTAAAATATTTTGGTCCTACCAAAATTTCAAAAAAAAAACAATAATTTGTCTTATAATAGCAGGAAAACGTAGGTAAAATGCATGATATAAGAAAGTACAAGGTGGTGCAACTCTCTCATTTTTTCTGACATATTACCATTTGACAATAAAGGTGAACTGACATTTATGTTGAAATTTGTGCTACCATACACTGCTCACAAAATCCCATTTTTCACATAATTTTTTTTTCGAATTCGATTTTTAAACCGTAATATAAGGCAAAACAAGATGGTAAATGTGCAGACAAAGAAAAAAAATCAAAAAAAAAAAAAATATTAAAACAAATCTTTAATAAAACCTTCAAATTTCCCATTTCAATACATATCTTTTAGTATTTATTCTGAAATAGCCTGAGTTGAAAAACATACATACATTATATATTCAAAATTAACGTTGGTACTTATGCTGCAAAATTCTAAATAATATTCTAAATTTAAAATCTTGATTAAAGTACACAAAATTATGAAATATTTCTGGGAATATTGATCCTTTTTCTGCATGTGGCAACGCTTGTTTAAAAGTTTACATATATAGAACAAACTTCAAGAATCTCGTTTATTGTCAAACAATTTCGAGTGGAACTACCTTCTATTTCTTATATCATGGGTAAAATGTATAAGTAATAAAAAAGTAATAGACATTTTGGGTAAAGGATATAAAATTAATCATACGACCAGATAAAAAGCTTATATATAGTACGAGGATAGTTTGAGAGTACCGTGGCTTTTCGTCGATAAAAAAGAGCATTTTATTTCTCCGGATATACCACTCATGATCTGCAAAATAAATATGCAGTGGATGAACCTCGACAAAACACGACGAACTACTGATGAACACAAAATGACCCAATAACGAAAAAAAAACATTTTCTATGTTGAATAGAGTTTTTTGAATGCGACAGAACATAAGCACGTCTTTAATAAATTCACTTAAAATACTAATTTTACTAATATTCAGTTGCCTAGCCCTGATTTACTATTTTTATTTTTTGAAAGTTATTTACATATTCATATTGTAGACTCGATTATATACAATATTGTTTCACCAGAAATTCATTCAATGAAGTTCGTCCCTATTTCTGCAAATAATCGCTATTTATTCTGAGATCTACAATATCCCATAGATTTTCTGGTGGATTTAGATCTGGCGATTGTGCAAGACATTTCCATGCGTTGATTTGTTTGCTTACAATGCACTCTTTCACTCATTTATTTGTATATTTTAAATTGTGGTGCTATTGATACTGCGTTATCAGTATGTATTTCAGGATATCCTTGTAGACGAACCGATCCCTGTACAATACACCCTGTGTATTGGCTCAATTCCATGGCCAGGAATGCATTCCCAAATTAAAAAGCTTCCTTTTTTATATTTCACCGTGTCTTTGGTATACTGAGGATTAAGATGTCGTTTTTTTATTCATCTTAACAGTCTAAATCCATAAGAACGTCTCACATTAAATTTAGATTCATTGGAGAAGAGTACGGTCTTCCAATAAAAGTATACCTAAGTTTACCTGCTACTTTCTTTCCCGTACACCCTGTGTATTGGCTCAATTCCATGGCCAGGAATGCATTCCCAAATTAAAAAACTTCCTTCTTTATATTTCACCGTGTCTTTGGTATACTGAGGATTAAGATGTCGTTTTTTTATTCATCTTATCAGTCTAAGTCCATAAGAACGTCTTACATTAAATTTAGATTCATTAGAGAAGAGTGCGGTCTTCCAATAAAAGTATACCTAAGTTTACCTGCTACTTTCTAAAATCAATTCTCACCAATCAGTTTTTGGCAGTAGCAAATGGTCTTTTTGCACTTCGACTGATACTAATCCACCGTCTACAGATCGTGTTTGGATGCATCTAATCGAAACATTTAATTTTAATTGATTTGTAACAAACCTTTCTGATGTAACGACGTGCCTTTTTATTAAACGCGGTATCGTCTGGTCTTTCCGTTTGCTGGTTTTCAGGGATCTACCACCTCTGTGTATGGTTTTCAATGAGTCTGATGAACGGAAACGGCTTATAATGCGGTAAATAATACTGTGCTTAATTCTAAATTTATTTACGATTGATGTCACTGATTCATCTTTATTATAATCATTAACTATTTTATCATCTAATTTCTAATCACTGTTAGCCATTTTATTATTAAATGATTTTTATCATTGGTAATTTAACTTTCTAACTATTTTTCTAACTATTTGTTTTGCAAAATAGCTGTTTTCTAACTTTAACATAAATTTTTACAAATTTGTTTTTCTTTGTTTCTTTGTGTGTCTTTTCCTAGTAATATGAGTATATTATCGTTAAAAATTAATAAATCAAATTGAAATTCGAATGAGCTTTTCTATGCTATGATGATATATATATCGCATACTGTATAGGCTTCAGTGATGACGTCTTCGTTTGTACTGTTTCTTTAAAGGCTAAATCTATGTAGTATATGGGCTGATATTAAAACTCTTAATCCAAATCATAGATTTTCGCAATATCAACTACACACTGGCGCATTGTCTTGATGAAACAGCATTATTTTAGCTTTTTCTGTAGTATGATTATCCAAAGAAACTTACTGTTTTGAAGCTTCTTTAGTCATCATTGTATTTTGTAATGTACCCATATTTCGTACGACATCTGTAAATACTCCGTTAAGGTTGTCACAAGGTGTCAATTATGGTCGGCAACCATTGCACATTTGGCTTGTTTATATTCAAATATTCATACAACATGTGTTTTAGATGCTTACAGCCTTAGCTAACTTATACATTTTCATTCCCCAATTGACAAAGAGCATATCATAGCTTTTAACGATTATTTCCTTTTGTAAAGACCTTTATTAAGCGACCTAACAAACAACAACAAACATCAAAACTTTTCAGAAATTAAGCAACATATTCTTATTGTTGATTAGTTGCAATTCCATTGTTGTTGTTGATATTATACAAAATTCTAATTAAAATTTTAACTACATTATTAACCGAATTACAATTAATAGCAAAAAAAATAAATAAAATTTAATTAATTCTTCTTCTTCCTTTACTTTTTCTTGAGTTCAAACATAAGCATGACAACATTTTCATCATCAAAAATTTGAACTTTAACAACAGCAATAGCAGCAGCAGCTGCAACAGTAATAAATTTTTAACGAGATTAACAAGAAAGGAAGTTGAGAAAACTTTTTTGTCAAACAAAAAAATACAAATTATTTATTAACAATATTAAAATAAAATACATTTTTGAAACACTTATACACACATGCACATGCACAGACACATACATATGTATGTATGTATGTATGTAGTGTGTATAGACATACTCGTATAACAAATAAACTAACGGAATTATGCAGCATAACTTTCTAATAAATTAACAATAAGGGAGAGTCTTACGTATGACTTAGCTCCTTTTTGTGGGCATAGCATATATAAAATAATAATTATTATTATTCGTACGTTATGTTTATAAGAAATCTCTGAAGTAGAAGAAGAAAGTTTTTAGTTACGAAAATCAAGTCCCATGATTTCTTCCACATAATATACTACAAATGGTATACAAATTATAAAAATATGTTGAAAACATTGATGAGACATTGTCATTTGCTACAAAATTATTATTGTAAAATTAATAACAACAACAAAAAAGTGAAATAAATTAGCTATTATCAGCTTTGTAAATTATTTGCCAGTGCCCATAGTTTTTTAAAAATTCTTTAATCTTCTTTTTTAAATTGAAATTTATTTGTTTTCTGAGTTATAAAACAACCTCCCTGCCTTATTTAAATACCACTTTTTTGTCATTATTATATACGTACGTACATACATACATACATACTCGTTTATATATTTTTTATGTATTTTATTTACCCCCTTTTTCTGTTTTGTGTCATAGAAAATGTAATTTATTTCTAATTTAAATATGCCGGAAGCTTATAAAATAGCCATCCTTTCTAAAAAAATATAATGCAACTACACTCTCATTCATAGCCATAGAATACACTGTTAAGAAACAACAACAACAATGACCACGACAGTTATGTATGCTATGCCAACCAATGTATTCATCTCCACATGGAATGGAAGAGAAGAATGGGAGTATTTTTTTTAAATTTTTTCCTTATAATTCTGGTCATATTTTGCCATCATCATTCAATTATAACGGCTGGCTATTACAACAAACACCCTAATATACGGATATGGTATGTGTTTGTGTGAGAAGGACAGAAAGTATAAAGAAGAGAGAATATTAAAAAAATTATTATTAAATTTATATTAAAAAAATGTATAAAATATACAATACACACATATATCTAAAAATAAAATATTTCATAGATCCCTAAACTAAATGGAAAATTATGGATAAATAATAAAAAAAAATAGAACGAAAGGGGCAAAATTTGCATGGAAATCAACACTCTTATGCTAGAGGCCAAATTAGTCTAGAAGTAACGTGGAAATGACTTGATGTGTCAGCTGATACGATAACTCAATGGAGTATATATACAAATAGTTAGTTGTTCTGTAACGTTTTTATTTCACACACAACAACAGCTGACATAAAAGTGTAAACAAAGAATTCGCGTTTAAATGAAATAAATACAGAAAAATTTTAAAATGTGTGTTCTAAATTATAATTATTAAATAATAATTAATTTAAACAAAATTGATGATGAAAACTTAATATTGTTGGTGCAAGAGCATGAATTAATTTATAATTTATTTTTTTGTTTCTTTCTTCTTTTGTTGTTTACACACACACAGTTGAAAACAGCTGACACGCTTTTACTTCACCAACTAACCACATTTGACGGTTTGATCACATTACTTTAACGTCCCGCCTACGTTACTTTTAGACTTATTGGGTCGTAGCACTACTTGTAATAAAACTCAGAAGATTTGAAATAAAACATAAAGTTCGGACTGCGCTCAGGTCCCACCGAAGATAGGTCGCCACCTCGACGTTTATTCTCGTCCATAAAAGCCGCAGGTTTCTCATGCAACATCGGCTCATTCGAAGGTAACTCTCATATGGGTTCCAGGACACAGGGATTCGAGGGGAATTGGGTTGCTGACGAACTGGCTCGATGTTTTCCAACGAAAACATGTCATTGGTGTCCCGATTGCCTTGGTTAGGCTAGATATTCTCCGATCAGAGTATAATGATGCTCAATCTCGTTGCCGACATGAGGGCACGTGAGGTAATGCCAGCCTCTGCTGGACCAACTTTGCTGAAAAGACAACTGTCTTCTCTGCCTGAGTCGCACAGCCATCCATCGCACAATTGCGGTCCTCACAGGCCACTTCTTGATTGGGAGGCATGCCTATAGACTCGGCATCCTCTCGCATGATTTTTTAAGGAGTTGTGGTTCTGAAGAGGAGGAGAAGACTCTTTTTCACCACAAATGTCAGTGTCCAGCCCTTTAATTCAGGCGACGAAAATTTTTTACTTTCTATTTCTAGCCATCTTTGACTGAACTTTCCAAAATGAAGGTCATCGCAATTGCGAGATTTATTAGAGTGCACTAAGCGTAATATTATTACACAGTAATGTGCGAATCAAAAGCCAGTTACTTTTCGTTTCATTGCTCTAAAGAAAAAACTTATCAATGGTGCTATTTTTTTGACCGGCACTGTATATATTTAATACATAATAATTCATAATAAAAGCCCCATAATTTAAGTTTAACAACCTATTACATCTAAAAAACATGGCAATTATTTTTAATTTTTATTGGTTTTTAGTTTCCGTTATTGTTGTTTTTATTAATTTTCCATTTCTTTTTATTTTAATTGTTGTATTTATTTATTTAAACTCATTCATTAACTCGCCTATTTGCCACTGACCCTATAAATTGAACTTCTCTAGGGATGCTGATAATAGAAATACATTTTTGCAAAAACAACATTAAAAATAATAAAAAAAAATATTAATAAATTATTTTTTATTAATGAAATAAAATGAATGGAACTTTATTTGGGTTCTTGAATAAGAAAGTATTTTTTAATTTAAGAAATTTATAGGCGATAAGAGACTAAAAACTTACAACAGAAATAATTTTATTTATTGGACAAACAAATAAAAAACTGGCGTATTTTCACATGGCTTAGCAGACTATTAAAGGGAACTATTTGTAAAGCAACAAAAACAATAATAAAAATTATTTTATTCTTGCATATGTAACATATGTTGTAACAAAAATAAAGTCAAATTTTATAATATATTGGATATACAAGTTAATAATGTTGATTTTTATGCTTGAAAAATGCATTTAAGATACATTATTCAAAGTATTGTCCATCGTTAGCCACTAATTTTTCCCATCTTTCTGGTAGGATATGGATTCCGCGCCAAAAGAACTGCTCCAGTTTTGAGGTAAAGAATGAATTAAGCCAATTTCTGATATCCTGGTCTGGGCTATAAGGCGGGTGCGTTAAAACTTCCCATCCACTGTTTCCCAAATAGTTTTTGACCAGTCTTGCAACATGTGACCGAGCGTTGTCATGATGGAATATTATGGCCTCGTGTCTGGTCGAATATTCTGGTCGTTTTTTATGGATTGCTCCCTTCAAACGAACCAACCGTGTTCAGTACAGGTTCCCTGTAATCGTCTGACGATTTCTATAGCTCATAATAAAAAACACCCTTTGATCCCACCAAATACAGAGCAATATCTTGGCGTCATGGATATTCGGCTTCGGCATTGAAATGGCTGGTTGACCGGACTTTATACATGACTTTTTGCGCTTGGGATTATCGTAATGTATGCATTTTTTATCACCAGTAACAATACGATGCAAAAATTATTAATTTTTGTAGCGTTCAAACATCATTTTCGATATGCAAAATCGCCTTTCAAAGTCTCTCAGCTTCTATTCATATGGAACCCAATTTTCTTGCTTTTGAATGAATTTCAACGCTTTTAAACGTAGGGAAATGGCAAGTTCTTCTTGCGTTTGACAACAATCTTCGTCGAATAATACTTTCAATTTCTAATCTTCAAACTTTACTGGCTGACCAGGCCTTTCCCTGTCTTCTATGTCGAAATCACCACTTTTGAATCGCGCACACCATCGTTCACAAGTTTTTTGAGTTTGCGCATGTTGACCGTAAGCTTCTACCAATCGATAACTTTCAGTAGTCGTTTTCTTCATATGAATGAAGGTTATAAGATTTCCCCGCAAAACATCGTTTTTAGGCACAAAATGTGACATTCTTATAGCGATTGAAAAAATGTGTGTTTACACTTTGGCGTCTACCGAATACTCAATTAAAATGACAGATACTTACCCTCTAAAATACCATATTTGTTATTATTGAAACAAACCATATGTGATAGTTATGCCATCCATATGTTTCCAAATCGACATTATTAACTTGTATACCCAATATTTTTAGTAAATAATTTGTTGTTGGTGTTTCAGCAATAATAAAAAAAACCTTCAAAATACTTTGAAATTCTTTATATATGACATTACATATTTATGTACATACATACATACATACATACATTTGATTTGACCAACCAAAATGTATTTCAAATTTTGAATAGGGCAATACTTTAAAGAAAATTGTCTGATAATTTGCCTTAAACTACAAGCAGAATAGTGATTAAAACTCTTTAAGCTTTTTAATGAAAATATCTTTCAGTTGAGGACTTACTCATTAAGAGAACACGTCAAAAAAAGCTATGAAAACGGAAAAAATCGGTATTGTGGGCAGGTAATATTTGCATTTATGTAGATATACATTTTTTTTAATTACGTTTTTTATTCCATTTTACGATCTACACAGTGGACTAATTGGTCGTGCCTGGTCTATGCTATTTGCTTCAGTCGGCTATAAGGTTATGTTATATGATGTACTGCCGCAGCAACTTACATCCGCATTAGAATACATTCAGAACGAATTGCAACGTTTGGAAGAACAGCAACTCTTAAAAGGGGACTTAAATTCTAGAGAACAGTTTAAATGCATTCACACTACCACCGACCTTAAAGAATTGGTTGCAGATGCTGTATTCATACAAGAATGCATACCCGAACGTATTGAATGGAAGAAGTCATTGTACCAGCAATTGGATGACATAGTCGAAGCAAAAACAATTATTTCCAGTTCGACAAGCACTTTTATGCCATCGTTGTTTAGTCAAGATTTAAAGCACAAAGAAAATGTAAGGAACCACCACCACATGCACACACATGTACCCACTTTACACACACATATGTATATATGCTGCTGTTGCTGCTTCTATTCAATATTCATTCAATATTTCCCTTTATTTTTTCTCTTCTTTTTTGTTTTTTGTTTTTTGCTTTTGTTAATAGATTTTGGTTTCACATCCTTTAAATCCACCGTACTATATACCTTTGGTGGAAATAGTACCAGCCCCTTGGACTTCTAAGGCTGCTATTGAATTTACCAGGAATTTAATGTTGGAAATTAAACAGAAACCGGTCACTTTAACTCGTGAAATTCAAGGTTTCGCCACCAATCGTATACAGTACGCCATTTTGAATGAAGTATGGCATCTGATTGAAAATGATATTTTAACAGCAGCCGATGTGGATACAGTTATGACCGAGGGCTTAGGTCTGCGCTATGCTTTCTTGGGTCCCCTGGAAACAGCCCATTTAAATGCTGATGGCATAGACGATTATGTTAAGCGATTTGGTGAGGAAATCTTTAAAGTAAGCGAAACTTATAAGCCCACTCCACGCATGCAAGATGGTGAAACGCTACAAAAACTAACCAGACAATGTGAAGAAATGGTGCCCAAAGCGGCATTGTCTCAAAGAAGAGCCGAAAGAGATGAATTTTTAATTAAATTAAGTGAATTAAAGAGAAAATTTTAAAATTAAAAGCTTAGTTTCAGAGTTATAAACAATTGAAAATAAAAATTCTTTTAAAGATTTATACAAACACACACGCACACTCACAGATACAAACAATAGCTTTCCTTAATCGATATTTTCTCATTTTAATAAAGGAAAATAAATAGAAAAGACTCTGCTACATGACAACATATCTTACAGACACATTTTTCAATCCGTTTCGAAAAGTTTACTGCTGCTCTTTCCTCCCTTACGTACCGTGTTTTTTTTTAGTAGAAATGTTCGTTGGCCACATGCCCGTTCATCATGATTGTAAATGCATTTAAGGTAAAAGTAAACTGTTTGTAGATGACGATAATATTGTTGTTGTTGTTTTCTATCTTCTTAATAAAAACTGCATTATTTTAGACCTTTTTCGTTGTATTTGTCTGTTCTTTTCGAAGATTTCAATTGTAAATTGCAATTTAGATAAATGCATACCTCCCACTCCTCTGCAACAACCATACATGTGTACATACATACATACATATGTATGTATATGCACCATAGCATACTGGCTGAAATTGTTACAACTACAACAGAGTGAATGACATCTACAACTGTTGTCGTAACCAAAAGTATAAACTTAACACATAAACTTCTTGGTGTTGCTATTTTTTGTTTTTTGTTCGGTTTTAGTTTTGAAACTTTAAGCAAAGTTTTAGACAGAGAGAGCCCTTTATTACCTTTTGCCTTTCCACAAGAAAAGTTGATTTCTGATGGTCATATCATCTATTGAAGTATATAGGTATGTACGTATGTACGTATTGTATTGCGACGAAATGTTCATTTTGGTCAAGCAAATATTGGCGTACTTGTTATATGGAGAAAAAAAAAGAAGAAAGAAAAGGTATCATCTTCAATCGCCACCGCCCACCACTAAAAGTAAATTAAGAAAAAGAAAAATAAAAATCTATTCAATTGAAAAAGTTTCTCATTTCATATGCCAAAATGTCTTAAAAAGGCATAAAAAGGACAATGGAAATACATTTTTTTAAACCAAATACAAGATTAAAGTCCTTGCAACAACTATTTATGTACTACATTATCAATACATACGTACATATAAAAGGAATAAAAATATTCGAAATTCAGAGTATGTAGTTGGGGGTTCGGTTTTTTTTCTATTTTCAAAGGAAATTTCTCGGAACGTTAATAAAGTTTTTCTAATGTTCACCTTTTTTTGCTAGAATTGGTGTGTTATGGTACAAACTTTCACGGGATAGAATTTACGACTGTTGTTGTAATAAATTAAAATTTAGGGGCTTGTGGTACACGCTTTGCTTACCTTTCAGTTAGGAGACTAGGGAATATAAAATCCGATGTGGCTATTGGCTGGTTCTTTGAGTCTGTCTTATTGTAATTTTGGCTGCTTCCCCTCAGGTTAGGTTAGATGATGGACCCTCCTAGAGGAATTGAGTCCCACTTAGGCTAGAGATTTGGCTCATTGTAATACTACAAACATAGAGGTAATCCGAGATGTTTCCTCTTACATTTTTTCAATTTTCTTCACATTTCTTTCACATATATTTACACACATATACATGTACTATATACACATTTAATTCTTTTTTTTCAAACTATGTGCGTATGTATGTAGGTATGTTTTTTATATTTTTTGAAACATATATTTACATACATATACATGTACTATATACACATTTAATTCTTTTTTTTTCAAACTATGTGCGTATGTATGTAGGTCTGTTTTTTTAGTTTTTGAAACTATCAAATAATAAATTCCCTTCTCTAATGAAGAAAAATTCCCTTGTATTGCATACTTCAATCATCTGGCAACTGGCAACGAAAATAAAACAATCCATCAATAACAACGAACGACTACTCGGTAGCCATTAAACACAAACAGCTGTTTTGGCAAAAAGAAGAAAGCTGAGAAGTTATTAAAAACAAATTTCAATAATGGAAAATAAAATATTTACAATAATTCTAGGCATCGGTGAGTTATTTAATTGAATAAATGGTAAATGAAATTTAATTTTTTTTACTTTCTAAAGCATTTTGCTTGTCATGTGCAAGTGGCGCCTCGTCAAAGAAATCATTGTTTGGCAGTCTTTACAAGTTGTTTGACTTCCTGCAAAAGGATAATAATCCCAGCAATATTAACAACATTACGAAATCTGTGGAAGAAATGACTGTGGATGAATTGGGTGTATCCATTGGCCAGTGTACATATAATTTCTTGCAATACATCAGCTATAAAGATACCCGACAATGTTACATTGATGATGAGTACATTTTACATTTGTTACCCTCTAACACAGCCTCGGAAAGTCCTCGCAAACCTCCCATAATGGTCAAATGTCTGCCAGAACACCCTTCTATTGTCAATGGCACAAACAAATTTCGTGTTATGGAAAGTGTACAGGAAATAGTTGATCTACTGAAGCCCATAGGCAATAACACAAAACGTTATCAGCCTGGTAGCTGTGTTTTAGTGTTTTTCTATACACCCAGCTGTTTTACTTGCTCTCTGGTAGCCATTCCAATTAATGATTTACCTTATGCTTTTAAAACTATACCAGTAGCTGCCATAGATGCCTACAAATTTCCCAGTTTCAATACTGAATTTGGCATAGTAGCCTTACCAACGTTAATGCTATTCCACCAAGGCAGGCCTGTAGTTAAATATCGTGCTCAAGGTAACCTCAATACGTTTGTGACACGTCATACCGGCTTAAAACCAGCCGAAGTGCCTAAACATGGTAATCCTTCGCCATTGCCACTAAAAGTACAGAAGGGCACCGATTATGTTCTCATCATGGCCTGGCTATTTATACTATCATGTGCTAGTTACTATTTTTCCAAATCGCAGTTATTTAAACAAATAGTCGAAATGATTAAACGAAATTGGCGAGAATCGGAAGCCCAACTAGAACATTAATTTAAGCCTTTACTTTTAAATTGTCTTAGATATCCTAACTGGTAGTATGTAGTATATAAGCAGCTCTTTTAGTATAATGTTGTTATTTTTAATGCATTTGATGCAGCAAAATAAAAATTTTAATATGCAAATACTACTTTAATATTGTTTCTATTTTGAACAGAGTAGCACACATATGCAGTCACTATACTGCCACCCCCCATAAAAAAAATAATCGATTGAAATTCTTGCTCCACTTTTATCTGAATTTTTATTATTCAAGAAAAATTTCAAAATACATTTTCTGTTTAAAGAGATTTTTAATCGGTATTACAATAAGTTTACCTGTTTGTTATTTTTAATTATGTATTACATTACGATATTATTTAAAGTTAAACACAAAGAGAAAAAGAAGACTAAGGAAAATTTAACAGTTTTACCTGAAAAAGATGTGATTTTTACATTTACATCCTGGGCTCTGTTCTTTTAAGAGCTGATACTTTTCTATATAGAAAATGTCTACTGTAAACTAAATAAGAAAACTTAAAAATTATTAAAACATTTTTTTTTTAATTCAAGG
Organism: Wohlfahrtia magnifica; assembly: GCA_023159175.1. Taxonomy (NCBI): domain Eukaryota; kingdom Metazoa; phylum Arthropoda; class Insecta; order Diptera; family Sarcophagidae; genus Wohlfahrtia; species Wohlfahrtia magnifica. Next base: position 1,329,830 of record JAKWBJ010000040.1, on the reverse strand, counting down.
ATTTTCGTTTCGCGTAAATCAGCCACAACTTTTCACATCATATTTAGAATTTATATATATATATTTTTGTATAGTCTATATGTATTTGCTCATTCACATCCACACAGGAATTTTATAAGAATTTTGATTTGTAAAACTAAACTAATTATAATAAAAATAAAATTAATAAGACAAAATTTTAACTGAAAATCCATTGGTAATTTAAAAAATAATTGCTAATAATATTTCTGCTTTTCTATTATTTTCTATTAGTAAACTGATGTTATTTTGTTTTGTTTAGAGAACCACGCCGCCTCTGTATGGTTTTTTAAGTTAATTAGAAAATAAACGTATTATGTTGTCTTTGCTTAGTGACGTCAAAACTACATATTTATTTGGAATTTTTATCTTCTTCCTTTAAATCTGATGACGTAGCTGCTGCTGCTGCTGTTTCTTTATTGCTGTTTGCTGAAGAACCTGTATGATGTTGTTTAGGACGATGTTGATGATGGTGGTGGTGATGGGAACGCCTGGCTGCAGATGTATTATAAGGATGTGGATGAACGCTGTAAAAATTTCAAGAGAACAATTTTTATGTAAAGAGTTAACGAAAGAAAAAAAAAAAAACATTAGCTATGAATAGAGACCATGATTTACAACAAAACAAAACAAAGGAAGTAAACAAAGCAAAAAGGTTGATTAACTAAAAAGTGCATGCATTTGTCAATAATAACGACATGGGGATACAACAGTTTTAAACAATGTTTTCACTTTTTTTTTAATTGTTAAAATTTCGCAAATAAGGATGGATATGTGCTTTCAAAAAATTCTTGAAGTTTTATTTTAAATTTGAAATAACATTCTGTTTTATTAAAAACACATCCTGAAAAGCCAAGTATAATAATGAAATCTACCAACTTAAAGTAGTAGTTTCCATTATTACTGGAGATTTTTTAAAGTTAATGACCCTTTCGCAAATATTTAAATAGTTTGTTAAGCAAACCTAAATTAACAAACCAAGTGTATATTTTTAATATTTGAAAGTAATTTCCTAAACATTCAAATAATTTCAAATAGCAACATATGTGTAAGAATATTTTCGAAAAAAAATTGAATTTTTGTTTTTGTTTTTCTTATGATATGATATGATATATGATATGAGCTCATTAATGGCAATGGATTAATAATTAAATCATTATTGTGTATTTATTTTTTATTTATATCGCTCATTTACTACAATAGTGTCATAATTCAAAAAACATTACTTTTTTTAGTTAAATATTCAAAAATATGCGGAACATTATGAACTATATATGTATATATTTTCTGATTCGTACAAAATTAAGAGCACAGGAGCAAAATTTTTATAATGAAAATCTAACAAGTGTCTAACTTAAGTACGGTTTTTAATACACTTACTGCTATGTTTGCTAAGCTGAGATCAACAACCTTAAAATTACTAAGTTAATTTGTGTCAAATTTGTGTCAGTGCTTGAGAGAGTTTGTTGATTTGAGCTTAGTAATAAACACTTGCTGAATTTTCATAATAAATACGGCCGTGTAGTTTAAAATAGCCCTCCTGAAAATTTTGGGTTTCGAGTTATGACACTACTGTATGAGCGATGTTTTTTAAGTTGATAAGCTACCACAAGTAGTCGCCGTCATCATTTTTTTTAACTTCACTCTTCCTTTCTTTCATTTCATACAAGTATTTACTAGGACGAAGAAAACCACAACAATTTTTTTAATAGTTCGTAGAAAAATTGTATTGGATTCGACGACGCGCACACATAATGCACACATACACACACACACACATGACAGATTCCCTTGATAAGAACTTATATGATGATACAAAGTAAGGAAATTACTGAGAACGAAAACAACGTATATTTACAGGTTATATAAAAAATATATATATACATATATAAACTTATAATATAACAAGAGCAAAATGTATAGAAGGATGGATATAAAAAGCAATGTAGGATGAATAAGTATAATCAATGCAAATCTTACACGTAGACGACGCAGGTACGCTGTTATTAGATCGTTTACAAAAGTTCACTTGATGATTAAGTAGAAGGAGCAGAAGAGTAACGTATGGTATATATCGAGTGTTGATTTCTTATAAAATTTGACGAATCAGAGATAGTCGTTGCAGAAAAGCATTTGTTATGGATTCGAAATTTAAAAAGAGCGATGTATTTTGAAACTACTGGGGAAATAAAAAAGAGACGTGTATATATGGATTAAGGTTCTATTCAGTTTTGTTCTTATGGTTTGAAAATATTTTCTTGTGCGGTTTGCTGCTGCTACAACATCGATCGAATTACATTACATTACATTACTTGCGGTAAAATCGTGGATTATACAGACGCCAATCTCTAAACAGAGAAAAAGTTTTTAATTTAAATTTGATGATGTTTTAAATATGAAAATATGAATTTTTTTGTGAATACAAAAAAAAATGTGTGAAAATATTAGTAAGGAGAAGGCTTATTATGTTAAAAACTTGTTAATTACGTTGTTTAGGACGAAATTTTCACCAAATAAATATTGAAGCTATTTGAAAAACAGGAATCTAAGTCATCTTAAGCAACTATTTTAAAAATCTGTTACTAAATTAATTAAATTACTTTGTAAACCAGAAGGCTTACACGAATTTTAAGAAATTGTTTTAGACCAGGAAGTATATCAACGCAAATGCATTTATATATGTTTCTTATAATGGACAATTGTTTGATTTGATATTTTGAATATGTTTAAGGTAAACACACACAAACCTTGGCGTAGATGTTGTACTGTGACTGTGAAGTGTTGGTGTAGTAGCTAATGGCGAAGATGGTGCTGTTCGTAGTGGTCTACGTGGGGATACTCCAGTTAAATGATGATTGCTGTTACGGTACGTCGAACGTCTTTGCGCTGCGGATAAATATTGATTACTGTTGCTGCCACTGTTAGTCGTTGCAGACGTTGCATATGATGCTGAAGGCCTTGTTGTCGACGATGTGTACAACGCTGAAGAAGATCCAGAACTTGAATTATTTCTTGACGTAGTTGATGATGAAGACGGCGATACTTTGGTAGCCGCGGAAGAAGTGGACGTAGTCAGTAGTTTAGGAGAAGAGCTGAATGATGGAGATTTTAGAGAAAAAGATTGATTTGTTTGATTTTACATTTCAATTTATATAATAGAGTTGTTGTTAGACGATTTCGCTGACATTTTTTGTTTTGTTTTGTTTTTTTTTTTTTTTTTTTTTTGTTTTGTAAAATAACTTTTTAAATGAGCTGAATGAATGAAGGAAACAAAATAAACGAGGAATTTCTGTATGAAAAATGTTATAAAATTATAATCATGAGAGGAAAAATATATATGCAAGAACAATTTTTGGGAGCAATTAAAGTAGGAAAATAACTAGAAATGAATTTTAAAAAGAATAGTTTAAAGTTATTTTTAAATTCCGCCTACCTCATGTTTTCTTTTAATTATTATTTTTTAATTAATTTGTTTAGTATAATGTTGTTAAATTATTCCTAAATATTTCGTTAGTATATATTTTATTAAAGCGCTTTTGCTCTTGTAAATTTTTAATTAGAAGAGAGGAGATCGGTAGTAGCTGGGAATGTTTGTTTTTATATTTAGATATTTTTATACGCTTTCGTTAACGTTTTCTTTAAGCAACTTTTAGTTTATTTTCAGTGTTAAATTTAATAATGATTATATCTGCAAAAAGATTAAATATTTGAAAAAACAGTGTTTAATTTGTAAGCATTTTAATAACGAAATTATAAAATTTATTTGAAAAATAACAAAACTTTTAGTCCGAAAAACAAAAAACGACATGGATATTGGGAATAACAGCTAATAAAGTTGTAAAGCATACAATAATCACTTTGGCCATTGTTCCCAAATCAAATCGTTTCAATACTTCATTCTAATGTAATATGTGCTTTAAAATAAAACCTAACGATTCCTAAAATATATGTACAAGACTTGTTTGCAGGAGCTTTAATTATTATTAAGTAATCATTCATGTATAAAAAAGCGTTTAACACAAATAAAATTGTGAAAATGAAAATATTTACAACATAAAAATGCCAAAGTCAGTAAAACGACGACATGTAACAGTACTTACCTATTATGGAGCGATGTATGTGGTGATGATGGTGGCTGTCCTGTTGTTGCTATATTTGGTAATTGTCTACGATGTTGCGAAGATGCAGACGATGGTTTCTGAACATGAGGAATGGTTTCTACAACATCATCTTCATCATCATCTATTTCTTCGATAGTAAGAGTTTGTTGTGGTGGCGTTGGCCCGGCACAAATAGCTCTTGCGCCGCCACCACGTCCTGTTGCACCATGAGCCTTTGTTACGAACTCCCGATCAAAATCTTCGGCTTCGTCTTCGTCCAAATTAATAAATTCTTGATGCTCTTCCAACTGACCTGAACGCAAATCTTGTTCCTTCTCTATAATATGAGCCCGATCACCAATATGATGGCCAATGGCCATTTTCTTTACACCATTTACCGAGTCCTGTACGGTGCGCCGTGTCTCACGTATGCCACCGGGTCCAGTTTTTGTGCTACTGGTGGCCTGGTATATTTGTGGCCGACCATCTGGACCAGAAGACATTGTGATGACGGAGCTGGAACAGAACGCAGCACCATTGTTGCCAATATCTAAGAAAACGCAATAGTATGAATTAAAAACAAATACATTAACGTTTGTCTTTTTTTACAAGGATCAAGTTTAGTTAATAGAATATTTGGAAAAGGAATTTGTTTTATTAACAAGAATGAAAATAAGTGATATTAATTGAATTCATTTCCTAATCTTTGCCTAACTTCGAACAAATTTATAAGCTTACCTGCGCTCAGTAAACGATTCATATTAGGCATGGCAGGAAAACCAAAGAGACCACCCATTGGATGGGGATTTTGACGTTCCATTAAAGCATTTTGTTGAAAACCGCCATCAAAATTTGTCAACATATTAAAGGGATCAGGCATCAACGAATTCATTAAACGATTCATCGAACGCATTTGCATATTCATAGCGTTCATGTGATTTCTGTAATTTGACGAATAAAATGGAATAAATTAAAAATCAAAATACGACTTAACTAACAAAAAATGTCTGTCTAACTTAATATTTTCGCCTAAAATAAACGACGGAAACAAAACAACTGAATTAGAGTTAGTTTTTGATTTGGGCTTCGTATTTGAAGCCGATTTCCTTTTCTTGCGTTTGCTGTTTACTGGCATTTTGATCGATCAAAAAAAATTTAATTTTTTATAAAAACAAGAAAGAAATATTTAATGATGACTTCTGAAAAACCAATTTTCAATGTTCATGAAGCGATACTAACATGACACTCATTAAAATTTTTCGAATTTTTCAAACAAGTGTATTTATTACCTTCATAATATATAAAAATAACACAAAATGTCAATTATTGATTTATTTTTCATGAGGGGTTAGTTGTTGGTCGATAGGCTTTACATAAAACAATGGCGACAGCGACTGCAACAACCACAGCAGCAGTAGTAGCATTATAGTAAGGGTTACATTCGGTTCTACATTGTCGCATTAAATCTCATCGGCCATTAAAACTGCCCCATATCAATTCCCACCATATGATATGACAACAGATTGATTTAAAATTACAGTTTTTGCACATCTTCCTAATTAAATTTTCACTATTTCCCTGTAATTAACAAGAGAATTTTCCACGCCCCAAATGCAATAATAAAAACAAAATACCGATCTATAATAACTATATTATACACATTTGCGTACAAAAACTTTTTCGCTTCAAACGCTTTTACAATCTTCTCTACCATTTTTTTTTTTAGTTTCTCATACTAAAAAGAAACAAAAAACTAAAAAACTTACCCAAATATGTCATCATCGAAATCACCCATTAGTGAACCAAAAAGCGACATTTTTATTTACTTCTATTTATTACTTTTCTAGTACACTTTGAGATGTCTTATAATAGCAATTCACTTGTAGATCAAAATAATTTGCACCACTTCTTGTAAATAATTTATAATTTAATCGTCGTATGTTACAGTTTTTTCCTACTTCTGGCTTTTCTGCGTTTGATTGAAGGAATGATGAAAATTCTACAAATTTCCTTTGTAGCTGAATAGTAGCATACAAAATGGCATACGCTAGAAAGAGCTAACAATAGATATGTACAAGTGTCATGAAAAATATAAGGGAGAAAGCGTGAGTAAGCTATACACATGGCTAACAACGACATTCGAGTATCGATAATACATTTTGATAAAAAATCAACAGGGTTGTATGCAAACAATGATGCCAAGTTTTCTTACAGTTAATGCGACTATAAAAACGTCTGATTAGGCAATTGGCAGTTTTAATTTAAAAAACTTAATTATGGTGCATTAGTATGTAAATGTTTTATTATGAAAATTACACAACTGAAAAAGTATACAGAGTATACTCTAGTCAACAGAAATAGCGAAAAAAAAAGAAATCAAAGGTAATTATAATTAATATATCCTAATGTGGAAATATATACCATATTTAATTTATAGAGACCAAGTGTTCTAGAGTAAATTTTAAACAAAAAGAAAAAATATTTCTATCAAATAGCATTCTACTTTAAAATATAGCCACACGCTCGAGTTCCATTTACAAATACCTGCATATATGTACATATATTTAAATAGCTAACGAAACAATTCAACATACTCTTAACAATGTAATAAATTATTTGTAATTTATAAACGGCTTATTCACTTCAAATTTTGCATACAAACAATATCTATAAATTTAAATTTAATAAATAAATTTTCCTTAAGTTTTATTGTCACGTCACACGACCAAATACATGACAATACTGCATATGTACACATTTGATCAAATTGCTTGCTATCTTCTTTATTTTCATTTATTATCTTTTACAACTCGAAAAAATTTATGATCCTTTTGGAGAATTGATATATTGTCAATATTATTCTGTTTGCTATATAATGATCGATTCTACTTGGTAAATACATAGACTTCGACGGGATTTCTTAAAGTCAAAATGTATCGTAGCGCTTTTGTTTTACTTGCTGTTGTGGTTACCTGCACTCAAGGTAGCGTTTTAATGCGCCGTATACCCGAATTGGATGGCCGCATTGTTGGTGGTGAGGATACAACAATTGAAAATTTCCCTTATCAAGTGTCTGTACGTCTCTTTGGTGCACACACATGTGGTGGTACCATCATCAACAGCCGTACCATTGTAACCGCAGCCCACTGTATTTACAATTTTTTGGGTGCAAGTTCCTATAGCGTACAATATGGTTCGACTGTTGTTGGTGGTAGCAATAATGTAATTCCTGCCATACGTGTTGTTAAGAACGAGAAATACGATTCTTCAGCGATTAACAACGATGTGGCTCTCATCTTTCTATCATCCGATATTCCACTTGGTGCTTCCGCAGAACCTATCCAATTAGCTTCTGTAGCTCCTGCTCCTGGTACCCCAGCCGTTGTGTCTGGTTGGGGCACTTTGCAAGAGGGCGGGGCTTCATCTTCTATCTTGCAAAAGGTCAATGTTAAAATTGTCAACAAAAACGTCTGCGAAGAACAGTACCGTGGTGTCAATAGTATTACCGATAAGATGTTGTGCGCTGGTACAGTCGGAGGCGGTAAAGATGCTTGTCAAGGTGATTCCGGTGGCCCATTGGTTGCCAATAATCAATTGGTCGGTATAGTATCTTGGGGTGTTGGATGTGCCCGTCCCGAATACTCTGGTGTCTACACTGATGTTGCTGCAGTAAAAGATTGGATTGATGCAAATTTGGCTTAATTCTTAACCGAATACTGTACGAGTATAATATAATAAATAAAATTGAGGAATCAATACGCGTCAAAAAAAAAAAAATAATAATAATAATGGAAGTGTTTTAAAATTCATTTCTCCTTATAATAAAATGAGTAATTAAATAAATTGTGTAATTTGATTTTGTAATGCATTTTATTATTTTATAAAATAGGTAATTAGTTAATAAGCTTAAAGTTATATTTGTTCTTTAAAAAAAAAAAAAAATTTGTTCGTTTGTTTAGGGTTACACAGTTGCTTGAGACGAGCTTACATAAAAGGCTTAGCATTGTCTATTATCCACTGGATATGATGAGGAACACTAGCATAGACAACGGGAAAACCATCACGAGCGCAGCCAAGTCCCCACGAAACTATACCTAGCAATTCACCATTGACTACTAAGGGACCACCTGAATCACCTTGACACGAATCCTTTGAATAGTCTTCTACTCCAACGCATAACATTTCATCGGTTATAATTAAACTTTTCATAGAGTATTGGCCATTACAATAGGCATGATCGACTACTTTTAACTCCACCACGTTTAAAGTGTTTTGTAAAACTGCTGCACTCTCATCATTTTTACCCCACCCAGTAACATATGTTACTGCACCAACTGAGGATCTCTGCCGGGCTAAAGGTATTGGCTGAACGCTGGCAGAGTATACATCATTTATGTGAGTCTTCTTATTGTAACCGTCATGGATTATTAATTTCGTTGATTTTATGGCTGGTTCTTGATCATCAATAGTAGATTTACCAGCCATTATCAATATGTGGGAAGAATAGCGACCCTTAATGCAATAAGCTGCTGTAATTACCACGCGCGGACTATAAAGTGAACCACCACAAATGTGCAACAATATGGAACTTTTCAAACGCACCGACACTTGATAAGGATATTTCTCAATGGAAGTCTCTAGGCCACCAATTATACGTCCTTTATTACCATCCAATGAAACCGGTACCGCAGCACCATATAAGTTTATAATAAAGCTAAACGCTATGTATAAGAATATAACGTAAGCGTAACACTTAGACATTTTGTACAGAATTAATGGCTAATCAATGAATAGGCACGCTATTTGTACCACCACCAGCGACGGTTATAAAATTACCTTAATTTTCACCTTTTTAGATTTTAAAACCTTAAATGGATAACATTCCGTTTAAATAAGAAACTAGTCATTATCAAATTCAAAGTCGAATAGACATAAATAAATTCTACGCAGTTTTCAAAGTCGTTTGCCAAACTAATTGCAAACGAAAAAAATAATAAGAATTTTAACTCGATAGAAAAATATATATACACTTTCCTTTGGAGATTGAAATCGCTTAAGAATATGAACTGACAACATAATTGATTTTACATCAACATAATCTTATAATAATCAAAATGGTTTTATATTTGAATATCATATAGTGTTTATTTGTAAAGGGACACCCTATCTACATACATATATGATATATCGCAATTGTTTAATAACATAATGAGTGTATATCCATTATAAACATTACGGTAGAATTTGTAATCTTAAAACAAAGACAAAAATATTTATAATGAATTTACTGTCACGATAAGAATTGATGTAAAACAACTCGTTTTTTTAATAATAAACACGAAAGAAGATTTTTATTTAAAATTGTTTTAAAAAATGAAACTGGGAGAGTTTAATCTAAATTAGTGATTTACTTCTGATTTGATAGACACGTTTTCTTCTTTAAGCACATGGTTTTGTTTGTTAACATTAATCATCCACTAAATTGTGTTGAACAAAGTTACATTTTGAAAAGTTTTACTTTGAGCGGCTGAGTTTTTGGTTCATAGTCCATTCTTACGAAACATGTAGTTATGACGACATATCTGGGGAACTATAAGTGATAAAGTTTTCAAACTATCCACATGCTTTTTTGTTGTCAAGCAGCACATAAAGAGTGGGCGTGGCGCCTTCCATAAAAAATTATATTTATTATCGTACATCTCAATAAATATATCAGCGGGAAACTTCAATGGCCGTCTTAGCATTGTCTTTATTAGGAAAAAAATTATTGTAATATACGTACATATACATATATAGACTCCTGAGCAACGCCGAACAGTTAAGCTAGTTGTATCATAAGAATAATAAAAATAAAATGTTCATTTTAATTTGTTTTCCATTGAATAAGCATATTCAAACATTTAAAGAGAACTCCCCCGATGACTCAATGAATTTCAAGCGAATGATTTACATAAATGTACTCATGATAAGACCATATCATTAGTTAATATAACAGTTGTTATTGATTTGTTGCGGCTAGACTCTTAATGGGTGATATAGTCAAAGATTATATTCCAGTTAAACATTTAGCTGAGATTTCGTCGAAAACAAAAACAAATAAACAAGCACTGTGCTACAGAAACAAAATTGCCACATACATACATCTAAAAATTTCTAAAACGAATACAGGTTACCTGATAAAAAGACCAATAATTACTTAATGTATAATCAATGAAATACGAAATCAGTTTGATAGTTCTGTGACTTTTTGTTGTTTTTAGCGCAGTAATTTTTAATACAACACTGCTCCGGTTAACTGTTTTACTAGACAACTAACGGATATTAGGTGGAATTAAAGTGAATTTCACGTAACCAAGGAAAGAATAAATAAATATTATGAAGACTTTGTCTCTATGTTAGCTTCGATGGCTAAAAATTGCTTACATACTTCCACCGTGGTCGTTCCATGAAAAAGTAGAGCTGCATAACTATCGATAGTCGGCCCACCCGATAGTTTGCAAAAAAACTATCGATACTATCGGATTCTTTTAAGTGCTACTAGTGGCAACAATATTAGAATTTAAGTGAAAGGGAAAGAATAATTAAATTTTATCTATTGAAGATTTTTAAAGGATGATTAATCCTTATATATAGCGAAAATTGCTTAGACCATGAAGTGCTCCAAAACTCAAGTAATTAATAATATTCAGTGAAAGAAAACTGTAGAGACTATGGGAAGAAAGCGTAGAACAACTGTCAACTTTTAATTCGTACTTCAAAGATTTACCTCTTCAAGTCATCAAAAAACCTCAAAAATGAACTCATTATTGTTCTCCTGTTTCAAGTCGCACAATAAGAAAAGACTTATGGAAGCTAGACTTATGGTAAGAGTGTTCGAAATGTATCATTTCTCAGCAAACGGAAGCAGCACCTAAACCGTAATAGTTACAACAACATATTTGATCAAATAGTTCCCGGAATAACCCCCGTGTGGCAGCCCCATCGTTCCGATTGGAGTTTTTTTTTTCTTTTTTTGTTAAGTTGGTATATCTGTTGTTGATATTACCGTTAAATCTTATCGTTATAGCTTGATATTTGCGAAAGCTACGTAGCCAAGAGCACATCTACAATCTTAGAAATGGATTTAGATTTGCAACGACGAACTTGTAGTAAATTTTGCGTAAAAAAACTGACTGAATGAAGCGCGAAAGTTGGAAATGTTGGAAAAGTGTTTCGGCAACGATTCTCTAAAGAAAATGATCGTTTGTCAGTGGCACGAGTGGTTCAAAAGTGGTTGAGAGTCAATCGAAATTGATGAACGCAGTTTTCGACATCGAAAACCGACGAAAACATTGATAAAGTGAAAGAAATGTTGGTCAATAACCCCAAATTAACAATCAGATTGATAGCAAAAACCTGAACACTGCTTATGGATCCGTCCAGGACATTTTGGTTAATCATTTGGGTTTCCGTCATGTAGGAGCAAAGTTGGTGCCAAAAGACCTCAATTTCATGCAAAAAAGATATCGTGTTAAGGTCGCAAAAGACATGATTTGCGAGCCTGAATCCGATCCCACATTCATCAAAAGGATCAATACTGCAGACTGGGTTTATGAGTTCGACACGCCATCCAGACATCAGGCAAGTGAATGGTGTTCACCACATGAGCCGGTTTTCATGAATTACAACGATGTAGTGCATCATGAATTTTTCCCAGAATGCAAAACAGTAAACAAAGAGTATTATTTGGGCGTTATGAAACGTTTGCGTGGGTTTAGTACCATTATACCGCACCGTCGTACTGCCATCATTATTCGAAATCTTTTGAAGAAATATGCAAGAAATACCATCCCACAGCCACCGAATTCGCCTGATTTGGCTTCCAAAACCATTATGGGGAACGTAATTGTAAAAAATCGCCAACACACATAGAGATAGATGTACTCTTGGCTACGTAGCTATGACGCTAAGATTTAGCGGAAATATCAAGAACAGATGTACCAATTTAACAAAAAAAAAAAACTCAAATCGAAACGATGGGACCGCAACACGGTCTCAGACGGCTAACAACCTACGTCGAAGATATTTTTGCAAATGTAACTTTAACTACATTTAGTGGCCTCCGTATTTACTCTTAGAATTTGACGATAGTATCGATAATGAGAAAAAACTATCGATAGTCAGCCAAAAACAAAACTATAGTACTATCGATTGTTTAGCGGCTTACGCTACAGTGTAACTACTATAAAGCAGTATTAGCCAATTATCAGGCTCAATCCGAACAAGTTATTACGCCTTTATGTTATTGTAGACGAAACATGGGTACAAAGAACATTCAAAAAAGGACGCTTCTTTGGGTAATGTACAAACTAATTCATAGATAGTAGCAGTTATTTTTAATACACGCGGTTATATTCACATCTATTACTTTTTAAACGATTATTGGTGAATATTATTCAGATCTTATGAACAAGTATTATACTGATTTTCAGCAAAAACAGACTTGTCCAGATAACGAACTTATTCAGTTGTTCCATCAAGACATTTTTAATTTAACTTACTTTTTGTAAGCAGGAACGAGCACATATTTCGAGTGTCGAAAGAAGCATTCAAGTGCCTCGGCTTTTTAAGACGATGTAAGAATTACTTTACTCCATCTGATCTCCTTAATATTTGCAAGACCTATATCCCACGCAACTCTCATGTATGGGCCGGTGCTTCAAAGTCTATTTTGGAGCTTCTCGACCGCGTACAGAAGAGGACGATGATGCTCATCAATGACGGTAGGGTAGCCAACTCTATCGATTCATTGGAGCACCGTCGCAAAGTGGCGTGTGTTTCATTGTTCTATCGGTACTATAACGGAATTTGTTCCGACGAAATTAAGGAATTAATTCCCAAAAATCATATATTTTTACGTAGTACTCGTATTTCTCGTAGAGCGCATCCCTTTGTAGTTGATTGTCCAGTAAATCGCACTACGCATTATAGGGAGAATTCGTTTTTTGGTCGCACTGTTCGGTTGTGGAATAATCTTCCAGCGAAAGTTTTTCCTGCCACTTACGACATGAGTAAATTTTAATCTAACGTCCATAAACACTACTCCCTCTGTCCTCTGCACTGCATGAGTAGAGGCCATCCCCTGGGTGCTGGTCTTATATATATATATATATATATATATATATATATATATATATATATATATATATATATATATATATATATTAGCAACTGACCGTTGTCCCATTTTATAAAACTTTGTAATTTTTCGAGTTGAATCGCCATTTTTGCCTTTTCTAGAACTACGTTTTTTAAATCAATAGATAATGACTTCATTTAACTTTTTATTTCTGTTTTTCACCTTAGTAAGCACACAATCTTTAAGTTTTTCGTACCTTCCTTCACCTATAAGCTAACAACTTAGCTTAATATTACCCAATTTTAGGCACGTCAGCAGCATTGAAAAGAAGATAAACAGGCTATTCGAATGATATATCTTTCATTTAAGTAGCTTTGAGGAATATGTGTGTATTTAATTTTTCATTAATTTTTTTTATTAATTTTTCATGTTTAGAACTGTTTTTACAAACTATTTTGTTTGTTTAGTTCTGAATAAAATTGGACTTAGGTTTTCAAAATCGGTTGAAAATTGACGGAGTTATTAAGCTTTTTAGTAAAGTAACTCATGGAAAAATGTTTAACATGCTTCTCTAAGTGTAGAGAAGTACGAAAAACTGGTTTTTACCCTTAACTCAGATTTGTGTTTTACCCAAAAGTGCGTTACAAAAAAGTTGTATCGGAGAAGTCAGAAGTACTTGTCTATTGAAATAAAACGGCTCATGTGGCGGTGGTATAAAAATATATTTTGGATTATTAAAGTTAATAATAATGAAAAAAAAATTAAAAACAATAATTATTTTTATTCAGCTTTCTTTGATTTGCATATGTTTAAGTACATATGTATTTAATTTATTTTTTATATAATAAATATTAGTAGCAGAAATAGTGTCATCAATCCATTTTTGTAATTCCTTTACATAAGTATAAACACTAGGATAACCTGGTCTTGCACATCCGCGACCCCATGAAACTAAGCCAACCAATTGATTATCTACGACCAAAGGACCACCGGTATCACCTTGACAAGCATCTTTTCCACCACTCTTCAAGTAACCAGCACAAATCATGCGTCCAGTAATTTCGCCAGCACCATAGGCTTTTAAGCAATCAGCAGTGCTAACAATTGGTACTTGAACCTCTTCAAGGTTAGTAGAGGAAGGACCATATTCTTCACGATAACCCCAACCAGCAACTGTAGCTAGTCTACCATCTGCGGGACGTACCTCTTTAATGGAAACAGGTTTGACTTTCAAGTGTTGGAAATCAAAAACATCATTAATAATGATAATGCCTATATCATAATCCACTGTCCACGATGAGTAGCTGGGATGTGAGACCCATTTTAGAGCAGGATAAGGTAGACCGTCTACACCAGCACGTGAATTGGCACCGGCTACCACAATCACCTTTTCATGTTCTTTTATATCCACAACACACTGAGCACAGGTAATAACAACACGTTCGCTATATATGGCACCGGCACACTTGTGTATATATGGATCATCTGCCTGAGACCTATAACGTATTGACGTCAAATAAGAATATTTATGTATGTCAGTTTCACGTCCACCAATAATACGAGCTTCAGGAGCAGCTGAAACACCAGCCAGTAGTGTTAACACAATAAAAATTGCAAGAATGTTCAACATAATGCACTCTTCCTGATTTGCGTTTTACCACTAAAAGTAGCATTAAATTATTAATCTAACAAGTAGAATATAAATGTTTTTGGCTTCAGTTCTTAATTGACCAGCAATAAACAATTAATCATTATCGTTTCGATAACCGAAATTTTATTTCAGGTAACGGATTGATTGTATCGACTGATACAATACAATGCAAAAAGCGATATAATAATTCGCATAATCTCCGCAAACTCTGATTGGATTATAAAGATTATTTGATAAGTACTAAGTATGTATGTATACATATTACTGTCATAATGTGGTGGTATAGGTTATTAGAATGATCGCCGCAATTCAATTGTTGAGTAAAAACTCAATTACGGTAAGTAGTTTGTGATATGAGGGGAAAACAATAGAAGCTTAATTGGTCTACACATTCAGAGCACCTAAAAGTATGATTTTTATTGAGAATTAAAATTTAAATTACAAAAGCAGCTGTATAAAGTTAACAGGGTTGTACATGACTAAAAACTATGCAAAATTGTTTATTATTTATTCCTTAATTAAATGATCGATATATAAAATACTCATGAGCTATTTTTTTATTTCAAATATATATATACTTCAACATATCGAACCATTTACGCAAAATTATCGTATGTTACAAAAACCAGGAGATCTTTATATTTATACATCCTTTTTTTCCTTGGCTGGTAACATCAACACCTAATTTTAAATTTTATATCTTTCAAAAATTTGCGAATATGAATTTTATGTTTTACTACTTATGTGCTGAGTTTGTGACTTTGGAATACTTTTGCATTAAAAAACCATTTTCGTGTAAAATGTAACACAGGTTCCGGGAAATTCAATTAATTTAATCTCCCGCATTTCCGGGATTCTTATGTGGAAATCCGGGAATTATTTTGTATAAAATACAAGTTCTGAGCTGAAAATATTTACAAATGCAAAATATTTTGTGTAATAATACCGCGTAAAGATGAAGCAAATTTAAGAAATGTGGTCACCACAATTACATACTATATAAATATATACATTAGGGCGGGTCGATTTGTAGGGACGCCTAAAAATCGCCCAAATGACAAGGAAAATCGTATTCTATGGATAAAAATGAGAAACTTTGCCCAAGGAACCATACCCTCAAAGTGAATCAGAGAGCCGTGCGAAATTTAACAGTCTTGATAGCAAAAAACAATAATTTTTTAGTTTCTCTTCTATTATTAAGTTGTAATAAAAAAAATTAACTCCAAAACAAAACAAACCTAGTCAATTCGATGATTGTTTCATGTAAAGTACCAAACTAGTGCCTCCACTCACGGAGGTTCTAGGGGATGTGCCATTGTTGGGTCGACCCTCCAAACTTAGTGGGGGTCGGTCATACATTTAGACTCTATTGGGGCACTTTAAATGGGTCAAAGTGAGATTTTTCAAAATTTAACCTTTGGGGCAAAATAAGGAACATCGGAATTCATTTTAGAAGTATGGTTTCTTGAGCAAAGTTTCTTCTTTTGATTTTCTTTGTCACATGGGCGATTTCTAAATCGACCCGCCCTAACATACATGTCGCACACTAAATCATGAAGAGTGACAACTCAAAATTTATCAAAATCGCTTTTTTCATGTTGTTGTTGCAGTTTTTTTCTATTTAAATCATGCCATACATTTCACAGTAATAAATACTTTATATAAAAAACACTGTTGCAGTTAATTTTTCAGATTCTTTGGAAGATGATAACAATTTTGATAACATATTTGAGAGGGAATAGCAATAGATAATAATGCCAAAGAAGTTTTAAAATGTCACACGGAAAATTGTAAAACTTTTTAAAACAAGACCAACGAAAAATGCAATGCTACAAAAATATGTACAGTGGGGATCAAAACCAAGTGGATGTTTTGAAGTTGAACGGAAAAGTCTCTATAAAAATTTAAATACTCATTCAAATAAAACAAAATTGCACACATTTATTCATTGTTAAGTCCTTTCAAACAAAGATTAACAGAAAGTATGATATTTCAATACTGGAATGAGAGAAAGCCAGTCATATAAAAGAATCCGCATCCACTTAGTTTTGCATTTTTCACTTAAATAGAGATGAACTTATATTATTAACACTTTTCCTAGGCCTCCTTATTTTATGTGACGTATTTAAAGAATTTAGACATACTCTCTACAATATTACCCAAAAACGTAATAGAAATCTCGTCTCATTCGTATTATATTTTTTACCATAGCTCCTCGAAGCCAAATTATATTTTTCCAGACGTTTTTTTACTACTATTCAAAAATTGGAATTTATGGTGACCACTAATTTACCTAAAATTTTTGTTGCAACAGCTGTCTGGCTTGGATCATGATCTCACTGAAAGACGTCTTATATTTTCTTTAAATATTGTATATATAATATATATAAAGTAAAGCCAATCTTATGGCGAAGTTTAGTTTGAAGTTCAATATTTACTCAAATATATCTTAAATAAAAGTTTCAATAGACTTATTAAATTATCGAAAGCACCTCACTTAGTAAATTTTGTTGGCGAAAACATCATATGTGCCAAAAAACCTGAATATTTCTGAATAAACCACCTTTTCCATAAAAAAATAAGTATTCAGTTTATTTCAACATATCGTTTATTGTATCACATTTAAAATTTGGTATTGATTCTATTAACCAAAGCAAAGAAATTTAAAAAAACGCTCTTTATAACATATTAATTTTTTAATTTTAAATATTTTTTACTAAATTTCTTAACTTTGAATTTTCAATTAAATCGAATGTGATCTAATTAATTTATTGGCCAAAAACTATTATTTATTTGACCGTTTATATCACTCGACCGATAACACTTGCGCCGTGCTAACATGAAGTGCTTAATTTTTTTATATCATCCACATTTTGCTGAAATAATTAAGTCTTGCCGCTTATAAATACACCTTAAAAACCAACAGCATAGGCTGTAATCACACGATAACAATTTTTAGTCGCACTTTGCTGGAATAATTAAGTCTTGCCGATTATAAATACACCTTAAAGACCAACATTATAGACTGTAATCACACGAGAACAATTTTTAGTCGCACAATTTTTGTTCTTCTCAAAACACACCGGATGAATATCACTTTGGCAATTTGGAAATGTATACGTATACACAGCTTAGTATGTATTAGAGTTTTTGAATTCATTGGGTGTTTGGCTTTTTAAGTGCACACAATTAAACGAATAATTTAAAAAAAACGCAAATATGGCGGAAATCAATAATGAAACATTGGCAATTATTTTATGCGGAATTTCAAGTGCCTGCAATGTGGAAGCTGCAGCACTATTGCTAGCGGAAGAGTCAGGAAGCAGACCAAGATCTTGTTGGGTTAATTCATGGCAGGAATTTCGTGATTCTGGTGGTAACATCCTGTTTCTCCTCAAGGAATACAATTTGTATGACGATGCAAAGGCGTATACTTCGTTCATACGCATTTACCAAGAATGTTTTTAAAAAATATTGAACGGTCTAATACATCTATGAGAAAATGTATTCCCGTTGAGGGGAAATTGGCTGCAACCTTAGGATTCTTAATTACAGGGTAAACAGGAAGTTTCAGATAATAACAAATTATCTGTATCCCTCTTCTTGTTTGTTCATATTGCCTGTTTCAAATGCAACCAATAACTATATGAACTCTGTTGAAAAAAGCTGCCAACCAAGATTTTTAAAAATGTGTATGTTTAGTTTTATGCTGGTAATGCGGGGTTGTAGCTGGTTGAAAATTTACGCCGCCAAAAAACCATTCTCTTCATTTTTCTTGCCTATAAATTAACATTTAATGCAGCACAATTGTTCTCGTGTGATTACACCCATAGACAACAAGAATAATTTTCTTCTAACACCGCGAAAGAAGTACGGTGGAAAAAATACATGCTTGTTTTCAATGAACTAAACAGATAAAAACATGAAATCACGATACAGACAGCGCAATCTGCATGAATGCAATCTCAAAATATCAAAATATTTTAATGTTGATGAAATCTCGAATGCAATCCGAAATGAGATCATAAACACGAATGCATACGATGAAATTTGCAAAGAAATTTGACAGATGGCGTAAATGGATTTCATTGTGTGTACCCGCTATTAGAGATCAAAAGTCTATACCAAGTAACACAAATATTACCCGATGATTGTATAAAATTAAAGGGATAAATATATACATATATACATACATATATGTAATGTACAGGTCTTAAGAAGATATTCATACACATGTAGAGATTTTAAAGTTTAAATCAACAATCGATTACTAATAAAAACCTATTAGATGTCCACACTTTTCGCTGGAAGTCATATTAATAGCATGTTTACAAAAGCTTACTATAGAGTGTTTTTATTATTGTTTTGAAAAAAAAAAAAAAAAACAAAACAAAAGAATAAGAAATAAAAAGATAATAAATGTTTTCATTAATTTTATTAAACCATAGGTAAAATAACAGCAAATCCATACTGTCATTAGTATAACATTTTTCCTGAGAACCTTCAGAGCTATCGCGTAACGCTTTACTTTGATTTGAAATAATTGAAAAAATAGAAATGATTAAAATTCTTAAAATATTTTTTCTTATTATCACCTTTATAATAATCTTTGTGCCTTTTAGTCAGTCACTTGAAACCCGTATTATAGGTGGTGAAACTACGGAAATCAATCAAACGCCGTATCTTGTATCTATACGTTATAAGAAATACAATAACACCGCATTTGAACACCGATGTTCGGGAACAATTTACTCTGCAAAAGTCATTTTGACTACAGCTACATGTCTGATTGGCTTGGAAATCAATCGTATACATATTAAAGCCGGTTCCAGCTATCGCTCACAAAATGATGGTCTTTTATATCTGGCAAAAAAATATGTCTTGCATCCAGATTATAATATTTGGTTCACTGATAATGATTTAGCTTTAGTGATATTGGCTTTCGATTTACCAACAAACTTTCCCAAGCAAATTGCTCCCATAACGTTGGCTTCCGAAGTTCCAGCTGAGGGAAGTTTAGCTACTATTGCTGGTTGGGGCCTTACCGATTCCAGTTCCAACAATAATTTTTCGGAAATTTTGCAAATCGCTAATGTTCATCTGGTAAATGATACAGTGTGCAAGCGTTCTTATGGTGAAAATCGTATATCTCGTGCCATGTTGTGCGCAGTTGGTACCCATACAGATGCCTGTCTCGGTGATGCAGGTGGTGCTATAGTTTATAAGGGCACTGCGTTGGGCTTAATATCATGGGGCAATGGTTGCGCCAATACAGATTTTCCCGGTGTCTACACGAATTTGGTCCATTTTAGGGAATGGATCCAAAATGAAGTTGGAAAAATATAATTTTATGATTTTTACATACATATGTACATACAGTGGCTTAATTTAATAAGCGAACATCTAAATTATATGCATTTCTTACCACAATAAACAAAATCTATCATCAAACTAAAAACAAAATAAGTATTTTATTTATTTACATACAAACACACATATCGTCATATGAAATCCAAAAGGCCCTATGTTACATTTCAAAAATATTACAGGAGAAGCAAAAAACATTTTAAAATGTGAAATAAACTATTTAGATTAAGTTGAGAATATTGCTGATATAACGTTTATATCAGCAATTCAATTGTAAAAGTATACAAATTTGTGGGAATATGTATTTCGAAGGAATGCATCATAATCAATCAAAAAGTCGTTTTTAATTTTTTTTGTAACTTCGGGCTTTTTGGATTTCTTATGACGATATGTATATGGAATTGTTTTGTAATCGATGTATATACATGATGTATAAGAATCTTTATACAAAAAGTAACAACAACAAATCCATAATTTAAGAAAAAAGGTAAAGTTATTAATCGGACACTTCAAAATTTTTAAGGTTTTTTCTCTTTGAGTAGCCCTTTAATACTACTTTACTTGCGAACAGTCCGACTGCATTCAAAACATTAAATTGACTTTCACAATAAAAATACGGTGCTTTCAATGACCTCTTGCCTATTGTATATCCGATTAACATTATGTATTCACAACCAGTGACCTCTATTATTAACAGCACCAATATGACACACAGACAGACGATTTGATAATATTTGATAATCAATACTATAAAATTTTAATATTTTTCTAAAAATAATTTGTATTTTAAAAAGAATAATGTAAAAATGCATAGCTGTCCGTTTATTACCTGAGCCACTGTATGTGTTGAAAAAGTTTTGTAAACAATTAAAACAAAAATAAAATATCAATTTTATTATAAGACTTTATTTAGTTTATTCATTAATAGTAGATTTAATCCATTGCAATACCGATGTAACACGAGCGTATACACCAGGATATTTAGGTCTAGCACAGCCATAACCCCATGATACCACACCCCATATAATATTATCCTTAAATAGTGGCCCACCGGAATCGCCCTGGCAAGCATCTTTACCGCCTTCTTGTTGACCAGCACATAGCATTTGATCGGTTATAACACCGAAATCTTTATAAGCTATGGCACAATCACTGTTATTTACTTTGGGGACCTTTACTGCCCTTATAACATCACGAGATTCTGCTGAGTTTTGAGTGCTACCCCAACCAGAAACGGTTAAAACAGTGCCATCCTTCAGAGAATCTTTTCTGGGCAATTTTGCATATTTAATCTTGAATGGCAACGCTGTATCATCATAGTCCTCTAATTTAATTACAGAAAAGTCATAATCTATAGTAAGGGGATTGTACTTTTCGTGTTGGTAGATTTTAAGGGGCTTTACGATTATGCCCGCCTTGTTGGAATATTTTGATCCTAAACGAACATTGAAGTTTGGATTAGTACTAGACTTGCCATCGGTACAGTGGGCTGCTGTTAACACATAACTTTTAGCTATTAAAGATCCACCACAAAAATGATTTGGTCCTTGAAGTGATACTTGAAATGTTATATCTTTGATATCAGCTTCATAACCGCCAACTATACGTCCACCCAGACGAGGTGGTATTGCTACTACCAATGATGATGCCAAGGCATAACCAAACACCAACCAAATTATAACTCTTCCCATTATTCCAAATGCAAACTGTAACTACAGAGTAATACACTTCAGTCAATGGTTTATATACTACATACATATGTACATACGTATGTAAATATGTACGTGCATAGTATGCCGTAAAGCTTTATTTCTAAAGTATCAATTTTATACACTATTATAAGTATATTTCGAGGACTTGTAATATCTCTTGTTGGACGGAAGGTTAATAGTTTTAATTTAAGAGAGTAGGCCATACCAATATTTGTTGTTATAATTAAATAATTAAATACCAAAGATAATAGAATACAATTTATAATCTCTTTAGAAATTGTTTACGTTGAACTCAAAAAAGCGCACTAAAAATTGATGGCATTTAAAATATGTACATATGTATGTTTTCACTAATAACATGTACAATACTTTAAAATTATTTATAGAAAACCAATAAGTAGAACTTACAAAAATTTTGAATAATTTTCAATTTTCAGTCTGTATTGTATTGTATTGTATTATCATACAACTAAAATAAACGATAATACGATAAATAACTGATTATTTGAAACCGTAGAAAAAATTTTAAAACAGTTAATAGTCATACTTTTATTTATTTATTATTATATTCCATAATTAGTTATTTATCGACATTTTTGCAATTTTTTCCAATATCCAGGGCCGCAAAGTCCAAATATTAGCATATACACCAGGAAAATTAGGCCTAGCGCAGCCGTTACCCCAGGATACTATACCAGCCAATTTATTGCGTATTGTTAATGGACCACCGGAATCTCCCTGGCAAGTATCCTTACCACTCTGATGCCTTAGGCCAGCACATAACATATATTCTGTTATAAAACCTTCATAATCTTCATTGCAGTCATCATGGTCAACAACGGGTACTTGAACTTCTTGCAAACGAGCAGGCGAAGGACCACCCTCTGACAAAGCTCCCCAACCTATAACGGTGGTCGGAGCACCAGCAAGAGGCGCAGAATTAATTAACTCTATTGGACGTATAGTAAACTTGTTTAAAGGCAACGGTATAGCCAAAACTAAAATAGCCACATCGTTATTATAAGTATCAGGATTGTAGTTTTCATGCATAATAATTTCCTTCACTGGTACTATAACACCGTCACTGCCAGTTTTAAAATTGCTGCCAGCTACTACCTTCAGCTGACTTGGCACTGTAGCTATAATGCAGTGCGCTGCTGTTAAAACAATATTATCTGAGTAAAGACTTCCACCACATATATGAGTATATGCATTTTGGGGGCTGAAAATACTCTTTTTACGTAGACTTATTTGATAGCCATGTTTTCCTATATGCACCTCATTACCGCCAACAATACGCTTTTCCGGCTCCTTCAAGTGCTTTAATAGAAAACCTTGACTCAAGGATATTAAAGCAGCAAGTACAAGAAGTTTCATTATCCACAATTTTAGCGCAAAACATTGAAGCGCTCAAATTAAAATTTAAACTGAATCAATTATTTTTAAAATGCTGGTCATTTTGTCAAACTCTTTAGTGAAAACTTGATAAAAAAAAAAAAAAATGTATATTAAATCATAAATCCCCATTTGTTTTCTAAATTTCATTTGTCTTTATTGGAGTGGACTATAAATAAATTTTATCTTTATAACTTAATATATCTTCAAACGTATGAAATTAATTATTACCGATTGTTTTAGCCTTCTTAATAAAATTTTGAATGTTTTTTATAACAGCTCTTAAATATGCAATAAGTTTATATAGCTCTAGGTTTCAAATATCTTCAGTCAATATAACAACCATAGTGTATTGCTACAAAAATAATGCTTCCACAACAACCATATTGCTACGGAAATAAATTGTAATGTGAAAGTATAGCGATCTGTTATATAAATACTATCAAGTTGGCATAACATGGCCTATAAAAGAAAGGGTTGTGGGATATATGTACATCCACAGCTGTATTGCACATTTCCATTGCACAACGATATCTATAAATCAGTATGCTACCAAAAGCTGTAGCCGTTAAATTTGAATAACAGTCCAGACAATAGTATAGATAAATGGAAATAAGAAATTTGTTTCCTTCTTTCATCTGCAATAATCGAACTCAAGAAACGTTCTAAAAAGTAAAACGATTAAGTATTTTTAAAATGTTACTAAAGTACAGTATTTTTTTTCATTTTTATCTACTACTCAATAAAAAATTTTTCATTTTATGGTATAAATTTCAAATTCGAATAGTTTTTTAATTCATTTTACTCTTAAAACAATGAAAATTTTGAAAAATCTTCTCAAATGTTAAAATGAAAGAAAATAACGTCCGCATTTTCACTTTAATTATTTGATTTTACATTTTACGAACTTTATACAAACGTTATACCATTATAGTCTATTTTTTATTTTTGCGCAACACTATCTATCCAATTCTCAAAATAAGCAACATTTGCATAAACACCCGGATGTTCGGAAACTATACCAACTAATTTGTTGTAAGATACCAAAGGGCCATCAGAATCAAATTGACATGCATCCTTACCGCCTGAATCTTTTCCAACACATAACATACCATCATTAATACGCTCAAAGCCATAGATTGCATCACTCTTTTTGCGATCAATTATACGTCACAATTCACATATTTTACGTCGCAAGGATTCCTGATACGAAGTTTAGTAATGCTGACCTCACAACCACCAACTATTCGACCCTGTGATACACTTTCAACTGTGACTATAATCAAAGTTAAAGCGAACATAATTCTGAACATTATTAACAAAGTTTGACAACTAATTGCAAAAATAGCATTTTAAAACACTGTTACTACAACGTGACTAAAATCCATTATCGTTATGTTCCATGTCTTTTATTGTACAATACGTATCGATAAAGGTTAACAAAATTTATATTTTTCTTAAAGAAATAAAACACTGTTTTGAATATCATGAAATACGTTTATTTTTTATAGCAAGTTTTCAATTATTAAATGCTTGATATGTAATGCTACAACCTATCTTGGTAGCTTATCTAAAACTATTTATTGCTTATATATTATGATCATATACCATACATACATATATATGTATAAAGGCAATAACACTTATTTATAGATATTCTATATTTAATAAATTTTAACATTTTAGGCATATTTTTGAGCATTAGTTTCGATCCACTCCTTAAGGTAGGCTACATTTGCATAGACTACAGGATAATTAAGTAAAACACAACCAAGTCCCCAGGAAACTACGCCAGCCAACTTGTCTTTTACCAAGAGTGGACCACACGCCCGACGAGTGCTTGTTCCGGCAACGGTTATAAAATTTTCAGCTTTACGATTATAAATGCAATGAGCTGCTGTTACTATGACATTTGCCGTATAAATGGTTGTCAATATAATAAAGCTAGAGATGGATAATTGCATCCTATCCAGAAAGCTTCCGATTAAATCAAGAAAAAAATCTTGGTTTAATCAATCGTGCAAGCTTGCAGTCAGATCCAGAGAGGAAGCATTCAGAAATTGGCGTAATAACAAACGCGATCATACTGATTCACTATGTAAACAGGCGAAATCTTCTTGTGCCGCAGTACTTAAGCGCGAAAAGACTCTATACTAACAGCGCCTACGTGAAAAAGTTCTTACTTTTCCGCGGGGAAGTAAGAGCTTTTGGTCATTCATTAAAAGCCTTAAGAACAGGGCTAGTTCGGTTCCAGTCCTTATAAAGGATGACCAAACATTCACTAACCCTGTTGATAAGGCAAATCTTCTGGCTGAAATGTTTGCAGGTAATTCGAACTTGCCGGAGAGCGTTCAACCACTGCCTGAAATTGAAAGATTATCAGAGACTATGCCTAGTATATTCTTTCGAGCCCGTGCAGAAAAAAGGTTCTTGCAAATCTCGACGTTAATAAGTCTTAATAAGCTTTCCAGGGCTGGTCCTGAAGCAGTGCTCTTCGACGCTTGCGCGTCCATTGGCACTTTCCAAAGTTATGGAGAGCATGATTAATCATCACCTTATGAAGTATTTAGAGTCCAACTATTTGCTGAGCGATCGTCAATACAGTTTCCGTAAGGGTCGCTCTACTGATTATCTACTGGCGCTACTCTCTGAAAGGTGGAATAGGTGCACTCATGGATTTGGTGAGAGTAAAGTTGTGGTTCTGGATATTTCCAGAAATCACACTATAAGAGTGGTTATAGATTGGGGCAAAAAGGCAGAATATGAACGACACGCTTACAAGCGACCTGGCGAAAATCTCTGAGTGGGGTCGCGCAAACAGGGTCGACTTTAACGTGCACAAGACCCAATGTTGTTTTCTGACACACAAACGTGGTGGTGTGTTGTCATCCGTACTTCACTCCATCTGATCTCCTTAATATTTA
Organism: Wohlfahrtia magnifica; assembly: GCA_023159175.1. Taxonomy (NCBI): domain Eukaryota; kingdom Metazoa; phylum Arthropoda; class Insecta; order Diptera; family Sarcophagidae; genus Wohlfahrtia; species Wohlfahrtia magnifica. The sequence goes on along the minus strand of JAKWBJ010000040.1, from coordinate 1,303,545 downwards.
CAATACCTATATCCGGCCCAAATTGGAATACAACTCTCATGTATGGACCGGTGTTTCAAAGTCTATTTTGGAGCTTCTCGACCGCGTACAGGAGAGGGCGAGCATTCTTATTAATGACGGTAGGTAGCCAACTCTATCGATTCATTAGAGCATCGTCGCAATGTGGAGTGTGTTTCATTGTTCTATCGTACTATAACGAAATGTGTTCTGGCGAAATTAAGGAACTAATTCCTAGTAATCATATATTAATACTTAGTACTCGTATTTCTCGTAGAGCGCATCCCTCTGTAGTTGATTGTCCAGTGAATCGCACAATGCATTATAGAGAGAATTCGTTCTTTGGTCGCACTGTTCGTTTGTGAAACAATCTTCTGCGAATGTCTTCCCTATCACTTACGACTTGAGCAAATTCAAATCGAACGTCCATAAACACTACTCACTCTATCCTCCTTCCCACAACCTATTATCCTAGTACCTGCACAATGTACAATGCACAGCATGAGTAGAGGTTAATCCCTGAGTGCTGGTCTCAGACGAAAAAAAAATAAATAGAAATAAAAAAAATAATACCACCACTCACTTTTTCAATGAATCTGAAAGTTCAGTACATGCGATATAATATTTTTAATCAGTTAAAGATTTATGGTTCTTAGGCAATCAGTTTTTAAATCAATTTCGTCTTCTTAGGTTTCTGTTGAGTATTTTACAAAAAAAAAAAAAAAAAAAAAAAAAGAATAACTGCTTTAAATAACAAAGTCATTTATTTGAGTTTCTATTTTTGCAAATGCATATGTTTTCATTTGTAATAATTTCGTATTAGAAAAAATAATAAGTATATTTGTCAATAATTCTGAAAATATAATTTTTTGTTTTATTTTAGTCAGGAAATCATGGTATGCTTTAAACAAAAACAACCATAAACAGACATAATATAAAGTATCAACGTACATTTTGCCATTTTATGTACATATGTATTTTTTGTATTCATGTATAAAAAAGGAATCACAAATCATTTCATTTCGTTTTTAAGCCCGAAACGTCGTAAAGTCGCCATAATATTATCCATTCAAACAGAAAGCATTACGAGTACTTATATCAAATGGATCGGTTTTCATTTTTAACTGATTATCTTCCACACAACGGCCTACAGGATCAACGAAATGAGTTTTTTCTCCATCTCCCATAGGACACCATATTTTAATGTCATGATCAATGCCCGAAGTTGCCATTAAGCATATTTCCGGGTGAGGTAAAACACAATTGACTATGGCACTATCTGCCTTATAGATACTATGTATGTTACCTGATTTACGTTCCCATATAAAGAAGTTACCATCGTCCGAACCGGCCACAATATATTGACCATCGTAGCCAAAGTAATTGGCTTCCTTAATGTCTGTTGTCGTATTGCAATGCCCCACAAAACGTTGCAAATAATCTTTGGCTTTACAACGCCAATAGAATTCGTCATTAGTCATTTCTCCTCTGTCTAAAATATCAGCCCCGGAAAAATTTTGCTGTTGCTGCTGTTGTTGTGGTGTAGTTTGTCGATTTTCTTTTATGTCTTTGTTTAACATGAGCACACCGTGATTATTTGCATAATTTGGAAAACGACGTATCAATTCCCTTAAACATTCATCTGCTTCCTGAGGTCTGCCCAATTCCAGCAAGGATCTTGCCAAACGAAAGTGAGCCTTGACATACGTCGGATCAAGTTTCAACGCTGTATGACAATCTTTTAATGCTGCATAAACATCGCCGAACCAAAGTCGTCTCATGTAAGCAGTAGCTCGATTAAGGTACAATACAGGCCATTGCGGAGCTTGACTTATAGCATCGGAGTAGGTACGTATGGCAAGATAATACTTTTCATTTTCCAGAAATTCATTACCCAACTTTTTGAATTCTTCTATGTTTTCGGGCAATTTTCGACGATTTTGAGTCTGAGGAGAAGGTGACTCAGTTTCCTCACTACTATCTGCAGAACTAGTTGGTTTGTATTCAGGCAAATTTAAAAATACTGGCTGCTCAGCATTGTAAAGATCATAAAGATATATGTGTTCGGCACCCATATTAACTAATAATTCCGTGCCAGTAGCATTAAATGTGAGGTGAGTAATAGCACGCGATTCATGTTCAATACGTTTTGTATTATTTTTGCTGATATGTCCAGGACAATAATATGTCACACATTCTTTTGGTATAGTTGACCATTCCGAAAAGTCTAAAAGGAACAATATGTATGACTGAAGCAAAAGTATAGTTTTATTTGCTTATTTTTGAATAATATACTAACCGGCCCTTCTTCCTATACCCGATGATACCTTTTTTAGCATACGTCTGTCATATACTCGAGCATATGGATCATTGGCGCCTATTGCTATATACTCTGTTCGTACAGGATTCACTGCTATGCACTTTGCTTCTGCATTTTCATCTATTTCAGATGTAAGATAAATAAGGCGAACTTGATTCTCAAACGAACGACAAGTATGTTGTTCACGATAATCTAATTGCATAACAGCCCCATCTTCACCAGCCGACCTGGAAAGAACATTTTTTAAAATTTTTTTTTTTTAGATTATGCTGTTAAAATACTAACCAGAATAAATAGGGCGAATCAGGTGCTGTGGCTAATCTTTTTACTCTGGAAAAGTGACAGTTGCACGAATAAATTGATTCAGACGGATGATTTATATCGAACAGCATTATAGATTTATCTGCGGCAGCTGTAGCAATTAAGGTGTCATTATGTTTAGGTAAAAATTTAACAGAAAATATATTTCCGTAGTGTTTGGTGTTTATACTCTGTAATCGTTTCTTGCGAAATGGATCCCATAAACACAATTGAAAATCATCTGATCCTGATGCCAACACTCGGCCATTGCTACTCCAATCCAAACAGTTGACACAACCCTCGTGTCCTTTCAATATACCATCCTGTTCCAGACGTTGTATAAACTGTGGAGCTGCTTGTAAATGTCTTCTGACATTATGGCCAACATTCGGATACAGCATACGATCATTCAACAGCTGACTGACATTAATGCGTTTCGAATTGTAATGCTTTGGGTTAAACATTTTATAGTCAACAACATGCAAACAGCTTCAAATAGAGAAATACATAATTTTATTCGTTGGACTGCATATATCACACAATTCATATGAAAGAGACATTTAGCTTTCTTCCTGTCATCGTACCCTGTATTAATCTGAACAAAATATTTACCTCGTATTTACAAATTCTGCTCCAGCTTATCAATCTATAAATGGCCTTTTGTCGTCTATATTAATTTTATTTTTTTTTATTTTTTAGATCCCCACTAATTGTAAAAATTTCCTTGAATTTATTTTTTTGACGTTCTCTCTCTCTCTCTCTCTCTTTCTTTCTCTCTTGGTTTATTTTTTTTCTTTAATTTTTATGCATAGAAATAACTTTTTTGATTTTCTGTGTTTATCAATACAAAACATTATAAGAAAATTTAAGGTATGACTAAAATTTTAGCCGCAACAACCTGCTAATATTTATTTAAAAAAGGTAACAATGTAAAAAGTGTAACAAATTAAATTAATATTCTCGCTAAATGACCACTTGTTCTTTTCTTATTATTGCTACCAATTTGTATATTTTTAACGATAAAGTGCAATTTTCTTGTTTCTTATTGCCTTTTCTGTCTTCGATTTGCAAATTTGGCAGAGTTGCAAAATTAAGTACATCTCATATTATTTCAATAATGGTGCTATATTAGGGTACTAGACATAATTCCTTGAATTAAATATTAAAACATAAAAGGTATATTTTATTAAAAGCATATTTTTCATTTTATATGTACTGTTATTTTCTTTTTAATTACCTTCTTATAAACTACTGTTATATAAAATCCAAAGCCCTAAAAAACATCATTTTAAGGCCCTGTTTCAGGCGAGTGTGTTTTGTTTTTATTTTTTTTTTTCGCTGCCATTGTGACTGTTTTGCCTGTTGTTGACTTTGCTTCTCTCTTTTAACGTCGTTTCTCTTTTTTATATGCCATTCTGTGTTTAATGTTTTGTGTGAAAATTCAATACATTTTTTGATTTTTTATTTAATAAAAGTGGAAACAAGAAAAATTTATAAAATATAAACTATTTACAATTGTAACTTACATTTTACATCTATATGATAAGTAAATATTTAAAACATAATGAAAATGTCGAAGGTGAAAGAAAATAAAAAAATTAAAACCACAAATGGTACGATACCGAAAAAAACTGGGGGCGGTTTAAAAGAAAATTTATCTGTGGTCACAGGCAACCAAAAAACCACAACAACCGATAATTATGGTGAAAAAATTGAGCAAGTTTTGAATTCCTCCTCATACACAGTAGATGCTGAGGACGATGATGACGAGGGCGAAGATCAATTCCATTCAGCCCCAACTACACCCACCAAATCAAGTTATGATACGTTTTCAAAGAAAGATTTTGGCGGTGGACAAGACCTTCCCCTACACAAGTGCATATTCTTAAATGACCATGAAGCATTGAAGGCTCTTCTAGAAAAGAAGACAGAAATTATAAGTCAAAAGGATAAACACGGTAATACGCCACTGCATTTGGCAGTAATGTTGGGACGCAGAGAGTGCATTGATTTACTTTTGGCCCATAATGCTACGGTGAAAATAAAAAATAATGAAGGCTGGACCGTGTTGGCTGAGGCAATATCTTATGGAGATCGTGATACGATTTCGAGTCTGCTCAAAAAGTTACGCCAACAATCGCGGGCACATCTTGAATCGCGAAGAAACGCCATGATTAAAGGCCTGAAGCAAATACAGGATTTTTATATGGAATTAAAATGGGACTTTACTTCATGGGTACCACTAGTCTCACGTATGTTGCCTTCTGATATTTGCCGTATACATAAACGTGGTTCGTCCTTGCGTTTGGATACGACATTAGTTGATTTCAATGACATGCGCTGGGAAAGAGGTGATACTTCATTTATATTTCGCGGCGATCATCCCATGAATCATTCCATTACAGTGCTGGATAATGAATACCAATGCTTTAAACACATTCACTATGAAGATTCGGATATTGAAGACGAGGTAGATATATTAATGTCGAGTGATATATTAGCAGCACACATGTCCACAAAAAGTATACAGTTTGCACGAGCTCAGTCTGGTTGGATATTTCGAGAAGATCGCAAAGAAGTTGTTGGTGGCCAGTATCAGTCGGAACTGTATGCTATACATGGTCTAGTTCTTAAGCAGCGCAAAAGGCGAGAACATTTATCACAGGATGATATACAAAAGAATAAGGCCATCCTGGCAACCATGTCACAAGGCCGTCGTTCAAGCCTTACCAACAGCAATAGCAACTCTACAGATGCTAGTATATCAAACGTTTCTATTGAAATCGCTAGACGATCCTCTCTTCCTCCACCACCAAAACCATCCATAACTTGGGAACAATATATTAATGCAGAGACTGGTAAATGCCCCCCTTTGGGAAGAACACCCGTTCATAAACAGTCAAGTAAATCTCTAAAAGCCACCGTTGCCATGAGTAAGGATTTCCCCCTAAGTGTTGATATGCTCCTAAATATTTTAGAAGTAATTGGACCCTTCAAGCACATCAGTAAATTACGTGAATTTGTTGCCCTCAAACTGCCACCTGGTTTTCCGGTAAAAGTTGAAATTCCTGTTCTACATACTGTTACAGCAAAGATTACATTTCAAAAATTTGAATTTCGCGACAACATTTCGCAATCGCTGTTTGAAATACCCAAGAACTATGTCGAAGATTCTAGTCGATTTCCAGACTTATGACCATGATCAAAGTCAATAATAGCAGAACAAGAATCAGATGTAAACCACAATTCAAATAAAAATGAATAATTATTCTCAAAGACAATCTTCAAGTAAAAATGGCAATTAGGCAACTGAGAATAGGATTGGTTTATATCAGTTCATAGAAAAAGTAAGTTGCATTAGTTTTCTTTACCTTTTTTTCCACCTTTGTCATAAATCAGACGCTCTTGAGTCATTTTATCATTTTGCTTATCCAATACTGCACTGATTGATAATTCGATATTTTCAGTTTATTCATCAATATATTTAACTAACGCAATAACACTCTTGTAGTATTTTTCTTTAATATGTAATCTTATTTTCAAATAAATTCTAAAATATACTTTTATTCTTAATCTTTCTATTGACAGCAAATTTATCAACAACATTGGAGCATTTCTTCTTTGGAATTTCATTTTTAATTAATAAATTACTAAATGTCACGTATCACATTTCATGATAAGATATATACATATATGATTCACATCCTTTTTTTTTACTATATCGCATTACTTAACTCACAAGATAAACTATATACCTACCATTTAATTTAATAATACTTATTCGTGGATAATTTTTAAGTCACAAATCAAATATATTCCTTCCTACACATAAAAGCATACAAAATATTTATGACTTATTTTTAGGCAAAAATACATACAATTAATACCTATACTATTTATTGATATCCTAAAGAAACCATATTTCGTTGGTTAAACAGAGTTCAAAATAATAATATGAAAACAAGATTTTAAAGAAATAATTTTGTATAGTATAGTTCCTGACCCAACATTATTTTTTGGCGCGTTTTTTAAATGTGTAATCTTAGTCCTCTTTTATGTTAAAAGCACACTTTCTTGATTATTTAAAGTTAAAATTTGTTAAAATGTAAAGTTTTTCTTGCAAATATATTGTCAATTAGAAGTATTTAAATTAAAACATTCATATTTTGTAAATTAACTTTGCATTTGTCGATCCAGAAAAAGAAATCAGAAAAGGTCTATATCAAATGTTATGTTGATGAATGCTTTTAAAATATAAGAAAAGCTATTTTGGAAACCAATCAAAACTGTATTTACTAAACAAGAAGAAAAATAAGTATTAAAATTAAATAATCGTATGGCAGTTAAATGTTGAGTTGTGTTAATAATCAAATTAAAGTGTTACTCTGTGTTTTATTTTTTTTAATAAACTATGTACTTAAGAAATACATATGTATTGTTATTTATTATTATTTTAAGCACATAACAGTTATTGTTTTGAGTTTTTATATGCTTGCTGTGATTTTGAGTTGTTTAAACCATATTATTCATGAAAATTTTAAGAGTTATGTAAATTATAATACAAATAATTGTTTGTTTTTTTTGTAATTTGTATTTGAAGTCGTAAATTTTAAATTGCTGCCATAACTGAACTTTTAATTTACATATATGCAAAATATATAGATATAAATATATTTTTATTTAATATTACATGTTTGAGTTTGTTTTTTAGTTTTAGCCTATTTTTAGTGCGCATATACATTTAATTGTTTAGTATAAACTCAAATCATAAAATAAAATATAAAATGCTTGTATGTATTAAGAAAATTTTAAATGTATGTTTACACCAAAAAACAAAGAAAGAAAAATATATATATAGACTAAAAATATTCACTTTTTCTGTTTATGTCAACCTTTTTTTGCATATTAAAGCAAAGATTAAGATTGCAATTCGTTAGTTTAAGTTAACAAAAAAAAAAATTCATAGCCCATTCTGCAGACCAAAGGAAATTATAGTAATTTTCGTTAATTTAATTTAGTAAATTCATAACTGGTGTCCAAAGAATTTAAAAACAAGTGTAATAAAATTCAATTCATACTTTCAATTGTTTCAATTGCTCAGTAGAAGTAATGATTTTATTTGTAATTCGAGAGTTCGAATTGAATGAAAATAACATTTAACGCCTTACCTCCAGTTTGAGGAGCAAAAACGGTTTCCTGTGTGTTTGCTTTACTTCCCTTCTAAACAGCCCTATAATTTGACAGTTTATTTTGTTGCTTTGTTCTAAACATTTTAGTAGTGTTGATTGGCAGCAGTTACAGAAAAATGTTCAAACAGCTGTTTAAATTGAAAAAAAAAAATACAAGAAGAAGAAGAAGAATGACGACAGACCATATTTGCCATAAAGCAGCGCAAAAAAACGCGCACACACAATAATCAGGCAAAATATTCACTTCAACTTTTACGCAATCGAAGCAAAACGGAAAAAGGAATCAATGAAATAATAAAATTTTACAGATTTTTTTTTTCACTTAGAAAATTCAGTTGTCCTTCACTCGTATAAGGGAAAAAACATTGTTAAACTTCTCTAAAATTTTGAAAGGCCTAAAATGTCTATTTACGGAAATTTTGGGCCATTAATCGGTGTAATTTATGTTAGCAATACTCATTGTAAATTTATGGTAAGTAGCTAACAAGCTGTATATTATTTAAAGGAGGAGAAAAGAGAAACATAAATTTAATAAAATACGTAACTTTTGTTGATCAACAATTTGTAGATTTATTCTACAAAGAATGCGGAGGTATTGACATCACATGAATTGAAGTTAAAACAGATTGTTCACCATGCCGGTTGGTTGGAATACGATCCAAATGAGATATTGAAATACACACAAGAATGTATAGAGGTAATTGGATCGGATTAGTTAATTAAAGACTAAAATTTATTGCATTCGATTGTTATAGGTGGCATATAAGAATCTTATTATATTAGAAATTAGCCCTCATGACATCATCGCTGTGGGTATCTGTAATATGAGAGGCACTACAGTTTTATGGGATAAAGAAACAGGTTCAAGTTTGCACAATGCCATTGGTTAGTATTCCATACCATATACACAAATACTTTTAATCTGAGCTCATCATTTCTAATATGATTTTAAAGGTTGGACAGATTGCCGTTGTACATCACTGTTAAAAACTTTGTTAAACAATGTTAAGCGTAATGTAAACTACTTAAGATCCCTTACTGGTTTACCAATTAGCACCTGCTTCAGTGCATTGAAAATTAAATGGCTACTGGAAAACAGTAAGTCTGTTCAGGAGTCCTTAGAGAAAGAGACTTTATGTTTTGGCACTATAGATTCATGGCTAATATGGGTAAATGTGCAGCATAGTATATTTTTTGAGACACTAACGCCTTATATATATTTTAGAACCTTACTGGCTCTGAAGTTTGCGGAATTCATGCAACAGATATTACAAATGCTCAATATACAGGTCTAATGAATACCAGCACTATGGAATGGGATAAAAAATTATGTAAATTTTATAATGTACCCATGCATATACTGCCAAGAATACGTTCCAATTCTGAATTATATGGTTACATTGTGGAGGGACCCTTAAATAGCATACCAATAGCTGGTGTAAGTAATACACATATTTTTAAACATTGAAAAAAATATATTTTGCTAATGAAATGTTTCAGTGCATAGGTGACCAACCTTCAGCATTGCTGGGACAACTTTCGTTAAAGATTGGTCAGAATGTATGTTCACTAGATGATAATTGCTTCGTTTTATTAAATACAGGTCACGAATACGTACAGTCCAATAATGGTTTGCTATCAATAATAGCATACAAATTAGGGCCAGAGGCCAAAGTAAATTTTGCCTTAGAAGGTGCCATTAGCAATGCAGGTTCCACAGTTAATTGGCTTAAAGATGGCTTACGTATTAATACCGAAATAAATTCCAATGACAATGTTGTAGAAGTATTAAACACGTTTTTAGGTGAAAGTTCAATGATTTCATCATCGTGTTCTTCAAGTATGTTAAACGCAGAATGTGGTGTCGCGGCTAAAAGATCAGAAATAACATTTGTACCTGCCTTTCATGGTTTATATGCTCCTTATTGGCGTTATGATGCACGAGGGTTAGTTAAATAAATATTTTATTGTAGCCCACAATGTAAGTAATAAACTACTTTCCATTCCAGTATAATCTTAGGTCTTACAAGTCAAACTACGGCAGAAAATGTTACTCAGGCAGCTTATGAAGCAACTGGTTTTCAAATACATGAGGTACTAGAAGCTTTTAAACGTGATACAGCCGCTTGGGATTGGAGAAATATGAAAGAACGTTTAGTATTTGGTGGTGACCACTCAGAGAACACAACATTTGTTCAATTTATTGCAGATATTGTGGGTATTATAATGGAAAGGCCACAAACGACATCGGCCAGTGGTTTGGGTGCTATGATTGCAGCGGGGATAACTATGAAAGTGGTGAATGAGACGTATGCTCAAATGGCATATTTGCCTCCTTCAGATGCTTTTAGTCCTACGACAACACCTAATCGTAAGTGTATTTCTATTCAATTTCCAATTATAATCTATTATTATTTAACTATTAAGGACGTTCACTTTTGTATAAACGTTGGGAGTATGCTGTAACAAAATGTTTAAATTGGAATAATTACGAAACCTTTGAGTCTGATCTCGCTTTGTTTGCTCAACGTGAACTAGATGTCAATCTTCCTTTAAGACGTTCGTTGCCTGGCAGTATATTCTTAACCAGTGCATTTGTATTTCTAATTGTAGCTAAATTTTTTCATAGTCAAAAGCTAACTTAATTTAACTTAAGGTGCACAACGTCACAGGCATTTTGTTAAACTAGTTTAAGATTTTAACGTACAAAGCAAATAAGTTTTTTTGTTTTTACTTCGATTAGGTTTATTTTCTTATTTCTCCTAAATTACCTCATTTCTTTATGAAGTCTTAACATTCTCTTTTTAGGACATAATATATAATTTTCTAGTCATTAAAAGTAATAAAATCATTTTAATTTTTTTATTTTATATAATTCAAAAGAAGTTCCTTTTTTCTAATACATAAACTTCACAAGTTTTATTAAGCAAATTATGAAGTGAATTACAAAAAAAGACAATTATAAAATGAATATCTCAATATTAAGGCATTGTTTTAAATTTTATTCCAATTAATATCGAATTGTACAAGTGTTATAAAGTAAGAGAAGCCAGTGGCTGCTGTTAAATATGTTAAATGTCGATCTAAATAAAATAAACCACAAATCCGAAAACGTCCTTTAAAAGTAATCAATAGCAATGAAAATTGTTCGCTCTGTAAACAAATATTCTCGGTTGTTATTTAATAAAGTTTGGCCTTTAAATTATACATACCGTCTCATCTAGTCTTTTATCCAAAATAGGCAATTGTGAAAATTGTCTCTTAATACGATGTATACGTTCGATTTCTTCAATTATTTGATCACTTATCATGGTAACAATATATGTATCAACATAAAAAATAACTGCGAATACAAAGTTTAACACAATGTCGGGTATCATTTCTTTGGTTATTGAATGTTTAATTAGCAAATTAAATAATGTGAACAAATTCGTTAAATTACTAATCAATGTGTTAAGAAGCAAACCCAGCATTTGGAACTGATGCATTCTAACACTGTCCTCATATAATCGATAAATGTCCAAATATCTCACTGAGATAAATTCTAAACGATCACTTAATAGGCAACACAAATGGCTTAGTGTACCTTTACGACGCTTTTGTAACTTGAAGTAGTAAAAAAGTTTATTTTCTCTTAGAATATCATGTATTTGTTGTTGCAATTGTCGTATAAATTTTAAAGCTGAACAGTTAATAAAATAAAAGTAATCAGCCATGTTTTCGGTGTAATTCCACAACACAAATGTGTAGATTTGAAAGTATACACGTACAGGATGAGCACCCATATAATATTGATATAGTATTTGGGCTATTTGAACAGCCATCATTGCATTAATAAGGCCAAATTTAAAAAGAAGCATAAACTCAAAACGCTTGCGTGGTACGTCTGAGCCACTATAGCGAACATTAAAATCATCCTCTAAGCTTTGTCTACGTTTCGTTATACAACGTATCGCTTCATAATGCACAAAATTTGCTATATATGTTACAATAATAGTACAATATTTAATAAGAGTATTTGAGAAATTCACCAACAATTGAAGCTGCCAACGACGATCTTTTGTTTCCACTAAATTATGTATGTTCCACGCGAAATATATAGGCAAAACTAATATTATAACAAAACTGAGTATATGGCTATATATAACAGCTACAGTATGTTTAAACGATTTTGTTGATATTTTCGGTATGTAGTTTATAACCACTAAGCCATTAAGTGTAGCATATAAATGACCAAATATATAGATCTTGTCTTTGTGTTTTTCCCAAAAACTTGTTGCCTTTAACATGTTGTGCTATCAACAATGAACAACTATGTATTGACACTTTGATTTCGTATTTTATTACGTGAGGAGAGTTGCATGTTTTATTAAAAAATTTTGCGTGTGCCTAAGAGATAAATATTAATTAATTATTGAAAGATAAATTAGAAATGAGAGCAGGATATTGGTAAAAGAAGTCTGTTAACATCTTTTCTAAAATAGTTTATTAAAATGTTGTGAGATTTTACCTAAAGTATGTATTACAACAACCAAAATCCTAATAATTAATTAAATAAAATTACTAAAATCACAGAATTAAAGAAAAGTTAAAAAAAGAAACCTTATACAATCTTTAAAAATTACAAGAAATGCTTGAAATACTCACTAATTGACACTTTTAGCAAAACAGACTTCGCAAATTCCTTATTATATCATATGTAAACATTCTGCATTTTTCGTTAAATAATAGAGTTAATTCCCTTGCGAATAATTTAAGCGTTAGGTGATTAATGCTACTGTGCCGCAAATCAGTAGAATATCTGTGGTTTAGGCCATGTATTATCTTCAGATTTTTATTCTGTATTACCTGTATTTCTTTCTACATGTTCCAGAAGCTGTGAACAACCATACTTGGCTCGCATATGACATAATAGGCCGAATACACATTTTGTACAAGAGCATCTTATTCTTGCAATTAAGTTTAGATCTTCCATTGAGTAAAAGATAAGGTGCATGACCGCATTCTCACAAATATACTCTTATTTAAAATAACTCCAAGATGTTTAATATTATCCCTTAGTGGTTTCAAAACTTCCTAGAGTAAATATGTCTCGTAGGAATACGCTTTATCGACCTATTATATGGAAATATTATAGCCTGTATCTTAATGCCATTAACATTTATTTCTCACCAGTCTAAGTATTTGTTGGTGTCTTGAACTATACTCCATTCTCTTGACTATCTCGTTCGACACTTTACCACGGCAAATGTAAGCTCTATCATCCGCGTAAAAAGCCGTTTCGTGATTCCTGGGAACGGTAACATCCGATATGTAGATTGAGTAAAGAGTTGGAGATAATACCGATCCTTGCGTAAGACCCGCACGTATTTGCCGATCACTAGATAGCATGATATCAATATACAATAAAAGAGCGTTGATCCAAAACTCTTATAATTTTCTGCAGACCAATTGGAAAATTAAACGTATAAAGTTTAAAAAGCAGACCTTTATACCTATTCGATATCTAGAAAAATAACACCAGTACGCTTTCGATTCCTTCTGTTACACTTAAGATAATTAACAACTCTTTTCAGTTGATATATAGTAGAATGTTTCGTGAGAAATCCAAACTGTTGCGGATTAATAATATTATTCTGATTAGAAAAATCCAAAATTCTCTTACAACAGATTATTTTATCAAATACCTTTTACAATAGGCTCAGAATGCTGATGGGACTATAGTGGAGGGAAATTTAAGATATTTGGCTAGTTTAGAAACCGGGGTATTTTTCCATATTTAATAATATTAACATGCACCAACAGTGTTACTTCATTACTTTAATGAGAAGACTTATAATAATTATTATTTTTATATTTTTATTTAGTATTAATAAACTATTTAATTCGTTGACTTTAATTTCCTTTTTAACAAGATTAAGAATTTGAGTATAGTTTACACCCGATTGATCTAAAATATACTTAAGGCTTTAAGACATGCCGAGCGAGTACTTTCATTTGTTAAATATTACAAAGAATTAACAGAGTTTATTAGATTTAACACTCAAATCAGACATAACTTAACGTAAAGCCATAGTTGCAACCCAACTATCAACCTTATGGTCAGCAATGCGTTCGACTATTTGTGGCAACATTACGTCTTAACTGATGAATTAAATTTTTGTTGATTCGATTATAGCTATGGCGTTATGTTAAGTCACGCCTAATTAAACCTTAAATAGAAAGAAAAACAAGTTATTACAGTTATCTTTATAGCTTTACAAATAATATTAAAATAAAAATAACGAGTTCAAGTGGAGGCAATAGCAAAAACAGATGCAGAGTTCCTTGAAGTATTTTTTCTTATCCTTTTTCAATTTCATTTTTAACATCATCTTAGAATTTACTATATAACAATATGACTAGTGTTGTGCTTCTTTTCTTAATTTTGTGCTATTGTCTTGGCAATCAATGAGATTTTTAATGAATATATGAATCAACTTTAGTCTTCATCGTCATCATCATCTTCTGGAACGAATAGATCGTTTTCCTCTAGAAAATTAGCAACACTTTTACTTATAGCAGCACCAATAAATAGACCAGGCACTACAGCACAAAAAACACCCAACATACCGAAAGGCATTTCTTCAGGTTTAGGCTTTAAGGCACCACTGCGAAAATGAGTAGCTTGACGTCTTTGCATTTCGTTTATAGTACGACGACCATCAAGTCGTAAATTTCTGGACAAATTTGTTGCGAACTCTCCAGCAGCCTTTAATTGTAAAAATCGAGAAATAACCATTGTCGTTTTTAAATAATTAATCGCTAGAAATCTTCTTTCCGAATAATAGCAAATATTCCAGAAAAAAAGTCGACGATTTTTTAAGGTTTTTGCTTTACTCTGTTCTAAATTTGTACGAAATATTACAAATACAAATATAAGCGACAGATGTTTAAGGTAAACTCGTTATTCATTAAGTGACTGTATACATGCATTTTTCATAACAGGGTGCTTAATGTATTATTTTAATAATGACTCTGTTGACGGTACGTTAACATTACACAATTTTAAAGTTAAAAAATATTGCAATTTAAAAACAAAATCCGCAATAATGTTAGATTGAATTCTGACCACTGTCGATTTTAATTCTCTCAACCGATTATGTCTGAATAGTTTTATACTGATATTAAAAAACTTAATAGGCGTTCTAGTTTACACGATTCAGGGCGCTAAGCGCACTCACACTTTAAATGCAAGCGGATCTGACTCAAAAAAAAAAAAAAACGAGATATCACATATTCCTAAACGCAACCATGCAAACTTTGCCAATGTATTGCACTCTTAAAGTCATCAATTTCCTAGCTAATGCGGCTCAGATTTTTTGTGAGCGAATTTTAAAATTCAGCCGTCACGTCTCTTAAGTAAACTACAGGAAATAAATCTTACATTTTATAGGGAATTATATTGTTTTTGCACTTTATTAAAACTTCTAGTCTAAAGAAAGTTAATAAAAACTTTGTCCAATAAAAGAAATAATATTTAAATGATAAATGCAACTTCCCAGCAAAAATGATGTGAACAAATCAATGGGATAAGGGAATAAATTTCGAGGGAAAATTCTATTCACAATCAGGGGAATTCTTACAGGGCTATCATTCCCCACAGAATAATCGGAAAACATTTCATGGAAAAATTATTCATGATTGCAATTGTGGGAAACGGGAAAAGATTTTGAGGAAAAAATTGTTCATGTTAGGGGCGAATATGTTTTGTATTTAAAGATGTTCAGATCAAAAATCAATCATTGACAATTAGGCATACTACTTGAATTTGAATTTCAATTAGAAATTTTACAAATTGGATGACGAACAGAAACATGTGCATTGAACGAACTACATTTTCTTATACCCATTTATTACCATACATCAGATACAGAACCTTTTGTAGACGCGAAGCGTAATAAAATCCTAGGCAATTACCGAAGCGATCTATTTTTGAATTAAAAGCCACAGTAATCGTAGTGTTTTTGGCTTTAACTCCATTAAAACGCCAGACTACTTTCGATACTGAATCTTTCCACATATATAAATAAAAACATCGATTTTTGTTGCTTTTCTCTGCCGAAGTGGAATTTTATATAAATTTATTTTTATTTGTTTTAAAAAAGTGTGTTCAATGAAATTTCAATGTATTTTTAATATATATACTGTATATAAGAATTTATAAATATTTCAGATAATTTCTTTTAAGAATAATATGTGTAATTATGTGTGTGTAAATATTGTAATAAGATATAAAATACAAATAAAATTAAAGTATAAAAAAGTATATGAAATAAAAAAGTAATTCAATTTAGCAAGAAAAACAAAAACGAGATTATGTTGCAAAAAGCATAAAATTCCAATTCATTTACTTGTTTTTCTATTAATGTTGAAAAATTTTCCTGCAACATAGCGAATACGCGACGTATACAAAACAAAAACAGTTTATTTATTTAAGACAAACCCGATATATTTTTTTTACCGATTTTATATTCTGTTCAAGGGGAAAATACAACTCCGTACATTTCCTTTTTCAAAAGATGTTCAATATTTTTGTTTGTATCGTTTTTTTTTCTTTCAATTTTGCAAGTTATTTGCTAATTTTAATTTGGACTTCTCAAATTTTCATATTTTTTGTGATTTTTAATATATGTATATTTTAACCATTAACGGTTTGTTGCTTTTTTTTGTTGATTTTTTAAAATAAATTTTACGATTTTTTTAAGAATTTTTTAATATATATTTTTTACTTTTTAATATTTTTTGTTTCAAGTAGCAAACAATCATATTTTTTAAATTTTCTTTTTCTGTTTTTTTTCTTTCTTGTTTCTTTTTAATATTTTTTATGCATTTTCATAAAATTGTTTTCAATTTTTTAAAGTTTTTATTTTTTCGATTTTTTTGTTTTTTTATATATTTTTTAATTTGTTCTTGATATATAGAAAGTGGGGATAACAAAAAGTAATGAACTTTTTTATTAGTTATTCTTTTAAAACTCAGCGGATTAATGAGCAAAAAAAATTTTATTCAAGAACATGAAAAAAAGATAAAAATTATAATTTTAATTTAGTATGTATTAAGTATTGAGAAAAAGAATATATACTGCAGCCAGAACTTAAAAATTCGGTTGAAAGTCTGAACACAAACAACCACTATTTTTCTTTCTCACTTAAAGAGAAAACATATTTGCTTGCAATTCTGGAAAAATCTTGCTTTTTAAAATTTTTGCTTTTTGGAGTAAATTGAAAAGGTTCAACTGAAAAAAAATAAATAAAAACAGAAAAATAGAAAATAATTGAAGGGTGGAAAATTTAAATGAAAATACAAAAAAATGCAAAAAAGAGTGAAAATATGCTGAGCTTTTGTATCAGATTTAAAGTGTTGGTAGTGTTTTGCTACTAAAGTGTTTTTTCTTTAATTGTTGTGTCGGTTGTTTTGTTACTTTTTTATACTTTTTTGTTTGAAATATTTTTTTTTTGTTTCTTTCAAGTTTTTCCTTTGTTTAATTGGTAGGCACAGTTTCCCGAACATTGTGAACTTGCAAAACGGCAACAGCTTCCTCAACTTTAGCCTTGAGAGCTTCGTGATCTTCGATCATATGTAAGAGTTCAGAGTTTTCAATCTCCAACAACATACCGGTGATTTTACCGGCTAAAGTGGGATGCATGCGTTCAATCATAGGATACAAACGTTCACCCAAAATTTGTTTTTGCTCTTGGGGGGTAGCATTGGCCAACATAGATGCCAAGAGTTTTTCGGGACCTATAAAACAAAGAAATATTTTTAGTTTATTTGTATTGTGTTGATAGCAGTGCTACTTACCCTTTTGGTGCATTTGAGGAACGGGTTGAGGTGCGGGTACCTGTTGGACAGTTGGGTTACGTACATTGGTGTTATATTTGTAGTTCGCGGCACGTTGTTGAGCAGCAGCAGCTGGCATTGGAGGACCAGCCAAAGCAATATTTGGAGCTGGAATTGACTGTTGGCCTGTAATAGCTCGTGCACCACTGTTACGCATGGTGTTGGCTGCGGCAGCATGAGCCCCTTGTACAGCTTGAGGTTGACCACGAGCACCACCTGCAGCTGGTGGGCGGAATTGGGCAGCACCAGCGGGTGCCATGGCGGCATTTTGGAAAGCGCCGGCAGCCGGTGCTGCTCCAGCTTGAGCGCCAGCAACTGGGCGAGGCACATGGGTAGCCCAGCGCGGTGTATTACGCATGGGGGTAGGTACTTGTGGGCCCAAGAAACGTTGACTAGGTCCCATAGTGGGTACGAAGAAACCTCCAGCAGCATTGTGTTGGAAGATCTGTCCTAGTTGTTGCATGCGCATGCCACCCATATGGCGCATGTATTGTGAAGCAAGGTGAGCCTTGCGCTCTTCCTTACGTTGAGCCAAGGCAACATACAATGGTTTGGAGCCTAGGACACGTCCATTTAATTCGGTTACAGCACAAGTAGCTTCATTTGGAGCTCCAAAACAGACGAAACCAAAGCCCTTAGAGCGGCCTTCTTCATCAGTCATAACTTTAGCTGATGTAATGGTACCATATAAAGAAAATTCTTTGCGCAAACGTTCATCGTCTATAGTGTCGTCCAAGTTTTTAACATACAAATTAACACCTTGAAGAGACTCTACACGCTTTTGCTTCAATTCTTCAAATTTACGTTTTAATTCTTGTTGACGTTCAGCTTTCTTTTGAGCGCGTGCGACATATAGGGTCTTACCCTCGCCCATATCCTTACCATTGAGTGCTTGGACTGCAGCTTCAGCAGCTTCGGCAGTTTCGAAAGCTACGAAACCAAAGCATTTGCTTTTACCGTCTTCTTTAGTCATTACTTTGTAGCTAGTAATTTTTCCATAAGGTTCAAACATTTCTTTCAACTTTTCATCATCTACGTCTTCTGGGAAATTCTTAACGTAAACATTGGTAAACAATTTAGCTTTTTCACCAAGCTCCTTCTCGCGTTCTTTGCGTGGAATAAATTTGCCGACGTAGACTTTTTTACCGTTTAACAACATACCATTAACTTTCTCAATGGCTACATTAGCAGCTTCCTCAGTTTCAAAGTGTACGAAACCGTATCCTTTAGATTGAAGTTTGTCGTCAGTTGCTACTTTACAACTTAATATATTGCCGAAAGCGGAGAAAGTGTCATAAATGGCTTTGTTATCAATACTCTTATCCAAATTCTTAATGAAAACATTGCCAATACCAGAACGGCGCAAAGAAGGATCACGTTGGGACCACATAATGCGAATGGGTTTATCACGTATCAAATCAAAATTCATTGTATCTATAGCACGCTCAGCTAAGATATGAGAGAAAAAAAAAATATATGTATATATATATATATATAGAATTAGGACACGTACATTTTAAGCACTGTATGTTCAAGCAGTTTATATTTTTTAAATCAACCGTAACCGAACTTCGATTAGAGAACCGTAAAAAGGGCGAATATATTTTACAAAACTATTGCTTTTCTACTGTTATTTTTATGGAATTTAAATATGAAATAATGGTAGTTTATTTTTCTAACGATAATGAGTGTCAATTGAATTGAATATAACAAATCAAAGGGTATAAGTTGCCCTTGCAGAAATGACCCGGGGTTTTAAGATGACCAAAATATTGTTACTTTTCTACTTCTGCTATTCTAAGGTGGTTTTGTAAAATAGCATGGTAAGTCAAGCTGTTTTTTCTAGCAACATTTAATCTTAATCGGTTAAAAATGTGATTATATTTAACCAATCAATGGGTATATAAGTTGCCCTTGCAGAGATGACCCTGGGTTTTAAGATGACCAAAATATTGTTACTTTTCTACTTCTGCTATTCCAAGGTGGTTTTGTAAAATAGCATGGTAAGTCAAGCTGTTTTTTCTAGCAACATTTAATCTTAATCGGTTAAAAATGAGATTATATCTAACCAACCAATGGGTATATAAGTTGCCCTTGCAGAAATGACCCTAAGTTTTAAGGTGAACAAGATATTGTTACTTTTCTACTTCTGCTATTCTGAGGTGGTTTTGTAAAATAGCATGGTAAGTCAAGCTGTTTTTTCTAGCAACATTTAATCTTAATCGGTTAAAAATGAGATTATATCTAACCAATCAATGGGTATATAAGTTGCCCTTATAGAAACGATTTTGTTGAAAATTATCAAAATATTGTTAC
Organism: Wohlfahrtia magnifica; assembly: GCA_023159175.1. Taxonomy (NCBI): domain Eukaryota; kingdom Metazoa; phylum Arthropoda; class Insecta; order Diptera; family Sarcophagidae; genus Wohlfahrtia; species Wohlfahrtia magnifica. Next base: position 1,283,541 of record JAKWBJ010000040.1, on the reverse strand, counting down.
TTTTCTTCTTTTGCTATTTTGAGGTAAGTGAAGCTGCAACATTAAATATAAATCGTTCAAAAATGAAATTAAACCTTCTGACCAACCAATGGGTTTTAAAAAACAAGATAACTCTCTCATACAATGTACATATGTATGTTACATATCGTCACCTAAAACGCAAACGGCCCTATCTAATATTTTAAAAATTTTACAGGAGGCAAAAAACTATTTAAAATAAAAAGTATTGTTTTAATCAGCGAGACTTTTATCAATATTTTAGATACAATTTTTATATTTTGTTTAATTAACTTATAAACCAATATGGCATTTTGACAATTGACAATGTTGTACTTTATACAAACGTTTAGTTTTTTTTCTTTTATCATGAAATCGCTTTTGTAGATAGGGCCGTTCGTTCTTTGGTAATAAAATGGCTAATTTTATTCGGAAGAGTCCAAATTTATTTGTAAACCTTTACTTTGATGAAATACATCAGAATTAATGAAAAAGTCGAATTTGAATTTTTTGTTAGTAAGGGCCGTTTGCGTTTTAGGTGACGATATTCACTTTTATGGTGCATAACTACATACAAAATATAAAAAAATTAAAATTCCAAAAGGCAATGACCCTCCAAAAACAAAAATAAAATGTAAAAAGAAACAGAGAAAGTTTTAAGCCCAATAAACTAAAAACAAACAAAAAATGAAATTATCACAATCAATACGTTCAAGAAATGCGTAGTTAAAGAAAAAAGACAACAAATAACAACACAACCAAACTTGCAAGCTTTGAAATGGCCTTGGACACTTGAATTTGTAAAACGTTTTGGAAAAAAAAATAGTACTGTAAAAAAAAAATCAAACCGTGTACAAAAGTTAAATGCTAAAAAAAAAACTAGTACAAGTTACATATACGCCACGTTTAATTAAAATCTCAATCACAAAACATTATTAAAAGTGAAACCAGCAGTTAAAAGTATCAAAAGTAATCTATGTGCTAAACATAAAACTATCAAAACACGAAAAATATTTTAAAGCATGTGCAGCAACCAACTCATACACGCAGTTTTTACCTATTAGCAACTTACTCATGTACAAATCGAACTATAAATTAACACTCGCTTCACGGTGTATTAAATTTAAAAAATATATATTCATTTTCTAATACAGTTAGGAACATAAGTACTTTAATATAAAGTATAAATTTATACGTATTGCAAAACACAAAATTATATTATTGTCATATAATGACTACAGAATATATACCTGTTTGGCATGGAATCTACTAATTTATTATAAGCAAGCCACATCTTCACGTCGTGAGCTGAATGCTTTTGGCAGAGTAGGAAGAGTGCTCAAATTAACATTCATTCGTAAAGAATGATTCTTTTTGATGCCGAATTTTAAAAGAATTTAAAATACGACTCGTGAGAAGAATCAAAAACAAAATAATTTAAAAACAAAATATAGAACGCAAACGGAATCGAAAAGTATCAAAACTAGTTGAAAACGAGCAATTCGCTGCACACAAAATATACACACATACGAACAACATGCATTGAAATTAATCGCCCCTTTCGATTTGCAGCAAACTGTGTAGATGTTATTTTCAGATTAACTATAACTTGCCTTACTATTTGAACACGTTCCTTTTCAGTTAATTTACGCAGAATTCCACTACGCTTAGCACTATTAAGGTTAGTTTCGTCTTTAAAACGATTTATGATCGGCCGAATGGTAAAAAGGCTACGATCCATTAATTCTTCAATTTCGGCAAATGATTTGACTTGGTTATGCAGATGGAAAATTATTTTTCGTTGGGATTCTGCTGTTTCACTTACTTTTGGACTCATTATAAACAAATAGCCAATAAAGTTTTTTTATGATTTCTTTCAACGCCCTACTTATAAAAACAAAATAAAAGATATTACGGAACATTCCAGTTTTTACAAAAAGTTGCCAGATGGTAGAAAATACGCAATATTTCGAGATTTATAGATAATTGTGCCCATAATTTTGTTGTACTACTGAAACCGATTTTTTTTTAATATTTGACGTTATTTTGTTCCTGAAGAAAATTTGTTTAAGTTTCCATGTTATTTTATAAATGTGTATGTTTGTTTCTACAGTTAATAATTTATTTTCTGTTTTGGAATAAGTAAAAATTTGTTTATACTTATGTCCGTGACTGTATAATAAAAAAAAATTCTTGTAAAAAAAAATGAGTCATCTATGTATATATTTTTATGTATGGAATTTCTATTCCTCTTCTACAACTCATAGAAGCCTATTTTCAAAACAAACACAAAAGAAAACGATTACAGGCAAACAAAGAAAACGCACATTGGTAACTCAATAAAACAAAAGGGAAGTTAAAATGAATAAAAGAAAGTTTTTCCTCGACAGATGATTACAATTACAATGCACATGTACAGTATGTATGCATGGTGTATATATGTTTGCATATGTAACAACTTCATTTTTTTAATACATAGGTAGTTTTCACTAACCGACGTTTACAGTATTGACGCCGTATTAATACCGTTTGCACAGACAGTAAAATAAGGCTTTTTTTTCCCTGGGTGATGATTACAATTACTGTGTACATACAGAGTATACATGTACTTATGTTTACCTGAAATATGTATAAATTTAAAAGCATGTACTTACCATCAGCTGGTTGTTGAAAATTAACGTATGCATAACCCAAAGAGCGACGTGTCATTAAATCGCGGCATACACGAATTGATAATACCGGACCAGCGTCTGAGAATTTTTCAAAAAGTCCAGCTTCATTGATGTCGTGATGTAAATCTCCTACGTAAAGGGAAGCCATTTGATAATTGGGTCCACCAGAATTCATGTTGTTTTCTTTTTGTTCCACAAAAATTATTCGTGTATTTCAGATGATTGCTTTTCTTTCAAAACAAGGGAAATCTAACGACGCGTCGTTCTCCTTCAATTTGGTATATCGAGAAAAAAAAAAATATTTTCGAAGTATAAAAAATCTACACAAAGGAAAAACTCAAAAGAAACTGTAAAGAAAAAAATATATAAATACTTTTGTTTATAATTAAGATCAAACGCATAATGAAGTTTTATAAAATTGACAACTCTACATAAAAAAGCGAATCTCCCTCACTTTCCATAATTTTTTGGAATGTGGAAAATATACATATATACAAAAAAAATGGTAGACTAGGTAGCAAAAAAAAAATCACCATATTTACTACAGTTACAAGTATGAATGTGTATATGAGTTTAGGCGTTTTTCCTAAAATTTTTGTTTTAGTAATTTACGATTTAAGCAAAGAAATTTATATTATATTTCGAAATAAAATTGTCCTTAGTACACTCGCTCTAATTCTATTAATTTTTTCAATGGAATTTCCCAACAAAGAAAAATTCTTTCTCTTTTCATCTTATAAAAACTACTATGCATCTATTGCATTCACTCCTATTTTTTATTTGGTAAGCCACACCACGTTTTTCTATGAACAAAGATATTTTTCCAACCTTTACTTTGCTTTTTAGTTTATTTAACTTACGTTTTCAACACTTTCGATTTTTGCTACTTTTTACAATTTTTTTTTGTTGATTTTTTATTTTTATATTTTTTTTTTTTTGTTTTTTATATTTTTTTTAAATTTCACAAAAAAATGTGATAAGCCGTGTTCCGCAACTCACGACCGCTCACCAAAACAGACTCGACTCGTTTAACGGTCGGTTAGAAATGAACGAGCAAAATCTACAACAATTTCCAACATTGAAAAACACAGCCATTTTTAATTTAAGGCTGCCAGATCTATTCATCTCAGTAAAGTTTTTAACATTTTTGTTAATGTTTAAAGATCTAAATAATCTACTAAGCTATTGTTGACGTAAATGCTTAACGAAATTTATATATGACAGACGCTTTAGGTATTGTTTTGCAAAAATTAATATAAATTAGTTATTTTTCAAGGTGTGGCATTACTATATTCACATTAGCTTGGTTATTGTATATTAGCTATCCTTGTTGCACTAATGGCAATTATGCCATCTGCTTAAGAAGAATTGCCAGACTAACAACATAAGGATTTAAGCGATTTTTGTTTTTTGTTTTTTAATAGAACTAAGATATGAGGCCAATATAAATAAAATGATTCATAATTATACTACACCTTTTGATTAGTTCAGGATAAATAATATTTTCAAAGTCATAAATTCTATCAGGAACCCCTCTAAAGTAGAAGTAGTTATTTACATAAAACAAAAAAAACACAAGAACCAGCAAAAATATTTATTTAATTTACATTCCACACACGTATTGATTATTGGAATAAAAGGAAACTAATCCTTTCGTTAATTTTTTAATTATAATTTTTTTAGTCTAAAGGAATAATCCACGATACAAAAAACAATCTTTTTAATATTTAACGATTAGTAATCATAAGTTTTGAAAAATTATTTTATGAACTTTTTATTTTTGTAACACCGAAACTTATTTAAAATTGACCGAATTGTAATATAACGGACATTTTTAGCTTTCAAAAATGGCGACAAAAATATTTAAACTTTTTTTTGTAGAATTGCGAGAATTATATTTTATTGTTTTTTAGAAACATACAGAAAAAAAATATTTTTTTTCGTTTTAATATCAAATTATGACTGAAAAAACTGAAATTTTATTCAAAGAGTTATAGTTTTATAATTAAAAAGGTTTGGTTTAAGGAGAATTTAAAGTAATATTTTAAGCAAGGATTCGATGTCAGCTCAATACTCAGTTTATTTTTTACTCTTTCTGCCCCTTTTGGTCGCCTTCTTTTTTCGACGCATATATCTTCGCCAGTATTTTTGCATTATACATGCTGCTCGATTCATCATAAAAAGTAAAATTTTATCCTCATGTTGTCGTTTTTCTTCTTCCTGCTTAGCTTGCACAATGCAATCATAATCGTGTTCTTCTCTCTCGTAGACGATCATAAAAGCTTCAAATTTAATTTTCTGCTTTTCGAACTCGTCTTTTAAATATAGGTTTTCCTTAACTTTATCAATCATTGTTTCATCAAACTTTTTAATAAGAGCTTGCAATTGAAGAAGTAATTTATTTCTGTAAATATAGGTATATATTGGATCTCGTAAATAACAATAACAAGAGATAAATAACAATACTTCTCATCTCTAGCAATTTTCTGTTGCTTTAAATTGCTTTTTAATAAATTCGCATATTTTGTTTTCAAACTTTCAAGTTCCTCTTCCAATTCTTTTTTCTTTATTAAACCAGTTGCACGAATTTGTTTAATACTCCGTCTTGAATTGATCCTAAAAAAGTTGCAACTTTTTGATAAATACTTCTGCAGCAGGTCGTTCATATAATGGATTTTACATTTCTTTTTTTACCAAAATACTGTTTTCATATTTTAATGTAACCAAATCGTTTTCTAACTTTTGAATTATAATCTCATTGGCAGCTAACTTCCATTTCATACTTATATGCTGATGTTTCATTAAATTCTGCAAAACTTTAAGAAAAAAAAGTATAAACTCAAACACTAACACGCTTTTACGAGTAGAACTACATATTATGTATTCTTCAAATCTACCTCTTATATTCTTTTTAAGGTCCTCATTTGCATGATATACTTCATGAATACGTTTCTCTCTGTTTAGTACCGATATAGCTGACTTTTTCAATCTATGTTTACTTATAATTTGCAGTTGCTCAAATGCTTCTATTAATGTTTTGTCAGACGCACTTGCATCATTAACCCAGTCGGGAAAATATTTCAAAATTTGTGTATTTCCATGAAAAAAATCGATCATTTTTATTAAACGATAATTTAGATGTGGATCACTCTCAATTGCATTGTCAAATTTCTATAGTATTTAAAAATAATATTTTTTATTTTAGTTACACATAATATGGTATGTATATATACATATATACATGTACATATGTATGTGCATAAGTATGTATAACATTCAAATTACCCTATCTTTTATGTATTCTTGTATTAACTTTATGCAGTGCTTGTATTCCGAATCACCTAAAGGTTGGCGTGCCCTTAAGAGATTTTCAAAAGTTTGTGGTAAAATTAAAGAGATCTTAAGCTTTTCCAAAGACTCCTCCATTAGTTTTACAATGATATTTATTTGCGTTTCACGTTCCAATGTTGTTTCTTTATGAAAAATTAATATTCTTTTAGAACATTATTAAAAAAAAGCTGTTTTACCTTCATCATCTGTCGGTATGCACGGTTTATATTTTGTTTTATTTAACATTTTATTTAAAAGAGAATTTGTAATTACTTCTTGTCTAATCTCAAAAATAAATAATATATGTATGTATGTATACAATAAATAATAAATGCATAAATATTAAAAAAAAATAATAATAAATAAAAACGAAATATTTAAGGTTGCTAGTAGGCTTGTCGTTACTATCGTTACCTCGGCGATACATCAATTTTTTTACATGGTCTACATCATATGCACAATTAATAAGTAAAACTTGTAAAAAAGATCCAGATGGAATTTTAAATCATAACATACCTTGGGAATTACTGTCGATGGAATTTCGGGTAATGTCGTTTGATGACCGATACAGTTCGTGAACAACATTTTTTGTTTAAAAGTTGTATTTTTAGTATGACTTATAAATTGTGGTTTTTGGTTGGTTGACAGTATATTTCAGTACACATAAATGATTTTAATATCATATTTTTTTACTTGTTATTGTTATTCTGATTATGTATATCGGTTTAGCTCTTTTTCTTTGTATTTCAAACATTGTAATGCCGCTATTTTGTATTAAATTTTATTATTAAAACATTAAAAACAAATAAAAAAAAAGTGGTGACAAATCAAAGTTTAAAACATTAGAAAAAAAGGAAAGTAAGGATTTTTAAAACGTTACGAATACGAATCAATATTTTACACATCCAATAGAGTTTTATTAAATTCATATAGGTATATATGTTTGCATGTATATATATATATAAAACATTTTTACATTTTTAAACAACTTATGCTGTATATAATTTTAAATTTCATACGTTGAATATATTTAATAACTAAATTCAAATAAAATATATAAATGCAATTTTTATAACAAAATATACATTGGTTATTATTAGTAATTATTTTTAGAAACAAATAAAAAACTAAGACTAACAAAAAAAAAAAAAAAAAAAAAAAAAAAACGATTTATTATTCAACTTGCCTAAAATAATAATCTTTAAGATTTTGTTGTAAAGAAATTTTTCTAAAAATTACATTTTTATTTGTTTATAAATTATTTTTAACTGAAATATTATGAGTAAAAATAATGTTTAAATAAATTTATTTTTCCAATTTTAATACGATGCTCTCTTTCTCTATCGTTATTTAAATTGAGCGTTAATTTACAACGATTTTTAGTAGTTGATTATTAATAGACATAGAATTTAAAAAAGAAAATCTGCCAATTGCACTCTATAATCCTGTAATGTGTTTTTTCTTTTAAAGAAACTACAATGTTGATTTCTCTAATAAATATTTTCTAACAAAGGGACTGTTCGTAAATGCATCACTGTACTGCATCATAACATGCAAATAAAAGGCAGCGCTACCGCAAATTTATATACTTGAATAGTGCATCGTTTTACTTCCTATGGTAAAAGTTAGCCGTTGTGATGCAACGGAATAATGCATTTACGACCAGTTCCAAACTCAAAGTATTGTAATTTCGATGGCAGTGAGTTATGTACCATTCCTTAACATTTAAAATCCAATACTGTTTAACTGAAGAATGAAAATCGATTAAATATATTCTTTTCATCACGATATTTTTATGTATATATTCAAACTTTAAACTAAACATTAAAAATAATCAAAGTAATGTATACAAGGCAAATGCAAAAATAACAAATAAGAAAAAAGCTTGTTCCAGTATCTATTAGGATACATGAATTTATAACAACAACTCACCACTAATTAGCCAAATTTTAATGTTTTTATAAATAAGTAATATTTTAATATGCACAACCTTTTTTCTCTGTGTCTTCTGTGGTTTGTGTGGAAATTTATTTTAAAGCAAAACTTTAAGTTGTAGAAATTTCATCAGGCTTGCTATTAGTAGAAATCTGTTGATCAATTGTAATTGTCGTTATTGTATTGGTGCTGTGTGTTTGAGTTGGGACTGACTGTGACAGTTGCGCTTCTCCCCATTCTATTAAATACTGCATTTGTCCGTTAGGTAACTGACGTTTGGCACGTATAGAGAATTGTTCGCCTGATTCGATGCGATTAACAATACCAAAATATTTATTAACAGTTTGCTTTAAATCTTCATGTGAACTTTGAACTGTGGCTCCAACTGCACCTGCAGATCCCGATGAAGTTGTTGACTGATTTGAAGAAATGGAACTGCGTCGACTTGTATTTGGGGAATTTCTTTGTGGTCTTTGTCTTAAACGGCGGCCATGAGTTGGGACTGACTGAGCCGCCGCAGTATTTTGCATATTGATCGACTCTGTAGTTGAAGAGGACGATGTTGAACTATTAATATTATTAAACGAAGCAGATGGTGATGATGTTAACATTTGGGATGTCTTTTTTTGTGTAATTGTAAAAAGAGATGCAGCATTAGTTGTAGTTGCTGCTGCAGCTGCTAATAAATCTTTGGCTTGTATTGGAAAAAAGTTTGTGGGAATGGGATTAATGGTAGTTGTACTTATTATCTGCAAAGAAAAATGAAAAACAATAATTTAAACATTACTTTTTCTTAAAATATATGTTATTTCATTTTTACTTACTTCGATATTTGATGAAAGTCTTCTTGTTCGTCTTCTGCGTACTTCTTTATTTGGGCCGATTGTAATATCTTTGGCACTCAGTCTTCGCTTTATAGTTCTCACTGTCCTCGGCTGACCGGCAGCCTTAGCCAGATTAGTTGTACTTAATTTTGGAAACAAACCAGCTAATTTTGAGCTAAAATTTAATCCCGTTGCATTGAATATACCAAAACTGACTGATTTCTTCCCACACGATGTAGATGCAGCATTAGGATCAATAGCATTCTTTTTCGGAGATATTATTCGAAATGGATTATTTTGTCCTAAGAAATTTTTCGGTGGCGGTATAATCAAATCTAATGAAGTACCTCTCGAACTACTGCTGGAATTTTCATCTGAAGAGGAATCAAATGACCGCGTGTCGTTATAACTATTGGATAATTTAAAAGCTTTGCGTTTGCGTGAACTCTTCTCCATGTTATTTATATTCAATGAATCTTCTTTTCGTTTACTACCGTCTAAAGGACATTTTTTGGGTCCTATAAATGAGTCTTCTCTTTTAGGCGTCTGCTCCATTTCAATTTTTGTTGTATTCATTGTGTTTTTCTTTTCAGATTGCAGATCTGGCATCATATGACTTATTACTGTGTCATTTGCATTATCGTCATCCACATCCATTTCTTCCAAAGTTGTGGTGGATGATATAGTTTTAGTTGGTGTTGTATTAATTTTATCGTCACTTACTGCTTTTGGGTCTATTAGAGACGATAATTTGCGTTTCTTAATTTTATCCAGCTTATGTTTAATTGGAACATCATCATCAGAAGTATCATCGAATTCATACACGTCACGTGAACTGTAGTCCCCAGAGATTTTTGTATTTGACTTGGGTGATGTATTGGTCAAATTTTTCGAGCATGTACTTAAGTATTTAAAATCAGCATTTTCTGGTGCATCGCGTAAAACTTGTAACTTTAAAACGTTGAAAACGAAATGATCGTTCAATGCATCCTGTGACTTGATATGAACTTTTTTAACTAATGGTGGCTCTATCGTGCGTAATGCATATAAATTATGATCACGTTTGACTTCTTTGCCACACATAAACAGTTCAGTATTTTCATTAAGAATCAATTTAATTTTATCTAGAAATTGCTTTTCTGGCAAAGACATCCACTACGCAAAAAAAAATATATATTTAAAGCAAAATTATCGAAAAATAGACAAACTTTATTTTTTACCTCCTTAGGTATGGGAAACATTTTTTTTTTCTCTAGCACAAAAGGGTTTATGTCCTTTAAGAGATGATAATATTTTTGATGCTTTTTTACTGTTGACAAACAATATAAAGCCAAATGAACCAAATCCACCCAATTTGCCTGAAGCCTTCTTAAATACTCTCCGACACCACCGTTACAAACCGTACAGCAGAAAACGAAAAAACTAAAATATTCAAAGTTTTATCGAATTTCACTATGTATTTCTAAATGCCGACTTTCAGGAAAACTTACCCATCTCCGCGCAATATATCGCCCCTGAACTTTTTTATGCAGTACGTATGATACCAATTTAAACAACGCCAACACTGTAGCATGTTATTATCAAATTTTCCTGTTTTGCCGCAATAACAATAAATTTGTTCTAAATTCATGCGATGTTTAGCATCCCATGTTAGAGATTCGATCTAAATAAACAAATTTTAATGTTTTAGTATTATTGGATTAAATAGTTTTCGTGGATCTACTTACATTATAATGCAATTGATGTCCAGTTTCGACTTCTGTCTCCTCCTCTGTGGAGCTGAATTTCGAATAATCATCTAATTTCATAGGTTTGGCACAACGTTTGCACAACCAAATATCACTACCTGGTAACGTTTCGGTTGTACATTTACGATGATATCCTCGACCACATCGTTCGCAAATTTCTACTTTTGAATCGGGTTGAGAACGTTTACAGGCAACGCACATCGGCTGATCGCTAGTTTTCTCCTCAGTTGAAGTCGTATTATTATTGTTACTAGAAGAACCGCCTAACTTTCGCATTTCCTCAGAATTACACCAAATTTCAGTTTTATCATCGAAACGTACGAGAAATTGATTACGAGCCGTATCAATAACTGTGCCTAAATAAAAACGGCCGTCATGACGCTTTATAAAAACATCTTCGCCATTGGAAAATAGTGGAGCCGGCGGATACGTTAATGCTAGCTTGTCTTCAATCTGATAGTTTTTATTTTTATCGATGCAAATAATAGGCGAGGGCGGTGTTGGCGGTGTTAATGGAGAATTAGATGTTATGTTTTGTGTTGTTTGTGCATTTTCTTCTTCAACGATCGATTCCGAAATTATGCCAGTCGTCGACGTATCCATCGCAATAGGAGAATCTAGTGCAGCTTTTTCAATACTCTGGGCAACTGAAGCAAAATTATGTTTTGGTGATATGGCATTTAATTTCTCCAATTGTTGATGATTATATGATGATGTGCTTGGGCTATTCAATAAGCTAGTTGTTGAAATAATGTTATTATTGTTATTGTTTGTATTATTTGGCATTGAAGGAGGTGAATTCTCAGGGGTAGTTGGTGGCGTATGTGGAGTAGTGGCAGTTGTAGTTGAATCTGGTTCATCAATTATTAAAGCATTCGACTCATAAATGTCGGCAGCTAAAGGTAGTGCAAGTCCACTTTCGATTACGGCAGCTTTATGTTGTATGGCCGGAATAATTGGTGATGGCTGTTGGGCCGGTGTAGAAGCCAATGAATTGGATGCCGACGATGATGATGAAGTATCAGTGTATAGATTATTAATGCATATGTTGATGCGATCCAAGACTACTGTGGAATTGCTGGGATTTGTGTTGTTCGTACTGTTGGTATTGCCAGTAGCGGATGTTGTTACAGTATTCGAGGGAATATTTGTTAAAATTTTTTGATTCGCACCTAAGGGAGCAATAGCGTTTTCTGCTGACACGTAGAATTGAGGCATTTGCAATGAAGATGCTGTAGCATGGTTGGGCTGTTGCGATGCAGAAAAATGTTGGGTGGTAAAGTGTTGCGGCAACAGTTCTGTTGTTGTTGCTGCTGATGCTGTTTGGAAATTCTGTTGTTGCAACAAATGCTGTGGAAACAAGTGCTGCAATTGTTTATCGCTATTTATATTAAAAACGTGTTGCGAATGTTGAAAACCACTTGCTGTGGTCGGCAAGTTTCCAGTATTGGCCGTATTCAATGGTGTTCCACCTGATGTTACAATTCTTATATTTCTTTGCGCTTCGTTACTCAGAGGCTGTGCCATCTGCTGATGTGTAAAATTATTTGTTATAAGTATGGTATTTGGATGATGGACTCCAGTCGCTGCAACAGAAGTATTTGCACTCCCAGCCGCTGTTGGCCCAGCAGTAGTGTAAAAACGCTGTGGTGTTCCAAGTGCACTCAATGTAGCTGCCGTTGTCGTATAATAGCTTTTATCCATATTATTCGTATTCAAGTGTAAATGCCTAGGATCCGTGTACATAGTTCCCGCAGAAACAGCAGCTGCAAATTGTTGCTGTTGTTGGGTATTAAGGAAAGTATTAAGAACAGCAGCTGATGCCTGAGGCGGCGAGGTAGCCACATGTTGAGCTTGAGCAATTGGTAAACCATGTTGGGTGCTTATATTATTGGTATTAAATTGATTATTCATCATGATGTTTTTAAAAAGCGACGTTACTTAATGAGGATGAATTGTATACTTGTAAAATCTGATGTAAAAACACAAACAAACAAAAAACAGAAGAGAATAAATTTGACGTAAGAATAATGTTAATAATAATGTGATTTCCCTTTAACTGCTAAAACCTACCAGGATTAATTCTTTAAAAGCTAGCATTGGTTAAAATTTCAACAATACTTTTCCCACAGTTTATTTCTATTAAATTTTACTTGGCAACTCTTATAAGATTTCTGGCAACATTACAATATTATCAAATGTTGCTAAGCATTTTATAATTACCGGCTGTATACATTCTCTACAAAAATGAGAAGCAAAAAAAACAGACTGCTTATGCTTAGAATAAACCTAAAAATTGGTTTTATTTTTAATAACTCATTGCACTATTATAGTTTCAAAACAAAAACGCATTTGTGCACTGGATTCATTACTTTTATAATTTTTTTAATTTCATTTATTTTCAACATGATATATTCCACAGATTTTCTTTAGTAATTACACTTTTTTCATATTTTCTTCGTCTATGGAAGGATTACCATTTTATTTTAGACAAAAGTTTCAATATTTTACCCGTTCACCCATATATTTTTGAAGAATGATAATGTTTCTTTGTTAGAGAGCTTATTATTGCAATTGTTGTGATATTCTATGAAAATTTTAATTTATCTATATTTAAAAGAGACATTAATTAAACACTTGATACAAAAATTTTTAACACCCGTCAGCCATTTTTCCAACAACTGATTTTTTCTTTCTTCTTTTATTTCTATTTTACTTCTCATTCGTATTTACATGGCTGTTATTGCGCGCGTCAAACATACAGGGTTGCGTTTGTTGTACTGAAGTTTTTAACCAAAAACAAAATAAACCGAGTTCATATTTGAAATAAATTATATAAAATTACAGGAAAAGAGGTAGTTATTAAAAAAGTAAACAAAAATTTTATTCATTTGAATTTAATAAAAAATACTAATATATGTATGTTTATGTGTGTTATTATGTATGTTAGGAATCGCCACTTTCAGAAAATAGTCTATCAACTTGTAGTTGTTTACGTATTGCACCAACTTGAGTTACAACTTTAGGTGACTCTGAGGATATTGTATACTTCTGGACAGCAGGGATCTAAAATACAAAAGTGTGAAGCACATTGAATTTAAAATATAGCTTAAGTACATACATCCCATCTCCGCTTTAAATCTTCAAGTTCTTTTGAATTTTCTCTTAATTTATTTGTTTCCATACGAGTCATTTTTGGCATTTCACGCAAAAGTGGTATTGAAAGACTGTGTTCACCTTGTAAAACGATATCTCTACGACCAGAGCTTGTTGGTGTTGTTTGGGTTCCCCTTGTATGATATGCTAAATCGCCATAATTTTTCAAGTAACGATGAAGTCTTTTATCGGTATCTTTGCGCAGTCTTTCTAAATTTTTTTCACCATCTTCCATTAAGTGATCTCTATCGTAAAGACTCAGCTCATGTTCTCTGGATAATATCAGGTTTTTATCTTCGTCTGTTGTTGAGAAAAGCGAAAACGGTTTATGATCTGGATGGAAAATAGAATTCTGGTCAATATTTATGGAATAAGGCGGATGATTTACATTTAAATTATTTAAAGACGTATAAATGGGAGATAATGCTGTTGTCACGCTAGAACTTTTATTGTCGTTGTTGACTGCGTCTCGATTATTATGCATCACATGAAATGACATTTCATTTGCAGATTCATTTAGTTTAGTTTTTTCCTTAAAAAGAAGAAAAAAACAAATTTCAATTATTCGATCATCAATTTTTATAAAACACTCACATTTTCAAAACTAGCAGCATTATCGTTGATGTGTAAACTTTCGGTGTCTTTACCGCAAGCAACTTCTTCTAAGCAAAACGAGCATAAAGTTTTTCGACAACTCATGCAAAGGTTTCTTTTGTTCTGACAAGCTTTGCATACGTCAGTTTTACTAGTACATGTCCTGCACCACGAATACAGTCGTTCACATCTAATGCACACCAAAAAGAAACTTTTTTCTTTTTCATTTTTATGTGCTTTTGAATTTTCTTCTTCATTCGGTTTAGATTTTGTAGCATCGGTTTGCTGTCTGTTATTATTGTCTGGTAATGGTGACTTTATACGAAAAGATATTTTATTTTGGCAACGCAAACAAAAGTTTTCTAAATCCTTTAGAGGTTCATCACACTTTGGACAAATTTTTTCACTTAAATGAAAGCATTCACGTTCGATTTTACCCAATTCTGGCTGATCGATTTCCAAATCAATTTCACTTGGCAATGATGATGACTTATTTCGATACTTGTATTCATGTTTTTCTGAGTTACTAAAATATTTATAGACTTTATTATCCTGTTTATTGACTACATTTTCTTTATTCATTTCATTGTTTGAAGCAATCCACCTTTCATTACCAATTTCATCTACGTTTGAATCGAGTAAACGTTGAGAATCGTTTTCCAATTTTGCTAATAGATGTTCACGCGTTAAACGATTTTGTTCAGCATCGAAACGTACCTATTGGACATGATAATATTCTTATAAATTTTAAAGTTTCAAATATAGCACTACTTTGTATTTTTTACCTTGACTGCTTTTATTCTTTCCTTTTCTAATTGTTCTTCCAACTTCATAGTTCTTAACTGTTCCTGTAAGCGCCTTTATAAGAAAGAAATTAAAATAAAAGCATTTTAAACAAAATATTTCATAGAGCAAATAAAAACTACCTTGTTAAAACTTCCTCTTGCTGTTGTTCTTTGTCACGAAGCAATTTAATAGTACGACGTTTTTCTTCAATTTGCTGCATGAGTTCACGTTGATATTCTTTCTTACGAGCTGTTTCAATCTACGAAACATCTTATGTTTATTCTACATATATTATGGCAAGAATAGACAAAATAATTTTACCTCCGCCTCACGTCGATTCAGTTCTCTTGCATCTTCTACGCTACTATTTAATAAATTTGTAAGATTTGTATGACGCAAGTCCTGCAGTAATCTGTAACGTGCTGAATCTGGACGCACTGTTTGTCCAGAATGTTTTGAAGGCACATAATTCGGATTATTTACATTTATTATTTCCATGTCAGTCTTGTTGGTACCATGTGTGCCACCAGTAACACCACCACCACCACCACCAATATTTCCATTTGAAGTTACCGAAGAGTTATTTGAACGGGCACTATTTGTGTTAAAAGCGTCTATATTTAAAGATTTCTTTTTTCTATGTTCACCTGTATTTAACATCTGTAAAATTAAAGCAAGTAACAAAAAATTACACAATTCATATCTGACCGCATTGATTATTACCTGATGTCTTATTAAATTATCTTGATTTTCGCGTTGCTTTTTTTGCAATTCACTCTGACGTTTCTGATATTCATTACTAAAACCAGGAAAATATGAATAAAACGTATCCGAAACCCATTGCTCCATATCATCCTGTTAATGTTGTTATAAAAATAAAATTATTCTTTTTTTTTGAATACCAAAACTACAATTATAACTTAACAACAATGAGAAAACTTTGGTACATTGTTAGACTTAACTACGACATTCTATCCCTGCTTGAAAAATACATACTAACACTCACTAATAATTATTTGCAAAATTTTACTTGTTTATATGTAAATACAATGAATATGCATACATACATATTTAAATATATGTATGTGGCTTAAGAAAAAGTATCATACTCATAATGTGCCATATAATTTTTGGTGAGTACTACAGCTCTCAGAAGTCACCAAAAATAATAAACAACACGAAAAATATCTAGGCCAAGAAAGAATTTTTTATTTTAGTTGAACCATTCCATACACATCGCAAGTGATATGAGTAGCAAAGTCATCACAGGTTGTTCTTACAACCCAAAACACGTGCATGACTTTTTCCACAATTCACCATGTTTAGGAAGTAAAAGAAGTTTAACACAAATATGTAACAACCCCAAAAAAATATTTCATTAACACAGAGTGTGGGTAAGAAGTTGATGGTTATTTTAAAATTTACAATATTTAGTTTAAATACTTCCCTACACATTGTTAGTTAAAAAAAGAGCTTGTTAAAGTTAATTTCTTTTGTCTTTCATTTAAAATCTTGCAAAGGAAATTTAAACTTTGTTATAACAATAAAATAATATTTCTTTAACTTTTGCTTTAATTGTTCTTTTAGAAAAAAAGCGTCCAATAGTCACTTCATGAAACAATTTACTGAACTTAATATTTTTCATTTTGTTTGCCTTTTTTAATAAACTAGACCGTCAACGTCCAATTAATAGATTATTAAATCATACCACTACTAAATTCGATTAACAGAGAAGGAAAGGTGTGTGTTACAGCCCATAAATTCTATATTAGAAAAATTCAAAATGTTTTCATTGCTGTCTCTACATGGAAAAAGCAACACCAACAACAAAATAATTTTGCAAAAAACATGCATATTAAAAAAAATCATCAAATTAGACCAACCCATTAGAATAACATTATTAAAATAATATTTACAGTAGGACTCAAAAAGTTTGAAAACTTGTGTTCATCACAAAAACGATAAACAATAAATTCACTTCTTGATAATACATGCCAAGCGAAACGGTATAGTAATTTTGAACTTTTAAATTAAATATTCGAAAAGAAATAGAACTAATTTCTTACGTTTGTAAAATGCTCAATAGCATATATACGTAAACACTCTTAAAAATAGAAAATAGTTACATTGCCTTTAATAATTAAATAAACAAATTTAAAGAAAAACATCAACTAAATAATTAAAAACCGCATTTAAAAATACATTCAATTAGAGTTTAAATTTAGATCGAAAAGTTTTTTAAAAATACACTAGGCGACAATTGAAAGTATAAATTCATGACAATACAATCATGTTGATGAGAATAAAAACGCACTTGAGATATTTTCAAAACGAACGGTTAAAGCAAAAGCTTGTGAATTTGGTTATAATGACTTCATGGTCAATATAAATTATAAGGCTAAAAGTGGACACAATTGAACAAGCGGGTGTAGTGCCTCCCATACAAAGTATATATTAATTTTTATATATCTTGAGAACGGCAATAGTAGAAGTTTCTAAATTAGGCTCAAACAATACACATCATTAGTGGCGTATCACCCTCCATCCATACTAATTATTATATTTTGTATATGTGGAGAACGACAACTATTAAAGTTTCGTTATCTATCCATAAAGTCATGGGGGTAGCGTAGCTCGCTAAGTTTAGGTAGTTAAAATATAAAATAGTAACGTATCTGAAACATAAAAATTTGTTCTGAAACATTACCACACAAAAAAAGCAATTTTTATAGATTTTTTTATAAATTAATGTAAAATTGAAATATAGAAAAATCAATCATATTAAATGAAATCAATTTCTACATAAAATTATAAATACGTATCATTTGTTTCTATATACTTTTGACCAACTTGTTTAAAGTTTCTCAAGGAATCCTTGCTCATTTAACCTATATCCTTGTTCAGAAGATTATGACGTTAGTACTGCTATTTAAAGAGATTTTAATGTCCAGAACTGGCGGAATTTTATCAATGGAGTTCAATCTGATTATTGATAATACAAACATACCCATATTTGGTGTTTAATTTTTTTCAAAAAATAACTGCAATGCGTACGTAATGTGTATTTAGGATCGCTGTTAAGAGAATCGATCCCAATTTAATTTTTTTTTGGCAGATTTCTTAATTTTTTTTTAAGTTTTTTACTGCACATAGTAGCTAGATTTCTACCAAATTAAAGACTTCTTTTTAAGAAAGACGCCTAAGCCATAAAATTCCCTCCACTATGCTTTAGGGTATGCTGAATGAATTAAGCTAGCTGTGGTCTCAATTTATAAACCCAACGATACATTACATACATTTCATTAATTGGTTAGTTTGCTTCTTACAATGAAAAAAATTAGTATGAGCGTCTTTATAAAAGCAGTAGGCAATTCAAATCTCAAAGAAACATAAATATACATCAAATTAACGCATTTCTGGAACTGAAAACTCGTACATGAAAGCAATAAAAATTAAAAAAATATATATTATTCAATAAATTTTAACAAATAGAAAATCATCAAAAATTCGCTATTTCAAAACCAAGTAAAAACAGAATTGGGTGCATTCACAATATACTTTATATTTTTTAAAGTACGTATGTATGTGTTATGAATTTAGTCTAGCCAGCCTCTTAGGCACACCATTGAAATTTTGTAGTCTCATTTAAATATAATTTTGCACTTACATGGTTTTTCTTTTTTCGATTAATTCCATGCGCTATTGAAACTTCGTCTTCTGTTTTCTTATTGCATTGTTCATTAATCCAGTCTTTTGTTGTCTTACTTAAATTATCATCTCCATTTGCTTGCGGTGGCTGACCATTTCTATTGTCTCGTGTCATGGAAGAAGGGTTTGTTTGTAATGAGGAAGAAGAGTTCAGTTCGTATAAATGTTGTCGCTCTTCAACAAGACGACGTTTTTCCAAAGCTAAAAAAGATTCCAAGTCCATGTTTATATGTTTATTCCCACATAATTGTTGATTTGTTTACTAAACAAACAACACAAAACAAAAAGAAATAACCAAGGGATCTAGTCATTTGAATTAAAACTGACGGCGTAACAGCAGCTTTTATTTACTCACATTTTTAACGCCGTTACAATTACTAAGTTGTCCTTGTTAAAAGGTTATATCATCCTCCAACTCACACATTAAAAAATCTGTACCGAACACTTCCAACATTATTATCGAAATACGTCGTAAGCAAAGACACGAATCGTAAACTGTCTAAAGTAAGAGCAAAAAATGGAAATTGTTTATTGTATTACAATCTCGTAGAATAAACAAAGAATCTAAGACAACAACCATATTCTTACTAAGCGAATTAATATGTGTTTTATTTACGTAGAAAATGTAAACATTTGCAAGCGAATTCAAGACCGTTAAATACAGTTTCAATTATAAATTTTCAGATTGCAGTGTTTAGAATTAACTTTTTCCCTAAAAGTCTTTTGATCCGGTTAGAAATATATTGTCATTTAATAAATGTATGGATTTGAAAATAGCATTTACAGTTTTATATTTTATCCTTATATGTATTGTTAGGTTTTAACCTTTTTAAAAAAAATTGAGTTCGTTTTTATTGCATTAAAATAAAATAAAAACACTATTCTTATTTTAATTGTTTTACTCTATGTCTCTTTTTATTAACCCCACTGTATACACTACGTCTTAATAAGCCAAAATCGCTTTTACAACACTTTTTATTTGCGTCTTAAACAGACTTTACTTCTTGACAGCCAATTGATCACTAACTAACTCATCAGCCACAATTCGCCGCTTTTATAGTATTTCATCTTAGTTCAAAATGTTCTAGTACGGACATGAATCTTCGGTTTTTCGCCGTTAATTTAAATGTTCTAAAATAACACAAAAAGTAACCGATCCATGCACTTGGCAGCACTCTTAATTAGTGCAGATAATTTTAGAAGACACAAGCCAATAAATTGTTTAGCTAAAAGCTCATAATAAGCTCTGACGTAGTGAATTTTGTCTTTAGTATTTTCATTTTCGTAACAGTATGCAAATAGACGCGAGTTCTTTATCGGCATTAAAACTATTGCTGGTAAAACACCTAAAAACAACTGAAATCCAATTTGCTAAGTATTAAATTAAAAAAGTTATCCTCCTGCAAATTATTTAATTTTGTTGTTTAACTGGCACGCATAAAGGCTCAAACACAATATGCATAGGCTAGCTTCAACGACTGTGCGAATACACACAATGAAATATGTGTAAATATAATGTACTCAACAAACTTTTCGTCAGTTTCATTTGCTTACGTCTTGAGCGAACCTAATCGCCCTCTACGTACGTAAACAGTTGTTTATTTGTTATATGAAAAAAAAAAAAAAAAAAATGGCAAAAGAAATACGTTGTGCAATGGATGCTCTTGCTTTTATTCGTCACTGAAACAGCGACGATTGAACATGCGTGTCGGATGTATTAAATTTATTTTAATTTCTATTTAAACTGTGTTATATTTCTGACAATACTAAAATTTTTAAACAAAATATTAAAATTTTTGCATTTTTTAATACAAAATTTACAAATTTACCCAAATACTAAAAATGGTAATTATCTATTCAACTCAACTCTCAGAGCGCTACTTTCATGTTCTCGCTGACACAATATTCAAAAAGTACATTATAGCCACCAAGAAGTTGATTAAGTATTTGACAGACTTTTCGTTGAGTTTTTTATTGTAGCTTAAGTAAGCAAATATATATTATGTTTGGACCTTAATCCTTTAGTCATATTTGGCAAACATTTATCGAAAACAATGTAACCACTATTTTATAGATAAATTTTTGTACCTCAGCCTCTTCAAAAATCTCACATTTTAGAAAAAAAAAAAAATTAAAGAAAATACTTTTATTTTTTTTACATAGAATCTGAAATGCTGATGATTTTGGAGTGAGGCAACCACAGCGCATTAAAAACATATAGTAGTTATCCAAGGTCAGAAAATTTGTTCCCTTTATTGCATAGTGTAACTTGTAAATTTTTTAAGAAATTAAAAACAAGTTAATAATACAAAAATAAATATTTGTATAAAATAGTGGCTACGTTTTTTTTAGTCAAATATTTGCCAAATGTGACCGTACCTTAAGTAACTTTTCTATGACAACTACAGAAATAGTGAATACATCTATTTTCCAAACTCCTAGCACCAAGTAAAGGGTTAAAACCATTTGTCAAAAACTAAATCGTAAGCCAACACGAATATTTTATCTACCGAGTAAACATTTTAAACATACAAAAACCACTGCTACAACAACGAATTTGTGTATTTCTACAACTGAAACTAATAGCAACAAATCAGACATGTCGTCGGTGGTCTTGTCATCTCTATGAAGCACTTGCAAGCACATACACACACATGTGCTTATACATATGTACACGTGCAACGGTAGTGGAAGTGCATTGCATTCCCAATAAAATGGAGTTGATGCTTTAAAGAAAACGAGAATCGATGCTTATGACTTGAGCTTCATATAGTTGCTACCAACATTATTAATATTATTCTACTTACAACGTTTTGTCTGGCTGTATGTGGCAAGTGCAGTAATGTCTAATGACTGATACACAACACCACATCACTGTTATGATGGCCCAGCTTAGTTTTTAGCTCAGTTTTCTTTGCCAAATTATGCTGCTGACATGTTTTGTGCAATTTATGACTGTTGTTGTTTTTGCTTAGCCAAGCACAATAATAACTACAATAACAACGACAACAACAACAACAATATAAAAAAAAACTTAAAAATAGTATGTAAACGATGAGAATGCATACGATGGATGCATGATGCATTCTGGTGTGCTATTTTTCTTACGAATTTCCATAAAACGACTCACGCGTATTTCTAGGGTCCAGGCATTGTCACAGGATAGCCGAACAAAAGCAATACGAAACCGCAACAATAGCAACAACTTCAATTTATGCTAATAAGTCGACGATAAACGGGCAAACATGCTTGACCAGCATTGTGTTTGTGTGCTGCGTTAGAAGATAAGAAATTGTCACACATAACCTATACGTGAAACCATATTTTAATCTTTTAACGCACACAAGCACAATGCTGGTCAAGCATGTTTGCTCGTCTATCGTCGAATATATGATGAATGTTTAGGTGTACTGGTTAGGATATTTGAAGCGATTGTATTACAAAGATAGTCGCCGTATCGTGATGTAAGTAAACGTTGTTGTTGTTGTTGACTTGTCTGCTGCAGTCTGTTAATACGTAACGCGTGTGGGTGTTGACATATTTTTTTTCTCAATGTTTTTTTCTTCGGTCGGTTTCGGTTTGTTGCGAAATTTTTTTCTTTTTTATTTTGCGGTTGTTGAGTAGAATAATTTTTAGTATTTGCAGTCGGTTTTCTTAAATGTTTATTATTATGCAGCCCTTAAAAGAATGTAATTTTGATTGAATGTAAGAAAAAGAACTGATTGCTAGTTTTATTATTATTATTATTTGTTTTTTTTTTTTGATTATTGATCGATCATATTTGATCGTTTGTATATATATGTACATCGTTGGTCTTATAATTTTGCCGTAAGTAAAATAATAATTAATATTCCTTCATTGACTGGAGAGGATTGAATAGAGACCTATTTAGCGAGTTATTGTTTTAAGGAAATATTATGAATTCATTGTTATATTTCATTGTGTTAATAAACTCACTCCTTTAAGGCTCCTTTATACTAAAACAGTTATGGCTAAACTATAACTCATATCGTTTTGTTGTAAATATTGTATATTTGCTTTGTGTGTTGTTCTTTTTTTTGGAATCCAACCAATCAACATTTTCCATATATTAAAAGAATGTCCCATTTTTATTTTTTCACAATAGAATCTTTTACGATATTTTGTTATGTTTTTGCTTTATTTAGTTTTTTTTTCTTTTTTTTTTTTGTTAATTTAGAATTTATAGTTATAAAGAAATAAAGTAATTTAAAAAATGTCTGCATAGAAAAGAAAGAAAAAAAAAAAAAACAAAAACCACTCACATACCACAATAGCGAAAAGAAAATTAAAACTTAAGGTGCTTTTGTTGAAGAAGCAATTCCATTCTACAATGTCACCTTTATGTAGATTTAAGTATGAGCAGAAGAGGAGAGTGCGAGGGAGATGATCAGCTATTGTGTATAAGTACATGGAATGAATATGTTATGTAGTATGTACATACCATACATATGAATGTTTGTGGCATAACAAAAACACATTGTTGTTGGTTACATGTTGTATGTGTGGCACAGTATTTAAAGTTTTAAATAAAATGATTTTAATCTTTAATAAAAGAAATATTTTGAGTTTTCTCGTTATTGTAGCTGAGCGCTGTAATTGCTGGTAATTTGTCGTTGTCGTCCGCTCGGCATTGTTTACAAGGTGATATGGGACAACAATAACTACAGCAATGGTGTTCTGTTTTTTCCTGCCAGATCACCTAACACTGTTGAACATAAACTTAATATCGTAAAATTAACTACCAAAGTATGTAAAAATTATGGTCAGACCTTTAAGAAATTAAAAGAAGAAGAAAAAGAAAAAATCATTCATGTCTTACATCGAAAGAAAAGGGGAGAAAAAATGCTAATTTTAATATTTGACCACCACGACGATAAATGGCAAAAAATAAAACTAAAAAAAAACACGAAAGATCGACAACAATATCTTCACTAATAATGTCGCTCTACCGTAACGTAAGTTTGACAGATGAGAATTCATCGTTGTTGTCGTTCGAGTTGACATGTGCCGCTTTTCCGCGAAATGCAACCACATTATATACAATGAAAATGAAAAAATAAGATAAATTGCAAGTAATACAATAATAACTACAACAGCAATTACAGCAACAACAGCAACTATAAAATTATGGGTTACTAAATCAAAAAATAAAAAATAAATAAATAAAATAAAATCAAAAAAAAAAAAATTAAATAAAGAAATCCCTGCATTGACTCCCAATTAAATATTTTTTATTTATAATCTTATAACCTTGGGTAATGAGTTGAGCAGGGACACCACTTACTCACTGCCACTAAAAATCTCAATATATCAAAACTATAATGTGTATAAAATAATATACACAAAACTACATACTTATGTGTACATACAGATATGAATATTTACAATGAAGTGTAAAGTGTAAAGTTGACACCTCTATTCTGTTGCCAATATTTAAATTACACTCATCATAGATGAAAGGAAAACAGCATCAGAAAACGGCTATAAAAATCCGAAAGCGCTGCCAATACATTGCTAATTGTTTACAGTCGAATACAACATGTTTGAACATGTCACTTCCTCCAAAAAGTGTCAAATTTCATAAGTTGTTTTCGTTTTAAGTGACTATAATCGTTGACAATTATTGATTTACTTTTAATAACGAATTTCTGTGTTTGACAAATGAAGAGGTACACAATTAAGCAGCGCGTTAGGATTGTTGAAGCCGCTTACGATAATGGGCGTTCGAATTAAAATTCATTTCGTGCATTTTATTAGTTATTTGGTCAGCATAATCGACCAAATGTGTCCACAATCGGAAAAATTGTACGCAAATTTCAGCAAACTGGTGCATCCACAAAGAGTGACTTTTTGGTACAGCTTATGGGCTAGCGGCGCCATCGGGCCGTACTTCTTTGAAAATGAGGTCGGCCAAGCAATTACCCTGAATGGTTTTCACTATGGCAAGATATTAACTAAATTCAGAACTTGAGAATATGGACCTGGACGATATGTGGTTACAACAGGATTGTTAACAGCCAACGAGACAATGGCTCTTTTGCGCGAGAAATTGAATGCCTGCGTTATCTCTTATCGTGGCAATGTTAATTGGCCGCCACGATAATGTGATTTGACACCGCTGGACTTCTTTCTTTGGGGATATACAAAAGAAAAAGTGTACGTCAATAAGCCAAGAACAATTCAAGAGTTAAAGGATAAGATAATTTGGGACATGAATGTCATTGAACCTCAATTATGTCTTGGAGTCATTGAAAATATAGGCCGACGGATAGAGAGGTATGACACCGAAGCCGTGGCGAGAATTTGGTCGATATTTTATTTCACACATAAATTTCATAATAAAAATATTAAGATAGGAAATAGAAGATAGATAAGAAGATAAGAAATACTACCTTGATCGAAAAGTTTCCGATATAACCCCTGTGTGGCGGTCCCATCGTTCCGATTTGAGTTTTTTTTTTGTTAGGTTGCTACATCTGTTGTTGATATTCCTGCTAAATCTTAGCGTCATAGCTTAACATTTGCAAAAGCTATGAAGGCGAGAGTACATCTATCTCTATGTGTGTTGGCGATTTTTTACAATTTTAGAGACGAATGCTGAAACGCATACCCGTATTGGTTTTTTAACTCGATTGAACAGAAAGAAGTCACAGGGAGCCAACTCAGGTGAATTCGGTGGCTGTTGGATGGTATTTGTTGCATTTGTCGTAAAAAAATTTCGAATAATGTTGGCATTGTGCGTCGGTGCGCTATCATGGTGCAAAATCCACGAGTTTTTTTGCCCACAATTTGGGTCTCTTTCGGCGAATTGCGTCATGCAAACGTCTTATAACGCCCAAATAATACTCTTTGTTTACTGCCTGGCCTTCTGGCAAAAATTAATGACGAACCACACCGTTGTAATCCATGAAAACCGTGAGCATTACCTTATTTTTTGACTGAAAACGACATGGTTTTTTTGGTCTCGGCTCATTTGGTGAACGCCATTCACTTGCCTGATGTCTGAATTGCGTGTCTTACTCATAAACCTATGTCTCGTCTCCAGTAATGATCATTTTGATGAATGTGGGATCGGATTCAACCTCGCAAATCATGTCTTTTGTGACCTCAATACGATAGAGATAGATGTACTCTTGCCTACGTAGCTTTTGCAAAGGTCAAGATATGATGATAAGATTTAGCGGGAATATCAAAAACAGATGTACCAACTTAACAAAAAAAAAAAAAAAAAGTAAAAAACTCAAATCGGAACGATGGGACCGCCACACGGGGGTTATTTCGGATATTTGTGATGAAAAAGAATACGTCAACAACTTCAAGCAAAAACGCTGTCAAAAAAAGACGGCCCATAATAAAATCGACAGCCGCAACTTCAAATACTGTCAATTGCCCTTTTTTGTTTTTACATTTGCTTTGCCCTTTGTTTTTATTTTTTCTCTCCAAAACGAAAACGATTGTTTATTGTTTACAAAATTCATAAAATTCGGTGAAAGTACGGCAACACCACGTACAGATTGTGAGAGCACAATTGAGAGAGTAAGAATAAACCCTGTCAAAATAAAATAGATTCTATCTTACGACTGCTTTTGCCGACGATTTTTTATGTCATTTTGTATAGAAAAAATCGTTAAGCCCCAATTCTGTTCCATCATTTAGTCTTTCGATTACTGCTAACGGGCTTCAATCTTTCTAATATCGCTGCATAATTATAACAGAATGGGTTTCATTTTTCTTACTATCACTGCCTTATTTATAATTAAATTTGTGTGCTCTCACGGGAGTCGAAAGTTTTTTGGTTCAAACGTACGAAATCTGTCTGAAATCTAAGACAATATATCCTCCATACTACTACAACAGCGACAGTCATTTATTTTTCGCCTACTTTTTTATTTTTTATTTTTATTTTTTTCTGGCTTAAACAATAATTGCAGTTTTTCACATAAATATTCCGTAGAAATTATCTTGTTCTCGTAGCCACCTGATTAAAAAGAAAATTAAAGAAAACTTTTATTGTTGCCACCTATTAATGTAAGTGATCCTTTTAACATTTTTTCACAACATGCAAGAAGTAGTGATGGATCTTGACCGAATATAATTGCCTTGATTTATTAAAGTTTAAACGAGCTTTACTTTTTTCAAATCGTTTTCATTTTGTTTTTGTTGTTTTTTTGCTTTTTATCTGTACTTTCTTAAAGAATTTGTTTGAGAATAAATGTTCCGTAAATTATCGATTTGTTAAGGCAAACAAAACATTTTATATTCATTTGGTAAATACCAAAAATATATTTTTTACAGGTACTAAATAGGCTTTTTTTTGAAGTTTTAGTTTTAGTTTTAGCTTTAGCAATTTACTCGTATTTAACTGGGTCTTGTGGCCATGACTTTTGCTTAAATTCGTTTTTATATGGCCAATACCGCCTTACTTTACAATTAGTAACTGCACAGCAGGATATCTTGCATTTATTGTATGCAAAAAATAAAATGGGAAAAAGTTTTTTTTTTTTAAAAAAAAGGCAAAGAAATATAAGCACAGATAAGATGATACTTGTTGTACCCTACACTAAGATTTAGAAATTTATAAATTTATAAAAATTAAGTTTTTTCTCGGTTGGTCCATTCCGAGTGCTACAAAAATGTCTGCAGTATATGACACAGCAAATATCTTTCATTGATGGTGTGTGCGGTGGTTCCAAACAATATAATTCCAACATAAACCCAAATTGAGAATTTTTCCCCTATAAACTTAATAGCCCAATTCGCGATCTTGTAGATATGGTTTAACGTCGTAGCATTTGCTTATTAGTGGAGTAATATTTACTATATAGTCACACAATATATACATTGCTAAACATGGGCTTGCAATACTTAATTTCACAATAAAAAACAGAGATTTAATAAAACAATGGCACAAAATATTGAGAACCGAAATGTTTAAATCTCCAACCCGAAAGGTATTAGGCCTATAAGTCTAATCTCATTCATTCTCAAGTCATTGGAAAAGATTTTAGACTGTTTTTCTAACAGTGCTCAACATGCCTACACGAGGTTTCGATAAGTTCCTTGAGAGAGAAAAAAAATTCGAACAGCTTGTTGGTAATGAAATAACTGACGGGAGTCATTTAGACACTTATCCTTATCCATGAATGCCGGGGATTCCTCTCAGAAATTTTGAATCATTCGAAAGTAATTCTTATATGAATTCTGTAAACAGGGATATGGTCGGAAATTATGTCACTGACGAACTGCCTAAATCAAGGATAGAGCGCGCTTTCCTCGAAATGCAACTGAGCATAGGTGTTCCAATTGTCTTGGTTAAACTGAATATCTTGCGGTCGATGTATAGGTAGACTGAATCTCGTTGGCACTTTGAGAGGAAGTGCGGTATTGCTAGACCGTTGGGTGACGTCGTTGGGAATATAATTTACTGCCTTTTTTCTTTAAACTGCACGGGCCATTGTCCGATTGAAAGGCATGCTGGTAGACTCGGTATTCCCTTGCAAGATATCTGTCGAAGCTATAGCTTTAAAACGCAGAATAAGACTATCTTCCATCTCTTATGCCAGTGCCCAGTCGTTGCTAAGCAACTACCTGATTTGATGTGGTAGAACGTTATTCTTCAAGGAAGGATTGTCATCTAACCTAATCTAAAATATTGTTACGTTTTAACTTTTTTAAAACATTCGAGTTCTTTTTAATTGCGTTAAATAAAATAAATAACATGTTGTTGTTGTTTTACAGTCCTCTTTTTATTTTGACACTTAATATTTTTACAGCAACTTATTTAACTTCTACTTAATACGCAATTACTCAACACTTTTACGAACGCCTTAACACGACTTTACTTTATGACGTTTAAATTACACAGTTACTGCCCAACTATAACTGACTGACGTAGGCTAAGTAGCGTCCCGTATATACTTAAATGCCTACAGCTTAGAAAGTTCTGGAAAGTCTTAAACCCTCACAAATCTTCTATTCGTCTGTTAATTTTAAAACTGAAAGATCGTATTACCCAAAGGTGGTCGAATTTACAATGCTGCCAAATATACAAGTAAGTATGGCATTACCAAGGTGACACATTAACTGCCTTGATGTAAACCAATAGATCAAAATCCCACAATACAGTTTTAAACGCACTGATGTGGAGTATCTCCTTTTTAGGTATTTTTATTTTCGTAACAATATTAAAAAACGTGAAAAATCGGAAAAAATATTGATAAATAAAATCAACAGTCATTTTTGTGTTTGCAAACAGTATTGCAAGCTGAACCAAAAAAAAAAATCGCTAATAATCGATGGGGATTTTTTACAATTGCGTAAGCTTACAGTATCAAATACACATAATCGTGAATTGGACTATTATGTAGGGCATTCTGTTAGCCACTCACACTGGTGTGTGTAAAATACTCTTTCTTTTTTAAATGGCCCAGATGGTAATAAAAATCAGAAATGTGTTTAAAACTAAAACGTATCGTTTTCCATTTATTTGTTGCGTTTAAACTGAGAAAACATTTACAACTTTTTCTGTTTCGTTTCTTTTCGTTTGCTTTGGATTGAACATGCTGTTGAAATAATTTGTTTCACATCAAGGCCTATTAATCGATATTTTTGTATACGGTGCAGTTAAATCGACAGGCGATGATGAAATATAATTTGGAACTTCTTTTTTGTTTTTAAATGACTCTTAAGGTGTCAAGTTACATTTAAATATAATAATACTATTGTTAGTAAATATATTTGTTGTTGTTGTTGTTGTTGTTGTCATTTTCTTAAATTTGCTTAATTTACACATAATTTAATTCTTTTAAATGACTGTTTGTATGTATGTATCGACATATAAGAATATGGTAAGAGTAGTGTTGTATGCAAAATTTGCTTATACATATTTTAAAACCATTAACCCAGTAATGTACGATTTAATATTTTTTTTATTCTCCGGTTCTATATTGATTTAAACATAGAGATGCTAAAAGCATTCTAGTTGACATTTTACTTAAATTTTTTCTTATAAATATCGATACAATAACAGCATCATTTACGTGACAAAAGTCCTGTGTCGCCATGAAGAGTATCGTAGAATTATTGGTTTGAATCCAATGTGTCCACAATGTCGCCTGTTGTTGTCTAGTTTTCTTTTTTTTTATTGCTTTTGCTGCTATTTCGTCATAGGACATTGCAGAAACGTATGACATTTGTTTGTTGGTTGGTTTGCTTCTTCTAAGGTGGCATCATTAGTTTTGGCAATAAATTTTAAACCTTTTGAGGACACTTCTATATATAGTTTATAAAATGAATTCAAGTACATATGTATGTACGTATATATTTAATAAGTGTGCCCTATAAATTCAACAGCAGTATTTGATTTGGCAATGCAATTTGAGTTGTTGTTTTCTAATAGAAAAAAAAATATACAAAAATAAAATTTATCTTAGGGACCCCATTCACCCTACGTCAAAATCTAGTCAATTAGATTTGAAATTTAGCTTAAAGCTCTTAATTTTTTTTCTGATATTTAGCAAGATTTCAGGTTGTACTTGCTAGTTTCTGATAGGGTTCCTGCCTGTTTCTTGAAGAATTGTGCTGTCGTTTTGAGTGGTCCTTTAACATTTATCTTTAATAAGCTTTTGTAGATAGATCACTTTCCTCATATTTGGAAGGGATCTTTGCATGAATCCGGTTGCTAAGCTCAGTGCTATTCCTAAGTTAATGGAGAAGTTGGTGACTGATGATCTCTCTTTTCACACGAGATCTATAATGTCACTCAATCAGAAGTAACTTGTGTACCGCTGTAGTATGGTAGGGAAGACACCTGCCTACCAACTAAGAGGTACTCATAACACTGCGTTAGGAAAAACTTCCCTAACTAATGTATATGACGTTAGGAGTCGTCCCATTTCAATGAGTCTAAAAATAGAATCGGGTGCAGCTCATTGATTGAGAGAAGTCCCCCTTGTTCCACTTGGGATGTCGCGGTATGTATGTATGTATGTAGGTTAGGGGCTTTGCCGCTGGTGCTCGATTTGATGTTATTTCTACTGATTTTGGTAAGGCTTATAGTAGAGTTGTTCATAGAATATTGCTTCATAAATTATCAGGATTGGTATTCCTGATAGAGTTCTTGGTTGAATAGAAAGTTTTGTATTGTATAATACTGTTTATGTTTCATCCGGAGTTCTACAGGGTAGCGATTTCGATCCGATTTTGTTCTTGTTATTTCTTAACCACCTTCTTCAGGTATTTTCAGACTGTAGTGTTCTTATGTATTCTGATGATGTTGAATTATTTTATACTTCTGATGATGTTTTTGGTCAGACTGTTTTACAACGGAGTATTGATATCTTCGTGGATGGGTGCAAAATTAATTTAATGAAAGGTGTTGCCCGTTAGAGACCGTTACTACCTTTCTCGATCTCGGTGTGTTGTTAAGTAAGTAAGGCTTGGACTTTTCTATGTTTTGTAAAAAGTTGGTCTAGGCAATTCAGTGATAGGATTTTGGAATATGCCTCGGTTGTTTGGAATCCTTATTATCGGTGTCATATTGATTGAATTGAGTCCAGGCAGAGGCAGTTTCTGTTATTCTGTTTACGTGGCCTAAGGTGGAATTATGTTAGTGGATTTCCTTTATATATTGCTATATTGGGCTTGATCTAACTTCCTCCATTAAAGCGTAGGATGACAGTTTTGGTGTGATATTGATTCTGAGTTTTTACTTCTGAACCTGAATATTAACATCCCGTTCTCTTGCTCTGGACTTCTACAGAACATATTATGCAAATTCGTTCCTTTTCCGCAGATTATGTAATGATTACAATTTACATTATGAGTTTGCTTTCTAACATTAATTTGTAAATTTTATAATATGAATTTTCATAATTAGTTCATACTAGTGAATGTAGCGGCTGACACAATCAGCCGCATTCTAGCATTTAACGTGTATTTTTTATGTTTAAAATTAGTTTTATATGTATTTCAATATAAATTTTTCATACAAAATAGTAAAATAGATTTAAAATAAATTTTTTTAGATAAGCCTACAAATATAAAATATTTTTTCCAAATAATTTCCAAAAAAATTATTTTTATATGACAAATTAAAAAAATATACATACACACATACAAAAAAATTTTTTTTTCTTTCTTTCTTTCGTTTTACTTCCAAAGTACTAAACCGATTTAAATAAGATGATATTGACATCTGCATAGAAAAGGCTTTAATCCCATATATATCTTTTCAAAATCGGTGCAGTAGAACGGGCGTAAAAGGGATACAAAGAAATGTGTTAGTACATGTGCATATATACAGTTTGTAAAAAAAATCTTTTCAAAGAAGCAAAAGTTAAAATCTATTTTAATTTCAGAATTTCAATAACAAATTCTTAATATGTTTGTATTTTTCTAGCGGTATTTCGTTACTGTACCTCTAAAGGACTTCGAGACGTTAAAATTTTCAAAATAGATTCAAAC
Organism: Wohlfahrtia magnifica; assembly: GCA_023159175.1. Taxonomy (NCBI): domain Eukaryota; kingdom Metazoa; phylum Arthropoda; class Insecta; order Diptera; family Sarcophagidae; genus Wohlfahrtia; species Wohlfahrtia magnifica. The sequence continues at coordinate 1,251,306 of JAKWBJ010000040.1, read as the reverse complement.
ATTACAAAGCTAACAACAAAAAACATCTTTGCTGTAAAAAGGTGTTTTAAAAAATAAGAAATTATTGGAATTTCTTGGTATTTGGGTCTTTTATGAAAAAAGTTTGGGTTTTGTTTTAACTTTATCGTATGTAAAAGATGCCACATAGTGTTTAGCAATAGAAAATTCAATAAACGTGCACCAAGTGTCTCTATATTTAAATTAAAACTTTCAGGGAATACGAGTCATAAAAGATTGGGGTAGTATATCCATTGTTTTAAGTTCAAATCAGCTAGAAACTATACTGATTTGTTTTCGGGGTAGTGTATAAGATCATTTTCCGCGCTGCAAAAGTATGAAGAATCGAGTTATCAAAGCATGAATAAGAATAATGACAAAAATAAACACATGTAAGGTATTTGTTGATGGAATCCTCAAAAGAAAATAACATTTTAACTTTTTTTCTACTTTGAAGAGTTTTTTTTTATACAAACTGTATGTACATTTTTTTTATAATTAACTTGTGATTAAGTTCTGCAGCGGGTAGGTGTGTCGTTGGACCGCTCGAGAAGAAAAATGTGATGATTGGATTAAAAAGTAATTATCTTTGATGCCAAACATTTTTATTAATTTTATGATTTTGTCTTAGCATAAGTCGGCATATGCTGGAGATTACTCTTATCCCGGGTAACGTTACGCCAAATGCCTGATTATGTCCGCGCTCGAGCCACCAAGGCAGCAGAACGATGTTACGTCCTCAAAATGTTGGTTGTCAACATAACGAGATTAGCTGAGTTGGGATGCAACAGTTTGCATAATCTTCGTTTTGGCGATGTTAATATTGAGCCTTGCTCTCGATCCCTCAAACTGCAGTAAGTCCAACTTTTCCTGCATGCCATCATATATATGCGTCAAGAGACAGATGTCATCGGCATAGTCGAGATTTTTAGTATATGGTTTAGACCCTAGGTTATTATTCTTGCCGTAGATAAGGCCCGTTGCAATACGCAGCCAAGAACAATGTTGAATAGCATTGGAGAGCGAACACATCTTTGTCTTACTCCAGCCCTGAAGGCTATATATTAATATCAATGATTTTCCAAAGTTTTTCTTTACAGGCCAGTGCATTCAAAATTGAAGAATGTGCCAGGGTATCACAAGATATGTGTAGGGTCTCTGTAGTCGAAAGACAGTTTGTTTGTTGCGAAGGACACAACTGAAGGCATCGGCGAGACATTTGTTGGTGTTTTGAGAAATAAACTTATTCGTGATGTCGATAAGAGTAATTCCACGTCAGTTTTTGGAGTGAATCAAATCTCTTTTCTCCTTTTTTCGATTGTTAATAAAGGCTCGTTTAGAGCAGAGAGAACATCTTATAAAAATCCATCCGTATTAAAAAATTGAGAGTAAAAATTTTACGACAGATTTTTTTTACGTTTACACGATATGTAAAAAACCAAAACAAAGTAAAATGAAAGCATTTCATTTAAAAGAGACCAATAGTGCGAGTGAAAAAAATTTCTTTTTTCTTCGTTCTTCCGATCTAACGAAGTGTGATGGTTTTAAAAAAATTGCCAAATTTTCATCCGTATTTTCTCTCAATGTCGTAAGCTCTCATTACATATTGAGTTTACACGATACTATCCGCTCTCTTCTACACAAAAACTTGTCATGTCGTATGCCTTGTATTATCGTGTAAACCCACCTTAATCACTACTTTTTTAACTGATCGTATAGCTTATTGATGTGCTAAAGGATGTTGATGACGATTTTAATAAAATTATTAAATAATTATACCGAATATGTAGCATTTTTATACTATTTTTAATGTATTTTTTTTTTGTACAACATTATATAACTTCGGTAAAATGTATATAAAAAATAAAGTTGCATAAGTAATTCTATTAGATCTTAATTAAAAATCTGTTGAAAATCTAGTAAGAATTTTAACGAAATATTCTCAGTATTTGATTTCGGTATAGTGTAAATAGGCTGTTAAATATTTTCATTGATCCCCAATGGAGATCTGACACATCTTCTGGTGATGATTCACAATACTTCTCCCAACAGTAACCTCATCAGAAAAGAAATCATCAAAATAACAAAAACAACAACAACAACAAAAACATTACAATAGACAAGATCTTAAGTATGAATATTACACAAACACACTCGAATATCTTTAAAAATGATTTGACGTGACAGATTATAAGAGGAAAACTTTTTCAAAAACTGCCGCCATTATGTTTGGAATGTAGGCTTTAACTTTGTTGTTGTTGTTGCTGTTGTTGTTTTTTTTTTAACCACTATTTCTTTAAAATTTTTTCTTACTACCAAAACCATAAAAATGTTGAGTTTTTTAAATTTATTTTATTGGTACCTGCCATAATAGATGAGGACGCCTTTGGAAAGAGAGGTTGGGCCGGATAATGACGGAAAAATGAGTTAGTTTAGATTAAAAGGAACAATAATAACAACAACAACAACAATACAAAATAAACAAAATCAAGTTTTCACTTTTGTTAATGATCATACGAAAATGTGATGAGTTAGTACATACTATGAAACAAACACACGCACACACACACACACGCGCACATTTATATACATATATAAGAATTAAGTTTTGACCGTAAGTCGAAGCATTTTCTCTTCTAAAGAGTTGGAAAAACAAATGAATGGTTCCAGCGATTGACTTTGATGTAGAGTAGCATTAATGCTAACCAGCCCTTCGCGAACTAATACCTAGCGGCAGTCCCACGAAAGAAGAGTGGTTGAAGGAAGTAGGGGGTGGATTTAGTACATAGGCGCCAGCGATGACGAATCGTGCATGCTTATGCTGCAAAGCATAAGTATCTTTTCAAGACCACCACCTTCTGTCCATGACAAAAAAAAAAAAAAATACACACACACGCGCACACACAGAGATAATTTTAAACATTTAAGTGCGTAAGACGGGTTTTTAATCCTATTATGTATATGGAGATATCATATTGAATCTGACAACGAATATACATAAGCGCCAAGCGTTAACTTCACACTGATTTATGCATAAGATGGATGAAGGGCAACATCATGCATTAGTAAGCTTTTTGTTAAAGTTTTACGAGTACAAGCCTTAATTGCAATTCTGAATACTTTTACCATTTAAAACATAATTACGAATTCAAATATTAATTATTGGAAAATATTAGTTTTTTTTTAAATTTAATTGTTGTTGTTGTCATTAAGAACAAATTCACAAGCTTTAGTTTTAACCATTCTCTAGTTATATAAAAATTAAAATTTAGTTTGTATGGATGGCGTGATGTAGTGTTTAGAGCGCGGGCATACAACACAAACATCCTAGGTTCGAATTCCAGAAGAGGACATAATGAAAAAAAGGAAATCAAAAAAGGCAATTGAGGTTTAGAGTGTTTAATGAAGAGACTTCAACTCAACCTTCCTTCAGACAAATCCATCTAAAGAATTCCCTTGACCTTTTAGCTTACCTCTGACGATGATGACAAACATTAGACAAATGATCAGGGGAAAACGCCATCTACTGAAAAAATTACAATGCTAAGTAAGGACTACACTACACATAATCATATGGAGGCAAGCTACAGTAGATTAACCATCTACTTAGCTCGAAAATCAACTTGATTGCCAATATGCTCCTTAGAAGAGTGAAGAAGAAGAAAAAAATGGGACCATATTCAGAAACTTTACATTAATTTCGGCGGAATCGCATAAGTAAGCATGGTACCTCCCATACAAACTAAATATTGATTTTTGCCTATCTTGAGAACGGTTAAGGCTAAAGTATTTGAATTTGATCTGAATGACGTTATAGTCAATAAAAATCATCAGACAAGAGATAGGTGAGATTGAATAAATGGACCTGGCACTTTCTAGTCATACTAAATAAGGAATTATTTTGTATGTGGAGAACAACAATTAAAGCTTCGATATCTATTCGTATCAGCCTAAAAGTGGGAAAAATTGGAAAAACGAGTTTTAAGCATGGCACAACGAGTAAAAGCTATCTATTACATATAAGGGTGTTTTTTAAAGAGGTGTAGATTTTTCAAATGGAATAAAACAATGATGCATTTTTTAAATTGACATGATATTTACTTTATTCGAAGGATAATCCTCTGGCATATGACTGTCACGGCTGGCTCGGACGTAGTCTAAACTGGAGCACCAATTTTCGATGAATTTTAAAGAAGTACGTAAGCACATCCAACAGTCACTTTTTCTGGATGTAACTGGTTTTCAACATACACTTGAGGATTATCATCACTCCAAATATGGCAGTTTTGCTTATTGACGTATCTATTCAAACAAAAGTGAGCTTCATCGCTAAACAAAAACTTCGAACAGAGCACACGATTTTTAAATTAAATTTGCACAATTTGGAAGCGTTGTTCAGGCGTTGTCAGTCTATTCATGTTGAAATGCCAAACCAAAAAAAGTGTTGCCAATATGAAGTTTTATATCTCTATAAAAAATACTCGGTATATACTGTTATGAAAATAAAAATGTCTAAAAAAATGCAGCACACCAATGCCTTTGAGACTGTGTTGTGGAATTTTGGTCTATTGGTGTGTCAAGGTTATTAATGTGTTACCCTGGTAATGCCGTACTGATTTGTGTATTTGACGGCATTGCCGTACTGATTTGTATATTTGACAGCATTGCCAATTGGTCATACAATCTTGCATGTTTAAAATAAACGGACTTGAAATAGAGGATTTGAAAGCATTTGAGACATTTCCGGAACTTTCCAAACTGTAGGCAGCTAGGAGGCTGCTTTGCCTAAGTCAATATAGTTAGCGTTTTGCAGTCTTAAAGTAATGTCGTATTTAGGCGTAAATAAAAGTGTTGTATAAGCAAATATTAAGTGCAAGATAAATAAGTTACTGTATTAAGATAAAGTGTTTAAATTAAAAGTGAGGAAATCAAAACAGTAAAACAACAACAACGCGGTATTTATTTTGTTTTGTGTCAATTCCCATAACATTCCATGAAGGAACATGGGGACTTCTCTTAGCCAATGAGCTGCACCCGATTCTATTTTTAAAATCATTAAAGGGGACCTACAGTTTAACGCCGGCTCCGAACGGCGAATGTATTAGAGAAGTTTTCAATAGTGGTAATACTCATAACCAGTTACTATCTAATGTTATGAGGTGATACCGCTATCGAAAAACTTTTTTACCTACCATACCACAACGGCACACAATCTATTTATTTTATTTTGACACAATTAAAAGGAACTCAAACGTTTTAAAAAAGGTTTAAACGCAACAACACTATATAAAAAATAATGTTTGTTCAATTGAAGACTGTAACCAGCTATAGTGTCTTTCTGAAAGGAACTATAGGCTATTTTAAATGTTTGGATTTTGAACCAGAAGGGGATAAACTTAGGCAAAAGGGTAAATGATAGTAACTAAAATAGTAATTCAGATAATAATAAATATAGGGGTCGCGAAGAACAGCAAGTTTCATTAAGAAGCAATTTATCTAAAATTATTTTCCGAGACAAAACTACAGAATAATTTGGATTTATAAAATATTGTATGTATGTTGTAAGTTATAATATACATACATACATACATATAGTGATTAGGAAACTTATTTATTTGCTTTATTATTTATAATAAAATTGTTCGTTTTAAAGTTTTAAATTTTGACCATTTTTTTCTTCTCTTTGTGTTGTTTTCAGAGTGTTGCCCATTTTAAACCATCTACTTTATAAATAGTTCAAGTACGGCTAAAGCACATGTAATGAATGATGTATGGACGTACAAATGTACATACATACATACCTATACATACATATATGTAGGTATGATCATCATCATCTAAATATAAAAACACATGCCCATTTTAGCAAAAGTTATTATAATTTAGGCGCCTACTTGTCATTTAATTTTGCTTTTGCCGACGGTAATATTAGAAAGCGTGATATAAAAAAGAACACAAAGAAAATGTATTATTTCTTTTTTATATGGATGTACTAAATGCAAAAAACAGAAATTTATTTATTGAAAATTATCAGATCTGTTTAATTAAAATACACGTTGTTTGTTTATTTATTGAAAAAATTAAAATCTACATATATTTGCTTAATGATTTTCTTTGTTTGATTTTAATAAAGCAGCTGTTTTGTTTAACTGCTCTTGGCTTTTTTCTTTTTGTTTTTCGTTACACTATTACCGTTGGCATAATATTTTCTTGTGCCACAGTATTTTAAATAATTTTTAAACACTTTTCAACACTGATTTCATGCTCAGCTACACATGACTTGACTGGTTGGCAACTCATTTAGCGTGTAAATGATTTATAACGGTTGTGTTTTATTTGAAATTTTAAATGCCTGCATTTAATTTGATTATTTATTTATTTTTAATCAAAATGTAATTAATTTATACTTTTTGTTTGTTTGTTTGTTTCTACTCCACACTATATGTAGTCGTATACTTGTTTTAAACAGAAGGTCAAGTCTGACAACACTCTGCTGAGCGAACATAATTGAAAATTAAATGCATTTTTTGATTCATATATCAACAAAAAATTAAAAAAAAAATAAAAATAAAAGAAAAATAAAATGTTGTGCTTGAAAACATTTCGTATCTGGTATACGCATTACCAACTGCTGCTTAAATAAGTGAACAGCGGTGTCCAATGTTTTAAGACAACTTCACTTAAAGATTTGTTCTGTTTTTTTGTTTTTTAAGCTTAACTCCCTCTCAGAATATATATACAAACATACATATGTATGTAACTTTGCATTCAGCCATTTACATTTTCTTCTCTACAAAGACATATATGCGCCATGTAGCACTTGTCTATAGTTTTAGAAAAAAAAGAACCTGCCTGTCTTTTGCTATCTGTAGATGCAAATGAGTTGCATTTATGACGCATGGCTTTCTTGAGTTCTTTTTTTCTCTGCAGTGCATTTTTGCATAAAAGATATTAACAAGTTGCCAGCATGTTTTGGCGAAATTTTTGCAATGACAAGAGTTCTAAGAAATCACCATTAAATTTAAAAATAATTTTCACAAATTTGTTCTTTTGATTTATAGCTGTCATTTTTAAGATTCTTTAAGATTTCTATGTTTTAATATCAGTTTGAAAAGTATTTTTCCTTTTTTTTTTCTCTGACATAAAGTTAGTGATTTCAATTCGATGTCATAAATAGAAAAGCTTGTTGTGTTTTAAGTTTACCTTTAAAGCTGTTGTTATTAAAGTTTTGGGCCTAAAAGTGAAGCATATAATGAAGATTCAGTTCTTATTAGAAATTACACAAAATAACGTCAAAGTTTCAGTTAAAGTCCAGGGAATCCAATAAAAGAATATATCAAACATCCAACAACAATAATAACAGTAGGTTTCTTCGGGCGAACATGCACCATTTACTTCATGCCTAATATTGACGAACAGTTAGATTTTTTCGAAAGTAACCTGAATAATATTCTTTAAAGCTGTGTACCCATGATAAAATTAAACCTTAATTTAATAATGACATTAAACGCGCAATAAAAGGGAGAGATTTGCTGTTCAATCGTTGAAAGCGATTTAGAACCGAAGCGCTGCGTGGGGACTATTTATTGCCTTGCTAGCAAAAATGTAAATACGAAATCGTTATGTTACACCTCTGTCTTTGATTCAGCTATAGGATCTAGGAAAACTTGGAGAATTATACATGGCATTGGCAGTGTTATGGAAGTTGATGTAATTTTGATATTGATGTTCACAATCGAAATATTCTTCTTTGCCTAATTTGCCTGTGAATAAAGTCTTCTACTAGAATCAATCTTATTCTCTCGGCTCGAATTCGTTTAATTTTGAATGTGTAAATGATCGTGAAGTTTTTCTTAGTTGCTTATCTGTCAAATCTAATACTGCTAGCATCGACAAATTCAGCCCCAATTGATAAGGATGCTGTTACCTTTTTTGTCACCATTTATTACCTATATATTTAAGACCGTTACGAAAATGAAAATGCTGAAGACCAAGTTCACCACATCAGAGAATTTATTATGAGCTTTTAACTATAAAATTTATTGGCTTGTAGCAAGGCTTAATAACTGCCAAAATTACCAGTACTAATTAAGAGTGCTACCATCCGCATGTCTGACGGATTTGCCAGTTCGATTCCTTTTGTGTTTATAAAGTTATTTCAGACCATTTGAATTAATGTGGTTAAATCGAAGATTCGTGTCTGTACTAGAACATTCGAAACTAATGATGAAATACTATAAAAAGATGGCGCATTGCGGTTCACGTTCAGGCGTAAATAAAAAGTATTGTATAAGCAAATTTGTTGTATTAAGACATACGAGTAGTGTATAAGAGTTATGGTGGAATAAGTAAAATTGTAACAACAACAAAGTGGTTTAATTTTATTTTAACGCAATTCAAGCGAATTTAAACGTTTTAAAAAGCTTAGAACGTAACACTACTATAATAAATAAATGCGTTTTTCCTAGAAACTGGAACTATGCTAAGATCATTCCTATTCGTAAGGCCAAAAATGGTTATCGGTCTATTGCTATACTACTCTATTTGTCTAAAGTGTTTGAAAAATTGCTTCAATCGGAGATTTATAAATGTGTAAGTGCTAACGGCCTTCTTACTGAAAGACAGTCTGGCTTTCGACCAAAACACAGCAGTACAACTACTTTATTGGATGTGTCTGAGGAAATACTAAGAGACACTGATCAACGGTACATTACTTTTCTAGTTCTTCTAGACCATTCCAAAGCATTCGATATGGTCCACCATGAAACATTTTGTGTAAAGTTGAGAGTTGTTTGTTTAATTTTTCCCATGCATCCACCAGACTTTTATCGTCGTATTTGGCTAATCCGTCATCAATCAAATTTTTTTTTAGAAATCAATATTCGTGTCCATTGTATATCTTTAATTAAGTTCCACAGGGCTTTATTTCGGCCTGCTTCTCTTCAGTATTTATATTAATGATTTAGTTGAACATTTGTTGCTTAGTAGGGTAAATTTGTATGCTGATGATGTAAAAATTTACATAGGAGCTGAAAGAAGTAATCTGGCTGAATGTGTGCTCAAACATAACGGTGATCTTAAGAGGAATCACGACTGAGCTAGTGCGAATGGTCTTCGCATCTATCCCTTGAAATCTAAATGCTTAATGATAATTCCAAGACCTATTAAATTACCAGTGCAATCTGCGATAAGCTTTGGCGACCAGCAGATAGAGATCGTTAAATCTATTAAATATCTTGGGTTCATTTTCAACGACAACCTGACATGGAAGAATAATGTCGGGAAAAACTTTTTCTATGTTGAGAAATCTGTGGAGAAGTCAGTACCTTACACCACTGAGAGTTCGTATGTTACTCGCTAAGACATATCTAATTCCAGTATTAATATACGGTTGTGAAATATTTGTATCTTGCGACTCTGCTGGCATAAGAAGATTGAATAAATAAACCAACAATCAAAGAAAACTAAGCTGAGCCGATCGGCCAGCAACATAATGGCCAAAGTGTAATAAACATTAGTACTTAAAAAGGGTTAAATATTCTTATTCAGAGCTTTTGATCAAAAGTCATATTGATCGGAATCAAAAACGACCTCGGTTAACGGCTTAATTTTAATTTTTCGATTTGTTTTCATAGTTTATATGTCAAAGAAGAAATACCAGCGAAAATGGTTACTATTGCCCACATCTAGTATCCAAAGTACACACATATTTGGCTCGGTTTTAACATTTTTTCCACCCAAATATTAATAGACACTGTTGATACAAGTAATTCTCAATGAGTTGATAATTAAGGCAGGAATTTAAGCCTGATATTGCGATGTTGTGTGTTGCAAAATTTAAATAAAATTTTATATTTGAAAGAAAAAGAAAAAAAAAACAAAAATATTAATACGAAAAGTTAGGCCCCCTATGAAATGTTAAAAAAGTGTAGTGTGTTTAGAAATGGAAATTTTAGAATATCATTGTTTTAATATGTATTTATATTTTTTTATTTTTGTAATATTATTATTATTTATTTATTTTTTTTATAAATGAATAATGACTTTCAAAATATTACTTATTCACATTGGCGCTAAGCCAATCACTTACTTTTTTGGTGATTCGCACATGAGTGTGAAGTCGTCAAAATGTAAATCTTTATTAAAAAAAATTAGAAAACTGTTTTATTTAAAAAATAACGTACTGACTAACAGATGCGGTATTATTAATAAACAGTTTCTTTTTATTTTATTTAATATTTATTTTTTATTATTATTGGTTTTTGAATTTATTATTTTAATTTGTTGGAAGGCAATGTTCAACTAAATTTTCAATTTAAAGGAAAGAAAACAAAACAAAAAAAAAAAAAAAAATAAATAAAAAAAATTAAACAAATGTTGTCTGCCACTCCTTTTTCAGTATAATTTTTTTCATTGTTTTTGTTGCTGTTTTATCGTTACTGCTTTATCTTAATTTAATATTTCAATATTTGATGATGATACAGGTGCCTTCTAAATTGTTGTATATTTTTTTTTATTTCAAATACTGGTACAAATTTCTTCTTCTTCTCTAACTTTTGTATACATTGTCAGCTAGCAAATATTTGTGTTGTTGTGTTATAAATACGTTCAAAATACATACATATGTACGTATATAATTATAAAAAAATAAAAATAATTTGAAATAGAAGTTATAGCAGAAAGATTATTTTTGATTTTTTTTTATTTATTTTCATTATCAGCTATTTTATTTAAATTTAATTTTTATTTATTTATAAATTTTTTTTTTGATTTCGATCGCGCACTATCTATATATCATTTGTTATATTTATTTCCTTTAATAAGATTTAAACAAAGTCAATAAAAGTTTTTTCTTCAATAGTGTACAGCTACAGCATTGTATTGTACAGTCAGTCTGTACACTAAAGTGGCTGTTTTGATTCGTGGTGAGTATGCTTTGATCTGTTAAAATTAGCAAAAACGTTTTATAGCGTTTCTTTAATCACTCAATTAATTTAAATAATAATTAAACTTGATTTTAAGGCTAAAAGGTGTTAAATGATGAAAATTTGCGTACAATAATGACACTTGTCAACAAAAAATTAATATTCTGCTTATTTATTTATTTAAAATAATTTTGTCAATAAAACTATTTATTTATAGTTGACATTTTTTCTTTGCTCATTTAATATATTCTTGAAATATTGGTGGCAATTAGAGTTTAGTTATTCTCGATACTTGGCTTACTACAATTGATTGATTTTATGCCAGAACGTAGCTCTGGTCATTGTTATACTGTGAGGAATGTCAATTTATGTGTGAATTTGTCTACCGATTTCATGCTTTGGTTGTACTACCTAAGAAATCATTTAGATCAAATTCAGAACTTTCCATTCTAATCGTTCTCTAGATATACAAAAACCAATACTCAATTTGTATGGGAGATGCCACGCCCATTTATTCAATTTCGCCCATTTGTTGACTGATGATGTGTTTTAACTACAACTACTTAGTTGGCCATTGACCACAAAGTTATTTGCGCCAAGTTGAGTGACTCTTACTATTACCGTTTCAAAGATGTAGACATATAAATACAAATTTTTAATTGGGCGTGGTGCCGCCCAGTTGAACAATAATGAAGACACACAAAAAATTAAAGCTTTCTACATATGCTTTTTATATACACTGTTGTAAAAATGTTTTCTAACTCACACAAAGCTTAAATGCTGTAACAAATTTCAAGTAAAACTTATGCAATACAAAGTGTTTCTCCCTGACGCCAATAAATTGCGAACTAATGGACCACCAAAAAACAGATAACATCAATTACAACGCATTTTATAGTCCTCTTTTATATATATGTATAAAAATATAGATATAAATCGAGTCACAGGATGACTGGCTTCTTTCCTAATATTTTGCTGTAGTTTGTTGTTGCATCAAGCAATAAATTCGATTACTTCTGAATTTGGTAAAAAACGAAACAAAAAATTCCTTTCGTCTAAGTTGCTAATATTGTCTACAGACGGTGTTCGCAAAAATCTTCACTTAAACGAAATTATTGCTTGATTTAGCTTAATTTCTATGTATTATGAAAGTCGACATTTCCAAAACTTACCAAAAAAAAAAAAAAAAAAAACAAAATCCAGTTTCAATCTAGAAAGAAGAGAACAAACGTATAATTTTTTGAATTAAAATTTTCAATAAAATCATAAGCAATTTCTTGTCCTTTTGCACAATAGTTCAAACTTTAATTACTGTTTCTGCCAAATTACGTTATTTCGCACATTCTAATGGATATCGTTATCTTGCGAATCTTTTACAGATTTTATTCAGATCTTAAAATTGCCCGAATGTAAATGACTGTAGACGGACTTAGGTACTTAAGGGTTAATTTGACAGCTAAAACAGTGCCATTTAGGTGTTAAATTCTCTGTTAAATTCAGAGAGTAAATTGTATAGACGGTTCTGGGTATAATTTTTATACTTTCACATTTAATTCAATTTCTTTTTTGATGACTAGTGTTAACATTGTATGGATCGTAACTTCAATTATCAATTTAAAATCGCCAATAAAGTTTAGTATATTTTTTTAACACCATCTATTATTAAATTTTGTTAAGAAAATACTAAAATGTAAATCCTTTAAACTCAATTGAATTAATTTCTGATTTTAAGATATTTTTGTACTCGTAGTTCAGACAAAATCTAAGTGGGTGTTATTCAAATGAAATATGGTATAAAAGACTTGTGAAATATTTAAATAGAATTAAAATGATTATTATATGGGATTTTTAGAAGGCATATATCGAGATTGATGGCAGTACTAATAATTGAACATTGCGTACTAGGTACGAGTAAGCATGCGAGTTGATATGGGCCAACCAATTAATTAAAAATTTGCTTAAGAGTAACCTTAGTCTACTTTAAAATTTTTGATAAGTCTCTTATAAAATCAAGTACTTACTGTTACCTACGGGTATGGCCTAATATTGTCATCACCCAAAAATTGTGGGTTCATTCAGAACCAAGAAAAACAAAAGGTTTTTATCTTAGATTCCAATTAACGTTAAGGTCAGTATTCAGACACTTAAAAAATAAAATCTCGTGTACACCACACACACACACACACACACAAAAAGAAAAAAGTTGACTACAGCACAAACTTTAGGGGAAAAGAAAGAATACCATGAGAAATATTTTAATTAAAATTCCCCAAAAAGAAAAAAAAAACAAAAAATGAAACAGCAAACTAAGCCCTCAGTATCTGATGCGAAATTAAAACTGAATCTTTTCAACAGAAATACGACTAAACAAATAAACTTTTAAATAAATACAACAAAAAATTAAGTGGGCGTTTTAAAAAATATAAAATTAAAAATAAAACTCCAAAATTCAAAAAAATGAAAAAAAAATTAAACCGCAAAAAAAAAAGTTTAAGAAAAAGATCAGCATGAGCGCCAAAAAGTGTGATTTTAAATGAAACTCACACACGCCACATAACCGCGTATGCACTTTTCCAAAAAAGAAAAAAAAAAGAAAAGGAAGTTAAAAAAAGAAGCCAAGTTTAGCTCTTACAAAATCGTGGGATTATCAGCAACAGTAACTCATATTCGAAATAAATGCTAAAAAAAAAAAATAAAAGAAACATTACTTGGCCAATTTTGTTTTTGTATTTTGTTCTGTTAGGTGAAGAAATGCAAAATAAAATACTTTTATCTCTGTGCTAATTAGTAAGTGTACGAAATTCACGTTGAAATTGTAGTTGAGAATTAAAAATTCCGCGAATTAAATCATTCAAAACAATTCCGTTTATTACTGCTACTGCCATTGACGTTTCTTTACATTTTTCTAAGGAAATTTGCGTTTTTTTGTCATTTTAATTTACATTTTTGGTAAAAACAATATACTCATACATACACGCATTCTTTAGAAAAAAAAAAAAAAAAAATTCACTGAATTTATTTAAATAAATATTAGAGATATTTCGGCGGTATACGGTGTGATCTTCACATTTTTAATTTGTAAATATTTATCAATATTTTCTATAAGATTCAAATCTATATTAAGAGTATAGAGAAAGAGAGAGAGAGAGAGAGAGTAAGAGGATACGGGATTGCTTATTTGTATACAGCATGTATGTGTGTATGGAGTTTATGTGTGTGTGTGAGATAAAAGAACAATTCATGTACATGGGCTGGTCATGTGTGATCAGTGTTGCTACAGCTTTTTATTTTTTCTAACCAAATTCCAATAGAAAAGTAACCAAATTGTATGAAAAATAACCAAAACTACTAATCCTGACCGTTTTATGTACGGTTCGATTGAATTGCAATATTGTTTCCAATCCAAATGCCAAGATAATAATTCTATAGTGTAAGAACCTAAATATGAAATACTAAAAAGATCTGGTTGTCTTTCCCAAGAGGATTCAATTTTACTGTACTTGCAAGCAACAGGTTCAAATAAAGATTTAAAACTTTCTAAAATAAGTATTATAATCTGTTTAGGGAGAACGAAGTGCCGAAGAGTGATAAAACTAGTGGAAATTGATAAGGCCATTGCTGAAAGTTTAGATTTTGATAACCTTTAAACGAATCCATTGACTAAGATGGATTATCGATGGGAGAACTTACCGAAAAAGCTTTTTTTTCAAGTAATAAACAAAAAAAAAAAAAAAATTAAAGATTTTCGCTGATATCTCATTTTTGGCCATCGACTCCATACAATTCTAACCACTGTGCAATACTGAATAAGTCGATAAGTTCAACTTATAGATGAATTTTTACTAAAATCTGCACGATAGCAAAAGAGCCATACGAACTCGTTGCCGCCCTTCCTATTTACTCGCTTGGATATTCTCTATAACAAAAAGAACTAACGAACAATCATAGAAAATATTAAAAATAGTAAATAAATAAAGTGCTAGAAGTTCCACTATTTTGTTATAAATCTATTTAGTTTATTCTCTAATTTTAAAAGAATAAACTTATCACTCCAACCATTTTTAACGTAAAAGTAAATTGTTTATTACTTTGAGTAGAAAAAATGAAGAAAAAATAACCAATTTTGGTTAGAAATAACCAAAAACGGCAACACTGTGTGTGAGAAACATATGCAGTTATATAGTCTTTATTGGTGTGTGTGAATAAAGAACACTGCTTAGTGAACGTGTGTGTGTATGTGTGTGTATGTGAGTGTGAAAGTGTTGTTTTGTTGAAATTTTGTGGGAATCCAAAAAGTAATTTTGTAGAAAGTTTATCTTTCTTTTTTGTTATTGCTGGTTAAGGGTTAATATTTATCGACACGACACATCTCTGAAATATAAACTTTTCCATGTAAACTGCAAAGTTTCCAGGGCTGGTGAGTAACGGTAAGAATATATATTCCTATTTAACATGAAATTTTTTTAACAAATACATACAATGAAATAAAAAATTAAAGAAATCAAGTTAATATTGAAAAGTAAGGGGAATAATTGAATTCGTTTGCAGTGCGGCTTTTGTCAAATATCATTATTTTCAAATTGGCTAATAAAAATAGTTAAACATGTAAAACAATTTGAGCTCAGTGATGGATGAGAACAAAGCATCTATTTTGCATTGCAGTTAGAAGAAATTGTGAAAAATCTTCTCCTAAACTTATTTGATTCAGGCACAATACATACAATAGAACAGAATATAAGGACTAAAGCTTATTTATGGATCTAAGTTTGTATGTAAGTTATCTAGCGAACTATCTAAGTTATATAGCGAACTATCCTTAAAATTGCAAACAATTCTTACAACTACACAGGCTACTGGATAATTGATGTACCATAGAGGGTATAACACGGGGGGAAATCTTGGTACAATTGTACTTTTTAAGGTACATTCTTGACCTTGTTGGTACCGTGGTACTACCTCGACTTACTTGGTATAATTTAATAATGCCAACTTTCACTATATGAAAATATAAATGTTGCCTATGTTCTCTTTAATTTTATTTGTGTGTGTTTTGTTTTAAAAGGTCAGCTTTTCTGTTTTTGTTGCAATGCTGTTGTCAAGGCGAATTCATGAACCCGGTGATGTCAAGTCTGCAACAACAAAATCTGCTTAGTAGGTTATTGCAATGAAATTTGACAAGTCAAACTACCTAAAATTTAACGTGTTAATTTAGCACATCCCGGTACATGAATTCGCCTTGGTGTTGTTGTATGTATTTTTGTTAACTACATATGACTAGTAAGCATTTGTTGCGCTCTTCACGTTTATTATAATTTTATGTGTTGTAAATAAAGTGAAATCCCTGAGGAGACTCAGTTGTTTGTACTTTAAATTAAAAATTACTAGGAAACTTTTAAAAATGCGGAACGAGGAAACAGGGTAAGTTGAAATTGTTTTTATCTGATAAATTGTTTTAAAGTATTACTATTCTAGGATAAGTAATCAAGTGAAATCGCGAAGATTAGATGAAACAATTTCCATAACTAGAAAAGGAAAAGGATGGACATAACAAAATGTTTACTCTTTGCAATGTACCAATAACTGGTGGTGTTGCCCATATCAAAAGACATGCTTTACGGAAAAACCACATCAAAAATGTAACTGCCTTAAAGATAACGCTAAAAATAAATAACTTTCTAACAAATGTCTCCAAATACACTGCTACAGAATCTACCAAAAAGTTGGAAATAATGCTATGCGCCTTTGTTGTCGAACAAAATTTGTCGTTCTGCGTATTGGACCATAAAATCACAATATTAAAATGTTTAATCAATAAGAAACAAAGGTCAATCAATAGTGACAAATTTAACAGGACCAGAAAACACGTGCTCTATTTCCAATTACTGCAAAAATAATTACTATTCGTTAGTAATTGATGGAAGTACGGACTGTACTGTCTTTAGAAATCTGGCAGTTATTATTCGAACTTTTGTGTATGATGCAGTTGAAGGATCCCACTGCTAATGGAATACATATATGAAAGCACAATACATTTTGCTAAGTACCAATAAAAAATATGGTTGACATTACCACTGACAATTGTGCTGTAATGACAGATGTTAAATTTTTGTTTTTTTATTGTTGTGTACTTCTGTTTTATTAATAAATATTAAAAAATGGTGCCGTCATGGTCTAAAGAGTACTTTGCTTTCTTGGGTAGAACAATTATAATAACTTTTTTAAGTCTTTCATATGTAGTATTGAACCAAACCAATGTTGCCGTCCCTGCCAATGATAATGCTTTGTTAAGCAAGTCAAACATGTTGACAACTTTCATTTCACACTCAAACATGAGTGAAGTGATAGATTTTTCAGACAACTTCAAACAAGAAAGTGTCAAGCTTGTTATAATTTATGATCCATTCATTATATATAACATAATACATAATTAATAATTTTCGTAAAGCTCTTCTTTTAATGTTTAACTTGATATTTATTAATGTAATTTTTATTTTTTGTGTGTAAATTTTATTTTTTTATAGCTTTTCGTAATGGGAGAACATTTGTAAATCAAACCAGGTCATTCCGGAAAGATTAATATTATTGTTCACTATACTTTCGCAAATTTCCTTACAGTAGTTTTGTTATGGGAAATTTATTTAAATTTAAATTTCTATGAAATATGGTTTTTTCGATATTCTAATTGATGATATCTTAAGCAAATTATTCTTTATTTTTAATCAGTTTTATAAGTTTTTTATTATTAATTATATTTATATGTAGGTATCTAATAAAACTAAAAGTGTTATAATATAAGATTAGATGTTGTTTACATAGAAAAATTTGTTAATAATCCTCTTTAAAAAATTTAATTATTTTTAAAGCGATTATTGTCTATTAACATGTGTTCACTTTTATTAAGCAGTTTAATTATATGCATGTGTGCGTATGTATGTATGTCTGTAATTATTATAAATAAAAGGTTAAATAAAATAAATTAAAGTTTATTTGCAATTAAAGATTTCCGTATTAAAACTACTTCTAAATTTTAGTGTATGTAAGGGGTGTCCAAAATTGGGGTATCATTGTAAATAAAAAATTTAAAATTATATCACTCAAGTGACCCTTCCTACTAGCTCGGCAGTTTCCTAAACTTTTACCGAAATCATCAATAACTTTTCAAACTGAAAGAAAATTTAGAAAATCGCATTATTTCCTATAGAGAAGGAGTAGATTATCCACCAAGACCGTGCGATTTGACACCTTTAGATTTTTTGTGGGGTGTTTTCAAATCGAAAGTGACAGCAATAGTCTCACAACAGTTCAAGAGCTTAAAACCAACATTATCGAGCAGTTATCAACCATTGGCAACAGTTTATTGAAAAACGTTATTGAAAATTATGGTAAAAGTTTGGGAGCCTGCCGATTAGGTAGGGGTCACTTGAACAACATAATTTTTAATTTTTGACCGGAATCTATTTGTAATAAACTGAAATAAAAATATATTTAATTCAGATATTAAAGGCTTTTTTTTATTAAAATTAAAATGATACCTCAATTTTGGACACCCTATATTTTCAAGTATTTGAAACAAAAGTAATAAATATATAAGTATGTATATAAATATTTTAATACTAGCTTTACCCATCCGGCGTTGCCTGGAAATCTATATACATACACATATATATACATGCATATGGCAGATAAATTTCTATCCTATAAATTCCAATCCTATCAGTTTTTCTTTGTCATCCGCTTGTCTTTGGAAGTCTGCCGCTGATAGAATTATTGAGATGAACGATAGTGAATATTTTTCTTTATGTGAGAGTCACGAATATTTTTCCTGTAGTGTTAATTTTAAAATTTTTAATAATACGACACCATCTGGAAAGTTTGAATACTCTGTCGTTTATAGGTCCAAACATATGTCGTAATAACTACGTGTTTCACAGGAATGGACTTTTACCATTTATTAACCCATCAAAGTGACACCTTTAAAAATTAACTTTTTTAGAATATAATTTAGTGGATGATGAAAATAAGCAAACAAAAAACTTTGCTTTAAGAACAAAAATGCTTGTCATTTTGAAAAAAATGTATTGATTTTGATTATTTTTATGCGATTTTAAAGTCGCCTGAGTACAATTAAAAAAAAAAACAAAATCGATTTAGTGTTAACAAAATCATTTATCATATGACCTAATTTAGCCCTTTTCCCTTGATTTTAACACCTCCCATGCCCAATTTTGAAAACAGCATACCCTAAAACACTTTCGTTAGCTGGATCTACCAGATTTCCAAATCTCATTAAAAACGATTCAGTCGGTTACTTGCCAAAAAAAAAAAAAAAAAAAATTTATAAACTTAAACTTCTTATGTACATACATACATATATATATGTACGAGTACATACGTAAAATACTAAAACTTTATTTATTATTATTTTTTTGTTAAATTTGCTCGTTAACGAAACACATACAATTTGGATTTTATTTATTTTTTGCTATTCGATAGTGCGCTTTAAATATGAAAAAAAACTAAAAATATGACGTACGTTTTACTTTTGATCTTTTAGAAACGTGAGATACCTTTAAATGAAATAAATATTTAATAACTTTACAAATCATTATCACTCCATAAGTACTCCCATATTTTTTTATATTTTAATTCCGTCATTATTCTTGTTCTTGCTTTTGCTTAATCGCAGCTTTAAATCGTTTTAAAATAAAAACCTAAGGAACTAGCAGTTAGAAACTGTCTCAACATCTCACGCAATATGCCCTTATCCACCTACGTTGGCATATGATATTGAAAAATGTCAATTATTCGACTTCTTTGGTGAGAATTTAAAAAAGCATACTCACACACACTTAACACACTATTAGTTTTTATGTTTAGTTAAGTTTATATTTCCTATTTCACAAGTTTTCAATGGAATTTAATAATACGCAACAACACATACGCATGCACAATTGAATATAAACAAATGAATTCTATATACGAGAACACTTTTACTAACAACTACTGCTATTTTCACTCATTAATTTCTCTCGCCTAACCATTCACACACACAGGCACACGCATGCACTTGCACATACGCCAGTGCTGCCAGTTTCTGTATAATTATCAAAATATGGGACACAAATAATTTTCTTAACTATTTTGAAACGTAAAATTTTTGTGTATTTTTGCTTTGACAATATGACATTGACATTGTAGTGAATTTGGTTTAGCGTTTGTTGCTATCTTATACGATAACGATAAATCCGAAACATGCTATTCGTTTTTTGATTAAAAAGAGTGCAAAGCTGCGTCAGCACAGGAAATGTATTCTATAACTAAGAAAGATATGCCGTTTGAAAATCTTGTTGGATTCGAATCGATTAAGACTTACTACGAAATACTAGATTGGTGCTTATTTTATCCATAGTTAGTTACGGCAGAACAAGCTTTAGGAATTTTATATATATTTTTAAGTGGAGGTTTTGAAATATTACCATGTGCTGAGATTTTTTAGGTTGAACATTATCGAAGATCCTTCTAAATTAGTCATAAGCTTTTTATGGGACTTTTGTCTCCGATCACACGTATTCTTACGCTCTTGTTTTTAGTCGTCAATGAGACAGTGACGAATGCATATGCGAGCAAGATATATGTAATTTTTTTGTCACAGAAAAATAATTTAAAAAGTTTTTTATGCTCTTGCTTTTAGTTGTCACTGAAACAGCGACGAATGCACATCTGTGGTGTTAAGTTTTTCAATTTTTTTTAAACATTAACTTTAATCTCCCTGAGAGAGTAATTTCCATGTTCTCACTAACACAACTATAGTTTTAATTTTGCACATCACTGTTCTAAATTAACAGAGTTAATTTAAACGCCAGCCAACTGACTGCCCTATATATTAATGAAACAGTGTTAGTGAACCTGACTAAACGCCATAACTAAAATCGTAGAAGTGAATGGTCTGTTATACTACAAAAAACAAAAAAGTCTTTTGTATAAAATGTTGTAAAGGGTGTCCAAAATTGAGGTATCATTTTAAATTTGCTGCCATTTTTTTCTACTTGTAATTTGTATTCTAAATTTTTATTTTCAGATTCTAAGTACATTCTGGTTAGTTAATATAGAACGTCACACGAAGGAATAACGTGTTTTTATTATTAAAACATTTTTTGAAAATGGCAAAGTTTTAAGGATGTAATTAGAAAATTGGTGTGTTTAGTGGTTTGTAGGAATCATCGGACCATATTTTTTTGAAAAAAAAAAAATTTAAATACAAGGTGAGGAAACGAGGCATTTTGTGGCGGAAAATTGATGATTTAGACATAGAGAATATGTGGTTTCAACAGGATGGTGCCACTTGTCAGACAGGAAGAGAAAGCCTGATCTATGAGAGCCAGCCGAGCCAGTAGGAGGGTAACTTGACCGATATAATTTGTCATTTTTAACCGGAATCCATTTGTAATAAATTGAAATAAAAATATTATTAACATCTGAAAAAATGCGTTTTTTTTGTTAGAATTAAAATGATACTTCAATTTTGGACACCCTTTATAATTTTTAAGCTTTGTCTGTGTAAAATTGAATTTGAATTCTGGCAACACTGATGCACGCATGCAAGCATATGCTCGTTAAGTGTTTATTGTTTTAATGTGCTTACTGTTTACAATACTAAGCTTGTAAGTTGTTATTATTTCATCCTTTAAAAATCCCAAGGGAGTCATAGGCCCATAACAAATTCTTTTCATCTACGCTTATCTAAAGTCAATGATCTAATCTGACTCCAAGTAATTCTGTGGGCAGCAGCTTTTTTTTAAATTTTTTTTCTTTAGAAATGGGCTAGCTTTCCGATTCTTCAGCTTCCCTGCGAGTGCCATTCAGTGGCCAGTTCTGCTAAGTCGTACTTTGCCCAATCCATTTCCATTTTCTTCCCACAAATTGCCTCATTATAGAAACTTCATGTGATGATGTTTCTGGCCGGAATATTTAAAAAATGCGCTGTAGCCAGCGGTTTATAAATTGCGGAAAGGAATTGATATCAATCACAGTCGCATTCCGTAATTCGCAACCATACAAAAATATACTTCACACCAGAGTTAAAGATGTTAATTTTCGTTTTTAGAATGTTATGTGTCTGAATGCTCTATAGCATTTAGTCGGCCAAAAGATTGTTTAATCTGCTCCGAATATCAGCACTGGAACCACCGGACGACGTGGGCATACTGCCTAGATAAAAAAAATACGAAACACCTCCCAACTTTCTATTTCCGATTCGAAGGATTGTTTTGTTATCAGCGTTGATTCGCATAATTTTGGTTTTGAAGCTCGCTCTGTATGATTCCGCAAGTATAGAATACAGTTTTCTTTGCATATCGCAATGTCTGTGAGACAGGAGGTAGATGTTGCCTCCGTAATCCAGGTCTTCTAACTTTGTGTTAAGTGCCCAGCTTATACCACATTAAAACACACAATTGAGGACAACGTTAAACAGCAGTGGAGAAAGAACACAATCATGACTTGGTGTTTTCCTTATGTTACACCTGAGCCCGGATATGAACAAATATTATTTACATACCTTATATATGAGCGCTTCTTATCGCCTTTTTTCATCATAAAAAGTTGACAGCACTGCAGCTCATGTAAGAGTTAAACGTGTTAATAAGCGAACCTCTAAATGGCTTGCTTCAAACCTTATACATTGTCTAGTTTGATCAAATATTTGTAATTTGTTATAGCCAAAGCAAGGTTTGTGTCAAATCGTTTTATTTGTAAAGAAACATTTTCAGATTTTGTTCTGGACTAGCTTGCTTGTGTTTTAATCATGGGGGTAGATGAAACAAAATAATACCAACAGTTTGATGGTTGCAAACCGACACTATACGACAGCTAGTTGGTTCGTAACGCTTTTAGCCGTTAACCATTTTTGTGTTTTTGTTTCTACTTGTGTTTCTGTTTTATTTTTTTTGATTTTTTGTTTGTTTTTGTTTGTTTTTTTTCTTATTTATTTTAGTTCTGTCTGAAACATCAATAAGCGTTGAACTGTTTTCGTTAATTTAGTTTTATAGCAACATTCGTCGCGTGAAGAGCGTTCGAACGCCTGAAAAATAAAATTTAAACTGCCAGCCTTCATAGCAGAAGCCTAAAATGTTATATGAGTAGTGGTAGAATTTTTGTTTTAATGTTTAACGATTAATATAAAATAAAAAGTCAAAATTTTTGTTTTAAAACAAAAACAGAAAATATTGTAAATAAATAAATAATAAACTTTGCTGTAAACAAAAAAAAAAAAAAAAGAATTAACAGAAAAAATTAAATTATTTATTAACGAAATTGAAAAAAAAGAATAAAATATTAAAAGTAAAAATAATATTGATTTTGTTTTAAAAATCATAATTACAATTTAAAATATAAAATAAAAATATAAAAATCTAACGGCTTAAACGGATTGAATGTCTGCATTGCTTTTTCTTTAAATAAATTAAAAACAAAAAATATATTTTTGTTAAAAATAATATACATATGCATGTATGTATAAAAAAATAAGTAAATAAATAAATAAATAAAATAAAATCAAGGAGAATTTTAAACACAACATAATTAGTGAATAATAATAATAAAAAAAAAAACAAAACAAGTGTGAAAGAACCTTAAGAAAAGAAAAAAATATGTAAAAATTACCGTTATATACTAACACATTTGATACAAGGTGTAAGAAAAAGTATAAGAAAAAAACAAAATACAAGAATAATAACAACAACAACAACAACATAAAATAAAATAAAATAAAGAAAACATTAAAAAAAGTTGGTGGTAATTTGCTGCACAAAAAAAAAAGTTGCAACAAAAACAACACTAGGAAAATTTAAACGAAACAAAAAAAAAAAACAAAAAATCTTAACAAATCGTTACAAATCGATGATATTATCGATAACACAACCAACCACCACTAAAAACAACAACGGCTACTTTGTTTTAAGTTAATTTTGTTTTTTTTTTTGATACTCGATTTTCTTTGTTGTAACATCGTTGTTGCTGTTGCACCATCCAGACACATTTACTATTACCATCACTAGTAGTAGTCACACACACACACATACCGTTAAGTCAATGCTTTTTTGTAACATCCTGTGATTTACACCGAATTTTATGTGGGATTATAAACTTAACCCTTAAATTTGGGGGATACAATGAGGCCAGAAGTATACGATGTAAGTATAAGACTTCATTTTCATAAACATACTTTTGTTTTTCTATAAGACAAACATAGTTAAGTAATAATTAGATATTTTTTACCCACACAAACGCACTTACAAAAATAGGTGATGCTAAGAGTCGTATTGAAAAGATGAAAAATAATTATTTTGCCGTTTTTTCTGTCTTTTAAAATTTGAAAAGTCATTTAGACAACAACAACCCACCATATTCACACTCGTATACACTTATTCATAGTTAAGCTAAGGACTCTGAACACTTCAGAAATTAAAAAAAAAAAAAAAAAAATGTATGACTTTTTCCACTATTTTTTTAAGCAGTTTTTTCTATTTATTTTTTTGTATAATGACACCAGGTTTTTAATTATTTATAATTTTTGTTGTTTTTGTTTTAATTAGATTTTTTTTTAATATTTATACTTGGCCATATGCCTAATAATTTATTTAAAAAAAATGCTTTTTTATATGCACTTACATGTGTACGCATGCATGTGTAAGAAAATGGCTTATTTTTTTTTAGTGGTACCTATAGTAGAATACAAATAAAATTAAAATTTACAAAAAGCTCTTAGAAATTGTGGTTTTATAATATTTTATTCCTGGAATATGAAAGGAAATAGAGAAAGCTTAAGTATGAATCATGTTACTTTAATATGTAAAAATATGTTTGTTTTTCTAAAATATTAGTCAGACTTTTTAAAGATTTTTTTTTGTTATAGTATTCTAATTATAAGTTCAAGAAACTTTAGAAACCAAAAATTTGTTAAATAAAATTGTTTATTCTTTTATAAGGTTTGACATAAAACATTCAACGAATTTCATACGAAACTTTTTCGAATTTTCTTTGGGAACAAACATCGAATTTTACACATAATTCCAGCGGCATCTCAAGTGCAACTAGGGGACTTCGCTCTATCAATGAACGGCACCCAATGCTATTGTTAGACCCATTAAAAGGGACCTACAGTTTTAAGGCCGGTTCCGAATGACAGAAGCAGTTAGAGAAGTTTTTCATAGCGAAAATACTCATAAACAGTCGCTAGCTAATGCTATGAGGTACGAGTAATGCCATTGTTGAAAATTGTCAGATGATCTGTCTTGGGCTAGAACCCTCGACCTTTACACCACACCACAGCGGTACAACACTTTACATTTCAAAAGTTTGGCATAATTTATACATATTAAACTATAAAAATACATAATAGATTTTTGGCGAATAGTTAAACATATTGATGTTCTCTTTTTTGACAAAACAATGTGAATCTTTCTATCCAAAATATTGTAACATTTTCTTTCTTTACAAACTTGCTATAAAAACATGACTAAGTATGTGCCGAAATATTTTAACATTCCATTACAGTTTTATATTCATATTTAATAGTTAAACAAAATGCATTCTTTCTTTTTTATCATTTTAATAATGCATTGTAATGATCACATTTGCAAGAAACATCTTTTTCTTTGAACAATTCGCAGAAAAGATGAGCGTGTAAAATATGACTTTTTTGTAAAAGAATGAAAAAAGAAAAAAGTCGAAATGCGTGCTTATACAAAAAAAATATTAATTTTAATATTCATTTATACTCGTTGTACATCTTTAGTTATGTATGAATGTGTTGTGACAATGATTATTTCATATTTTATTACTTTGTACACTCGGTCGTGTATCGTTGATGCAATGATGTTGAGAAAGGATTGTCGTTCTGTTACATACACACATAGAAAAATCCCTACAATTGTTTAATGGGAACCCTAAAATCAAGCATAATACTAATGAGCAAATAGTAGAGAGTAGTACGTGTACGTTAACAATGAATGACATGTACGTAGTACGTACATGAATAACAACAAAATAAAAATAACTACATAAAAAAGAAACATACACACACACACACACGAACGTATGAAAAAAGTTTTAAACAGAGCATACACATTGCATACTTTTATGTGTGTGTTGTTTGTATGTTCTGTTATTCTTGCCGTCGTAGACTACAACTACGTTAGGTGTACGTGTGCCTGTGTCTGTGTG
Source organism: Wohlfahrtia magnifica (assembly GCA_023159175.1). NCBI lineage: Eukaryota > Metazoa > Arthropoda > Insecta > Diptera > Sarcophagidae > Wohlfahrtia > Wohlfahrtia magnifica. The sequence goes on along the minus strand of JAKWBJ010000040.1, from coordinate 1,225,162 downwards.
TGTGTTAAAATTAGTGGTGAATTTTTTGTGTTTTTTCATTTTTATTTGAGGTGTAAGTCAGAATGGCTGTGTTTGTGTACATGCAACCCTTGTTGTTTGCCTTTTCTTCTCGTTTTTTGTTGTTTATTTTGCTGTTTTTTTTTAAATGTATTTTTTATTACTATGTTGTTGCTATTTTTATATGTGTTTCATTATTATTGTAATTTTCCATGTTCTAAACCCTAAAAACCTAAAGCAAAAATACCTGAACTTTCAAAGCCCATTAGAATATGTATGAGCATATACACTTAGTACAAGTATGCATGCATGTGTGTTAGTGTTTGGTTGTGCTGTGACATGAAATAAATCAATTGCTTTACCCCTTTCCGTAAGAAAATATAAAGAATTGCCAACTAAAGTTTAAAGGGACACAACTCTGCCATTAAAAGCAAATATGCATACATACATACATATACATACTATATGAATAGAACATAACGTGCCATGCCATACGATCGACTACAGTACACTTCTAATGTTTTCTTCTATAAAAATATTTGTTTTAATTTTTATGCATTGTATACATAAATAATTAATTAATAATTATAATCAATGTAACAACAATTTACACAAAAGTTGTATATGGTGATGAAATATTTATAATATTGTACGTGTAATAATAAAAACAAAACAAAACAAAATATAACAAAACAAAAACAAAAAATACTCACGAAAGTTTAATAATAGACTGACTTACTCTGATTATATTGGATATGGTAAATGTTCATAAGGGGGGGATAATTGATTAAACTGTTATATAATTTAAAGCCGTTACCAATTCTTGTACATTTTCAATCGAGGGAAAATACGTTATTCTTTTAATGACGCGAATATTTGCTTATATTTTGTCGTCAAATCAAAATTCTATTTTAAATTAAGGTATCAAATGAAAAAAAAGAAAAAAAAATCCAAAACACCTGCGTGCCAATGATCGCCTCCTCACAACGATCAATAGGCTGATAAAATATCGTATACGTTTTCAATGCAGAACAGAGTCTAAAAAAATAGTTTAGATTTTTCAATGCGTAATCTGTTCGAAATGGGTAGAACCTAAACTCTTTAAGAGATGCTGTTATAGATTTAGAAAAACTTTGAAGGCTAAAACTTGTCTCATAATTTAGAAAACTTTAAACATATTTTTGTAAGTTTTGAAGTCGTTAAACGCCTACAAAAAAGAAGCTATAAGTATAAATCTACTATACCTATCATCTGTTTCTGTTTCTTTTTGTTTTTGTTTCTTTTTTCCTTTTTACTTAAGTAAACGTTCCTAAGATCTAAATGAGGTGCAAGTTTATAGAACATTTTTTTTATCATATGGCTTAATTGATTAACATTTTTTGAGAGCGTGTGACAGAAGTCTTTGAAACACTATAAGAAACAAGGCAGGTCATGTTGGTGGCAATGGCTGCCACAGTAATTAAACGTTGACTTGAAAATTGTATGAGAAATTAAATTAAAATAAATTTCTAAATCTACTACAGCTGCCGTTAGTATTCTTAAAACTAAAATTAGAGAAGCAATTTAAAAAGCTTCTCTTTAAAGCCTTTAATTATACTTTTTATCACATTGTATTACATGAAAATACCTGCTCCTATTTTACTAAAAAATACAAATTCTAATGCTTTTAATTCCAAAATAAATTTTGTTTTTATGCATTTGTGTCATTTTATTAAGTTTTTTTTTTTTATTTTTTATTTTTCATTATTTAATTTTGTGTTTTAGTAGCTGGAAATTGTTTATGTCTTGTTTTGTGTTTTTTTCTACGTTTTTTTTTTTTTTTTGCTGGGGGTATATACGCTTTGGTCTGGTCAACAAATATTGCGCTGACTGCAATAATTCTATTAAAATGCCGACGTAATCAAATTGAATTGAATCAGCCCACCAACAAAAACGATACGATACGAAATAACACTAACCATGACATTTTATTGGGTTTTAAATTCATAAAAGAAAATAGAAATATTTCAGATAACAGACCATACGACTAAGTTCTAACTTATATAGTAAGTACTTATTAGTAGAGAACTTCTCGGCCTTTACTATAGAACTTTTACAGAGACTCAACTAAAAGAAAAATGGAGGGAAATAACAAGCAATAGAACATGTGTACTTAATAAATATGTATGTATGTATTAATGTAAGTATGGAAAGAGTTATTATTAAGGCGCCACATACAATCTCTCTACATCAACACCCTCTTTTAAGGACGGGAATTAAAAACCAGATTTTTCATTTTCAAATTTTTTGGTTCACTTTATTGCGGTAATTTGTGCCGACCTAATAAAGTTTTATTGAAACATATTCAATTATAAGTAATAAATTATAATCATGACGATGATGGCAATGATGGTAAAGATGATTATGTTGAATTTTTTTTTTTTTTTTAAATAATTTAATTTAGCAATCAGTCAGCCAGCCACACAATTGTTAAATCATGTATAGGGTGTTTTTTTAAGAGCTTGAAAACTTAAAGTTATCATACAAGACAGAAAGATTGTTGGAACGAAATTAAAAAAAAAAAAATTATAATAATCTGGTAGATAATTTCATGACCTTTCATCTATTCGATCAGCTCAATTTTTGAAAATTTTTTCTAATAAAACTGGCTGTATGGCATCAATGGTGACTTATGTTGAATATTGACTTCCAAGGCGTCAAGAGCTGCTTGTTTGTCAGACTAGCCAATGACTTAACATAGCCCTATAAAAAGTAATCTAGAGGCTTTAAATCTCAAGAACGAGGGGGCCAGTGAACAGGTGCCCCATTGATTTTGCAATAAATTAATTGTTAAGTGCGTTATATGACAAGCTGCGTCGTACAGTGCATCGATGCTATAGAGCAAATGGGCAAAAATAGAAACAGTTGACGTAGAAAAATGAAATGAAATGACAATTATTAGAGAAAAATACACATATATGTGAAGTTTTAACAAAATATGACAACAGATACGCCCACTGCCCACATATACTTAAAATAAACAAAGTCTATCTAAAGATAGGATTTTATATTTAATTTTTTTTTAATAAAAAAATAATCTTCTTAGCATAGAGCTGTGTGAATCAAAATATATATTAATTTTGTGGATTTTGCAACAACAACAAAATAATTGAAAATGTACGAGTATTACAATCTAGCGAAAATTCGATATTGTACTTCAAATTTGAATTTGTATGATAATTTTAATTATTACTGGTTTGATATATCATATCTTAATTGATAATCCAAATTATTTTCAAATTTTTATTTGTGTGGAATTAAGAATGACAGAGCGAATTACTAAGAAAACTTATCGTGGGAACACTGCATTAAAATTAGCACCCTTTTTAAATAAATTTTTTCAGAAAAAATTGTGTTATTAAATCTCGACTATAAATGATTGGGCAAAATCTATAACACGGTGCGACAAAAAAGAACGCCGTTGAAATACCTGGTAAATGACACTATTTATCTGATAGGCACTGTCGTGTAAAAAAAGGGAACAGTTTTTCGAGTTTTCGAAACACCTCCAAAATCTCGAATTACTTATAAAAAAAAAAACCGGGGTTTCTCGAACCTTCATGCACTTATAAGCTAATCACTTAGCTGAGTATTACCCGATTTTAAGTTTCTTTTTGGATTTGGAAAGAAGAAAAATAGACCTCTTAAATGGTATACATACGTATACGTATATAAGCTACTTAACATCAGCAAAATTTATGAAAAATTCGCTAAATTATACATTTTTTGAATTTCTAATTTTTTTAAGTTGTAAAACAAAGTTGGTTCTATTTTTTTTTATTTGATAGAATATATTATGTAGTTTCAGAAAATAATAGTTTCAAGAAATGAAATTTTATATATAAGTATATATTTTTCTTAATAATACTTCAAACTTTGGTAATTTTTTTTTTTTTTGTTGTTGAAATAAGTGTGTTTTTCATAGCAGTAAGCAATAAAAACAATTAACAAAATTTAAAAATTATTTTTCCTATTTGGTTTCTAATATTGTAAAGTAATAAAAAAAACCAAGCTTTTAAAAATTTCTTAAAAAATAGAGTTTTTATAGCTATTTTTCTTTGGTAGCTAAAATCCTATTTTTTATATAGTATTCTTCATTATAACTTAGTTGAGTTAAGCGCCCTCTTGCGACAATATAAAGAAGTGACCGAAAAAAATCGTTCAGTATTATACTCAGCTGATAATTAGCTTTCAAAAAATATATATTTTATCAATATCCGCGACGAAAGATTTTAAGATTTGTCATTGTACGCCGTCATTTTGAAACCAAATGTCGTCAATGTTTAGCTGATTAATTTTTGGAAACCACCATTCAGTCAGCATGACTCGATATCGTTCGCCATTCACTGTAACGGCCGCTCTTTGCTTATATCGACTGAAATAAGAGCCTATGATGCCGCGTGTAAACCGCACCAAGGAGACAATTTTGATGAATGTAATGGTATTCGTGGTTTTGCTCCAAATACGATAATTTTACTTATTGACTTAGTCAATTAACCAGAAATGAGCTTCATTACTAAACAGAATTCTTTGTTATTAACTACGCGGATGGATTTAATTTTCTTCAAAGTAAACAATTCATAATGTCAACAGAGTTCAGGGTTGGCAAAAAGCCGGATTTAAAAAAAAAAAACTGAACCCACCGGGTTTCAATTGGCTTTTTAATGTTTTTTTTTTTTGAGTTTGCTTCCAAATTACGTCCAATTCGACAATATTTTCTGCTTATTAGTGCAATTACGTTGTTTTAGTATTTATACTGCAATTTTGCACCCTCTTGATGAGACCTAGGGGCCATTGTGTACTATGAGCTGTAAATACTCGGTGATCGAGTGCATTATGAGAACACTCAAAGACAGACACGATTAAGTCATTCTTTTGCATGACAGCGTTCGGTTACTCGTCGCAAAAATTGCCAAACTATTGTTAGAAACGATTAAATGATGCATCCGCCGTATTCTCTGAACATTGGTGCCTCTGGCTATTAACTTTTTCGACGGATACAATATCTGTTAGCACGTCACCAAATTATTTCTTTGCAAGACATAAGAAATCGGCTTCAAAGCTGGATCGGCTTAAAAGACAAGAAGTTTTTCTGAGATGGGATTAGGAGATGGGCTTAGTGGTGGGGGAAATATGTAAGGAGTGGTTTTATATTTATTATTTTTTTTGGGAAATCTGTTAATTCATTATACTTTTTAAGTTGAAAAAATGGACCGAATTAATTTGTACTTGCAATACGTAAAGTGAACTATTTTTGTTGTACATAAGGCACGTAAGCCTCTAAATGAAGAAACTCAGCCGAGTTTTTTTTAAATATAATACCCCATAAAACTCCTGTAGGTTTAGTTGGGTCACCCAGTGGGTTACATAAAATGATACAAATTTACATTCTCAGCTGTCAGAACAAAGTCATTGATAACGATAATTTTTATGCAGCTAAAGAAACACCCTATACAACAACGAGTACTATCGCTTTATATTTCTTTTTAAAAACAGAAACAATTTTTTCTTCTACTCGTAGATGATTTATTTTATTTTTAATTTCGAATAAGTTGACCAAATTGTAGACCCCACATTTAACCTTTTGTTAAACAATATATGTATGTATGTATTTAGTTATATGCATACATATGTATTAAAATGAGTATAATAAATCATTCTTATAAATTCTTATTAAAAAAAAAATTTTTTCGAATATTTGAGAGGAACATCTGGGTAATAAAAGTTCTTAAATAGAAATTTTTTTTAAAGAAAACTGAAATGTGTAATTTAGTAAAATACACTGAGAACATGCAAAAATCGCATCTTAACTTAAAATAGGCTTGAAAAAGTGAGTTTTAAAATGAATTAAAATTTAAAGTTAAAGAAAACCTTTTGACAATTATTCTTGATATTTTTCTTACGTACATTGTTTTTTTTAGGTTAATTTGATTGTCTAATTATATATTGAGAGTTTCATAGAAAAATGTGTATAAATTAATACTGATATAATGCACTAGAAAACAGTTTAATCCAGAATTGATAGTTGACTAAAATACATTGATTTTTAGAAATAATATTTTTAATATTCTTTATAATAAAAACAAAAATAGTTAAAAAGGAGAGAAAAAAACAAAAATATGTTAATTGTGTATTTAAGAGCTTATTTATTAAGAATTATATTTATTAGACATGTTTTGATTACAAAATTTCAATAACAAACTTATCTTATTAGTCATGGCAATTATGATAATCCAATTTAATACAATATTTATGTTTCTTAAATATTAATATTGTTGTTTTATTATATACATACGTATGTACATTGTATATGCATACGTAGCTTAAGCTTAAGCTTAAGGTTGATTATGTTATATTTCAAATATTTATTTAAAAGTATCATCTTTTTTTCAATAACACACCTGTTCACGTTTCATTTTGAATATTTTTGATTTATATTTCAAATGGCTTTGTCTATGCCTGAGTTTAAATAATAATTTATTTTTTAATTAACCCTCTAACCGCTCTAACCGTTCGCCTCTCGATGGGGTTTATATAGTAAAAAAAAACACTTCCATTCAGATCTTCAAATGTTTCTCAATCTAAAATTTTGATATGAATTTTTGAAGTCAAACAAAAAATCTGGCATTAGAGAGTCGTGTGCTACTGGTGGTATGTTAGTTAAGACACTCGCCTACCATCCAAGAGGTCCTCGGTTAAATATCTGATCAGATCATTACCTCATAGCTCATAGCCACTGATTACGAGTGTTATGATATGAAAAAACTTAACTCTAACTAAACTGTGGGTCCCTTTGTATCTAAAATAGAATCGAGTGTAGCTCATTGATTGAGAGAAGTAAAGGGTTAAACCTCTATATATCGTATTGTAAAGTATATTTGATTAAATGGTGTTCTAGTTAAAAAAAGCACCTGCTAAAATATTCGAAAACAACTTTTTTTGAATAATAATTTTCCATTTATTTTAAACAAAAAATCATCATTTCTGAGTTTTGCATAAAAATATTTATTTTTTTATTTTTTATTGTTGACTTAGAGAATATTTTTTCAAATGTTTCGCCACTTTACTGCTGCTTTTCATTAGGGTGTTCCTTACCACAACACTGTATGTGACTGTATAAAGAAATAGAAAAAAAAAAAATACAAATATTTGGGTTACGCATGCGTTAAATACAAATTCTCATGTCCATTTAATCATCTGACTGACCTAGGCGTAATGCCAGTTAGCACTGGATTAGTGAGTAAGTGAATGTGCAATGCATGCACATTTGTGTTTGTATATACTTACATACCAAATGTCTGAGAAATAACATGCTTAAGCCAAAGATGCTGCTCATAATATACTGACAATACGTAGTCATAATAATGATAATGAAGTAGATAATTTTGCTCATACCAATAATACAGACGCACAAAAACACACACACACACACCATCTATACGTGACTTAACATAAGGCCATAGATGAAACAGGCACAATTTAAGCGTTCGGTTACGTCGTTACGGTATAACACCATTAATCGAACGCCGTGTTGCTTATAAAGTTGGACAATGTAAGTAACGTCTAATTGAAGTTTTAGAAATACATACACAAAATTTAAAATATATATCAACACTGAAATAATGAACTAAGAACTAATCAATAAACATAAGAATTAAATGAAAACACAAATACAATCATAATAAATATGAGTAGTACATACGTACACATATGTACGTACATTCTTACACTTACGATCGTTATAATGAGGAACAAAAACGAGCAACAACAACAACAGTAAAAATAATAAAAATTTCCCTAAAGATGCTGCTTCTGTTAATGATGGTAAAATGTTTACGAACTTAACATGCTTGCATTACATACATACATACATACATGTGTAAGGGCCACACCCACTTTGTTGTGTTGTGTAGTGTAGTAAATATGATTTCTAAGGTGAAAATATATTTTCAGCAATATTTCATAAGAAACCAACAACAACAAGAGTAACATGAAAAGTTAAATATTAACCAAAGATGAGAAAAAAGTGGTAAATTAATGTACGACGCAAAGCATACTTACATACCTACATATACATACTTACATACTACATAGTGTACTAGTTGTACTTTACGTAAATATGTAGTATTATTGTTTAGGTGATATTTGTTGTACTCGTAGTTGCTGTTTGTATTTGTTTGTTGTAATATTTGTCGATTTATTAGAACTGAGTAAATAAAATATATGACGAGTAGACCTAAAGAAATAATATAAAAAGCAAACAAAAAAAAATAATGACAAGAAAAGGAGGAAACTCATAGAAAGTACACATGGTTAGTTTCGATTTTAACCCCTTAAATGATATTCTTTTTATTTAAAGTATTAAAAAATATTTTTCTATTTTTATAATTAATTTAATACAGGAATTCCATGCTTTTATGTTTTTTCTATTGGCACTTAATATTGTCTGTTATTTTTCTATGGCAAGCAAATAAAAACATCTCCAGCTTTGGCGGTGTTTTTGCTTTTAATAGTTTATTTGACAATTTGACATTGAAACGATTGATTGATGTAAAAATATCGCACACCTTTTCGCATTATGTACATACATACATACATACATATTTGAAAACGGCCTTAAAATATTAAATAAGTTAAATTGCCAACAAAGTACAAGCACATACAATAAATTTTCGTAAGTACATAATTTATTATCTTAATAATTTATTTGGATGTTGTTTTTAAGATTATTTTCCACAATATACTTCGACATACTACAACACATACATATAAATAATAATAAAAAAATAGACACTAAATAAGAATTCAATATATTTTATTGAAGAAAATAAAGTTCAAGTGGTTTTGGTTTTTTGCACTAGAAATACAGACAAGCGAAGACAGGAGAAAAGAATAAAATGTTTCTTAAGTCAAGTAGTATTTCTAATTAAGCAAACTTAATGAAAAGAAAAACAAAAATAAATAAGTTAATGAAGAAGTAGCATACAAAACAAATATTATAATTAGACAATTTACAATAACTAGTAGATGTAGCGGCTGATATAATCAGCCGCATCTTAGCGTCTAACATATGGTTTATTATGTATAAAATTGAAAATTAGTTTTACATACGTTTTCATACAAAATTTTCTTCAAATAGATTTCAATTAATTTTTTTATATAAGACTAAAAATATAAAATAATTTTTCAAAAAATTTTTAAAAAAATCAAAAAAAAAAAAATTCTTTCTATGTGTTAATACGAATTGTATAGTTGTTTTATTCCCAAAGTATTGAACCGATTTAAATAAAATTTATATTGTAAACATCTGCACAGAAAAAGCTTTAAGCCAATATATATCCTTAAAAATCGGTGCAGAAGTACGTGCGTAAAAGGGATAAAAAGAAATGTGTGAGTCTACTAATTATATTCATAGATAAAAGATATATTCATAGATAAAAGATCCTCTCCGTCTGGCTTTGTAAAGAACATGCTAAGATGACTTTTGCCGTCTCCCGCTATATATCTATTTGTTGAGATGTACGATAATAAATATTATTTTTTATGGAAGTTACCATGTTCACTCTTTCTGTGCAGTTAATTTTTGATCTTAACGTACAACTTGATAATGGAATAACCTTTGGAAAATTTTAAAACGCTACTAGAAATGGACTATAAACCAAAAACTCCCGTTTTACCCCTTATTAGCCATCAAAGTGCAACTTTTGAGAATGTACTTTTGTACAACATATTTTAATGAATTTAGATGAATGTTAGCAAACAAAAAACCTTGCCTTAAACTTTGTTTGTCATTGCAGAAGAAAAGCCAATATTTGGTTGTTTTCTCCTGACTTTGATGTCCCCGATATCTCTTAATCCCTTTTGGGTGCAATTTGCAAAAATGTACACTTTCATTACTTCAAACTATTTGTGTTTCAAATTTCAACAAAAATTACATTTTAATTAGGAGCTAAGAAGTATGGCTTTAATTTTGTTCGTTTTCTCCCAATTTTAACCTCTATAAAGTCTAATTTTGGAAAAATATAGTCTTCTTCTGTTAGTAAGATCAATCTGTGTATCAAAGTTCAACAAAATCGGTTCAGTAGTTTACACGTGATTGAATGACAAACAAATAAACAAGCAAATAATAAATTTACAAAAAAAAATTTATAATATATATGTATGTGTCTATCTACTATGTAATATAGGGATTGCATTTACATATTAAGTAAGAATACATTTATAAGTCAAATGTAATATTAACAAATTGCGGTTATTCTGCTAAATATCGATTTGTTACTTATACGTACCAAAGAACATAATCCCCATACATACGCTTTAGTAAAGTAATGCTTTGGCCTATCAGTAGCTACTGCGTATACATGTACTCATATGTGTATGTGTGCATGCAGAAAATATGAAATGAAAATGAGCAAAAGTATAACAACAACAGAGGGGTTATTGAATTGTATTGTATAGTTAGTTGCTTGCATACTCTCTCTCCACACATGTGAATTTGTGTTTGTGTTGTTGTATTTTTTGTTTTGCTTTAAATTGTTTTTAGCGCAAAGAATTTTAATTATTATTTATTTTTAATTTTGTGTAAATTATAACACAACAAAAATATATAATTTATTTTTTGTTTTACCATTTTATTTTTATACATTAATTTGTTATCTTATCATATTGTTTAGTTGGTGTACGAGAGTACGTCGTACGTCGTACAAATATGCTATGATTTACTATAGGCTCGCTCGTAGCGAGTATTTGTATTGAAGCGACAGGTGTGTGTAGCAGTGTAAGTTATTTAGAGGGTATAAAGACACCCGTAATGGCCGTTTAGGGCCATATTATAAGTTTATTTTTATTTCATGCCAAATCCCATTAAAGCGCTAGCCATCAATATTGCTTAGAGAGGTGGATGGTTAAAAACAAAATGTGGCTTAAATTTTATTGAAAATAGTTATTGCATCTTAACAACTAATGGTGATGCAATGAATTTGAAGGATTTATGTGTAATTTTTAGTACTCTTATAGACTAACAAGAAAAGTACTTTGTATGCTCAAAATTAAATGTTTCTTTGCATTTATTTTAAATAAATTTTATAATATGAATATGATTATTAGGAAAAGTAGGCTTGCATATGAACTGATTGACATTAATTGAATGGGTTTTTGATTGTGTTTTCTTCTTATTTTCTTAAGATCGAGTGTGCTGACAAAGTGACATTTATTTAAAATATTGCTTTGATTTCTCTGCGTTTGTGTTTTTGTCTTTTTGGTCATTCATTTTATTAAAAATATTTAAAGAATTTCTTTCAAGATATGAATTTAGATTTTTGTTGTTGTAATTTGTTTTTGTGGTGTATGTGTAATAATACACCTTTTCTTTTCCTCTAGATAGTCTTTAGAAATATCGGTATGCGTTGAAATTGACTACAGATAAGATTATTTATAAATGAACTCAAGAAATATTATCACTTTTTCTTGAAAAAAAAAAAAAAAATAATAATAAAATAATAATAATGAAAATATATAATATCTATGTATGTATGTATGTATGTATGTATGTGTGTACATATGTATGTATATTGGAAATATAAAATATTTTGTAAAGCAATCATTTCCTGTGCTCAACGAATCACGTCCATATAATATATGATGCTTATGCTTTACGTATGAGATGATACACATAAATTTTGTTTTATTTAACAGGACAAGGTCTTAATTGCAAATGGACACATTTTTTTTATAAATATTTATGTATGTTGACATATGGTCTTCTACCGTTAATTAATATTAAAATATGGCGCTTTTTGTTTTATGTCACTTATGAGTGACAATTTAAGTTTTTTTTTGTTATTAGGGCTTAAGAAATAATTTGCTCCCAAAAAACCCAATTTATAAACAAAATAAATTTATTTTCTTCATTTCATTTAATAAATAAAAAATAATTTAATATAAGCTACTGATTTTAAAATACGTTTAAATCTCACTGTCACTCACTTAAAATAAAATATAATTAAAAACGTGTTCTCTTTTGAAAAAATGCCTTAATTTGAATGATTTATGGTAAAAGTGTAAATCCCCTCCAATATTTCGTTCAGTGTTTAAAGCAAAGACAGAGGAAATCTCAAAAAAAAAAAAAAAAAAAAAAATAAAATAAAAAAAAATTTATTAAAATAATAATTATAATATACGAGAGTAATAATAAGTAAGTAAGTAAATGTCTACATAGTGTCATGTATTGAATTTCACACATTTGGTGACAATCAACTCATCTATGTGTATGGGTTACCCCGTTATAATTGCCAACACGTGAATGACAACCAACGACTCCTTTCACACATGAATTATCATACTACTGCTTACATACATATGTACATACGTACTATGTGTATTAGGTGGTTGATTTTTTATTTATTTTTTCCTGAAATCAGTGACACTTTCTTTTTGAACTTTCCTTTTATAGCAGCCATAAACGTACGTATGTATGTATGTACGTAATTTTTTCTTTATAATTTTTTTGTAATAAGGGTTGGGGTTGCTTAATGTAATCAATCATTCATTCATTAAATCGGCTTAAATATAAATGTTATTTTTACAATATTGCACTTTTCTTATTTATATTTATACGTATGTATTACATATATGTGTATGTATGTATTTACAAGTACATTTAAGTAGGTATGCATGTATGTAAGCCCTTATAAACACGCGCCCCTTTTTTATTTTCTTTTTTATAATCGAAGCGCTTTAAACACAGGCAAAGCGATAAGCGTTTATAGTAAAATAAAACAAAGTAATTTAGTGTTTGGTACGTGTTTACCCTTTACAATCCCTAATGCGAATATCTGTTAATGAAAAAAGAATTAAGATTTTTTTTTTATATTTACAAACAGATACCCAAAGGTATTAGATAGTTTTTCCCAAATTTCATTTTGTAAAAATTTATCATTTCATTTTCCTACCTCAGAATATGATGCTGGGTTCGCATTATAAAACTGAAAGATTAAAGGCTTATGTGTGAGTGCTTTTCAATCATACCTATTCGTTTAAAAGCCAATTAAGGCAACGTTTCTTTTATTTGTAGCGCCTTATGTTGTTTTGCTGGGAGCATTTTTACTGAGTAAATGGTGGGCAAAATTGAGATTGGGAAGTAAATTGGCTTAAAAACATATTTTTTTTTGAAAAATTCAGTTTCATTCGTACCAATATAAAAAAGAAATACGGGAATTAATAATGGAATATGATGTCGGAAAAATGCCCACCGCTAGCACATCGGCAGGCTTCCGCTCTTTTCACAATATTTTTAACCACATTTTGCAACAAAGCTTCGCTTATCTCGTCAATGCAACACCGAATTTCATCTTTTAGAATGTCAGTTGTTTGTGGCTTGTTCACGTAAATCCGGTCTTTCAGATTGCCCCGGAGAAAATAATCTAGCGGCGTTAAATCACAAGAACGAGGCAGCCAATTGACATCGCCAAATCTAGAAATTATGCGACCGGGAAATTTCTCATACAATAACTTAATTGTTTGGCTGGCTGTGTGGCTTGTGGCACCGTCCTGCTGAAACCAAAGGTCACTGATGTCAATATTAGCCAATTGTGGCCACAGAAAATTAAATATTACGGTTTGGTAGCGCAGAGAATTCATGGGGACGGCGTTTTCTTGCTCATTTTCAAAAAAAAAAAAAAAAAATACGGCAACATACGGTCACTTTCTTTGGATGTAATGCGACAATTTGTTTGTTTACGTAACCGCTTAATTGAAAATGGGCTTCATCACTAAACATGATTTTTTTGAGAAATACGTTGTTTTCGTTCAGTTTTTCAAACAGCCCATACACAAACGTTCGACGCAAATAATGGTCGGCTGGCCTTAATTCTGTAACGTGTTGAACTTTATAAACGTGAAGATGAAGATATTTATGCAAAATGTTGCGCAAAGTTTTTCTGGTGATGCCCAATTGTTGCGAACGTCGACGAGTTGATGTTCCAGGCTCATTCTCAACACTTTGCTGTGCAGCGGTTATGTTTGCATCACTACGCCCACTACGAGTGTACTGTTTTGGTCTATTGTCAGCAACAGTACCGTGAGCCTAGATTTTAGCGATTAAATTACGCACAGCGGTCTCAGAAGGAGCCTGCTCGAATTTTACGAAGTGATACAGTAAAATTTTCACCATTTTGATAGTAAAGTCTCACATTTAAAATTATTTGTTCAAGAGTGTAGCGTACCATAGTTAAAATTTCCCAATTTTGTACTAAAGGCTCAAAGGTTGACAGCTAAATTCTTGACATTTCATCATTTGACAGCCAAATTTACTCCCTGACCTCAAATTTGCCCACCCTGTAGATCGGTTGGAAAATATAGTGTACTTAGTAACATGAAATACAAACCACTTTTTCGAAAGCTTTAAGGATCCTGTGGTCGAAAATCCTTTACTGTCTTCATATACATTTAATCCACTCAGAAACAGTCGCTTCAGAAATCTTTTGTGGAAAGACATCGTTTATCACAAGTAGAATATAGTTTTAAAATTTCTATTTCTTAAATGTATAAACGAGACTTGCAGTTTGTCGCCTTTATTGTAAATCATGAGATTTGTTATTATTCTGTTTTCTTGCTGTTATACTGTATCGTTGCGGCAAAGTGTCGCAGTCATTTATTATTTTATTTACAAAAAGGGGTAGTTCTTAAAAACTATGTACATATTCTTGTTAAAACCTCTTTATGCCGCTCTTTGTATGTGTGAAATAATATTCGTAAATATATTATTATTATTAGTGTTGTTGTTGTTTGATTACAATATCGAATAAAAATTATCCCTAAACAAAAAATAAAGAACAATAAGCAGAAATCGGAAGAGTTAGGATGTTGTTTTACAGTAGTAACCAACAACAACAACAACAACAAGAAAGACGATTTTGTGGTTTTTGTTGAACTGGTGTGAAAAAGAAGGTGCCTCAACCATAACATACAATATATCATAATAAAATAACAATTACATTTTAGCATTAAAGTTTTTATGAATTATTTTTCGTATGCTGGTATAGGGTGGGCAATTTAAAAGTTGAAATTTAAAAATGCAATAAAACAAAAACGGTTAGAAATTTTGTTAAATTTATTTTTTTGTTGTGAAGTACAATTGCTCCGGTTAGACATGAAATATTATTTCATTCATATGGCTTCCGCGGCTGGCCTCACAGTACCCCATTCGATCGGATCAATTTTCGATAAATTTTCGAGTGTATGGGGTCATATCTCGGCAATGGTATCATGAATGTTGACCTTTAAATGCTCAATTGTGTCTGGTTTTGGAAAATAGTCCAACGGTGCCAAATCGCAGCTTCGTGGCGGCCAACTGACATCACCATTTCGGCTAATTAAACGGCCGTCAAACGTTTGACTCAATAAACCCATCGACACCATCCATCCATCATGAAGAGAGCGCACAAAAAAAAAACGTTTATCATGGTGCGATAGGTGTCTCCATTGACCGTAATGGTTGCGTCGTCCTGATTTTCAAAAAAAGTATGGGGCAATGATGCCTCCGCTCCACAAGCCGCACCAAACAGTTACTCGTAATGGGTGCATTGGCTTCTGTAAGACCACGCTTGGGTTTTCTGATCCCCAAATATGGCAGCTTATTAACGTACCCACCAAGATGAAAATGAGCTGCATCCGAAAAGATTATTATTTTTTTTTTTGTTGCAATTTGTGACCAATTTTTCAAAAAAAAAAAAAAAAACCCACCGTTGCTCAAGCGTAAATCGATTCATTTCGTTCAGTGGAGATAATATACTAAATTTTGTGACAGAATAGAATGACATAAGTATTGCCATATTGGAATTAACCGCTGGTTTAAATTTAAATCGATAAGTGGATATGGACTCGTAAATGAACATGAGAAAAAAAACAAATTCTAAAAAAAGTAATAAAAACACTTTTACCAACACTGGGATGTAGAGTAATTATAAAAATAAGCAAGAGAAAGGGGAAGGTAGTGTAACAAAACGAACTACCATCTAAAGGTCATTTTCCAAGTGAACTTGTACATAATAAATTAACATTGAACATTTCGTTTTTCTTTTTCTGCTTCTTGTTCTGCTTGCTATTGGTCTCTGTCTTAGGTTGGCTTTTTGTTTTTGTTTTTGCTTTTTTATTATATTTAATTTTTTTGTAACGAACTTTTTGGGTGGCATAGCTTATAGCGTGTCTTACAGCTATCACGTTTAAACAATATAATTTCAATTTATTTTCCATCACGTACAATTTAAAAAACGCGTCTTAAGTATTGATATTTAAACATTTCCTAAAATGTACAACAAAAATAATAAGAATACTATGTATGCACGTACTCGTACATATGTACGTACGTACGTACGTAAATGATTAAATGGATGACAGACACCATCAGCTGACTGCGGCCGGCCAAGAATTTGTTTTGAATAATAAAAATCACTTGAAAATTTATTACAAACATTGTCGACAAAAGTGTAAGTTAATGAATGTCTAAATACTTAAATGAGTGAGGGAATGAGTAATAACTAACTCTTACTAACTCTTCTCACAATGTCATTTAATCAATATGCAAAACACATAAACAAGAACACAACAACAATCTAAGTTATCTTTCTCTCTCTCTCTCTCTCTCTCTCTCTCTTGTACTAAAATACATATCGTTAATATGATTGTTATTAATATTGTTTTTGTTGCTTAGTACACATACGCTTTCTAGTACTTCTCTAAGCTCTAACAGCATTTTAATTAAACCCATACATACATGTACATATATGTAGAAGTATATGTATGTGTGTATATGTAAGTAAACTATTAAAACAGGTAATTACACAACCATTAAATTCTCCAAAATACTCCCATAGAATTCTAAAGAAAAGTATCATATTACTTGTATACAGACACACATGCTCACACACTAACATTCTTAAAAACCGTGTAGGCTATGTTATATCATTCAGAAGCACATTTTATGGAAATGGATTTTAAATTTGAATTTCAATTGAAATATTAACAATGCAATGAGATAATTAAATTGTGTATCCTTTTAAAGAAGAAAGAAAAATAAAAAATAAGAATTAAATTATAATTGTGGTATGAGCACTCTTCTCTTAGAAGCACACATTTCGCTTTGACTTAAAAATGTTAAAGGTTCTTAAAGTTTTTATATCGATCGCCAGTTTTCTTTTTTTCTCATTACCCTACCTCTCGCTCTTTTTAGCTTTGCTTTGTTCACAGCAACACAAATAATCTACACTGTACGAAAAAGTTAGAACAATTTGTACGTTTCTCATATGGTCTGGCTTATATGGGCTGGAGAGAACTTAATCGTGTGGAAAGTCATAAAAAGTTTTCTTAATATTTTCGTAAAAATGTGCAGATTTGGTGATGAAAGTTTTACTTTATTTTGCACAACTTGTAAAATGGTAGGAGCGTAAAAGGAGAAATAATTTATTACCAATATCTACGGTTGGCAGCACCAGCAAGTATTTAAGATACTTTGCGCCAGATAAAGCTTTTCGGGCAAAGCTATTTATTTAATGAATTCTTTTTTAATCCAAAGGCTATGCTTCATTAGCTGCATTGACCTACATTTTCCATGTTTACATACTACAATAATATTCAGCAGAAAACCTAAATAAAATAATCCATTTTCCCGCAGTGTAGCCAATTGTCTGACAAAATATGAAATTAGTATGTACGTGTCTGTCTGTATATGTACTCGTACTCCACATGAAAAAAGAAACCTTAACGAAAGAAAAAGAACTTTTGGAAAACTAAATAAAAAGCACACACGCACATACACACACACACACAAAGGCGAATATAAAACTTATTTAGATTTTAGTTTCATTTTCTTTTTTTTTCATTCATTTTTCTTTGGTAGACAAAGAGTTAGTGAAACAAACAAACAAACAAATAACATCTACAGACATTTAATTCTTTTTGTTTTTTTCTCTTTATTTTCTTCGTTTTCCTTGAAATATGTGTATAAACTTTGTTTTTTTGCTTTTTTCTAAAAAATAAAAATTGAATTCGCCAACCAATATTATACGTTTTACGTCATAAATACATACTCATACTCATTGTACACACATACATACATAGCACGTTCATATAAATACTCGTACAACTGTATAAAGGATGTATAAGAATTTAATCATTTAAGGGTTTATTTTTCTTACCATAAACACATTTAACGAAACGACCGTATAATGAACAAGGACTTTCGAGAAATACAGACTTAAAGAAGGGAAGTCAAGCAGGGAAAGAGATTAGAGTTGAAATAAAAAGAGGAGTAAAGCTTTTGCTTCTGATTTTGCTTTTATATTATTATTATTATTGTTTTTATTATTGCATTGAAATAATAGCACAAAAGTCTAAGAAAAATTCCCAAAGAAATCGTACACACAATAAGAAAACAGAATATTAGGAAAAAAAAAGAGAAAAAATATTCGCTTAAGGCGAATGTATGTCTGTCTATATAAACATTATTGTGTATAATACAAAAATACATACAGAAATACTTTCACATACACCCAATATAAAAGAGTACAAGTGTAGATTAATGGTATGACTTCCTACCTACCTTCATACATAACCCAATAGACATTGATAACAAAAATACGAAACAATGACCCTTAGCTTAGTTACACCACTTCCCAAGCAGCATATGCATACAGATGTACATACATAAGTTCATAGAAACCAATTAGAGCCATTACATATGTACTTGCACAATTGGTAGTGAAAATATGTTAGAGAACGTTAAGACTTACAAGACACTGCAACCTAATAAAGGATCAAGATTTGTATTTATATAAAGGGTGTGCAAATTTGGGGTTAGGAAGTAAATTGTCTCAAAAACAAAAACTTTTTTGACAATTTCGATTTAATTCATACCAATATAAAGTAGAACTACGGGAATTAATAATGGAATATGATGTCGGGCAAATGCCTATCTCTAGCACGTCGGCAGAAGTCCGCTCTTTTCACAAAATTTTGAACCATTTAAAAATTTTAAGCGAGCTCTTTCAAATAGCCCGAGAGAAAATAATCCAGCGGCTTGAAATCACAAGAACGAGGCGGCCAATTGGCAGCGCCAAATCTAGAAATTACGCGACTGGGATATTTCTCATCCAATATGAATTGGTCGGCTGGCTGAGTGGCTTGTGGCGCCGTTCTGCTCAAACCAAAGGTCACTGATGTCAACATTAGCCAATTGTGGACGTAAAAAATTGATTATCTTGGTTTGGTAGCGCCGAGAATTCACGGTGACGGCGTTTCCTTGCTCATTTTCGAAAAAATACGGCCCGATGATGCCGCCTAACCACAAACCGCAACATGCGATTACTTCCTTTGAATGTAATGGCTTTTCGAGGACTGTTGGTGGATTTTGTGAGTCCCATATGCGATAATTTTGTTTGTTTACATAACCGCCTAATTGAAAATGGGACTCATCTCTAACGATGATTTTATTGAAAAATTCGTTGTTTTCGTGCAACGTTCGACACAGATAGTGGTCGGCTGGCCTTAATTCTTGAACATGTTGAACTTTATAAGCATGAAGACGAAGATCTTTATGCAAAATGTTGCACAAAGTTCTTCTGGTGATGCCCAATTGTTGCGAACGTCGACATGTTGATGTTGCAGGCTCATTCTCAACACTTTGCTGTACAGCGGTTGTGTTTGCATCACTACGGCCACTACAGGCGTATTGTATTGATCTATTGTCAGTAACAGTGCCGTGAGTCTCGAATTTAGCGATTAAATTGCGCACAGCGTTCTCAGAAGGAGCCTGATTACGAGGAAAAACTGCTCGAATTTTACGAAGTGATACAGTAAAATTTTCACCATTTTGATAGTAAATTTTCACAATTAAAATTCTTTGTTCAAGAGTATAGCGTTCCATAATTAAAATTTCCCAATGTTTTACTAAAGAGTCAAAGGTTGGCAGCTAAATTCTTGACATTTCAGCATTTGACAGTCAATTTACTTCCTAACCTCAAATTTGTCCATCTTGTATATGCGTTTAATATTCGTTCTTAATTTCTGTTTTATGTTTACTGGGTTATTAAACGTAAATATAGTATGTATGTATGCATGTATATAAATATAAATATATATATATATATATATATATATATATATATATATATACGCATATATGCATGTATATAAGTATGTATATATGTGAATGGCATAAAGTAGAGTAAAACAGAAACAGAATTTTTAAATAAAACAATAAAATAAGCAATAATCGTAATAATGAAAATGCTCTGCCAAATTATATAAACAAAGAATATCAAAAGGAATTGTGTTGCCAAAACCAGGATAACAAAAACAACAACATTATTTTAATTTATTTTCTTTGAAGAAAAGTGAGACAGTTAGAGGAGAGTACACATAGAACCCTACTGTTAAACGACATTCCAGAACATATACTTTTGCAAAAACATATATAACATATGCACATACAAATATATTATATACGTATATATATTATATATATATGTGTGTGTGTTTGTTTGTGAGTATGTATATTCATATGTATGAATCGGATGTTTTTTAAGAGGTTCATAATTTTGAGTTGGCAACACTGCCGTATTTGACAACCTTTTTAACAGCTGATAGTTGCTTTCTGTTTAGTTTGGTTTGAACTTTTATAATAGATATACTTTCGCTTGCATTTTTGGTTGCACGGGCACACAAATAAGCAGAATTCTTGCAACATCATTACATCCAAAGAAAATTACCGTTTCGTGTGCTTTATGGGCTGGCAGAGTTATTGATCCGTATGTCTTCAAAAACGATGACGGTCAGAATGTTACTGTTAATGGTGAACTATAGAGGGACATTATTAGACATCTTTTCGTAGCTCAATCAAATGACAATTTTAATTTACTCAAAGAAACTTTTGAAGAAAGAATACTTTTAAGTAACGGTTCAATTAATTGCCCACTAAGATCGTGTGATTTGCTTACGTCGATAAATCAGAGATAATTGAACAACTAATTGAATCGCTTGTGGCATGAGATGTGTGGCAAATTGCACCATCCTGTTGAAACCAAACTTCGTTCACATCAATATTATGAAGAGGGTGCGATAGGTATCTCCATTGACCGTAATGGTTGCGTCGTCCTGATTTTCAAAAAAAGTATGGGGCAATGATGCCTCCGCTCCACAAGCCGCAACAAACAGTTACTCGTAAAGGGTTCATAGGCTTCTGTAACACCACGTTTGGGATTTCTAAGCCACAAATACGGCAATTTTGCTTATTAACGTAACCACCAAAATAAAAATGAACTTCATTCGAAAAAATTATTATTTTTTGGCAAAATCGACATCATCGTGCAGTTTCTCGTTGTCCCATCTAGCGGAGGATCGTTCTGTTTCAACTCTTGAGCCAAATGAACATTGTAAGGCGTCATACCGAGCTCTTTTCGCAAAATTCGACATACACTGTTGATGATTCCCACCCACACTCTTAGCCACAATTTAGATATTATCGGATGTACGCACTGTACGAGCGCTCTACGTCTTGGCGCAGCAGTAATGAAACCAGTTTCACGAACTTTAGCAATAAACTTACGTATATCGGGCACTCCCGTTGTGAGACCATATTTTGTACGACATTTTTTGTGCAATTTTCGATCAATTGTCTTTGTTTTGGAATTAATTGCCAATAAATTCCAACGTTGCTCAAGCGTAAATCGATTCTTTTCGTTGAGTGAAGATAATATACTGAATTTCGTGACAGAATAGAATGACATAAGTATTGCCAGATTCAAAGTAACCGCCGTTTCAAATATAAACCGATAGATGGCTCACTCGATATATGTATTACTTTGTTTAGTTATGATTTAAACTTGCGTAACTGTAAAAAAACACCCGATATGAATATTAGTAATGATTGCTAACGTTTTCATTTTCTTTAAAATTCTTAAATACTCGTATTTAAAAAGAAGGCATTAATCGTCTAAATGTCAAATAATAAATCTCAATTTCATACGCTGGGTTGGCGAAAAAAAAACATTTTTTTAATTTGAAAGAAAATATGTATTTTGTTCGGTTGCGTAAGATATTTATTTGGTTTCGTTTTCAATTTGTTGTTGTTGTTGTTGTCGTTGTTGGATTTTTGCATACCAAAATATATACAACAAAAACATTATAAAAGAAAAAAAGAAGAAGTAAAACAAGCAGAACCTTTTTGTCTGGTGCGAAATTGAAAAATGATAAAAATCTTATGAAATCACACGTTATTTCCTTAAGGCTCTAATGGTTCACTTTAACAAACTTGGTCTGCTTCTTCTCCTTGTTATTGTTATTTCAATTTTATTGGTTAAATGAGTTATTGATTTTTTTAAAAAAATTTTTTCTAAATACATATGTACTTGTATTTCTTTTTTTTTTTTTTTTTGACGGCTTATATTTAACCAGTTTGTTTCAAGTTTTCATTACGTTGACAGCTTGTTTATATTTGAGTATTAAACACTTGCTAATTTATTAATTAATTAAATTTATTTTTTTAATAACAATTAATTATAAGATTTTTTTATTTTTGATTTATTTACAGGTTACCACAGTTTACACTCAATTCCAGGATTATTTTTTTTATGATGGTAAGTTCATTGGTATCGTACAACATACGCACAAAATTTTGATCATTATCAGCTAACAACAATAACAACTAGAACATTATCATCATTATTATCTATATCATCATCATTTGTATTTACAAGTACTTAGTAAAGTAATTACAATTTTTGTTGGGGTCATAAACATGTACCGACGTTGTATGTTGAAAGCATTACAAGTTGTTAACTAATTACGAAACAAGAAAGACATTTACCGATGATCAAGTACGACCTCAAGATACTCTACGCCACAGTCTAATCCTTGGTTATGCAAACCAAATGTTGATCGTTTCTAACTAACAAACATGTTCCATTCAACACAGCTGAGCATTAAAACAGAGTCGAGTATAAATACGTACATACGAGGAAAAAACATTTGAACGTCACAACTCTAAGCGAAAACTAAGTTGGCTTTGCTTAAAACTTAAGCCACACTTCACTTTTCACTTTTTTTTTTTACACATAAAAATTTAATATATACGATCGATCAAATAATGACAATGCTGACTAATGTAAGTCACATAACTTTTTAAGTTTTTTGTGTTTTTTTTTCTATATTTAGTTCATTTTTTACAATGTTTCAAATTTGTTTATGTCTACATAAAGGATTATAGAAAAATATTTACAAGTTATCATATTACATACATATGTATGTGTATCTGTTTGTATGTATGTATTTATGTAGACATTAGAATATAACAAAGTAAATATATAGACAGACAGACAGACAAACACATAGAGTTTATACTTAACACGTTTTTTTTTCTACAAATTTCATTCAAAACTTTTTTTGTTGTTGTAATTTTACAAAAAATGACTTTTACGAATCACGTTTCTTCAAGTGTTTCTTATTTCTCAGCCACAGACGCATAATACATACACTGGCACTGACACTAACACAGACATGTTTTAGTTTTGTGTTACTATAATAAAAAATGATTATCATGTTCTTATTAAATTGTATGTACATATGTACTCGCAATTGTAATGCTGTCAGCATATTTCATCAGACATATCAAAAGTGTTTTGTTTAAAAGTAAAACGGAAGCAATATGAGTGTCAAAGAAAAACGCTGAGTTTCATTCAGCAAGAAAAAAAATGTAAAAAAGTCATATGCATATGTATCGATTTGATTTAAATTCAAATATTCACTAAATATTCTAATTATATATGTATGTATGTATGAAATTAATAAAATTCTTTTTTATTTTTAAACCCTTACAGGTAATGTTTGCCACTGCAACAACAGCATCTCTAAAGAAAACAAACGATGTTGTGATTATGCTGAAAAATCACGAGAAGGCATTACATGTAAATGCCGGCGGCAAAGTGACAGCAACAGATATATCTTTAGCACGTATGTTATCAAAATTTTCAATTATACTTATAAGTACAAACATACGCACACACACACATATGTATGGCAACTAAACAAATATTTAATAAATTTCCAAATAAAACTCATGTACACACATACGCGTATATATTATACACGCAGGCAAACATTTACTCTAATAAATAAACAAACAAGCCAACGAACACAGGTTGTTTAACGAATGATACTCGTGTATAAGTTGTAATGTATGTACCATATGTATGTACTCGTATGCATTTAAAGGTGTAAGTATGAAGTGTATGTAGTTGCTAAATAAAAAATAAAACTAAAAAGTGGTTAGGTTTTGTTGTTAAGGTTGTTGTTGTTTTAATTTGTATATTTAAGTATGTATCTATTTGTATAGCACTTACACCCCTCTCTCTCTCACTCTCTATTTACTATTTACATAGGACTGACGGTAAATATTGAAAGTGTTCTTCTTCCTGATTTTTATACTCCTCTCGCCTACTTTAAGCGCCTTTTCTTTAAGTTTTTTAAAAGATGGCAGTCATGTAACACAATAAGACATCAAGTGTATGCCGTACAAAGCAATGCAAGTAATGTTGTCAATTGTGCATTTCTGTTACCTTAAAGGCGGCGAATTTCAAAAACAAAATAAAACAAGAGTTTTAATAGAAAATGCTTTTTCTTAGAAAGTACAAAAACAAAATATGTAACAGTAGCGTTGAAATAAAGTAGGAGCAATTAAAATTGTGCTGTTTTTCTTTTTAAGTTTACGTTAAAATATTTTAAAATTATGAATTAAGAATATATTTGTTCATTAATTATATAATTCGAATGCAAGTTTATGTTAAATTTTCAAAATTATTAGTATTTTATTTAAATATTAAAAAAAATGTTTGTACATATATGTATATACGTAAGTATGTATATATTTTTATTAAAAGAGAATAACCTTAGAGCCATTGTTTATGTTAAAAATAAACGTGTTTCAAGCTTCTTAACCCATCATGATAATAATAGCGTTTTTATAGCCATTTTGGACATCATAAAAAGTCCATAAAAAAAACTTGAATACGAAATTAAAGAAAATAAATTAAATTTATTTATTCTTATTATTTATTTATTGTGATCGTAAACCTAATATATTTATTTATAATCACAAAAGAACTAGAATTAGAAACAACTTCCAAATCTGGTCATAAACCAAAGACCCAGTAAATATGGTAGATTGTGTTAAACATCGTTTAAGTCGTTATTGAATTGCTATATACATACATTCGTACATCTATATATACTTACATAACTAAGGCGGCACACATTTTGGCAATAAAATCAAAAAAGAAATTCTTTGTGTACGAAATTTCATTAGAAAATATTTAGTTTTTTTTTACATTTTTTTCCACCAGTTTTTAAAACACAGGTATTTCACATAAATATTAAAACTACTGGTGGTCTAATATTACACAATTTGCTAATCAACCATTTAACAGGAAATCTGTAAGTCTTATCTTACAGTTCAAAGAACTTTTTGTATCAAGAAGTGATACACCCACCCCCCAGTGTGCAACCATAGCATTTCAATTATTTTAACATATCTTATCTTAAAAATCTTTTGAACATAAATTAATTCACAAATAAATTTGCAAATATGTATGTATGTATGTCATTATGACCAATAATCACATGAAAACCCTTGAAAGTAAATATAACATCAAGCAATTCTTAAAAGTAATTAATTTTTTAAGCAGAATCGAAAGGATAGTAAATAAATTTTTTTACTTAAAATCAAGAAAAACTAATCATTGTGATTTTTAAAGGATATATAGAGCAGAATCAGGTAAAAGTAAACCAAAAGACATACAATTGGGGACAAAAGTATTTGTACGCCCTTCAAATTTAAAAACTATATTTTTGATATTTTTGAATGCTAAATATTTGATACATTATTTCAACAAGAAGAAAAGAAGTAGAACTTAGAGGGACAGAAGTATTCATACACTTTATTATTTTGTATTATTATTATTATAAAATCAGTACTTTGTGGGTTTTATATCGTTTACAGCCAGACCCCGATGTCGAAAGAAAATTTATTCGCATGTAAGGCAGTAGTCACTCACTTTCTTTCGTAACAGTGGCTCACTAACTTACAATTTATCGTTCGCTTGGCTTGACGTTTCAAACGTAATACAAATTAACCGCCAATAGACAAAAAAAAACCGAAATTTTACATTGAAAAATATAACTGAGGTACCACTGAAACTTGACAGTAAAAAATAAGTATAAACAAATTAAAATACAGTATCAAAAATCCGTATTCGTACAAGCCTGTAAATGAGCCATACAACTAGCAACGAAACTAGGCACAAGAAAAAACAAGAAAAAGCGTTACGGTGAGAATTTCCTAACACATACGATAATAAAAAACAAGTGAGTAATTTTGACATATGTATGTGTTCGTACGAACATCAGAAAAACGATATATTGGGCCGCACCTTTGTATGGATATGCTTACGTTATCGTTCGTATTAATTTTCCGTCGACTAGAAAGTATTTGTGTGCCGCAAATGAGCTGTTTCTCGTTCGAAACGATATCGTTCGACATCGTGGGCCAGGCTGTTATATAAATTAATAATTTTTTGGAATAAAGAGGTATTTAATTCTAGGATACCTCCAAAGCATCCTTCTTCATTATTTATTGTCTTTTGTTCCTTCTCACACAGCATATATTCTTATGCTTGTGGTTTTAGTCGTTTTGGCTTTGGTTTTCTTGTTTCTTTTAAGAAAAAATCAAAAACAGAGGAGAGTAAAGCAAAGTAATTCGCTTTGGATAAAGGTTCGCTAAAGATTAGCTGTTGATATTACAGGCAAGCGTTCCAGATCGAAAGGTTTGCTGCCATAAACTGAGCGACGGGTGAATTCTATGAATCCTTTTCATTTCACTTCTAGTAGTCAGTTTTGAATGTTTTATTAGAGAAATTTTCGCCAAACGTTCGAAGGTGATGTTATTATCGAATGTCGTGGTTAAACGATAGCAGCTCTGCGCAAAACATCGCGTGTAGCTTCGGTTGTGTGGCACGTAGAGCCATCCTGTTGAAACCAAATGTTGCCTCTTCAATTCTTGTGAACAAAAATTCGTTCAATATGGCCCGATAACGATCACCATTGACTGTAACGGCTACTCCTTGCTCATTTTCGAAGAAAAATGGCCCAATTATGCTTCTGGACAGTGACTCGTTTTGGGTGTATCGGCTTTTCAATGTATGAGTGCGGATTTTCTGTGCCCCAAATGCGACAATTTTGCTTGTTTACATACCCGCCAAGATCAAAATGAGCTTCATCTGAAAAGATGATTTTTTTTTTTGGCAAAATCATTACTATGATTTTCAAAGTAATGTCGCAATATTACTCAGCGTTGTTCAAGCGTATACACAACCATATACGTTCAGCGGAAGGAGAAAACTAATTATCTGTCAAATCAGACATGAGCTAAGTGTTACCATTCACGAAATAAGCACTAGTTGAAAAAAAAAAACGTTAGATAGCAGACCCTTTATGTTAATAAGTAAACCTTAATGAGTAAAATAAGTTTTCTGGGCACTTGCTTACACTTTAATTAGTTCTAAATTATGTAACGATTTAGCTTATAGCTTAACGCACTGTTGTAGGAGCGATTGTCATTCTACCTATTGTTCGACCATGACACGCTTATGGGCTCGGAGTTCTGACTATGCTGGCCTGCTTTTAGCAAATATGCGAACTATGACCTATTCTCACTTTCTTCCTACATTTATTAGAAAACAAAATTTTTTTTATTTTCGTTTCAAATTGATTGTCAGTCACCAAGTGCTTTTGCTCTCACATTAAAAAACTGACTCAATCATTTCAATTGTTATAATATCTCGATATACATGTTTATTTATATTTTAGCTATTAAAGTGAATATAAGTGTTAAATTCGTTAGTTGCCTACTGCCCTTTGTGTAGTTTGTCGGTCTATCTGCTTTTAAAATATATTCCCCCAATACTTGCAGTCGTCGTACAAGCAAGAATATAAAGTGTTTTTTTAAAGGCACTTTTTATACGCATACACACATAAACACATGTACACTAATTAGATTTCAATTTCAATTTCAATTTCAATTTCAATTAAACGAAAGGTGTGGTAGGTCATGTTGTAGATAGAATGCAAAGCAAAAATAATTATGTAGGATAGGGTAAGGTAGAGGGCAGTTTTTGTATGGGAGCGGTGATATGGCAGTCCTACGCTTAGTTTTTTTTTTTTGATGTTCTATTTAAAAATTTTATGACTAATATTTTATGTGTGTTTTTTTTTTAATTATTATTTTTATAACGATGATTATTGGAAAATTGTTTCGCATTTAGACAAAATTTTATTTCGTTTTTAGCTTAATTTATTGCCTGCGTTGATATACATTTATATACGTATGTATGTATGTATCTGTGGCTTTTTTATAAAAATTTTATAAAAATAATAATAATGAATATTTACGCTTATTTTTAAATAAAAATCAATCACAACAAAAAATAACTTTACAATGACTCTGAATTATTTCTATTGATAGGAATATTCTATTTTTTATTTTTTTTTTTGTTATTTTTGGATTCTACTATAAAAATATTATTGATAGTAAAAAATACAAAAATACAAAAAAAATCAATATTTTTATATAAATACATATATTGTGTGTATAATAAATAGTATAATAATGATAATAATATAATAAATAATATCAAAATAACGTTGTTACTAAACATATATTTAAACGATAAAGACCCCATTAAAATTTTTTTGATAAAATTCCACACTCGATTTACTCCACATATATATACATATGTATGTACGAGTATGTATGTACGTGTATAAGAGTCTCCTCTAGTATAGTGTGTTTGGCATGGAGTGTTGGGTATATATAAAAAATATTATTTTTAATTTTTATTATTTTAATAATAATTAAAACAATAACAATAACAATTAAAAAGAAAAAATTATTATTAAAAATAAAAAAAAAACGTATTAAAAATACGAGAACGAATACGCGTACAATGACAGTAAAAATTGTTATGTAGGTATGTGTTATGTATCTCTCACACATAAAAGGAAAATCAATTTTTGTTTGTTGGTTTATTTGTTATTTTTGGAATGTCTGGCATTAAAACTTTGATCACTGCTATCAGCCACTGAATAACTGACTGGTTGAGTGAGTGAAAAAGAACGGCCAACTTGACCAAGTGTTTGTTTGATCGATTGTTCAAATGAACTGAAAGAGTAATTCAATTAGTTTTTGTTTCATAATAAAGTCACTTAAGAATGTGCCCGTGACGATACAAGTGCCAGCAGTAAGTGTATAGTATGTCTGTCTGTCCATTTATGGCTTGTACAAGCACTTGTTAAAAATGAGTTAAAAATTTACCAGAACTAATCTGGTATGTTGCATGTTAATGAGAGTAATTTACAAAAAAAAAAAAAAAAAAATTCTTTACAATTTTTTATTTGCATTCTTTATTAAATATTTTAATTATTATTTATTTCACATATTAGTAACGGCTTTTAATGATTTCTCTGTCAAGTTTTTATTTCAATGCGAAATGACCCTTATTTCTGTATGTGTATGAACATACATATATACATACATACATACACTCGCATGTAATTCCTTTACATTTTATCATTTTTTGTTTATTTATTTATTTATTTTTTTTTTTGCAAAACTTCAATTTAAAAGTCAACATGTTTTTGAGTTGGGTTATCGACCAATTAAGCTTTTTTTTTCTTTTTTCCCCCATTTTCCTTTATCATCAGAAGTTTTTGTTGCTGTTATTGTTGTACTTTTTAACAAACGGTTGCTTTGTCGGACGTCGGCCGGCCAATTTAGTTGAAAGTGTTTTATTACCAAAATATAATTTCGAATAATAAGAATTTTGTATATGAAATAAGTGCGTGTGTGCGTGATGTGTTATTTCATTTTTCTTTTTTTTGTGTTAATTTACCGTTATTTATGGTTTTAATATATTGTTGTTGTTGTCTTCTTTTTTTTGATCCATTTACAGAATTTTTTACCATGGAAAGTGTAGGCGACATTTTCAGCGATATCTTCAAAATTGCCCTGTACGCAAAAGAAGCGGGACGCTATTTGTGTTTCAGAAAAGGAAAATTAGTGGGAATGGTAAGTAGTGGCCCATATTCATAGTCCTACACTAAAGTCGACTCTTGCTAGAGTAATGGCGTTTTCTTTTCTGACAAAAAATGTTGCACTTCGTTTGTTCTTTGCCATAAAATGTTGTCAAAAATTAAGAAGTATCAAAGCTTTTTAAAGACATAATTTTTTTTCACTATAATAAATTAAAAAAAAAAAAATTAACTCAAAACAAGTAAGGGCAACAAAGTGCAACATTTTTTTTTCTAGAAAGAGCAGGCGTCATAAGTCTTTAACTTAAAACCTTTTACTACCTTCTTCATATCCATAGTTATAAATAAATTAGTGGGAATGGTAAGTTTATTTAATTAATACTCGTCTAAAATAGAACTAGTGGCCCATATTCATAGTTCTACACTAAAGTCGACTCTTGCTAGAGTAATGGCGTTTTCTTTTCTGACAAAAAATGTTGCACTTCGTTTGTTCTTTGAAATAAAATATTGTCAAAACTTAAGAAGTATCAAAGATTTTTAAAGACATAATTTTTTTTCACTATAATAAATTAAAAAAAAAAACAAAAATTAACTCAAAACAAGTAAGGGCAACAAAGTGCAACATTTTTTTTTCTAGAAAGAGCAGGCGTCATAAGTCTTTAACTTAAAACCTTTTACTACCTTCTTCATATCCATAGTTATAAATAAATTAGTGGGAATGGTAAGTTTATTTAATTAATACTCGTCTAAAATAGAACTAGTGGCCCATATTCATAGTTCTACACTAAAGTCGACTCTTGCTAGAGTAATGGCGTTTTCTTTTCTGACAAAAAATGTTGCACTTCGTTTGTTCTTTGAAATAAAATATTGTCAAAACTTAAGAAGTATCAAAGATTTTTAAAGACATAATTTTTTTTCACTATAATAAATTAAAAAAAAAAAAACAAAAATTAACTCAAAACAAGTAAGGGCAACAAAGTGCAACATTTTTTTTTTCTAGAAAGAACAGGCGTCATAAGTCTTTAACTTAAAACCTTTTACTACCTTCTTCATATCCATAGTTGTAAATAAAGTGTACAGTGCTTTAGGGATAACGGAAACACTCGTTTTTGTCAACATTCTAAAACGTCAACCAAACCACAAAGCTCTAGAACATCAACTCAAAATCAAACACAATTTTAGCTTCAATAACAGCTGAAATACATACATATGTATTGTAGGCTTGCCAGATGGCCTTGATTTCGCTTGATTTACAATAAATGTTACATCTTGTCAAGAATCAAGAAAAAGTATGGTTTGTCAAGATTTTTTTAAAGTTTTCCTTTTACAAAGCTTTGCAAAAAGCTATTAAGTTTTTATCTAAAATATGTATACTTATGTTTTATAAACGACCTTTATTAAACCAAATATGTGTCATTTTGATCGCCAAATTTTTGCTATTATTGGGGTAAAGCCTTTTTTCGATGAGTGTAGATCTTCAGAGTGAAAAACTGATCCAATTACGTTTTGAAAGCCCCTACGAAATTGTAATTTATACCATTAAGACATTTATGCAGAGGTCGAAGCAAATGATAATCTAAAGATGAGAATTCTGGTCTACATGGCGGATTCATCAAAACTTCCCAGCCATGCTCTCGCAGTTTCTGCCGGTTCATCAAAGATGTGTATGGTCTGGCGTTGTTATGATGGAACACAACACCTTTTCTGTTTCGCTGTTGACTGACTGTAAAGATCAGAAACAATCGTTTGATCAAGTTGTGGAAGTTTCTAATGAACAATTCATTTAGAATTCCACCAGGCACACTGCATTACCTTCCTTGGTGTCAATCCTAGTTTTGCTACTGTCTGCAAAGCTTTACCTTGCTTTGTCCATGATATTCTTTTATACTTTTTGAACCTACATATAAAGCAAACTATAGTGTAGCCTGATGCAATTAACAGTACCAGAGATATTACCGGCAATTTTTAACCTAAGTTTTTTGAACACCAACATTTCTGATTGTCAAGATTTTTTTTCTGAAAAATCAAGATTTTTTCGATAAATGTCAAGAATTTCGCAATGTGGAAACTGGCATCCCTAATGTATTGTATTTCTCCGTTCGGTTGAATTTTTGTTCTCGTTGGAAGTCTTTTTTGTTTCATTGGATTTACTTTTGTTTGTTTTTAGTTTATAAACAATAAAAACGCTTTGAACAACACTATCAGTATGTTTTTTATATAAATTTGTACATTTATACGCGTCAATAATCTGATAAACGTCAACACCCGCCGTTGATGTTATCCCAAGTGCACTGTACTGTAAGTTGAACTGGCTTTAAATGGGTGTCCACTTCAATTTGCTTAATCTTTATATAGAATTTTTTATAAAATATTTAAAAGTGGAAACTCTGAACAGGTATTTTTTTTTAACCTACAATGATGAGCAGTGGTCTTTTGACCCATTTATATACCTGACTGCCAATATTTATTTGATCAATGATTTTTCTGAATTGGTAATTCGTGGTTTATTCAAATTGTATTTAAAAGCATAACTATACGTTAGATATGAACGTAACAAAAAAAAAAAAAAAAAAAAATCATCGCTTAAGACAAAAGGTTTAAATCAAAATTGCTTTGACAATAATCAATTTTAGCAAAATCTCTTCTAATCGAAACATTTTTCGCAAGTTTTTCACTTCAATTTAATTTTTTTAAGTTGTTTAAAGACAGGTTCAGCTGGTTTTATATTCAGACTCAACTCTAATGTCAAAAGTATATTTTACTATTGACTATGTAATATTGACTATACTTTATTATTGACTATGAATATGGCCCAGTATTTTAACAAAAAATATTTATTATACAACTTTTAGATCTTTTAAAATTCCGAACAACTATTGCATTTGCATAAACTAAGATTGCTTTAAAATACTAACTTTCACTTTCTATATATGTTACAATATCTTCTCTTTTCTTATTATTTTCGTTGTAGAAAAACTTAACACGCGACTGTCACTTTATCGAATCCCTTGAACATGGCTATTTTTTATATGCTAATGCTTACAATCCTGAATGGCGTGTGGGATTCACCAGAGGCTTAAAACCCGTCGGACCCAGACACTGGAAGAGACCACAAACTCTGAAACGAGCTTGTTTTCTATTTGTCAAAATAAATGCCGAGCACTTTGATCGTAGCCGCTTTACGACTACGACCACAACTACTACTGCTAAACCCCGCTTAGCGGTCAAAAAGTCACAAACTGACTCTGGAACATTAAGCGGGAATTACAAATTGCACGATTCCAAAGCTAGTATTATAGACAGTAACAACAACAACAACAACAACAATAATAATAATCATAAGAGAACTAAATCTGCTAACAATGGTAAAAGGCACCGGGAACTTAACAATACGAGTCCGAGAAGAAATCGGTGGCCAGACAACAAAGGCATAATGGAACAGCGACATCGCAAGCGCAAACATCACGTAAAATTGGCAGCCTCTAATAATAGTGGTAGCTCATTGCAGCCGAAAAATTTGGTCAGACATCAACATGATCATCAGGGAAACGGGGAAGGGCGGAGGCGTCAACATCAACGAGAAGAAAATGAACGCAAAATGCGTTTACAAAACCAAAGAAGGCATAACGTGCATAAAAACAATAACACCTCCAATGCGGAGCCTTTACCTAGCGCCACAAATTCCGC
This sequence comes from Wohlfahrtia magnifica, assembly GCA_023159175.1. Lineage (NCBI taxonomy): Eukaryota > Metazoa > Arthropoda > Insecta > Diptera > Sarcophagidae > Wohlfahrtia > Wohlfahrtia magnifica. Next base: position 1,191,310 of record JAKWBJ010000040.1, on the reverse strand, counting down.
CTCACCCTCGGTGGCTGCTACTACATTGGCAGCCACAGCTTCTTTGGCTCCCTCCGCCCTAAATATTGTTGCCATGCTAGCTGCTGGCCGTCGTAAACGCGGCCGTAGAAAGAAACAAGCTGAAACCACTAATTCGAATATAAACTCTTCCAATAGTGGCCAACAGGCCATGGATTTGCAACTTGTAGCTCAATCGCCTTTACAAGTGCAAACAAAATATGATCGGGCTCAAATACATAGCACACAACATGGTCATAAACACGAGCATAACTATCATCAACAAACTATCGCACCAGTGAATTCTACCAGTACCCCTAAAATGGAAGTCAAAGTACAGCAACAAATCCATAAATACTCAAATAGTAATAGTAGAGACAGTCAATTATACAATAGCAATAGCCATAGCCATAGCCATAGTCATAGCCATAGCCATAGCATTAGCAACAGCAGCAAAAGCAGCCGCAGTAACAGCAGCCTAATTAGCAGTAATAGTCGTAGTCATACACTTAGACGTATTAAACGCAGTAGTCTTAATGAAAATACTAATAATTTTAATAGAAATAATGTCAAGCTTAATGATAATTTATATGATAATAACAATAATAATAATTATAATAATTATTTTAATGCAATACCTGCCTTGCCAAAAAAATTTGTGTCGAAAAATAATTTCAACAAAGAAAATGATTTAATGCCTACGACATCTACAAGAAGCTCGACTGATTTTAAAGCAAATCTACAACAATTTAGTCATTATAACACTAAAATCCCTATCACCACCTCCTCCACCATCATCCCCTCTCATCAAAACAGTTTTCTAACCATTCAAAAAGCACCTGACAACTACAGTCATGAAAGTCATACAAATGTCATCCCTGAAATCCATAGACTTTTAGTTAAAAATAATAATAAGAAAAACAATAGCAGTAATATTTATAAAAATAGCAATAATATAAGCGACAATAATTTACAGCAGGAGCCATTGATGTTAAAGCGTTTTAAGCTTATCTATCTCGATCGAATAAAAAATAGAAGAAAAAATCGTCATTTCGAAACGTATAGTCAACATTATATAACGAATAATAATAATAGTAATAATTCTCCTATTAGTAGTACAACAAATCAAAATGATATGCAAAATTTCAATGATTTTCAAAAAACTTTTCTCGCAATTAAAGAAAAACTTAGTAAAATTCATATAAGAAATGAAAATATTACAATTACTATTGCTACTGCTATTGCTAGTGCTAGTGCTAGTGCTACTGCTACTGCTACTGCTAAACCTACTACTATTCCTAATAATATTTATATTCAAAATAATTATAGTCATCATAGTCAGAGTTATGAAAAGGTTAAGACAAACGTTAATCATAAAGATGATAATGCTAAAATTACAGATAGCAATAGCAGCAGTATTAGTAATAACACCAGTAGTAGTATTAGCAGTAATAGTAGTAGTAGTAGCAGCAGTATTAGTAAAAGTATAACTAGTAACAATAGTAGTATTAGTAGTCGAAACAGTAGCCGTAGTAATAACAGTGACAGTTTTAATGTGCTTAAATATCATCATCATAAAGATAAAATTGTCAGCATTTTTAATAAACAAACACAACAACAAGAAAATAATTTAAATATTTTAAAATCCAATACAAACACGACTACTATTACTACTGCTACTACTAGTACCACTACATCTACTACTACTACTACTTATATTACAAACGCTTATCGGCATAGCAGCAGAATATTGACTATTCTGGGTCAGCAGCATAAACTTAAATTTATTCCAACTACTAATGGTCCTAATAAATATAATTATAATATTATTTATAATACTAATACTAATACTAATACTAATGCTAATAATGAAGATAATTCATATGCTAATAATGATGACAAATTTAAAAGAATCCAAAATAAATATAAAAAAATTATAGTACAATACAGATCTGTAGTTAATTAATTGGAAAATTGCACGAAAAACAAACATCAAAACAAAACTTAATTATAATTTTTTATTTCAAATACAATGAAAGGTATGTATGTGCATATACACACATCCATATGTAAGTATTAGGAAACCAATGAAGAATGAATGACGATGAATTATCTTTGGTGTCGTACATGATCTTTTTAAAGTAATTGTTGAAAATTTTCATAGATGACAGCAGCATCAGTAGTGCTTTATTCGTTAATAACGGGGAGGTGTAGCAGACAAAGTCCTACGACTCATAATAGACAATGTCGCTAAATTTCAGCTTTCTTGAGTATAATGAAGTTGTCATACATAACTCCCTTTGTGTGTGTCATTGTCACGAATGCAATTTTCATTTACGATAATTTCATACATATTTCGACTTGATACTGATATTGTGACGATGATTCATCGACGAAAATATCAGCGACAATGTGCTTAAATACGTTACCGGGATGATGTAAATAAGAAAACTAAACTAAAAGCTGACAAAATAAGTATCGTTTTGTGAGATTATTTTTTAATTTTCTGTCTTAACACACTATAGCATACTGATACCAACTCTTGAGATACTGAACGCGTGAAGATAATGGGTGATGGCTCACGCGTTATCAATTTAAATTTGAACCAGTGGTTATTTCGAATCTGGCAATACTTATGTCATTCTATTCTGTCACAAAATTCAGTATATTATTTCCACTAAACAAAATGCTTCGATTTAAGCTTGAGCAACGTTGGGATTTATTTTAAATTTATTTCCAAAACAAAGAAAATTGGTCGGAAATTGCAAAAATCATCTGTTCGGATGAAGCTCATTGACATCTTGGTGGGTACGTTACTAAGCAAAACTGCCGTATTCTGGGCTCAGGAAACCCAAACGTGGTCTCACAGAAGCCAATGCAACTGCAACCATTACGAGCGACTGTTTGTTTTGGCTCGTGGAGCGGAAACATCATTGACCCATATTTCTTTGAAAATGAGGACTGCGCCATGATAAGAGATTTTTTTGTGCCCGCTCTTCATGTTATTGATGTGAACGATGTTAGGTTTTAACAGGATGAGGCAACTTGCCACACATCTCATACCTCAATCGATTTATTGCGTCAAACATTTGATGTCCGTTTAATTAATTAATGGTGATGTCAGTTGGCCACCAAGAAGTTGCGATTTGACACCGTTAGACTATTTTCTGTGCGGCGCCGTTGAAGGCAAGTGTTATGCCATCAAACCAGAAACAATAGAGTATTTGAAGGCCAACATTCGTATGCCATTGCCGATATATGACCTCATACACTCGAAAAAGTTCTCGATAATTGGTCCAATCAAATGGGGTACTCTGAGCCCTTCGCGGCAGCCATATGAATGAAATAATATGTCATTTGTTACCGGTACAATTGTACTTCACAAAAAAAAGAAAAGAAAAAAAAATGGCAAAATTTCAAACCGTTTTGGTGTTTGTGGCCCACCCGATATAGGGGAAAAAAGCTAAAAAGGGCTAAATTAAGAAAATAACAGTTTTAGCACATTATCCTGGCAATTTTCCGAAAAAAGCTCAAAAAAGTGCTAAAATATATATTTTAAAGAAAGACACCAAAAATCAAAAAGTAGTTGCTAAAAATATTATAGAATTAAAGGACAAGTGTAGCCTGTAAAGTAGCATTTAATGGTCTTTTAAAATTGGTCATAGCATATATCATTATCTGTGTATGTGATATGGTGACTTTCTGTATGTTTCGTTGGAATTAATTTTCATGCATACTTCGTAGGGTATTTCGTGACTTGAACGACAATTATAATTTCGTTTGATACATATGAATTAGGCTGATGCCTGTATTCATATACATGAAGCTTTTTTGCGTTTTTTTTTTTAATTTCTAAATGTCTAACAAGGTTATAACAGTGAATACATACAGCTATAGACCCATCTTTGCATGGTTTTATCTACTTCTTAAAAAGCGGATTCTTTATTTTACAATACTTTAGGGTGTAGCGCTCTATCCAAAAATAATACCCTATTTATTTTTTGCACGCATATAAAGGTTAGATTGCCAGAAAAAAATGGAACCATACCGAATGAAAAGTGAAAACGAGCAAAGAGGACTAAATAATAATAACAAAAAGTGCTGAATTTGTCTGTTTTTTAGTTTAGGGCTAAACAATTTTTGTCGTGTTTGAGGTACTTAAAAAAGTGCTAAATCTAGCCAGAAAAGGGCTAAGTTGGCATCACTGTTATAACACATTGTGACTGAAAAGGTTTTAGGCTTTAGTTGAATTGTACAGATTTTCTTATGAACTGTAATAAGAAGGAAAATTTATTTTTGAAAATTTTTAATCAATATTTTAGTTGATCAAAAGTCCTTCCTACGAATCTTAGATGCGAGAATTGGGAGACAGAGAATATATCGCAATAATTTCTGGTTATAAAAAGCAACCACTTTAGTAATATAATAGAATACGGCTTACCATACCGATAAAGGAACATTCCCGTGCGTGTCAGTCCTAATATATGACGATTGATTGAAACCTCTTACTGATTGTGCTCCGAACAGCATTATTTAGTTCTTCATAGCGTAAATACAATGTTATAAAGTAATGTTGTTGTGGAAAATTGTCAGATTGGATTGAACCGAGGACCTTCTGGTTGGTGTCTTACCTGCCATACTAATAAGTCATACTAAAATTCATATTTCATGTAAAAATTATTACTACCGTTAACAGGCTTACTGCCTTACGCCACCACTGTATGAAACGTGTCTTGTAGAGAGATTGTCTTATAGCAAAGTTATTTTGGCTCAATATTTCTACATTTGAGTGGGGCTGTGAGAAAGACAAATTTAACACCATCTCTCGAGTACATCAAGGTTGTCTTATGTCGCTTTTATTGTTCCTGATTGTTCTGGATGATGTCCTAACGTGTACAATTGATAATGGTGAAAACCATGGAATCGGATGGAACTTCCAACATCACCTGGAGGATTTTGCATATGCCGATGACATATATACCACTTTGATTAAAAAGTTCCTGGAATAACACCCGTGTGGCGGTCCCATTGTTCCGATTTGAGTTTTTTTTTTTGGTTAAGTCGGTTACAGCTTGACATTTGCAAATCTCTATGTGTGTTGGCGTTTTTACACAATTTTGAAAACGGCCGCTGAAACTCGTTCCCCGTAATGGTTTTTTTAAAAAAATTGAAAATTTGGTGGCTGTTGGATGGTATTTGTTGAATTTTTTGTCAAAAAATTTCGAATAACGATGGTGTGACGATGCGTTATCATGGTGCAAAATCCACGAGTTTTCTGCCCACAATTGTGATCTCTTTCGGTAAATTGCTTTACGCAAACGTTTCATAACGCCCAAATAATACTCTTTGTTTACTGTCTGGCCTTCTGCCATAAAATCATGATGCACTGTACCGTTGTAATCCATGAAAACCGTGAGCATTGTCTTTTTTTTTTGATTGAAAACGACGTAGTTTTTTTGGTCTCGGTTCATTTGGTGAACGCCATTTATTTGCCAGTCGTACTCATAAACTCACGTCTCGTCTCCAGTAATGATCCTTTTGATGAATGTGGTATCGGATTTAGCCTCGTAAATAATGTCTTTTGCGACCTCAATACGGTCAAAATTGTAAAGAATCGCCAACACACATACTATAGAGACAGATGTACTCTTGGCTACGTAGCTTTTGGAAATGTCAAACTAAGACTCTAAGATTTAGCGGGAATATCAACAACATGTACTAACTTAACAAAAAAAAAAAAAAAAAAAAAAAACTCAAATAGGAACGAAGGTGGTATGTCTATTATCATCAAGACACGGCGATATACCGAATTACGTACAGTCGATTTAACGATCAACTCCACAAAGACGAAAAGCCTGAAGTTAAATTCGCACAACCCTGACGATAATTTGAAAGTCGGTGACAATATAATAGAAAATGTGTAGTGTTTCAGCTGCCTTGGTAGTGTAATCACGTCAGATGGCGCCGTTTACAGTGATTTCCTAAGCAGAATATCTGAGATCGATTCGATTGTTTAACTCAAATATTAAACCAGTTCTGCTGTACAGGTGCGAAACATGGCTGATGACAAAGACACTATGTTCAAAATTCCAAACTTTTATCAACAGGAGTCTGAGAAAGATCCTCATCCAAATACAATATGAAACGCGGAACTGTGGACCAAATGAAAACAAATTCCCAAACATCTGGATTGAAAACACTCTACGGAAACAACCGAACAATATTTGCAGACAAGCGCTACAGTGAATCCAAGGCATCAGAGGACGAAATAGGCCGAAGCACACAACGAAGCGCTCAATAGGGAAGGACATACAACAACTAGGATATTCTTCCAACGAGGTGAAGAGCATAGCGAAGAATCGAAGTAAATGGTGAAATTTTGTTAAGGACTTATGCTCCACTGAAAGCCGAAGGACTTAAGAAGAAGAAGAATAATGAGAGAAAGAGAGAGAAAAATCTTCTTATGATTTAATTTTATTCTGGCACTTTAAAAAACCATTTATGTGTCTTAAGACTGCTCTTGGGGATGGAGTGGTGTAGTGGTTGGGGTGCACGCATAACAACACAGATGTCCCAGGTTCGAGCCCCAGCAGAAGACTGTTTAATAAAGAGACTTCGATTTCACTCCAAACAACTTCGCCTAAAAAACAAAGAAGAAGCACACCTGACCTTCCCGCCTAACTCTGCCGATGATAACAAACATCAGACGAATGAATTACAATGCTAAAAGGAAGATCACCATCAATTAGCAAGGATCTTCACCACTATGCAAAATCATATGACGAACGCTACAGTGGATTAATCATCTGTTTAGATTGAAAGATCAAATAGATTGTGGAAAGCCAATATGCTCCCTAGAGGAGTGACGAATAAAACAAAAGACTGCTCTAAAGACAGTAGAAATGTCAGTTAAAGGATTATTATTAAAGGCAAGGCGAATTCAATAAGGTGACCGTAATTTACTACGTAAGCAACAGCTGATACATTCGCGTATGTCCAAAAACACAAACATTCTGTATTTTGTTGACCACTTTTTCCTCATTACAGTGTTGCATTATATTGACACACCGAAATTTTGTTTGACAGTGTTGTATTCGCTTTCAATTTAAGACAACCTTATTAAATTCGCCTTGATTAAAGGCATCTTTTTATATTATATTTCATAATAAACGTGTAGTTCTGTCATTATTATGAAACTTAAATACGAATAATAAATAATAAACATACGCATTTGCTTTTAATTCGTATTTTAGTTAAAGAAACAATTTTAATTTCCAGTATTTTTTTTTTTTTTTTTTTTTTTGGTTTTCAATCAAATATTGTTGTAATATGGTATGAATGAAGATGAAGGCAGGCAGCAAGCAGCTGATGTCAGCTGAGATGGCAAGTATTAAGAATCGATAATAAGTTTTCAAAAATTTTCAAATTATTAATAACAACGAAAACAAATGGAAAAATGTCAATCGTTAAAAAAAATGTATTTAAACAGTATGACAAATTGCCAGCAACGCAGGTGGTTAAACTGGTATTCAAATAGAACGCATTGACGGACAGACAGCCAGATATACTCTCGGCATACCATTGAGCATTCCTTTATAACAAAAAACGTGTTTATGATGTGAAGGCAACATCATTATCATCAATGGAGAATCATCATCGTTGACAAACAAACGCATCAAAAAAAAAAAAAAAAAAAATCATGAAAAACGAAGAAAAAACTTTAAAACTTAAGCTTAAGCAATATTTTTATTAGTATTTGTTTCTACTTCTTTTACATACAAATACATACATACATATGATATCTATGTATGGATGTACATATGTATGTACATTTTGAACGACAAAATAAAATAAAATAAATTGGTTTTTAAGATCTACAATATCTTCTTAATTATTTACATAATTTCTCACCTTTATGGCGTATGTAAATTGTGTTTTTATTTTTATTTTTATTTTTCTTTTGTTGTTTTTGTCATGGATTTTTAATATTATAAAAAAAACACAAAAAATTATGTTTTAAAGTTTAAAAACTATTAAATGTGTCTTTAATTCCCACTCACAAGCCCTTTTTTGCTTTTCAATATTGAAATGAAAACTAAAGAAAAATGAAAAACTAATGCACTTATAATCATGCCACAGATCTTAGAAGTGCTTACAGTGTTAGGTAAAAATTATAAGTTCAGAGAGCTTTAAAAATATCTTTATAAAGCGATAAAATAAGTGAAGGGTGGGTAAATTTGAGGTTAGGAAGTAAATTGGCTTAGAAAAATGGAAATTAATTATCACAAATTGTTGAACCACATTTTGCAACAAAGCGTTGCTTATTTCGTTAATGCAGCACCGAATTTCATCTTTCAGAGTGTCAGTTGTTTGTGGTTTGTTCACGTAAACCCGGTCATTCAAATGGCCTCAGAGAAAATAATCCAGCGGCGTTAAATCACAAGCACGAAGCGGCCAATTGATATCGCCAAATTGAGAAATTACGCGACCGGGATATTTCTCATGCAATAACTGAATTGTTTGACTCGCTGTCAGTCTTGTGACGCCATCCTGCTGAAACCAATGGTCACTGATGTCAACATTAGCCAATTGTGGCCACAAAAAATTGATTGTCATGGTTTGGTAGCGCAGAGAATTCACGGTGACGGCATTTCCTTGCTCATTTTCGAAAAAATACGGGCAGATGATGCCGCCTAACCACAAACCGCAACATACAGTCATTTTCTTTGGATGTAATGGTTTTTCGAGGACTATTTTGGATTTTGTAAGCCCCATATGTGTATACATAACCACCTAATTGAAAATGGGCCTTATCCCTAAAATGATTTTGTTGAAAACGGCGTTGTTTTTGTTAATTTTTTCAAACAGCCAATGCACAAACGTTCGACGCAAACAATGGTTGGCTGGCTTTAATTCTTGAACGAGTTAAACTTTATAAGCTTGAAAATTAAGATCTTTATGCAAAATGTTGTGCAAAGTCGCTCTGGTGATGCTCAATTGTTGCGAACTTCGACGAGTTAATGTTGCAGGCTCATTCTTAACACTTTGCTTTACAGCGGTTATGTTTGCATCACTACGGCCCCTACGAGCGTATTGTTTTGATCTATTGTCAGCAACAGTACCGTGAGCCTCGAATTTTGCAATTAAATTACGCACAGCGCTCTCAGAAGGAGCCCGACTACGAGAAAAAGCTGCTCGTATTTAACGAAGTGATACAGTACAATTTTCAGTATTTTTATAGTAAATTTTCACAATTAAAATTCTTTGTTAAAATTTCCACAGCCCATTTCTTGACATTTCATTATTTGACAACCAATTTACTTCCTAACCTCAAGTTTGCCCATCCTGTATATAAAAATTAATGTGTGTTTGTTTGAGCGTTATGGATAGTTAAGCTGCTAAGCCGATTTTCTTGAAATTCTCTGTATATGTGGAAGGAGCTATGGGCTATATAAATTTCAAAAATTCTACCTGGGCGGTGACACGCCCATACAAAGTATATATTTATTTTTCTATATCTTCAAAATGGTTACAGAAAAAGTATCTATCATTTGGCTTAAATAGATTTATAGTCAATACCATTCAGCAGTCAAAAAGTGGGCGGAATTGGACAAGTGGGAATTGTACCTCCCATACAAAAAAAATATTGATTTTTGGAGATCTTAAGTTTCTGAGTTGGGCTCAAACAGAGCCGTAAACAATACACATCATCAGCCAGTCACTGGCTGAATTAGATAAGTGGCTGTGCGCCTTCTATTCGTACTAAATATTGAACTTTGTATATGGGGACAACGTCAGCAATTTAAGGCAGCGTTATCTATCCACATTAGCATGTTCCATTTTTAAGAAATCGACTTTTTGACGTGAATGCACAAACTCAGTCACAAACTCACCACATAGTTAAACATTATCTTGATATTAGCCATACTTAGGGAGATACAGTATTTAAACGTTGATGTTGATGTTACCGCCAAAGCAAAAAAATATAGAAATTAAGTTCTCGCATAAAATTTGATTTTTGTAACATACGATAAATTTGCGCAAATGGGTCGATATGTATTTTATATAGTATACAAAAACGAATGTGTGTTTGTCTGAACCCTATAGAACAGGGGTGATCAAAAAAGGAATTTGTTGTGTGGTAGTGTTAGTGAATTTTTGCAGTGTGCGTTGAAGAGAAAAACTAAGAAGGTAACCAACAACACAGACAAACAATTTTTAAAAGCAAAGCGACATTCGTCCACTTCCATTCACATCTGTTCCACAACTAAACAAAATTTGTTATATTATTTATTATCTTGTTATTATCTGCTCATTTTCGTTTGGTTGTATACATATACGCTGTAGATAATTCTTAGCCAGATAAGGTGCAAAAGAGCTTATCTGTTCAACAATGCTCTAGACAGCTAAACGAGAGATTCTTCAGTGTCTTTTGGACGGAACTATAGGCTATGTCATATGTTTGGACTTGGACCGAACGGGAACAAGAGATGGAAAAAAGTGAAAAATATTTAACTAAAATAACATTTAAGGTAATAATTAAGATGGGGGTAGCGAAGCACACCGGATTTTAGCTAGTTCGCATATAAAAAAGTTATACCAGCTATGGGTGCCATTAAACGATTTACCATTTCCATGAGTTGGACTACGAACTGATACCCCCCAATCAGTGTAATATTCAGAAAATCGATGAAACTTTTTAAATTTTTTTGGGCCAATTGATTTTGTCTGCATACTGTATAATGAATATTGGATGAATATATTGTGGAACTGGACTCAGGAGGGGGTTCTCCTTAACATATTATTATTTTTATTAATAATTTATAGCATTATAGCATTATAATGAGCGCATTCGTTCCGTACGTATGATAATATTTGTTATTTTCCAAAATTTGTTTTTGTTTTTCTCTTTCTCTTGATCTCAACTCGATTTTTATATGGTTCATAAATCTATTATTGGTGGGGTGACTGGTGAGTGGTGACTGTTGATTACTGACTGATGGGCGAAATGCTGGAGTGATGAGCGTGTAACGAACGTTAAGTTAGATGCGTTAGATTGACCACTGAGTGTTTATATGATTGTTGTTATTGCTTTTTAATTTTGTCTCATTATTACAAGAGTTTGTATGGCTTTCGAATGTTGTTGGTTTGATTTAATGACCTTAACTGTGGCTTTTGTTTATTTTTTATTTCTATTTTTCTATTCATTTTTTATAATTTTATTTGTATTTTAGCCATTTTAATTATGAACAGAAAGAAAAAGAAAATGATGTGAATTTGTTTGTATGAGGAGAGTAGTATACCACGAGTATTTATTGGATTTGAAATTAATAACATCGTTCGTTAGAAAAAGAAAGAGAGAAAGCAAGAAGCGGTAGTAATACAATCACTTACTAACTCAGCTAGCCAGTCAGTTAGTCAGTCAGTCAGTTAGTTAGTTAAGTGGTTAAAGAATTTTTAAATTCAAAACCATAATAAACAATATAAAAAAGAAGTTTGTTTGAAGTTTAAAAAAAAAGAAAAAACAACAAAAAACATCATCCATATTTATTTATGATGAAATTTACTTTTCAGCAGGGTTGAAGAAGTTGGTACAATTGTACTTTGTTTGGTACAATTGCAGACTCAAAAGTACAACGGTACGCAGTTTGTATTTTTAATAGAATTTTTCTAGTTTATCATTTAAATGATTTATTAAAATGAAGTAACGAAATAGGCTTCATGTGACTACAGTTTCCAGTCTTATTCAGACAAATGATTTGTAAAGGTCATCAAATTCTTCCTGCTTTAGTTTTAAAATATCAAACAATTTGTTGTCAAATATGTGCAGTCGCTCACATTAAAAGTCGTTCACATGAAAAGAAGGTAAAATGGCTAAAGCTATTTATCTTGATATTTTGGAGAATAATGTAAAGGAAAGAGCACATATATTGGGTATAATTGATAATTTTAAATATAATTAGGACAATGACCCAAAGCATCTATCATTGATAGCGACAAATTAGCTGTTGTAAAACTTCCAAAAGGTCTTGAATAATAAAAATCTTCATTTTCAAAACTAGATTTAAGTGCCTGCCCGACTTCAAAATGAGCTTAAATTTGGAGTTTTTCATTTTAGTTTGTTTTATAAAATTTTATGTTACACTTAGAAGTTTATTTTTTGTTTGTTTTTATTGCTTAAGTAGTGCTTTATTAAATCTAATTTAAAAAAAAATTTTAAAACGTTTACTTTTACTCCTTTAACGTGCATCTAAAGCTTTTGTAATGAGTTGCCCGACTTTTAATGTAAGCGACTGTATGTATATCGATAGAATTTTTTTGTACCTTATTTTACGTTTAAACATGTACTTATACCTTAGGGTAGCTTTTTTTTAAAATATATGTTAATTTTATTATTATAAAAATGAATTTTATGTACAGTATAGTTGTTTTTCTGTGCTATTACTTAAAATTAAAAAATTAAAAATAATTAAAAGAAAAAAATACATTTTTGGTACAATTGTGGTCGAAAAAGTACAATTTTATGAGCTTCTGAGTACAATTTTGATGTTCTCATTTAGCATCCTTGTTTTTCAGTTCTGATCTTTCTCTTCAACAACTCCACTCTCTCACTCTTCCTCACTTAACTGCTCTAAAGTATAAATGCAGTATAAAACTAAGAAAAAAAAGGCCATTAATTTTCTAATGATTAGTGGTTGGTTGGGTTCAGTTTGTGGTTTCTACGAATCGAAATATAATTTAACTGTTTTGCTGCTGCTGTTGTTCTTATTGTTGTTCTTAATTTTAATTCTATTTAAAGTTGTGGGATAAAATAAAAAAAAAAAACAAAACAAAACAAAAAAATACTAAAAATAAAAGAGGATTTTCAGCAGAATTTTATTTTTTGAAGTACGATTATTGTAATGAAAGTAAATTTAGCAAAGGAATTCTTGGGTTTTAAGCATGGCACACTTTAAGTACCTCCTATAAGATAATTAATGATTTGCTAATTACCTAGAGAATTAAAAAGATTAATGTATTCTTCTCTTCTGATTAAAAATAAAAAAAATAATTTTTATTTCATTTCGTGCTGATTCAGTTTAATTTTAGCAATAAAAATTTGAGGGTCTTTGTTCAGTAGGAGGGGATATAATATAGACTCTTAAACAGCACTTGCCTGCGATTTAAGTCCAAACTAAAACTTTCTGAAGTCCCGCATTTAGTCAAATGGTAGGGTCCTTTGTTCTTGGGGTTAATAATGCCTATAGCCTGGTCAAATCTATATGTATATATAAAAGAGGACTATAAAATCCATTGTATTGGATGTTCTCTGAAATGCGCCAACCAATTTTATTGAATTCAATACCAAGTTTTTTATGTATATGCGGTTTTTGTAGGTCCTTTGGTCCGTGAGTTATTGCATAAGTTTTACTTGAAAACGAAATTTGCTACAGCTTTTAAACTCTGTGTGAGTTAGAAAATATTTTTAAAACTGTGTACATATGTATATAAAATCATAGGTTTCATGTGGTATGTGGCTTCACCATTGTTAAACTGGGCGGTGTCACGCCCATATTAAATTTTTATTGATATGTCTAAGTCTTTAAAACGGTAATAGTAAGAGTCTCAAAATTTGTGGTCACTACAAATCATTAGTTAAAAATTGGGCCGAATTGACTAAGCGGAAGTAACATCGCCATCTTCAGACCCATTTCTCAAAGCAGTTTTTCTATTCCTCTTGAGACACCTCCAAAACATGATTTTTGAATGCTTCAACTACTTCTTCGGCGCTCGTAAATCGTTGACCACATTGTTTACTTTTGATATTCGGGAACAAGAAGAAGTCATTGGGTGCCAAATCAGGACTGTACGGAAGATGAGGCCTCAATTCGATGTTTTGACTGCTTAAAAATTCACCAGTTTGACGAGATGTGTGAGAGCTCATCTTCGGCGGTTGATCTTATGAATTTCTGCGAAGACTTTCGTCCTACGTTGTTCAAGCGGAAAAGTTTCCAAGTGACCCATTCGGCCGACGAAACAGGCGACAATTTGCTTCGCTGTGCTTTTTCCACGAACAACTCTTGTTGGATTTAGCTCGTCTGTGAATACCAACACGGTCGATTACTTTTCCGGCTCATACGCATATATCCATGATTCGTCATCTGTCACGATTTTATACACGTCTTTTGAAGCAACACGGTCGAACTTTTCAATCATTTGCTTACACTAATCGACGCGAGCCTTTTTTGAGCGATTGATAGATTATGGTGTATCCGCCGAGAACAGTTTTTGTACAACTAATTGTTCATGAAAAATCGTATTTATCTCACAATATGTCACATGACGATCTTGCATTATCAGTTTACGCACTGCATCGATGTTTTGTGGCACAATAACCGATTTTTGACAACCTTCACGGAATTCGTCGGCGACCGAACTACGACCACGATTGAATTCGCTATACTAGCGATATACTGTGGTTTTTGTTGGTGCTTTATCGCCATACAAAGAATTGAGTTCATGGACACGTATTTGTTGAGATAATCCAACGAAAACCTTCTCTTGAAATTTCCATTTTTTTAGCCAAATTTATTTTTGTTTAACTCACTGTAAGCAAAATAAATAGCACTTGTACATCAAAAGGTTGTGAGTACGTTTATGCTAAAAAGGCAAACTATATTATGGTGTTGCCAGATTTTAGCCATTGACATTAATTAGTATTTAATTAGTATCCTTCGTAGTAACGCCGCCATATTATTAATTAATACAGTTTTAAATTATAGATATTTATCATTGTTATTATTATTTATTTTCAATAATCCATTTATATATTTGTTCCACCATTTATCTCGTTATCTATCTGTCTACGAGTACCTATCTATCTATCTATCTACATATCTATTAATAAAAATGTTGAAAAGTGGGTGTTACTGGTACGGATTTGTATGTTTCTTTTTGTTATAATTTTTTATTTTGAAGTGGTTTTGGTTTTTAAATATTACTTTTGTTGTTGAAACAATTTTTGTGTGTTGTTTTTTCATGATTTTCATAACAATAATAACAAGCTTACAGTTTATAGAGTTATAAATAATATTGTCGAAAAAAATCATATCATATTCAAAATTGATATCTAATACGAGTAACACTTACAAAAACATGTGCTAAATAAAGAATATAACAAAGGAGGAGACATCAAAATGCTATTGATGAATAAAACAAATAAATTTATTGAAACAAAAGAACATAAATATGAGGGGCATTTGAAAAGAAATTATAAATTTAAAACAAATCAAATCAAATCAAATCAAATCAAAATTATTTTTTTTTAACGTATCATATCAAATCAATAGGAACAGATCATTAAACATTTTTATTGAAGTATCATGTGGTTATAACAGTGGCAGCGACTGCGGTGTGGGTAAACAACAAACGTAATAACAATAACAACTTAAGAAAATATATTGTTGTTAACAATTTTTATTGTTTTTCACTGTTATTTTACAACCTCAAATGATTGTTTCACTGGATGACTGTCTGGCTGAGTTGGCTGGCTTGGCACCAGATATCTGCCAAATAAATCTATTATTGATTATGAATAGAAAAATACAAAAACAAAAACAAAAACAAAAACAAAAACAATAATAAAACTTAATTACTTTAATTTGGCATTCAAACATTTAACTACACTCACACATAAAAGATGACGTCCATAGTAACAGAAGAGAAAGAAAGGTAAACATGAACAAGAAAGAAAGAAACAAAAACAGATACCGTTTTTAATTTCCTTAATAAAGTAACAAAATAAAAACTCAGAATATGTTTTTGTCAAAAAAAAGTATAAAAAATTTCACATCATCATCATCATCATCATCATCATCAGCATTGCCGTCGTCGCATCTGTCAATAAAAACAGTTGTTGTCACTGTTTAACAAGCCGCCTGTCAAACTGGATCAATTTATTACCTCGAATAAACACCAAACATTAAACACTAAACACATTCAAATTTAATTTCAAATAATCGCGATCAACGCTTTTTGCGTCAGTAAATATTTTTTCGTTGAATCGTTAAATGTTTAAGATTTAAATGATTTATAGACTCAAGTTGAAATTTTCGATTGTGAAATGCTTTTGAAAAAACATCACAATAAATAATGAACGAACGGGAACGGTAAAAAAGCAAGACCAGACGAATTATTTCTAATACACCTTTAAAGGCATTAAAGCCCTGGTCATTGTCGTCATAATGCTTATGCTTATACTTATGTACATACGTACGTATGAAATGATTTAATGAAAGGAAAATCGGTTATTTCAACCATTTACGAGTATAGCCAGTCTTAGCCTTAAAAAAATAAAATCATTTGTTTTGCATATTAATATGGTTTATAAGATCATTATGTTGTTGTTTTTTCAGTTTTGAGCATTTTAATACCAAGTTTTTATTCTGAGTATTTCCATTGAAAATGGTGAAGTGATTACCGACGAATTTTTATCGCCTAGCACATCAAGAAATACTGTTCTAATGTATTCGTTAGGCTACGATACTTGGGACTGATTTCTGTGAAATTTACGTAAAAATGAGAAATCGTTTGATTTGGAAAAATTAAAAAAGAATAACAAAAAACTAGAAAAGCCATGACATATTAAGGTCAACGCTTTTATTAAATCGACCTCGTGGAACTAAATGTTTTATACAAGTTATAGCATTTACTCAGCCGGAGTTGTCCTACATATATTCTAAATAGGAGATAAATTCAATTTTTCCAAATCTATATGTTTTTTTGCCACCTGCCTGTCTTTGTAAGAAAAAAGCTAAGACGACTTTTGACGTCTCCCGCTGATATATGTACGTTATTAATACTTTTTTATGGGAGGTGCCTAGGGAGATCGAGAAGAGATATTCTGTTATATTTAAAAACTGGATTTCGAATAATTCGAAAAATTACATTTTTCAAAAAAACGGATTTTGGTTAAAAATAAACCAAATAACCGGTTAACCGATTCTTTCATTAAAATAAAATTCTTCACATTTCTTGTTGTATTAGCAAATAAAGTTAATAAATTTTTGCCCTCCCAAGTTAGTATACTAGAACAACGTTCGGCTTTCTTATGGCCTTATCGGACATTTCTTCATTGACAACACAACGTCCTAATACAGCTTATTTGGTAAGAGTTGTTTTACCAGCGTCTTGAGACTACTTGGTATAGTTTTTCTTGCTGCACCAAAACGTCAATCTTATAAATGTATTTAAGATGGTTAATAATTGCTGGTGTCGACGAGCCTTCTCAGCTTAATATTTAAGGAGACTCAATATATTTAGACTTATCCTTTAAATCGATTTCCAGATATTTCAACACTTCAGAGGATATCTGTAGAAACATAACTGCAAGCACCTGCCTACCAAACAAGAAGTCCTCAGTTCAATCGCAGGCCACGCCATTTGAGAATTTTCAAGAGTGGTATCACATCACAACCACGCTAGCGACTGGTTATGAGTTATTTACGCTGTGAAAAACTTCACTAGCTAAGACATATGCCGTTGGGAACCGGCGGTTGTAAGTCCCTCATAAGGAATCTAGTTGTTCATCACTCTCCATATATAAAAACTTAATGTCCGACTTCCTGACTATTGGCTATCTACCATGCTGCGGAATTGATGATAGTGTGGTGTCATTCTCATTAGGGTCCCTGGTCACAGGGACATTCCGGGCTACTTACTTACTTGTTAGGGTTGGTGTACTGCTGTGTTCCGTTAAGCTATTTATTAGGCAGAGGTACTTGTTGGATGCTGATAGATCCGGGGCAGAGAATGAGTCTTGCTTCATTGCTAGACTTACCTGGGCCAGATTGGACGGTAGGGTACCAATCAGCTGCTTGAATTGGATCGTGTGAACATCGACTTTACTCTGTCTATCCTCATTGGGCATTGCATTATGGGTATACACGCGCAAAGGCTGCGTCTACCGGCCAATGATTTCTGTCGAGGTTATAGATCGATTGTGAAAGAGGAGAGTATGTTGCTCACTTCATTTGACAGTGTCCGTCTATAGTTAGACGTAGATTAATCACAGTTGGCACGGCATTGATGTCAGGCTTATTGCCAGTTTCATTAGACTGTCGGGCTACTTTCCGAAGTGATTGCGGGAATGTGTTTTTATATGAGGCCTTTGGATGTTCGTCAAGACCGGTTAATCAGGACTTAGCGGCCAGCACAGGAGCTTCGACTTATTTGTGGTATCACAACGGGCCGCTTTTTGTGCTCAAGTGTGCCATGACTCAAGGAGGCTGTCACTCCCTCCTAACCTAACCTAACATGGTGTTCACGTTCTTTGTGAGACATTGACAATATGACATTGTCATATTGGTATATAAGAATAAGACGTTATATCTTAAATTAAAAAAAAATACTTAACCAATGAGCATATTTACAATAAAAACGTATAAAAACTATATGTACGGGTATTTAAATTAACTGGTTATTCGTGTTAAAATAAGCGGTTTGTTCGGTATTCGAAAAATGAACATTATAAAATAACCGGATTCGACAGAAGCAAAAATCAGTTTAAAACTGGTAAACCGGTCGAATAATCACCGTTCGATCTGTCTAGAGATGTCACACCTACTCTTCCTATGGAGATTCTATCTTTTATAGCTCCCAAGACTTATCGTAATAACTACGTATTTCGTAGTACCGGACTATGAACCAAAAATTCTCCTTTTACTCCTTATTAGCCCCGCAAAGTGCAATTTTTTAAAAAGTACTTTTGGCGAACACAATTAAGTGGATGGATGATAAGTGCTAGAAAGCACGAACCTTTGCCTTAAGAAGAAAAATGCGTGTCATTTAAAAAAAGTCATTATTTTTGATTGTTTTACCCCGAGTTTACGCATTCTATTGCACTTTTGTTAGCTGAATCCACATATCTGAATTTCAACAAAATCAATTTAGCCATTTACGCCTGATTTATTCATAAACAAACTGATATTGCCCATTTTACCTATGATATTAACCTCTGATAGGTCCAAATTTACCCTTTAGCATTCGTTAAGCTTGATCTAGCTGTGTTCCAAATTATCCAACAGAGTGTAAGCCTGTTGTGTGCAACACACAACCTTTTGCAAGACGGTAAACTAAATACCTCCACCCTTTGATTTTCTTCTTTGATACTCTAATAACCATCATTAGTGTCTGTTTCTTACAAAAATACCAAATTTATTTCAAAACCTCTGGTTTTCAGCGATCTGATATGTAGTGCCTTTACTCTCTAACCGTGGAGCCTGCTCTTAGGCGGCGTATATTATATGTGTCTCATGCTGCTTTATTCTTCTGTTTCGTTGCAAATTTTATATTTTTAGGCAAAATTGGTATAAAATTGGCCGGTTAGAGGGTTAAAGGGCAATAACATAGGTTACTGCAAAAGCAAAAGATTTTCTAGACAAATGAAGCCTTGTTTATAAGTTTTGGGTTTTATTTTGATGGTAAAAATCGTTTGCTGGGTTATACGAGTATGCGATCACTAATTTTTGTTTTTCAATACTAATTTATGCATAAGAATTTAAAAATTTTAAAAATAAATTAAACAAAATATGTAAATATTTATTGCAAAAACTTATTGAGGAGAAGACATTGAAATTATAAATTAATTAAATGAGTAAATAATTGGCAATCAAGCGATATTGCAATCTGGTAAACGGTGTATGAAATGACAGCGTGTGCTGAGAACACAGAATTCAAAGGTCATATTTCTGGCAGTCATCTGGTAGACAGACGGATGTGGGATTTATTCAAAATTTTATTCGTATGATAAATTATAAGGAATGTGTGGATGCTATACGATAAAATTGGTAGACGGCAAGTTAAATATCATAACAAGTGTGCATGTATACATTAGTGCATAATTAAGGGCTTAAATATAAATTATACTCTGAGGAAGATGTTTTGGGAGGTCCGATAAAAAATATTCCTAATAAATTAATGGAGGCGGAAGTGGAAAAATGTGCCTTCTACGCAAATAGAAAACCTTGAAATTGTGCGCTCTAATGAAGACTTAACATCTATCACAATGCCAGGAACAGTTCCACCTTTAACGTAAAATACATAAAAATTGAAAATAGAAACAAAACACACGCATACACACCTACCCACCTAAAGTGTCTGAATTTATTTCACAAACAAAAACATTTTTAAGTTTCAAAAATTTTTTTAAGTTAAAATTTTTATTTTTAAAATAACAATCAATCCACACAGCTGATTAAAATATTTAGAGAATACACTTCATCTTGATTTGTTGACACAATCGATAAATAGTCAAGGTTGCCGTCATTTTCTTATAGAATGATATTGTCTCAAAAATGACGGCGGCATTGACGCCGCCAACTGGAATAAGGGTTAATATTATCAAAATGAAAAAAGTAAACAAAAATTGAATTTAAGTTTTTTTTTTTATTCAATTTGACATTCTCTTTAACGCTTAAATCTTATTAATTCGAAGTTCCATATTCTAAATTTACAAATTGAAGTTTTTACGAATCTGTGTCTAAGCATTTTCAGCAGTCGAATGCTAATTGTGTAATGTTAATTGCGCTATGTGTGAACACTAAATACAATAGCGTAATTTACAAATTAATTGACTCAATTAAAACGTATGTATGAACATGGTGTAACCCTAAACTGTCAACTGTCGAATTGTTTTTTCTTAGGGTTGCGCTTACGTTAATTTTGGGTATAAAATGAATCATTTCTGTTCATTGTTTTTCTTTTTAAAAATCTTACGAAATATGTTAAAATATGCAATGATTTCAGGTTGGTCCGCTTGATAATAATTAACATGCAAGTGGTTCTACACTTTCTAGTATTTAAAAGTGCATTAACTATACAACAATAAGTAAAACAAAGCATATGTATGTAGGTATGTATGTACATATTTAGAAGATATTCAAAATCTTCTTAAGAGTACAAATGACCTGTTTCTATACTATAGCCAGGCATTTAAAAGCTGTGCAAGAAATACTGAATCACGAATTTATTTTATTATGATGATGATTATTTTTGTTTAATATGAATTTTTTATTTCATTGTTTTCAAATGGATTTCTACTATCACTGTTATTATTATAATTTTAATTTACTGCCTCTCTATATCTCACTCTTCCCCTGTATCTCATAGGTGTTTATTAATTACTTAAACGTCTTTAATTAACGCTTTTTTAATCTTTTAGGAATTTCTAGCCTTTTTCTAAAATATGGCAGCAATTTAAGCGGAAATTCTGTGAAACGACCATCCGTCTGTCCGTCCGTCCGTCCGTCTGTCTAATTGTTACGTTGATTAAATCAAATATTTATTACTTTTCTGAACAAAAAATAAAAAAAAATTCAAATACAGATTTAACAATTGCTTTAATGACGCGAAAACTACCAGTTTTGATTTTCGTTTGTTTTTATTTACTTTGTTTTTGTTGGAATTTGGCGTTTGACGTTTATTTTTTGTTTTTGTGAGGTTTTGTTATGCAAATTTTCCTTCTCTATTGTTATTATTGTTGCCGTTGTTATTTTCTGTCAAATAATAACTATTAAAACGTGAATTTTGTTGACATTTTATTTCTGTATATTTATTTCTTTTTTTATTGTCTAATATGTAGACAAACTAATTAACACTTGAATGTGATATCCCCCCAGCATTCGGATACAACAAAATAACAAATAATGCCACTAAATGGCGCCATATTTTAAAAAATTAACAAACTTTTTTTTCTAATTTCATAGAAACTTTTGAAAATTTTAGAAAAAGACATGCATACATGTAGGTTGATAGTTTATGAATATCACCTAAATTACAATATCTGTGTGCTAATTCTGTTTGCCTTTACTGTAAACGTACAGGAAGCTGTGAATTTCTTTATAAAAACTTTGTTGCCGCACTTCTTGTTTCATTGATTCTAATGAAAGTGTTTTATTGTCTTAAAAAAAGGAAAAAAAATGAAGCCAATCAAAATACATTCGATCGGCAATATGGTATGAAAAGGAACAGGATAATCAGCTGCCAATTTCGGATAACAAAGAAGAGAAAAGATAAAAGACAAAATCACAATGAAAAATTAAACTGTTCACAAAAGTCCGGATGCTCAAAGGCCATCTACCAAATGTTGTGCGATAATTACAGTCATTTACCATCACTACTAACTAAAACCCACATACGAGTGAACGAACGTACAATAGACAACAACGTAATTGACAATTTATGAGCGTAACGACCAACCAAATAAACGGGTCATCTCAACTGTTCATCAAACGTAACAAATTCTCAAACAAACCTCAACACAAAAGTATTTAGGTCTCCGGTTGTCAAAAACACAAATACATATACAGACACACATACACATACACTTCGCTGTATGCATATGTATGTATGTATTGGCTCACGTCTTCTCACGTCTATGGCAAAGTTAATTGTGGCCAAATTGTCTTAAATGAGTGTGTAATTTTGGATTAAAAAGAAAGGCAAGAAAAAACAGAATAAATGATTTCGTTGATAATCATTTTTTTCTTTTTAGATTTTGTCAGGATCTCTTCCTCTCGTTTTCATTGATCTTTGGCGCAAAACATCACCAAAAAAAAGAAAACGTTATTATCGAAAGGTGTGTTCGTCTTTTTCATTTTTTTTCTTTCCTTTGCCTTAAAAGCCATCAATAATGATTTGCTGCTGATTTATCGCCTTGAAAATGTACCAACTCTGTCATTTCATTGATAAACTGTGTAGATAAAAACACATCATCAGTTGACTACTTCTAACTAATGTGGAAGCAAAACTTAAAAATAAAAATAAATATTCGACAACAACAACAAATCAAAAACAAAAGAAATAAAAAAATTCCGTTTATCTGACAGATCCAAGTGCTGACATCTTAACTACCATTTAAACGACTAAAGAAAAGTGTCAACAATTTGTCAAACTCATAGAATAACTCCTGAGTGCACGTTTATTATATGAAACAGAAGACGACGATGACCACCACCACCACTACAATCGCTACAAACATACAACATCAATGCCATCAAGCAATCCTATAAAGTTATTGATGTTGAACGATCCATCATCATTCGTGTTCATGATCATCATTATCATCGCCATCATCGTTCTCTTTTTATTTTTCGTTCCTTTTCGGTAGACATTCATTAAATGGACAAATACGAGTGCCATTTAATTGTAATGCAGGCATTTGTGCAGCACTCAGATACGAGTAAAAGTACATGTTATATCACGTTGCAGTGGCAACTTGTCTAGTTGGTGGGCGATTTTTATAGATACACCGCTGACAGCCATAAAAATAGTTGGTCGGTAGTTACATGTGCATACTTTACATGTAATAATTAATTTCATTACATGAATTGAAAACAAATATCTTGAAGAGACTTAAACTAACATTGATCATGAAAAATGAGAAATAACCCCCACCGATTGTAGTATAACATAGTAATCGAATTTTATTTACATGAACCCAGTGACTGAGACTAACTTAATGAGACGAAGTTAAAATAGGCGGTTAGTATTCCAGATAAGCTATTAATGATAATTTGCGTCACAGTATAGTATAGAACCATACAAATTAAATATAGTGCTTGTACTGTTATAAGGAGTTAGAGCCTATCTATCTTCTAAGTTCTTCCAACTGACCCAGCTTATATCGGGTGGGCCATTTAAAAGTTTAAAGTTAAAAACGTAATAACACAAAAACGGTTTAAAATTTTGCCAAATTTTATTTTATTTTATTTTATTTTTTTGGAAGTATAATTGTTCCGGTTAGAAATGAAATAGTATTTCATTCATATGGCTACCGCGGCTGGCCTCGCAGTACCCCAAGCGATCGGACCAATGGCATCACAAATGTTGGCCTTCTCTTATTATAATTTCTTATAAACTCTCTCTTTTTCTCTCTTATACATACACATACATACACAAACACTCGTAAATATAGAGGACTAAAGCATGCGGGATAATATTTCATTATGTTGCGAATTCCTTTTTCGCTGCCTCTGGCTTGTCGGCATAACACTTGTCTTTAACGGAAGCCCACAGAAAATAGTCCAACGGTGTCAAATCACAAATTATTGGCGGCAAATGTTTGATGCAGTACATCGATTGTGGCATTAGTCGTGTGCAAAGTTCCACAATGCTGTTGAAACCAAACATCATTCACATCAATACCATGAAGAGCCGGCAAAAAAAAAATTTGTTATCATTTGTTATCACAAGCTACACCAAACAGTCACTTATAATGGCTGCATTGACTTCTGCAAGACTATGTTTAGATTTTCTGAGTAGCAAATATGGCAATTTTGCTTATTAAAATACGCACCAAGATGAAAATGAGCTTCTCATCATCGTGCAGTTGTGTGATGTGGATGGTCATGCTTCTTCAACTCTTGAACCAATTGAACTTTGTAGGGCGTCACACCGAGATTTTTTTTCGCAAAATTCGACGTAAAGTGGCGCGTGAAATGTTCAATTCTTGAGAACGATGACTAGTTGATGTTAATGGATTCTTCCACATACTCTCAGCCACAGCTATGATATTTTGGCGTATCAACAATGAAACCAGCAATAAACTTGCATATACCGGGCACTGTTGGTCCTCTTCGTGCAATTTCCGACCAATTGTCTCTTTTTTGGAAATAAATTTCCAATAAATCTCAACGTTGCTCAAACGTATATTGATTCATTTCGTGCAGTGGAGATAATATACTAAAATTTGTGACAGAATATAATGACATAAGTATTGCCAGATCCTAAATAACTACTGGTTAAAATTTAAGCCGATAGATGGCTCATTCGATATATAAAGTTTTTTTTTAGGTATTTCGAGCGAAATAAGTTTTTTTTTTTTTTTGTTTGCATATTCCTTTGATTACAGCAAACTTAACAGAAAACGACATTAAAACTTCCTGTTAACCAGTGTATAAACGTAAATATGTGTTATGTACGAGTATGTGTGTACACTTTTGGACAAAATAAAGTGCAAATTACGTTTTTTATATTTCATCTAAGAAACAAAGATTCGTACTCAATATTATTATTAAAAATTAATTTGATTTATTAAATTCGTTCATATTTCAATACTGATACTGATACTGAATGATTACCATAGAAATGTGAAGGGATACTAAAGGGTCCGCCAAATAAATTTTTTTTTGGAAAGGCTATAAAAAAACTACTGAATATTTTCTCAAATTTCTTATTTATTTGAAAGTACAATCCTTCCGGTTAATAATGGAAAATAATTTCATTCAAATTGTTGCTTCGGCTGGCCATGCAGTAGCTTACACGATCGGTCCAATTTTCAAGCACATTATCGATTGTGTGGAGCTGTATTTCACCAATGGCTTCACGAATATTGTCCTTTAAAGCGTCAATTGTCTCTGGCTTGTTGGCGTAACACTTATCTTTGACGGCACCCCACAAATAATAGTCCAACGGTGTCAAATGGCAGCTCCGAGGTGGCCAAACGACATCAGCTCTGCGGCTGATAATGCGATCTTCAAAAACAGGGCGCAAAACATCGAGTGTAGATTCGGCTGTGTGGCACGTAGCGCCGTCCTGTTGAAACCAAATGTTGCTATATCCTCCTCTTCAATTTTTGTGAACAAAAATTCGTTCATCATGGCCCGATAACGATCGCTATTGACAGTAACGGCCACTTCTTGCTCATTTTCGAAGGAAAATGGTCCAATTATGCCTCTGGATCAAAATCCGCACCAAACAGTGACTCGTCTTCGGTTTATCGGCTTTTCAATGTATGCGTGCCTCAAATGCCACAATTTTGCTTGTTTACATACCCGCCAAGCAACATTACCATGATTACCATTACCATGATTACATTACCATGATTTTCAAAGTAATGTCGCAATTTTTCCCAGCGTTGTTCAAGCGTATACACAACCATATTCGTTTAGCGCAAGGATAAAACTAATTATCTGTCAAATCAGACATGAGCTAAGTGTTACCATTCACGACATAAGCAGTAGTTAAAAAAAAAACGTTAGATGGCGGACCCGAACTTAGTAGCTCTCCGTTATGACATCACAAAGACTTATACGTAAAACTAAAGTTAAGTTTTTCAAAATTTTTATCGGAATCTCTATCCATTGGGCTGGCATTTCTTTCCAAAATGTTTAATGTTAATACGGTACGTCACAGGTCTCCCAGTAGATTCAGATCTGAGTTCTTAGCCAGTCGTTCCAGTATTTCGATATAGTTTTCGCAAAAATAGTTCATTGCGACTTTGGTTGTATGTTTGGAATCATTATTTTGTTGGAAAATAAAGTATCCCAAGCCCATTACCATAGCACTTCTCTTAACACAATGCTGACGAGTCGTTTTTGCACCGATTCTGACTATTTGACTCACCCCAGAGAAAAAAGCAGTCACACACCACGAGACTTGCACCATCATGTTTTACAGTGTATGTAATTGGATATAAGGCTGTGAAGGCTGACAACATGCTCTTTTAGCACGTTTTACATTTTTTAGTTTATTTTTCGACTCATTTGACCAAATCACTGTATTCTAATATGATTCCGGCACAGTTTCTTATATTTGCGTCTCGCAGTAATGGTTTTTTCTTTGTGTAAAAACTTTTTAGACTGCTCGGGCTAAGCATTCTCTGTGTAGTAATCTCCATAAAAGAAGAAAATAGTATTTTTTTTGTAATGACTAGGATTATTATACGATCGTCTTTACGCTTTATTGACTTGGTCTTTTGCTAAGATATATTTCAAACTCCATTTTATTTTTAAATCCTGAAGAGGTCGAAGACTGTTTTTGCTTCTGATATGAATATGTTCTATTTTTTGGACAATTCATTTCATTTTCCCAGACTTTTGCTAACATATTTCGAATAGTTTTCGTCAACGGATTCATTTTGTTGTCCTATGGAGATGTCTGAGGAAACTTGAATTTTTTGGTAATTTTATTAAAGACTAAAACGCTTTCAGAAGTCATAGTTAATAAAGAGAGGGCTTCTAAGTTCTGCTTATTATGAGATCCTATCATATTTCTGTGGCCATCATACAATATTTTCCATATGCACTTTATTTTGTCCGATCGGATTCATAATGTTTTGCTGGAAAAGTTTAATTTAAATATAAAAGTTTTTATGTTTTTATATTGAAATGTAAACGAATTTTATAAATTCACTTGATTACTAACAATAGTATTGAGCTTGACTCCTTTTTTTTCTTTAATGAAATAGAAAAAAGTTAATTTGCACTTTATTTTGTCCAATAGTGTATGTATTTATGTATGCATGTGTGTTTGTATATATCCTGAAACCATACAGATGTCTTATGGTTACAATGAATTGATTTGGTTTGAGTTGCTTTTAATTGCCTGCTGAGCCGTTGTAATCCTCCTCTTATTGATTGAACACGCTCTCATATTTTGAGTTCCTTTTCCGTTTTTTCGTTTTTGGTAACCGCAAATTTTTGTTTGTGTCAAGTATTGTTCATACATTTGACATGAGTAAGGCAAAAAGAATTGATGGTGACAGTGACACTACCTCTGGCAATGGCCACTGTCCATAACCAAAGAAATAATACAAAAGCACAAAACCATCGGAAGCCATATATCAAATAAAATATAACAATTCATCCTATGGCGTTATTTCGCACTCACTAGAAATGCACGTTGGATAATAATAGTCTCTATGACACAATTATATTGGAAATTAGGCAAAAGTGTCGAGTCACCAAAGGAAACAAAGAAAAGGGTGCCTGGCAACTTATATTCGTTATTCCGTTAGTTTATATATAAAATTATAATCGGCTGCGGTTGCAAAATTGGTTTCTTTTAGCCAGGTGCTGAATTTTGTAACTCGTTTTTATTTGTCTCTTTTTATATTTTGGTTTTGACCAAAAGGGATGATGATTGATGCTTAAATTCCGTTTAAACCAAATTTGTGAGGAACTTCCTGCAATCAATAAAATAAAAAAAAAAAAACTTAAATGTCATTCAAATAAACAACAACAGCAGGAAAAGAAACTTGAATTTTTTTGTTGTTGCAAGATTTTTACCAAATAATACGGAAACTGTTGCAAATACTGTAAAAGATTGATTCGTTGCACACCGATTACGTACAAGCAACGGTTTTACTCTAAAGGTGTATCACAAAATGTTAAGGGGAAATGATTCATCATTTCTTTAAAATAAAACATTGGCACGCTTCTGTTGCACGTACTGCAAAGTATGGTAGTAAAAGAAAAATTTCAAAATTTAGCGACCACAACAATGCTTCAATTATAAGACAGACACATACGGACTTGAAATATAAAAACGTTTTCTTAAATATTTATTTCAATTCAGTGCTTTTTTTATTTCTTTTTGTTATTTTTTATTTTTTGTTTCTTTTTTTGTTTTTTTTTTTTTTGTTAGAATTTTTGTAGAAATCTTCAAAGTTCAAAGATTTAATCTCTCATTTAATGATTAAGATTTATTACTCCTCGTATAGTTTGGTTTTTTTTATACTGCGACCATGAATTCATTAAAGACATCAATTGATCTTTTTTCGTAGGTCTAAAGGGTCATAGAAATCTCTATCAAATACATATATATTTAACAACTTCGAACAAACATACATACATACATACATACATTTGTATTGTATTGTTTAGTTATCTAATGATTAAACGAAATTGGATTACTTGATAAGTCTAATCCTCCCTAACACTTAGGAAATTGTTTCAAGACATATTTCTCATTTAATTCTTTTCTCTTTTAATTTTAAGTATGAAAATATATGAGAAATATCGCAAGAAAATATGAAAAATAATAAATAAATATGTAAAACATAATTAGGTACATGCATACATACATATGAGCCGTTTATTTTGAATGTGGGGCAAGTCCAGTTTTTCCTGTTTCGATATATTTTAAGGTTTGCATTTCATTAAATTTAAAAATATTAGAAAATCTTAATAGATATACAATTTCTAGTATTTTGTGGTCTTAGAGAATGTAAGCTTATAAATCTAATAGTGTTTGTGGTGCTGATTAAAAGAGGATGAACTTTATTATAACTAAATGGACTTGCTCCATTTTCAAAATTAAAATTTTATTTTTATTATCCATATAAGTTTTTTGGAATTTTTTTATCAGCCTGTTTAATATAAAAACATTTCCAAAATCTTGAGCTACGAATAGAAAACCGGGTTTTCGTACCTTCGTGCACTTATAAGCTAATGATTTTAAGTTTTCGAGACCTTTTAAATGACATCATTTAAGTAAGTTATGACATTTAAGTCTGTTAGTTTTTATATCGGATGGGCCATTTAAAAGTTGCAATACAACAAAAACGGTTTTCCGACAGAATAATAACTTCAATCAAAGATGGACTTGCACCACTTTCAAAATATGGTAAACATCTTTGCTATACTTCTAACAGGTAACACCCCCTTCTCCCAAATATCAGAATCTGATTTTTTTTTTACTAAAAACTGTTTTCACACTAAGAAGTCATAAAATATTTTATCAATAACTACCATTATTTCGATTTTTTTCTTCCAAAAGTGGACTTGCCCCACTTTCAAAATAACCGGCCTATATGTTACAACACAGTATGTTGTAACAGTTAAAGATAGGGTGGTCCAATCATAATTTGTTTTTTCCCCTTACTCCTCTTGTGAGCATATGGCTTCCACAAAGCATCTCCATCTAACACGGTTTACAGCTGTTGACTTTGCCTCTTCCATGTTAGGTTGTTTTGTCTTAGTTCTTGGATAATTGTGCGTCCCCAGGTATTTTTTGATCGACCACGATTTACTGAGCCTTGAAGATTCCACTCGTGTGATATTCTAGTGATACTTTCTGGACTTTTTCGGATGGTGTAATCCATCCATCCCCACTTTCTTTTCTTCCTCTGTTACAGTATGGGTTCCTCATTAGTCATGCTCCACAATTCTGTGTTACTTATGGTGTTAGGCCCGAATATTCTGCATATGATTCTGAGGCACTTGTTAATGAATACCTGGAGTTTCTGTGTGATGTTACTCGACACAAGCCAGGCTTCACTGTCATACACCAGTACCGATTTAATACATGAGTTGAATATTCTGAGCTTAGTTCGTCTGGATATATGTGAGCTTCTCCGTACTGACGCCACTGCTTGTAGTCAGTGTTTGTACTTCCTAGATAGCAGAAGCTATCTACTTACTCAACTGGCTGACCCTGTAGCATGATGTTTTCCGTGCTCATATTGTTTATTATCATGGCCTTGGTTTTCTTGATGTTTATCTCAAGCTCAACACTACGAGCTAATCTTTCCAGGTCCTCCAGTTTCGACTGCATATTGGAAATCTTATGCGAGAGTACACAAATGTCATCCGCATAGTCCAAATCTTGGAGTAGGCGTGAGAGACTCCATGTGATCCCCTTTCTATTCGAACAAACTTTGATCATTACGTCATCCAGCATGATGGTGAATAGCTGAGGTTATAGTGGGCATCCTTGTTTAACTGCAGCATTGGTGTGGAATAGTTAGCTGATGTTTCCGTTGTGAAGAACTGAAAGTTCTGCATCCTCATACATCGCTCTAATTATTCGAATTATCTTCTGGGGTACTCCTTTGGTTCTTAGTGCTTTCCATATAGACGTTCGCCTGATGGTATCATGAAATCGACGAATAGTAGATACAGGGGGTTACGACATTCTATGGACTGTTCAATGATTATTCGTAAAGTGTTGGCCTGATCTACGCAGCTTCTATTCAGTCTGAAGCCAGCTTGTTCGTCTCGCAGTATATTGTCTATTCTGCTCTGAAGCCTCTCCTGTATTATGGCTGCAATTATCTTATATATGGTTTGAAATAGAGTAGTTTCTCTCCAATTATTACAGTCTTTTAAGTCGCCACTTTTTGGTAACTTTACAATAATGACTTTCTTCCACGTAGGAGGCAGCCTCTCCTTCTTCCATACTGATGTGATGTGAGGCAGTAGAAATTCAGCTGTGGTTTGGATGTCAACCCGTAGAATTTCCGCTGGTAATCCATCTTCGCCTGCTGACTTATTATTTTTCAATTTACCAATCGCCTCTTTCAACTCATTCAGATTGGGAGGGTTAAATTGTTTTTCTCATCTCATCTCAGCTTTCTTTACTTGTTTTGCCAGCTGATGGTATTGCTACCTCAAGGTATTGTTGCTATTCAGCTGCAGTTTTAGTTCCCTTCTTTGAAAAACCAGGCTCCAAGTGTAATCTGATATCTAAACCCTTCTATTTGGTTGCATTAGACCAAGTGTTTCCTCCGCAACTTGTTTATATATTACTTTGACATCTTGCCATGAGTGACGTTGGTTTGTTGGCAGCCGTTCACGGATTGCCAAGGTTACGCAAGGTTAATGGTTGCATCATTCTGGAGTTTTTTGTAGGTAGAGCCGTTCTCGCCTTGTGTGCCTGATGGTGGTTCTTTGACATTTTAATTTAATCTTGATTTCACCAGTGATAAGCTCGTGGTCACTGTCGAAGTCAGCTCCTCTCCTATTTTTGACATCCGATAAAGAGCTTCTTCATCATCTACTCACGCATATATTGTCTATCTGATTGCGCGCATTGCCGCTCGGGGATGTTCAGGTATACTTGTGTATTTCCTTATGCGGAAAGATGGAGCCACCTATGGTTAGTTGAAATGTCTGGCACAATCCTATTACTCGCTCTCCATTCGTATTCTTGACTCCACAACCGTGTTTCCAATCATAATGCACAATGTTAATTGTGAATCACACCTTAACGTCAAGATTTTAGCCAAACTTAATTTGACATTTCTTTGCGTCAGTGTTTGACAAATTCAACCATGGAGATATACGCAATTGAGCAGCGCGGTAATTGTTGAAGACTTTTACGAAAATGGGCGTACAAATTAAAATGCATTTCGTACACATTGTGATTTTTTTCGTTAGTAGTATCGACCAAATGTGTTTATAATCGTGAGAATTGTGCGCAAATTTCAGCAAACCTTGTCTGTAGGAAATGTAGACACAACTGTGCATGCTGTCAACATCGACTCGTCGTCGTGACCAACAATTGAACAACTTACGAACATGACTGATGCGAATTTTGAGTAAAGCATTGAATTTTCGTGACTTAAGAGCTGAGGCCTACTGACCATTTTAGGTGTCGTCAATACGTAGAATGGTTAGTTGAACAAACAGAAGTGAATTGGTGACTTTGCACACTTTCACCTCAGTGGATACGTTAACAAGCAGAATTGCCGTATTTGGACCAATGAGTAAAAGTGTACGTCAATAAGCCAAGAACAATTGCTAACAAGCAAGTACTAAAGGATGAAATAATTCGGTACATTAGCGACATTAAACCTCAATTATGTCTCAGAGTCATTGAAAATATGGACCGACGGATAGAGATATGCCACCGAAGATTTCGCGTGCATTTGGCTGATATTTTGCTTCACATATAATTGTCATACATCCTTCTATCATAATAAAAAATATTAAGATAATTCTCTGAAACCTTTGTGTTTTATTTACAACTAACATCGTGAGTTTTGGTTGGACCACCCCTTAGAATTAATTTTAAATAGTAAAGAAAAATTATATTCAGTTTTTATTGTTGCTTCCAATGCATTGGTGTGTATCTATAATTATGATCATTAGTGTCTCAAATACAAACATAATGATGGTCTTCGTAATAGACAGCGAGTCAATATTAAGAGAACATTTTTCCTGTTAATTTTACAATGTAAACACAACACAACAAAATAAAACAAAACAAAACAAACAAACATACAAAAAAAAAAAAACAAGTAAGAAGTTAACCAACAACGAACTGGAAGCAAAAGAACAGTATAAAGCCTGGTTTAGAAGAAAAAATGCGAAACATAGAAAAAGTTTTAATGCTGCAAGATGATATTAACACATAACAACCTCTTAACATATATATACATGTACACACACACACACACACACACACACGTATGTACATGCATAGTAACACATTATTCAATCACTCTCTATCACGCATGAGTATTTAGTCACTCACTTAAGCATATTAATACACCATATGTATGTACATAAGTATGTATGTATGTATGTATGTATGTATGTATGTATGTATGTATGTAAGTATGCACCAAAACTTACTAGATAGAGCTGATCATAAGAACGATGATAATATGTAATTGGAAAAAAACAACAAAACAAATTCCATATGATTTCTCTTCAATTTAACCTTCAAGCAGTTGTTATTGTTGTTGTTGGCTCCCAGTAGTATTGTTTTGTGGCCAACTTTAAAGATTTTCGTTTTTGTTTTGTTATTGTCGTTCTTTAACTTTTATACTCGTAATTTAATTGTGTTTGGGGGCTTAACATAACTGTCAAGTTAAAGGTTAATATGACAAAGAATTTTTATAATTACACAACGAAAGCAACAACACCAAAAACTATCTCACACACACCCATCTTGAAAATTTCTTCAATTCAAATGAATGTTTAGAGCAGAAGTGTGTGAGTGTGATGTGGATTGGCTAAATGGTGGGAACGAGGAGGAAATCAACAAACAGAAAGGGGATTGGAATGAAAAGATAAAAAATACATTTTGGACACATCAATTATATAAAAATAAATTTTGATTTTGATTTTGTTTTTGTTGTTGTTTTTCTCTCCAATTCAATCTCATAAATTTTACCGTATTCATGAGTAAGTATGTATGCTTGGGATGTATCCATAACAACACACTCATCCAAATTATTTCGATGAAGAAGGTGCTGATTTATACGAATACGAGAATGAGTGCTTACTGTATAGACGTGTGTGATCGTATCAGTGCGAAGGAGGGGAGGAAAAGAAGAAGAAGAAAAAGAGGAAAACATCTTATTTTACATAAAAATTTTATTATTTTTTAAAAACGTTGACAGTTTCCAATAAAATATTTTAACATGACTATTTGTTGTCGCTTTTGTTGTCGCTTTTGTTGTCGCTATTATCGTCTTTTCTATTTCTATGTCTACTTCAAGTTCTTCTGCTTTTTCTTGGTTTCTTGGTTTCTTGGTTTTCCTCGAGTCGTTGTCTGAGCGTTTTGTTTATTTAGAGTCCAGTAGTTACTTTAGTAACCCAATACTTTTTCTTCTACAGATTTCAGTTGTAAAGAGCAGAGCAAAAAGTGGTAATAAAACAAAGCGGAGAAAACTTTCCCAAAGGTGGCGTCCGGCGCTACAGGAATGATATAAATTTTCCAAAAACAAACAATTATTTATAAAAAAAATAAATGATAAGAAGAGTTGAGAATGTATGTACATATGTATGTATGTATGTACATATATAAAAAAGAAGTTATTTTCACAAAATCAAAGATATCTTTGTGATATATGGAAGCTGGGATTAAAAACGAGCTTTTCTCCATAAAACTAAGCACAAAGGGTTATAGAATAAAGCAGGGTTGGCAAAAACCCTGCTTTGAGAAAACCCAACCCACCGGCTTTATTGGGGTTTTTGATGGCTTATTTTGGGTTTTATGGGGTTTTATAACTGCTTCCGAATTTCGTTTAAGTCGACTATATTATTTGTTTGTTTATCCAATAACGTTGTTTTACTATTTAATGTGTTCCATCATTCATTTTACGACGCAAATTACCTCGTTCTACGGCTAAAGAAACTGTGAACCAGCGCAACACATATTCATCTCGTTTCGGCATTTCGATTTTTGGCCTAAACTTTCAG
Source organism: Wohlfahrtia magnifica (assembly GCA_023159175.1). Classification (NCBI taxonomy): domain Eukaryota; kingdom Metazoa; phylum Arthropoda; class Insecta; order Diptera; family Sarcophagidae; genus Wohlfahrtia; species Wohlfahrtia magnifica. Next base: position 1,156,619 of record JAKWBJ010000040.1, on the reverse strand, counting down.
AATCTATCTAGGCCATATACAGAATTATGAGATTATCTTTTAGCAGGTCACCGATTGATTCACTTCTTTTAAATAAATATAAAATCGACTTCAAAGTTGGAAAACCCTAAAAAATGAGAAGTTTTTCTGAGATGGAATGTGGAAATTAGCTCAGAGGTGGGGAACAGATGTTATTTTGTTATCTTCTTTGAGCGTATATCATACTTGGTGATTTTTTAGCAGAGTAGGAAGAGGGCTCGAATTAGATTGATTCGTAAAGAACGATTCCCTTTGAGAGAATTTAAAATACGGCTCGTGAGAAGAATCAAAAACAAAAGAATCGAACATCATCAAAATGAGTTGAAAACGAGCACTTCTTTTAAGTAAATGTTGTTTGTGTAATATAAAACATGCACGTCTGTGATATTTATTAGTCGCTGCACGTAATGTATACACACATACACACATACGAATGCATGGTATTACGCAATTTAATCTTATGGCGTCTTCTTTTCAGAAAAAAAAAAATGTTACACTATGTTTCCCTTACTTTTTTGTAAAAAAAATTAATACAAGGAAAGTGTACTGTGTTTACCTCTAAAAATGCTGCCTTTAAAAATTTTCAAAATATCTCTTTGACTACGTTTTATGGCAAGGAAAAAACGAAGTGCAACATTGTTTGTCAGAAAAGAAAACGCCGTTACATAAACAACATGCGTTGAAATAAATTGCTCGTCTTTGATTCGTTTTTGCTCATTTTTAAATCGTTCGCAGTACAAAATTCTTGCTCACGTGAGCACAAATTTAAAATTTTTAATTTCTGCTCACGAGCCGAGTTTTTACGTACTATGTTTTAAAGCAAACTCAACGTGTTACCATCAAAGACGTTCAGTTTGGTTTATAATTTAACCATGAATCGACTTACAATACAAACAACACTGGAAGATTATTGAATTTTATTATAAAATTTTTGCTTTTTATCGGAAAATTGTTTTCAGCAACGAAGCTCATTTCTGGTTGAATGGATGTATTTGGTGTGAAGAGCAGCTAGAAGCATTGCAGGAAATGTCAATGTATCGCGAAAAATGCACTGTTTGGTGTGAATCACAAGCCATTGTTATCATTGGACTGTACTTTTTCAAAGACGACGAAGGCAGCAACATTACTGTGAATGGCAAGCGCTACCGTACGATGATACAATTTTTTTGCCCAGAATGAAAGAGCTGAGCTTGGCAGACATGTGGTTTTAGCAAGACGGTGCCATATGCCACACAGCACGCGAACCAATGGCCCGATTGAGAGGCGAGTTCGGTGAACAGTTTATTTCACGCTTAGGGCCGGTCAATTGGCCACCTATATCGTACGATTTAACGCCTTAAGACTATTTTTTGTGGGGCTATGTTAAGGTTCATGTCTATAGGGACAAGCCCGCAACGGTTGACGGACTGGTAACCAATATTGAAGAATTGATTCGTGAGATACCGGCTCAATATGTTGGTTTTAGCAAGACGGTGCCATATGCCACACAGCACGCGAACCAATGGCCGGATTGAGAGGCGAGTTCGGTGAACAGTTTATTTCACGCTTAGGGCTGGTCAATTGGCCACCCATATCGTACGATTTAACGCCTTAAGACTATTTTTTGTGGGGCTATGTTAAGGTTCATGTCTATAGGGACAAGCCCGCAACGGTTGACGGACTGGTAACCAATATTGAAGAATTGATTCGTGAGATACCTGCTCAATATGTTGGAGAGAGTATGTAATAATTGGACCCAGCGTATGAAACATTTGAGTCGTAGCCGGGGTCTTTAAATATTGAATTGTATAGATCGTTATATCGACTGAAATAGATTTACCACATTTCTCTAAATTTTGTGTGTTTTTAAATCAAATCCGAAAGCTCTACCCCAATCATTAAAATTTAAACAATGCACTATGTGACGGGATTGCACCATTTTTGGAATCAATTAAACCGCTGAGTTTAGGTGTAAGATATATCTTTGAAAAGGTCGTGGTCTTAGTATTATGAATCAATCAAAAAAACTTTCGTTTTAATTTATCAGTTTAAGGATACATTATTATGTTTTTAATCGCTATCACTTGGTGCTTCATCTGGAACTTCGCTACTGCTTACGTTGAAATTCACTTTATCAGATGATGAAAGAAACAGAAGTTTTGTTTCCTTAGGCACAACCATTTGTTTTGTTTTGTTTGGGGCCTGAATTTATTAAAACAAAGTTAAGGATATCTTCTTACCTCACGCTCTCTAACTTTTTAAATATATTATTAATAGATTCTTGCGCTTCTTCAGATAAAGAACCAATAGGTAAGGTTTTGAATTTTAGACTACTTTCCAACTGTGAATCAATAAATTCTTGTCGCGTTGGCTGCATCTAATACCACTGATAATAATATTTACCGACGTTTCTGTATACATATAACATCTGCATATATAAAAGAGGACTATAAAATGCGTTGTAATTGATGTTCTCTAAAATGCGCCAACCGATTTTATTTTGTAAGAAGGGTGAAGTTAATACCAAGATTTTTATGTATATGTGATTTTCGTGAGTCCATTGGTTCGCGAGTTATTGACATTAGAGAGAACCCCTTTGCAATAAAATATAAGAATAAGTTGTCCTATGTTCGTCATTTTATAATTCGAGAACCGCTTAACCGATTTACAAGCCAATACATGCCTTAAGAAGGTGCATTTTCACTGATGGCTTTTGTTCAACTTGGCGGTGCCCAGCCCATATAAATTTTTTTATTTATATGTTTATATCTTTAAAACGGTAGTAGTGAGAGTTTATAAATTTTTCCCAAATATCTTCGTGGTCAATTCTAATTATCACTCAAATTGGATAAGTGGGAGTGGTACCTCCCAATTTGGAATGGTAATAGCGGAAGGTTCTATAGTTGATCTAAATAACTTCGTAGTCAATTTACATCATCAGTCAAAATATGGGCAAAATTGAATAAGTGGCGGTGGCACCTCGCATTCAAAGTAAATATTGATTTTTGTATATATTTTGTCTAGCGAACGATTAGAATGACAGTTTTTGTACTTGATCGAAATGGCTTGGTACGCAATACAAGTCATTAGTCTTAATGCATTCCTTTAAATTTTTCTTATGAAGAATACATTTTCTAGGTATGGAACACAAAAGCTCCCAGCAACGCGGGAAGAGATACTCTAGTACATATATATTTTACATTTATCCATGATATGTTTGCTGAAATTTTATACTGCTTAAAAATACTCTGGAAGTATATTCATCATTGTAATTACCACCACCAAGCTTTGGCTGATCTATATGTAGTCTAAAAGCTGTTTGAAACTCTTTATGAATTCTTTTGCAATTATTTTCTACCAATTGCTTGAGAAATACACAGATATTCCACAAGGCTAATTGAACTAAATATATATCAATTACAAGGTCTCTTTCTCTATTTTCCAAGTACGCTGAGAAACTTAAAATGGAATAATATTTGCATAAGTTATAAGCTTATAAGTTTATGAAGTTTATGAAAAACCAGTTTTTTATCCGAATCTCAAGATTATGGTGTAGTCGGGAGCACCGAAAAATAGAAAAATAGCATCACATTATTATTTACTTGCATAAAACAAAACAAAACAAAAATTATAATAAAGTAGGTCTGATATTTCAAAAAAAGTGTTCTGGTAGGCAGCGTTAGGCAGAACGAAATTACTATATGTGGAAACTAGACACTTTGGGACTAAAGGGTTCGCCATCTAACGCGTTTTTTCCAACTAGTGCTTATTTCGTGAATGGTAACACTTAGCTCATGTCTGATTTGACAGATAATTAGTTTTATCCTTCCGCTGAACGAATATGGTTGTGTAAGCGCTTAAACTTCGCTTCGCTAAGTGGGCCTGCGATCGACTTAATCTTTTCAGATGAAGCTCATTTTGATCTTGGCGGGTATGTAAACAAGCAAAATTGTCGCATTTGGGGCACAGAAAACCCGCATGCATACATTGAAAAACCGATACACCCAAGACGAGTCACTGTTTGTTGCGCATTTTGGTCCAGAGGCATAATTGGGCCATTTTCCTTCGAAAATGAGCAAGGAGTGGCCGTTACAATCAATGGCGATCGTTATCGGGCCATGTTGAACGAATTTTTGTTCACAAAAATTGAAGAAGAGGATGTTAGCAACAGTTGGTTTCAACAGGACGGCGCTACGTGCCACACAGCCGAAGCTACACTCGATGTTTTGCGCCCTGTTTTTGAAGATCGCATTATCAGCCGCAGAGCTGATGTCGTTTGGCCACCCCGGAGCTGCGATTCGACACCATTGGACTATTATTTGTAGGGTGCCGTCAAAGATAAGTGTTACGCCAACAAGCCAGAGACAATTGACGCTTTAAAGGACAATATTCGTGAAGTCATTGGTGAAATACAGCTGCACACAATCGATAATGTGCTTAAAAATTGGACCGATCGTGTAGGCTACTGCATGGCCAGCCGAGGCAGCCATTTGAATGAAATTATTTTCCATTATTAACCGGAAGGATTGTACTTTCAAATAAAAAAAAAAAATTTGAGAAAATATTCAGTAGTTTTTTTATAGCGTTTTCAAAAAAAAAAAAAAAAAATTATTTGGCGGACCCTTTATATCTGGAAACTAGACACTTTGGACTAAATAACCCGCATAAAAATACGTTTGCGAACCCTTGCCGGAAAAAGATGCAAGCCTTCAAAAATGAAATTTTGAGTTTGTTGATAAGAAAAAATTCGCTTTCGTTCAAAGTTGGTGGAATGAAAGCTAAATTTTACAAATATTTTTTTTGTTTGAAGTTTGTACTTTGAGGGTCCGTCTTTCGTCATACGTGAAATAATTAAAAAAAGAATAAATCCAATTCAACTATGAAAATTGTAAGCTAATAAACCTCATAAAAATTTTTCCTCAATTTTCAATTTTAAAAATTTGTTCGGGCTGCCCCAACGTTCAATGTCTTTAATGAGTCTTTAGGCTGTGTCGTATGAAGTTATATTCGCGTTACCTAACCAAACGGCGCACAACTAGAGTAAGTGAAGAAATATTTATTTCAGGTATGAATCTTTAAGCACACGCAGTTCGAGTTATGTATGTATATATGTATGTATTAAACTTTATGTTAAAAAATCTGAGTAGAAATTTCTAAACAGCGAAAATCCTTCACATAAGGTCTTGTTGTTCGGCAAGGCTTTGCAAAAAATGTATGTCACTTTTGATTTCCAATATCCACCATACATATTACGTATTCCATACGGCAACGTAATGAAATTAGCAAAAATAGCCGATCCATTAAAAACAGAAATTTAACGTCAAAAGGCTCGTAAATTAAAAAATTGGTTTTCTTTTATTTTATTTTAAAAGTTTAAACGGGGGAAAAAAATTGACAAGAAAAGAAAAAATCATTTGTAGGCTACTTCTGGACGGTCGGAAAACGAATTATAAAAATGGCGTAGCAACCTTAGGGCTGCCTTCAAAAAATGCTTTTTTAAAGAGATGCGGCTTTTTATATTCATATACATACGTAAACATAAATATGTTTTTTTGTGTTGTTTTTTTTGTTTTAATAATATTTTATAAATGTGATGGACTTACATTTTATTATAACATTATTTTGACAGATCACCCAGGATGACTTGAGAAGAGGCATAACGCTGAGTTGAACTGAACTGAGCTGAACTGAAAAACAATGAAAAGTGTCCCAGACGGTTAGTAAAGAAGATGCTCTCATTCTTCATGTTATGATGCTCTAGAGGTGAACGATGAGACATCTTATTAAAAATTCCAAATTATTGCTGCTGTTGTCGTTGTTGTTGCAGCAATTAAGATACAAGGGGCGGCAACACGTTACTCTCCACTAAAACTGTTTTTGTTGTCGTTACTGCTGTTGTTATTGGACGTTTTTCATTTAAATTATTGACTGGTTGTTATTAAAAATAAAAAATGGAAAATAAAAAAAAAACTTCAAATCTTGCCGCTATTTTTTTTTGTGATAAATTTATTAAAAAAAAAAATTCAGAAATTAAGCTGAAAGTCAGATTTATTTTGGAAAATGATTGAATACATATTTTAACCGAGTAAATTATTAAAATCAAAAACTGACTAAACTTAAATGATAAAGATGTACGGCAAAGGCTCTCCTATAAAATATATTTTGAAATGAAAAAAAGGATCCTTGAAAAAAAAACACTCATGGTGGCCCCCCAACATGTGTTCCAAATATACATGAATATTTACAAAGGTATGACGAATATGTAAAGGAATTTCCTTTTGAAAAGATGTGACCATAGGCTTTATCTTTAGAATCTTCATCACCAGCATTGGCGTAGCATAAACAAATGACCCACAGCGCCGACTGCAATTGTATTGTTAACAAATATTTTTAATAGTTTTTCTTTGTTTTTTGTTTTTGGTTTTCTTTTCTCTTCCTCTACTTATTTCTTTTTATCAATTTCTTACTATACGAGTAAGAGGGCAAATCGTAAAGAAGAGAGATGATGCTCTAAAGATGAAAGAATTTATTAAAAAATATTTTATCATTATCGAGGGAAACGATCTATAAAATCGAAAGATAACAATCAGCTGCTCATAGAGTTAAGCCAATTGAATATCATCGATCGCTGTGAGTAAAATTGGCATAAGAAAAAAGATCTTTAACAGTGTAATGCGGAATATGGTATCTTGAAAATCATATTTTGTTTGAGAATCAATTAAGAGCTCCATATATGTATGTACAATACATATGTAAGTATGTGCCCATATTACCTACAGCTATGAAATACACTGAGAAAAACAAAAATGACACTCTCGACGTGTTCGTTATACTAGGAATTTTTTAATATCTTCCTTAACATTCCATGAAGGAACGTGTGAACTACTCTCAGTCAGTGAGCTGCACCAGATTCAATTTTTAGACTCCTTGAAAGGTACCTACAGTTTAATGCCGGCTCCGAACGGCAAATGCATTAGAGAAGTTTTCAATAGTAATTAATACTCATAACCAGTTACAACCTAATCTTAAGAGGTAACACCGCTGTTGAAAAACTTTTTCCTTTTCACATGGGTTGGTCTGGTATTGCATCGAAGACCTTCTGATTGATAGGCCATAGTGACAGTAATAGTCGTCAAAACTTACGGAATAATAATTGACGATTAGATAGGTTTAGTGCCTAATGTCCGTAGACAAACACCTAGACCAGAGCTCCTCGGCCAATGTACTACATTGGAATGCATTTCAACATTTAGAAGCTTCGAGTTCGATTTGCCGTTTCCAAGTGTGTGAAGGCTGCCCTGCAGATTTATTTAATAGTATGACCCAGCCTATCCAATTGATAAACTCTGTGTGATAGACACATTCCCTTAGTGTCTTCCAATCAAGCCACGTAAAAAAGAATGGGACTAAGGGTCAACGCAGAGAAGTCGAAGATGATGCTCATTAATGCACCCACGTCACGATCATTCCTTCTACACAACACCGATTTATAGTAGATGTAAAATGCTTTATACACAATTACAATAGATGAACCGGCGCTTCGTCCGAACACATAGGTTGCCTATTCGATAGACCAAGACAAGTATTTGGCATGCTAAACACAATGTGGCGTTTTCGCAAGCTATCGAGCAACATTAAACTTTTCAATCAATGGTAACGAATCCTGTAGCGCGATTTACCAACATATTTTGACGATAATCACATTGCATTAAACAATAAAACCTTGATCAAAAAGTTCCCGGAATATATTCAGAAAAATAAAAATACAAGTTTATTCATCTAAATCTATATTGTCCCCTTCAAAGTAATACCCATCGACTGCAATACACTTATGCCAGTGCTTGATGCAATCCTCGAAGCATTTTTTATATTCGATCCATCAGTGCTTCCTGCGATTTTTTCATTATTTCCTCTCGGTTGCTGAAACGCGTCCCCCGTAATGGTTTTTCAACTCGCTTGAACAGAATGAAGTCACAGGAAGCCAAATCAGATGAATTCTGTGGCTATCGGATGGTATTTGTTGCATTTTTCGACAAAAAATTTCGATTAATGATGACACTGGGCGATGGTGCAAGATTCAAGAGTTTTTTGTCCACAATTCTGGTCTCTTTCGGCGCATTGCTTCACGCAAACGTCAAATTCATGATGCACTACACCGTTGTACTCCATGAAAACCGTGCACATTGAATTATGTTTTGACTGGAAACGACGTTGTTTTTTTGCAGTCGGTGTCGTACTTATAAACCCACGTCTCATCTCCAGTAATGATGTTTTTGATGAATGTGGGATCGGATTCAGCCTCGGAAATCATGTCTTTTGCGATCTCAACGCGGTCTCTTTTTTTGCACGAAATTTTAGGTTTTTTGGCACTAACTTTGCTGCTACACTACGGAAATCCAAATTATTGCTCAAAATGTCTTGGACGGATCCATAGGCAATGTTCAAGTCCTCTGCTCATTGTCAAAGCGTTCATCATCTTCGATTAAATCACGACTACTTTTGAACAGTTTGTGCCACTGGTAAACGACCGTTTTCCTTAGAGAATCGTAGCCGAAACACTTTTCCTTCATTTCCTACGTTCGCACACTATTAAATCCGTTTTTTATTTCAAATTTAATACAAGTTTGTTGTTGCAAATTTAAATCCATTTCTAAAATTGTAAAAAATCGCGAACAGACATAGAGATAGACGTACCCTTGGCTACGTAGCTTTGACAAAAGTCAAGGTATGACGCTAAGATTAAGCGTAAATATCAACAATAGATATACCAACTTAGCAAAAAAAATCAAACCGGAACGATAGGATCGCCACACGGGGGTTAATTCGGGAACTTTTTGATCAAGGTGGTAAACAAGAGAATTGCTGCTTTTAATCGCCATAGCCACGACAACAGTTTTGATATTCAATTGGAAAATCGTTAAGTTGATTTTATTGTTCGGTCGTGGCGCGACTTCTTTTGCCACAAGCTGCTTCTCTGCTGCTTCAAAAAAATAATTGTTGTTTTTTCTTTTCTTCATTGAGTTTTTTTGTTTCTGAGACATTCATCTGACAAAGATGCCATTGAAAAATAGCTAGTGAATGACATAACCGTTACTGCAAACAGCAAAAATTCAACTTCTTTGGCGAATGTCTGGATGCTGCACCCAGAGACTCCAATCGTATTCAAGTGTTTATAAACAGATGCTTACGTCAGAGTTTGCTTGTTTCTTGGCCTGAACTTATAAGAAACGATGATTTCTGACACATCACCCAACAAGTTCCAGTCGAAACAGAGATTTTTAAGATTTTTAAGATTTTAAACACATAACCGACAGCAAGCAGCAGACAGCAAAATGTCAAAATTAGAATACATAAGTTTATATGAAAACAATTATTTTAAAGGCTGCTAAACATAAAATAATATCTATTTCATTACGCAGCAAAACAAAAATTTGTTATACCAATACAATATAAAATTTTAAATAAAAAAATTTAAAATTAAAAAAATTAAAATATTGTATCAAACAACATTTATGTTAATAATTAAAAAGTTTTAAACACATATTTTCATTACCACTATTTTTCAGTAACAAATATTTTTATGGCAAATAAAACAGATGACAATGAAATCCAATTTTATTGCTGCTGCTGCCTTCAAAATATTTATGATATCGGGAGCATAGCAGCAAATGCTGTTAGCAACAACTTGCTGCTTGCTTTCATACTGCTTGCTGTCGTCTATATATTTAAAGCTTTAGTCGTAAATGGAGTCAGAGAATTGCAGGATGACATTACCACCATAGCTATTGCTTGGAATCATAACGCCTGGAGAAGCGCTGGCAGGTTTGCCCTTATATGGAGATAGTTGGAGTGAAATAAGACCACTACAAACGAGAAGGATGATTGGAGCAATATTTTTTTACTGCCCTCTGTTTGCTATAGGGATCCCCCAAAAATATTTTCCTAGTTTACGTCCTATTCCATATTAAGACATGAGCCTTTAAAGCGCAGTACTTTAATTTATAAACCTACGGTGTTCTACAGCGCACATAATGGCAGGCTTGCCCTTACATGGAGATAGTTGGAGTGAAATAAGACCCACTACAAACGTGAGGGATGATTGGAGCAACATTTTTTTACTGCCCTCTGTTTGCTGTAGGGATCTCCCAAAAATATTTTTCTAGTTTACGTCCTATTCGATATTAAGACATGAGCCTTTAAAGCGCAGTACTTTAATTTGTAACCCTACGGTGTTCTACAGCGCACATAATGGCAGGCTTGCCCTTACATGGAGATAGTTGGAGTGAAATAAGACCCACTACAAACGAGAGGAATGATTGGAGCAACATTTTTTTACTGCCCTCTGTTTGCTGTAGGGATCCCCCAAAAATATTTTTCTAGTTTTCTCCACTGGTTACGTTCTATTCCATATTAAGATATGAGCCTTTAAAGCGCAGTACTTTAATTTGTAACCCTATAGTGTTCTGCAGCGCACATAATGTTTGCCCTGCTTTCTTGCAGTTTCGCACTGTTCTACTGTTGCATGTCGACAATCCTGTGGTCCGGAAGTCGCTAGTATAATTCAGTTTCCGCTTCTTCGATATAGAAGCCCAAAATTCAAAGTAGTCTATATAATAATAAGTGAATAACATGTGAATATTTACTGATTTCAATATATTATTTCTGGAAAGTGCACTCTACAGTTGGCAATTACTATATAGCACATGTGTATGTGTGTGAATATACATATTTATTATGTTTCATTATAAAAAGGCCTTTTTAACAGTAACTGCTGGTTTTTCGATTTAAAGGACGCTCTTGTGTGAAACAAAATGAATGCATTTTTTTGAATTAAAAACCTTTTATTTTTTCACCTGTATCTGAAGTGAATAGATAAGCGCGCTGGTTGAAAATACCGACTGGAAGATGAAACGAAAAAAAAGTATAGAATCAATTTTGCTGTGTTGTTATTAATTAAAAAATACGAAAAATGTGTATGAAAACGAAGAGTAAAGGAATCTTTTACCGGTCACCAAGTTGGTTAAACGGTCAGTCTATCAGTCGGTCTCCTTTACTTTTCCTCGAAACAGGTTTAAATGCCACTACAACATACATTCATACATACAGACATATGTACTATATATGCACATAAGAAATTGGGATGAAATTTGTATTTCATTTTATTTTTTATTTATTTTTTTTTTTTAAATGTATTTTTTTTATTTTTGAAAACTCAATTTAAAAGCAGTTGTAGGTCCTCCTGTGTATTTTTTAAATTTGTTTTTCGATTTTTTAATTTTTTGTTTTTTTTTTTATTTTTTGTCAGGATGTGGTGGTGGCGATGATGACTACATTTAGTGTACGAAACTCATAAGTATGAAATCATGTTCGTAGGATGTGGAACAAACATGTGCTCATGGTTTTTAATGGTAACAGAAAAAATTTATTGGCCATGGATATGGGGATACACACCATTAGCATTTCGATAAGATAACCGGCAAAAAAAATAAAACTAAATTGTAATTCCTTTTTTTTCTGTTAATTATAATTGCAAGCGATTAAAGATTATTATCTATTATTCATTCTTAAGTTCTTATCGACGATTACTATGCCTAGATTATCATCTGTTCTAAGACTTTGTGTGTGTCCTGTGGATTTGAATTTTTCCCACTTTTTTGTTGGTTTTAATTCTCAACAGCAGTTGTTTTATTTGTTGTTGACAGTTTTTGTTTTTTGTAATTTTTATTGATTTTCAACAATAAAGAATGCCCACAAAGTATAATATTATTAAGGAGATAGATACATATGTATGTATGTATGTGTACATGTATGTATGTACATTTGACGTTTGTTATTATAGCATTTCATTTTATTATGAATATGAAATATTTATATAAAAAAAAAAATATTTTCATGAAATTTTTTTATTATGAAATATTTAAAAAAAAGAAATATTTTTTTTTAACAGGTGACTTATGGGCAATGAAAATTATAATTTCGCGTGTAAATCATTTGTTTTTTTTGTCTCAGTAAATAAAAGACTTTTTTTATTTTAATAAAATAAAGAGTAGGACCATAAATCAATATGTTTTTGTTTATTTTGTGTATGGAAAGGATACAAGTCATAATTATCCTTACTTAGTACAATATTTTATCAATAGAGAAAAAACAACAAAAGTGCCTTAATATTTACCAAATGAAATATTATTTTAATAATTTACGAAAAGAAATTTTATAATAAATCATAAAACAATTAATGCGTTGTACTATTTAAGTGACAAAAGGCGGCAAATTAAAAAAGTTATTCTTTCCCATAAAGCTATGAAAATACACTTGTGACTGGCTGAGCGCAGCAGACATGATAAAAGAAATTTTGTAAGAAGAAGTTATCGATTTAGTAGTTTTCTATTACAAAATGATGGAAATTTTGTGGCAATAATTAAATTAAATACATATGTATGTATGTAGCAGAGATTAGCAATGAATACAGAAAACATGAGTATACTTGAATAAGTATATATATGAATAAGTATACTCATACTTGAATAAATATACTTGTTAGCGGCACGCTAGCCGAGGTAACATCTAGTGACTTCCACGGAGAAGTCTCATAATTGTAAAATAAGTACACAGATTTCATCAAATATTTATTTTATTGGATCCATGTAAATGAAATTACAAATTTATTAAAATTCCTAAATAACTACATGTAATTAGGAATTATAAAAGACAAATAAGAATATAATACATACTTTTTGGTTTGGACACCATAAGTATCTATATATTAGTTTTTAATAGTAATCCTAGCGAGGCAGTACTTATGCCAACGTGCAACTTACATATGTGAGGTTAATTTCAAATTGACGAAGGCTTAAGACACTGACCGCGTGATTTATGTTTCGTTACTTTTTATAAATAATGACAATCAGAAAAATGTTAAACTTCAGTACAAAATTTAAGGCGTTGCCATATTAAATAAATAAATCAAGTAGATTTTGAAAGTGGCGCTAACAATACTCATACTCATATAATACTCATGAATAAGTATACTCATTCCTACTTGTAGTAATGGCTACTCATAGGCATTCATACTCTAAAGGTGAAGTTACATAACACGCGTTGGGAGTTTAACGAGACTTTCAACTCCTTAACAACGGCAAGTTAAACAACACGTTTTAGAGACGACACTTGTATCACCTAATTGCTTATTTCTCTATGTAAAAATTTAAGGTGAAACATACATATATATTTTTCATTTATTTTTTATTTTATTGAATTAATTTCGTTTTTTTAAATTAACCCATTAACCGCCAAAATGAAACCAGAAGTGATATTTTTTCGAAACGTTTATTTTTCTATTCTTAGGAAGCTAAATGAACATAAATAAAAGAAAAAAACTAAAAAAATATGCCTTAGGTGAGGCAATCAAATGGGTACAGCGGCGGCTTCACCCAATGAGTAGCATGGTATTTCAAACAAAAATTGTTTGTGGTTACAAATCCACTTATTTAAAATTTATTTTATAAAGGGAGGTGTACTCTATAAAAAATATATATAAAATTAAAAAAGTTTTCAGAAAAGGTAAGAACTGATAAAAAGACGTACATACTTGCATATTGTAAGTTTAGAGATCACTCTATGACAGTTGTCGTAAAAAAGCTGCATTTTTTTCTATTTTTAATGCTACACTTGACATTCTTTAACTAATAGATAAAAAAACATAACTTTTATAGTCGAATAGCTGGCTTCCATTTTGCGGGTGTACTTATTGGCTACAGAGGCGCCAAATGGGTTAATTTAACACATCACACAAATGCAAGTCAGCTGTTTAAGTATCAATACCTCTAAAAGTTGAAAGTTGGCCAACTTTTTCGCCTAAAAGGCGTCTCACACTTAGGAGTAAGTAAGAGTAGTTGAATTTGAGTGAGTATGAGTAGCAAAAAAGCAATTCATTGCTGATCTCTGGTATTTAGTTTGTTATAAAATATTCAGATTAGCTCTTGTTTTTACGAATCAAAAGTCTAGCTTACTCCTTGTTCTCGTACTACTGCTGTGGACAGTTACAAGGGCTACGACATAAAAAAGTAGACGCTCACATATATAAAACAAAAAATACTGCTGATTTCTGATATGAAGAATGTCTCTTGAGACATGTTTCATTGTATTGTCTTATTATTAGTAAAGTCGCAATTTTTACGTAGTACTCGTATTTCTCGTAGAGCGTATCCCTTTGTAGTTGATTATCCAGTAAAGCGCACAACGCATTATAGGGAGAATTCGTTCTTTGGTCGCACTGTTCGGTTGTGGAATAATATTCCAGCGAATTTATTTCCTGCCACTTACGACATGAGTAAATTTAAATCTAACGTTCCTTAACACTACTCCCTCTGTCCTCCTTCCAATAACCTAGTTTCCTAGTACCAGCACAATGCACTGCATGAGTAGGGGCCATCCCCTGGGTGCTGGTCTTAAATGAAAAAAAGTTAGTAAAGTTGAAGTATAACTTAAAATAAAGAGCGAATAATTAAATTTCAGTAGCATATGTGCTTTTTTTCAACTAGGAAATAGACAAAAAGTTCTTCATTTGTTGCCCAATGTAATCTATACACGTACCTATCTATATACATACATATGTATATAAAAATAAGATGTTATATGTTCGTCTTATTATAACTCGAGAACAATTAAATCGATTTACAAACCAAAACATGCGTTGAAAAAGTGTACTTTTACTGATGGTTTTAGTTCAACTGGGCGGTGCCATGCCCATATAAAATTTTTATTTATATGTTTGTATCTAAAACGGTAATAGTAAGAGTTTCTAAATGGGCCCAAATAACTAGTCAGAAGTGGGCGGAATTGGATAAGAGAGAGTGGCACGTCCCATAAGAAAACAAATACTGATTTTTATATATCTTTGGAACGGTAATAGTGGGAGGTTCTGAATTTGGTCTAAGCAACTTCTTAGTCAATCCACATCAGTCAAAATATGTGCTAAATTGGATAAGTGGGAGGGGCACTTCACATACAAAGTAAATATTAATTTTTGTAACGGTTAGAATGGCAGCTTGTGAACTTGGTCTATATGATCAATTAGGAATACATTTTATGGTTATTTTAGAAGGTTATTTTGGAAGGGTTACTCCATACTATATAAAATGAATGTGTGTTTGTTTCAAGACTGTATACAGCTAAAAAGTGTAACCTACTGTGTCCTTCTGGATGAAATAAATGATTGGTTTTTGACCGGAAGGGCACAAAATAGGGAAAACGGGTAAAATATGTGACTAAGATAGCATTTAAGATGGGGATAGCGAGGCACACCGGGATTTAACTAGTGTATGTATATAATTGCCGTGAACTTATTCGAATTTTCCATTTAATTTTATTTTAAGGATGTTTTTCTAATATTCAAGGCATTGCTGTGCTTTGTTCATCTGCCTTACATTGTTTCCTCCCTATTTAAATTTCATTTTATTTGTGTCATTCTTATTTACCAGTCACCTTAACCACTTCCTGATTACTATTGAATTTCTTAACAAAATTACAAAATTCATTGAAATTTTTCCTTTCGTTTTCATTGGACAGCTGAAAGTAATAATTTTGTCATTAAATCGAAATCATCTAAAAAGGCGCATAAGTGACAATAATTTTTGGTTAAAAACCAACAAACAAAAGCGTTTTAACGCCTCATAAATGTTAATTATTTAAAGGACGAGCAGCATTAAAGGAATTGTTACCATTTTTGGCAACACCCAGTCTTAATTTAGAGTAAAGACAACAACAACAAAAATAAATAATAAACATCAATAAATTCGTGTGTCTCATTACATTTGAGGAGGGATGTTATAAACTAAAAACTGTATTTTATTTGAAACACATGTTTACATACTTACATACATACAACACGTCTGCTTCTAAATTTCCTTTGGGCCCATTGTTGATAATGCGTTACGCCCGAAATTGCCACCCATGACAATTAATAGTGCTGGCCAAGCCATACGTACATAAGTTAAAACGCAAACAATTGAAAATAGGAGTGAAAGAAGGAAACTATCTACATACATACGTAATTGCAATTGGAAATGGAATTGAAAATAAAAATGAGTTTTCATGGAAATTCATTTGATTCTCGGGAAAAAGGCAAAAACAAAAAAAAAAAAGGGAAAATATGTCATGATGTTTAATTTTTATTTATTTCACTAAGCACAACAAAAGCGATTTAATTGGACCCAGTTTACCGTAGTTCCACAGAAGAACTATGAATAGTAAAACAAAGGCAAACATAAAACACTTTTTAGACAAGTAAATTAAATCTTAACTTGAAGGGAAGGTATCCGCAGTAAAAATACAATTTTGATATTTTACTTCTTTCGTTAACTTTGCGAACGGAAAAAAGCATTTTCAAGAGAAAATGCTTTATTTAAGCAAAACAGCAATATTTGCTTTCATGTTAAACGAGAGAAAAAATTTAAAAGAAAAGTCGTGAAAAAAGTAGTGATAAAGAAAGAAAAGAAATCAATGATTCATTTTCATTTCTTTTCATTTCATTTCATTTTATTTCACTTTATTTCACTTTATTTTTCAGACCATTCTTAAATGAAATTAAGAAGAGAATTTCAACGATGGCTTTTAGAAAAAAAAAAAAAAATCAAAGAAATTTACATAAAATATTTCGTCTTATCTTATGGCAGGCAGCAGCACGTTCATCGTATTTGTCTTTTAAATTCCACTAAACACAACAAATATACAGACATACATATCGAGCCATAAACGCCGAAAAGACTTAAGCGACAAAAAACACTTTTTACAAGAGGTTTACAGGTTTTTTTGAAATATTTGCTGTTCTAGTATAGTACTTAAGACTTTTTTGTTTTTGCTGCAAAATTGTAAAGGCCATTTTACAGCTACAAAATTTTGTGTGCTGGTAAGAATGATCGAATTCTATCGATTTTTATCAAAAAATCGAAATCGATAATCATGGCGCTTACGTCTTTTTGCCGGTTATGGCTCGATATGTATGGAGAGTATTTACATATACTTTTCTATATACATACAAGCATATGTATGTATGTATGTATGTATTTATTCTTATACATAAACATTTACTTATGTATGTAAATAGATGACATATCCACGTATACATAATATACGAGTACATACATACATATATGCATAACGTCATTTAGTCATTTAGTCATTCATTCGATTCCATTCTTCATTTGTATTTGAATTTTCTTTGGCATGCATACAAAACACAGAATACCTGTGAAATCTTAGTCTGAATGGGACATCAGATGAACGCATGAATGGCTGACCATGCTGCTGGCTGGCCGGTCTCGGTCGGTCAAAGTTGTAATAGGCTATTATTGGCAGCAAGTAGCATTAGCATCAGCAGCATTTCGTTCTTATCGGAAATATCCAAATGAAATAAAAAAGATTGGCTGTTTTTGGCGGAGCCACTTGAAAATCAATTTATGAAAAGAAGAAAAAACAAAAACAAAAAAACAAAATACTCACTCGTACACTCTAAAACACAGAAAAACACTCTGAAATATTGAATTTTGGAAAAAAGTTTTCCGAAAATAAAAAACTGAACCAAATTGAATTGAACTGAACTGAACTGCACTGAACTAAAGGAAAAGAGAAAATAAATACAAAAAATCTTATCAAACCAACAACAACAAAAACAAAAGCTACAAGACAATAAATGAAAATATAATCCAACCCAAAGCAGCCAATGATGAATTTTGAAAAAAGCCCCTTTGACTCAACTCATTTTGACTTTTTCATTTTTCATTTTTATTTCTGACTTTTTGTTGTTGTTTTTTTTTGTTGAAAAGCAACTTTGTTCTTCAGAAAACTTTAAAATAAAACGTGTCTGCTGTTTGTTGGTCAAGTGCTAAGAATTGATAACAAATGCTGTTAAAAGAATTGAAACGAAAGAAGAAAAGCAACAAAAACTAGGAATCTTTAAGGATGACAACAGGACCATTTAAAAAACGTTTCATTTCTTTAACAGATGCTACTCTTCTCTAAAATGGAAAAGCAGGTGCATATTGTTGTAAAATCTATACATAAAAATGAATGTGTGTCTGTACTCGATAGATTAAGAAAACATACATCCAATCGCCGTGCAAAAATTGTGGAATTATTAGTTATATTCCCGGGAAGGTTTTAGATTTTTTCTTTTTAATCAGAGTTGTGGTTCTAGGTGCTCCCAAACAAATATACCAAAAATATCAAAACAACATTTATTCATGGTATTCCATGGTGACTATGAATAAATTGAAAAATTAATTAACAAACCAGCACATGCGTTGGAAAGGTGTAATTTCGCTGATGGTTTTGGTTCAACTAGGCAGTGCCACGCCCATATAAATTTTTTATTTATATGTTTACATCTTCAAAACGTTAATAGTAAGAGTTTCCAAATTTGGCCCAAATAGCTTTGTGCTCAATAAAATCATCAGTCAAAAACTGGGCGGAAGTGGCTTAGTAGAAGTGGTACCTCCCATACAAAGTAAATAGTGATTTTTGTATCGGATGGGATATCTATTGGTTTAAATTTTAACCAGCGGTTATTTCGAATCTGGCAATACTTATGTCATTCTATTCTGTCACAAAATTCTGTAGATTATTAACGACTGCCAACGGTAGCAAAAGAAGCAACTGGCGAGAATAATATGAGAAAACTACACCAGACGATTAAATATCTCACTAATCAAAAGTGTATTAGGAACCAAGCTGTTGCTGTTCGAAATGGCAGACTAATAACGAATAGTGATGCACAAACACAGAGATGGAGAGAACATTTCAATGAAATTAGTAACGTCACGAACACTACTGAAGACAGCGAAACGGCTGAGAACATAGATGAGGAAAACAGTTTAAGAATACCATGCAACCCTCCCAATCTGATTGAGATAAAAGAGACGATGGGTAAATTGAAAATTAATAAGGCGACAGGCGAAGATGGATTACCAGCGGAAATTCTACGGGTTGACATCCAAACCACAGCTGAACTTCTACTGCCTCACTTCACATCAGTATGGGAGAAGGATAAGCTGCCTCCTACGTGGAAGAAGGTCATCATTGTAAAGTTATCAAAGGACCACTCCCATTCTTGATAATAGAATAGCACACTGAAAGATCAAAGACTCTATCTTTAGTTTCCTAGATATACCGTAATAACTACGAGTTTCGTACAAATGGACTATGAAACAAAAATTCTCCCTTTAACCTAAATTAGCCACTCAAAGTTCAACTTTTGAAGATATATACAGTGGTGGAACAATAATAAGGACACAGTTTAACAGTTCCTTAAATTTATATTTATTAAACTCAATTAAAGTATGAATTTTAACTAAAACATGTTCGTTCATACGATATTACATTTGACTCAAGCAAATTAATCTTCGTTTCGTCAGCTGAGAAATTATACATTTCGAGGACTCTTACCCATAAATCTTCCATATCTGTTTTCTTATTGTGCGACGTGAAACAGGAGTAATAAGTTAATTTTTGAGGCTTTTTAATGACTTGAAGGCAATTTTCTGCAATTTTCTTTTACTGGATCGCATTAATTACTTTAGTTTTGGAGCACCTCATGGTCTGAATAATTTTCGCTAAATATAAGGATTACTCTTCGATTCAAAATACTTCAAATACAAATGTTCAAATGTTCCTATTCTTTGTTCCGATACTGTATGTGTATATCAATATATCTTTGCTCCAAATTTCAACACAATCGACTTAGTCGTTCACGCGTGCCTGACTTATAAATAAACTGAATATGCAAAATTATATCTCATATGTCTTAATTTGGCCAAATTTGAAAAAGGCATCATGGCCTATAATACTATCGTTAGCCACCGTGTGTTCTATGTTCCACATTACAACAAAATCGGTATAGTCGTTTAAGCAAATGGTCTTACAAAGTAATTTTTAATATACATTTGCATAATGCCTGGACCTGACCTGATGACCGATCACTTTTTCTAGCAGTATATTGGCAATAACTTGACGAGTGTTAATTTTCAAATGCTCAAACGTTAGGGGATTATCCGCGTAGTCATGGACTTTGACGTAGCCTCGCTCTGAATTGACGATTACGGTTCCTCCATTGTAATTTTTGGTCCTCCAAGCCTTTTGAGCGACAAAATTGCTTGTTGACGCTGATAGTTACGTCAACAAGAAAATGAGCTTTATCGCTGCACAATCGATTTAGTCGTTTACGCGTGATTGACCAACAAACAAACTGAATAAACAAAATTACTTCCCATATGACTTAATTTAGCAAAATGTGGTCAAAATTTGAAAAAAGCATGTGTCCTGTGTTCCAAATTTCAACGAAACCGGTTTAGTCATTTAAACAAATGAACTTACAAAGTAATTTTTAATATACTTTTGCATAATGCCTGAACCTGACCTGATGACCGAACACTTTTTCGCACATTTCTAGCAATATCTTGGCAATAACTTGACGAGTATTAATTTTCAAATTCTTCACTTTTAGGGGATTACTTTTAATATACATTTTCCTAACGCTTGGACCTGACCTGATTAGCGATCACTTTTTCTAGCAGTATCTTGGCAATAACTTGACGAATGTTAATTCTCAAATGTTCTACCATTAGGAGATTATTCGCTTAGACATGGTCTTTGACATACTCCCGCTCTGAATTAATGGTAACTGTTCTTCCAGCGTAATTTCTCCAATTTTTATATGCGACAAATTTGCTTGTTGACGTAACTACCGCGTACGAAATGAGCTTCATCGCTGAAGAAGATTAGTTGCTATTTTTACCTATTCTTCGGTTTTTAAAAGATCCATATACGAAAATGGCAAACCTATCAATAAACAAATGATGCTTCAGATGACAGATACATATGTAATAGCTGACAGCCTTGCCATCCCGACCGACGTTAATGAAATCGCTAAATGGATAACTCGATATGCATGGCTTTATGTATTACACTGCACATCTTAAAATATTTTTATTAAAAGAAATTAAATTTTTTCATTGATGTTCATGTATTTTTTCTCTCCTACATACATATGTATGTATGTACATATTATACATACACACGTCATAGCGTGTGAAATATTTAATAGGGAAAATAAAAAATATTTATAAACATATTTAGATTTAAAATAAATATGTAGTCATGTTGGTAGAAACAGATACAAAACCTTAAACTTGCTGGCCAACAAATTGTTACATTATTTTTTTTGCTTAAAGTAAGAAAATGTTTTTTTTTTCTTTTTAAAACATGAACAATAAATAGATACGCAAGTTAATGAAACGAAAAGATGCAGCGGAAAAAAACACAATTTGGCCCTCTGTTTTGTTAAGACATGAGTGAGTCTGTCTATCTGTTGTAAGTCATTTCTTTTAACATTGTAATGGTGAGAATATTTGGTCTAAATTACAGTCAGGGAACCCAGAAATATGCTCTTAAAAACGTGTCTTGTGAGCATTAAATATGCAGTAAAAATCCGAAAATATGCTCTAAGAAAAACAAAACTTTTTGCTTTATTAATAGAAAAAAGTTATATTCAACAAATTCAATATCTTTTTAAACCCGCATATTTAAAGTAAGAAATTAAAAAATTAATGGAGATACTGAAAGCTTGCCACGAAACCGTGGTGAAACTACTTCACCCTAGACTGTTAACCTATGCTAGTATTGATAATAATAAACAAATATATACGCTTTATTTAAGAATTCGACGCTATTTGGCGTGAAGATCAATTGCCTGCCGACTGGTTGGAGGGTCTTCAGGTTAAAATTCCTAAAAAGCGTGATCTTTCGCAGTGGAAGAACTACAGGGACATAACTTTGCTCTCAATTCCCTCTAAGATTCTAACATCCATTCTTCTCAGTCGCCAGAAACTGGTGGGTTTCAGAGCTAATAGATCAGGTATTGATGTATTGTATCAAAAATACCCTGCGTATTTTACTGGAACAAATAAATGAATGGCGATCTCCTGCCCATTTGCCCTCCATTCATTTTTAAATGGAGTTTTACAGTATCAATCGTTCATCAATATAGAATGTACTCCACAATGCTGGGATACCGAATAAACTAATAACTCTGATAAAAGCCCATTACGATGGATTTAAATGTAGAGTTCCTCACAATGTCTGCCTTATCAATTTGAAACAAACTATGGAGCTCGTCAGCGCTGCAACCTCTCATCAATATTATTTTTATTGGTCTTAGATGACATCTTCAGAAAGTCAGTGAATGGACGAAACAGAGGCTTGCCATTAACATTTACGGAGTAGCTTGAAGATTTCAATTATGTCGACGACATTTGGCTGCTGTCGTTTCGGCATAGTGATATGCTGCAATAACTGAATAATCTGGTAGAAGAGGCAGATAATCATGGCCTGAGAGTTACTGTTGATAGGACACCGTCGGCATCGAGTCAAACAATTCCCCAAATTATTATATAAAAACACACACTAGTTGAGTATATGGACTCTTTGTCGTACCTTGGCCGTGTTATTACATCGGTTTAGTGGCACGAGAGCTGATGTAGACGCTAGAATTATGGCTACAATGGCTACAATGGCAAAATTGGGAAAATCTGATGGTAAAGCGTTCTCTCAACAAATACGAAATTACGAATATTTCGCTTAAACGTAACTTCTGTTTTGCTTTAGAGTTATGAGACATGGTTGACTACGGAGCTAATCGTAAATAGGGTTGGATTGGCCAGAAAACCGCAACATGAGGTCTGCAGGACCATGCTCAAACAAATTCACAAGGTTCGAGGGAAAAGAGGTAGCCCGAAGGCAACGTGTCACAGGACAGTGATGAAAAAAGTGGCAAAAGCTGGACACCCTTGGAATAAGTTGAATGCCGTTATGAGAAAAATGTGCAATAATGTGTTTTAACAAATCGATGCCAAAAAAATTCATAAAAATTCGAGAAACGATTTGATTGGTTTCATGAAAAAAAAAAATTCAATTGCATATTTCTGGTTTCCCTGATTATAGTCTACTACTGTATGCTTACAAGATCTACCAACCAAATTGACTGACTGACTTTATGCCCCAACAACACCAACAACAGTGAAGTACGTGCGCCTAGTGTACGTGAATAAATTTTTAAAAGAACATTTTTTTCCCAATAGCTATTCCATTGCGTAGCGTAACAGCGTTTATGGCATGACATGATACAACACTTGCCAACAAAATTGCAATGTCTGTCTGTCTGTCGGACTGTCTGTCCCTTTATTATCATCTGTGTCTATAGAAATATAAAAGTATTAAAGCAAAACCTGTGCGCATACAACAGATCAGAAAAAATATACTCGTTCATACATACTATGTACGTACGTATGCATGTATGTATGTACGTTTTATATTCAAAAGAAATAAAGTGTAAGTAGTTCGTTTGGGGTTTGAGAAGGCGGCCGCTTTTACGAGATATGATTAGGAATTTAAATGCTTTTGTATTATTAAATTAGTAAAAAAAGAAATACAAAAAATATCCTGCTTTATCTCGCTCATTCGATTCGATTGAAGTGTATGAAAATGAAAAATGCAGGTGTACAATGCCACTACCGCCGCCAACACTGCCAACCAGTTCAAATGTAAACACAGTCAGTCAGTCAGTTAAAAGTCTAGTGGTGCTCAATACAATCAACCATAGGTTTTAATAATTTTTTTTATTATTATTTTTTTATTTATTTTTTTTTGTCTCAAGCCAGCCAAAGCTGTTGGAACAGTCAAGTTTAGCAGAGTTAATGTTTTTTATACAATTGAACTTTAAGACTGTGGTGGCAATCAAGAAATAACGAATACTCGTAAATAGCCATTCGCAAAGTTAAGCGCGTATTTATACGCTTTTCTATTTCGATTCATTCAAAATATTACATGTAAAAAAAAAATAATAATGAAAAAAAAAACAAAACAACAAATACCAGTGAAAATGATTTAAATTCTTTTAAGGTGGCCACATTTCATAAATATCGAAAAGAAAATTATGTATATGTGTTGCCTTTTCTTGCCACGTTTCTTTTCTAATTGTTGGTCTGGTACTCTGGTGCAGGCAATTATTAATGGCAGGCGCGCGCGCGCGCTTACTAACACACTCCTAAGCATTTTCCCAATTATTTGATGGTTGTTGGTGTTGCATAGATTTGTCTACATGTATACTACTCGTAAGAAATAATGGAAAAAGAGAGGCAGAGGAAGAAAGTCAGCAAGTTACTGGACAACCAACAAGATCTTACAATCTACTGGCAATTTATCGATCTACTTATCAATCTACAAGATAAATCATGTGGCATTTAATTCTAAACGATAGGATCGTTAAAGTGTTTGAACGAACGTTTACGTTGCTGCAACTCGCCACTGGTACTGTGGTGCTGGTGGTGGTGATGCTGATGATAGTGGTGGTGGCAGTGGCAGTGGCAGTGGCAGTAAAAGTTTAATTGAAGAATATTCAAGTAATGAGATGTTTTTATCGGAAAACTTACAATTACATCTGTTGGTAGATAGACAGATCGATTGTAAGTCTAATAGACGCACACAAACAAACACAAAAAAGTTATTGAGCTATAGTTGGTAATGTAAGAATTTAAGAATGTTCAGCCAATTGATTATACTTGCAACTGAACTTTAAGAAAAATTTCATATATTAAACATTGTCATTATTTATTTCTTTAACTCTTTGAGGAGCATAGGGACTCTGAGCAACATCCAAGTCGTATACGATTCTGCGCCAACCTCTTCAACTCATTTCAAGAGTGCTCAGCTTGTTCCACTTCTAGACTGATCGGACAATCATCCGCCCAGTAGTTTTGACTCGATGGGATTTCTAACAACGTCGATCATTAAACTGGTCTGACCACAGAATGTTCGACACAGTAGATATTTTTAAATCGCAGTGCCATGGCCATTTGGACCTCTCCGAATCAATTTAATAATAATAATACATGTTTCGGTTGAAAGACATTAAGCAGGTCGAGCTCCAGCCTAGCTATGTGTCTGCAGACACTAGACATTGTTCAAGACCAGAGGATGCAATATAAAAATAAAAAAATAAACAATATTCGAATTCTATTTGAAAAGGTACCCTAAAACTCATAATATAAATAATGCCAGCACAGTGCTAACTGAACTTAAACTTGTCTGATTAAGCGTAGTTTACACGATAACAATTTACGCACATATGTAAAATCAGAGAGAACACATTATAAAATTCCATCCGTATTTTAAAAATGAGAGTAAAAATCATACTACAGATTTTTTTAACGTTTACACGATACGTAAAAAACCAAAACAAAGTCAAATGAAAGCGGCTGTTTTTTTCTTTGTTTATTTTATTTCTTTACATAAAAATACAACCCTGATCTAATGCAGTGCGATGGTTCTTAAAAAATGTTAAAAAACAAAGAGAACCCTACGACTGCCAATTTTCATCCGTATTTTCTCTCCATATCGTAAGGTCTCATTACATATTGAGTTTACACCAGCTTCACGCAAAGAGCAGCTCTACTCTTCTGTTTTCACACGTACGTACTCATACGCATAGGCAACAAATAAGCACAAAATAAACAAATGGAAAAATGCAGAGCAAAATGTCCTGAGTGAGAGCTCTCAAATTACTACCACAATTGTAAAATGCATTAATATGAGTTTGCCGAACGCTGGTTTATATGATACTATCCACTCGCTTCTACACAAAAAATTGACATACTTGACAACTTGGCCCCCCTTTAACAACACCTACAAACTGATGCCATTAAAGAGAAAGAGAAAAAGAAAATGAATTCAATATTAATTTTTGTTTTCCGTGAAACTTATCTATCGAAAATTAATACATATTTGTATTGATAGCTTTAAGCGGAACTAAATCGATTCAAAGAGTCATAAATTCATATATCATTTCAATGCTAATAAACCAGTCAGTCCGTTTAAGTATGATTTCCCGCATTCGTAAGTGAAATGTGACAAAAATTGTCACACAAATTCATGCGGCTTTCACATATACAATAACAAAATGTAAATTTTTTTCCAATTGGATTAAAAATTATTTCTGTAAAATAAGCAAAAAAAAAAAAAAACATCAAAAATCTTTCAAAGCAGCAATAAAAAAATGAATATTTCATTAAAAGATTGGTCGATCGGCTTATCAAAAATCGTTGGTGTTGAACCATAAAATATGACGAGTAATTCTATTGTAAATAAATTATTATTTTCTGTTGTTTTTTGAAAAATATTTTTTGTGAAATTTAAATGACATAAAAAGTAAAAATTCGACTTTGGGTTTACTTAACATTATTTTGTTTGTAAATCATTGTCGTTTAACTAATAAGATAACATGCCGTTATTTATTACATACATACAAGCATGTAGAGATTCAAAAAAATTCAAATCTAATAAGCAGCAATCCAATTAGATTCCAATGAAAAATAGTTCCGGTTAAAGTCGTTGCTTATCCTTACATTTTAATAAGAGTTTTATCAGTGTGTGTGTGTGTGGAAAATGAGGCGTGTCGCAAGCGCCTCCTCCAGAGTGCATAAAATATAAATGAAAAAAATAAAAAATATAAAAATAAATTCTTTTTAAACTAAATTGAAAAAAAATGAAAAAAAAAATCTGAAAAAATAGTAAAATTTCATTTCCCCAGATCTTATCGTTAATAAGTTTTCTTAACTGTTTTTTGTTGTTGTTGTTATGGTATATTTAACAAAAAAAATATTCTACAACAACAACAACAGCAAATATTGACAAGTAACAAAAGAAAAAAAAATTCATAACTTAAGGTGCAGTGCACAGCTGAGCACTATTGAGCAGTCGTTCGGTCTATTTTGGGTTCTGTTAACCGTTTGAAATAGTTGTTGTTATTGTTGCTGTTACGCTGCTGTGTGTATGTGAGAAAAACTTTGATTCAATTTTAAGTAGAGAAAACGAAAGGCAATAACAACAGCAAGCGTTTTATGCGTTTCTACAGTAAAATGATTAAATTTTTCTGTATTTCATTTTTCCTCCATTTTTTCAATAATATTCCATAATAATGCCTGTTAAAGTTGTTGTTTATGTTGTTTTTCTATATAATTTGTGTCTTAAATAACCTAAATTTCTATTTTTTGTTTTTGTTTTTCAGTTTTAATTTAACTAATGCGAAGGCTTTTAATACAAATTACAAATTACGTATATAATTTGTATTATGGATAGTCAATAATTTAATAGAGATTTAATATCTTGAAAATAACATTTGACAGAATGTTAAAAGAATTAAATCATAAAAAACATTTAACTATAAGTAAACGATAAATAAAGCCATTTTATGAGATTATGGACATCATTGAAGAAAAGCATTTTACGTTTAACTTGGAGTTTGAATAGTATTCTTTTGTTTTGTTTTATTTTTTAATTACAGTATATGTGGTGCATTTGGAGTATTGTTCTTAAGCTAGGATCACATGATTGTCGTAAATGTACCAATATGACACAATTTCAATTGTGCTTTGTATGTATTACCAACTTGTATTGTCACATAATAACATGTCTCATTAATACTTATTGGGCGGTCACACGATTGCCGAACCAATAATGGATGCATTGCGATAATCGGGCGATCCCAGCTTTAGAAAGCATTAGGTTTTTTACTATTTTTTTAGATAATTTTAGAATTTTATTCAAAATACGCTTATTATCAATATTGTCAAAAAAATTTACAGAAAATGTCTTACAATCGTGTGGCTAATTTTGCCTTTCAACATTGCCAGAGAAAGCATTGTCATATTGTCAGATGCCCGAATTTTGAACATCTGACAAAGTCTGCTAAAACATATGTATAATTTGATTGCCGGGTTTTCCAAGAAATATCTTGTAACCATGTTAACTGACATTATACATTGTGGTGGCAATTTTCTATTGTCTGTTCATTGTCAGCAAATTGTCAGGTCTGACAATATCGATAAATGATAGAGCGCAGCATTCGACGGTTGCATAGACACGTATTAATTTGGATCTTAATGGCACGGTTGTGTACATTGGAACTCCGGTTGGTATGGAATGATTTCTGCAGACGTTACAATAATAAAGAGAACGAGATGTCTGTGAAATAACTTTTTTGCCCTCACCAATTTTAAAAACTTGAGTTTTTCTGTGCTTGGTCGGAGTAGAGCGCATGTCTAACAAAAGCCAGACACGAGTTGTAAAGGACGGAACCTACTATTTTTATCCAAATGAGCCGTGCTGTGATCGACTGTAAATTTAACTTAACCTAAGCTTAATTGGATCGGTATTGCTTGCTGAAATCGACTAAAACCTTCAGAAGAAGTTGCGCTTAAATGAGCTACCTGAACTTTTTTAATTTTAAATTAAAAAACTTCTCGGTTATACTATATAATTGATTAAACCTTTTTTATTGCTTAGAAAACAATTTTTAATATACTGTTACATTTTAACCTTTTTAAAACGTTTGAGTTCGTTTAAATCGCGTTAAAGTAAAATAAACACCTTTATTTATTGTTTTACTGTTTTATTTACTTACTTCACTATAACTTTCATACAACAGTTTTATTTCCGTTTTAAAACAACTTTATTTACTCACAGCCAAACGATAACTAACTGCCGTGTAGGTAAAGCAGCTTCTTTATATAACTAATTGCCTACAGTTTGGAAGATTCCGGATATATCGACCATCTTCTATTTTCATATGCGTTAATTCAAATGTTACGTAAAGATGGTCGATTTGGCAATGCTGCCAAATTGACAGGGTGACACAAAATATACCAAAATCCCACAATACAGTTTTAAGGCGCTGATGTGTTGTATTTTTATTTTCATAACGATACGATTAGCCAATTCACAAAGTGTGCTATCAAGCCATATTTGTTGTATTCTGTAAAACTTTAAGACTGTCATAAATATGTTGTTGCTGTTTTTCATATAAAATTATTGTATGGCAGTACTATTTTTTCTACCTATGTTTTCTCAGTTTTTGTTTATATTTGTAATTGTTAAAATTTAAAATTAGGTAAGTTTTTGCTTTTCTATTATATGTATAAAAGGTAAGAATGCATATCAGTCTGCTGAAAAAACTTCTAAAGTTTACGGAGACGATGCTGTAACTAACTGAACTTTTTCGAACACCCGATATTTGTGTACATATATACAGTGGGGGAAGAAATTATAGGGACATACTAGCAAATAAATTTTCTTTTCGCCAGACCCTAGCAAGTTGTTCTAGTTACTATTATGCAAGCGTTGCTTGTCATACTCCAAGCTTATATTCCGTTTGCTGAGAAGAGATACTTCTTTTTAAAAAACTATCAATAACATACTTCAAACTTTATAACATATTATTGAAAAAAATGAAAGTGTCTCTAGTATTTCTTCCACCACTGTATGTGCGTATTCATTCTGCATAATGTATAATAAGAGTATGGCAGTAAGGAGCAAATTTCTGACACCATGATTTTATAATTTTACTTTTTGCAGTTCTGCTACACATTTTGAATTATAATTTTTATATTTATCTATACTGTTCACAACAGTACTACTTGCCTCAAATAGTACTTTTCAACTTAGAACCTTACAAGACTGTGTGAATGGGCAAAATATTATTATTTTTTAATTATACTTATTTCCAAATTTAAATTTATGTAATATGTTCATTGGGATTATGACTTTTTGATTTTTTTGTAAATATCAAATTTTACATGGCTTAGCCAAAAAGGTCATAAAAAATATTAAGAAACGTCATCTTTTTCGAGCTGTAATTTGTTTTATTTTTTGAATTCAAAATATTTCTCTAAAATTTTAAATAGTAGTTGTTGTAAAACTTTTTTGTTTTTGTTAACATTTGTTTGCATTACAAAAATTCATACTGATGTCAGTACAAAAAAAGTAATAAAGTTATGCAAAAAAAAGTTATCTGTGAGTTTTTAGAAAATTAATTTGATGCGGATGGTTTTTCTATCAAAATGATCCGCAAACAAGATGTTTATAACTGTTTTAGTATTGGCTATCACGTGGTGATAAGTACAAATTTTATAAAAAATTAGTCATGACAGGGTCAGTAACCAACCATTAGCATCAAATTTATTAATAAAATACAGTTTTATCACCCAGTGAGACCCTATACCTCTCTACGAATTCCTATTTGAGCATTCCAGTCTTCCTAGCATCTGGTTATTTCCCAATCCTTGACTTGATTCGAGATGGTAGTAAGTAGTGCTGCATAGCAATGTTTCAGTACAGTACAGACCAATACATCCACTACTTCATTATCATCTATCCGACAGTGTCCAGGTACTTAAAGCAACTGGACCTTATTTCCGAGCGAAAGCTTTTGCATCGTATAGTAGCAAAGTGCCTTTAAAACAGCTTGACTGTCACAGAATATATTAATGGTCTTACCCTTGATCCCACTGTCCAAGTTATCTCCTCATATATGTATATCAGTGGCTATGATCTCAGCCTAGAAGACACTTAGGAACCTTCCCGGTGGACACCAGCACCGACACAGTTATTAATTTTGGAGCCATCGGTATACCAGTTTAGATCAAACACGTTTCGAACTAAGGCTTCATTAGATCAACAATCCCGGTCCGGGAATATAACTATGAATTTCCTCACAAAGCACAGATCTAAAGGATTAACAACAAGGACCGAAAATGGTTCTCTGCCTCCTTGCGTAGTATGAGAACTCCGAATATAGCGCCACCCTCATCATATATATGTGAAGCGGTGTAAAATTAATCAAGGCCTCCAAAACCGCTATTGGACACGTTCTGATTGTCCCAGTTATACCGAGGTAGGCGAATCTCTATACCCTGCCTAATTTGTTCATGGTAGTAGCCTGTTCGGCCTTTCTCCAACAAGCTATCGCCGCACAAGAGATAATGGGCCGAATAACAGAGGTATATATCCAAAGCATCACTCTCGGCCAAATACCCAACGTCTGACCGTAGGGCAAGCGTCTTACTCAAAAGACACTTAACGCTTTTGTTCGGACGACAACAATGTGTGAGTTACAACTATGGCTCCTATCCAGAGTGACACCTAGATACTTTACTTCCTTGTAGAAGTTGATGGTAGTACCCACGAAAGAAATACAGTGACATGACAACTTGTATCTCTTTCAAAAAGGTACGACAACCGTTTCAATTCAACCATTTCGATTCACCGAGAGCCCTTCCTGAGTGCACCAATTTGACACCTCGCTTAGAGCGGTCCTTATGAGATCACATAACGTATTACAACAAATAAATTGTATTTGAAGTGAAAAGCTCATTTAATGAATAAATTTGGTTCTATAAAATAATCCGGCTTTGCCCGTGGTGGTTGGCTATTTAAGGACAACACTTGTTTGTATACTGTCTTAATGTGACTATTTATTGCTTTAAAGTCTCAATACAAACAACTACTTACTATGTATGAGAGATGCCACGCCCACCTATCCTATTCCGCCCACTTTTAAGCTGATGATTTGTATTGACTGCGAAGTCATTTAGATCAAATTCAGAAACTTCCTCTCGAGATATAAAAAAGGAATATTTATTTCTATGGGAGTGGAGTTACCATGCCCGCTTATATGATTCTGGCCACTTTTTGACTGATGATTCGTATTATCTACGAAGTCATTTAAACCAAATTCAGAAACTTTTATTTTAACTGTTCTTAAAATATACAAAAATTAATATTTACTTTGTATTGGAGGTACCACGCCTATTTGTCCAATCTTGTTTATATTTGGTGTAAAACTTAAAATATGTATGTGCACTAAATCGATTTGCCAAGTCTAATTCAAATACCTTTAACAGGAGCAGAGATAAAGGAATGACCGCCTGTTGAAAATTGTTCGACTTTTCTTTTTTGCGTAAACCTTCGCGTAGCAATTACAATCAAAATCGCAGAAGTAAGTATTCAATTTGGTATCCAATTTGTCTTCCAGTTTAAAGAATATTTTATAGAAAAGTTGACATATCTTTGTTGTGTTTCTCCCGTAGGTTTAGATTACTATATCGTTGAAAGTCATATCCAGTTTTGGGGAGTATATACATATACTTTTCTGTGCGACTGTAAGTTTACTCAAAGCCACGTAACAATAAAATAATTGACAGTCCCTAATAATTTGGCAGCCGGCTGTATAATAAATATTTTAATGGTTTTAAATATTAAAGTATTTATTTAAATGATTGTTATTCTTAATTATTACCTGTCCCACCTACACTATTTGCTAAAGTTTACTTAAAATTTAAAAATAATAATTTTGTTTTTGTTTTTGTTTTTTGTTTTAACCGGCAATAAAATATATAAACAAACATGACTGTGTGTTAAAATTTATTACACCATTAATGTTCAATTACAATATGATTTTAAATTGAATTTGAAATTTCAACTCCCTCACACATGTGCACAACAAATGTAACGTGAATGAGTTTATTGTGCTTTTTTTTGTTTTACTATAGCAGACACTGACAGACTTAATAATTCTTTAGCAAACGCTCGTAGGAAGGGGTCGCGCTCGGTAGTTGCACGTAATGACATGACAAAACAAACTCACTGCAGTCAACAATTAAATTTGACAAGCGCCAGTAGTTGAGGGCTATTTCACTATGTTGGTGATGTTGTTGTTATTAAAGTGTTGCTATTGTTATTGTAATTGTTGTTGTTATTACTTGTCAAACAAAATCACGAGAATTGAACAATTCAAATGAATTTTTTAAAAGGTTTTAATGTCGGAGCAATAATATTGCGTTTGTTTCGTCGTCGTCGTTGTTGTTGTTGTTATTATTTTCCCCATTTTACGATGTTTAATATAAATCGTTGTGTTATTGTTTCAATAGTGCCGGTTTACCTTTTTATAATTGCTGTGAGTTTTAACTTCCAAGATCAGCAGATTCCTGTGTTTCTGTTTTAAACACTTTTTTAAAGTGTTTAGTTGTTGTTGTTGTTGTTGTTGTTTTACAATAATAAAACAAAAATATTTGTTTTAGCGATTTTTTTGTGTGTGTTTTTTATTTTGTTTTTTCCCTTTTGAATTTTTTTTTTGCGTTTTACATTCTTAAGAAGTCATAAAGGTGGAATAGAAAAATTTCCATATTTGCGTTCCACTTAAATAGCCGCCGAAACAAACTAAATTGCTATAACAACTGCCAGTCAGGCAAGAAGAAAAGGTAGACAGGCAGCCAAGGAGGCAGTTATTTAGTCAGTCAGTCACTCAATTTTAAAGCTCAACTTTATGCTTTAAAATCTCCCACTCCATAAACAAGTGCATCACATTTAAGCCATACATACATGCATACATACATATGTACCTCTGATTACAATATGACAGTTGAAGGTAAAAATTACTAATATTTCTACCAACTGGAGTAACAATAGCTTTAGATAGGAATTGTTTTGGAAAATGATAATGGTTGCTATAATTTTGTTGGACACTGTAATGGCATTCTTATATCTTTTCCAATGTTCAACATTTGAACGATGGAACAAATGAACTTGTAAAGCTCATTGTATGCGAAGTCACATTTCGTGTAAAGAAATTAAAGTTTGTTACAAATCAGAAAGACAAACAATCCAACAACAACAACAACAACAGCAACAGCAACAATCAAACAAACATGTTACCGATACTTTACTTGTGAGTATGAAAAAAAAACCTTTTCAGACAGATAAATATAAAATACAAAGTTATGTATGTATACGAGTACTACAACAAGATTGAATACAACAAAAACTACAATAACAAGAGTTAAAATCTACAGATATAAACAAAGATAATAAATTCGCTTTAAATTCACTTGCCAGCCAATGTTGCAGGAGAGTGTTTGTTCATTTCAAACAAAATATTTTATACGGAATCAGACAGTGAAAATATTACTCGCTCGTATTCTATATAAATCGCATAACACCCATTTCCAAATAGTCCTCGTAAAATGGCAACGATGGATGCACATAAATTAAACTCAAAATCAAAATAAGCCACGCCCACAAAATATGTTCAAAATGCGACTATTTACTACAATTTAATATTTACACGAGTTCAGTTATACATAAATCTGTACATATGTATGTGGTATGTATGTATGTACATATGTATATGCTGCCCTATGCTGGCAATTGTGTAAAGTCATCGAATATGAAACAAAAACCGATGGTATATTTCATGGCCAGTAAATATATTTATAAAAATTGAAAATTTAGAACCCATCTACTGCACCTATTTTCAAAATATCTTTTCCGGTCCAGTATTTAGGGAGTAAAACGACTATAAAGTTCTTACTAACACATAGAAAGAAATAAGATAGTTTTTTTCTGTACCCTTTGGAGATTATGCGATAATTGTCAAACAAGGACTAGTACTATTACTGCTACAGCTGACACTAGATACAAGGGGTTAGAGTTTTGATGGAAAAGCACTAGTACTAGAAGTAATACAAATAAACCGCTTGTAGACTTATAGAATTTTTTTGTAACCAAACAATGTCATTTCAATTGTCTAAAAAATAATAAAGGGTTCGCCAAATAATTTTTTTTTTTTAAATGTTATAAAAGAACTACTGAATATTTTCTCGAATTTCTTTTTTTATTTGATAGCACAATCCTTTCGGTTAATGATGGAAAATAATTTCATTTAAATGGCTGCCTCGGCTGGCCATGCAGTAGCCTACACGATCGGTCCAATTTTTAAGCACATTATCGATTGTGTGCAGCTGTATTTCACCAATGACTTCACGAATATTGTCCTTTAAAGCGCCAATTGTCTCTGGCTTATTGGCGTAACACTTATCTTTGACGGCACCCCACAAATTATAGTCCAACGGTGTCAAATCGCAGCTCCGAGGTGGCCAAAAGACATCAGCTCTGGGGCTGATAATGCGATCTTCAAAAACAGGGCGCAAATCATCGAGTGTAGCTTCGGCTGTGTGGCACGTAGCGCCGTCCTGTTGAAACCAAATGTTGCTAATATCCTCCTCTTCAATTTTTGTGAACAAAAATTTGTTCAACATGGCCCGATAACGATCGCCATTGACTGTAACGGCCACTCCTTGCTCATTTTTGAAGAAAAATGGCCCAATTATGCCTCTGGACCAAGATCCGCACCAAACAATGACTGGTCTTGGGTGTATTTTCTTTTCAATGTCAAAGTTTTCCAAAATCAAAATGAGCTTCATCTGAAAATATGATTTTTTTGGCAAAATCATTACCATGATTTTCAAAGTAATGTCGCATTATTTTCCAGCGTTGTTCAAGCGTTCAACCATATTCGTAAAACTAATTATCTGTCAAATCAGACATGAGCTAAGTGTTACCATTCACGAAATAAGCACTGGTTGAGAAAAAAACGTTAGATGGCGGACCCTTTAATTAAATTTAAAAAAATGGGTATATGAACTCTTTAAGAGTTTCGGATCGTGAAATTCTGAAAAAAATTGTAATGATGAGAGAATGTTGTGAATAATATTGGCCCTCAACTGTGATTGGGAGAAGGAAGCAATGGCGGAAACCAAGGAATAACCAAAGCTTACATTAAAGCAAAAGCTGAGATAAAAAGATCAACCACTGATCAAAACTGAATTTACAAGACGCTCCTCAGTAGAATGATATGAATTTTTGTGTGGTGGGGATGTTCCTCTGTCAGTAAAAGGTCTTCTAGGGGAAAAAACTTAAATTGGAAGCGTTCCCGCAGGCAGTTCTCAGAGTGCAGTTCTGACCTATTATAACCGCTAAATCAAATTGCCTTGGACTTTTTGAAAGGCACCACTGAGCAAGGGCATCTTTTAAATGGTAAAGTGGAAATTGATGGCGCTATTATACGCCAGTAAAGTCTTTCGTTTGATGAATATTTAAACATAAATATAAACCATAGAAATACTAAGTTTTTGAACTTTTAATTCTAGGCCAACAAAGGCACAAAATGAGTAATTAAGGCGACTTTTTCAATACAAAAGAACTAGTAATTAAGTTTTTCTAAAGTTCCCAATTGCATCCAACTATGCTAGTACACGACTAGAGCGAAGGGTACTAGTAATTTTTCAAATACACTCAATGCTAATTTGAGCATTAAGATGGTGTGGGAAAATTTACAGTTGACTACTTGTGCTGGTGTTCTGTGTACTAGGGGTTTAAATCCTAGGAATTCAAATTGGATTTTTAACACGGTGGTTAAGTCCATACCTATGTGTGGTGCGGTTGTATAGTGGAGGTCTCTTGGGAAATCCACATATCGCAGGATCTTTGATAAGGCTCTGCGAAGTGCGGTACCGATGATTACAGGTTCGCTTCTTCGAAAGCCTTGTTTGTACTACTGAACTGGCTTCCAGTGGACCTGATGGCTAGGCAGATGGCAATCATGTTTGCGATAAGGTTGTTGATGGCAGGCATGCGGCCATTTTTGGTATTTGGGTACGATCCCTGATATGATAGATTACTGTACACCCAAACTCTTTCCGTATAAAATGTTCTCTGTGTGCATATCATCAGAGCCGGTAATTAAAACCGGTTCCCTCAGAAGGAGTTGGTGGTGGTATCTTTATTCCTGTATACGAGATAAGAGTATCCTTTAAAAAGGAGGCAGCGGACTGGTTGATGTATTATTGTGTATATGATTGTGATATCCGGATCTGTACGGACTGTCAGACTGCGATAATGGCGCTCTCTGGTGTCTACTTGACATCGCGATTGGTGTGTGAATGCCGGGCACCTCAAAATGAGATGGCGAGACATTCACACCTGGAGATTATCTGGGTAAGGTGTCAATCTGACACCCGGGGGAAATGTATGGCAGACGAACTGCCAAGGGTGTGCTCTCTCCTCAGTAATGAAGAGATTGACCACTTGGTTGGGATGCCACTTTTCTCTTGCAGGCTTATGGTCCTGCAAAGGCACAGCTACGGTAGGATGATGAACCCACGTGCTCTGTATCAAGGCAAAACTGGCCCCTGTATCGCTAGGGGTCAATTATGGGGCTGCTACGACATAGGCTACGAATTCTGGTGGCTGTGATTACTGGGCACTAGGTGGTTGGTGCGCACGCTAGGACATTGGGTCTACCGCTCAATGACTGCTACAGGATGAAGAAGAGGAGGAGGCTTAATGCTTCTGGTGTCGGTAGTCACTTCTCTCGATTTATATCGAGTTTTCTCACAGATCGCTCTATAAGAGTGGTTATAGATGGGGTCTCATCCAACGAGTTTAGGGTAAACTCAGGGGTACCGCAAGGCTCTGTTCTTTCTCCTACTCTTTTTCTAATATTTCTTAACGACTTTCTTCTTCTCACTTCTAATCTATCTACTCTTTTGCGGATGACAGCAACATTTGTCACTCATATTCTTTTGATCGAGCATTTTGGAAGTTGGGGTAAGAAGGATGAATATGAACGTCACACTCACAAGTGATCTGGTGAAGGTCTCCGAGTGGGGTCGTGTGAACAGAGTCGATTTTAATGCACGTAGAACTCAATGTTTTTTTTTAACACACAGGCGTGGTGGTGTGCTGTCATCTGTGTCAAAGGGTAATGTGGATATTGAGGAATCAGATGCTCTTGATGTTCTGGGGATGAGAATTCACTGTGACGTTCGTTGGAATGATCATTTATTTCAAGTGTCGAAAGAAGCATTTAAATGCCTTGGTTTTCTGAGACGGTGCAAGAAATACTTCACTCCATCTGATCTCCTTAATATTTACAAGACCAATATCCGACCCAAAATGGAATACAACACTCATGTATGGACCGGTGCTTCAAAGTCTATTTTGGAGCTTCTCGACCGCGTACAGTAAAGGGCGAAGATGCTCATCAATGACGGTAGGGTAGCCAACTCTATCGATTCATTGGAGCACCGTCGCAATGTGGCGTGTGTTTCATTGTTCTATCGTTACTATAACGGAATGTGTTCTAACGAAATTAAGGGATTAATTCCCAAAAATCATATATTTTTACGTAGTACTCGTATTTCTCGTAGAGCGCATCCCTTTGTACTTGATTGTCCAGTAAATCGCACAACGCATTATAGGGAGAATTCGTTCTTTTTTCGCACTGTTCGGTTTTGGAATAATCTTCCAGCAAAAGTATTTCCTGCCACTTACGACATGAGTAAATTTAAATCTAACGTCCATAAACACTACTCCCTCTGTCCTCCTGCCAATAACCTATTTTCCTAGTAGCAGCACAATGCACTGCATGAGTAGGGGCCATCCAAAAATCTATATCATTTAATTGATTTCTCTTAGAGTAATGAAATTTTGAAGAGAAAAATAATATTGTATTTAAATTAATTAAATTGTATTTGAATTAATATTTAATTAAATTTGAATTTAACTATATTATTCGTACCTTAGTCTGTAAGGAATTAATTTGTCATAGACCAAATAAATACATAAATAAATAAATACAAAACTAATTTTAAATTTTATAACATACATACATACTCGTACATACATACATATATAACACAAATATATGTTAGATGCTAGAATGCGGCTGATTGCGTCAGCCGCTACAGACACTAGTATTTTTAATACTTCTAGAATTGGGCAGAGTAAATAAAATTAAGGGAACATTTCTTAACAAAGAAAAGATTATAAAAATATTATACAAAGAGTGTAAAAGACAGAGCAAAACAGAGCTAAGTTTCTGAATTTAAAATTAAAAATGTACTGTAACTGTACAAATGTTATTAATTAGTTGAATATTTATAATGAAGATCCCTATCATGACTATATATCTACATAAAAGCAGGTTAAAAAAATTATACTTAAGACGCGTTCTAAGCAGTGTTGGCGAAAACCCGTTTTTTTTTAACCCAACTTACCGGTGTTTATTGGTTTTTTATGGGTTTTTTTTGGTGTTTTGTAGGGTTTTATAAATTCTGTTCAAGTTGAAAAAAAAAAATGGGCGTAATATAAAGACAGACATGATTAACCATTCTGCACTCCTTGGGTCAATTTGACCCAATTTTCGTCTTCAGACGTAAAATGTTTCCCTTTTATTTTAAGATATGAACGTTAAACTTGAGTTCATCCATTATAGGAACAAAATTGTGCTTTTAAAAGAAAGTAATAAAATATGGTTTTTTCTTCCCCTCCACATATCAAAACACAATTTGCAAACAAAATATCATAGGAAGGGCACATATTCAAGGGATGCAGAAGGGTTAAGTTATTTTTTTGCATGATAAAACACGACCTCATGTCACAAAAGTTTCGAACAATCATTAGAAACGATCAATTGCTGCATCCGCCGTATTCGCCGAACATTGCTTCGGCTGTCGGCTATTGCGACGGATACAATATACTCACAGCTTTTTATAAGGGCTTTCTTTACATGGCATTTTGCTATAACGGCCTGTTTGCATTATGGAACACATTCGCTTCAAGCGTAAATTATATCGTTCTACAGCTAAAAAAACGTGGATTTTCCGCTTTTTAAAAAAAGTGTAAGGGACGAAAGCGCAAAACATACTCGTATTCATCTCGTTTAAA
Organism: Wohlfahrtia magnifica; assembly: GCA_023159175.1. Lineage (NCBI taxonomy): Eukaryota > Metazoa > Arthropoda > Insecta > Diptera > Sarcophagidae > Wohlfahrtia > Wohlfahrtia magnifica. Next base: position 1,117,175 of record JAKWBJ010000040.1, on the reverse strand, counting down.
GGCATTTCGATTTACGGCGTACATTTTCAGAAACTATCTAGGGGTATGGGTTTATCTTTTAACATGTCACCATAATGCTATTAGAAGGTGGTCTCATTTTACCAAAACAATAACAGCTGATACAAAAATGTCTGCACTCTAATGTGAAAAAGTTTTTTTTTCCTTTCATTTGACGTTTATTGCAATTTGAATGTAATTTTCTTTTTAACGTTATTTCACGTTTCTTTATGAAAATATTTGAAAGCACAATATATTTGTTTACCACGGCGTTACATTTTTGTGAAAGCAGAGTAAAGTGTTGATATAGTGTTGTATTCAAAACTAAGATGATTCCACCTCTTTATTGCATCATGCAAAGTTAGAGCGGGATTGGGAAATTGGCTCAGAAGTGGAGAAAAGATGTTAGCAGCCATTTGATAAATTTGTTATTTCGTTACCTTTTTGAGGTCAAAAACGGAACAAATAAATTTGTAGTCCCAATACGTAAATTACAACAATTTTTGTTGTAAACTACGAAAATCTTTAAATAAAAAACCACCCGAGTTTTTTTTAATATAAATAAAACCCGGATGGATTTAATTAGGTTATCCAGTGGGTTGCCAACCCTGGTTCCTAGGCTTATATGTGTTTTTACAAAAAGCATTAATTTTCTTACAAAGTTTTGTATTTTTAATTGAATTATTTCACACTGGAAATATTTCTTTTTCAATCAGTATATACAGTGATGGTCATATAATTGAAACAGAATAATATTATGTTTATGTTTATATCTCTAAAGTCTTTTGTTTGATTGTTTTAATTTGCTTTTATGGATACGATAATTAATTATCGAAGTCGAAAACATAATGTTATTCTGTTTTCATTGTATGACCACTACTGTACATAAATACATTTGTACATATATGACATCTTATAGAACGACAGAACAATTATTTAAGTCATTTAGATCAAAAAAATGCATTCGTTTTTCAATGAAATCAACAGCATACATACATACATACATACTTCCTGTAATTCATTGGCAATGCATTTTGATAACGCGGTTCGATAAAATCCCCCTGTAACCAAACAATATTTATTCGCTTCACTTACACAAAATTTCAAGTGTCGAAAAACAAAAATACATATTTATCGAAATTAATTTTATTGCACAATTAATTAAAATTTTTGTCAAGTGAAAGTATTTGTAGACAAAGTGTCTGTGTTGAGTGTCTTTCCCACTTAAACAGAAAACAAACCGTCATTGTTAAAAACTTTTATTAATTTTGTTGTTGTTTTTTTTTTTTTTTTTTTTTTTTTTTGTTTAATATAAATTATCGATTATCATGAAATTTCCATTAAAAAGTGTAACTGCAGCAGTCATTATTAAAAAACACTGTGAGACAAAGAATAAAGGGGATATGGTTAATAGCCCATTAGAAAAAAAAAGTTGTTCAAACAATAAGTATCCACATAACACTTGTGGAATTGTTATAGGAAACGTTAAAGTGCTAAATAAACTCTACAGATGCTCAGATGCTCTAGAAAGAAATAAAACAGGCTCCACCAAATCCCATAAATAACATGGCATTTAAAAGAGAATCTCCTTTTTAAAGGCAAATAGGCCTCTATGCCAAAAAAAAAACATTAAAAAAATTATTAACTATTTATTGCCCATAAAAAATTGAAATAAAATAGAACAGCGTAGCTATTTAATTCAAATAAAAATATTTTTTAAATTCGTTTGTTTTGTTTTTTTTTTTAACTTTAAAAACTTTTTTTAAGATTCCTTTAAAGAAATGATTTGTAAACTTTTATGACGGCATTTAAACAACAGGAATGACAAGAAAACAAACCCGACTGAAAACTTTTTCATTTTATGATCGATTCTAGATACGGGCGCCTAAAACTTGGGCATCATACACATTACAACGAATATCAACTTTTTTGTTCGCAATAAAGGAAAAAAACAACACTTTTTACATACATACATACGTACACACATATGTATATGTTTATAAGCAGAACATAAAAATCCACATATGTATGTAGATGTAATGTGTCTCCCATTAGGGACTTCCTTATTCTAAAAGTTAATAGCGATCATATTGTCGAATTGGCTATCAGTTACTCAGCTTCCTCTGTTCGGGTAATGAACATCAATAAAAAACCATTTCTACCTATGAGGCTCTTTTCAGAATGAATTGGTACGCCAACAAACAAAAAGGTCAAATTCAGGACGATATCAATCCACTTGAGATCCGAAAACATTGTGAAAAAAACACCGGTATCATCGGTCAACGTTGAGCGCTCATTAACATTTTTTTTTTTGACCTGAATTCGATAATATGGACACCAACGAGGTCTATGCGAATAAACCACCAACCACGGAAGCTCTCAACACCCATGACATCGGTGAAATTCAGCCCGGTTTCTATTATTATTATAATTATTACTATCGGGGTATAAAAGTAACGATCTATTGCGCAATCCTCCATCTATATAAGGTTTCCTAAAATGTCTCCCCCCCTCTTGACAATCTAACGAAGTTCAGGATGTCGGTTGATACCAACTGCGATAGCTCCCTACTTAGTATCTGCTAGTCAGCCAGATACATCCTCTTCAATTCCTCAGATGTACCAAGTATGTGCTCTGGTGATTCCATTTCTTCATTACAGAATCTGCACATCTCATTTTACTCAGATATCCATTTAGCCCGCAATAACCGGTGACCCGGTCAGTATCCTTAGGCTGTCTCTGGATATCCTTATGCAGGATCTAAATCTTCTCGTACCGTACGGCTTGAGAAGAGTACCCGCATCTCTTATCCTGATTCCGTTGAGTATGCCCTTCAAAGTCACCCTTCTCAGTATACAAAAGGGTGCTGACCCCACAAGTGGAGTGGAAGTTCCTTTTCTGGCCAGTTCATCGTCCCTTTCATTCCTCGGAATTCCTACATGATCGGGGACTCAGCTGATCTCGCCAACCTCGTAGGAGCCAACTACTCGAATGACGGTCTGATTACCAGATAGTATGGCCATATTCTGCCCTCTATATTTCCTCTCCAGGTTAAACTAAGCATATCTCTCATCCCGGTTTCTAAGTTGGAGTCATGGAAAGTTCGACACTTCGGATGCACGTCATCCAGCAAAGTTATTTGCACAATGTTATGCTACATACATACATATATTGTATAATGTCATCGATGATACCACCTTGATCAAAAAATACCCGAATTTTATTCCGAAAATTAAAATTACAAGTTTATTCATCTAAATCTATACTGTCCTCTTCAAAGTAATCTCCATTGACTGCAAAACACTTATGCCAGCGCTTGATCCAATTCTCGAATCAGTTTTTATATTCGGTTTTCTATTATTTCCTCTCGGCTGCTGAATCCCGTTTCCAATAATGGTTTTTTAACTCGATTGAACAAAAAGAAGTCACAGGGAGCCAAATCAGGTGAATTTGGTGGCTGTTGTATGGTATTTGCCGCATTTTTCGTCAAAAAATTTCGAATAATGATACCACTTTGCGACGGTGCGTTATCATAGTGCAATAGCCACGTTTTTTCTGTTATCCTTCGGCGTATTGCTTCATGCAAACATCTCATAACTCCCAAATAATACTCTTTGCTTACTATCTGGCCTTGTGGCAAAAATTCATGATGCACTACACCGTTGTGATCCATGAAAACTGTGACCATTGACTTCTTTTTTGACTGAAGGCCATTCACTTGCCTAATGTCTCGTCTCCAGTAATGATCCTTTTGATGAAAGTGGAATCGGATTCAGTCTCGCAAATCATGACTTTTGCGATCTCAACACGGTCACCTTTTGCATGAAATTGAAGTCTTTTGGCACCAACTTTGCTGCTACACGACGGAAACATAAATCATTAACCAAACTATCTTTGACGAATCCATAGGCAATGTTCAAGTCCTCCGCTAACTCTGATGGTTAATTTGCAGTTATTGACCAACATTTCTTTAACTTTATCAAAGTTTTCGTCGGTTTTCAATGTCTATGGTCTGCCACTCATTCATCATTTTCGATTGACTCACGACCACTTTTAAACTGCTCGTGCCACTGGTACACGACCGTTTTCTTTAGAGAATCGTTACCGAAACACTTTTCCAACATTTCCAACGTTCGCGCACTATTAAATCTGTTTTTCAGACAACATTTTTTAACGACTTTCTTCTTCTCACTTCTAATCCTATCTACTCTTTTGCGGATGACAGCAACATTTGTCAATCATATTCTTTTGATCGTAGACCGAGCCTTTTGGAGGTTGGGGCAAGAAGGATGAATATGAACGTCACACTCACAAGTGACCTGATGAAGGTCTCCGAGTGGGGTCATGCGAACAGGGTCGATTTTAATGCACGTAAGACTTGATGTTGTTTTTTAACACACAGACGTGGTGGTGTGCTGTCATCTGTGTCAATGGGTAATGTGGATATTGAGGAATCAGATGCTCTTGATGTTCTGGACATGAGAATTCACTGTGACGTTCGTTGGAATGATCACATATTTCATGTGTCGAAAGAAGCATTCAAGTGCCTTGGTTTTTTGAGACGGTGCAAGAAATACTTCACTCCATCTGATCTCCTTAATATTTACAAGACCTATATCCGACCCAAAATGGAATACAACTCTCATGTATCTGCCGGTGCTTCAAAGTCTATTTTGCAGCTTCTCGACAGCGTACAGGAGAGGGCGAAGATGCTCATCAATGACGGTAGGGGAGCACCGTCGCAATGTGGCGTGTGTCTCATTGTTCTATCGGTACTATAACGGAATGTGTTCTAACGAAATTAAGGAATTAATTCTCAAAAATCATATATTTTTACGTAGTACTGGTATTTTTCGTAGAGCGCATCCCTTTGTAGTTGATTGTCCAGTAAATCGCACAACGCATTATAGGGAGAATTCGTTCTTTTTTCGCACTGTTCGGTTGTGGAATAATCTTCCAGCGAAAGTATTTCCTGCCATTTACGACATGAGTAAATTTAAATCTAACGTCCATAAACACTACTCCCCCTGTCCTCCTTCCAATAACCTATTTTCCTAGTACCAGCAGAATGCACTGCATGAGTAGAGGCCGTCCCCTGGGTGCTGATCTTATATAAAAAAATAATTAATACAAGTTCCTTGTTGCAATTTAAAACCATTTCTAAAATTGTAAAAAATCGCCAACACACATGGAAATAGATGTAATGTTGGCTACGTAGCTTTTGCAAATGTCAAGCTATAATGCTAAGATTTAGCGGGAATATCAACAATAGAAGTAACAACTTAACAAAAAAAAAAAAAAAAATAAACTCAAATCGGAACAATGGGACCACCACACGGGGCTAATTCCGGCAACGTTTGTTTGAAGGTGTATTATATCGAATTTAAATTTAAATTTAAATATAGATAGCGCTTAATGAAAGACCCTTTATAAGTATATAGAAGTAAAAAAAAATATGTCTTTTTGCAACAAGAACAATAACAAGAAAAACTTTTTCCAAAAACAAACAAATCTTTTTTTAACCAAATCGTAATTTTGCTAATTTATGACAAACAAAAACAGAAATAAGGGCAACACCAATACCAACAAATAAATACTCACAACTACTTAATCTATCTCTCTCTCTCTCTCTCTCTCTCTCTCTGTCACCATACGAACACATATAAATTGAGACAATAAAAATATAAAAGTTATCGGTTTTAAGACGAATTACCCAGACTTCAAATCTAATGGAAATTTGAACTCTTCATCTATAAGGATTAGGGTCATTCCTATACACACACACATATAAAAATTATTTAAAAATGAACTTCTATTAAGGATAGAATTAAAACATGGGAATGAATTTTATTGCACAAATGTAATGGAATAGATATTGGTGGCCTATTTTCATGTTAACAAGTGTTTAAAGAAATGTTTCTCTAGAGTTTTCGGTTTTATTTCAATTCAATAAGAAAAGAAATTGTTTTAAAATTGCGATTGAAGGTTTTTGATTAAAACAGATTATGGATATTGGAAAAATTTCTATAGACACACCTTTATATGGAAGACTTGTCTTCATTGATGGAATTATTGATTAATATTTGTACCTCAATATTTTAAAACAATAATTTGTAAGAAGGAGCCATGCAGTAAGTGTTAAATGATTTCTTTATATTTCAACCGATTAATGAATCGAAACATACGGTTCTTATTGTCAAGGAATGGCTAAAGTTTTACACTATGCAACTGAAAACCTCCTTACGCACCTGTTCTTAACCCATTAGATCATTTTTGGGATCATCTAGGCTACCAAAGACTAAAACTAGGGGTAAGAGGAAGAACAGATCTAAGCAAATATCGTAGTGGAAGAATGGTTAAAAAATCCCAGCTCTGTTATGCAAGATTTTTCTGTTAAAAACCATAATATATCGCTTATACACTTTTGTGACGTTAATTTAGAGAATTTTATTGTTTTTCTTGCACAAATTCAACAAATGCAAGAATATTGTTATTTTTTTATTAATATTATTAACTGCCTTTAACTCTATAAAACTAAAATAAAATTTTTTTGTTTGAATAAATTTGTACCCTATTTTAAAAAGATATCTACAGATTGAATAGCAGTTTATTTACTTATGTCATGTTCACACATAAGCCCTGATTGACAATTAAGGAGTTTCAGTCAATTCAGGTCTTAATTGTTCTCAATTTACCATATAATGCCACAATTCATAAATTAATCAATTAGTAATTGATTGCATTATTAATTGAGTCGAACTTACAATGCAACTCCGTGTAAAGTATGTAGAATTAGTAGTGGTAACTCTGTATGACGTGTGTTCAGTGAGAACTGACGACTATATACAGTATGCAAAATCCGTATTCATATACCTTTTTAAATAGCATTTTTTAAAAACATTAATTTCTAATAAAATAAGTATTAAATAGTTTTTACACAGTTTTAAATGAAGAGGTGTTATTGTAAAAGAAATAAAAAAACGGCACTTGCATTATATAGTTTTTTTTTAGAAAAATAATAAAATTCAAGCAAATAAATTTTTGGGTTTGGGGTACAATGTCATATGAAATATATGTTATCAAAATGAAAAAAGTAAAGAAAAATGTTGTAAAATTTTACACCCTTTTCAAAGTCAAAGTTTTGTTATTTATTTTATTATCTTGTTTCAAAATCATAAATTTAAGTTTTCATGAATAACATATGTCTTAGCATTTTCAGCTGTCAAATGCCAATTAAGTCAACTAATTGCGCTATATGTGAACAGCAAATTCTATAGTTCAATTTAAAAATTAATTGACTCAATTAAAATCTATGTCTGAACATGGTTATAAGTGATTAACTGTATCTATGTTATGAGCATACATAAAAAAATATTGTAATTTATTATTATTATGGTCATTTGAATAACTAGAACCACCCTATTGTTTACTTCACTAATTGCGTTGCAAAAATGTTGGAAGTATCTTGTTTTTCTGATGTAAGTCCTTATCCTTAGTTATCAGACAAACATATCGTTTCTGTTTTTACAGTTTTGTGCAAAGTAGTGTCACATATTTAAACGCCGTCCTTTACGCAACACTCAGTAAATGCACTGTCAGCTCAATAACAATAATGTCTGTCAAAATTTAATTTTTTTTACCTCCCAAAGTTTCACCAAAAATCGTCAACTAAATGCCATGAAATTCTTTTGACACTTGAATGCTCCAGAATTTTACTTAAATCAAAGGATCAGCCACACTGGTCCATATTAGTACTTAAGAACGACTACTTTTCTTGTTTTTAAGAAGTACCACCTAAACGAGTGTTTTCAGAAAGAAACGCTCGTGTGTTTTTTTTTTCTTTTTTGTCACTTCTTGGTCGTAAATAGCTTACGAATGTTGGCAGTACACAAACACAACAAATGCACAGCGGGTGGTATTTATAATAATAATAAAAATAACAACTACAAAAACAACAACAACAATTGAAGAAACAATTTTACAGACAATCAGAGATTAAACGATGAACTCATGTCGCTGTTGTGTTACGATTTTACAGACGGGGGATGAATGTGTTGTCTCTAGATGATGTCTATTAACTTTTAACTTTTTTATAATCAGGTTTACAAATGCACACACATGCAATCACTCACACACATACATATGTATATATACATATACATACACATACAAATATATATTTATAGACTAAACAGTTTATTTTCGTTGTTGCAAAATTGCTCATGTTCAATCAGAATCCCGCACATTCAAACAAACACATACACACTCACACTCACATCTGAAGCAAACATATGGACAGGACTAGAGATGAGAATCCAATGGTCAGCTGCCACTTTAAAGTGAGTGCTATCAGAGCTTTCGATCAAATTGACTATCAGGTTGCCTTAGCAGATGAGATGCAATGCGATGAGATGTCTTGAGGATGTAAGATCAGATGAGATGAAAATGCATTTGCTCACACACTACATGCCAAAAATCTAAAAATAAGCAACACGATGATGAGCACGTATGGACTGAGAATCTTTGCAACTGAAGGAAATGAAAGTCAATGGCTGAAAACAAAACAAAACAAAATCAAAACCACCATTTTAATAACCGGGTGTAAAACACCACTATTAATACATGACAATTATGAATTGGCTGTGGTGCCTTTGTAAGCAGGCTAAGTAGAGAGCTTGTGTGTGTGTGAATCTGTGACTTTAAGCCACAACAATTGAGTACAATTTTCAATAGGCGCCCAGCATGAACACATGGCTGAGATGCCTCATTAATTTGTTGTTTATCGCACCTTGTTAAAAAGCCATGAATTCGAATATAAAAAATGTCAATAGGCAGGCAATTAATAGACTCAATTTAGTGCTTAAAAATAACAAAATAACAACAAAAACGAACAAAAACCTCAATACCGCCAAACAGAAATTATTTTATAATTTTACAATGTAAAAAGAAGAAGAAGAAGAAGACTTAAATATAAAATGTTTTGAAGGTTAAAAACATTTTTGAAGGGGTACACACTCTACTGATTGAAGCAATTATTTCATTATAATGCTTAGATCTTGTCAATATGTACAATATAGCGCTTTTGTGTTGACGGTCACGGTTTCTCCAACGTCATTTGCGGAAACCCATGACACCTTTACACCATAAAGCACACCAAACAGTGACTTTCTTCAATTTTATCTCCTTGTTCTCCGAGCGCCATATGCGACATCGCTAACGAAAATTTTGTTCTAAAGTTTGGCCACGTTTAAGTCACCATTTTTACTCGTTTCTCGGTTATTAAACGAACCGTATTCGGAAATGGCAAACCATTTACTAAATGAGACCTCAGATGATAGATATTGAGCAGCTAAATGGATAACCCATTACGTACAATCAAACGCAATGTAAAAACTTAAATAAAATTTGAACAAATATCTTCTTAGAGATTGAAGACAGCTAAGCGGCTAAACCGATTTTCTTGAAATTTTTACAATACTTCTCTGTGTGTCTGGACTATACTATAGTTCCTAGTCTATATGAATTTCAGAAATTCAATTTCGGCAGTGCTGCGCCCATTCTAAATAAGTATTTATTCGTCTGTATCTTGAAAATAAGTCTCTAAATTTGGTCAATGCAAACTATCAGTCAAAAAGAGGACAGAATCGGATAAGTGTGCATGGTACTTCCCAAACCAAGTAAATATTGAGTTTTGCATATCTTGATAATGTGTACCGCTGTGGTATAGTAGGTAAGACATCCGCCTACTAACCGAAAGGTCTTAGATTCAATACCAGACCCCAAACCATCTGAAAGTAACTGGTCATGAGTATTACTTACTATTGAAAACTTCTCTAATGCATTTCCTGTTCGGAGGCGGCGTTAAACTGTAGGTCCCTTTCAATGAGTCTAAAAATAGAAGCGGGTGCAGCTCATTGACTGAGAGAAATCCCCATGTTCCTTCATGGAATATTAAGGGAATTATTATTATTTTGGTTATAACTTTTAATTGTTAAAGCTTAAGTTTCTGAATTTTGTCTGAATGACATTATAGTCAGTACAAATCAGCAAATCAGCAGTCAAAAAGCAGGCGGAAGTAGATAAGTGGGTTTAATAGTAGAAGTTTATAAATTTGGTTCAAGCGACGTCGTGGACAGTACACATCAGCACTCAAAAACTAAGCGAAATTAGGTAAATAAGCGTGACGCCTTCTATTCCTGCTAATTATGGAAATTTTTATATGTGAAGAATAACAATTAAAGCTTAATTTTATATCATGTTCACATGTCTATACCCCTTAATTGGCAATTAAGGGATTTTATTCAATTTACCATACAATGGCGCAATTAATAAACTGCTCAATTGGTAAATACTCTACAAGAAATGAATGACCGAAACTAACTCAGAAACAATTTTTTTACTAACACATTTACAACTTTTTTATTTTTAAACATTTGAAAGAGCGAAACAACAAGAGAAAAAGTGAAACAACAGGTGTTGCAGAGTCATATTTTGAGACATTTGACAGAGTACATAAAAAACTATATTTTTGTGAATTCTAGCAAAATTAAAATAATAAATAATCGAAATAAAAATATTGTGTATATTATGTAAAAAAAACTAATAAAAGGACAAGTGATTGTAACCAGGTTGGATGAAATTGAAGCATATGTATGAAGCCTATGCAAATAATAATAAATATTTTTACCAGATCGTGCCAAAACTAGAAATGATGGCTCAATAGGTATTCTTGATAGAATACAACATAGCCATCAGTTTGTCTGTTAAAGACTGGTGAGATACAGGACAAACATCGTGACGAACTCGCATGCATGCTGCAATTGATGATACTTGCGGATGGAAAGAAAAAGGTGGAACCGCCAGATTTTGCTCAGGTAATGGCAACAAGCACAAATTAATACTTTATTATTTTAATATTTATCCTTCTTTACATACAACGATCGAGCAATGTTTGCAGACAACCTGCTTAGAAGTACTATTACGGAAGGAGGCGGAAAAAGCATGCACTAGGCAAGCTCATGTTGTTCAACAAGACTAAGAGGTCTTCATATATATACATCTATAAATGATGAAATAATTAGTAACTTATATACTTGCGCATATAATTATTATCATTAATAAGTATATCTTTTCTACAACTTTCAGATTTTTTTCAACTGTATAGACCCAGAAAGAACCAATATTGAGTGAAATAAAAAAATAATTAATTGAATGATGTGCATTGCATTATTAATGAATCATAAAATATATTTTTAATTTACTAAATTATTAGTGTAAAAAATAATAAATCGTCTTTTATTACAAAAAGTGTACACATATCAACTTTGACGGGCTTATACGTCAAATATGATAAATCAACTTTGACTAACATTTACATCAGCAGCAGCAGAGTGAGAAGCTCAGATATATGTTTTATAGTCGACAGAATTCATAAGTAAGAAAGGGATGGAAAATCACATGTACACAAATGAATTGGTCATTTCTTTCATTTTGCCCTCAATAACTTGATAGAAAGAAATGATAGATATTTCAATCACAGTGCCAGTCAATTGGCCGGTCAAACAAAATCTGTCTTAGCACTTTCAGCTGTCAAATGCTAATTAAGTCAACTTAATTGCGCTATATGTGAACAGCAAATTCGATAGTTCAAGTCAAAAATTAATTGACTTTATTAAATCTATGCGTGAACATGATATTGTCTATACAAATCAGCCAAAACGCAATAAGGTTAGATAAGCGGCTATTGCACAAAGAACACCGGGTAAAAGTTATACTATATATACACATATAATATATAAAACTTAATGTGTGTTTATTTAAAGGCTGTATACAGCTAAAAAACATATTCCACAATGTCTTTCTGGAAGGAACTATGAGCAATCTTATATATTTGGACTTGGACCGGAAGGAGACAAAATAGGGAAACAGCTAAAAAATAATACATAAGATAGGAGTAGCGAAAAACGCCGGGCTTAGCTACTGTATCATTCACTGCTGTTCATTTACGAGTACCTACTGTAATCATTTCTTAGAGGTAAGCGTACTTAACTCGTGTTCGATCGTTGTGCGTCGCAGGCTTCCAAGCAAAGTGCACAAAGCTGCTAACGCGAAAAAAATTACAATTTTTAGAGCCTGACTCAACGAAATTAATTAGAAGAATTGAAAAAAACTTCAATTAAATATATTACACTCTCCAATTTTACATCAAGAATAATATAAGCCAAAGCAAATTAAACAATTCAAGTGTGATTCAAGTGTCGTCTCTAAAGCGTGTTGTGTAACCTAACGTTCTTAAAGCATTGAAAGTCTGAAAGTACCAAACGCATTTAACGGCTAATGCGTGTTATGTAGACACACACCTTCACCTTAAAAATATTTTTTTTTTATTATTTTCGTTAAGAAATCAACTTCAATCTTTTTAAGCAAAGGATATTCTACTTAATACCTGCTCATTTTCGCTCTCAGAAACTGCTAATACAGCCAATCAATAACAGTTTTGAAAGTTTAAATTACAAAAGTAAACTACAATATGTTATAACAAATCATAGGTAATTTGAAATTGTTGCAACATTTTTACAAAAACATACGATTTCAACTTGCAACATGTTGTAACAACTTGTGTTGCTTAATGCCAGTTGCAATATGTGTATAAACTGCTTGTTGGACAGCGTCAACTCACCACACGCATGCAGCCCTGATAACAAACATCACAGAAACACAACCAAAAATAAAATAAATAAATAAATAAATAAAAAAAGAGAAAAACAAAATTAAGAGAGTAATTAAGAGTAAAAATATATAAAATTTATAACATTTGTATTTGGACTATTGAAGTACTCAGCAGTCGTTACAATCGACAGCATTCTTGAAATATATAAATTTTCTTTAATCGAAGAAAATCATTGAAGAAAATTTCATCACATAAATTAAAAAAAAAATGCAAAAATCAAATATAAAGTATAAGGTACGTCGAATTCTATGTGCCTCAGTCTTAAGCCAAAAATCATGTGTTTTGTTTATTGGTGTTAATAATAATTTAAAAGTCATATTGGCCCTTTTAAGCCATATACATATATACTCATACGTATAAAAGGTCACACAGGAAATCTGTCAAAACTATACTTTAGACTTACTCGCCAAATATAGTAAGCGCCTGGTTAAATTTTTGAACTATTTTTATTATACTTTTATTTCTTAAACAAACAAAGGGTGTCCAAAATTGAGATATCATTTTAATTTTAATAAAAAAAAAAAATTTTTTTTCAGATATTAAAAGTATTTTTATTTCAGTTTATTACAAATAGGTTCCGGTTAAAAGTGAAAAATTATGTCGGTCAAGTGGCCCCCTCTACTGGCACGGCAGGCACCTAATCTTTTACCAAAATTATCAATCACACTTTTCATTGCATGTCGTACCCATAAACCCACGTCTCATCTGTGATGAATGTGGGATCGGATTCAGCCTCGCAAATCATATCTTTTGCGACCAACACACATAGAGATAGATGTACTCTTGGCTACACAGCTTTTGCAAATGCCAAGCTATGACGCTAAGATTTAGCGGGAATATCAACAATAGATATACCAACTTAACAAAAAAAAAACCCAAAGATGAGCGATGGGACCGCCACACGGGGTTATTCAGAAAACTTTTTGACTAAGGTAGTATACAGTGTCAAGGAGTTTGTTTTGATTTTTGAATCATGGTCCTGAGATGTTCCTCTTCATTACAGCAAAAAGGTTTAAGTCCAGTACTTGTGCCGCCTCGATGCATGCTTCGAAGTGGCTTATCCATTCAGTACATGGAATCATTTTCGTTTCAAAGATTTTTTGTGCAACAAATCGATCCATTACGCCATCATGCCATGTACAGGGATCCTAGTCAATTTGCTGAAATGCATGTCTGCTCCATGCTTAAAATTATTTTTACAATTTCATGGATCATGTCATCTACTAGGTATACTTTTATACTACTTCTCACTATACTTATTATTAAATTGGATTTTGATTCGTCCCTCAAGACAGCAAGATAAATCGTCATTTTATGACCTTAAATCGTCAAATCGTCATTTTGGTATTTTGCGGGGAAAAAATCGTCAAAATGCACAGAAATCGTCAATCCTGGCAATAGTGTTCATGAGTTACCTGCGTATATCTGTTATAGTTGCTCAGTAGGGTTTGCAGAGTTACAAGAATTTAAGCCAAGAATTTAAGCCAATTTTTACAATAATATTTTTTTTTGTTTCTTTTCTTTCTTAAAGTCAAATAATATTTAAAATTGTTATTGAACAGATGTTATGAATGAAATCTTTTGTTTATGAATTAGCATACAACGTAGATTTTCTATTGAAGACGATAATTAAATTATTTATTTGCACAAATTTCTATTTATTAACATTAAAACTAAATTGTAAATAAATATTTATTCTCAAATTATTGTTTGTTACTGGTTAAAACAGGGGTATTTAGTTAAAACAAATATATCAGAATCAATTCTTTGCGTTACTTTTAATTAAGGGAACTTTAATGCAATTTTTTGTACTCGTTTCCAAATAGTTTATACAAGAAATCGAATCGATATTTTGAAATTTAAATACAAAATCAAAAACAATGAGAAAAATAAAAACAAATCATTTAATAACTATAAAATAAATATGTATAAATATATATGTATTTAACTTACAAACTAAATTAGCAACTGTTTTGTAATAAAAGAGTGGCCTTTTCAAAATATGTTTGTACATATGTATGTACACATACAAATAAATTAGAAAACGTTTCCATTTTTTAAAATAAATTTGTAAAATTGTTTCAATTTTTAAATTTCCTTAAATATTTGCTAAAGGGGCTTAAGGCTTAATAACGGCATAAATAAATTGCCTTTGGATTCTGTATTTTAATGCATCGTATTGATACAATTGATCAACACACATCGCAATTTTTGAAATGTTGACAACGAAATATATGAAAATCTCTTTTCCTAACACACATACATAGATAAACACACATCTCCCTAGGGAATATCTTAAGAGAATTTTAAACAAAATGCAAGAGCTGCAGTACAAGAGCAAACAGAGCAGAACTTAAATACCACAAAGTCCTCAAGAACCACAACAATGCCAACCAACACCAACTGAATCCTCTGTAGCCTTAAACAAACAAAAAAAAGTTTCTGCTGGCTTTTAATAATGCTGTCATTGCTGCAGACAGTGAGATATTGTTATTGTTGCCGTTATTGCTGTTGTTGCTGTGTGGTGTATGTGTGTGGAGTACAAGTTTTGTTAATTTTCTTATGCCTTTTGTCGTCTACATGCGCTCAGTTTCTTTAAATGTTTGGTTTAGATGACTGGTAGACTGACTGGCTGATTAGAGTGCAGATGACTGAACGGAGAGCTAAGCTAACGATATAACCATTGGCATATTGTGTAGCACTACTACTACAACCACTACGAGTGCTATACTACTGGCTGATGTGTGGCGCTTAGCAGTGCGGCGGTGGTGTTCAGAGTTTCCAATAAGATTTTAAAACTTTTTTCTGTCGTTTCTGTGGTATTTTGTTTTTGTTTTTGTTTTTGTTTTTGTTTTTGTTTTATTTGTTGTCTTGGCTGCATGGCCAAGATATTGTGTCTTGATTTTTACAGTGCCTCAGTTACGTGTCGCATTTGGTTGGGTTCACAACTCAACTTGTATCGAAAATACAAACGACTATTTTGAACGGCGTGTGTCATATAAAAAAAAAAAATAAATGAAAAAATTTGCAAAAAAAATGAGAAAATAAATTTAACGAAAATAATATAAAAATGAAGAAAAATTAAATTAAAATTTTAGAACCGTTTAAATGTAGCGTCATCATTGTCACCATCATCATCTACTGAACGAAGAGTAGTGACAAGCGAAAAATACATGAAATAATCGTAAAAAATATATATAAAAAAATACAATACGCCGAAAAGCTCATTATATAACGCTTAAATCTTATTACATAACAACAATTAATAATAAGCAGTAGTATTTTGATAATAGAAAAAAAGAAAACGTCAATATCATCGTCATCACACTCACTACTAATCAGCATAATCTTCTTCATTATAATCATTGTAATCATATTGTCATTCACATTGTCATCACTTTGCATGCTGGATTTCAATTGTTAATCTCAGTCAGTGACTGAATAACTGAATAACAGAATAACTGAACGACTGGATGACTGGGTGAATGAATGAATGAGTAAATTAACAAATGATTGTGTGATTAGGCCAGATGCCTACAAATCACGTAACATTAAAAATCTTTTAAGTCTTTAATTTGTTATTTATTTTTTCTGCTTTTGCTTAAGTTCTGATACCAGAATTCTTTTTTACTCAATCTTTTTCTTGATTTTTTTTAGAAAAAAGCTATAAATTAGTGAAATGTAGGACAAAGAGAAAATTAAAGAAGTAAAGAAAATGCAAAAAGAAAATTATAAATTGCATGTGTTTTCCATGATGCTACTTGCCACTATCACTTTATTAAATACAAATTATTAGATAGAAAATTCTTTAAATATTTATTTTTACAAAAACCAACTTATAACTGTGTTTAAAGAGCAAAAAAAGTGAAAGAAAAATTGAAAATAAAATCGTGTAATCAACTTCCTCGTGTAAAAATTTTACAACCCCAACTGTATGGGGTCATATTCTTTTATGTTTCTTTTTTTTAATAATGAAAAAAGCTCTCTTACGAAAAACCCTCTCTCTTTCTCTCTCTGCTAATATATCACAGCTGCAAGAGTAGTTGAGTTAAAGGGAAATGAAGAGAGTTTTTTATCTGTGCGAGTGTGTGTGTCTTAAAAATTTTCTCTGCTCTCAGTTTTCTTTTCATTCTGTTTTTGCATTCACCTGCCAACCTGGTTTGGCATACTCCACAGTCTTTTGACATATTAACTTAAGCACATGGATAGCAATGTTGCCACACTGCTTTACTGGAATTTGTCCTGTTTTTCTTTTTTTTTCTTTTTTTTTTTTTGGGGAACCAAAAATCTGAAAAGATGTAATCAGATGAGGTCATTTATGTATTTTTGTTTTTTTTTTTTTTTTTTTTTTTTGTTTTGGTAGTCTGAGGTAGTTTCTAATTATTCCTAAGATATTCTTCTCTTCAATTTATTTATTTATTCTATTATATGTGATGATTTAAAGCCTGTCAGCTGTGTGGTCTATGCTGACCGTATTTGCAACATATTTTTAGTATAACGAATATATTTAAATAGATTTTTGGAAATTTTGGAAACTTTTAATTTCCCGTTTAAGAAAATCAACAACATATACTTTCTGTCAACATTAAGCGTTGACCCTTTTGCTTGTGAAAACGTAAAAAGAAATTTCTTAACTCAGAAGGAGACAAATAGAAACCGTATAGAGCGTACGAAGCAAAGAAAAGAAAATTCAACTCTCACAGAGAATTAAGAATCAGAAAAAAAAACCAAAATTCATTTTGACACTTGTGACATTCGTGACACACAAATCAATTATTACGTGAATTTCTATTTGTGAAAAAGTAAAATAAAAGAAACGGATAACGATACACGCGATAAAGCACGACTTAAATTATGAATAAGTAAAATAACAAAAAATGTGTTGAACAATTTAAAACGACAAGAACTTCCCGGTTCATATCGAAACGGCAAGAACTTAAACAAGACAAAACTCTATACCATACAATTTCAAATAGAATAAAACGTGCAATAAAACAAAGTGTGCCTAGCCAGTAAATCGTATAATGAAAAATTCATATCTAATTAAGGAGTTGAAAATATGTTTTTCTTTTCAAATCCTACAGATTAGCTTTGTAATATTACGAAAAAAAGCAAATCTTCTTACTTTTTTTTGGTAAAATCTAGAGCACCAAACGAAGTACCAACAAAAACTCTTTGGTTATACAAAAAGTTTTCTTTTCGCATGTGTATGCGTATATAAGTGCGTGTTTGTATGAGTGTTTTTTGTTAAGTGAATGCGTATTCATCCATCCATTATTATACATACATATGTATGTGTGTATTGTTATTGTTTTTCTTTCTTGTTATTTCTTTTTCGTCTGTTTTACGTTATTTGTTTGTCATCACTCATACCACACCACTTAACCACACTGCACTATATACTACTCACTACTCCACTTTACGGCTACTTCTCTAGCACACTCTCCCACTCTGTGCTTTTTTGACTCTCTGTCTGTACTGTTTGTTTAAACATTCACCCCCTAATTTTAGAGAACGCAAATAAAACACCGCACTAGTACTGCTGCAGTTGCTGTTGCTGTTGCTGTAGCTAGTTTTTGCTGCTTTGGCTTTTGCTACGTTTGCGTAAACGTTGGCCTAAGCAGCTACTGCTGCCAATCGATTTTGTTTCCGGCATTTTCACGTGGTTGTTGTGGTTTTTATCCTTTTATTTTACGATTTTTCTTTTAGTTTGTTTAAAGGAATGAATCTTTTTCTCTCTCTCTCTCTCTCTCGCTCTCTCTCACTCTCTTCCTCGTTCGCTGTCTGCTTGTAAGCGTGTGATGTTTGTATGTTTGTGAGAACGAGCATAAGTGTGTTAAAAATATAAAAATGTGTTGATGATGTGGGTTTTATTATAGTTTTCGTTAATGAACCACAAACATTAATAATAACATACGAGTACAACAACACCAGCAGCAATAAAATAAGTGAAACAGAAAATAGACATTAAAGTGAAAGTAAAACAACAATAACACTAACAACAAAAAGAATTCGTTGCGCTTGAATTAAAATCAATTGTGTTTTAAATGCCTTTTTACTGCGTCCAGTAGCAGTCGATTAAAAAGCCTTTTTTCTTATTTATTTCGCTTTAGGTTTCGTTTTTTTTTTTGTGGCATGTGTCTAAAGTGCTGGTTCTTGGAAAATTTCTAATTGCATGACACATGATTTTTAATATAAAAAAACAACTATTCCACATAGATATGAATATCCTTTTTTTATTAAAAATTCTTCTTCTTCCGTTAGTTTTTATGTGTGCCTTTGGTAGATAGTCGCTTTTGTTGCTGTTGTTGCTCTTTTTCTTCTACAATTTGACCTATCGACCGAATTGCGTGTACACAGGCTCACTTCTTATTGATTTTCAGAGAAAAATTTTTCTTCTTCTTCTTCTTTTGCTTCTTCTTATTATTCTTATTACATTCTGCAGACTGTCCTTTTACATTGGTTGTGTATGTTTACCAAAATTAACAACAACAAAGAACAAAACGTTATAAAAAGCGTATATTACATGGTTATTACAATACAACGAAAAAACGAAACCAAAAACAAAACTGAAAAACGAACATTTAATATGCTTTTGACCCATATTTAGCTGAAACGAATAGGCAAAAAATATAAAATCTTTTATACTTAAACAGAATGCTTTTTTACAACATCTGTTGTAACGATACTACAAAAACTCAACTCGAAAACCGTGCGAAAAAAACGAATTTAATTGTAAAAACAAAAGCCTTAAAATAAATCCAACAAATAATGAAACCAAAAAAACTACCAACGGATTTTCAATTTTCAACTGTAAAAAAAAACCGAAGAAATTCATGCAAAAAAAACTGTTTAATTTTTTAATCTCCTGCAAAAACACACACGCACACACACATCCACACGTACATGTAAACAAAAACAGAAGGTGACAGCACTAAGAAAATAAAATTAAAAACAAAAACACTTTTATCTGCCTATTCCACCTCCTCCTATTGCTTAAAACTTAATTTGCGGAAACATTTTCAACTCACGCAACCATTTATTTTCACACAAATATCCTTAACGAATGAATGCATCTCGTTAAGTTTGTACCCTTGAAAAAACTGCAATATGTTGGTTGTTGCCGAGCTATTTTCGGGTTTTTTTATTTCTGCTTCATAATTTCTTTTGTTTGAATGTTCTAGGCCATTTTTATTACTATTATTTTTTAACTTAAAAATTAATATTTATGGCCAAAATTAAAAAAAAACACACACACATGTGGGTACTTTTTAAATACATATGTATTTTAATAAAGCTGTTAAACACACCGGAAATCAATAAATCATTCAAGGATATAAAGGGTGTCCAAAATTGAGGTACAATTCTAATTGTAATAAATTAAGACGTTTTTTTTCAGATTTTAAAAATATTTTTATTCCAGTTAAAAATTAAAAATATGTCGGGCGAATTGACCGCCCCTTCCCCTCCTTGACTTCTGTCTCGGCAGACTCCCAATCTTTTACTAAAATTATCAATTACATTTTTCAATAAACTGTTGATATCTGCTCGATAATGGTGGCCAATTTACTCCTCTTCTACGAGAAATAATGCAATTTCGAACTTTTCTTTCCAAAGATCCTTTGTTTCTTTTGCTGTGTGACAAGTGTTATTCCACCATTCTGTTGAACACACATATTCTCTACGTCTAAATCATCAGCTCTGCTACAAAACGCTTCAGATCATCTTCCAATGGCGATTTCTATCGATCGTAATCGCATTTGAATTTTCGTTTTCAAAAAAATATGGTCCGATGATTCTTCCGGACCAAAAACCACACTAAATCGTAACCTTTGGCGGATGCAATGATTGCTCTAAGATAAGTTTTCGATTTTCTACACCCCAAATGCGGCAATTCTGCTTGTTGACGAAGCCATTGAGCTAGAAATGGGCTTCGTCGGTGATGATTATTTTGTTAAAAAAAACTCTCAGTTTCTTCTTGTTTTTCGCTGGCCTAAGAAACGAATTGCCGACGGAATGCGCAGCCAGCTGGTTTTAATTCTTGTGGCAGTAGGAGCTTATAAGCCTTTGAATGGAGATCACGATGCAAAATCTTAAATAATGTGGATCGTTTGATGTTTTAATTTGGATCTTCTTCAACACTTCTGCTCACAGCAGCTATATTCTCGGTTTAACGACCACTACGTCGATAAATTATGTTTTTGTTATCATAAACGGATCCAGTTTCTTCAAATTTCTCAGCCATCAGCTTGATGGTACAATTTGTTGGAGCATTTTCTCCACCGAATTTTGTTTTTTAAGCTAAGTTGATGATTAATCCATTGTAGCCCCCTCCATATGATTGTGTGGTGGTGAATATCTTTGCTAATTTGTGGTGGTTTTTTCCCGATCATTCGTCTGATGTTTGTCATCATCGCCAGAGTTAGGCTGAAAAGTTTTGGGGGGCTTATACTTTTCATTTTTTGGAATGAGTTGTCTGGAGGGAAGTTGAAGCCTCTTTATTAAGCAATTTGAAACCACAATAAAATTTTTTTTCATCATGCCCTCAGGTAAGGCTCGAACCTGGGTCGCTTGTCTTGTTATACTTGTACGCTAACCACTACAATGCGCAATGTTATTTTTAATTGTTAAATCCGTTTAATATTTGGTACGAAGTATGATTTATTTCAATTAATGTTTTAATTAATTGCATAAAATTGATAACAGTCTTGATACTTTTTATTTAAGAATATTTTAAAGTATAATATAGAAACTAAACTTCAGAAACTAGAGCAGAATTCGGCAAAGATCTGCTCTTCTCTTCTTTTTTCACACAGACGTTGGTCACACGCATAGGCAAAAAATAAAGAAAGAGAGTATAAGTGGAAAAACACAGTGCAAATAGGACTAAGTGAGAGACTCTTAATAACTACTATAATTGTAAAATGCATTAATATTAGTTTACCGAACGCTGATCTAAACCGATCCACTATGTTATCTTGACTTTCAGTTCACTGATCGCTTGTAAAAGCCTTGAAACTTCAATAAACATGAAAAGATACTTTTAAATTGTCTTACTACAGAGCGCTTATACATTGCAACTGCTAATGTCTACGAAGCCTTGTCTACAAGTCTCCCTATATGATTTACAATTTAAAGGCTACTTTAGTAGCCGAAAGTTCTTTTTTCTCTATTCGGACACAAAACTATCTCAGACTATACCAGTAACTCTAAGCAGACTTAATAAAATATCTTTTGTATGGCATATACATACTTCTCAGCCGATCCTTTAAAGTTAAGTAACCAATTTATCGTATACATGCATATGCATGTACAGTGCGCACCAAAATATATGCACGAACTACTGGTTAATAAGGGAATTATGCAATAACAAAAGCAAACACTTTTAGATTTTAGATTATTTTATCTATTTATATAGAAATGGATTGTAATTTGTTCGGATGCTTAAAACTTGAAAACGACTGGATCAAATTGGATAGTTCTTTCTCTTATTTTGTTCGTAATTCCTACGTGGCGCTGTAGGCCGTTATTTCTTTTTCTCTGCTCCTGTTAAAGGTGTTTGAATAAAATTTGGCACGTCGATTCAGTGCACATATTCTAAGTTCTGCAGCGGTATAAAAGGGTTTGAATAAGTGTGCATGGCAGCTCCTACACAAATTAAATATTGATTTTTGTATATCGTGAGAATGCTTAGGTTACTTATTCGTAGTTACTTATCCGGAATCGGATAGTAGATATAAAAATATACAATTTTTCATGTGTTAAGAATGGTAAGAATTGAAGTAACGTTATCTATCCTCATCAGCCTAAAAACGGGTGAGATATAATAAGCGATTGCATACATACATATAGATTTTCGGGCAACGCCGAATGGGTTAAGCTAAATAATAAAGTTAATCATCTAAATTCACTAAAAAATAGAGAAATAAAGAAAATTTCTATTAAACTTAGAAAAAATCATTTTGTACGTTGAACACAATTTTCTGCACGCGACAAAACATAAGCACGTCTTCAATAAATTCACTTAAAATATTAATTGTACTAATATTTAGTTGCCTAGACCTTATTTTTAATTTTAATTTCTTTACATGAACTCGATTAGATTCGATAATCTTTCACCATAAACTTTACTTAATGCAATTTCCACTTGACAATAAAGTTCGTCTATATTTCTGCGATTATCGCGGTTTATTTTGAGATCTACAATAACCCATAAATTTTTTTTGGTGATTGAGATCTGGCATTAGCGCTAGACATTTCAAAACATTGATTTGATTGCTTACAAAGCACTCTTTCACTTATTTATCTGTGCAGTTTGGATTGTTTTCCAAGTGACATTTTCTCCTCTGCATGCGGTATCAGTATGTATTCCTGGATATCCTTGTAGACGAATCGATCCATTACACCCTTCATTTTGTGTATTGGCCCGATTCCATTGCCAGAAATGCATTTACAGATTAAAATACTTCCTTCTTTATGTTTTACCATGTCTTTGGTGTACCGAGGATTAAGACGCTGTCCTTTTTATTCAGCTTAACAGGCTAAATTCACAAGAACGTCTCACATTAAACTTAGATTCATCAAAGAAGAGTATGGTCTTCCATTAAAGTATAGCTTAGCTTACTTGCCTCTTTGTAAATTCAATTCTGACCAGTCTGTTGCTGGAAGTAGTAAATGGCTTTTTTTGCACTTCGAAATGATACTAATCCACCGTCTACAGATCGTGTTTGAATGAATCTAATCGCAACATTTACTTTTAATGCATTTGTACTAGATCTTCCTGACATATTTCTTAAAAAAATATATAGGATATAAGACGAAAAATCTATCAGTTCCGAAAAAAAACATCAAAATTAGACATTTTATAATATAGCTGCTTGAACCGAAGCCCGCATTCAAAATGGGATACTGTAATTTCTTATAAATTTTTTGAAATAAATATATTTTTAGTCCTTTTAGTCCATTCTTGCAATCATAACTTGAAGATATTGTGGTACACTTTCAAACAATATTCTACAAGCTTCAGATTCAATATAGTACGAGTACCATTCTTCCGCTAATAATTCCTTTGCGGGAAAAATCCTTGATGACCTTCGTTTGGTTACTTTCATTTAAATTTTTGCCAACAAATGTTCGATATCATTTAAGTCTGGAGACTGGGTAGGACTTTTAGTTAATTTTGAACACTTTATAGCAGCCATCTAAGACTTATGCTTGAAGTCATTGTTCTGGTAGAATACAAACCTGTCCTTGTTTCCACGATTTTTGGCACTTTCCTTAACTATATTATATATAATACATCGCATTCATTATTCCCTCTACAAACTGTATTTTGCCAACCCCAGATGCAGACTTGCAACCTTATATCGTAAGAGAAGAAGCACAGTGTTTGACAGTTATTTTAATAGCCTATGTTTTGAACCATCCCATTGAATATATTCTGTAGGTATAGCGAAATTGTTGATGTTCCTTTAGTTTATGATACCAAACAGAAACAGATTTGCTTGATTCAAGCCTAACTAAAGTATAGTTTTAAGAGATTTTATATGTGTCCCAGTTTACGTTTGAATAGACGGTCTGCGCGTTTTGATCATAAAAAGTTGGCAACACTAAATAAACATTCATCTCTATGCAGTGTTGTCTTTTGCTCCGCCTTTAAACGCAATAAATCTATATTTTTTGTTAAATGCTCTTCAATGTCTTTTAATCTTTAAGCCATAACATCCATTAATTTATTGTTCAAATACATGTTTTATTAAAAATTCAAACTGAATGTCAATCGACATGAAATCATGTCAACAGTGGCTGCTATTTTATTCAAATTTTTGTTTTCGTTTTCGTTTTAATTTTTTTTATTTTGTGTGTCTATTTTAAAAATTCGAATATCGAAATTCTCAAAATGATGTGATTCAATTCGAAATCTAGCAGTAGCTTAAGCAACAGCCACAAAACCCTTTGGCCGCCCCGTACAAATAAACAAACAGACGGATACGCTTAATGGATTTGAGTTATTTCTTCTTATGAATATAAAATAATTTTAGACAGTCGGTTAATCAGTCCATCAAACGTACGAATGGAACGAACGATGATGGTCAATCATCAATTGTATGAGTAAAAGCGCTGTGTTTATCTTTTAAATTTACCAGGTATTGGAGAAATAATATCACTGCCCGTCACCATAAAGAGCCCATAAAGCAATTTATTTTAACCACTTGCTCAAATAATAATATTGTCGTTGTTTATTGTTTGTTGTTGTATTTTATTTAACAAAACAAAAACAAACACATCACAAATAATAAAAATAACTAAAAATTAATAATAAATAATTCATAAATATTATTAGCATCTCTATAATAAAATAAATTAAAAAATAAAAAAAAATTAAGAAAAAATTCAAATAAAAAAAAACAAAATTAAATGTTGACTGGCAAAGATTTTAAACCGTAGCCGAATGCGAATCCAAATTACATGCAAAATAAATGGGTACAATGAGGCCAAATACTAAATACGATGTAAGTATTCTTATGTAAACCTCTTTAAGTAAATTTGTTTTTGTTTTTTTTATTAATAAAGAGCAGCTTTTTTCAATCAAATGAAATCGAAATCGAAATCAAAATCGAAAACGAATAAATGACAGCTCATCTATTATGGAAACTTGTTTCGATGGCCTGGGATCATGCATACTCGTAACAAACATACATATTGTGTATGTAAGTATTTCAAGATATCGCGCCAGCCGTTATTTATTGAGCGTTAAAAGGTGCCAATAGATGGCAAATTAACAGTGACAGTGGCAAACTAATGTCACACACACCATCGTCTGGGGGTGCCGCACGGTATCATCGATAGGTGTGAATTTGTAGTGTTTTAAACTATGTATGCATAGTACATATGTACGTATGTATATACATATGTACATACATTTAACAAGTGTATTTAATTACCAACAACAAATTGCATTTATAATAAAATGTTGGCAAAAAACGAAGAAGAAGAAGAAGAAGAAAAAGGTTTGTTTTCATATCGTTTTACATGATGGCGTGAGTTGAGTGAGCGAGTGAGTAGTACAATAAGGATCGTTAATTAAGATTTCGAATTTAATCTTCATTAACAAAAGCCAAGCTTGTGCAGGAAATTACACAATTATTGTGTTCAACATGATTGTTATTCTTGTTGTTATTTTTTATTTTTTATTTTTTTTTTTTTTTATTTCAACACTTTGTCGTCGTTGTTTTACGATTTTTCGCTTAAGAGCCTAATGAGCGTAATCCAATACTTGCTGTGTGCCACACCACATAATGTATTGCTCATGTTGCATGCTTCAGAAGCAATTTCAGTTTAACACCATCAACTAAACGAAATCAAAATGTAACCAAATCGAGGCGAACTAAAAAGATTTAATTTTTATTTCTTATCGATTATTTTTCTAGTCTATTGCTCTATTCATTCGCTCATATTCGGTCGTTTAGACACTCACTCAATCATTTGCAACAACTACTCTGGCTTTAACTTTCAACAACATTTTTATATTAAAATATTTTGTTTTTTATTTTATTTTGTTGTTGTTGTTATTGGTGCTACTGTTTTTAATGGTTTCTGTTTTATGAATAATTTTGTCTTTATTGACAGCTGCGGATTAAGATAAATCTGTAAGAAATATGTTTACGAGTTTATTAGTTTCAAACAGGAGTAGAGTACAGTTATCACAACGAATTAGAAATGAGCTAAGAGCATGGAAGCGGCAATGTGTTGGTATGGACTTGCTTTTCAGCAAATGGATGGCATAATAAATCCATTTAGAAACGAAAATGATTCCATATGTTGGAGGCTAATTCTGGCATTCGTATACGAACGAATTTTTATTCGAAGGAACGAACCTTTTGATTATTGGGAATTTTTTTATTCGATCACGAATAACACGAGTCGAAATTCCTTGCAAGTTTTTACTCGTAATCAAAGAAGCTTGCGAAATGAAATTTTTCACGAGAAAATTAATTTATGAAAAGGTAGTTGGAAATTTATTTAGGAAAATGTAATATACATACACATTCAGACATTTTTGGTCCAAAGTACAAAAAATAATTTCATGCAAAAGAAAATACTTAGAAACTTTATGACAAAGCAAACAAATGTAATGCCAAATAGTCCCCAAAGAAAAGCAAGGGACAATCAACTTTCGTACAATCTTAAGCATAACCGCCAGCAAGCAGCATGAAAGCAAGCAACAGGTTGCTTTTGGCAGCATTTGTTACTATGCTATCGACTTCATAAATATGTAGAAAGCAGCAGCAGCAATAAAATTAGGTTTCATTTTCATATGTTTTATTTGTCATAAAAATATTTGTTATACAAAAATATTTTTCAGTGGTGACACTCAAGCTTTTCAGATCCACCAAAATAAAATCGCTTTTTCAAAATATAAAAAACTAGTTTTACTTTTTTTTTATTTAAAATTTTGTATTGTATTGGTATCACAATCTTTTGTTTTTCTACCTAAAAATAGTTACAAATTTTTTTGTCTAAAAGGGGGAGCTGGACTTGGCTGACATGTGGTTTCAACAAGACGGTACCACTTGCCACACATCACACAAAACAATGGCGACATTGAGAGGCGAGTTTGGTGAAAAGTTTAATTCACGATTGGGGCCGGTCAACTGTCCACCTAGATCGTGCGATTTAACGCCTTTAGTCTATTTTTGTGAGGCTATGTTAAGGCTCATGTTTATAGGGACAAGCCCGCTGCGGTTGACGCACTGGAAACCAATATTGAAGAATTTATTTGTGAGACTCAAATAAAGATTTCATACATTTTTCTAAATGTTATTTAGTAGTGGTGAAGATTCTCGCTAACAGGTGGTGGTCATCTTTACTTAGCATTGTAATTCTTTTCCCAGTAGGTGGCGTTTTCTCCTGCTCATTTGTCTGATGCGTATCATTATTGCCAAAAGTAAGTTGAAAAGTCAGAGGCGCGTCTCTATCTTTCTTTAGATGGAGTTGTCTAGAGAGAAGTGTAAGTCTCACTATTAAAGACTTGAAACCACAAAAATTTTTTCGTTATTTCCTCTACTGGGGCTAAAAACCTGCGCCGCTTGTGTTGTCATGCGTGCGCTCTAACCACTACACCATGCCACCCTCAAATCTGAGTGTAAAGGGTGGTCCAACGACAAAAAGTTTTCAGATAATTATCTTAATATTTTTTATTATAATAGAACAATCTATGAAAATTACGGGTGAAACAAAATATCGGTCAAATGCTCTTCACGATCAGCTCTTCAATTATTTTTGGCTTATTGACGTTCACTTTTCCTTTAAAGATCCCAAAAAGAAAGAAGTTCAACGGTGTCAAATCACATCATCGTAGCGGCCAATTAACATCGCCACGACATAGCTTAACACGGCCATTAAATTTCTCGCACAACAGAGCCATTGTTTAATTGGCTGTGTGGCATTATTCTATTGGAACCACATATCGTTCAGGTTCATATCGTCAATTTCTGGCCACAAGTCCGTTTTCCGTTGGGAACGAAGACGATTTAGGTTGATGGCTCTTCTGACAGACTATCGCAAACATCAGCAATGTTTTTCGCAGAATATTCTATAGAACCGGTTTGCTGAAATTTATGCACAATTCTCCCGATTGTGGACACATGTGGTCGATTATACTGGCCAAAAAATTCACGAAGTGCACGAACTGCACTTTGATTTAAACGCCCATTTTCGTAAAAGGCTTCAAATATCTTAAAGCGCTGCTCAATTGTGTACCTCTAATTCGTTGAATTTGTCCAACACTGAAGCAAACAAATATCAAATTGAATTTAGCAAAAAACTTTACATTGAGGCGTGACTCAAAATTAAGGCATTAAACAGCTAAACGACAGTAAGCAGCATACAGCAAAATGTCAAAATTTTAATACATACGTTGATATGAAAACAATTATTTTTACGGCAGCACAGCAAAAGCCTAGACAACAACCTTTGCGGCTGCTGCTGCTAAACATAAAATAATTTCTATTTTTTTAGGCAGCAAAACAAAAATTAGTGATACCAATACAATATAAAATTATAAATAAAAAAATGTAAAATATTCTTTTTATTTATACAATATAATATATTTATACAATATAAAATTATAAATAAAAAAATGTAAAATTATTTTTTTTTTTTATTTATAAGAAAACAGCGGTATAAAATTAAAATATTGTATCAAACAATAAAAAAGTTGTAAACAGATAATTTCATTAACTTTTATATTTTTGAGTAATATTTTAAAAAAGCGATTTAATTTTGGTGGATTTAAAAAGCTTGAGTATCAACACTGAAAAATATTTGTCTATAACAAATATTTGTCTATAACAAATATTTTTACGACAAATTAAACAGATGACAATGAAACCTAATTTTATTGCTGCTGCTGCTTTCAAAATATTTATGAAGCGGATAGTATTGCAGCAAATGCTGCCAACAACAACTTGCTGCTGGCTTTCATGCTGCTTGTTGTCGATTATGTGTTTAATGTTTAACATCGTGCTTATGCTTGAACCACCAGAAATAAATGATATTGTTAGTTCTCATATGGTTTGTTGCTTTTGTTTTGCACGATACTGTATCTAAGTATAAAAAACTTTCATTCTTGATACTGAAAACTGATTAGATTACTTCGGATCGATCGAAATGAGTTTTCGTCCCGTATAGTAAAGAAAGAAATCAAAATGAATTCTCAACAAATTTTCTTTACTTTCAACAAATCATTTGGTAAAGTTCAAAATCTTCGAAATACTGTACAGTAATTGAAATCAATGGAGTATGAACTTACAGAAGCAAATTTCTTAGTTAATTGCTATTCTTCGTATGTTCCTTTTGATTTCATCAGCTGTACTGGATTAAGATCTCGTTATAACTTAAGGCAATAAAAAGCTCTCCCTCTAATCTATGTTTATTCTCACAGTGTCCTTTTGCATTAAGCAGTTTCTCTTTGCCTGACTGAAATATTCAAACATGCGGAAAAGCAACTTATGCTGCTTAATCTTCTACAAATAACAAAAATCATTCAATTATCACATATCCATTTATTTAATCGTCTAACCAGTAGATGGGATTTACATATGATATGCTTGCTACTCAGAACAGAATTGCAAAACCTAATAAAGCTTTTCAAATAACAAAACAAAAAAAAACACAAATGTTTAGGAAATGATGTGAAAGAGATTATTTTCATTATTATTAATAATACTTATTATTATAATTTTGTTTTTATTTTATTTTTTATAATAATTTTCCGTATTTGCTTCAGTGTGTGTTCTACTGTTAAGGAGTGGAAGTAAAACAAACCCCAGTTCTATCTTATGTATGTCTTAAATGTAGTCGGTTAACATAGAAAAAATCAGTCAGATTTTTATGTCTGCTTTTCTTAAAAGCAGTCGTCTGTCTATTAGTGTGTATGGAATGTATGCAAGTATGCTGCATGCCACACATTGTTTGCAACTATTGCACTACATATACTGAATTCTTACACATAAACAAACACACTTATAAACTGTGGTCCTATTATGTATATACATTGTACATATGTATGTACATCTGTACGTACTGCATGTGGCATCGTTATACTGTTTATTTTAGTTTTTCTTATTTTTTTATATTTTATTTTTTGTGCTGTTGTATGCAAACAACGTTATTAATTTGCTGATAAATTTTAAGCTGCAATGACAGCGAATAACAACGACGTTGACGTGTAAAAATGAAAGAAAATCTACATGCAACAACAATCTACCATTAATAGTGTGCTACTGCAACAACATCTAACTATCGGTACGTCTTGGCTTAGATGTCGTCATCGTCATCGTCATCGTTGTCGTCATGAAAAACAACATCATCTCTTGCATTTATTATGCACACACACCAAAGCCAAAGCCAAAGCCTTAGTCATATTATAACTGATGGATTAATGCAGCCAAGTAATATAACCAGCCTGCATATTGGTACTACTTTGGCCCGTTGGCAGTTTCATTTGACTGCCTGGCAAATTTTTATTGGGATTACGTCTAAAGAGATCGATTTTGATCATACAAGTAGATCGTACGAACTTCTATGTTTTCTATGGCTTGCTTTGTACATTTGACCGTCTGTCCTGCAAAACATTTGTTTTATTACGCGCTTTTTAACGCCAACAAATAATTACAACAACATTGGTTTTACTCAATTCAATGATTCAATAGTGTTTTTAAGCTGTATATACAAACCAAAACAAGTCGGCTTTTGGACAAACTATGTTTCATTTATTGAACATTGCAAAGCGTTGCAAAAACGTATTTTCATTACGTATTTTACCCACCCCACCACTATAGTTTTTTTTTCATATTTTTCATAAATTCTTTTTTTCTTATAATTTTTTTTAATTTATTTTAATAACTTTTTTTTCTTTTATGTCACATTGTATGTATGTGATTAAGTCGCACATGCGCCTGATTTTAAGAGTGTTTGACAATTTATCTTAACTAAAAACAATATTGATCATTTAGCGATTAATCCCAAAGATACATGACGCTTTTCATGTTTAATTACACACACAGTTAGAAAGCGATGCAAAAACTTGGAAGCAATTAGCTTTTTTGTATCATAATATTCGTTAAAAATTTGCTTTATTTGTATTGGTATCGGGTGAATTTTTAATAGCTTACGGATTTTATTAAAAAAAAAAAAAAAAAAAAAAAAACATAAAATTTTGAGAAATGTATGAAATCTTTATTTGAGTCAAGTAAATGTTAACCGCGACTACGCCTCAATTTGTTCATACGCTGGGTCCAATTTTGACATACTCTTTTCAACATATCGGCCGGTATCTCACAAATAAATTCATTAATATTGGCTTCCAGAGCGTTATCAGTTGCGGGCTTGTCCCTTTAGACATGAGTTTTAACATAGCCCCACAAAAAATAGTCTAAAGGTATTAAATCGCACGATCTAGGCGGCAAATTGACCGGCCCCAAACGTGAAACAAACTGTTCACCGAATTTGCGTCTCAATTGGTCTATTGTTTTGCCTGCTGTGTGGCATGTAGCATCGGCTTGTTGAAAACACATGTCAACCAAGCCAAGCTAATCAATTTTGAGCAAAAAAATTGTAATCATCGCACAGTAGCGCTTGCCATTCACAGTAACTTTCCTGCCTTCACGTCTTTGAAAACATACGGTCCAACGATGCCACCGGCCAATAACCGGGATGCATTTGCAGTTCTTGCAATGCTTCTGACAGCTCGTCATACCGAATACGGCAATTGTGTTTGTTCACGTGCCATACTTAACCAGCTTTCTGTTCAATCGAGTTAAAAAACCATTTCGGGGAAAGCGTTTCAGCAACCTACAGGAAATAATGGAAAAATCTTAGGAAGCACTGATGGACATACCGAAAATCGAATGTAAAAAGTGCTTCGAGGATTGGATCAAGCGTTGACATAAGTGTGTTGCAGTCGATGGGGATTAGTTTGAAGGAGACAATATAGATTTGATGAATAAGCTTGTATTTTTAATTTTCTAAACAAATTCCGGAATCTTTTTGATCAAGGTGGTATAGACTAAACTGAATATGTTTGACACGTTACATGAAAACAGCTGAGTTGCCAAGAACAGTGTTGCCAAGAAAGTTTCTAAGAAAATCCTTCGATATCATAATATTCGTTAAAAATATGCGTCAATTGTGCTGGTACATCACAACGCTGAATCACTTAATGATTCACTATTTCACTTACATTTGTGGCTCGGGAAAAAAAAACTTTACCAAGTCTTGCCACACAACTAACAATAATTTTCTCTGATTTGCATAAAAACATAAACACAATCGGCCACTGAAATCGTATGATTCAACGCCTATAGACTTGTTTGTTTGAGGATACATGAAATGTTCCAAAATCCAGGACCTAAAAATGAAACTCCTAAACATTATCAAGAACATACATGTCAGCGTAGCTGTGGCAGCCAGTTGGCTCATATTGTTATCCATTATTAATGAAACATATCAAATTGAAACATTTTATTGAAAGGCATTGTATATATGAAACCTTTTGCTTTGTAGAGTTATCCAGTAATACACCGATAATAGTTATTGTGCTCGAACTACAAAAAAAAAAAATCGCAAAGTTATCAAACCTCTGTAGTTCCTTAATTTTATAATTTCGCTATGTTTTAAAAAGTTTTGTTCATAAGAAGCAAAATAAAGTATGTATTTTAAATAGAATTTTTATTTGTCTCTCTCTTTTATTTTGTTTTTTTGTCATGTGCCAAATAATTATTCATACCAATTGGGACCATTTAAAATACTGTTCTAACGTTTTACCACTCAGCCACACCAGCTGAAACAGTAGTGGAGCACTTTTGCTCAGTGACACGTAGAAAATGTTCTTGTTTTTGTTCCTGTCACGGAAAGTACGTGACATTTTTTCCTTTCAATTATTATTTTCAAAACAAATTGTCGTTATTTTTCTTTGTTTTTTTTCTTTCTACACTGTGGTGGTAATTGACATCATTGTTAATGCAACACGATAGTAGAAATAGAAGTTACTGCAGTCAGATAGTCAGTCCGTCAGTTTATTTTTAGATTGTATACTATTATAGGTGGTAGTGATAGTGATGGTAGCAATGGTGGCTAACAACTCAATTAACTGACAGTTTTGCAATATTGATGACTGCAAAAATGACGTTGATGACATATTCGCACACAAAACAATGATTATGCACAGCAGCAGCATTAAATGAATAAATAGAGACTCTTAAGAGACAAATTTATATTTGTCTTCGTTTTTAACCATTTGAATATATTAAATTTGTTGTCGTTATTATTATTGTTGTTGTTGTTGCTGTTGTTGCTGTTGCTGTTGCTGCTGCTATTTTCTTCTTCATTTTTTTACCAGTTTTCTTAACTGAAATTTGTAGTTGCGTTGATTTGACTACATAAAGAGCAATTAATGTCAAGCAGCAAATAAATTTACTTTTTTTTTGTATACATACATACATCCATACATACATACATATGTGAGTAATAGGAATATTTGAATACTATTAGAAAGTTTCTTTGTTTTTTTACAAAAAATATTTTATTAAATAGTGAATATATATGTATTTATGTCTGTACAGACATACTTATGTACATACATATGTGTTTGAGGATAATTGAATTCTTTACTTTTTCTGCTTATCTAATTGCCTAATAATTAAATACATACAAACAAACATACATATGTACATTTAGAGGCACATATACGAGTAGTCATGCAATAGGGAAAAGGCTTTCATACAATTTATTTATAAAAATTTTTTAAAAGGCCAGGGGCAACAGCTTTAATAAGTTTAATAAAAACCTCAGGGCTTAAAAGGGACTCTAATAATGGAAAACTTTCAACACGTGTTCATAACAATATTTCTTAATCTATCGACTAAATGAATTTCATTCAACAAATAAATTACATTTTCAATTAAATGCAATAAATAGATGAAAATTTTAATTTTTTATGAAATTTATATTGAATAACGATTTAATTTGTACCTCGACTATGACAATAAGTATGTAAAAGTAATGAAGGCTTTTCCTTTCTTTACAGTAATTAATAATACGCAACAATGTATGCAACATACTTCTTTTTTTAAATATAGTATATGGCATATACATACATCATTAATATAAATTGATGCTTTAACTAATGACTTTTTCAATTACCACCGTCTGTCTAACCGAAAAGTAATAAAAATAAGAAATAAAAAATTCAATATTAATAATCACCAGCAATAATAAATTATTAAAGTTTTGAAACAAAGTAATTGAAGGCTGACATTTCCGCGCATTTAATAACGACATGTAATTACCCCTATACATACTCTTAATAAAAACAATAACATTTTCATCTAAAAAGTTCACCAGGTCAAAAAGGGAAAAAATTCAGGGGACGCTTAGGGTATGAAATGAGTGCATTCAAGATCTTCACTGAGGTACTTGAGAAGCCACAATGTTTAGAAGTAAAGAAAAACTGCAGTCGGCTGTATCGAACGGAATTACTAAACTATCCTTATAGCTTTAGAATCTTATACATTTGTGACATTTCAGTAACAACCCGTAATAATCGCCACAAAAAATTTATATATAAAATAACATTTGTTGATACAATTCGTCCATCAGTACGCATAGATGGTACAATGCGTGAGGAATATCACCTCCCGATTCTGCAACAAAATCCGCCAACTGAAAAATTAATCTTCCACCAAGGCAATGACCCATCACAAAATTTTCAAAATTTTGTGAAAAGAGCGAACGTCTGCCAGCATGCTAGAGGTGGTCATTTACCTGACATCATATTCCATTAATAATTTCCATATTTCTAATTGATATTGGTATGAATAAAACTGAATTTGTCAAAAATGAGCTTTAAGCCAATTTATTTTCTAACATCAAATTTGCCCACCCTTTAAATATTAAGCATTTGACTTTAAAACAAATTTCATTAAAGTGATCATCAACTCTAGATTTCCATTAAAAACTTGCAACAACATTTTACAAATATTATATACTCCAAACTACAAAGTAACTTGAAAAAAAGAAAATCGTTTTCTCATTTTATTAGTAGGGTGTATACAAACACTGCTAAAGCTAACAAAGTATACGAATCTAAAATATTTTAATTTGTTGTGGTTTAGTTTTGGTGCTAAAATATTTTACATTGAATTTTTAATGTTCATAGCGAATTTGAAAATCTGATGTCAAGCACAAACTTTTGAAACGAAATATCATATAAAGCAAAATGATTAGATCAGCTTTTTAGCGTTAAGTTATTCATTTATGCGACTTTTCTACTTATTTGGGAATCTTGCAAAACTTATTTGGAAATCTAGAATGTTCCAGACCATACAATCTGATTCATTAAATCACAGATTCAGAGCCAAAAAGCTGACTCCCTTATTGCAAGACAGATCCCATAAATAATCAATGAGATTGAGATCTGGAAACTGCGGTGGCACACGCAACTGTTTCGGAACATTATAAAGCATCTAAAGCTTTACAATATCGGCTGCGTTCTAAGAAACGTTAGCTTATTCAAACAAAACATTGCTAGCAAGCCCAGTTTTGTTAAATTTTGCTTCCAGTTGATCTTTGGAATGTCTAGGTAAGCTCTCTTGGCCACAGTGAACTCAATAACCTGCAAATTGTATAGCCCGTTAGCCGGCACATACCCCCTAACCATTACACTACCACCACTGTGTATGACCGTGTCGCAAAAATTTGTTTTAAGTAGTGCTGTAACAGACTTTCTCCACGCGAATTTGCTATTTATTATTATAAAAATGCAATACTTACTCTCATCCAAAAGTAAGGCTATTTCCTAGAATTCTAATGGTTTATTTAACAGATCTCTACCGAACAACATTCTTCTTTGACTCTTTGTAATGAAATTAAGGGCTCTCACGCTCTATACGAGCATGCAAACCGTTTCGATTTAAGATATTTCTGAAATTATCAATACATACTCGTATACTCCTGTTCAATTTTAAATTAATGCTCTCAGCCACGTTTGAGGCTATTATTTTGAGATCTTGGTGCACAAAGTAGACGAGATGTATACTTTTTCTCAAAATTAATTTTGAAGAACGTCCAGAACGAGCTTTTGATACAAAGTGTCCAGTTACTTAGTAAAAGTTGATAGTTTTAGAGATAGAGGCACGCATTTTCTCTACCTTTTCTGCAACTTCTTGAAAGGTTTTTTCGTGCTTTCTAAGAAAAAAGTTTTCTTGCGACAAGTTAAAAGCCTTTCTTTTTGAACCCATTGCAAACAAAAATGTTATTTCGCAAATTGCAAATAATTTTCTTACAGCAAATACATAACTTTAACTAAACGAAACATGCAACGAAATCAATAGTTAAACTACTTTATTTTCAAGTACAAATTTTGGTTATAATATATTACAGAAATATAAGACATATTACAAGACCGAACGAAATTTGAGCTTTGTTGTGAATTCTTAGAAATACAGAGTCTTGAACGAAATAAAAAGTTTTGAACGCAAACTTTTTCTGACTAGTGTATGGTTGGGTATCACTGGGTGACATATCTATCATTATGGTATCAGATATGCTGGTGTTCATTAGAAAGGCAGCGGATCTGTTGAACAAACTATATACTGGAAGAGGCGCACTAGATCCTATTTGAGACCAGGCTATTGCTTAATTAAGTTTTTGAATTATTTTTATTGTAGAATACATACTATATGATCAAAAAAAGGATGTGTTATATATATGTATGTGGTAAATACTGAGATATTTTTTAAACACAAATTTAAAGAGTACTTAACAGAAATTAATTTTGAAGTGAATTTAATGTTTTTTTTCTGTTGTCGTTTTTAATAACAACAAATTGTAAAAAGTAAACAAAAATAAAATTACTTTCAATTTATTTACAGGTTACTACAGCTTATGGTCTATGCCAAGATTATTTACCTCCTGATGGTAAGTACCAAACGAAAATATGGCAAATATTTCAATTCAAAGCTTTTTAATATGATTCGTTGAGTCCAGCGCCCATGCAGAGCATTGTGCTGGTACTAGGAAAATATGTTGTGGGAAGGAGGATAGACAGAGTAGCGTCTATGAACGTTCGATTTAAATTTACTCATGTCGTCAAGTGGCAGGAAAGACTCTCGCTGAAAGATTGTACCACGAACGAAAAGTGCGACTAGGGTTACCAGATGGCCTTGATTTGGCTTAATTTACAAGAATTTTTACAGCTTGTCAAGAATCAAGAAAAAATATGGGTTGTCAGGATTTTTTAAAGTACATTTTTTAGAGTTTTCCATATACAAAGTTTTGTAGAAAGATATTCAAAATTTTAGTAAATTAATAATGTAAAGCGTTTTCTAGTTTACTTTAAAAATTGTGTAATGAAATTTGTATTTTAGGTATTAGAAAAAGCTTGTTTACAAAATTAAGCACCTTTTTATTGTATTCGAAACAAGCTTTATTAAACCAAATACTACCTTGATCAAAAAGTTTCCGGAATAACATACGTAGC
Organism: Wohlfahrtia magnifica; assembly: GCA_023159175.1. NCBI lineage: Eukaryota > Metazoa > Arthropoda > Insecta > Diptera > Sarcophagidae > Wohlfahrtia > Wohlfahrtia magnifica. The sequence goes on along the minus strand of JAKWBJ010000040.1, from coordinate 1,079,406 downwards.
CAAGAGTACATCAATCCCTATGTGTGTTGGCAATTTTTTACAATTTTAGAAACGGCTGCTGGGACGCGCTCCACGTAATGGCTTTTTAACTCTATTGAACAGAACGAAATCAAAGGGAGCCAAATCAGGTGAATTCGATGGCTGTTGGATGGTATTTGTTGCAGTTTTAGTCAAAAAAATTCGAATAAGGATGGTGCGGCGATGCGTTATCATGGTGCAAAATTCACGAGTTTTCTGCCCAAAATCGCTTTAAGCAAACGCCTCATAACGTCCAAATAATACTCTTTGTTTACTGTCTGGCCTTCTGGCAAAAATTCAATTCCCTTATAATCCATGAAAACTGTGATAATTGCCTTCTTTGTTGACTGAAAATGTTCTCGGCTCATTTGCTGAACGCCATTCACTTGCCTGTCTAGATTGCGTGTCATACTCACAAACCCACGTCTAATGTGGGATCGGAATTAGCCTCGCAAATTATGTCTTTTGCGTCCTCAACACGGTCAAAATTGTAAAAAATCGCCAACACACATAGAGATAGATGTACTCTTTGCTACGTAGCTTTTGCAAATGTCAAGCTATGATGCTAAGATTTAGCGGGAATATCAACAATAACAAAAATAAAAAAACTCAAAACGGAACGATGTGACCGCCAGACGGAGGTTATTCCGGAAACTTTTTGATCAAGGTAGTATGTGCTTTTTGATTGATAAATTTTAGCCATTTTCTAAAGTAATATTTCATTAGTGTAGAACTTCTTGATCGCAAAACTAGGCTAATTGTGTTTTGCGGGCCTACAAAATTTAAATTTAAACCATTAATAGAGTTCTGCAGAGACAAGGCCAAGGTCCGGGCTATATGGTGGATGCATCAAAACTTCCCAGCCAAGCTTTTATCAGTTTCTGCCAGTTCATCTAAAATGCGTATGGCTTAGCGTTGTCGTGATGAAACGTAACACCTTTTCTGTTGATCAATTTTAATCACAATTAATCAATTTTGATAACTGTTGATAGTAGAGATTAAAATCAATCGTATGACCACGTTCTAATAACTCTTAATAAACAATTCCCTTTCAATCCCACCAGACACACAATCAAATCTGCTATAAATCCTGGCCTTGCCACAGTCTGCAAAGCTTTAGTTTGTTTTGCCTATGATCTTTTTCGCACATTATGGTCGTACGTGATTTACTTTTCACCGCTCCCGTAATCAGTCGGACCTATTAAACATAGCTATAGCGCTATAGTGTTGTACGATAAAATTAATATTATCAGGGACATAACACTTTAGAGCCATCTACCCGCACAATTTGTAACCGAAGCTGTTTGAACATCAATATTTTCGATTGCCACAGATTTTTTCTATAAATGTCAAGAATTTTGCTAAGTTGAATCTGGAAACCCTAAATTCAACGGACCATTAACTACAAAAGGATACGATCTACGAGAAATTCGAGTACTACGTAGGAATATATGATCATTAGGAATTTAATTCTTAATTTCGTCGGAACACATTGCGTTATAGTACCGATAGAACAATGAAACAGATGGCACATTGCGACGATGCTCTAATGAATCGATAGAATTAGCTACCATACCGTACAAAATAGACTTTGCAGCATCGGTCACTGGCAAGTGTGTAAATCATATTGATGCTTTCCCCCCAATCACCAAGAAGCTCGGCCTACTATCAAAAAAAAAAATGAATAACAAATGTTGATGTCATCTGCAAAAGAGCAGAAAGAAAGAACAGAGCCTTGCAGAACAGCCAGGCTTAAAACTACATCAAATATTTGTTAATCCTGCGCTAAACTTCCAAACTACAATTACATCTAATCAGCGAGCAGGCACCAAAGTTCCTTGATATAAACAATACCTTTTTAATTCTCAGTTAAATTGCCGAATAAAATAGTTTTACTTTGAAATACTGACCTTACTTTGACTTTTTTTTCAAATTATCTGCATTGGGGAGAATATTTGTTTTATCACTATTTGCTTTAATGGTGCAAAAATTGATAAAAAATTATTTTTTATGGCGAATAAATAATATGTGTGGCCACGGAAATATTTGGCTTGGCCTTCTTAATGACTACCAATCGATTATACCAGATGTTGTCGTGGTCACTTTAATTAATCACTTTCATTTGATTAATTTTATCACCACAAAAAACAACACTATAAAAAATTTTAAATTCAAATTAAAAAATAAAATAAAAACAAAAAACAAATAAAATTGCTTACCACAATATTCAATTGAAAAAAAAATAAAAATAGAATAACAACAAGTAAATCCAACTAAATATTTCGTAAGTCATGCAGATTATGAAAATTGAATACAGAAAAACAAATTTTTTTTTTTGCCATAATATATGTTTGCAACACTTTTGAAGTGGAAAATCACTCAGATAAGCGAAACTTCATGTATTTCGGCGCTTAGGTATCAAAATTTTAGACCTTCCTGAACATAATGTTGCTCGTCAGTGTATTTATCAGTTTGTTGCCAGCTGGTATGATAATAATTTTATCACAATCGATCGCATTCCATATACATATACTCGTATACATACATGAAATAAATTCCAGTTATTTTATTATTATTATTCTAACGATTTTTATTATTATTATTAATATATATTCGTTTGGTTTTAGACAGTATCTCTCTTCATAAATGTCTAATAATAATTTGTTTTTTTTTTTTCAAACTACAAGTATTTATGGTTAAAATGGTGAAACGAACCAGCCCTCTTTTTCTTTATTGCAACAACGATATCAATAACAAACTGAACAACTTACTTTTTGTTATTGTTTTTTTTTTTGTGTTTTGCCACATACCAATTAAGGTTAGAGAGTCAGTTTTAAAGGCACTAATTAAACAAATTTATTGGTAATTAGCGAACCTCTTTTTTTTCGCTATTCTTTTCCTCGCTTTTTCCGTTGTCTAGCAACTAAAACCGATACTTGTGAATATTGGTGCCTACCAGTGCTGCCACTAAAAAAATTTAATTCTACCAAAATATTTTCAAAAATCTTCTAAATACGATACAAGTCTACCAACTTTCAAAAACCATTAAAAACATACATATTGTTACGTTTTAACCTTTTTAAAACGTTTAAGTTCGTTCAAATTGCGTTAAAATAAAATATACACCGCTATTTTATTGTTTTACAGTTTTTTTATTTACTTCACTATAACTTTTATACTGTTTGTCTTAATACAACACTTAATATTCGTTTTTACAACACTTTCGTTTTTTCAACACATCCGCTTTAACACAACTTTGTTTATTGACAGCCAAACGATAACTAACTGACGTGTAGGCAAAGCAGCCCTTTACATGCATAACTAATTGCCTACAGTTTGGAAGGTTCAGGAAACATCTGGTGACACAAAATATACCAAAATCCCACAATGCAGTCTTGTATTTTTATTTTCGTAACAATATTTTGATATAAATAACAATGTCTACCAATATTTTTATATGTGATGATATGCTGTGAGCGGCAATATAAAGTATACATTAGAGTTACCACGTTGTTCGAACAACGATTAATCGTAGAATTTTTTGGCCATTATTTGATCGAATAATGAAAATATCCAATTTCGAGTAACAAATAACTCAAACAACGTGCGCAAATTAATCAAGCAACTTTTGTATGTAAAATTTTTGGGGTGTAAAATAGCAAATGTTTATGATTATTTACTTTTACGCTTATGTTATCCGTTAAAATTATATTAGAAAATGAGACATGTATAAATGTCACTTCTTTTTGCTTTCATTACACACTTTTCGAACATAATTTTGCTTGCTTTCAGATCAGCTGTTACTGGTTTGTTAGACATTTTAATTAAAGTTTTTAAAATCATCCTTAACTTCGCAAGGTTCCCCAATAGCGATAGCTTTTTAAAACACATTTCAAAAAACAAAACAAAAGAGTTTGCGATCAAATCGTGCTATCAATTGTTTAATATTGAACCTGGCCAAAATGTACCAGACGATGATCTTTAATCTTCTTAAAGATAATGTGAATCTAAACGAAAACAATCTTCTAGACGAACTTAACAAAACAATACAAGGTATTGAAAATTTTAAAAAATCGAATACAAAAAGTGTAATAGACGATTTCATGTATTAAGACAAGACAAAGGCAATATCAGAAAAACTTTTTAATGCAATTTTAACGCTATCACCAACATCGCACCGCAAGTTTCTGTTTTTTCTCCTTAACGACTTTCTTCTTCTTACTTCCAATCCTATATACTCTTTCGCATATGACAGCAATATTTGACATTCATATTCTTTTGATCGTAGGTCCAGCCTCTTGAAGATTGGGGCGAAAAGGATGAATATGAATAACACACTCACAAGCGAACTGGCGAAAACCCCGAGTAGGGTCGTGAAAACAGTCTCGATTTGAATGCAAGCAAAACCCAATGCTGTTTTTTAACACTCAGACGTGGTGGTATGTTATCATCTGTGGCTATGGGTGATGTCGATATTAGGATATCAGATGCTCTTGATGTTCTGGGCATGAGAATTCACCGTCACGTTCGTTGGGACGATCACATATTTCATGTGTCGAAAGAAGCATTCAAGCATTAAGACAAGAAATGATTCACTCCATCTGATCTCCTTAATATTTACAAGATCTACAACCGACCCAAAATGAAATACAACTCTCATGTATGTGCCGGTGCTTCAAAGTCTATTTTGGAGCTCCTCTGCCGCGTACAGAAGAGGGCGAAGGTACTTATTAATGACGGTAGAGTAGTTAACTTTATCGATTCGTTAGAGCATCGTCGCAATGTGGTATTTGTCTCATTGTTCCATCGGTACTATAACAGAATGTGCTCTGACAAAATAAGGGAATTAATTCATAATAAGCACATATTTTCACGTGGTACTCAGTTTTCTCCTATAGCGTATCCCTTTTTAGTTAATTGCCCAATGAATCTGCGGACTGTCAGTGTGGGAGGGGGATTGAGGGCTGAAGGCATGTACTGACATCATGCCCGGACTATGATGACGTTCAGGACTATCGCTCATACTGGGGGGTGTGGGATTTCTGTAGGGTACTTATGGTAGGCTGAGCGTTTTTGCCCTTGAGGTGTTTAGGCGTAAAAGGACGGTACTGTTAGCGGAGGTTGAGCCCGCATCACCATCTTAGCGGTCTCCTTGTTAGTCTTTTAGGGAGCAACGTGGTGGGTGTGGTTTAACCCAAATCGCGGGGAGAGCTATGCTGGCTCGGTGTAGAGTTACATTTTAACCGGGTGACGTGAACCATAGATCGGTAGGAGTTTAGATAGTCTCCAGCACCTTACCAAGGTGTGAGGTCATGTCCAAATAACATGACTTTGAATTAGTACTCACTGGCGATTTTAATCATAGGTGGGGGTCGTTGGTGTACGCATTGTATTCACACGTGCTTTGGCACCGTGAGGTAACGTATTATGGCAGGTACTCACGTTAAACCATTAACTTAATGTGTCCATGTGAAATGTAGAAATGGGAAATCAGATGCTCTTGGTGTTCTGGGCATGAGAATTCACCATGGCATTCGTTGGAACAACCACATATTTCATGTATCGAAAGAAGTATTCAAGCATTAAGAAATACTTCAATCCATCTGATTAATATATACAAGACCTATAACCGACCTAAAAGAGTATACAACTCCCATATATGGGCAGGTGATTCTAAGTCTATTTTGAAGCTTTGCGGTTAATTTTCCAAGCAATCACACAACGCATTATAGAGAAAATTCATTTTTTTTGCAGCATCATTCGTCTGTGGAACGATCTTCCTTCGAGAGATTATCCTGCCACTTATGACATAAATAAATTTAATTCAAACGCCCATACTGTATTCTTTCTTCCTTCCCGTAGCCTATTTTCTTAGTACCAGCACAATGCACCCCCTGAGTGCTGGCCCCAAAAAAAACATAGATCTCGTTTTTAAATAAAAAAAGCAAAAAAAACAAATACACATGTCTGTTTTTCTCCATTAGATTACATGTTTTTGATAATTTTGTAATTGTTCGAGTTATTTGAACAATTTGAAAACCTTACTTGATTTATCAAGCAGTTTTAGAAGTTTAAATCGATTGATTTCTTACTCGAACAAAAGTAAAAATCGAATAATTGGATACCCTAGTATACATCCTTCTTTTCTACAATTTATGCTTTTAACACGTAGTCGACGACAAGCTACCGACTACAAACTACAAAAAATAAAATACACACCTTTATATGAATATAATTATTTTGGTACCAACACAACTACACGGCTGCACGACTACTACTACTACTACTACTGCTGTAGCCAACTTAGACGTATTTCCATTTTGTTTGGCTACAAAGTTTAAAATATATTAAAATGCTAACAAGTAGTGATAATCAAAAAGTGTACAAAAAATAGTGTATTTATTCTTACGTTATAATAATCTTACTACTACTAACTACAGACTATCGTAAGTGTTTGAACTGGAGCCGTAAAATATGGAACGAACATAATATAGTTAAAGAAAATAACAAAATAGGGGTAGCGTAGTACGTGGGGTTTTAGCTAGTAAAAATATAAAGAAAGAAATGCTCATTGAAAGAAGTGACTGCAATTGTAGTCTTAAATTTTATTTATCAAAACGTCAATTTTTTGAGCAGCTTCTTATTAGATGTCGTTTCCAATATATTTAAGTAGCTGACTACACGGCTACAAATGCTGCAGTAATTGTAGTCGTGTAGTCGTGTAGCCTGCCGTCGTCTATGTGCTATGTGAGCTACAATATATTTTGCCGTACGGCAAATGCCGTAGAAAAGTCGAAAATTTTATCTCTTGCAGATGGTCTGGCCTCGCATTGAACTGAGGACCTCTTGGTTGGTGGGAGGGTGTCTAACCTAGTGGTAGATAAAATGAAAATTAATTTGTAGCTAATGGGGGTGTATGGTGTATACTTTATTCTGGCACTCACAGTAAATTTATTCCTGTTGTTTTGCTGTTACTGTTAAGTTTTTCATAACAATAGCTTGTAATTAATTCTTTAGACTTTTCGTTATAGGACAGCGAGAAATGAACAAATTTTTATAACAAAGTGACTTTTCAATTTGTAAACTTCTGCAAAAATCTACCAAAATTCCTTTTAGCCTACCATCCCACCAAACGACTAATTTTCTACCAATTTTGGTAGATTTGTACCAAGAGTGGCAAGAATGGTACCTACCGGCATTCCTTCTAATACTAACGTTAGTACCCCGTCGATGAGAGTACTGTGTGTTGGTTTGTATACTCGTATCTTTGGGGTCTCAGGTGCTATTAAAACAATTACGAAAATTTACGTGTTTATTAGAGATTATTGGAGAGATTAGTTGGATTTAAGCAATACTATGTAGGAAGTAAGTGTAAGATGTTTTGTAAAGTAAAGGCTTAATAAAGAAAAAAAATAACAAAATAAAAAAACAAAAACAAAAGCGAACGGTTAACGATTAGTACGGCTTGCTACAGTTTTAACTGACTGGTGGTGGTAGTCGTGGTGGTCTCTGAAAACCAACTTAATCTGTTGGCAAGAACACATTTGATCTTTTTTTATATTTTATTTTTTTATTATTCAATTGCAATTTAATTAAATAGAAAAACGGTATTTGATTTCTTTAGTTTTAAACAAAACAGTTGCTAGAGGTAAAGAAGTCTCTTTGCATGGCTAAAGTGTCAAGGTTAATTGAATTTCGAATTCATTTATTGGCCAATCAAATGGTGGCTATAAAAACTTATTTTTCAAAGTTTTCTTTTGTGTCTTTTGACCTTTTCTTTAATATTGATTCTTTTGACCTTTAAATCTTTTTCAAAGACACCCATACACATTTGTACACTCACTTTTTTGTTTTTATTGTTTTTTTTTTGTCGTGTTTCCAAATTTAACTGCTCTAATTACTTGAAAAGAATAACACAGAATTTCGAAATAAAATATTAATTTATTTATTTTAGTACGATGACAGTTACTAAATACGTACCTAACTTCATAAACTACAAAAAACTTTACCCATTTAAAATAAAGAAATAAAAATAAAAAAATAAAAATATTTTAAAAGCGTGGACGTTATAAAAATTGCCACATTTGTAGGCTAAATGGGCGAAATGTCTTGCAGTGCATGTCGCCATAGCACAATACACACCCTATCTCTAACAAAAGCTTTAAACATAATTAAAATGTATAATATTTCTCTGTTTGCCTTTTTGTTGTTGTTGTCATAAAATTTCCAACCCTGATCTATGTCAACACTTAAAAGCGTATATTTATCATTTAAACTACAGAATGAAAAAAAAACATTTTTTTAACAAGAAATATTTAAAACTCCATTAAAAGCAAAAACAACAACAGAAATTTATAAAACTAAATGAAACATTCAATAAAACAGTGACAGACAGAGAGTGAGGGGGGGAAGAGGGAGACAAAGTTGACAATAATGAAGTGTTGCATGAAACACAAAAACACAAAAACACAAAAAAAAAAACTGAAAAGAAAAATTCGATTAAAAAATTAAACTTTTAATACCAAGAGACCGGCATTTACACAGGAAATAAATTATAAAAAAAGCAAACAAAAAATTAAACACAATACAAAACAACAACAAGAAATAATATAAATATTGTTTTATATCTTTTTAATACGATTGGCTGTGGACAAATAATCTGAATCTTACAAACGCAAGATATTCCCGACGCTTATCGTAACACGTTTAAAAGATGAGTGTGGATTGCGATGTGAATAAGTGTTGCAAAGGCAAACAGAAAGCAACGAAAAGTGCGATTTATGGTAAATAAATGAAATGAACCAAACCTACAACAACAACAACATTAATAAAAAAAAAAGAGAAAAAAATATAAACAAATGGCTTGTCAAAAAGCTTATCTTTTCACTTTTACACAGAAACAAACCAACAAGCAAACACCAACTCTACGACCATTTAGCCCGCAAAAATAATTCAGTTCACCCAACCGTTTGACCGACTAACCAACCAGACAGCCAGCCAGGCAACCAGCCAACTATCTATCAATTTAGCCAAAACAGCATTAAACACTAAGCGTGGTGATAACTTTTATGTTATATGGAGCGCCACTTACCTCTTACTCCTACTCCCACTCCTACTCTTACTCCTACTCCTACTCTTCTGTACCCACCCCCCCACCCCATTTTATTCCAAGTACAAACCATTATATGTCATGACTTCTATTCTATTTTCATGCCATTTGCTGGGGGGAACCAACAGCCAAACCGTGTCTTTTCACACACTTTACAGATACTATTGGCATTCACTCGTTTCGTAGTGTTTTAGTGTTATTATGGTCTTCTTCTTCTTCTTATACATTTGTTTGGTGTTTTTTTTTCTTTTTTTGTATTATTTTGTCTTTTAATCAATAATAAATAAAATTGATAAGATTAAAAAATTGAAACATTTAACCCATTAGCAAATTCTCTACAGACAAGAGCGTAGAGGAACATAAAACAAAGATCTTAAATCCCCTATTGCCGCACTCCGTATATTGTACATAACGAATGGAAACACAGATAGACCAACAACAGCCACAAAGACAGCGATTTTATTAATGAACAACTCAATTGAAAACAGCATATGTATAAGATTAAAAACAGGCAACAACAATAGCAGCGTTAAGCTTAACAGGTATACCTAACTCAGACATACCGAATGCAAACAGTTGACTATGCGTGGGGATGTCAAAGTCGGCTTTGTAATCCACATATAGGTGGTAGGTGTCGATTTGGTACTCCTTTATTCAAATACTTTGTAGGCGATGGACAGAAGGCTAATTCAACGGTAATTGGAGCATATATCGGGTGAGCCATCTATCTCTCTAAATTTGAACCAGATGTTATTTCGAATCTGACAATACTTATGTCATTCTATTCTGTGACAAAATTCAGTATATTATCTCCCCTGAACGGAATGAATCGATTTACGCTTGAGAAACATTGGGATTTATTGGAAATTTATCATCATTTAAGATTATCTTTACGGATGAAGCTCAGTTTCATCATGATAACCGATTTTCATCTGATTTAGCTCCCTGTGACTTCATTATGTTCAACGGAGTGAAAAAACTTTGGCAAATGTCTAGCTTTGGCAAATGTCAAGCTATGATGCTAAGATTTAGCGAGAATGTCAACAACAGACGTACCAACTTAACGAAAAAAATTAAAATCGGAATGATGGGCCGCCACACGCAGGTTATTCTAAAAAATTTCGATCAAGGTTGTATGTGAATCTGAATTACCACGGTACTAATGCATTTTAAAAAGAAGCACCTAAGGTGTCCATCAAGTATGAAATGGAGAACTACCACTACTGCCACCGTCCAACATCCTGAAGTTCATCAGAGCAAAGAAGATGGGAGGGATATTTTAGAGAAACCCTATACTAGTCTAGGGTTATGAATAGACCACCCTTTAGTCTATTATATACATATATATATATACATATATTATATATTATTTAGTAGAGTTTTACGAGGTTATTATTCGACCAGTTTTAACCAGTTTATTTTTGCTTTGTCGAATACGGTTTTTTTATAATGTCCATTTTTCGAATACCGAATAAACCGGTTATTTTAACAAAAATGCTCATCGTTTAAATATATTACTATAATTAATATTAACGCCTTATTTTCATATCTGTATATGACAACCTTGAACGTGTCACAAAGAACGTGAGGACCATGATAGATCTTTGTAAGGGACCTAAAAATGCCAGCTCTCAACGGCGTTAATAATCATAACCAGCCTTTAGCTATATTATGAGGTGATACCTCAGTTGAAAATTGTCAGATGGTGTGGCCTGGTATCTAACCGAGGTCTTCCTGGCTGGTAGGCGGGTTTCTAACCTAACATACCATTGTGACACAAGTGGTATATTAATTGCATGGTGCATGTATATATGTTTTTACAGATGTCCTCTGAAGTGTGAAAATATTTGGATATCGATGTAAGGGATAGGTCTAGATATATTGAGTGTCCTTAAATACTAAGCTGAAAAGGCTTTTCGACACCAGGAATTCTTAAGCACCGTAAATATGTTTATAAGATAGATGTTACTGTGCAGCAAGGAAATCTTGATTCTATACCAAGTAGTCTTTAGGCGATGGTCAATAAAACTTACAAAATAAAGTGCAAAAAATGGATCACTGGATGAAACATTAGGACGTTGGGTTGTCAAGGAAGAAATGTCCGTTAAGACTCTAAAAAAGTCAAACGTTGTTCTTACTACAACATGGGATAGAAATTTATCAACTTTATTTGCTAACTGAGGATGAAATTGAGAAGAATTTTATTTTAATAAAAGAACCGGTTAACCGGTTATTATACGAACACCGATTTTTAAAAAAATTGAATAATCGATCTCCCTAATCATGAATATGTTTCAATAGATTGTTTCGACGCAATAAATCATAACCGTCGATGAAACAGTTCACACCTGAGGCAAAGGCACATTCAAAATAGTAGACTGGATTGGAAAAAAGCTAAAGACAGTTCGATTTGTCAATTAATCTCTTTATTCGTGCCTTCTTTGTTAGATCGGCTTATTTTAGGACTGCCCTTGTATTTTCTATCAATTTCATAAAAGTTTAAATGCTAGTTTTGCTTTACGATATTTATTTGTTTTATTATTTTTTTACAAAAACTTTGGTTATATAGAAAAAAAAAATGTTGCCTAATTTCCGATTTTATAACTTGAGCAAATTCTTTTGTCATATAAAATCATGATATGGCAATTTTGTAAGTATTTCAGGGTGTGTAGGTGTTTCAACTGAAAGCATGGCGCCAAGGTGCACATTAAAATTATAGATAATGTTGGTATTGATATTTTTCAATAGATACTATCGCCGATTATCGATCGTTAGATCGGTTCGCACCTGCTCTCTATCTTTATGTATTCGCTTGTTTAATGACATTTACTGACTGCACTTTGTCAATAGGTGATTGGTGTAGCAACCCTTAAAATCACTAAGGCGTTGTCTTTGAAAGCGAAATAAAAGAAGTAATAATTTGAATCTAAATACTGGTATTTGAATTCTCGGAATACTGGTTTCCCAATGCCACTCTCAACACCCCTTTAGCCTTTCTATTTGTTATTGTTGGTGTGGCTGTTCGAATAAGCAAGTGTGTAAATAAATCACGTGCTTCGAACGTGTTAGAAATGCTAAACAAATAAGCCAACCAATGCAAAAGGTTTTTGTGTAAAAAAAGCATATACAGTGGGTACCTAATAAAGTGAATATTATTATAAATTTCTTAGACGGATTATTAACAAAATTATTGTTAAAAACAAGAACTGTCTCGCCAAAAATGGGAGCAAGTGCACTAAAACTAGAAATATTTAAAAGGGTATCATAAAAATTGTTTCTTATTTTTTTTTTTATTAAATTCTTATCAAAATTTTATCGTCTTCGATAACAATGACCGGGTAATAATAAATATTTTATTCGAATATAATTTATTGTTGCTGAAATACATATTTTTGGAATAGCATCATGAAACTTAATAGGCGGGGGGCTGCTCTTTCAAAAAAATAATTGCATTTTTTTTCATTTTCGATTTTTTATTTCATTACTTCACTGCACTTCACTTCATTCACTTCACTTCTTTGTTTATTTATAGTTTTCAGTAAATATTACTTTATTGTTTATTTTAGTTTCTTTGAGTTTTTCTTTCTTTTTTTAAGTTTTCAGTTCCTCTGAAATTTAGACTCGTCATTGAGAGGGATTCGATTTCAAAAAATGCACTTTAAAAGCAAAATAAATAAATGAAAAATCAGTTAAATAGTCTATGAATTGCAAAAAAAAAAACTAAACCAAGTCCACAAACATTATTTAAAGACAAAAAATGTATTTATTTTTCTTGTTTATTCGCTGTATGTTTATTGTTTGTATTTATTTTGCATTATTTTCGTTTATGTTATTATTGGCTGTGGCAATTAAGCAAAAATTAAAATTTGATTTATTTTTATTTTTTTTTCTGTTATTTTGTTATTTTTATCTCGTTATCACATTCAGCTTATCTCGTATCCAATAAATATTTGTCGCAAACGTGCAAATGAAATCTACAAAGAAATTCACTCAATTGTACAATTTTATGGACTTTAGAAAGAGAGTATTCACAGTGTTTTTTCACTTACATATTTATTTCGTTTTCATTCTTCAGAGGTCATTTCGTATGTCTGAAACGTGAGCGAAACCAAAAAAAAAAAACACTTCTGAAATCAATGATATAATTTGAATTAAAACTCTAATGACTCTTATAAAAGAGATTAAACACAACAATAGTAACAAGCTAATAAAGTTCTTAAAATTGTAAATATTGATTATTAATTGGATTGGTTAGCTTTTATTGTTGTACGAGAATACAATTTATGTTTTACGATTATATGGATCGGTATTCAACCGATTAGAACACTTTGTTCCAAAAACAAACAAAAAAAAGCAAAAGAAAGAAAACAAAAGTTCCAAATGTTACTGTAGCTGTAGTTGTAGCTGTGACTGCAGCTGTAGTTGTAGCTGGTCGTAATGATGGTTGATTGTGGTCACTTATTCAAATCAAATACTCATAACTTGGCAACAAATTGAACAAACTTTTGATTTCATTCGTATTCATCGTTTTGTCGTTGTTTTTGTTTTTGTTAATTTTTGTTTATTCCAATAAATCATAAAAATATATTATTGTTTTCGGCTAAAATCCACACAAACGAAATGGAAAATTTTATGTTGTTTTTAACCAGACATTTTATTTTGTTTTTAACCAGAATTGGGTCATTAGGCTTTTTAAGTGCAAAATTGTTTTATATTTTAAAGGGGCTCGGGTCATTTTCATTTAAATAGTCAACAATTATTATCGCATAATAAACAAATAATAAATATTGAAATAAAGTATTGAATGACTAAAGCTACGCTCACATCTGGAAAATATTTGACCAAATTCTGTTTTTCCTTATTTGTATGGAATTTAGGTGAAACAAGCAAAATTTTGTTTTGTGGTCACACTATGCACATTTATCTTACCTTTGTTTTATAGTCAAATACATAGCTTTAAATAAAACTAAGGGTTAACATGTTACCCTACGGTCACACTTAAGAAATATTTAACACGAAAGCAATATTGATATTGATCACTGTCAAGGAAATATGTATTTTCATAAATATTATAAAAAAGCCAAATGAAGCAGGAATATTTTTTGTTTTGTTTTATGGAATTAAATTATGCGGAAATTATTGTATTTATTTATTTATTAAACTTTATTAAATATTACATCTATTTTATTTTATTTTTTTAGATTTTTTTAATCACTATAAAATTTTTAACCACTTTTATTTAGAAATTTATTTTAAACAGCTGTTTATGTTTTGTTTATATTTTGAGTGTAGCCAATCTCTATACTTTAAAATCGCTAAAATAATGTAAATGTATTAATAAGGAAGTAAAGTCCAAAATAAATCCATTTCTTGGAATAAACAATGAAATTTAAAAAAACTAAAGACCATTATTACGACTTGCGTCTATAGTTCGAATTAGTAACAGGTGAAGATGATGAACACAGTGGCAGACCATCGACATCGTAAACCGATAAAAACATTGAAAAGTAAAAGAAATGTTGGTCAATAAGTGCAATTAACCATCAGAGAGGTAGCGGAGGATTTGAACATTGCCTATGGATCCGTCCAAGACAGTTTGTTTAATTATTTGGGTATCCATCGTGTAGCAGCAAAGTTGGTGCCAAAAGACCTCAATTTCTTGCAAAAAAGAGCCCGTGTTTGCTAGACTGAATCCGTTCACACATTCATCAAAAGGATCATTACTCGAGTCGAGATGTGGGTTTATGAATACGACACTCAATCCAAACACCGGCAAGTGAACGGCGTTCTCCAGCTGAGCCAAAACCAAAAAAAAAAAAACGTAATTTTCAGACAAAGAAGAAGGCAATGATCACGGTTGTAATGGATTACAACGGTGTAGTGCATCATGAGCATTCGCTAGAAGGCCAGACAGTAAACAAAGAGTATTTCTTGAGCGATAAGCTGTTCGTTTGCGTGAAACTATTCGCCGAGAGAGACCAGAATTGTGAGCAGAACACTAGTGGTAATGCTCGGTCGCGTGTCAGTGCCATCATTATTCGAAATATTTTGACGAAAAATGCAACAGTTACCATCCAACAGCTATCGAATTCACCTGATTTGGTTTCCTGGGACTTCTGTATATTCAATCGAGTTAAAAAAACCACTACGGGCAACGCGTTTCAGCAGCCGAATGGAAATAATGGAAAAATCGCAGGAAGTACTAAGAGACATAACAAAATCCGAATATAAAAGCGCTGGCATAAGATTGTGCAGTCGATGGGGTCTACTTTGAAGGGGACAATATAGATTTAGATGAATAAATTTGTATTTTTAATTTTCTGAATAAATTCCGGTTAAAATGAATTCATTAGTACTACTGACCAGATATACTTTAGCCATTTATTGACGTTTAACATTAGCTAAGCCAGGGTGGGTTAGTTCATTTAAAGGCTTTCGTACCTTATGTGCAACAAAAATAGTAAAATTTACGTAAGAGATTCGGTGAGATGCTAAAAGATATTGTATCCGTCGGAACAGCCAATAGTCAGAGGGAACAATGTTCAAAATATTCGGCGGATAGTAGATTATGAGATTTTCTGAAAATCGATTGGAAACTTTTGCGACATGAAGTCGAATGTTATCATGCAACAGAATAACTATGTATTCCGGCGGACGGAACATAGAACACGACGCCGCTTTGATCCGCCGCTTTAATCCGACCATTATAAATACTAAAACAATGTAATTTAACAAACAAAAACTATAACAGGGTTATATACTTATAGACAGGGTTTTTCCCAACCCTGCCAGAAATACACTAGAACTCTTGTCTCATAAAAGAATATTTGTCGACATTTTAGCTAGTGCTAGTGGTTTTGTGCTGACTATAGGGATATTAATGTTTTGAAATACATACCGCACTTGTGCCCTTAAAGTGAGTCAAGTCAAAATTTTTAAATTTTCTGTTTAATATGTGTTTTTTTTTTTGTAAAAGTTTTTTACTGCATGTAAAACTGCATATCGTTTTCTTGCAAAACGTGAAAATTGACAAATTTTGTATTGGGTCACTTTAGAGGTGCAAGTGCGATATGTACATACATACATACGTACTTAAAATAATTTTTATTTTTTTTTATCAAAATTCTAAAAAATTTAAATTGTAGACAATTTCGCCATATTTTTAAATATGTATGTAAATATATCTGAATTAGCGGTTGATTCTTTTGAACTTCGAATCTTTTCACAATTACTTCCTTTATGTCTTAATTGCTGTGCTCATAAAAAGTGGTAAAATTTATAATCTTCAAAATAAAACATAAATAATAATAAAAAGTGATGAGAAACCAAACATCTCAATTATTTTTCTTTTTTTTATTTATAAAATTCAAAATGCCGACAAAATATTATAAAAATTTTGTCATTTAATTTGAAAGTAGAATAAAAGAGTTTTACCATACACCGATTTCTTTGCGTTCGGTGTAAATCCCCCGTAATCAGTATAAATATTTGAATTAATTTTGCGGCATTTTTGTTACATCGTGTCTATAGATTGTATCTGTGTTTAGGTCCACAATAAAAACATTAAATAAAAATAGTTCCGTGCACTGGGTGGTTGGACTGTAAGAACGAGTACATGCGATACGATAAGAACATATAAGAACAGGCCTTTAATTAATATCGACACATTTAAGCGGAAAAGCGACAAGCTTAAGTCAGTTTTATTTTATTGCCATCAGAGATAAAATAATTTATATTTCAGCACTTAAATATTTGTGTGTTGAATAACGCAAAGCAATAGGCACAGTGCAACGATTATGAACAAAAGTTGCTTTAAAAAATTGATTTTACAAAATCGTTTTAATACAATACCTTGTTCGACTTCATACCACATACATATGTATATGTATACCAGCCCCAAAAGAAGTTTATTTATTTTATAATATAGTTAGTTCATCGTAACACTGTCTCTGGCATTAAAACATTACGATTAAAATATAAATTTTTTTTTTCAATTTGAAAAACATACATACAAACCGTAAAAGAACGACTACGACGATGAAAAAAAATTATTGTGGCAAGAAGTGGTAAAACAAAAAAAGAAAATGAATCGCTGCGCAATTAACAATACAATTGTTATCAGTATCAGTTAAGAGCGCATTTTCTAGTACGTACCCTCTGTCTGTCTTAACATTTCGTAGTTTTTTTTCTTTTTTTTTTTTGTAGTACGATTTATGATACATAAATGCCATTGGAATCATTGATAAATGGGAATTCCTACAGTTTTTTTTTTTTTCTTTCAAATTCTCAAGCACTTGTATGTGTTGGTCTATACATTCTTTATTTTTTGCACCTTTTAAAGGTGTCAATTTTTTGCTTAATTTTGAAAAGATTTAATCTTAATTTATAAAATAATAGAGTCATTATTAAAACAAACATACACATACACATACACATACACATACACATACACATACACATACACATACACATACACATACACATACACATACACATACACATACACATACACATACACATACACATACACATACACATACACATACACATACACATACACATACACATACACATACACATACACATACACATACACATACACATACACATACACATACACATACACATACACATACACATACACATACACATACACATACACATACACATACACATACACATACATATACACATACGTACATACTTACACCTTATACTTAAAACAATGATAATAATAATTAAAAATAGAAAATAAATAATTAGTAAATATTTCGTTATTTGGAAAATGCCATTAAGTTAGAATGTCAATAAAATATCTTATTTGTCGTTTAATTTATTTTTATGGCACCAGAATGGGGAGAGGTTCTTAAACTTTGCCCCCCATTTAAATATCAAAAGGGGTTTTAGAATTTATTGCGGGGAGTTCGGGGGAAGATGATTGCACAAACAAACAGTGCAGCAGCCAGCAAACAAATTATCTCTTCAATGCGTTATGCGATTTACTGAATAGTCGCAAACAGTTACAGTATGTCAAATAAATGTTTTCAAAGTAGAAAAAAAATTTGAACCATATTTTCAGTTGAGAATTCCAAGAACAAATTCATTACAGTTTTATTTTCTGCACATATTCTTTATTGTACCTCTTAAGGACTATGAGACGTCATAACTTTTAAAATATAACCACACATTACAACGCTTACAACAAGTAAATGATCTTCAGCTGATTTTAATGCTGTGAAAAAAATCTTTTCAAAAATAATAAATTATTGGAATTGGGTTTCTATGAATGTTATCGTATGTAAAAGACGTCACATAACGTTCGGCAATAAAAGATTAATATTTAAATGAAAACATTCCGGGAGCACGAGATCCATTGTTACAAAGCAGTAATGTACAAAAGTAAAAATGTGGTTGAGTTAGTGAGAACATGAAAATTGCTCTCTCAGAGAGAGAGAGAGTTTAGTTGATATTTTAAGAAAAAAAATTTAAATCAGCATTCAACTAAAAGCAAGATCGTAAGAAACTTTTTAAATTATTTTTCTGTGCCTAAAAAAATTAGCGTATATTCTCCGTGCAATGTGCATTAGTCGCTGTCTCATTGACGACTAAAAGCAAGAGCGCAAGGATTGAATGTGAACAATTGTTCTATTAAAAGCTCATGACTGTTATAAAGGCAAATCAAATGTGTATCGTAGACAAAATATGTGCCCAGGCTTAGATCCCCAGCAGAGGACATGAGAAAAAAATTTGATTGCGTTTTCGATTTAAAAAAAGCCATCTTGACAACTTAATCTTACCTCTGTTTATAATGACAAACATCAGATGAATAAACGATCAGGAGAAAACACCACCTACTGGGAAAAAAATGGCTATGCTAAGTAAGAATTACCACCACCACCAATTAGCAAGGACAATCAGCACTACATATTCACATGAAGGCGTGCTACAGTAGGCTATCATCTATTTATATCAGAAATCAACTTGATTAATGAAACTGAACTAAGGCAATGAACGCTTTGTTGATAGCCATATGCCTCCAAGAAGAATAACGAAGAAAAAAATATTCAAAGATAAATGCGAACCAATTTCTTTATTTCAGTTCCTTACCGTCGTCAATGAGCAATTTCGTTTTGACTGTATGACGATAGAAAAGCTTCAAATAGATTTTGAAGCTCTGATCGACATATCAGAGTCGTTTTTATTTTTATTTTGATAAAGGTCTTGCAATTGTAAATATGGTAAGAAAAAATCTTGTACTCACCCAGGCATCTTAATACTTTTTCGACGTTCACAAAATATGATCGCTCAAGCAAACATCACAATCACGAACGTCTACCTCTTTTAAATTTGCAAAATTCATAGTAATAACTGACAAATTCATCTCTACGTCCACGGGTCAAAAAAAAATCCTGTCCACTCGACTTATCCCACTTGACCTGGCTTTAGCAATAATCGATTTTCTCTATTAGCAAAAAATTTTCGAAACAAAAATATTTTTGCTTTTCCTATAAAATTTTTCAAATGCAATTTAGTGCTTTTTGATTTTCATATGATGATATATTCTTATGCTATTGCTTTTAGTCGTCACTGAAACAGCGACGAATGAACACGCGTATCGGGTATATGCTGATATTTTTCTATTTTGGTTTTTGTTTTCTTGTTTCCTTAAAGAAACAATTAAACCTCTCTCGTTTTTAGCATTCAGAGGCGAACTGAAAAAACAGAACAGAGAGCAAAAGCAAAAACAGAAGAGAGCAAAGCAAAGTTATTCGCTTTAGACAAAGGTTAGTGTTCGAGATCAAAAGATTTGCTGCCACAAATTGAGCGATGGGTGAACTCTATGAGTTCTTTTTTATTTCGCTTCCAATAGTCGTTTTCGAATATATTATCAGAAAAATGTTTGCCAAACGTTCGAAGTTGATATTACTATCGAATGTCGTGTTCAAGCGAGATGTACGTGACATACGTACGTACATATCTATGTATAATTCTGAACTTTTTTATGTAAAATTTACTTCCCATATAAAGGATTTTCTCGAATTAGTCTTTACTAACAGCTTTTTAACTTAAAAACAAAAGTTTTAGAATCACTGCTTCTGACCAACAACAAAATACATTACATTTTATTTTACTTATTAATTAGCAGCTTTTTTCCTGCAAACCATTTTATGGCCAAGAACTTTAATTTTAAAGGCTTCAATAAAATCAATTTATTTTAAATTAATAAAAACAACAACAGCATTAATTTGTATATAATTGTTAATAAAGTATTAAATTAAATTACTTGCGATTAAAAACAAACATATTCTGCGAAAACATACTACGCTGGCTATTTATAGAAAATTATTTATTATTTAATTATAAAAATATTTCAAAACAAAAACAACATGTAAATGGAATTTAAGCAAAAGATAATTTTTATTAAAAAATAAAAAAACCTTGAAATTGAAAAAGGCAATTTTAAAATTTTTCACTCAATTAAGTTGGCAACATTAAGGAAATAATCGCAGCCATTAAGAGGGAATTTAGCAACAACAAAAAATAGACAAAATAATTGTCTTCCTGTATTTCGGTAAAACAATACTTTAAGTGGTATTTTTATTATTTCTATTGTTTTTGGTATTTTGCCAAATAAGACAAGACGTACAACAATAACTACAAAGAAATGAATCTCATCACTTCCAAAGCATAGTCTTTTTTCTCATGTTAAAAATAAGAACATTTAAACACTGCCAATAAATTCCTTGCTTTTCAGTTTTTGTTTTTTTTTTTTATCTTAAATTGAAATCAATCGCAAAAACGATGTAAAAGTTCAAAGACTTCAAAGTCGAATGTTTGTTGTCTTAACAACAGCAACAGCAATCATAATAGCGAAAACAATAAAAACAATTATTAATTAAAATATTTAACCTTCAGTGTTATACTGTTAATAAAAGGTAAATAAACTGTTTTTTACTTTTGTTTCTTCTGCTTATTATTCGTAAATAGAAAAAAGAACAAGAAAAAACATCCATGTCTTGATTCTAATAAATTTTGTTTATAAACAATTTAGAACAAAGAAATAATTTTTAATTCAATATTATTGTCTTAAAAGCTTTACTGTCCTACACACACACACACATAAATTACAATCTATTCATACAAATTTCCTATTTTTTAAAAGAGAGAGAATTTAAGGCAAAAGATGAAGACGACAATGTATTCCAACAAGGAAATGAAAACAATCACTCGTTTATGCACATACATACACTAACAAAAATCCCCCTAGACTTTTCGCATGTGTTCGATAACGTATTGTCCCTCGCTCACTCTATCTCTTTTACACTAACGCTTTAATTTCTTAACAACTGATTTGATGTGCTTTTGGTGTATCGAACACCAAGCCAAACATTGAATGTGCTTGAAGCATGTTTTATTTGATAATTTGTTTACATTTTCTCTAGCACCTCCTTTGTTATTTTTTTTTGTTTTCATCAAACGACAGCAGTTGAAACGAACCCAACATGTCTGAGTTTAAAACCGTTAAAGATATCAAACCAAAGCGTTCTGTATGATACAAGAGAATACTTACATATGTTGATGATGAATTTGTGATATTTTTAAACATTTTAGAAAAGAAAAACGAAAAAAAAAAATAAATAATGGAAATGAAAATGTCTGTCACAAAAGTAAGTAAACAGCTGTTGAATCCATAAATTTTTTTAATAAAAGTCTACAGGTTAATTTTAGTTTCATAGAGTTAAAGGCAGTTAACAATACTATATTAATAAAAAAAATTAACAATATTCTAGTATTCATTTAATTGGTACAGGGAAAACAATAAAATTAACTAAATTAACATCACAAAAGTAAGTATACAGAGGGTAACATATTTTGGTTTTTAACAGAAAAATTGAAAGAAAATGTGGCCATTATTTATTTACTTAGGTAAACTCTATTTGTTATACCTTCTTGAAGTCGTAAAGGCATCGAATCTACTAAGTCTTGCACCACAGAGCTGAGAATTTTTAACCATTCTGACGCTATAATATTTTTTAAATCTGTTCTTTTTTCCACCTCTTGTTTTCGTATTTTGCTGCCTAGATGATCCCAAAGGTACTCGAAGATATCAGGTGACTAAGAAGCAGTGGTGGGAAATAGGATTTTCGTTCGGAACATGTTGAGAATGTATTTTTTGACAAGAGTAATAAAGTTTATAAAACAAAGAGGTTTTTTCTTGAGTTGCTTTACTAAAAAGCTTAATATACCACCGTGAACAATTACCCCCAGAACTCATTCAGAAAATTAAAAATACGATTTTATTCATCTAAATCTATATTGTCCCCTTCAAAGTAATCCCTGCAACAAACATATGCCAGTGCTTGATCCAATCCTCGAAGCATTTTCCATCTTCGGTTTTCGGCATGTCCATCAGTGCTTCTTGCGATTTTTCCATTATTTACTCTCGGGCCAAATCAGGTGAATTCAGTGGCTGTTGGATGGCATTTTTTACATTTTTCGTCCAAAATATTTCGAATAGTGATGGCACTGTGCGACAGTGCGTTATCATGGTACAAAATCCAAGAGTTTTCTTCTCAGAATTCTGGTCTCTTTTGTCGAATTGCTTCACGCAAACATCTCATAATGCCCAAATAATACTCTGTGTTTACTGTCTGGCCTTCCGACAAAAATTCATGATGCACTACACCGTTATAATATGTGATAACCGTGACCATTGTCTTCTTTTTTGACTGAAAACGACGTGGTTTCATAATTTTATGGTCTCGGCTCATTTGGTGAACGTCATTCCCTTGCCTGATATCAGGATTGCATATCGTACTCATAAACCCACGTCTCGCCTCCAGCAATGATCCTTTTGATGAATGCGGGATCGGATTCAGCTTCCCAAATCATGTCTTTTGTGACCTCAAAACGGACTCTTTTTTGCATGAAATTGAGGTCAGTTGGCACCAACTTTGATACTATCTCTCTGATGGTCAATTTGACCAACATTTCTTTTACTTTATCAATGTTTTCGCCGGTTTTCGATGTTGATGGTCTGCCACTGCATTCGTCATCTTCGACTGACTCACGACAACTTTTGATCCGCTTGTGCCATTGGTAAACGACCGCTTTTTTAAAGAAACTTTGCCGAAACACTTTTCCTTCATTGCCTACGTTCGCGCACCATTAAATCCGATTTTTACCCATAATATAATACAATTTCGTTGTTGCAAATTTAAATCCATTTGTAAAATTGTAAAAAATCGTCAACACACAGAGATAGATGTACTCTTGGCTACGTAGCTTTTGCAAATGTTAAGCTATGACGTTAAAGTTTAGCGGGAATATTACCAACAGATGTACCAACTTAACAAAAAAAAAGACTCAAATCGGAACGATAGGACCGCCATACGGGGGTTATTCCGGGATCTTTTTGATCAAAATGGTATATGTAACTCTGTCAATTTCCAACGGATTTACAAAAGCCAAGTAGCATTTTTTCCTAACTAACATAGGTTAGGTTAGGTTAATCTGGCAGCTACCATCGGCTCTTTTGGATCAAATTTTAGATCTCGTTGTATTATCGTGTATCCATTACCACACCAAGGCCCTCGCAGCTACTGTATGACAACATTTAGCTACTCGGTCGCCCAACTGCAGTCAAGGTTTTCTCCAGATCCTATGTTTAATTTCCTTCTAACAAGCACTGAATGCCTCAAATCAGTGGGCAGTGGCAAAGAAGGGGTTCCATAAGCTCTCTGCTCTTCATCATTACAACTTCTGCAAAGATAATTATATGAAATTCCCTTCCTTTGAGTATGTCTGGAAACAACGCAACTGGCAGTAATAACCCATATAAGGGTTTTGACATATGCTCTAGACAGCTTCAAGATCTGTCCCATTCTACGGTAACCCAAATGTGGAGTGACCCTTCTGGTCTCATAACAGGTGGGTTCATTTCGCCATCGAGTAAACGCCATTTATCGAAATTTACTTGACACCAGCTCCCTATTCTGCCTAAGAGGTGTTCCCAATCGATCCGTTTGGATTCAAAGTGGTGTCTGCCTGATCAAATACATCCGCCATCTAGTTACCTTCAATACCCCCATGCCCATAAGATCAAGTAATGGCAACCGTCGAATGTCTCGCTATGTCATCCAGGCACACCCGAGATTCATGCACAATTCCCGACATGCTATGCACACTCTTCAGGAATCTTATATAAATACACGTAATATCGGTTATAACACGTGGGTATACTTCTGCTGATCCTCCTTTCATATTATAAACTTAAAAGAAAAACCGGGTTTTTTAGCCATACTTCATAATTTTGAAGAGTTTTGAATGCCTTAAAAACAGATTCTTGTTGTACTCGGCATTGCCTATGAGAGAAATAAACAAATTTTTCCCATAATATATTCGCAAAATGCTGAAACAAATCAGTGTATCAAATGTGCTAGGGGAGTACTACAGTATTTTTTAAAGTTAAATTGTATCAAAAAAAGTACTTTAGTATCAACTTTCCCATCACTGCTAAAAAGGAGCTTGCAGTTGTGTAGTGTAATATAGCAGCCATTACTTGACAATAAGAACCGTACGTTTCGTATCATAAATCGGTTTAAATTTAAAGGAGCTTCCTTTCAATTTATTATTTTAAAATAATCAGGTGTAAATACTAATCCGTAGTTCCATCAATAAAAATAAGTCTACTAACTCTAGATGCCCCTATGCTTCCCCAAAACCAATATATGTTACCTACTTATAGACTTTTATTAAAAAAAAAATTTAGATTGAATAACTGTTCATTTACTCTAGTCATTAACTGTATGTACAATATTATTAAAAAATTTAATGGCTTTTTCTCTTTAGCTTAATTTGTTTGTCTTTAACATAAAAAGAGAAAGAACAGTCGATAAACAAACGAAAACAAGTTTGTTTGTGTTTTGTTTTTATTAGTGTTTACATAAGTAAACTTCGTTTGAAACAAACAGGCTTAAGAGCATATATTATACACAATCTCAAGCATTTAAATAGGAAGAGAATGGAAAGAGAAAAAAGAAAGAAAGAGTACTTTTACACCAGATGCGACAGCATGGGTGTATGTGCATCTGTAAGTGTGAATAAGAGAGAACCAGTGATAATAGTTATGATGTCTGTCAGTTGTATTGGTGATGTTATTAGTTGTTGTTATTAATGCTTAGGCCTGCGCAAGCACCAATTTTAGTCACTGTCATCATGTTTAAGAAAATAAAGAAACTTAAATGTCATACAATTATATTTTTAAACAAGAAGAAGAACTAGAAAAGAATAGAAAGAGTAAGAAGAAGCATAACAAAAATTGGAAGTGGTAGTAGTGGTAGTGGTAGTAGAGATAGTCGGTCGCAATGCTATAAGAAAGAGTATATTGATGACGATTATAGAGTAAAAAAAATAAATGTCGATTACACTATTATTGTCATACCATATAATGCTGTTTTTATTGTTGTTATTATTGTTGCTGTTGCTGTTGTTGCTATATCTTCTTGTTGTTGCTGCCAATTTCTTTCTATTCCAAGTGTGCAGGCAGGCGTATGGCAGTAGTAGAAGTAGTGGTGGATGAAGCAGCAGTAGCAGCAGCCAAGTTGAAAGTTGTCTTTTGATGTTGAATGTTTGCCTTTTAGTCGTGACAGTTCGTTCTAACAAAACGTTTAAGGCCGCTTTGCATATTCTTCAAATGGTTGTGAATACAAATACTCACTCATACATACACGTTTAATATAAAAAGAATTTTTAAATTTTCTTTTAAAATAATATTTATGTTATTCACCGTTAATTCGCACAAAACTTTTTCTTGTTTTTCATTTTTTCTTTCTCTTTTTATTTGCTTTTTTTAAGTGAAGTGCCTGCTACTGCAACCACTACTACTGTGTTACCGTTCAAACAACGAAATTATGTTTTAAAATTCTTGTTGAATTAAATGCAATCCAAAATCGAATTAACAAAAAAAAAGAAAAAAAAAAACAATAAAATAAAATAAAAATATAAAAATAAATATTTTCACACCAACGTATAAAAGTGAATAAATACCTATAATCACATAAATAATAATAATAAAACTAATCCCCATTGTGTATCTTAATGAAAATGAGAGATGTCAGATCTACGATGATGTGATGATATTGATAAATTGATGATCAACAGCAAATGGCATTATGTATATTGTCAACGTTTTGAAAAGAAATTTATAAAAGAATTTTGAAACAACACAACCAAAAATACACAAGAATATGTAAAATAACATAAGAATTTGATTAAAAATAGACGGAAAATGTTTGTTTCTTTCCCCTTCAGTAAATTGGCTATTTTATATCAATAATTGTTTGTTGTTTGTTTTTTTTTTTTTGTTGTCTTTTAATTGGTTTATTATTTTACCATTATTTGTTGTAATTTGTCGCTCTCATTGTCACTTGTATTTTATTATTATTTCGATATTGTTTTTGTTTTTTCATGACATGACACAAATTACGAGTATTTTTATTGGGATTTGATTTAAAAAAAGGGGTGTGAAACAATAGTTTATCTTAATCCTATATAAACAGCAACAATAACAACAATACTAATAAAAATAATAAGAATAAAAGGAAACAAATAATATAAAAATAAAATATTTAATAAAAATACAAAATAGAAAATAAAAAAAGACAAGAGAACTTACTGCCAAGCAGTGAATGGCTGAATGAAAAAAACAGGAAAATTATGCTAAAATTTAACCGAATGAATGACGAATCAGTTCAGGCTGTTATATTTGTTTGTGAGTAAATAATAAAACAATAAAAAATGAAACACTAAAGGCAATAGCAAGTAATATTATATGTTTTTAAGAATGTGTGTAAATACAGCAACTCAATATAATATAGGGTGCCCAGTTAAATACGATGGTAACCAATGTCAGTTATCAAACTGATTCTGATTTTATTTTAAAGCTTCATATATGTTATTATATCCTTTGACTGATCGATTAGTTTGTGGACTTGCCGTTGCAGTTCTAAAGAATTAAAAGTAACAGTAGACAAATTTTTCTGTTTCAATTCCGAGCTTTTTAAATATGAACCAGAGGTAATTTCGAATCTGGCAATAGTTAAGTCATTATATTCTGTGACAAAATTCAGTATATTATCACCACTGAACGAACTGAATCGATTTGCGCTTGAGCAACGTAGTGATTTATTGGAAACCTGTTTCCAAAACAAACAAAAATTTTTTAAATTCAAAAATTATCTTTTAGAATGAAGCTCATTTTCATCTTGGTGGGTACGTTAATAAGCAAAATTACCGTATTTAGGGCTCAGAAAGCCAAACGTGGTCTTACAGTAGCCAATACACCCATTACGAGTGACTGTTTGGTGCGGCTTATGGAGCGAAGGCATCATTGGCCCATATTTCTTTGAAAATGAGGAAGACGCATTTATTACAGTGAATGAAGACTCCTATCGCACCATTATAACCGATTTTTTTGTGCCCGCTCTTCATGATGTTGAAGTGAAACCATGTTTGGTTTCAACAGGATGGTGCAACTTACCATACATCCCATGCCACAATCGATTTATTGTGTCAAACGTTTGATGGCCGCCAAGAAGCTGCAATTTGACACCGTTGAACTGTTTTCTGTGGGGCGTCGTCAAAGACAATTATGCCACCAAACCAAAGACAATTGAGCATTTGAATGCCAACAGCAGTGATGCCATTGCCGAGATACGAACCCTTACACTCGAAGAGGTTTTCGAAAATTGGTCCGATCGAATGGGGAACTGTGAGGCCAAGCGCGGTAGCCATATGAATGAAATAATAATTCATTTCTAACCGGAATAATTTTACTTAATAGCAACAAAATAAATATGGCAAAATTTCAAAGCATTTTTGTTTTATTGCATTTTTAAATTTAAAGAATGATCTGTTATGACATTAAGAACGATCCGTTATCAAATCATAAGCAAAATGGTATCAAATTAAGAACGAAGTTGTTATCAAAATAAGAACAATCGGTAACAAGATAATATATAACCACTGGTTCAAATTTAAACTCATTGAAAGGGATCTACAATTTAATGCCGGTTCCGAACGGCAAATCAACACGCTCGCCAAGAAACTTTTTTCTTTGTTCAGATGGTCTGGCCTGGTATTGAACCGAGGACCTTCCGGTTGGTAGGCAGGTGTCTTACTTACCATACCACAATTTATGGTATTTTTGTACAATTTATTCACAATTTTACTACAGATTACTTATGATTTATTAAATTTATGGTATTTTTGTATCGGTTGTTATTATTCTGATTAAGCATTAAGCTTGATTTGATAGCGAAAGTTAACAAAATATTGTTCAAGGTTCGTTCTCAATTTGATAACAGTCGTTACCACCTGTGTAGTAATTAATTCATCCTAATGGAGTACTCAGCTGACGGGCTCTCTTGAACAGAATAGGAGTGGCGGAGTATAGTGTATGTTTAGGGCTTATAGGGGGCACATTGAATTCCTCGAACACTTCCTATACCACGATCCAGCCTTTGTCAAAAGTAGGTGGTTATTTCTCACCTTAGGGTTTTTGAATGGAAGACACTAAGGGAGAATGTTAAAACTACAGAGTTCATAGTGAACTGAAATGACTATCATTCCCTCTCCTAATGAATTTTTTCGTTCAAAAGAACTTTTTTACGCAGCACTTTGACGTACACACACACACACCATTTATCTGTGTCATGCAAACGAACTTAAAGTTTGTTTAGAACGTTTCATTCCACACGCATCTTTACATTTACTTTTTATTTTCATTTTCCTTGCCTTTCACCTGCTTTTTCATTAAATTGTATGTTCTTTTTCACAAGACAATGTAAATAAAACTAAATAATGCCTTCCTTCTAACCTTCGCCCCTCTCCTCACCCTATCTCTATAGCTACCGAAGTAGGTATTGTGTTGATTATTTATTACATATTGAATTCTATCGATAATTACCAAATAATACCTTTTAAATTTTTAATTTATTACTCTTTTGTTTAATTTTGTGCTACAGAGTTGTTGTAACAGAAAACACGATACTCGTACTATAAAATGCCATAGAAATTCTTGAACATGAGAAACGAGGTTATTACGGTTACAAAAAAAAAGAGTCATAAATAATCAAAAAAATTTAGTAGAGTGTGTCGTCACCATTATTGGTAAGGGGCGTGAGGGGGTAATTGGGAAAATATTCTTCTGTATTTGTTTTTCTTTTTCTTATTTCTATTTGGAAAAAAAACAAGCGAAAATAAAACGAAAATGAAAACATAACACGATAATGTGTAAATCGTTAGAATCGTTAGAAAATAATTACATGGATTCTAACGTTTTAATTTGTTTCACTTAAAACTTTATAGCTGAATGAGTTGATTAAAAAATAAATCGAATTTTATTAATTGGTACGGTGTTGAGAAAATAAAAATGAAAATACAAGCCCGTACAAATATTTACATGAATTTGAATCTGCACCACCTCCAGCAAATGCTGCCTCATGTAAAAAAATTGAAAATATTACGTGTTTCTTAGTTCTCTCTCTCTCTCTCTCTCTTTCTCTTTCTTTTTCTTTTTTTCATTTATTTCGTTGGCTTAAACGTTTATCTGAATATAAATCAGTTGATAAATGTCCTTGTTTTGTTACACAATGCAAATGGAAGAGACACACTTTTTTATTATCAAAAATGCATACACAAACAATGTTGCCACAGCTTGGAATTTTTTGTAACCAAATTTCAATAAAAAAAATAACCACAAATAACCAAAAACAAAATTGCAGCATCAAGTTATTACAGGTTAAAAAAAATCAATCCATTAAGATAATCCGAAATGCAGGCTTTGGCATAAATTTCTCGAAATAATCGACCAGACTTGAAGCCGTTATATTCCGTCATGCAAGATATTGCAAAACCAGACCAATACTATTAATTAGTGGCTCGAAAGTTTTGTCCACCTTATAGTCTACACCTTGTTCATCTGACTGACATTTGTTTCGATCAGAATACACTTTACTTTTAAACGGAGTATACGAAATTGACTTCATTCATTCTTGGTCTCAAAATGAGCAGTTTTCTGTACCAACGTTCCACAACTAAAGCCTAACAAAAGTCATTTTTATTTAAATTATACAGCCAATTAGAACCTGATTAAGGTCATGACTGACTATTCTACAATTTCGTTCGGTTATGTCAAATAATAATCTGATAGATTTCTGGCCTACATAAGAAAATCGAAGCAAAATGTGTAATTAGATTTCACACTGTCATACAAAAAAGATGCAATACCGTATGCTTCACAAAAGGCAACTCTGATCTCACAGAAAATACTATTTTTTGAAAATTTCAAAAGGATTATCAAATGTGTACGAACATTTGTCAAAAAATCTGTCACAAATGCACAATTTTAGTCCACACCATCACACTTTCTGAACACATATCGAACGTCTAAGTCTGATAGTCAGTCATGGCCTTTATTAAACATTAAAAGAAATCATTACTCTTATTTTTTACTTCTAGAAAAAAATAACCAAAATGAAAAAAATGTCCACATCTACACATTGAAGAAAAAAATAACCAATTTTGGTTCAAAATAACCAAAATGGCAACACTGTACACAAATCTAAATACATTTGAGAGCAAAAAGTTGGCAAAAATAGGTGTCGCGTTTGTTCCACAAAGTATGATCAAACCAGTGGATTGGATTGAGTAATGGTGTCTAAAGAAAGCAAAGACTAGCAACGTCATGATATCTGTTTTTGCGATAAGCGCAGGATAACTTTTAATGATTATGCTTAAAGAGAGAAAACAATAAAAAGCGGATATTATGCCAACCTATTGCTCATGAAAATAAGGAAAAAAGCCGCATTAGGCGAAAACGAAATGTTGTCTTATCAACTTAAGGCACCAGTTCGCACATTCACTATTGCCATGGCGAAAATCAATAAAATAATGTTCGAAATGCTTTATCACGCTTCCATCCATCAGATTTGATTATTTTCTATTCACAAACTTGAAAAACGGCTCCATGGTTAAACGATTTGCCAACAATAAAAAACTAAAGTCTGAGGTTGAAGGCAATTTTAAGGAGCTGGATAGTTCTTACTGTAACCAGGATATCGAAACTATTGAATTTCGATAAGTAAAGAACATTTTTTCCCAAATTTGTTATGATTTCTTTGTTTGATCGGCTAATTTTGTTACGCTCTCGCATGTTTACGGTTTTAACTTCTGTATCATAATCTTACAGTTGCATACTTATCATTATAAAAATATGCTTATGTTCATATCATGTCCTTTTCTTTTCCACTTTCGATATTTTTTAATTTTTTCCTTTTCGAAATTAACAAAAAATACATTTTTATTAAAAAATTACCAAAAACCTCTGTTTTGTTTTGAATTTTTCTACATATTATCGACTGTAAAGCAAAAAATGTTTAATAGTCGAACCCACCTACGCCAGATATTAATTTTTTTTATGTCAGTGTTTCCGTTAAACATACAATTGAAATTCTTTACATTTTTTCTTAGGAATCGTAAAAACATTTCCAGGAAAAACGTTATTCCCCAAAAAATTCAAATCTTATCTCAAGTATTTATTCTATTTGACGAAACATTAATAATGAATGGAATGTTTGAAAAGTGAAAAGTCGGTCTTCAAACACAAGGTGCTTTAGAACAGAGCAAATTTCTGAATGATATGGGTATGGCCCAAACAAAACAAAAACTCGAGAGCTGATTATTTACCACACAAAAAAAACACAAAAAAATTAAAAGAACAGAAACAAAACACATAGAAATTTTGCTAAAAAACAAATGCTATTTACTCTTTCTATACATAAGAGAAAAAAGAAAGAAAAACCAAAAACAAAAAAACAAAAACAAAAAACAAAACAATAAAAAACGTTAAACAAGCAAACCAATTTCGTTTAATTTCATTTGTAGTGATCGAAAAGAAATTGATGACAACGTGTTTTTCATAATTAACAACATTGATGTAGAATGAGTGATAACAGGCATCAAACAACAAGAACAACAAAATAAAACATATTTTAATGAAAACATGTTGTTGATGCTGCTCAATTTGATATAGGCTTACCCACAGACACACTCATACATACACATACACACACACACACACACACACATTAGTTAAAAGATGAATACCGTTAAATGTTAAATTAAATATCAACAACATTGTATATGGCGCATATGTAGTACGTACATACGTAAATATGTATGTATATGTAGTCAGTCATATGTATGTGCATATTTAATAGATCCACTAATGTAAGTCTTGCAAACAACTTAGTTTAAAATTATAGCAAATACTGCCAGAAATATGTTGCGAAAGCTTAGGTAATTCTTAAATTTCTTATTACGTTTTACATTCAGAAAAAGAAATTCCATTTAAATTGAATTTAAATTCCATACATACATACATACATACACAATTTTGTACTGTTTACTATAAAATTTTTTCTTCAAAAGTCTCTGTTGATAACAGTGACTGCGAGATTGTTAGATTGCTAGATTGTTAGATCTAATATTCAAAATATTTTTAATACGAGTATTTTAAATTTTTTTGTTTTATTTTTATTAGTTAACAGAACAGAAGCAAGCTAGAAATATTTATTTTTATATACATACATACATATGTATGCATGTGAGTATATGTATGTATGTAAATAGACTATACACGTATAAAACGTACGTATTATTATCATATATTTTGTGTGTATAAATAAAAAAATTTCGAAAAGTGGGAAAAGAAAAGAAATTTGCAAAAAGTGGGCGTGGCAAACCGGTATAATTTAATATTTAAGAACATATGGACCGCAGACGAATGAAATATGGTGGATAAGTTCGTTGAGTCGATGTCGAGAATCCCACCAAAAATAGGCTTGGCAACCCTCCCTTCAAGAGATACCTATAACTCGAAAAATACATAAACAATATTTATGCCAGAAATTGGTGGACTCGGTAGCAGGAAATCTATTGCTAATTCGCGCCGTTGAAGAATAATTAGTAAATGTCAATACGATGGTTTATAGCTACATTACATATATAACATGTATCTTTGTTGGTTTTTGTTTTGGAGCGTATACAACAACTACAACTTATCGATGCTACCCATGAGTCGGGCCTCTTATTGTTACTCTTTCGCCGTGCTTCACTCTGGCGAAATGTGCAAGAGAAAGGCACATTGAGAATGTGTGTTCAGATCACCTGATCGGTAGCTTTTGGTATACTATGCTATGACAGGTTTGTATCAAAGTGTCAAATGGCAAGTGTTTTTATTGTTTTAGGCCAAAACTTTGCAATTGTACAAGACTTGCTGTAAAACAGTTAATGGGCAAAGTCATTGAAGCCACTATTTTGATTGGAAAATTCAAAGGTAAAGACATTTTGATTCCACGCATTCTAATAATACTATCGGATTTGCCGTTTGAATCAAACGTGTACAACTTACACTACGTGTTGCCTTTGCTATAACCACTAATAAGGCGCAAGGCCAGTCTTTGTGAATTTGTGGGATAAACTTAGAATCTCCAGTATTCTCTCATGGACAATTGTACGTCATCTGTTCTGTATTATTAATTTATTGGCAAGAAAATGGAAAAACAAAAAATTTTGTTTATCGTAGAGAATTACAATAAATATGGTATATAATGTGAAGTACAACTGTTTTGGACAATATACTCGTATATTAATATATTAATTCCCACAACATTTCATGAAGAAACACGAGAACTTCTCTCAATCAATGAGCTGCACCCGATTCTATTCTTTGACTCATTGAAAGGGGCCTGCAGACTAACGCCGGCTCCGAACTGCAAATGCATTAGAGAAGTTTTCAATAGTAGTAAAACTCATAACCAGTTACTAGCTAATGTTATGAGGTGATATAGCTGTTGAAAAAACTTTTTCTTTTTCAAATGGTCTGGCCTGGTACTGAACCGAAGACATTCTGGTTGGTAAACGGGTGTCTTACCTACCAAACCACAACTTTTTTGGGCAATAAAAAAAAACAATTTTGGGCGGGACGAAGTTCGCTGGGTTAGCTAGTAAACATATACAAAAATTCAATAGTAATAAAAATTTCGAATTTTTAATTATTTTTCTATTTTCAATTTCTTTTAGGTGGTGATTTCTGGTGCATTATGTACAGTAGAAGATTATGTAATAATGTCACAGTGTGCACACAACAAAGCCATATATTTAGCTGCAGAAGGAACAGTCTCAGTGACAGACATCTCACAAATACGTAAGTAAACCAAAAATCCTACTTAAAAAATCGCTTAACAATCCATCAGTATCAGTGTTAATTAAATGATTGATAAACATATGTAAATATGTGTGTATATGACTTTAACATCGGTGCTTAATAAGCCTGGGAACCACAAACAGTAAATAACGAGTTAACAACACCTACAATCATATGTATTTATTGAATGCTAAATAATAACAATAACAACAACAAAATATCAATATCAAAACAAAATGTAAACAAAAACAGACAAAAAGAAACTTTTACTGTTTTGAGATACACACCAGTGTGGCCAGATTTTAAAATATGATAAAATTAAATATAATATTTTCTTTAAATAAAACGAAATAGCCTTTTTTGATCTTTAGGACCGCCTATGTGCGCAATTTGTCAGGGCACATTTCCCACTGGTATTTTAGGTGTTCTGTTGACGATCATGATTCCATTTTCTTTTTACTGCTTAAGCCATGACTGACTATCTGACAAAGTCGTGCGATTATGTCAAATAAATATTTGATCAATTTCTGTCCTACATAAGAAAATCGAAATAAAATATGTGATTGGATGCCACACTGTCATACAAAAATGATGCAAATATATGCTTCACAAAAAGCAACTCTGATATCACAGAAAATACTATTTTTAGAAAATTTCTAAATCATTAAATCGGAGAGACTTGTCAAAAAATCTGTCACACAAATGCACTTTTTGTTCACATCATCATCCTTCCACCACCCTCTCTTCGCGGTACTGCCGCTAGGTATTACTTCGCGAATGGCTGGTTCCCATGGTTACATGAATCTCGGAAAATAGACATCACATGCTCAGCATACTCATCCTCGCTGACACAGTTTTGGCATAAGGGAGATCCATCGTGTCAAAATTTGCAGAAATACCTCCTGAAGCAGCCATGACCAAACAAAAACTGAGTCATATAAAAATTTTGACGACATTGTGCCGCCTCCATCCAAATGGTTATGGCCAGTACGAATGTCCACCTTCCCTTCAAACTGCACCGTGACTGCCATTCGTACATGGAAACCAAACATTCTTCCTTCCTTATAGACGCAGTCCGACGTGAGTCCCCAAGACGGCGGAAGTATATCCACCTTATCTCATCCACCAGTATATCCACTAGGATTTTTCACCAATACCACTGCCACGTCATCAGATATTGTCATAAGGTGAAGGTTGTTGGTTGTGTGTGTGTTTTTTTTTAAGCTATACGAGCTACGGCTAGGGAACCTTCGAAAGATGTTGGCAGTCCGAACTAACCAATATCCACAATTCCCCATCCTCGTTTGCAATTCTTCCATCCATTAACTCCCCCGGGAATACTATCAAGTATTACTTCAGGGAATGTTGATTCACTGAATAATGCTTCCTCTTTTCGCAGATCTTCCTCATACCGCGGACAATCAAAAAAAACGTGAAAACGTGTGTGTGTGTGTGTGTGTGTGTGTGTGTGTGTGTGGTCATTGTAGGCGTAAAATTGACAAAAGGATTTTCACACCAAAATGGAATGTTCAAACCCAACTATGACAGGCACAACGATAAACCAAAAAGAAAACAATTTCATTTTGGGATTTTACGTGTTGTATGTGTTTTACTGTTCAATCCAAACACCGCTACCAATGTTTGTTTTTTTTTCGTTTTCATTTTCTCTTTCCCTTTCCCTTTCTCTTTATTTTAAGTTTTACTTTTGTTATTGTTGCTTCGTTTTACTTTGTTTTGTTTTCCGACCATTAGTTGTTAATATTTGCACCTGTAGTCTCAAGAGTCTGCATGAAATGAAATAAAATTCTTAAGAAATAAGAAGTGAACACACGCACACACGCACACTCACATAAGTGGTGTACATAGTACTACTTTGAAGTGTGTGTCGGTGTGTAACGTTTGATATTTAAAGCATGTTTTAGTTAAAATTATCCACTACGGTGTCAATGTGTGTATTTGTGTAAGTTGTAAAATGAAAAATGTAGTTTTTTGGCAAACCGTTATTTATGTATTTTTTTTTTCTTATCTTTTTAAAAGAAAATAATAATAATGCCTGTGTCTGCGACTGTATCTGTGTCTATTGTCTCTGTTACGGCATTTGTGAGCATTTATTATATGTATCCTGTATGTATTATGTAGCTCGTGCTAAAACCAAATAATACGAAACAAAAACAATAGATTGAAACGACAATAATAAAATAAAATCAATAAAAAAGAAACAAAAAATGTTTTTAATGGCAATTTAGCAACAGGATGAGGTCATGATAAAATTCCTGAAAATTTCTAATGAATTGCAGATGCCTTCCCATATCCATGTGTGTATTGTCATGTGTTACAGCTGCCAGTTGTTTTGACCATTTGTGTTGCTAAACTAAAACTCATCTTATTTTACATTTCTTTATACCAAAAAAGGAACAAATTTCATTTATAATTTTTTTTTTCCTAAGGCCATTCCTTGATTTCTTTTACCTAAAATTCCTTATTTTTATTATTACATTTTTTAAACGATTTAATTATTTTACTTAACAGTCTTTCTAATAGAATTTTAATAAAAACTGTAGAAAATTGACTTTTAAATGTGTTTTTTTTTTTTGTTTTGTTACAAGAATTGTATCAGGTCTTCCGCTAAGTAAAATTTTAGTTATTATTTAAAAAATTTGTATAAAAATGTTTATATTTAAGTGGTATGTATGTATTATTATAGTTATTTTCCTTTCACACAAATAACACAAGTTTACACGAAATGAAACATATATTTTTAAGAAGGGCTATCAATGGTAGTTAATTATCACTTTTTGCTGTTCACCAATACGTCATACTTTCATGATAGACAATTTTGCAATTTTCACTTACATACCGTAGTATGGTATTACTTAAGTTGTTGATACAAAAAAAAAAAACAAAAAATTCGAATTCGAATCGGTTTCTTGATACATAAAATACCAAAAATTCGTTATTTAATACTTTCGTCTGAAGCATGTAAAGTTAACCAAAATCGATTTGCTATGTTTACGGTAAAGTTGCTTATGCCAGTCTAGCATTCACTATTACAAAAAATGTTCAAAGTGTTTATTTTCATTAGTTTGGTTGTTCGGTGTAGCACCAAGATAAAAGGTGAACTCCTCATGTACCAATTGATCCTTAGCCCCTAGTATACTGGTAAAAATAGATCTCTGAAGCCTTGTAAACCAATGAACTGAAGAGATTCTGCTAACTACTGAAGATATTAAAACGTGTATGGATTCATTAAAAAAAATTCTACTACAGCAGGGTAGGATAGTGTATTCCCTAACTTTCTGTATCTAAATTAAAAGAAGGAGTATTTGTTCTCCACAAACTAATAAAATTTCTAATGATTCCAAATTTGAGAGTCTCTTAGTCAGCGATAAACGACAGCTGGGAACTCTTTTAGACTTGTTGTTAACGAGCTTTTAGTAAATAAAAAAATTAAGTATAACTTTGTTGCTGATTTACTGAAGGATTTTTAACGAATGATTATTGATTTATTTATAGAAAACTATAGCAATATGAGTGACGAGCATGGTGATCAAGGTATGAAATTCCTTGTTAGAAACTATCATGGTTTTGGAACCAGCATATACTAAGAAACTACTGTTGGAGTGTCATAAGAGAAACAAATTCGAATTTATATAACAAAAGATATATTTTTACATTTTGCGTTTCTAATACGAGGGCGGATTGACATTGAAGCTACCTAGCGCACAAACACAAAAACTTTTTCTTTCTTAGAAATTGCGATCTGTCAAACGTCAGCTGTTAAAATTTTAGCCAAATTCATCGATTAGTTTATTTGTTGTAGTCGTTTGAAGTAAACAACTTTTATGTTTCTTGGAAAATGGAAAAAAGTGAATTTCGTGTAGTGATTAAACACTATTATTTGAAAGGCAAACGGCGAATCTGCTCCGTCAGATTATATGGTAAAATGTTGGATTGCTGAATTTAAACGGGGCCGAACAAGTACTGCAACAATACCATCAACTGGAAGGCCAAAAGAGGTGGTTACTGAAGAAAATACCAAGAAAATCCTCGATATCATTATGAATTATCGCCGGGTTAATAATATGTGAGATTGCTGAAATGGTAAACATATCATATGAACGTTGTTCAACATTTTGCATGAACATTTTCATATGAAAAACCTATCGGCAAGATGCTTGTCGCGTTTGCTCAGTGTTGAACAAAAACGAGTTCGACAGATCACTTCACAGCGGTGTTTGGACATGATAAAGCATAATCCTGCGGATTTTTGGCGTAGATTAATAACTTTTGATGAAACGTGGGTCCACCACTACACACCTGAAACAAAAAATCAATCGAAGCAATGGGTGGTAGCTGGTGGAGGTGCTCCGAAGAAGGCGAAGACAGCGAAATCGACTGGCAAGGTTATGGCCACTGTATTTTGGGATGCATACGGAATATTGCTCATCGATTATCCTGAAAAGGGATCCACAAACACAGGAGAGTATTATCGTGTATTATTGGAACAATTGGTTGATGCAATCAAAGAAAAACGACCACATTTAAACAAAAAAAAGTGCCCACCGGTTTACACATCATTAAATACGATGCTAAAACTACGAGAAATCCACTTCGAATTGGTTGACCAACAACCTTATAGTCCAGATTTAGCCCCTAGTGACTTTTTCCTGTTTCCAAACTTGAAAAAATGGCTCGCAGGAAAAAGATCCATCTCAAACCAAGAAGTGATTACCGAAACTAATGCGTATTTTGAGGAGTTCCCAAAATCGTATTATTCAGATGGTATAAAAAGTTGGAAAATCGTCTTACTAAGTGTATTGAGCTTAAAGAAGATTATGTTGAGAAATGAATGGTGTTTTTTTCCTACTTTGGTAGCTTCAATACCAATCCGCCCTCGTAAATATCTCAAAAATTTGACGGTTAGGATTTTTTTAGCATTTTTCTCATAGTTCGAGGGTCTAAACTAACACCGCTATACATGTATTAAATTATCAAATACAAAAATCGGGTAAACCAGAGTAATCAATGAATTATTCTGACATATGTACACACTACTCGTAATCTATAATTGAAAAATCGAGTTCATATTCATTCATATTTTATTCGAAAATGCTTAATAACAGCAAACACATTACTCTTGTAACGATATTTCTTAATTTTTGATAACAAAACAGTTAAAGTGATGACGAAAGCTTAACTGTCATTGTTACTACCGGAAATGAAATGGACATTCAAAGTCATAACCACTGATGCCATTTTAAATATGATTCAATACCATAAAATTATATAAGCATATATATACATACATACATACATACACACGTGAATATCAATATGATTTCTAAAAAGTGAATTCCAATTTTATGACATAAATAATTATTTAAAAAGAAAAAAATAATAGTTTAGATATATTAAAGCAAACACAAATAGAATAATAAAATAAACGGCAGCAATTTAATAAGACATGCATACATACATACATATTAGAGTATTTTTATAATTAAAAATTTTAAATTCAATGGAATTTGTTTTTTTTTTTGTTAAAAAAAAAACAGTTTTTTTTTTAAATACACTTATGTATGTATTATGTATGTACGTACATATGTATGTAGGTATGTGCCTTTTATTACAAACTTTTGTCAATATTTGTAAGTAAATCTTAGTATTTTTTTCATTATTATTTTTTTTTTTTTTTTATTAAGCGCCGATAAACTTTTTCGGTACTTGAAAGTTCCACGGTGAAAAGAGAAAAACAAATTGTTTTTTGTTTTTCCATGATTTCTTATAATCCATTACCATGTCATTTCAATCAAAACTTAGACCATTCGATACCATTTCATACATTCAGCAGATCTCAATAAATGCACAGCATCAAAAACTCTTATCATCAGGCTCATCGTCAACGTCAGCACACCATCATCAGCATTAAAAGCAGCACCATCGTCGTCTCATCTTGATATTCGGTATTGATTTATTTGAAGTGCCTGTTGATGTTAAAAGAAAATCGTATTTTTTTCTCCTTCCTTTTTTGTTGTTGTTGTTCATTTTTCAACTTCTTGCTGGAACTCAAAAATATAATTAGAAATCTAAATAAAAGCGCTTTCTTTTTATAATTCGATTAGAAATTAAATAAACCAAAAAATTGTTTAAAAGTTTTAGCTTTTTTTATCATTCGCCACTACAAAATATATCCGAGTACAATTTAGAACGACACTGCCTAGATATAGTACAGTTCTACACAGGGTGGACAACCCACTGGGTTTTATTGGGTTTTATTGGGTTTTATAAATGAAAAAAACCCGGGTGGGTTTTTTTTATTTAAAGGTTTTCGTAGTTTAT
This sequence comes from Wohlfahrtia magnifica, assembly GCA_023159175.1. Classification (NCBI taxonomy): domain Eukaryota; kingdom Metazoa; phylum Arthropoda; class Insecta; order Diptera; family Sarcophagidae; genus Wohlfahrtia; species Wohlfahrtia magnifica. Next base: position 1,038,670 of record JAKWBJ010000040.1, on the reverse strand, counting down.
TTACAAGAAAAATATTTAAAATTTCGGCGTTTCGGCCCAAATTTTAAACTCAAAAAAGATATGAGTTTATCGAATTGCTGCCACCTCTGAGCTAATTTCCGGACCCGTCTCAGAAAAACTCCTTGTCTTCTGAGGCGATCCTCTTTGAAGCTGATTTTATATTTCTTCAAAAGAAGTGAATCGGTGGTATGCCAAAAAATTCGAAACAGACTATAGTCAGAAGGAGCAATGTTCTCATAATTGTCTGCAACTTTTACGACGTGAGATCAAGCGTTGTACTGCAAAAGAGTAACTTAATCATATCCGTCGTTATATTCCGGCAGTTTTTCTTAAAATGCACTGTTCAAACGAATTGATTGCAATGTGCTCCGATTACCGAGTTTTAGCAGCTCACAGCACACAATGCCGCCTCGATCTCACTAGAGGTGCATAATTGCATTGTAAATACTGAAACAACTTAATTGCACATACTAACAAGCAAAAAATATTGTCGAAATGATCGAAATTTGGAAGCGATTATAAGACCCAATAAAACTCGGCTTAAAAAACCCAGATTTTTGTCAAGCCTGGCTCTACATCGAGTCTAAATAGTCACGGAGAGCAGTGATTAAGTTCTAAACCCTAACCACCACTTAAACTTCCTGTCACTAGGCAATAATCGAATTCGCTTTAACTACCATGTCCAATGGTACCAAATATAAATCACTAATTAGACCCCGAATTACCTACTTTATCTGTTCAGTTGCCAGGCTAAACAGATCTAGGTACAGCTTGCCCAAATTCATGCTATGGGATACACTAAGAGTCAAGCAGAACTACCGACGGAGGGCATCTTTGACCGCATTAAAGCAATAAAGGCAAAAAATTCTGTTTCACTTAAATCATAGCTTAAAAGAGTCTTACCTACAGAAAGATATTGCTTTCAGTGTTCAGTCCTTAGCATTATTAGCAATCTTTTTAATTCAATGCTTTTAAAAAATACATCTGAAATCTAGAATCCGTTTGTTCCAATTAAAAAAAACACAACTTTGTCTTGTACAAAAAAAAAAAACACTTATTTTTATAATAAATGGTCATCTGCCTTGAAAAAATTAAAAACAAAAATTTAAAAAAAGAAATCTGTTTAAAGTTCAATGCAATTACGTGCAACAAACACACAATAATGGGCATGCATGCAGCATCATTCTATTCCAAGTGGTTGGTCTCTGTTTTCGCTTCAAAAAAATACCGCCGTCGCTAACACCGACACTGTTTACAAGAACAAAAAAAAACCAAAAGATGAAAATTAAAAAGAAGTTCGAATTCAGTTCAATTCAAATCAAATCTTTTCAATAGGCATGACATACCATACCTACCATACAGTCAGTATTTGTCCATTAATCGACTGTGGGAAAAAATAATACAACAACGACAAAAAAAATTACAAAAAGTTGAAAAATCTCCATAAACTCAAGTATTTCTTTTTTACAAGTGTAAATCAATGATTATCATTAAAGAAGGAAAAAAATTTTAAAAGAAAAAAACGAAAAAAAAAAAAAAACAAATCAAATAGAAAATAAAAGTTCATCCAATGGTTCGTTCAAACGTTTCTTTTCGTTATCGTTCAAACAACAACAGCAAATAGAAAAACTCTGATAACGCTAAACGCCTTACAAAGAGAGAAATATCGTTTAGATATTTTCCAAAAACACGATCTGAAAACACTGGACAGTGGGATCATCAACTGCATCTGTCTGTCGTGTAATAGTCAATAAGCGGCTAAGTTCAGTGTGTTTACCATCGTTTATGTATGTAATTATGTATGTATGTGTGTATGTATGTACATATGTATGTCCATAGAACGACATAACAATAATGATAATAATAATACCAACAACAACAACAACAGTAATACGAATAGCATAACTACCAGTTAACTACTACAACGTCCATCTTTCACAATAGCCGCTTGAATGAATATCGGCTGCTGTAAATTTGAAATCTCGAACATTAACCAACTGTGCGTAGTACATCTGTGCCTTGACACGTATTGAACCACAAGCAGTTACGCAAGTTGAAAAAATCCGTAAAGACAAAATCAATATCTCTGCGAAGCGGACATTGTCGATTTTACATTGCCGTCATACTGTGTTTTCTGCAAGCTACTAAAGTAATAAAACACACACACAAAATGCTGCTAAAACGACCATTTCCAAAGACGAATTTATATATAGAACTGCTACATATAAACTAGAACATTTAACGCAGCAATAGTTATGATCTGGGAAACCAGAAATATGCTCGTAAAAATCCGAAAATATGATCTAAAAGCTTAAAAATATGCTCTAAAAAGCACAAATTTGCTTCTTCATGAATAGAAATAAAAGTTTATTCAATAATTCAAATAATTCAATACAAAAAAAAAACACCAAAAATTCTACCATCTATTTAGTTTCCATCGGGCTTGGCAAAAAACTAGCTTTAACCCTTCGGCTTTGCCCGGGAATCTATATATGTACAGTAGTGGCCAGCTAATTAGGGACAACAATTGTCTGTATACTGTCTCAGAGAGATTATTTATTTGATTTAAAGCATCAATAAAAAACAACGACTTCTTACCATGTATGATAGCAGCCACGCCCACTTATCCCATTCCGCCCACTTTTAAACTGATGTTTTGTATTCATGTAGACAAAATTCAGAAACTTCCTCTCGAGATATAAAAAATTCAATATTTATTTGTATGGAAGGTATCATACCTACTTATGCGATTCCGCCCACTTATTGACTGATGTCTTGTATTAACAACGAAGTCATTTATACCAAATTCAGAAACGTCCATTTTAACCGTACTCAAGGTATGTAAATTTCCATATTTATTTGTATTGCAGGGGTACCATACTCACTTGTCACATTCTGTTCATATTTGCTGGAGAACTTGAAATATGCGCACTGAATCGATGTGCCAGATACCTTTAACAGAAGCCGAAGTAAAGAAATGTCTGCCTACAGCTCCACCTGTTGAAAATTTTCCGACTATTCTTGTTTCCTAAGCCTTCAAGTAGCAATTTCAAACAAAATCCAATTTGGTACAGTCGTTTTCAAGTTTTAAGCGTTCGAACAAGCCACAATCCATTTTGATATAAATAGATCTTACACTCTTGGTGGTATCAAATCGGCGTTGTATACTATGGGCTGCTAAAGACTGTAATTACTTCGTTTGAACCGTGCATTATAAGAAAAACTGACAAAATACAAAAACAGACATGATTAAGTTATACGGTGCGATAAAAAAAATGCCTGGCAAGTGATACTATTTTTCTGATAGGCGCTGCCGAGCAGAACAAGGATCTGTTTTTGAAATTTTCAAAACACCTTTAAAATCTCAAGTTACGGGTAAAAAACCAGTTTTTCGGACCTTCATACACTTATAAGTTAGTAACTTAGCTGAGTATTACCCGATTTTAGGTTTTTTTTTCGGATTTGGAAAGAAGAAATACAGGCCTTTTAAATGATATATATGTCGTTTAAGTAGCTTTGAAGAATCGGGCTGTATATCTCAAGCAAACATATTTTTCATCAAATTTTTTCACATTTTTCAATTTCAAATGCGTTTTTGTGCAATTTTTTATATAGGCGCCGTACTTTTGATGAATTAATTAGAAATTATTTTAAGGTATGAATAAAATAATATTTACTATTTAGAAATCCGTTGGAAATTGACGGAGTTAATAAATTTTTTGGTAAAGCAACTCAATGCCCTATACTTCGAACATTGCTCCTTCTGACTATTGGCTGTTTCGACAGATAAAATATCTTTTGGCATGTTACCGAATCACTTCTTTTGAAGAAATATAAAATTGGCTCAAAGTTGAACCGCCTCAAAAGACGAGAAATTTTTCTCAGATGGGATTTGGAGATTGACTCAGAGGTGGGGAAAATATGTAAGCAGTGATTTTATAAGTTTTTATTTTGATAAATTTGTTAATTCATTCATTCATTCACTCGTTTTTTATTTTAAAAAACGAACTAAACAAATTTGTACTTCAAATACGTAAATTTCAAGATATTGAAAATGTTAAGTCCTTCTGCTTGACGCAACTGGTGGCTCAGCAGCAGATATATCCAGTCGCATCAATTGGCGTGGAGTACATTTGCCCAGTTAAGCCCGGTTTGAAAATCATCTAATATTGCGTAACAAGCTAACTTTTTTGTTGTTGTAATAAACAACAAGACATTGTCTTACATTTTCAAATGTAAAGCTTTGTCTAGATCTAATAGACTTTTATATTGGATAGGCCATTTATCGGTTTAAATTTGAACCATTGGTTATTCCGAATCTGGCAATTCTTATGTCATTCTATTCTGTTCCAAAATTCAGTATATTATCTTCACTGAACGCAATGCCTCCATTTACGCTCGAGCAACGTTGGAATTTATTGGAAATATATTTTCAAAACAAATTGATCGGAAATTGCACGAAAATATCGTAAAAAATTTGGCCGCAGTGAAAAACTAACAGTGCTTTGTATACTCAAGTTTATTGCAAAAGTGAAACTGGTTTCATTGCTGATGGGCCAAGACGTAAGCGTGCTCGTACAGTGCGTATACCCGAAAATATCGAGGCTGTGGCCGAGAGTGTGCGTGAGAATACATCAACATCGAATCGTTATCATTCTCAATTTAAACCGCATGACTATCCGCTGCGTTTTCGCTTCGCTAGATGGGTCAACGAGAAACTGCACGATGATGTTGATTTTGCCAAAAAAAAATCATCTATTCCGATGAAGCTCATTTTCATCTTCGACGTATCCACGTTAATAAGCAAAATTGCCGTATTTGGGGCTCAGAAAATACAAACATGGTCTTATAGAAGTCAGTCATTACGAGTGACTGTTTGGTGAGTCTTGTGGAGCGGAGGCATCATTGCCCCATATTCTTTTGAAAATGAGGACGGTGCAACCATTACGTCCAATGGACACACCTATCGCACCATGATAACCCATTTTTTGTGCCCGCTCTTCATGATATTTATGGGAACGATGTTTGGTTTCAACAGGATGGTACAATTTGCCACACATCTCATGCCTCAATCGATTTATTTCGTCAAACGTTTGATGGCCGTTTAATCAGCCGAAATGGTGATGTCAGCTGGCCGTCAAGAAGCTGCGATTTGACACCGTTGGACTCTTTTCTGTGGGGCGCCGTTAAAGGCAAATATTGTGCGGACAAACCAGAGACAATTGAACATTTGAAGGCCAACAATCGTGTTGTCATTACCGAGATATGACACTATACACTCGAAAAATTTATCGAAAATTGGTGCGATCGAGTGCGGTACTGAGAGGCCTGCCGCGGTAGCCATATGAATGAAATAATATTTCATTTCTAACCGGAACAATGGTACTTGACAACAACAACAAAAATTGGCTAAATTTCAAACCGTTTTTGTTTTCTTGCATTTTTTAATTTAAACTTTTAAATGGCCCACCCGATACATTGAAAATGTCAATGTCTCATAATGTAATGGGACCTATTCGAAAACTAAAATAAAACCACTTTTGAGCCACCTTAGTTTTTTTGTTGAATTTTTTGCTTAAATGTATAATAAACCACATGCAAGAGAGTGAGTGAATGATCTCTTTCAAAGCCTTACGTTCCACAGATTTCGGGGCTTGGCAACATTATTGTCAATAGCTAAAATCTGGCAACATTATAATATTATTTAGCATAAGTTTACTAACAACATTTTGATGTACAAGTGCTTTGTTATTTGTTTTGTTTACAGTGAGTTAAGAAAATCAATTTGGCCCACAAATTTAAATTTCGAGAGAAGGTTTTCGTTGGGTTATTGTTCACAACTTTCGACGTGGATTATCTCAACAAGAACGTGTCGATGAACTAAGTTCTTTATATAACGATAAAGCACTATCAGACACCACAGTATATCGCTGGTATAGAGAATTCAATCGTGGTCGTAGTTCGGTCGCCGTCGAATTCCGTAAAAGTCATCCAAAATCGATTGTTGTACCTCAAAACATCGATGCGGTGCATGAACTGATAATGCAAGATCGTCATGTGACATATTGTGTGATAGAGGCATTCTTGCAGCATATTAGCTCCACTTCAGTTGTGTTTATTAAAACTTATGTTTCGAATTTGAAACGAGGCTTCGGTGTACTATGTCTGAATTTAAAAAAATGAAAATCGTAAGCCAACCGTTTAAGTGCGTCATCGTGTCGTTGTACATCATTCGAAATTCGTGTGATTGCTTCTTGCCAAGTACAACAAGGGTTTCTAGATCTGCGGTAGGTAATCGACAGCGACAACAACAAGTGCAGCTACAAGTTGACCATGCCAATACGTGTGTGTGTGCGTGTGTGTGTGTGTAAGAGGTGGGAAAATAAATGAATGAAGTTAAAATTGTATGTAGACATGTATGTATTTGTATGAGAACATACTTACATACATACACATGTACATACTTTATATTAAATCAACTACACTCGTACAACAACCATAAAGACATTCATAAATAACCGATAAATACTCGTTCAATGCATGCATGCATTACTCCAACTATAGTACTTCAACATTTTTTTCGGCTTCAATACAATTTTCTTATATTTTTTTGGGAAAGAGTTGAGTTGTTGTTTATAATTGTTTTCTTAAATATTGACTTAAATATGGACGGGCTGAAAATTTTTTTTCTTGTTTTTAATTTTTCATTTCTTTTTAACGGAAATTCCCTTATATAGAGACATTCTGCTTTTGTTAACGTTATGAACGGAATAATATAATATTCCAAGGCAATGAATGACCAACACTGAACTTTTTAAGCTATCTCCTCTCTCCCTCTCTCTTTCTCTCTCTCTCTCTCACTCACCATTCTTTTGCAACCGATTTTTATTAAAACGCCAATTGTTTCTCTGATTTTCTTAAGCAATAATTATTCATATTTTAGTCTCTTCTCATCTTAATTTTATAGGTTTTTTTTCCTTTTTCAAACGGTCCACTAGTTACCTGGTATTTTTCTACACATGTATCTACAACTACAATATTTACATACATACGAGTACATGCATATATACATACATATATATATGTATATAGTCATGCCAGTTAGATGACAGCACCAACAGTAATAAGAACAAAATTGTAATTTGTGTTCCTGTGTGATTAACAGGTTCAATGGGCTTAACTTTGTATATACGAGTATATTTTGTTTCTTTCCACTTCTCTTCTAGTCTATCCCATAGCCGATTGTATTTCGAACTGGTGTGATTTCTGAGAAATTTATGGAAATTTAGTTTTCTTCTATGTATTTTGAAATGCGAGTACTTTTCTTAAATGCAATTAAAGCAATGTTGTTGAGTTTTGTTTAAGTACAGCAATGCAATGCAAAAAGAACTAATGGTGCCAAACAATACCCATATTATTAGCACCTTCATGATTGTTGACCGATTTTTGTAACAAATTTTTAAACGATGATGCGTTGTTTTTATTTAACCCCTTCGGCCCCACATTAAATAAATTAAGAATTTTAGAAGATTTCATATTACTGGGCTTATTAGATCGATAGTTATTGAAGGGCCGTTATGGTGGATACTATACAATTTTTTTAATATAAAGTATGAGCAAATTTGAGGTTAGAAAGGAAATTGACTTAAAAACAATTTTTTTTTTTTTTTGACAAATTCAGTTTTATTTATACCAATATTTTATATTGGGAAATATGGGAATTAATAATGGAATATGATGTCGGGCAATTATCAACCTCTAGCACGTCAGCAGACGTCCGCTCTTTTCACAAAATTTTGAACCACATTTTGCAACAAAACGTCGCTTATCTCGTCAATGTAGCACCGAATTTCATGGTTCAGAGTGTCAGTTGTTTGTGGTTTGTTCTCGTAAATATGGTCTATCAAATGGTCCCAGAGAAAATAATCCAGCGACGTTAAATCACAAGAACGAGGTGGCCAATTGACATCGCCAAATCGAGAAATTAAGCGACCGAGACATTTTTCATGCAATAACTGAATTGTTTGGCTGCCTGTGTGGCTTGTGGCGCCGTCCTGCTTAAGACAAAAGTCACTGATGTCAACATTAGCCAATTGTGACCACAAACAATTGGTTATCATGGTTTGGTAGCGCATAGAATTCACGGTAACGGCGTGTTTGTTTACATAACCGCCTAATTGACAATGGGCCTCATCACTAAAGATGATTTTGTTGAAAAATGTGGTTCAAAATTTTGTGAAAACAGCTGACGTCTGTCGACATGCTAGTGGTGGACATTTGCCCGACATCATATTTCATTATTAATTCCCATATTTCTATTTTAAATTGGTATGAATAAAACTGAATTTGTCAAAAAAAAATGAAAATGTGTTTTAAGCCAATTTACTTCCTAACCTCAAATTTGCCCGCCCTTTATTTATATTAATTGTTTAAATCTAATTTTTAAGAATAAGATTATGTTTTTTTGTGTTTAGATATAGGGTCCGCCAAATATTTTTTTTTTAATGCTATAAAAAAAACTAATGAATATTTTCTCAAATTTCTTTTTTATTTGAAAGTACAATCCTTCCGGTTAATAATGGAAAATAATTTTATTCAACTGGCTGCCTCGGCTGGCCATGCAGTAGCCTACACGATCGGTGCAATTTTTAAGCAGCTGTATTTCACCAATGGCTTCACGAATATTGTCCTTTAAAGCGTCAATTGTCTCTGGCTTGTTAGCGTAACACTTATCTTTGACGGCACCCCACAAATAATAGAACAAAGGTGTCAAATCGCAGCTCCGAGGTGGCCAAACGACATCAGCTCTGCGGCTGAAATGCGATCTTCAAAAACAGGGCGCAAAACATTGAGTGTAGCTTCGGCTGTGTGGCACGTAGCTCCGTCCTGTTGAAACTAAATGTTGCTAATATCCTCCTCTTCAATTTTTGTGAACAAAAATTCGTTCAACATGGCCCGATAACGATCGCCATTGACTGTAACGGCCACTCCTTGCGCATTTTCGAAGAAAAACGGCCCAATTATGCTTCTGAACCAAAATCCGCACCAAACAGTGACTCGTCTTGGGTGTATCTGCTTTTCAATGTATGCGTGCGGGTTTTCTGTGCCCCAAATGCGACAAGATCAAAATAAACTTCATCTGAAAAGATGATTTTTTTTGCATAATCGGCATCTTTTGTAAGTCGATCGTAGGCCCACTTAGTGAAGCAAAGTTCAAGCGTATATACAACCATATTCATTCAGCGGAAAGATAAAACTATTTATCTGTCAAATCAGACATGAGCTAAGTGTTACCATTCACGAAATAAGCACTAGTTGAAAAAAAAAACGTTAGATGGCGGACCCTTTATATGATTTTTAAACATTTTTATTTAATTTTTGCTTAATAGGCTAAAAACTGATACTAAATAAAATATCTTAATTACGTCAATAGCCTCATAACTATAATTTTTTGTTGCTTTACCTATTTTAGGAACTACAATTAACTTATTTACTGAGTAAATCTATAAGTCGGCCATTTGTGTTTAAAATAAAATTTACGAGTATAAAACATAAAGTTGCATATAAGCAACTTTGTGACTTAAAGGGTTAAAGAAATATTTAAACGATAGGATACATTTATGGAATTATCTTGAAATTTTAATCAGAAAATTATATAGCTATTCCATAGATCAAAAAAAAGTGGCGTAAAACTTTGTTTTTCTGTTTGATTTAAATATTTGATTTGATTGGTACCTATCTTTACCTTACCTTCTTTTATCTCACTTTTCTTAATGAAACTGAAAACATCACATTAATTTTGTGTCATTCTCAATAATAACAATATATTAATCTCATAAATAAAATAAAATTAAAGAAAAAAGAAAAAACAAATTAATGTGATATTTCAAATTAAATTTCAATCAATTAAAACAAATGGCGTTGATTTTGACCCAAAAAATTTGTCAACATTCCTCTTAAGCGTATAACATTAAGACAACAACACAAAATGTTGAAAATGAAAATAGATTGTTGGCGTTGTTGTCATACGTTTTCGTTAATTTTGTCCCAATTTTGTGGGTGATCCAAAATTAGGAGTTCTTTTTTATTTGTACTTTCCTTTACATTTTGACTGATTGCCAGACACGTAGCGAACCAAACCACCCACATACATATAAACATGGAGGGAGACACACTTCACATTCACAAACCAGACACGTACCATCACTCAATATTGCAACAGAATGAAAAACAAGAACAACGATGTCATGACCAGTGGTATAATAAATAAATAAACAATTTTTATCCGAAAATAATAAAAAAAAACACAAAATCTAAATCTAATCTGATTACAAGATAAACATTCAAATTAAAACACACGAGAATGTACACCCTAATTCGTTGTCTTTAATGATGAGCTAAGTTGCTGAGGAAAATAAGGAGAAAAGAGAGGAACGAATTGATGGAAAATTGAATTTGGGAAACTTAAGGCCTATTCTGTAATTGAAAAGAACTTAAAACGATCATTTAATTTTTATTTACGTACAGAGACAAAAAGCAAGGTATACGCAATTTCGGCAAGCAACTATGATGTCAACCAACAATTTTGGTATGAAAATTGTGTAACTGTTTAATTAGAGATGACTTCACACAATAAACGTAACCATAGACGAAACAACAAAAATTCAATTGATCGCATACTGCATTATGGTACATAGTATGTACATACCTTGATCAAAAAATTACCGGAATAACATCCGTGTGGCAGTCCCATCGTTCCTATTTGAGTTTTTTTTTTTTTTTTTGTTAAGTTAGTACATCTGTTGTTGATATTCCCGCTAAATCTTAGCGTCATAGCTTGACATAACCGCAAATTAACCATCAGAGAGATAGCGAAGGACTTGAACATTGTTCCGTCCAAGACATTTTGGTTAATAATTTGGATTTCCGTCGTGTAGCTGCAAAGTTGGTACCAAAAGACTTCAATTTCATATAAAAAAGAGACCGTGTTGAAGTCGCAAAACACATGATATGCTAGGCTGAATCCGATCCCACATTCATCAAAAGGATTATTACTGGAAACGAGACGTGGGTTTATGAGTACGACACGCAATCCAGACATCAGGCAACTGAATGGTGTTCACCAAATGAGCCGAGACCAAAAAAATCACGTCGTTTTCAGTCAAAAAAGAAGGTAATGCTCACGGTTTTCATGGATTACAACGGTGTAGTGCGTCAGGAATTTTTATCAGTATTATTTGGGCGTTATTAGACGTTTGAGTGAAGCAATTCGCCGAAAGAAACCAGAATTTTGGCAGCAAACTCGTGTATTTTGCACCATGATAACGCACCATCATTATTAGAAATTTTTTGACTATCCAACAGCCACCGAATTCACCTGATTTGGCTCCCTGTGACTTCTTTCTGTTCAATTAAGTTAAAAAAAAACTATTACGGGGAACGCGTTTCAGCAGCCGAGAGGAAATAATGGAAAAATCGCAGCAAGCGCTGATAGACAAGCCGAAAACCGAATATAAAAATAGCTTCGAGGATTGGATCAAGCGCTGGCATAAGTGTGTGCAGCCGATGGGAATTACTTTGCAGGAGACAATATAGATTTAGATGAATAAGCTTCTATTTTTAATTTTCTGAATAAATTCCAAGATCTTTTTGATCAAGGTAGTATGTTTTTTTCCCGCCACCTTCTAGAGAGCTTATTGGCTTTCCACAAAGAATAAATTAATTTGTTTCAGTTTCAGTAATAAATTTAGTTTACAAGCTAAGTAAAGACAACGACAAGTATTTTGATATATTTTATTCCAGTGTTTAAGTAATAAAATTAAGCAATAAACTTCGCATTTGACGAAAAAGATCGTATTATTTTTGATTAAGATCATAAACCAGTTCGCACATCCAATACACTATTGCGACGGCCAAAATCAATAAATTAAAGATAGAATTGCTTTCTCACGTACCTTATTCGCCAGTTTTTGGCTACATCGGATTATTCTCAATTTTTAAACATGAAAAATGACTCGGTGGTTAAAGACTTGATGACTGTTTTAAGAAGCTCAACAGGGTACCGAAGCCATTAAATATCGCTGGGAAAAGTGTTACATTTGTTACGCTCTCGCTGCAACACAGTTCTGAAGATATTCTACAATTAATGTTTGCTTTCTATGGGGTTAATTTTCTCCTTAATCTTATCCCGCCCAGAATTAAGCTTTTCGTTTTTTAGGAAGGGGTTGGGATACATTTTTATCGCACTCAGTGTAACAGTAATCGAAAATTAATATTTGCTTTATATGGGGGGTTTACATCTGCCCTACATTTATTCCAGTAAATTAGTTTCATAGAAAAGTGATTTGAACAAAATTTTAAGACTGTCGCTATAATAGTTTTTTAGATATACGATAATTAAAATATGCTCTGTATGGGGTGCACCTCTTCCCCTGATTATATCCGTCCTAAATTTTTTTCAATAAATCCGTTTCATACGAAAGTAATTGGGTCAAAGTTGTGTGACCTGGTTGTTATAGTTCTATAGATATTATTATTATTAATTCCCATAACATTCCATGAAGGAACATGGGGACTTTTCTAAGTCAATGAACTGCAGCCGGTTCTATTTTTAAACTCATTGAAAGGGACCTACAGTTTAACGCCGGCTCCGAACGGCAAATGCATTTTGAGAAGTTTTCAATAGTATTTATACTCATAACCAGTTACTAGATAATGTTATGAGGTGATGCCGCTGTCGAAAAACTTTTTCTTTTTTTAAGATGGTCTGGCCTGGTATTGAACCGACGACTTTCTGGTTGGCAGCAGGGTGTCTTACCTACCACACCACAGCGGCACACTCTTTAGTTATACGATTATTTATATTTGATTTGTATGGAAGATACCTCTTATCCTGACCCTATCGAAAAAAATGTAACCCACTTCCAGGCATACAGTGAAAATTTCGAAAAAATGAAGACTTCAAACACACATATACACATACATACATACAAACACACATTTATTTTTATATACATACTGCCTTGATAAAAAGTTTCCGGAATAACCCCCGTGTGGCGGTTTCATCATTCCGATTTAAGTTTTTTTTTTTTTTTGTTAAGTTGTTACATCTGTTGTTGACATTTCCACTAAATATCAGCGTCATAGCTTGACATTTGCATTTCTTATACTCGGTTTCGGTATGTGCATCAGTACTTCCTGCGATTTTTCCATTATTTCCTCTCGGCTGCTGAAACTCGTTCCTCGTAATGGTTTTTTAACTCGATTTAACAGAAAGAAGTCACAGGGAGCCAAATCGGTGGCTGTAGGATGGTATTCGTTGCATTTTTCGTCAAAAATTGCGTGTAATAATGTCACTGTGTGACGGTGCATTATCATAATGAAAAGTCCACGAGTTTTCGGCGATTTGCTTCACGCAAAAGTCACATAACGCCCAAATAATACTCTTTTACTTTACTGTCTGGCTTTCTGGCAAAACTTCATGCTGCACTACACCGTTGTTTTCGATGAAAACCGCGAGCATTGCCTTCTTTTTTGATTGAAATTGGACTCGGCTCATTTGGTGAACGCCATTCACTTGCCTGGTGTCTGGATAGCGTTCGTACTCATAAACCCACGTCTCGTCTCCAGTAATGATCCTTTTGACACGGTCAAAATTGTAAAATATCGCCAGCACACATAGAGATAGATGTACTCTTGGCCACGTAGCTTCATTTTTTTTTTTTTTTTGAATCTTCTAAATTCAATTTATTAACAATTAACAATTAACTATAACTAAATAAGACATGTTCTTGTTGCATTGATTTTACGATTAATAAATAAATAAAATAAAAAGTTTTGTAATTTGAATATCCTTTCCACAATCACTTCGCAAACTTGTTCACACCTTACGGCAACTTTAAATACTTTTTTGTATTTAATTTTTCTCTCTCATAGCAACCAACCGAAAGTGACCAACCGTTTTCATTTTTTCTTTGTCTTCTTTTTGTTTAATAAACAAATCAAGTAAAAAGAAAGGTTTTCAATAAGAAAAGCGTATGGTGTTTAAGTGCTTAAGTGTTGAAGTGTTAAACAATTAATTAATTACAGGCGCCCAAAAAAATTTCTACGAAACAGAAGATAAAAAAAATGTTAAATTAAATACAGAATTTCAGCTTAATGTCACGCTAGGGAGTCTTAACGCCCAAATCTATAGTTAGTAGAGAAGCTGCTATTGTTAATGGTTGGTTGCTACCCACAACTAAAACAAAATCGTGTTCTCGAATTATACATAGTCCAGAAGTAAAACAAGTAAATTAAAAAAAAAAATAAAATAAAAAAATAAAAAACTTTGAAACTGTATCAAGTCTTTATCACTATACTCATACACCATATGTGTGTATGTATGTATGTATGTACTTCTCAGTACACCACCACTAAAGGCAGTACTCGTAAAGCACAGCTCCGCTCCAGTTAAAATATCGACTTGCATTTCTACTAACTCTGTATGGGCTTCAGCACGGGAGAGAGCAGTGGATTGAGGTAAATGCTCATACCGCAAAGTGTAAATATGTTGAAATTGAGAAAAAGAAAATAATTGTGGAAACGTGTAAACGTAATTAACGGCATCTAAAGGAAATACTGGCTCGCTCTAATAATATAATAAATTTATTATTTGAGTTCTAAGAGTCGTTGTTGTTGTTGTTGTTGTTGATGTGGTTATTATTATTGTTATTTGTTTTTATATGTTATTATATGTTGTTGCCGTTATATCCAACTTATAAATAAATTTCCAAAGCATTTTGTCCGACGTTGACAATTAATGGTTTCTGAAAACAAAATTTAAATTGATTTCTAAGAAACGTGACCAAATTCTTTTTCATTTTCATTTCTTTCCTTTTCTCCTTCCCTCTAGCAAAACAGTGTACAAGTAGACGGACATCAAAAACTCAATCAATGATGTCAACCAGACTTTTAAAGGAAAAGTTAAATGACATTTTCGAGTTAAGAGAAAGCCTACAAAGTTCGTTCTTTCATATTCACAGCACCACTACGCTGTTACATATGTACATACATATTTCTGGTATACCTTTCTATAGATTCGTTTTCAAACATTCCAATTTTAATATCATTTCACTACACCGTAGTATTTTTCCCCAGTAGCTCTTATATCATAAATAATTCACTTTTTTTTCTACTCAGTCTTTTAATTTTTAACGTCAATGCTTATTTAATAGACATCGACTCCAACGCCGATATCATTACCTGTACAATAAGCCCGTACACTCCTCACTCATTTGTCTTTGAAGTGTTAATGAAGTTTCTATGCTGAAATGTCAAAAAGGTGATAAAAGCAGGATTAATAGGATTTCTTCATATTTTTTGCATTTTTTCTTATTATTTTTTTTTTCATAATATATAGTAGCCGTAGCCCTGCTGGCTGCATGACTCCATTATTAATGCGTTATATAAACTATTTTTTTGCTTTTTGCTTTGTTCAAGTCATAAACTCTATTGTGGTTATGATTCACATTTGAAGAGACCACAAGTTTATTACCTGTCAAGTTTGAATTTCAAACAAAACAAAAAAAAAAAACGAAAAAATTTTAAAAATAAAAATCATTGAAGCGGTGGGTCGGTCAGTCTTTTTTAGCACAAACCAACAGCATTCAATTTACTACTACGACGTATGGCAAACAAACAAATAGAAATGGACAAAATTTGCAAAAGAAATGCAGCCATAGGCAGTCAACTACACTTGGCGCTCGCTAAACATTGAAAGGATATCCTATTTTAGTAATAATCTAAAGCAAGTTAACAAAAGCTTACTTTAGATGATTCCTAGCCCGCATACGAGTAATGAAAGAACTTTGTTCAAACATTTCTAAAATCTTTTTTCATTTATTTATGATTTATAAAAATGCTTAACCATTTGGGTGGCAACTTAACAAAATATCCACGTAAGAAGAGCAACTACTGTATATTGAATAGGGAAACCATAAACTCACACACACACACGATTGCATATCATTGCAAATAAACATAAGTAAAGAGTGAACAGATCAATACACACACACACACACGTATTAATACTTTTCTAAACATTTTCTTAGTTACCCTTTTGCTTACACACTCACGCTGACTCTGCCCCCTTCTCTTTCACAACTAGCATTCACACACTTAATAACTCTACTGCTCTACTCGACTCTACTACAGTTATTATGACACATACCAACCGACCATTTACAAGGAATATTGTATGAAAATTATGAAATATGAGCTCAGTGATTGCAAAAACAAGAAATAAAAGAAAATTGAGAAATTCAACAAACACAACAAAAAAATACGACAAATACAACAATAGTAGAAAAGTAAATTAAACGAAAACAAAACAAAACAAAAACCCAAAAAGAGCAAAAGAAAAAAAAAGAGTTTGCAAAAAGTTCATTTAATTTTATACTCGTCTTCCATAAAAATATGTACAGTATGGTGGTCCCCTAAAAATGTTCGTTATACGAGTAGTTTCAAAATATGGTGTGAAAATTATTTTCACGTTAGCCGAGATTGGCGACGCATCGCACTTAAAATTTGGCTTTAAAAATTTTAAAAATAATAGTTTGATAATTACTAAAATAACTGAAAATTAATTTTAAAAAACAGAAGGAGAAATGTTATTTTTATTTTATTACCTTTCAGATTTGATTTAAGAAAAACACATACAATTTAGAGAAATGTATGAAATGTTGACCGCGGCCCCTGTATGTACATATAAACACTTTACTGGCTGCAGCAATATTTTAAATCCAATTCCGCATAAATTTTTATAATCAAATTGCTTGCAGCAAATTATGGCAATTACCGTAAATTTTATAAAATTATAGCAAAAAAGTTATATCATTAACGTATTCTAAAGCAAATAAAAAAAAAATATTTTTTGATTATTTCAACGAGAGGAAATGCGCCACGCCTTCAGTTTATCCGACGCCCACGACGCTGACGTGTTTTTACACAAAACCACACATTTTAGGGGGGATTCAAGGTCTCTAACTTGAAAAAAAAAAACATTACATACATACATCTAAGGACGACCCTAATGTATATACATATGTATGTATATTAATAGAGGAGGAGGAGTATGTATGTATGTAGAGGAGCATATAGAGAGAAGTAATAGTAAGTAATAAACTCCATTATGTGTAATACCCATAACTTATCAGACAGAGACATGTGTAACTTTGTAAGCAGAAAGAA
This sequence comes from Wohlfahrtia magnifica, assembly GCA_023159175.1. Classification (NCBI taxonomy): domain Eukaryota; kingdom Metazoa; phylum Arthropoda; class Insecta; order Diptera; family Sarcophagidae; genus Wohlfahrtia; species Wohlfahrtia magnifica. The sequence goes on along the minus strand of JAKWBJ010000040.1, from coordinate 1,021,441 downwards.
ATGTTGTACATACTGAACGAAATGAAACCGAAAAGATTTCTAGTGGAATATTATGTTGTCAGGTATTAATCTAAGCTATTAGTTGCCCTAAAGTTAAAGTGCTTGCATTCCAAATAAGCGGGCTACGTTCAAATTTCTCAAATCTTGACTTTAATACATCAAATTTGCAAAACATCTCTTCCTCTTAGGTAAGCAGCAGCAGCAGCAGCAATGTTTAGAACCACTACTACAAACAATATACAGAAGGCGTTGTTTCTAGTTAAAGACAACATCTATCCTAGACAACTGCTACAGTAGACCGATCACCTGCTCAGTTGGTAGACAAATATGATTCCAAAGAAAAAAGTTAGTTGCCCTATATTTATAGTTTAGACTTCAAAATTATAGTTTGCATATAACTAATCTCTTCGCTGGGACCAATTTAATTTAAGCAGCTTCCAAAGGTCAAAGAAAAATCACAACAGCGGTTGTCTTCCAATAAACCTTCACTTGAATATAGTTAAGGTATTTCTGTAGTTTAGTGTGAAGTGATTACCGGCGCATAATTATTACCAGACAAAATAAATATTGATTTGAATTAAAAACGACTTTATTTAGCAAAGAACACAATGCTATTTATTAAAAACTTTGCGAGGGTGCACAGTAGAGACTATGGTGTTTTACCCCATGCCGCATACTACATAATCCGAATTAAGACCCAGAGTGAAAACCCAGTAGTGGTTGTGAAAAAGCCAAGTGACTTTTTGGTAAATGCACACCAAAGTGGTCTAAAGGTATCACTGGGCCGTATTTTTGCGAAAATCACACTGAAAGAACCGCAACCGTAAAATCAGAGCTCTATGGTCGTATGATAGCCGACTTTTTTTTGAATCTTATGCCACAGGCCAAACAACACGATCGATTTTGGCTTTAATGCATGAGAAATTTCTCGGTCGCGTAATTTCTCGACTTGGCTTTGTCAATTGGCCACCAAGATCATGTGGCTTGACGCCGCACTGTCATATTTCTAATGTGAACGCAGACCTTATGGACCATGTGTAAATGATTGATTGAAAATAGTTCTCTTGTTATTTTTTTTCTAAAACACAATTAAATCTTTTAAACTAAAATTAATTTTTTTTTTTAATAAAAACAAATATATCAGCTACACACTTATATTTTTTTGCAGTGTACTAGGAATAGCTGAGTAGTATTGTTGAGGTTTTAGTACTCGACTTGTATGCGCAAGCACTTAGGCTGACTTGTAGTTCAAACATTAAATACAAATACAACAACATTCATAACAATATTTACAACAACAGAAGTAATAAAAGAACACAGTTTTTTTGTTATTTTCCAAAGAGTATAAATTTAATTACACCAACACCACCACCACCACCACTAAAAACAGCCAACCGATGATGTAGTGAAAGAATATAAAAACTGCAACAACAATAACAAAATTAAAAGAAAATAAGAATAAGCATTACCATGAACCTAAACTGTAAATAAAAGTAAATGACGCCAATGTCTACAGAGAAACGAGAAAAAAAAATTCATCCATCCATCGATTCATTTCCACGACCAACCAGCCAACCAACACCTTCAATGTGTCATTCCTTCCTAACCGCATTACGACGATTTATTTATTTTTTTGTTTCTCATTTTTATATTTTTTACTTACATACGAGTACATTCATACATATGTACATATTTCCACAACATTCTATAGATTTTTACTGTTTTCCGTTTCTTTTCTTTTTTTTGCATTTTTCTTTTGAACTTTTAACAGTTTTTGCTCATTCCACACTCCAACTCTAATGCCGTTCCAATAATGAAAATCTTTCGTTGCCCGTATGAATCTTGTTACGAGTAACTTTATAGCTTTTCAGAAATCATATCAAAAAGCCTAAAGTTGTCATGTAATCAAAGGGATCTGAATTCACATTGTCATTGTCCATTTTTAAATTCTACTTTTTGTTTATACATACTTTGTACGTGCCGACTTTAAGCGAGCGTGAGGGATTAAGAAAATAGGCACAACTGTATCCTACTTCCAGAGAACAGTTGGCAGTTTTTAGGCATCTTACATTTCTAACGAAGAAGTATTACACACATATAGCTCGTCTAGATCTTAAGAAATCTAATGACGTATCAACTAAAAGCCCCATGATGAAAATTGAATTGGAATTCGGTTATTGATCTTTGAAAACGTATTTATTTTTAATTATTTTGTATGGTTGTTTATAATTTGTAATTTGTAAACATTTGCGATACAAAGTTAAAGAGCGAGAAAAAGAGAAACAGTGAAAAGTTGGTACAATTGTACTTTTTTTAGCACTATTTGTAAGTCAAAAGTACAATAGCACCCCAATGAGGAATTTAACACTATTTCAAAAGTGCACATTTGTATCGAAATATAATAAAAGCCAAAGAGAAGAAGAGATTGGTTCGACTGTCTCTCCAAACTAATCCAAGCGTATGATTTGCTGAAATCACCCGATTAGTACTACTACAATTAAGAAAAGACCAAGCAAGCAAGAAGTGTATCATAAATGTTCCTTTTAGAATTGGATCTCATCAATTTATTATATTTTATTTACCTTATGTACATACATATGTATGTACTTAGCAGCCAAACCTAAAATAAGGTGAAGTTACGTAGCACGCATTGGGCTTTTAGCGCGTTTGCTACATTGAAACTTTCAAAACTTTAAGGACGGCAAGTTTTTCAACACGCTTTAGTATCAGCTAATTGCCTAATTTTCTTCCGTTTACGTTATTGTAAATATTTGTAAAAATTGAGAGCAAAATTTATTTAATTCAAGTGCTTTTTAGAATTCATTGAATTAATTTTGTTTTTTAAAACAATTAAACACATCACAAGAAACGCAAATCAGCTGTTCAACTGTCAACGCCTTAAAAGTTGAAAGTTGACCAATTTTTTAGCGTTAGAGGCGTTGCACACTTTGCATGTAAATTGCTTTATGAAAATACACTACTTCAACTTTTTTTGACAGAAGCTTGCAACGCACAACGTTCGTAACGCGAGTTATGTACTTCCACCTTTAGAGCGTTGAGCATTATTTATCTGTCAAAAACTCTCCTGCACCTACAATTTGTATGTAGCAAACCCAAATAGCGCGGCATCAACGTTTTGTAATTGGAAAATCCGATTTTGTCAGCGCTTTAGAAAGTGAAGTTGGTTGCGAAACGCTGTTATAGATACACAAAACTTATTAAAGTATTGCCAATCAACTATTTTCACATCACATTTAGCGATTTAGTCACTATTAAAATTTTTAGTTAGTTATGTTTTCTTGAAAATTAAAGTCAACATTTACGACACGACGTTAACGCTCTTATTTAGGTATGCCACTTCAGCGTCGGCATCAGCTGACAGTCAACGCAACGCTCAACGCTCTAATTTTAGTTTGGTTGTAGCAGAAATAAAAATCTAGTGTTTTTGTTAAGTTTTTTACATACATATACATACATATATCTGTATGTATGTATGTATGTATGTATAAATTAAAATTTAAAAAAATAAATAAATAAATAAAAAAGATTTTAGTACAATCAGACTGAAAAAAGTACACTTTTACATGAAAGTTAGTACAATTGTTAAATCTTATTTTCATCACTGCTTAGACTGCTAAAAGCATAAGATAGTTTCCGACATATGCATACGTATTTGCATGTCTGCATGCATACATACTATGTGCTATGGACGTACATACACATGTGTGAATATTTTGCTAAATGAATGATAAATATTTGCACTTGAAAAAAAAACCCGTAGAAATATGCAAATAAAAATAAATAATATTTTGCTCTTTTCTTCCTTAACCAACGTACGTACGTACACAGATAAAGAAAAAAATTAAAGTCATATTGGCGGGTAAATACTTTTAACCATTAACAGAGGACCCCAAAAGAAACATTGATTCCAAGTCGAGACTCTTCAGTGATAGTTAAGATATTTACTCATCTTCCATATGTATAATTTAATGTGTGTTTATATATAAATTAATGTGTGTGTGTATGTTTGTTTGAAGTCTATATACAGACAGATGGCTAAACCGATTGTTTTGCAATTTTTACTCTCTGTATGTCTGGAAGAAACTAGAGGATATATGTATATATTTTAAAAATTCCAACTGGGCGGTGCCACGCCCATACAAAAAAATACATATTTGGTCTAAATAGCTTTGTCGAACAGTTGGTGGAATTGAATAAGTTGGAATGGTACCTCACATACTAAGAGAATATTGAATCAGATAGATGGTCAATACAAATTATGAATCAAAAAATGGGCGGTATTGGATAAGTTGGTTCAAACAACTTCGTGGAAACAACACATCAGCGACTGGGTGAGATTGGATAAGTAGGTGGTATGGCACTTCCCATATCAGCTGTACAGGTATGATGTGAACGTCAGGATAGAAATATCTCCATAAAGAACATTTATTGTAAACGAGCCTTAATTTTTTTTTTTTTGTGTTGGCAACGACATCTGTCAAACGTATTCAGTATACATCAAATCAGTGAACAAAAAACATCATATACTATGTCTTTTCACCGTGTTAATGATGACAACGACTTTTGTACCAGAAAATGATCATTTGCGGAAAAAAAGGTGTGGTATTTACGAGCTCCTAAAATCGGGTAAAACCGTTAATACAGATCGCTATCAACAACAAATGACCAATTTGAATCATGCATTGATCGAAAAACGACCAGAATGGGCCACAAAACAACATGACAATCCGCGTGCACACAAAACAAAACCATTTCAGGATACAATCAAAGCATTAGGCTGGGAGCCGCTACCCCACCCGCTGTAATCACCAGACTTGACTCCTTCCGACTACTATTTGTTTTCATCGTTTGAACACGCATTGGCTGATTCCTACGAGAAAGGCGAAAATTGGGTGACTAATTGATTTGCTTCAAAAGATTAACAGTTTTATTGGCGTGGCTTCCACAAATTGCCTGAAAGAAGGGAAAAATGTGTAATCATCAATGGCCAATATTTTTTTATTTTCACAAAAAAACACTCATTTCATACCGGTACACCCGATATACAGTCACCCACAGCTTATTTGATGCAGTCATAGGTTTAAGAGAGATTTCAAATATCTCGAATGCTGTTACTTATAGAAGAAAGAAAACGCAGATCAACAATATTGCCAAATAGTAGATTTTATTAAACAAAAGATTAAAAGGAAGTAATTCAATACAAAAAATGTAACAAAATAAAAAGTAACTCAAGTTTTTCGGCTCACAGCTTAAATGATGCACCATATTTCAGTCTTGGTAAATCATAAGTGGCACTTCATCTAACTACTAATAATTACATCCAGTATTTAGTGTGGTAACCTCTTTGATCCAGACAGCTTTTAGGCAGATATTCATTGGTTCAACCACCACCTTCGTGTAATCGAAACTAATTTTACTCCATAGCTATAGGTCGGAAGGATTAGAAATATTGTGATAACGAATTTTATTTTCAGGCAATGACCACAAGTTTTCTATGACGTTAAAATCTGGGCTCTGAGCAGGTGTCTATACAACGTTTGGGAAGTTCCAGATCAGCCAATTCTTTACAATAGCTGATGTGTGCTTGAAATCTTTGTCTTGATAAAATTTAAACGGATCCCTAATGCCAAACTTCTCAGCACTTTGTAATAGATTTTCCTTCAATAGATCCAGATATATGTTTTTGTCAATGTTTCCTTCGATAGAGGCCAAATTTTCGACGCCTGAGCACTACACTGCATTCATCATGTTTAACTGTACACACAAATTTTGTGGATTTAGGACAGTGTTTGATTTTCTCCAAACATAGGACTTGTCATCACATCTAAACAAGAAAGCTGACTTCCAGAATGAAATATCTTTGTTCATATGTTCTCTTGATAATTCTATTATACGTTTTCTGTTCGTGGCATTACTCAGTGGCTTGAATCGGGCATTCAGGCCATGGATATTTACCTCTTGTAAAACTCTTCGAATAGTTTTTAGATTGAAAGCCTTACCCAAGTATTTTTCTGCTTCAACTGCCAATTTCGGAGCACTAAGAACGGATTTTTTTACCGCATGTCGATATCATTAAATATCTTATTTGGTACTACTTTACACTTATTTTCAATTCTCTTTCCATTGACAAACCGTTCTATGATTTGCTGAACTGTTGAAAAACTCAATGCGTCAATTTCTGGCTTTTTAAGATACGTTGGAAATTAACTGATATAAAGCACCCATTTGGTAAAGCACCAAATGTAAGATCTTTCAAATGGCTTTTTTATTAAGTATGAAACTGAAAAAAATATTAAAATTTGCATGATATTTTTATGAGCTGCTTTACTTTTTTCGACGCGCAAAATATGGTGCACTTTTTGTTTTTTGTTGCATAACTTTAGTTGTTGTAGCTTTGTTGTAACTTTAGTTGTTTTGCATAAGTTTACTAATAATTGCTTAATTTTTTTATGGGGTACTTTAACTCAGTCAATTTCCAACAGATTTTAAAAAAACTAAGTATCATTGTATTTGTAACTGAACGTACTTTTTTAATGAATTAATAAAAAGTACGGTACCTATATAAAGTAGGGCATAAAACATTTCTAAGTTTGAACAATTTGGAATAAATTAGATGAAAAATACGTTCTTCTTTCCATATCTGCTGAAAATATTAAAATCGGTTAACATTTAGTAAGGTTATTAGCTTATAAGTACATGGAGGCAAGAAAAACCGGTTGTTTTTTACGAATTTTAAAAAGTAATAAATATGGATAAAAAAAACAAACGGCCATATGCAAAAAAACTAACAAAGCTTGTTAAACTTTTGTTAGCTTTGTTATTATTAGCTTAAAACCCTTTGTTAAACCTACGTTAACTTTATGAATTTTAAAGTAGGAAGCTACCTAATTTAAGAGTAAAATGTATATTATGAATGTTTAATATAAAAATAAAAATAGCATGTTTTGGCGTCAAGGAACATTTTTACTCAAAAGAAAAAGTCATCTTTAGTGATATGTTGATCCAAGCCAGACCGCTTAAGCTGTCGAAGAATGAGTGTTGTAACAGAAATTTAAGGTAAATTAGTGATCAACGTAAAGCCCTAATTCTAATACAATAGTGAATTTTTTGACAATAGTAAAAAAATGCCTGAAAGAATATAATTGGACTTCGAGGAACATGTTGAAGCTATGACAACGAATATAATATGAATGGGATCATATTTCTCTTAAGTTTTTAGGTAATATTGTCGAGAAAAACGTCTAAAAACTCCGCAAAAAAAGAAGTTCTAAGAATAGTGTTAAAAATATAATTTCCTCTCTATTTAGGCGGAAAGTGCTAAACTAAGTACATGCGGATTCTCTTATATCATTGTCTTTATCCCACTCCAGTATTTGAATATTATACCTTTTGTTAATGTTTTTTTGAAAGGACTTAACAATGAATAAATGTGTAAAGTTTAGTTTTATTTACTTGAGTATTTAAGTTTTTATAAGAACACTTGGTTTTGCACCCCACTGTATGTATATAAATTTTTACACCCACTTTATCACCTTCGGCATTATTTTCAAACCTTTTCCTTTAAAACTAATTATTTTCTAATAAATTCTTTCATTTAAGCTCAATTAAAACGATTTTCCTTTAGTGATGTGCATGAAATCAACACAAATACACAAAGCTCGTTAAAAAAATCATGGCATTGTCAGCGTGTAAACCTAAAATTAAGTAAAGCAATCATTAGCTAATGTAGGGTTCGTGCATACGTTTTTATAAAAAATGTTTGTTAAGCTTAAAGTGTGTGTTAACTAACGTGCACTACAAGTCTACTTTTAGATATTTTTTGCATATGGCCGAAAATACCAAATTCTAGGGAATAAGGGTGTACACTTTTTTGATGCTCACTGTATATACAACATAAATTATTCGTTAAATTTTTTGTAATATTTTAAATTAATACTTTTCTTTTTAACCATTAAATTACTATAAATTTGTTTAATCTTTTTTTTAGAAAATATAACAATAGTTGGCCGCCCGGATTTTGTGAACAACAATTTCAAAATAGCACTATATGCAAAAGAGACACAAAGATATCTCTGTTTCAACGATCATTGGAAACTAGTTGGAATGGTAAGTAGTACATACACAGGTATATGAAAAAAAAGAGGTTCCATAATTGACTAATTAAAACAGAGATATCATATTCCCTTATAATTGAAATTCAATTTCAAATAACTTTGAAAACTTGTAGTTTTGCCCACGCAATACCCTAAAATGAACTTTCAGCTTATTTGCCCGGTTGCCTGCCCTTCGACTAATTTATGCATTGAAAACCAATTAAAAACTAAAATTGGAAATTGTTATTTCACTGAAATAATAAATTTCCAAATGACTTGGTAAAAATCAAATCACACACATACATGCATATTTTTCTTATTTTTTTATTTTTATTTTTTAATTGGGTTGTTGTCACCAACACTTTTCAAAATGTTTATTTAATTTAAAGAAAAAAAAAATAAAAAAGAAAAAAATTCGAATCGCAGGAGAGATTGAAAGTGTAAACGAAACTGTTGAAACTGTTTTGAGTGTTTTGTAAACACAAATACTTTGGATGACTGTTTAGTGTCAACTGACGACAATCAGGAAAACTCATTAACGCATGCACGCAGACGCTCCATAAAGAAATGGAGAAAAAAAATGTAAAAAGAAACAGAGACAATAACCAAACATAACATTTGGGTATGTTTTACGACCGATTTCTTTACAATTCATCCGCATTATATATTTTTAAGGAAATTGTGTAATTTTCACGTACTTACTTGTACTATAGTTTATGTATCGCGTACTGAAGATCGTCTATAAAACCATTTACATAAATATTGACACATGCGCACTGACTACTTACATATACTATCTGTATACTAGATAGCCGTGACCTTAAATAAATATTTTCGTTTTGGAATAATTTTGATTTTTATTTACAGAAAGAACTCCAAGATACCTGCTATTTCAACGAAGCAATTGTTCACGGTTATTTCGTGTTCCGGTCCGTTGTCGATCTGCAGCGACGTATCGGCTTCACGCAAAGAGGTAGAGCTGTTGGACCTAAGAAAACTGTTAACGATGCCTGTTACATGTTCACCAAAATACCAACTGATCAATTTTTCCATCAACACACCCACTTTTCAACAACCAAAACAAAAAGTCTCACAACAAAAACACCAAAAACCGAATACACACACACTCCATACTCAACGACTCCAGGCAGAGGAAATGGGTCTGGAGTTGGAGGTGTTCGAACTAAGCCCAATAATCGCTTTAAGAATCCACATCACCATGGTGATGCTGCTGCACAAAGTCACAGTGGTAATGGTAGCGGTAGTGGTAGTGGTAGTGGTAATGGTGGTGGTGGCGGTAGTGGCAGTATCAATAAGAAATGGAAAAAACAACGTAACGGCAACAAACAGCGGCAACAGAAACAGGAAATGCAGCAACAAATGCGAGGCCATAACTATAATCTAAGCAATCCAAAAAATAGCACTTACCTAAATAGTTCTAGGCAAAATTTAGTTTTAAGTGAAAATAGTTTTAACAACAACAACATTAACACAAGTAGAAAACACAACAACAACAACAACAACAACAACAACAACAACAGCAACATTAAGAGTAATAATAATAATAATAACAAACACCCGCCTCAAAATCATCAGGTCAGACATCATCACAACGATCCCAATAAAGTGGCCAAAAGGCAACAGCATGATCAGAAACAAAAAACAAGGCAGCGGCAACGTCTAAAACCCTCTACTTCTACTTCTACTTCTACTTCTACTTCTACAGTGTCTGTCTTAACAACATCATCAACATCATCAACAACAACAACAACAACTGATAAGACAACAGTCATAAACTCCACAAAACCTCATTATACGCTGAGCACCAGCCAATCCGAAATAAGTCCAACCAGTGTGGCTGCAACATTCTCGACAGCTTCATCCGCCCATCGCAATACTCAGTCCTCAACAGTTGTAGTCACGAAGCGCAAAGGACGAAGAAGAAAAGGAGAAAAACTACATAAGAAAAGCGGTCTGCAAAAGAAGCATATGCACGAAGAAAACACCAAAGATCTACTTGATAAAAGTCACACATACACATCATCGGCAGGGCCGACCTACGAAGCGCAAGATGAATACTCGTCCAGCTCAACTGATTACGCAAAGCCAACATCGGCTAGTTTGCCTTCTTGGGAAACTTGGTATCCAACAACCATTTTCAACGATCAGAATTCAAATTATTCTTCAAGCGATTCGGTTAGTATGTCATCGTCTACCGAAATCTACGATGACAATCGTTTTTCCACAACTCTTGAATCATCCCCAATGACTGATATAGAAAACAACACTCTAACATTGCAAACATCATCTGTACCGCTTCCAACGTTGGTGTTTGCAACTACTCTTACGGATAATAGCATCGATGAAACAATATTACCATCATCGGTAATAACAGACTTAGAAGCGACAACAGCAACAAATACCTCAACCTACACTCAAACAGATTATTGGTCTACTAGCTTAAACGATAACACTAGTTTGGACTCAGATATTATGGATATGCACGTAACAAAACAATTGGACTTTGACTATAAAACACCCCAACTAGAGGATGTTCACATGTATGGACTCAATACAGAGAGATACTTGGAAGACACTAGCGTCAGCACCAATAATCCAGAAACGAAACAAACTACAGATGCTATAACTATTACCCTAAGTACCAGTAATAATGACGACGAATTTAAACGAACAGCTTTCGACGAGAGTGAAAAAATAAATCTAGATTCCAAAACAAAAGAAGCCAAAACAACAACCTCAACTACAGCAATTGATGCAAGTAATTGTGCCTATAGCACTATGACAACAATGACGACGACGACGACGACGACAAAGACTGGTTGCATATATGCAACGAAAATTCCTGAACCCATTGATAATTACCACAGTTCTGGGCCGAAAAAAACTGAACAATTTTTCCGCGAAAATTCCTCAAACACTAAGGCCACAACCACAACGACTACGACAGCAACAACAAGAACAAATATAATAACAAATTTTTCTAAAGCCTCAACATCACAATCACCTCCACCAACAACACAAACTCAAGTAGAAAGGGAACTTGAGCGTAAAACTGGGACTGAAATCGCCACAACTGCAACAACGCTTATCTCAGCCAAATCGTCAGCACTACTTACGCCCATAACAACACGACGAACACTACGAAAATCTACTCAAAGACTGCTTGCCACACCATTTCATCAACTGACTTACGTACGCAATGAAGCTGGTGACATTGATATCGATAGCATCGATAACATTAGCATATATCCAGAAATTTTTGATAGCGATAACATCGATGAACCATTAGTTAAGTCAAGTACCAGTCGCCTAACCATGATCAGTGGTTATTTACCCACATCGGCAACGGCTACTCTACCCGAATCGATTCGTATTGCTAAAATCAAAATTAATCGTGAACGTAAACGTATAATGCGTTTACGTAATGTTGGCAACTATGCGTAGTCCTTACAAAACAAATTACAATTCCAATTACCAATTGCCAATTTATTATTATATTTATCTGTTTAATGTCCTTTTCCACCTTTTATTCGTTACAATAGTTTTAATCGAATATAATAGATACTCTAACTTCAAACTCGATGTGGTTGGATTTTCAAAAATCATGACAATAATCAACCAGATACAGACTCATACACGTTTACACTCACACACAATAGATATCATAAACTACTACAAGAAATGGGCGTAATTGCAGAAAATAGGGCGTAACTTTGCAACGATCTTTATTAAATTTAAACAACAACAAAAATGTTCATTTTTTTCTATTATTATAGTTCTTATAGATGATGAAATAATAATTAAAAATTTAAAATGCAAAAAACAAAACAAAAAACTCAAAAATTATTTATCTAATAAGAAATATGGGAATTTTTTTATATATATAATCAATAAATTAAATTAATTAATTAAAAATGAAAAAAGAAAAAATTATAACAATTCGCACACCAAACACCACTTCCAGTTGTTACATTTTTTATGAGAATTTAGTAAAAAATAAAATTTAAAAAAAAAAATTGATTAATAATAACAAATTATATGGAAAAAAAGTATAATTTGTCTAATTAAATATACAAAACATTAATTGAGAGGAAAATATGCAAAAAGATATAAAACTACAACAAAATCAAATATAAAAATTAAAAACAAAAAACAAATTATTTAAAGTTACAAAATGTAAAGAAAAATATTAAACAATTTATTACAAATAAATTCCTATTAATCAGTATAGAAAATAATTACTAATTAAGAGTTAAAAGAGAATGTAAAACAATAATAAAATATAAAAAATAATAATAATAATAATAATAATAACAATGATAAAATAGTAAAAAAAAATCAAAAAAATTCAATTCCATTCGATTATGTTAATTATTCAATTTTACTATCAGAAGTAAGGACTAACAGTATATAAGCTAAAAAAACGCAAAAGCAGCAATAGTGATGAGAATATGCGCGAGAATAAGAATAAGAGCAAGTGCATAAAATCAAATAAAAACAAACACCAATAATATTTAAAAACGCTGCTCTCATTACTACGCACATTCATTTTTCTTGGGCCGCCTATACTAACACACACTTGCAAACAGACAGTTGTCATCTATTAGTTAGACTTACGCTTAATATTTGAATTTATTTTTGCCTGCATTTATGGATAGAGAAGCTTAACCAAAATTTTTATAAGTTTTAATTTGTTTCAGGCAAACTAATATTAAAGCATTTTACAATTGTGGTAGTAATTTGTGAGTCTCTCAGTCAGATCACTCTGCACTGTATTTTTCTACTTGTTACCTCTTTACTTCTCTTTGTTTATTTTTTTTAATTACATGTGAAAATAGCAGAGAAGATCTGCCCTTTGCCTGTCGATGATTTAAACCAGGGATCCTCACAAAGAGCGAAACACTTAAAATAATAGGATACATAGAAGTTAAAATACTGTAAAGAAATAGGTATTCATAGAAAGCATAAGCAAGCATAAACTTATATAACTTATTATCCACAACTCTCAAAAACTCTTTTAAATATCTTGATATTAAAAAAAAAAACACAAAAACACGCTGTACACTACTACTCCAATGGCTCCAAATAAGCTACTGATTGAAAATTATGTCTCACTCACAAGTTTTTTGTTATCATTATGGTTGCCGTTTGGAATAACGTAAACAAAGCATATGATTTTTTTAAGATTTAGTAGCATTGTTAATTTATTACAATTTTTTTAAGTTTTTGATAGGAAATTAAAATAAAATATTGCCATATTACAGGAATTATAAAAGCGATATCAATAAATACAGTATGTAATTTTAATTGAAAGACTATGTAGAAAAGGTTACAAATGCAGTTGATTTTGGCTGTCGTATTCACGAAGAGAATAAATAAATAGAAGAGAAACTTCGTTAACTGGCCAATATGAGTGAAGACCACTGACTTAAACTAATAACAGCGTTAAAGACATTTCCCGTTGTGATCACATTTTTGCCTAGATTGATCACAAGCATATAATTGCTTTGCTCTATGAAATTTTCTAAAAAATCAAATATTTTGTTTTACTTTGTGTTTTAAATTGTGCTGAATTTATATATTTTTGTTTTCAATAAATATTTCCATCTAATGAATCTCATTAAAGTTAATTGTTACAAATATATAGCATCTAACAGCCAAAAAGTTAGTTTAATTGTCCAAGAAAAACTTTATTACTAATTAATTCACCACAACTGTTCTTAAAAGTCAATACATAAATTTACGATTTGAAGAAATTCTAAAGAAAATTAAAAAACTTAAACATTAGACAAAATTTTAATGGAGAAGGAATATAAAGTTGTAGTAGATCTAATGTAACTGTAATTTAAGAATAACAAATTATATTCAAAACTAAAAAATACGGCAAAAAAAGGACGCTTTAGCCATTAATTACTACATGCATATACTCCTTAAATGTATTTGTGTATGTGAGAAAACGAAATGCATTGAAAAAATAAAACAAACAAACAAAACAAAAAATAATTGATATTGAAATGCTTAAAGAGAAATGATAATAACAAAACAAAAAACGAAAAAAATTAACAATTTTATGTTTACAGTTTTTGTAATTTCATTTATTACATATTAAAAAACAAATCCTTGAAAAATCTCAAATAGATGCACAGAGAGTGGCAACAGTAACAAAATCTCTCTCTCTCTCTCTTTTCTCACTCTATTGCTTTTAAAAACACATGCTTACTTATAAATAAAAACACACATAATCACACACACACATACATACACAAACACTCATGCAAGCTCACTTACATATATAAATAATTAAAGAGAAACTAGAAAAGAAAAGAAAATTTATAATTAGTGCCTTTCGAACAAAGAGAAACTTTAAAACAGGAAAGATAAAAACAAAAACAAAAATATAAAAAAACACAAAAACAAACACATAAATGTAATTTAAACGAAAATCCAAAAATTAACAAAGTAACTAATTCGAATTGAATAGCACAATAACTTAAACACTGTCAATAAAGAAAATACAAGATTTTTTGGCTAATACACACATACATACATATTTTTACGTACTTTGGCAGAGACAGAGACAGAGACACAACACCACTAAAACCCAAACAACACACCTATACACATACACTAACAATACTATTTCTGTGCATCATTTACTTAATTATATATTGAGAGAGTATGGAAAAAAAACAATACAAAACATTTAATTAAAAATTAGAAACAAAAAACAACATCCCAAAATAATCATACCAAACACACCGAGAGAAATAAAATGGTCTATTTACAAGTAATTATTATATGTAAACTTGTCATATGTAGTTGTAAAATTAAAGTAAAACTAAAAAAATAAAAAATTTAATACGCTTGCAGTAACTGGACAAAGTACATATATACACACATACATGCAAACATAGAAACATACACACATAAATAAACTATTATTAAATATAAGAAATTCTTTTGTAAATTCTCTTTTCAATTTAAAAAATGTATTTAAATTTTATTGGTTTTTGTATTATTATTATAAATTTTTTTTTTACTTAATTTACGAATATTTTCTTAATGTATTATACAAACACTAAACACTTTTTTGTAGATATTTTATTATTTATTTTTACTAATATCAATGAATAATTACTATAAAAATACGTACAAATATGTGCCACTGTACATATGTATGTATATATATGTATATAGTAATTTCTCTCTGTATGAAAGAAAAAGCATTTTCATTATAGGTATCACTTCAATTGTATTTAATGTAAAGTTCAAATATTCAGTTATAGATCTTTTCTTTTTCTATAAAAGTAATAAAAAAATTATAAAAAAATAAAATAAAAATCAAATATAACCTAAATAAGCTCGCCTAAAATCATTAAACTACTATATGGTATGTGGAGACTTCTAACCGATACTATTCTCTGTACGAGTATTTTCAAAAATCGATTATTAAAACATTTATTATATTATTACTTAATTATTGTAATTACTATGATTATTATTATGATTACTAAAAAATGATGATTATTATTATTATGATTAAAATTAATTAATTTTAAACATTTATTACATATTATTGGTTCAATTGAAATTTAAAAGTCTTAAAAGTCTTAAAAGTTTTTTGAAATGTGTAAGCATACAACACACACACAGTATTAAAATAAAAAAATAAAAACTAAAATAAAAAATAAATCATAACTTAAAAAAAAATTAATACAAACAATTTTCTTTCTGTCTCTCTCTCTCTTTCCCTTTTTCTCTGTTTTTTATTTATCACTCTTATATATTTCGTTCATTTTGTTTGAAAATGTTGATGAACATAAAGAAACACAAAAAAATAGTCATAAATTCTAAAAAAAGCGTTAAAAATATCTAAAAAAATTGAATTTAAATTCATACATAGTACGTATTTAAAGTCGCAAACGATAAAAAAATTAAATAAAAAAATTAAAAATTAAACTAAAAATAAACAAAACAAAACGAAACGAAACAAAAATCTTATTAATTAAAAATAAAATGCAATATTAAAACAATAAAAGAAAAAGACAGCATTTAAACTATTTTATTATGATATTAATTAAAACACAAATTAAGAGTAAGTAAACTTGCCTTCAGAACCATTTAAAGATTTTTGTTCTAGTCCTAGATGGGGGATTTCTCTAAATCAATGAGCTACACTCTACTCTGAGTTCACCGCTGTTGAAAATTGTCAGATGGTGTCATTTTGTTTATCCTTTAAGCTCAATACATGTGTATATATATATATATGTATGTACAGTATCGTGCAAAACAAAAGCGACAAATCCTCTAATAACTAATAATGTCGTTTATATGTAAAATCAATAAGGAAATATTAAAAAATTCTATCCGTATTTTAAAAATAAGAGCAAAAATCTTACAGATTTTTTTACGCTTACACGATACTTAAAAATCAAAACAAAGTAAACTAAAAGCAGCTGTTTTAAAAGAGCCAATAGTGTGAGCGAAAAAATTCGTTATTTCTTTGTTCATTTTATTTGTTGGCATAAAAATACATCCCTAATCTAATAATAGCATGGTTTTTGAAAAATTACAAAAAACAAAGAGAGCGGTCCAACTGCCAAATTTTCATCCGTATTTTCTCTCCGTATTCGTTGTTATTACATATTAAGTTTACACCAGCGTAAGACCAACTAATATTAATGCATATTGCAATTGTGGTAGTAATTTGAGAGTCTCTTACTCAGGCCACTGTGCGCTGTATTTTTCCATATGTTTTCTCTTTACTTTTCTTTGTTTACTTTTTGCTAATGCGTGTAAAAACAGAAGAGAAGAACAGCTTTTTGCCCCATTCTGGTTTACACGATCTATTCGATCTCTTCTACACAAAAACTGGACATATCGTACGACTTGTATTACCGCGTAAGCCACCTTTACGAAAAAAAGTTTTCGGCAATTTATTTACATTTAAATACACTAAAAAATATATCATGTGATTTTTTAGCAACTTTCTTTTTGGCAACACTGTTATTGGCAGCTCAGCTGTTTTCGTGTAACATGTTATTATTAAACATATTCAGTTCGGTCTATAATTTAACCATGAATTGAGTTATAATTTAACAACGGTTGCAGATTATTGAATTTTATCATCAAAATTCAGTTGGATTAAGATCCACTTTATTATCGGCAAATCGTATTCAGCTAAGCTTATTTCTGTTTGAATGGATACGTGAACAAACAAATTCGCTGTATTTAGTGTGAAGGTCAGCCAGTAACATTGCAAGAATTGCCAAAGCATTCAAAAAAATGCACTGCTTGAATCGCACTTTTCAAAGACGATGAAGGCCGGAGTATTACTGTAAATGGCGAGCACTACCGTGCGATAATGACTAATTTTGCTCAAGATGGAAGAGCTGAACTTAGCTGACCACTGGTTTCAACAAGACGGTGACGAGAAAACGGGGAAAAATGTTTTCTTTATCGGGATTCCCGGGAATCTTGTTACATAAAATGTGAAACATTGCTTCCCATAGAAGAAGGATTTGATTTTATTTCATGACACAAAGCAATTACAATATCACCATCAGTTTATAGGTAAATATTTTCTCCGCTTACACAGTGTCTCCATCGGCAATAGTATTGGCTTTAAAACGTGAAGCAGATTTAACCCTAGTGGATAATGTATAGGACGACTTTAAATATCTATTAGGGTTGGCTTCCAGATTTAAAAAACTTAAATTTTCTTTTATGTAAATGTGAGTCATTTCTAAGCCAATCAGCGCTTTTGACTTCTTTAAAAAAGAAACTTTAAGTCATAGGTACTATAAATTGTACCGACTTATAACGTCATATTTTTGTAGCATAGCATTTTTTGTCAAGTTTTTTCGAAAAATTTTTTTTTCGGGCTACATCTTAAACTCTATCTTAAACGAATCTGAAAAATTTACTGCAATTTTTTTAAATAAAGTATCTAGCAATGCGAAATATATGGCATTTATTTCATAACTTTGGGACATATGTGTGTACATATGTGGACAGAGTCGCACAGAAGTGCACCCGTTTAATCGGTACCGTATATGTATACACCCGAACGAAAACCAAATATCGAACAGATTAACCATTCATTCTGTTGTGTGGTAGCTTTTGATCCTATAAAAATTGATTATTTGTTTTGTTGTTTACTTTGTTGATTTTTTTCTTCAACGCACACTACAAAAATTTTGTACGACTGCTACTACAAATACAGTTTTCTCTCTGATCACCATTTACACCAGAGCTTGTCCAACTCATACATTCTCATTTTGTTTGTGTATGAGTTCTATCTTACTCAATGCACTCAAAGAAAATTACAATGATAAAGAAGTATAAACAGAAATATTTTATTACAATATTGAAATATAGTATATTTGGTATAAATTTAACCATTTTTTAACGAATAAAAATGATATAAAGGCTTATATTCCTTATAAATGAGTTAAAGTATTTTGGTACGCCATACGTAGTGCAGCATGACAACGTATGTTGGAAAATTAAACATTTAGATTTACCGAAAAACATTTAAATACAAATTTCATTGAGTGTTTTTTTGAGAGACTGTTGTTATTTTTGTTCAATGTGTGAGCATATGTATAGTGTGTTTTTTATAGAGGTACAGAACTTTAAGTTGGCATTACTTTTCAAGCTGACGACCGATTTAACAGCTGTCAAGTGATTTATTCTCAATTTGGCTTGGCAATTCATCATGAATAGACTTACGCATGAACAACGCTTACAAATAGTGCAATTTTATTTCGAAAATAATGGTTCTGTGCGGAAAACGTTAAGCGCACGACGTCCATTTTATCGTCGACAAAATCGTCCATCAGAGCAGTTAATTCGATTTACCATGGAACGTTTTCGCACCACGTTTACTCTTATTGATAACTCGCATCCTCAGAGACGCTGTACGGTGCGTACAGAAGAAACTATTGCTGCTGTAGAGCGTAGCATTGAGGATTACCCGAATGAGTCCATCCGCCATCGAGCACAGGAATTGGATCTGTGTCCATCCACTTTATGGAAGATTTTGCAGAAGGATCTTCGTTTGCGTGCTTACAAAATCCAACTCGTGCAAGATCATCAAGTAAGGTGTCGATTCGTCGAATGGGCCCAAAACGAGATTACCGTTGTTGCCGATTTTCATAAGCGAATTTTGTTTAGCGATGAAGAGCACTTCTGGTTGAATGGCTATGTCAACAAACAAAACTGCCGCATTTGGAGTGAAGGTAATCCTCAAGTGTATGTGAAAACACCGTTAAATCCAAAAAACTGACTGTTTGGTACACTATATGGGCTGGTGGAATCATTTGTCCGTACTTTTTCAAAAACGATAGTGGCCAGAACGTTACAGTCAATGGTGATCGGTATAGAGCCATGATTACTAACTTTTTCATTCCTGAATTTAATAAACATGATGTCCAGGAGATGTGGTTTCAACAAGACGGTGCAACATGTCACACAGCTTGTGCCATAATAGGTTTATTGAAGAACACGTTTGTGACCGCCTAATTTCACGTTTTGGACCTGTGAATCGGCCTCCAAGATCTTGTGATCTAAAACCGCTAGACTACTTTCTGTGGAGCTATATAAAGTCATTGGTCTATGCGGTAAAGCCACAAACGCCTAACCATTTGGAAGACAACATTCGGCGTGTTATTGCCGATATACGGCCACAAATGTTGAAAAAAGTAATCGAAAATTGGACGTCCAGATTGGACTACATCCGCGCCAGAAATCATATTTAAAATGTAATGCCACAAGATTATCTTTCGGATAAATAAAATTCATGTCAATCGAATAATCCATCGTTGTTTTATCGCAACTTAAAGTTCTATACCTCTGTAAAAGACACCCTTTAGCTGTAAAGGAGAATCAATTTACGCAATTTTTCAGGAGATCTGATTTAATTTGATTTGATTTCTTTGTTTCTGTGCTCATAATTTTGTATGAATCACGAAGTATTTTGCATACAGTATAAATCACCATGTTAACGATATTTTAGATTACTTAACCAAGACATCAGGTTTTTTGAGTTATGACATTATTGTAATAAAGGAGCGATATTTAGTTGTGGCGTTACATTTCTCAAATACTAGTTATGGGAGATTATTACACAAAATGTTTTATTACACAAATGTTTACATGTAAATATTTTCAACTTCAAAACTTTTATTTTGCGGTATTTTCGCATAAAAATTCCGGGAAAGCGGCAATTACATTTAGCTGAACATCCGGGGAATTTTAGGACGAGAATTTGAGATTTCTTTCATATGTTTAGAATACATTTCGTCAAAAAGCGTACGTGTACTCTTTAAAAGAGCACATCTGGTATCCGTACATACACTAACTAGTTCTGTATGACATTTTCAAATAAATTTTCTAAACTTTACAGGAAAAAAAGACAACACATACATACATACATAAAATTCATTTTTATCAATAGTTTAAAATATATTTATGAAATGTCTTATTCTTTCAAACATATTTTAGCGAAGCGCTTTCCAATTCAGCACATTTTTTTTTTTATAATTGATAATAATAAGAAACAAGCATTAATTATCGTTTTCTCGATTAAATTTCATTAGGAAATTAGAAAGGCAAACGAAATTTAATATAAAATAGATAAAGATGTCTTTCTAATTAGTCTGTCTGTCTGTTTGTCTGTTTTTTTTTTTTTTTTTTTTGAAATTGTAACACCAGTATTACAGTTTTTTCGGAATGTACATGATAGATCTATGAAATAACTCAATATATTGAGAAATATCAACATCTTTCAATAAGAAATCCGACATTGTATTGTATATTATATAAATACCATCCCTCGTATGATTTAATTCAAATAATTTTTTTTTTTTTTGTCTTTTCCTCTCACTCTCGTTTATTTGCTTTATTTAATAGCGGTGTCAGTAAAGGCTCCAAAAGAACAAAAAAAAAACCGGCAATAAAATTAAAAATCATAGACCACACAGGTAGCACGTGTTGCTTTGATGGGAATTTTTTAATTTTTTTCTCTCTGAAGCTTTATGGTCCTTTGATTAAAGCAAAAATGATGACCACTTTATAATTTCTAAAGAAAAATATATTAAAATTCTTAAAATTCTTTAATATTTAAGCATTTTGTTACCACACCATAAATTTCATATTAAAAGACTCTATCTCTTGTATGCAGACTCCACCTTTTGGTATGTACCATAATTAAAATCAAAAAGAAAACATTTTCCAACCACTACTGCTATTTGCAAGTTTTGTTGACAACACTGTTAAGCTGTTGGATCCTTTAAAAGAAAACTAAGCCAACTACAGCAGCAGCATAAACGTTTAAATACCTATTTTATTATGCATTTATAGATACATATGCTTATGCGCATATACATACATACATACGTTTATAGGTATTTGTATATGTATGTATGAATATATAAACATCCAACTTAATATAAGATAATACAGTCAAAGCAAACTAATTAGAATTCAAAAAAATAATAATAATAATATTGAACTTTTGACAAGCTGTTCGTATGTATACACACGCATGTAAGTAAAGGGTGGGACATTTAAAAGTTTAGATTTAAAAATGCAATAAAACAAAAACGTTTTGATATTTTGCCAAATTTATTTTTTGTTTGTGAATACAATTTTTCCGGTTAGAAACAAAATATTATTCCATTCCGCGGCAGACCTCACAATACCCATCTGATCGGACCAATTTTCGAGAACTTTTTCGAGTGTATGGACCGTATCTCGGCATGTATCACGCATGTTGGTTTTCAAATGCTCAATTGTCTCTGGTTTGTCGGCATAACACTTGTGTTTGACGGCGTCCCACAGAAAATAGTCCAACGGTGTCAAATTGCAGCTTCTTGGCGGCCAACTGTCATCAACATTTCGGCTAATTAAACTTCCTTCAAACGTTTGACGCAATAAATCGATTGTGGCATAAGATGTGTGGCAAGTTGCACCATCCTGTTGCAAGCAAACATTGTTCACATTAATAACATGAAGAGCGGGCACAAAAAAAATCAGTTGTCACGGTATGATAGTTATCTCCCTTGACCGAAATGGTTGCACCGTCCTCATTTTTAAAGAAATATGGGCCAATGATGCCTCCGCTCCATAAGCCGCACCAAACAGTCAGTCGTAATTGATGCATTGGCTTCTGTAGGACCACGTTTGGGTTCCCTGAGCCCCAAATACGGCAATTTTGCTTATTAACGTACCCATCCAGATGAAAGTGAGCTTCATTGAAAAGATGATTTATGAATTTTTTTTTGCGATTTCCGATCAATTGTCCTTATTTTGGAAATAAATTTCCAATAAATCACAACGATGCTCAAGCGTAAATAGATTCATTTCGTTCAGTGGAAATAATATACTGAATTTTGTGACAGAAACAACCGCTGGTTTCAGTTTACCCCGATAGATGGCCCACCCTTTATGTCAATGGTGACCAAGAAGAGAAATTAGTAGTGTGGTAGTGTTAGTGAATTTTTGCTGTGTGCGTTGAAGAGAAAAACTGAAAGGGTATACATTAACACAAGCAAACAGTGTTACCGTTGAGTTTTTTTCAAATAGGGGCACAAAAAGAGGATTTAAAAAAAAGTCATACAAAAAGTTACATTTTAGAAAAAATTAAATAAAAAATTAAACAGAGATATACAAAAATAATTCAATATTTTAATAAATAACAAATAATTCATTACTAATGTTAAAACTAATTTTTTTAATATGACTTTATAGCAATATGTATAAGACGTATTTGAACATAATATATATATATATATATATATATATATATATATATATATATATATATATATATATATATATATATAATATATGGACATGTATGTATTTTAATTTTTATACATACTACTTTTATTGACCTTTTTAATACAAAAATATAATAGGTTTATTCGTTAAAATACAATATATCGGAAGTAAATATTGCTAATAAAGACCCTTAAGTGCAATAAAACTTTTGTAATTTTTACATTTTATTTTAAATCTATTTTTTGTAACAGCCTCTAGATTAGTTATAATACAATTATTCTGAAATGAGATCTTATTCTGAACTGAGATCTTTGTAGGCAATATCTTCATTGCTAGTAAAAGAGCTTGGTTGAAAGAAACTTAAGACTTTCAGCCTTTTATCATTAATATTGATTCGAAATAATATTTCGTCACATAGTTTTTGGTAAAACTTTAAAATATTTGTTTTATTGCATACATTCTACATCCGATATATTTTTAGAATTAATTGCTATTTGAGCTTAATGGCCTATGTGTATATATGTAATATATTTTATATTAGAAGTATCATTGTAATTAGTAGTCTCAGTCTTTGTTCTTTTAATGTATTCTATTTTGAAAAATTTGCACTAAAATTTCTTTTGTGTAACTCAGTAAAAATATGATTTATGATGTTTCACTCTGAAAACAATTATTTAGTTTATTCATTATACCTAATGTATAGGACACAAATTTTATATGAACCAGATTTTCAACCTTCTTGAATAATGCTAATTTTTTGTAAGGTTGATATTATTTATTAATATTCTAGCGATTATGAATTTTGATGGCGAAAAATCTGATTTAAAAGATAAAAAATGTTAGTGATGATAATGCCACAAAAAAAAGTGGAAAAGTGGCAAAAACTTATGGAAAGTAGCAAAATTTAGTGTATTTTGAAAAGTCGCACAAAATGATTTTGACCGTCAAAAAGTTGCAACAACGGTAACGCAGCAAGCAAAAAATTTTTAAAATCAAAGCGACATATATCTGCTCTCATTCAGATCTATTCCAGAACTAAATAATATTTGTTGCTTTCTTTATTATCTTGTTATTATCTGCTCATTTCCATTCGGCTGTATACATATACGCTGTAGATAACTCTCAGCCTAAATTCTAAGGCTCAAACGAGCTTATCTGTTCAACTATGAAGTATGTACATATTTGGGGTCGTTGGGAAGCCGTTTATCTATATATATATATATAAAAAGACTATAAAATCCGTTGTAATTGATGTTCTCCGAAATGCGCTAACCGATTTTATTTTGTAAGTCCCAAAGGACCAAGTTTTTTATGTATATGCGATTTTTGTGGGCCTATTGGTTCGCGAGCAATTGACATTAGAGTGAAGCCTTTGCATTGCATAAGTTTTACTTGAAAACGAAATTTGTTACAGCATTTAAGCGTTGTGTGAGTTAGAAAATATTTTTAAAATTGTGTATATAAAAAGCATATGTATGTATGTATAAAGCTTTCATTTGATGTGTTGTTTCACTATTGTTCAACTGGGCGGTGCCGCGACCATACAAAATGGGGTACTTCCCATACAAATTAAATAATGATTTTTGTATATCTTGAGAATGATTAGAATTGAAGTTTCTAAATTTGGTTTGAATAACTTTGCAGTAAATACAAACCATCATTTACCAAAAAATATGGAATTTTTAATGTGTAGAGAACGGTAGCAGTTAAAGCTTTCCTTATCTGTCCACATCAGTCTAAAAGCACGAAGGTTCCCAGCAACGCTGAAGGGATTTCTCTAGTCTATTTATAATTTCCCTTAAAAACACAATTACTCTTAAGAATTTTACTAACATCTCCAGTTGATTCTATTTAACTAAGATATGCTGTTAATACAGCTGTTCTACTGTTATTGCTACTGGTATATGATAGCATCGTCATCGGTCTACAGTTTAGGTTAAATATCTTTAGGTAGTACGATACACACTTTAAGACCCTTTTAGTATGTTTTCTCTGTTTAATGTTCGGTTTTCTTTTTTAACTCAGATTTCTTTAATTAAAAACAAAAAAGAGCATCAAAGTTCCAAATCCTTGCTATTAAAAATGTTTTAATTTTGCATTCGCTTAAGTTTCAAGATGAAGCAGGTGTCACTCGTATTGGTATTATGAAATGGAAATTTATTTTTAACTATAGAACTTGATTTTAGCTTAATAGCAAATAAAAATCGTCCGCTTTTGGCATAGAATTGGTTAAGTATTATATTTTTGTTTTATTCAAATTTATTGCCTTTTATGGTTATGTAAGTAAAATGATACATATATATGCGTCGATTACGCATAGAACGCAAAAAATGGTAGCATTTAAACAGACAATTTTAAATATTCAAATTAGAAATAAATTCTAAATGGGTAAGAGTTTACAATAACTCCCTGTTTTTCAGCATTTGTCAAAAAACAAATAAATACAGCCCTCGTAGAAATTGATTGAAATTGTTTTTCTTTTTTATAAAGTAATAATTTATACATTTAATGCATTAAATCATAATATTTAGGATTGTTAAAAAGTATACATATGAATGGATTCATTTATCCATTCCGTCCGTCTTTATATCGATCCATTATAACACAACACTTGGTACATACGTACATAAACGATGTAAATAACTACTGTATGTAATTATAAACTGGCACATAGAGTATCTCTCTCTCTCTCTGTGTGTGTGTGTGTATGTGTGTGTGTGTTTAAATGAAGATATGAAATGAACAACATTTATCTATAATTGGATAGCATGTTCGTTCATATGCATGCGGCCTGTGCGACATACAGACAAACGTGGTCTTAACATCTTGAAATACTTATTGGATACTTTTTGCATATCATTCATTGTTGTTGTTTTTATAAGTGACTGTTACCATGATGCTTTATGTGATGCCTTCGGCAACATAATGCTGGCCAGCGCAGAAGTGCTTGTCGCCTAAAGCATGTGTATTAAGAAAAAAATAAATAAATGCAAGTAAAGTAAAAACAAAATCTATATTGACATCAAAAGAATCCATAAATACTTATCTTGACAGTATGAATGCGTAAATTACATCAGCATTCAAAAAAAAAAAAAAAAAAACTGGGCAAATTAACTAATCGGCCAATCGACCGATCGATCAAGCCATAAAGTCTTTTTAACAACATTTGTGGCAATACAAGTAATTTACATCTTTAATTTATACAATTTCCAGCAATGAGTATAATATAATCAAAATTAAATCATTTTATTCTACATACATACGTTCACTCACACATACATACATAGATATTTGATATTAACTACGAAATACGATATCTGTATCTCTATATGAATTTGTATGAATGTTTTATCTTACGTACTCGTATGTATTCCTTAATATTAATTAATGACACATTTAAAGTTAAAGTACATAACCTGGTCATTTATATGAAATTATGCAATTATGTACTTGGCTTAGATTATTGTTACCCGAAATGACCCACGATTACCATATCGTAAAGCAATATAAGCGGTTACTTTTACACAATTAAAACCAAAAGAAAGTAACAAAATTAGAAAAAAATATACAACCTTGATCAAAAAGTTTCCGGCATAACCTCCGTGCGATGGGCCCACCGTTCCGATTTGAGTATTTTGTTTTTTTTTTTTTGTTTTTTTGTTAAGTTGGTACATCTGTTGTTGATACTCCTGCTAAATCTTAGCGTCATAGCTTGACATTTGCAAAAGCTATGTAGCCAAGAGTACATCTATCTCTATGTGTGTTGGCGATTTTTTACAATTTTGACCGTGTTGAGGTCGAAAAATACATGATGTGCGAGGCTGAATCCATTCCCACATTCATCAAAAGGATCATTACTGGAGACGAGTGTGGGCTTATGAGTACGCGACCCAATCCATCAGGCAAATGAATGACGTTCACCAAATGAGCCGAGACCAAAAAAAACATGTCGTTTTCAGTCAAAAAAGAAGATAATACTCACGGTTTTCGTGGATTACAACGGTGTAGTGCATCATGAGTTTTTGCCAGAAGACCACACACAGTAACAACAAAGAGTATTATTTGGGCATTATGAGACATTTGTGTGAAGTATTTCGCCGAAAGAGAGCAGAATTATAGGCATTATTATGCCATCATTTTTCGAAATTTTTTGAGGAAAAATGCAAGAAATATCATCCAACAGACACCAAATTTACCTGATTTGGCTCCCTGTGACTTCTTTCTCTTTAATCGAGTTAAAAAACCATTATGGGGAACGTGTTTTAGCAGCCGAGAAGAAATAATGGAGAAATAATCGAAAAACCGAATATAAAAAATTCAAATATCGAGCTATGACGCTAAGATTTAGCGGGAATATCATCAACAGATGTAACAACTTTCCGGAGTTATTCTGGAAACTTTTTGATCAAGATAGTAAGCTTTTGCTATTCTGAGCTTAATTAGGGCAGTTATCGCATGAAAAAAATCCCTTAAAATTAATTGTTCAGTAAATTTTAATAATAATTACACCAATAGGTAGGTTATTATTATTACACTATTGAAAGACACTGCGACCCATAGGATTTATTGTGCCTCTTCCGGTCTATAGTTTGTTCAGCAGACCTGATGCCTTCCTAATGAACACCAGCAGATCTAAACCATAAGGGTGGATATGTCACCCAGTGAGACTCTATGTCAATCTAAACATTTCCACCTAACCCTATCAAGAACCCCACATTCACACAATATGTGTTCCGCTGTCTCTGATTCCTTTGAGCACAGTCTACAAACATCCACATCTATGATCGCCATCTTCCTCAGATGTGCTCTTAGTCTACAGTGATCTGTAAGAAACTCCGTAAGGAGTTTTAAGTCCGACCTGAGAACCTGAGAACGACGCCCAAATTGCGGTCTGATCGTCGCCATAGAATAACAAAGCCCACTTTGAGTATTCACCTGTTCCAAGCATTCGTAAGTGTAAGTAAGTGGACTTTATCTCCCAGCGAAAACTTTTGCAACATATTTGCAACATATTGTAGCAATACTGGCCAGTCTAGATTTTATTCGATTCGAGCCAAGTGCCCCTAAGGCAGCTTGGCTATCAGAAAATATATATATTAATGGTCTTACCCTTGATCCCACTGTCTAGGCTGATCTCTGCACATATAGTAATGGCCATGATCTCAGCCTGGAAGACACTTTGCAATCTTCGCAGTGGGATCGAAAAGATGATAATGCCTTTTAATGACTATACAAATTATTTAATTCATTAGGATATCGTCATAGTGGTCGTGGTTAGTGTTGGTCTTTTTTATGGCATAGATTTCTCTTGTTCACTTTATTTTGACGCGTAAAAAAATAGAGTACCTTTCTTATGTGTTGTATAACTTTAGTTCTTGCAAAAGTTATATCGTTCTTTTTGTAAGAATTTTTAAAAGCATTAAATACAGTTTTAAAATAATACAAAATGTTTAAATTCATGGCATTATTATTCATATTCTTTTTTTTAATTTTAATATTTGATTAACAAGTAAATTTCCGTTGCCAAAAAGCTAATGATTTACATAAAAAAAATTATTAAAATGAACTTGAAGCGTCTGTACATAAATTCCTCTATTCAACAACCTTTTATACAAACATACATATTGCACTTGTACCGCTAAAGTTTAAATTGCAATGGATATAAAAAGATAATTTAATTATTAAGCCGTCTAGTCAATAATTACAAGGTGCAACAAAAAATTACCATTTTTCTGAAAGGCGCTATCGCTCAAGAATTTACAGTTACAGCTAAAAGAAAAATCGATTTTACGTAACTTCATGCATTTATTTTTTAATAACATACATATGTAGATAAATATTATCCGATATCCAGTTTCTCAGCGAGTTTTACAAAAAAATTTTTTATCCATTTCTTTCCACCGAGAAACTTAAATTCGCGTAATAAGCACATAAAGGTACGAAAACCGCTATTTTACCCTGTAACTCAAAATTTTGCAATTTTTTTGAAAATTTCAAAAATAAATTCTGTATAGTGCCTGTTAGAAAAATATTATAGTATCACTTGTTAGTTACTTCAACTTTGTTCTTTTTTTGTCGCATAGTGTAATAATGACAACATACGCATGTATGTACATAAAAATTGTTAAATGTAATCGAATTGCATCAATGTAATCAATAAAAATATCGATAATTCAATTAAAAACGATTTATTCACTCATAAATACTATATGTCTCTTCATAGGTATACATATGTGTGTACGTATTTTGCACACATCGATGAAGCTCTTGTTTCACTGTGCAAATACTAAAAGAGATAAAAGCTGTCATCGGCACACGTTGCATTCTGGAGCATGTGTATGTTCTAATGCTCATAAGAAAAACTACAAAAGACAGCAAAAATGCAGCATTTAAGCTGTTTTCGTTCGGAACACTGGAATACATACACATCACTATTACACACATTTATATAGGGTGGGCAATTTAAAATTTAAGTTTAAACCAGCGGATATTTCAAATCTGGCAATACTTATGTCATTCCATTCCGTCACAAAATTCAGTATATTATCTCCACTGAACGAAATGAATCGACTTACGCTTGAGCAACGTTGGGATTTATTGACAATGTATCATCATTTGATGTCATCTTTTCTGATGAAGCTCATTTTCATCTTTGGCGGGTACGTTGATAAGCAAAATTGCCCTATTTGGGGCTCAGAAAACCGAATCGTGGTCTTACAGAAACCAATTCACCCATTACGAGTGACGGTTTGGTGCGGCTTGTGGAGTAAAGACATCATTGGCTCATATTTCATATTTCGCAACCATTACGGTCAATGGAGACACCTATCGCACCATGATAACCGATTTTTTTGTGCTCACTCTTCATGGTATTTGATGGCCGTTTATTAGCCGAAATGGTGATGTCAGTTGGCCGCCAAGAAGTTGCGATTTGACACCGTTGGACGATTTTCTGTGTGGCACCGCTAAAGGCAAGTGTTATGCCTACAAACCAGAGACAATTGAACATTTGAAAGCCATCATTCGTGATGCCATTGCCGAGATACGACCCCATACACTCGAAAAAGTACTTGAAAATAAGTCCTATCGAATGGGCTACTGTGAGGCCAGCCGCGGCAGCCATATGAATGAAATAATATTTCATTTCTAACCGGAACAATTGTATATTAATTCCCATAACATTCCATGAAGGACATGGGGACTTCTCTCAGTCAATGAGCTGCACCCGATTCAATTTTAAGACTCATTGAAAGGGACATACAGTTTAACGCCGGCTCCGAACGGCAAATGCATTAGAGAAGTTTTCAATAGTTAGTAATACTCATAACCAGTTACTAGGTAATGTTATGACGTGGTACCGCTATCGAAAAACTATTTCTTTTTCAGTTAGCCTGGTCTGGTATTGAACCTTCTGATTAAACTATTACTCTAACGATTCTCTTCTTCTTCTCTTCTCTTTACGATTGAAAATTTACTCCAATGAAATATTGTGGTAACAAAATTACACAAAAAAGTTATGGTTCAAAAATAGTTCAAAATAAAATGTTTACCACATTTAATCTGATGTTGGTTAGCCGAATGATAACTTCATTAAAGTGCTAAACATAAAATTCCAATACACTGAAAACAGCAGGAGAGAAATTCCAAAACTAATATCAACGGTTGCAAAATTTATTAACTTATCTGAATAACAAAAAAAAGGTTACTCCCATTTTACATATCTGTCTAAAGTGGGTGATACATTGGCAAACATTTGTTTGCAAACATCGCAAATAACCAATCGCATTCAAGGAAAAGTAAGTTATCCATGTATGCGATTGGCTATTTGCGATGTTTGCAAACAAATGTTTGCCAATATATCACCCCCTTTAAGATTACCAGGTGGTTTCTACAACAAGCGTTATTTAAATAACAGAAAAAAGGGAAAAAGCTATAATATATATTAATACTCAAAGCTTATGTAAAAACATATGTACATACATATGTATGTATGTATGTGTGTAAATACATAAGTAGAAAATACCATTCAACGGCACTGTGAACGAACAACATTGTTATTTTTGTTATTTTATTCTTTTAATTATTTTCCTCTAAATCCTGATTAGCTATCGATGTTTCATTTTGTATTTCTTTTGTTCTTGTTTTCGGAATAGTTTTTGGGTCCCATTCATTGCCTAATGCTTTTGTTGAATTTGAAAAGAGATTTCTTGTGCTAAATGTTTTGTTTCATTCATTGATTCATATAAATTTACACATACTATGTATGGAATATACGTACGTACATACTTATCAGGTCACTCAATAAGTCTGTAGGATGACACATAGATGGCGTTACCAGAAAGTTGTCCATATGATTTTGATTCAGTATTAACGTTCAAACGATACATGTATAAATTTGACAACAATCTGACTATTGATACTTAAGTTATAGCATTTTATGTGAAGAAGATTTCGTTATTGACAAAAAAAGTTGAAAAAAGTGAATTTCGAGTTTTGATAAAGCATTGCTTTTTGATGAAAAAATACAGTGGAAACCAAACAATGGGTCGATAAACATTATCCGAACTCTGCTCCATCGAGACAAATGATAGAGGAGTGGTTTGCTGAATTTAAACGTGATCGTACCAGCTAAAATGCTGCAGAGGGCAGTGGACGCCCGATAGCAAACTGAAGATGCACGAGCTAGCTAACATTGTAAAGGTATCAGATGGTAGTGTTTTTAAAATTTTATATGTACATTTGGGTATGCGAAAGCTCTGTTCAAAGTGGTTGCCGCATGAGCTCACAAATCTTGTCACAAATCGATTAAAACGATGGCAAGATTTAATGAATTGGGCTTTGAATTGCTTACCCACCCACCATATTCTCCAGATTTAGCCCCCAGCGACTTTTTACAGTTTTCGGATCTCAAGAGAATGCTTGATGGAATTAAATTTAAGTCCAGTGATGAAGTAATCGCTGAAACTAAGGCGTATTTTGACGAGAAAGAGTAATCATGCTATCGAAAAGTGGGAAAATCGCTATATTCGTTGCATCGTCTTCGAAGGCAACTGTGTTGAATAATAAAATCGAGTTTTGTAAAAATTTTGTGTTTTTCTTACATCTCCTACGGACTTATTGAGTGACCTGTTATGTATGTATGTGCCCTAGCATATATTTCAGACAATCACTGTTTTCGAGTATTTTAGATAGCCAGACATGATACATACAAATAATTTTTTGTTTTTTGTTTTATTATATCAATTTAAATTAGAACTTTGGTACAGTGTTGCCACAGCATTTTATTTTTTCTAACCAAATTTTAATAAAAAAGTCTCCAAATTGGATAAAAAATAACCAAGACTTAAACCTGATCATTTAGTCAATATCTCATTTAATCTCTCAATACAATTGCGACCACTGTGCAATAGTTTATAAGTCTATAAGTTCTAAACGTGGATGTATTTTTATCGAAACCTGCTCGTTAGCATATAAAGCATATGGACACGTTGCCTTCGTTCCTATTTACATAATTTCGCGGTAAAAATATGCCTCACGTAATAGCTGATGTAAGCAACATATAGTAACAGTCAGTGATGATGCTTTCGCTTATTTCCCCACTTAGATTTAACATAAAAGTGTTATGCTGCGTAATCGATGTTCTCTCGTTTAAAACGTAAAAGACGATGTAAGCAAGTAAGGCGACGAATACAATTGCATTGAAATTTAAGTTCTAAGTGAGCTTACTGATATGTTTACAGTGTGAAATTAGAACATAATGCATAATGCAATATTCAATTTGTGGAACGTAGTAGAAATAGCAACCAAAAAAAGGTGTCCCACAAATGATTATGAGCTTTGGGCATTAATTCAGGCTGCGTGATATGATGTGTATATCGGCTTCAGTTGGCCAGTCAATATCTGGCAGTTTTAAACAACCACGAAGCCTCGACGAAATATTAACCACTCTAGAACAAAATTAGAACTGAAATAAGTGCAAATTTATTATTATATTACATGTTTCTTACAACTATTTTAAAAATTCCTTGAAGTATCTTGTTTTCAAAGGTTGAATTAGTATTTTAAGCTTAATCTATCTTATATACATATATAAAAGAGGTATACAAAACGCGTTGTAATTGGTGTTCTCTGAAATGTAGGATCGCGAGTTTTTGACGTTTGAGTGAACACCTTTGTAATCTTCTATATATATAAAAATAAGTGTACACTTTGATATCACCGCTAATTGCGGAAACAGGTCGACCGATTTCAACCAAAATTTCGTTTGGATACGCTGGGGATGGTATGTAGATGACTTATATAAAATTTGCACGAAATCGGCCCAGTGATTCCGAAGATATGGCATTTAGATATTCCTATATTTTCCCATACATAATGCAACATATTGCTCTCCATTTTTCATATTATGAAATTTTATTGTCACTTGAAAAGTTACCAAACCATGTATCGTAATGTCTTATGTGTACAATGACATTCGGTGTTTCTAATTCGAATGTTGCGTTAAATCTTTTCAGTTGTTGTTATCATCGTCATTTTGTTTGATCGCTGACCATTCGATACTGATTTTTGTATATCTAGAGAGCGATTAGAGTGGAAGGTGTTGAATTTGGCCTAAACGACAATCAGTTAAAAAGTGGGCGGAATTGGATAAGTGGGCATGTTAAAACTTACTTTATTCACATCAGTTAAAAAGCAGGTACAACACAAAGGGTCCCAGCAACTCGGGAGGGATTACTCTAGTAAAATATAAAAATAAGTTATTCCATGTTCGTCATTTTATCAGTAGAGGACTACTTAACCGATTGACAAACCGATATATGCGTTGGAAAAGTGTATTTTCACTGATGGTTTTTGTTCCACTTGATGCCACGCCCATATAAAATTTGTATTTATATGTCTATATTTTTAAAACGGTAGTAGCGAAAGTTTCTAAATTTGGTCCAAATAACGTTGTGGTTAATACTAACCATCAGTCAAAAAATGGGCGGAATTAGACAAGTGGAAGTGGTACCTCGCCTAGAAAGAAAATACTGATTTTTGTATATCTTTGGAACGGTAATAGTGGAAGGTTCTGAATTTGGTCTAAATAATTTCGTAGTCAATCTACATGATCAGTCGAACTATGGGCGAAATTGAATAAGGAATTTTTGATTTTTATATATCTAGAGAACGATTAGGATGGCTGGAATCTGAACTTGGTCTAACTGACTTAGTACTTAAAACAAATCATTAGTTTTAACGCATTTCTTTAAATATTTCTTATGAGGAATACATTTTATAGATATAGAATACAATGGCTCTCAGCAACGCGGGAAGGGATACTCCAGGTTAATTATATTTTAAAATACAAGCAATAATTTCATAAAAATATAATGAAATTTTTTTCTGTAGTTTATCAACTGAAAATGCTCTCATTTTGCGAACTTTCTTATCAAATCTCAATGTGCCACATTAGTGTGCCTATTATTTTTCACACGACTATATGTAGCAGTAGAGGTCATTTTTATCTTGTTATAAATACACATTTTCCCACATAAAAGAACATACATATATACATAAGCCCAGATATTGGTATTCAGTAACTTTTTTTTCTAGTATTTTCCACAGATGTTGAATAGCGTTCATAGTTGGTGCCTGTAACGCCGTTTGAATTTTCTCTAGTCACTTATAAAGCTTTTAGAGCAGACCAGCATAAGGTGATTGCTTTTA
This sequence comes from Wohlfahrtia magnifica, assembly GCA_023159175.1. Lineage (NCBI taxonomy): Eukaryota > Metazoa > Arthropoda > Insecta > Diptera > Sarcophagidae > Wohlfahrtia > Wohlfahrtia magnifica. Next base: position 986,810 of record JAKWBJ010000040.1, on the reverse strand, counting down.
AATCGACGTACGACTTAAAAGATTAACTTTCGACTTTTCAATGAATATTACATTGTTACAGAATTTGGTTGATAAACAATAGTCTTCTAAGTCTATTTTGGTCACTAATATACGGTTAAATTCGTCTATGATAACTAGTATGATGAAAGTGTTTTTGAACCATACACGTGCTTACTTTCTTTTCCAAATATACTTTCAATTTACCGACTAATTTTGGGGGTAATAGCAGGGACTATATATACTTTGTTTTTCTGATTATCTAGCGTTCATTATTATGAATTACCTTTAATTTAAAACATTTTTTAATTTTCTTTGTTATCCGATTTTCTTTTTCGTATCTTTTAATTACGTATTAGAAACTACTACGAATATTCGCGATAAAATTTTCCTTTTTTATAGTGCAAACTTAGCAATTTCCTCTTATTTTCACTATTCGCTTTATTTTTTTACGTTTTTCACTCAAATCCCTGTTAAATAAATAACAAATAAGTTCAATAAAAACTTTATATAACCAATCTATTAACGGTAAATTACACTGAGAAGCAGGGTTATCAACCCACCCAGGTTTTATTGGGGTTTATATTTCAAAAAAACCCGGTTGGCTTTTTTATTTAAATTTATTAAATTGCGTAATTTATTAAATTGCTGCCACTTCTGAGCCAATTTCCAAACCCGTCTCAGAAAAATCCTCTTTGAAGCTGATTTTATATTTCTTTAAAAGAAGTGAATTGGTGGCATGGCAAATTGTATTGTATACTTCGAAACAGACAATAGTCAGAAGGAGCAATGTTTGGAGAACACGAAGGAAGCGGCATTTGACCGTTTCAACTAATTGTTTACAAATTTTTCGACGTGATCTATCGTTGTAATCCAAAAGAATAACTTAATCATGTCCGTTGTTATATTCCGGCAGTTTTTCTTAAATCGCACTGTAAACAAAGTTATGCAGTCTGCTCCGATTACAGTGTTTTAGCGTTCACAATGCCGTCTCGATCTCACTAAAGGTGCATAATTGCATTCTAAATACTAAAACAACTTAATTGCACATACTAACAAACAAAAAATATTGTCGAAGTTATCGAAATTTGGAAGCAGTTATAAAACCCAAAAAAAGCCCATCAAAAAACCCAATAAAACCCGGGTTTTTGCCAAACCTGCTGAAAAGTCACTTTAATTAATTGTTATTTAAAATTTGTGAAAACAATTTTACATAATTCAACATTTACATAGTTCAACAGTTTTATATATATTTTTTTTTAATTTTTAGATGGGATAAATAACAGCTCACACAATATAAAAATATCAATTTTAATTATTTCCAAAACATAAATGGCCTAAAATGAATGAAAAATATTCGTCAAAACCATAGCGTACGACTTTAAGTGACATAGACTGTATGTACTTTGAAAGCTTTGAAAATAAATTTGTTAATTTATATAAAGCTGTATAGAAAGTTGATTAATTTCCTTTAAATTACCTTTAGTCTTTAATGTTGTGAACATTTAATAATCTTATTGTAACTATTTACCTTTAGTCCAACCTTTCATTGCCCGATTTCGTTATATTGACGTTGATTTTATTTTTTTAGTTTTTGGCGAAGACATTTTATTGTTATGATACATACATGCAGTTTGTAAAAAAAATCTTTCCAAAGTAGATAAAAACTTAAAATCTTATTTTCATTTGAGAATTCCAATAACAAATTCTTAACATGTTTATTTATTTATTTATTTATTTATTTATTTATTTTTTTGTACACATCTTGTTACTGTACCTCTTAAGAACTTCGAAACGTCCTAACTTCTAAAATAGGCCCACACATTATAACACTAAGAAATTGTTGGAATTTCTTGGAATTTGTGTTTTTTATGAATCTTATCGTATGATAAAAACGTCGTATAGTGTTTAGCAATAAAAAATTGGACCAACGTGCAACAAGTGACTATATATTTAAATGAAAACATTCAGGGACTAAGAGTCTCAAAAGATTGGGATATATTTATTGTTTTAAAGGCAAATCAGCTAGAAAATTCTCTGATTTGTTTTCAAGGTAGTGTAAGAGATTGCATTCCGCGCTGAAAAAGTATGAGAAATCAAGTTATAAAGCCTCCAGGCAAACAAAAAAAATATTTGGGGTTAGGAATTTTAAGTAAAGTACCAAAAACAATGTACTACGAGCCGCAATCCAGCACAAAAAATTTTGTTTGTCCAGTGGATATTAATTATGATGAGCGTATCACACGTAACCATCCGAAATCGTGCATAAAAAACAAATATTCCTCCTCAGTGGCTAGGAAAACACCTCGCTTATTGGTGCAAAATAAGGGGTGTTTTTATAGAGGTATAGAACTTTAAGTTGCAATAAAACAACGATGGTTTATTCGATTGACTTGAATTTTATTTATCCGAAAGATAATCTTGTGGCATTACATTTTAAATGTGATTTGTGGCATATGACCGCCACGGCTGGCGTGGATGTAGTCCAATCTGGACGTCCAATTTTCGATGACTTTTTTCAACATTTGTGGCCGTATATCGGCAATAACACGCCGAATGTTGTCTTCCAAATGGTTAAGCGTTTGTGGCTTTACCGCATAGACCAATGACTTTACATAGCCCCACAGAAAGTAGTTTAGCGGTGTTAAATCACAAGATCTTGGAGGCCAATTCACAGGTCCAAAACGTGAAATTAGGCGGTCACCAAACGTGTCTTGCAATAAATCTATTGTGGCACGAGCTGTGTGACATGTTGCGCCGTCTTGTTGGAACCACATCTCCTGGACATCATGTTTATTCAATTCAGGAATGAAAAAGACTGTAACGTTCTGGCCACCATCGTTTTTGAAAAAGTACGGACCAATGATTCCACCAGCCCATAAAGCGCACCAAACAGTTAGTTTTTCTGGATGTAACGGTGAGGATTACCTTCACTCCAAGTGCGGCAGTTTTGTCTGTTGACATAGCCACTCAACCAGAAGTGCGCTTCATCGCCAAACAAAATTCGCTTATGAAAATCGGGAACAACGGTAATCTCGTTTTGGGCCCATTCGACGAATCTACGCCGGGCGTGAGTCTATTCATGATGAATTGCCAAGCCAAACTGAGAATAAATCACTTGACAGCTGTTAAATCGGTCACCATCTTGAAAAGTAATGCCAACTTAAAGTTCTATACCTCTATAAAAAACACGCTTTATTAAAAAAAATCAGATTCGCAACAGAACATATTTCACATTTTCCAGATTACTAGGATGACATAATGTTTCTGGTGAGACTAAAAGGATGCTCTACTACAATTATGGACCTCTGACAGCACTAGAAAATACAAATATAATTCTTATAGTAAAATTTAAAAAACTTAGTTATGGTACAGGGTTGTATATGCACGAAATAGTGACCAAAGAACTGTATCTTGAAGTTTCAAAAATTGATCGCCAGCGCTATAAATCTGGTTTTATTGACCATAAAAATACGAATAAGCCTCAGTATAAATCTTGTTCATGCTTTATTAACTCGATTCTTCAAAGGTGTGACCTGAGTAAAATCATCCTAAGTTATGGCTGCCAGATTCAATATTACAAAATTTTTGACATTTATAGAAAAACAAATCTTGATAAAAAAAAAAAAATCTTGACATTTAAAAATATTGGGTGTTTGAAAAGCTTTAGTTACAAGTTGTAGGTAGATGGCTCCAAAATTTAATATCTCTGGTAATATTAATTGCATTATTCAGCATTATAGCTTATTTTGACTACGGATGATTACGGGCGATAAAAAATTGATCAGGTACAACAATAATGTGCGAAAAAGATCATAGACGAAATGAAGCTTCGCAAACGGTGACAAAGACAGCTTTAACACCAAAAGAAGTAATGATGCTGTGCGTGGCATTAACCACAATGCAGCAGTTAAATAAATTGTTAAGTGTTCTTCTGGTTAAAATTTGGACAATGGAACAAGATGAAAGTATTTTTACTGGTATTTTACCTCTTAAAGTGAAGAAAGGAGTGGAAAATAATAAGAAAGGAATTGGCTTTGAATTGGTTGTATGAGTGCACTTGGAAAAATTTGAATTTAAAAAATTATTAAACTTGCCAAAAAATGAACAGAACTATAGGCTAATATGTTTGAAGAACGAAATTTTTAAATATTGTATATGAAATGAGAAGAACATATCGGTTGAACTCAATTTGGTTAGAGATGAGCTATGGGCACTCGAAAAGTTTTGTGTTCCATACAGGCTCATGTTCAAAACTGCCGCTACGTCAAAAAGATATCTTCTTGTGCTTTATCGACTATGAGTAAGCATTCAAAATTTATTGAAATATATAAGTTTTTAAACATTGATGGTAAGTACTAGAGTATTCACTCGATTAATCGTCATTTGATCGAATAATGAAAATAGCCAATTTCGAATAATAAATAACTCGAACAATGTGTGTCAATTAATCGAGCAACTTTTGTATGTAAAATTTGGGGTGTAAAATAGAAAATGTTTATGATTATTTAGTTGTACGCTTAAGTTATCTATCCGTTAAAATTGTATTAAAAAGCTGTTACTGGTTTGTTAGACATTTTAGTTAAAGTTTTTAAAATCGACCTTAATTCCGCAAGGTTCCCAATAGCGATAACTTTTTAAAACATATTTCAAAAACCAAAACAAAAGAGTTTGCAATCAAATCGTGCAATCGATTGTTTAATTATGAACCTGATCAAAATGTACCAGTCAATGATCCTTAAGAAGATGTTGATCTAAACGAAATAATCTTCTAGATGAGCTCAACAAAACAATACAAAGTATTGCAAATCTTAAAAAATCGAATACAAAAATATAGGTATAATAGACGATTTCATATATTTAGACAAGACAAAGGGAAGATCAAAAAAACTTTTTAATGCAATTTTATCGCAATCGCCAACATTGCACCGCAGGGTCTGTTCTTTCTCCTACGCTATTTATAATATTTCTTAATCACTTTCTTCTTCTTACTTCGCATCCTATCTACTCTTTCGCAGATGACAGCAATATTTGACATTTATAATCTTTTGATCATAGGCCAGCCAAGCCTCTTGAAGATTGGGGCGAAAAGGATGAATATGAATAACACACTCACAAGCGATCTGGCGGAAACCCCGAGTAGGGTCGTGCAAACAGTCTCGATTTGAATGCAAGCACGACCCAATGCTGTTTTTTAACACTCAGACGTGGTGGTATGTTGTCATCTGTGGCTATGGTTAATGTCGATATTGGAAAATCGGATGCTCTTGATGTTCTGGGCATGAGAATTCACCATCACGTTCGTTGAGACGATCACATATTTCATGTGTCGAAAGAAGCATTCAAGCATTAAGACAAGAAATGCTTCACTCCATCTGGTCTCCTTAATATTTACAAGACCTATAACCGACCCAAAATTAAATACAACTCTCATATATGTGCCGGTGCTTCAAAGTCTATTTTGTAGCTCCTCTGCCGCGTACAGGAGAGGGCGAAGGTACTTATTAGTGACGGTAGAGTAGTCAACTTTATCGATTCGTTAGAGCATCGTCGCAATGTGATGTTTGTCTCATTGTTCCATCGGTACTATAACGGAATGTGCTCTAACGAAATAAGGGAATTAATTCCTAATAATCACATATTTTCACGTAGTACTCGTTTTTCTCCTAAAGCGCTTTTTAATTGATTGTCCAATGAAGCGCACAACGCATTATAGAGAAATCGTTTTTTTTTTTTTTCTGCCGTTCGTCTGTGGAACGATCTTCCTTCGACAGTTTACCCTGCCCCTTACGACATAAATAAATTTAAAAAACCTCCACACTGGATTCTATCCTCCTTCCCGTAACCTGTTTCCCTAAAAGTGGTCATCCCCTGAGTGCTGAACTCAAAAGAAAAAAAAACATCGACCTGGTTTTTAAATAAAAAAACCAAAGAATTTTAAATTGTTCGAGTTGTTCGAGTTAAAAATCAATTAATTTCTTACTCGGACAAAAGTAAAAGTCGAATAATTGGATTGGGTCTTTAGCTTTGTTGTTGTACTTATTTTGTTAACACTAGCTAAACATTAGACGGTTTTTTGTGTGACTATGTACTTCTTCATTTCACAAAATTTGCTATAAAATGAATAGGCCTGTTTCCTTACTTTTTTTTTTTCTGTTTACTTTAAAGTAAAGAAACAGACCTAAGGTATTTGGTCGTTTAAACCAGCTGATTAACAAGTGTATGGCGTCGCTTGATCAATTTACATTCTTTCATTTCACTAAACTACTACAATGCTGTTTCTATCTGCTTGATAGTGTATTTCACCCCTAAGTATAGGCATGAGATGACTTGGAATATATGTAGTATGTACATATTTGCATCAAGTCAATTTCGTAAAAAATGTAACATACGATAATTTCGCGCAGAGAGGTTGATATTTATCTCGCAATAACAGTAAATGAACATGCCATGCCCCCTTTTTAAAACGAAGAAAGATTATTTTATTCGATTTTTTTCGGAAGAAGAAGAAAAATAGTTATAAAATGTGTATGTAAATGTAAAAAAATTATAATTTCTGTAATAAATGTTTTAATTCGGCATTTTGTTTTTCGAGAAAAACGCATTCACTATCAATTTGGGCACGTTTTTTTAGCACTTCCAAATAATGATTGAGTCCATGCTCAATTGATTTCCAAACATTTTGCTGTTCTTTGGTCATGTACGTGTAGAACTGCTGCCAATAGTTGATTATTTGCGTCTTGTCGAAATTAATGAAATCCACTTCAGGTTTCTTCCTTTCATCTCTGAAAGAATATTCAAAATGCAAACATATGTACATATGTAGAATCCATACTCATATGTATGTATGTGTGTACGTACTTTATTTCCAATGATTTGTTATTTTTATCCAATTTTTTTGATATAAAATCATTTAAAGCTGTTAATACCAAAGAGGGTTCCATGTATAGGATATGATTGATGCATAAAGGTTCCTGGAGTGAAAGATTTTAAATAGCAAAGTAATCTTGTTTTAAGCCATACCTTCTGCTTACCGGCATAACAGTAAAGTTTTCGGTTTCTGATGATTCCAAATCGTTGGGTTCATTCTTAAAGGAATACAATGATTTTAGAGCATTTTTGGTTGGTGCAACCTTACAGTTTGGGCAAAAAGAATAGGGTTCAAAATATCTGATTAAACTTTGCACAATGCCAATATCCGTTATATTTAAAGCCTGAAATACGGTATGATTTGTAACATTACAAAAAGTTCCAGATATATTTATACGATTTAATAAATGCATACCGAAAATATACTTTCAATTTTAACTAAGCATTTTTCTTCATCGCTGTAGGGTTTTAAAATTTGTAAAAGTCTTTCCTCTACCAAAAATCCAGCGCGATCAGAAATTTTATGCAAGATATCATGCAATTGAATCTCTAGCGATTTTACTTCTTTCGCAGTAGTTTTAGGGGTTTCCTGTTTTTTTGGAAGATATTTTTCTGCAGATTTGTTTAAATTTCCAGGCATTTCTTGCTTGGTATAGTCTAAGGAGTTTAAATCAATTGTCGGTTCCATCCACTTTCTGCCCAATTGCTGTTCATAAAGAATTCGATCGATTTCGAGAACACGTGTTACTAAAAGCTTGATTTCTTTAAAGTTCATGTCCCAAACTTTGTAAAGCTAAAATAAAAGAAGATGTTAAAATGAAGAGGCTGAACTTTGAAAAAAACTTCCAATAAACCTTAATTCTATTATTTTTTCGGAAACCTTCAGCCTTCATCTGTAGCTCATTAACACTGGCATGCAATTTTTGTATGTCTAGTGTTAGCTTTTCCTTCGTTAGCCTATTGTTTTCCCTGAGATCGCGCAATTTTCTTTTTAGTATAACAATGGCTTCGGTTATTTTCGCTACTCGTCTCTTTTGTTGGTTATTCATTATAATGTTCTCCTCGTTACGCTTTTGTAAAACCTGGTAATTGTAGTCAATTTTCTCGGAATTCATAAGAATGTTGGCTCGTGTTCTACGAATTTCCAATTCCAATATTTCAGCGTCTTTTTCAAGCCTTATGCGCGTATTACGAGTGATTTCCTCTTGTTGGGTTCGTATTCTGTCTACTTCTCGAGCATAGTAATCTCGTTTTTCTTTAACCATTTCCATCTTTTTGGTTTCATTAACAGTCAGATGCTCATAAACTGTGTTCCATTTCTCTTGGGCTTCCTTTAACACTTTCACTTTTTCTGAGTTAATTGTTTGTTGCAAGTCATGAATGCTATTTTTGTAAGACTTTTTAAGCAATTCTATTTGACGATCAATTCTTTCGACCAAAAAGCAAATATTCTGCGACATTTTATACTGATCTTCATAGTATTTCTGATTGATACGCTTCAATTCCTGTTGGCATTGATTTATAAGATCATCTTTGCTGGCCATTAGGTTTTCTATGTTTTCGCGTTGTTTTTGCATATTTTCGTGTATTGCCATGGGCTCTTTAAGGCTATTTATCTCCAGCCATTTCTTATTGATAATATCAAATTGCTCCAAAGATACTTCAGCTTCCTGACGTAAATTGACTTTCAATTCTATTCAACAACAAAATTTATAGAAATAAATTATTTTTTTCAATAGAGATTATTCTGCTTACCAGCATCATTTTGTGCTTTTTCTTGGCTCTGCAACAGTTCATGTTGCTCGCTGACAGCTTTAATATTCTTGACCAACTCATTACCAAAGTCTATTAATTCTTCCAACTGAGATTCACTCTTTTCGAGTTGGATTTCAATGTCGGTCTTATCTCTTACTTGGGCCCTATATATGTATATATGTATAAAATTCTATTGTTTTTTTTTTAATATACGTATAAACATACACATTTTTGAGTTTTTCATGTAATGCATCAAATACTATTTCAGTTCTGCCATCAAGTTTAGATTGTTTGTGTAAATTTTGGGAAATCAATTCCTTCCACAAACTCTTCTCCGACTTTTGATCTGCGTTATCTTTTTCATTTTCATTCTTCTCATCAGTAGTTTCCATGATTTTTTAAGAGAAAATTTTTACAAAATTATTATGAAATAGATATGTTTCTAATTTAAATATTTTAATTATTTATTTAATTTTTAAAACGGAAGCGGTTACTATGACATCATCATTTAAATGCTGGCAATGCTGTTGCTAACTCAGTGTAAAAACGGTCATATCAGTGTTTGTGTTATTACTATCTAAGCCACACGGTCCAGTTTTTTTTATCAATTTTTTTACGCAACTTGAAATCGACTGGAAAACAATTTCTATGTTCAAGATATCTTCGTGATATACAAACCATCTTTATCAACTGTTTTCTTGCGAGAAAATAAATCAACAAAATGAAATTTCTTTCTTGTCGGTTTTACACCAGACATATAATTTTATTGTGTTCTGGTATGGCATCTCCATTTGAAATTGCAAAATAGTCAGAGAAATGAAAATGTACGGCAGCTCATTATAAATAATTTTGTTAGAAAAAGTTCCAATTCTGATATACTTAAGAATTTTTATTATAAGAGGTTTTAATAAATTACCAGTTGAATTGACAGATTGCCTGCCGTACTAACGATCAATTGGTAATGGAATTTATACAAGTGGTGGAGGAGGATGGAGACGATCCAATTGAGCTGCCTACAGAAGATGACGGAAGTTTGCTTTTGTCTACATTACAGGCTCAATTTCCAGGTGCCTGTGGTCTTAAGTATATAAATGAGGAAACGAAATGTTTTCGTGGCGTACGATCGAATGAGGGTAAATTTTTTCCGCCATATATTGAAACCGGTTGGGGTACGCATATATATCATTGCGTTTTTCCAAAGGGTAAGTTTCGTTAGCTTGATGTGTTCACATCACAGCAATAGTCATGATCGTTATTACATTACAGAAAATAAACGAAAAAGTGATGATCACTTAGAGAACTCGACAGCGAAGACAAAGCGCATAGAGTCAAGAGCGCGTTGTACAGATCTTATTGTTTTGGGTCTGCCCTGGAAAACTACAGAAGAGAGCTTACGTACGTACTTTGAGGCGTATGGCGAAGTATTAATGACACAAATAAAGAAAGACGTAAAGTCTGGGCAATCAAAAGGTTTTGGATTTGTACGGTTTGGTTCGTACGATGTGCAAGTGAGGGTACTATCGACAAGACATTTAATTGATGGTCGCTGGTGTGAAGTGAAAGTACCAAATTCAAAGGTATTTCGTTAATTCTGTTAGCAATAAATAAAATGATAATAATATTAATATCTTCTTGAAGGGTATGATTCATCAGGTACCATGCAAAGTGTTTGTAGGACGCTGTACGGAAGATATAAATGCTGATGATCTGAGAGAATATTTTTCCAAATTTGGTGAAGTTACAGATGTTTTTATTCCAAAACCATTTCGTGCATTTAGTTTTGTTACATTTTTGGACCCAGAGGTGGCACAGTCTTTGTGCGGCGAAGATCACATTGTCAAGGGTTAGTCAACTGAAAGCAAATTGTTTCTGACGGATTTTTGAATTAAATAACTTTGCAGGAGTATCGGTGCATGTATCAAACGCTGCCCCAAAGTCTGAACAAATTCGCAACTCAATGCATAATTATCCAATTGGTGGTCGCAATGCTAGTGGGCCTAATGTTGTAATGGCGCCACATCAAGACTCAATGAATTATGGAGATGCACGCGTTGGAGGTGGTAGTAACGTTGGATTAAATGGTCTAAATGATCTTCCACGTAATTCCTTCAATAATAGCGGTGGCAGAGGAGATAATAATGGCCTTAATCAAAATGCAATGTTGGGAATACGCGGTTATAGCATGAACGGCAACAATTACAGCGGCGGAGGCAACAATTCGTTTGGTAATAATATTGGCATGAATGGAAGTATACCCATGGGCAATAATTCTGGATTAAACGGTCCTATCAATCGTGTTGACAACATGTCTGGACCTTATCAACGGGGGGGTAATCGGGGCAATTATGTAAATAGCCATCATATTGGTCCGCACGGACCACACGGTAACAGTAATGGTGGCTGGAACAACAATCACAATCGTAATTTAGATATGCCAAATCTACAGACACTAGGAATAAATTCTCAGGGTCCTAAGACTACACCTTCAGCCCAGAATCTGAGTAACTCTTTAGGCGTAGGTCTAAACTTGAATTCGTTACCAGTGAATCCGGCTATCGTGGCAGCAGCCCTTAACCAGTGGAGCATATTAGGGAACCAATTGCAAAATCAATCTCAAGATCAGGTAAGAGGAAATTATCATAATGCTGTACTTATTTATCCTTTAATGACGTGCTACTTAATCTTTAGACTGGTAATTTCCTCTCTTGGATGGCCCACTCAAATAATGCGGGCAATAGCAACAATATACATGGCAACAATCCTAACAATAAAGCTAACAACAATGGCAATAGGTCTCCTTCTGTTAACCAACCTACAAGCGGTTCTCCCTGCAACGATGCCTCCCAAGTAATGCCCTATTAAGGGATAATGTAAACATTGATTTTTATATTTTATCATTTATCAAAATCTAGAATGGCAGCGCAAATAATGTTCCCAAAGGTGGGAACTGGACCCGCAACAACAACAATTTAACGGAAAATCCCAGTTTCATGTAAACAATTATCCTCTTCAGTTTCACATACTAAACTAATGGTAAAATGGAAACAAGACGCATACGAATTTTATACGAAGAATTGTTTTAAAATTTTTGAACTAATGAAGCATGAATATGACACACCCTACACACTAATAGCACGTAGGAAGTAATAAAAGTTGTTGATTTCGGACGAGCATTATAGAAACAAACAAAAGAAAACTTAATCATTGTAATCTAGTGTTTAATTTTATCAGTAAAGTAAGGAAAAAAAAGGAAACTATAGTTAAAAATAAATGTACGTTTAAAATATTTTTAAATTAAAGCGACTATTAAAAAGATCAATTCTTTTTTTTCCATTTTTTGCCCTTTTACCTTCCACTGAAGATTACTATATAAAATATTGTTGTAATCTTACAACATAATCTCATACAAATTTTTCAAATCAATAAAAAAAATAATGAGGTAAATGAAATGTACTGGTTTAGAAAAGATATTTACTTTTATTATTTATTGCCCGATTACAAGATTACCTTGTAATTGAGACCAACAATGTTTGAATGTTACTTAAAAATAAATAATGTGATATCATTTACTTTTTGCTGTTAAGAATGATACCATCATATTTCTGTTGGAACCATTTCATGGCATCTTCCTTAGTAAGACGGTGAGGGAAACCAACCTTACCGGATTTACGCTTTCTGTGGGCAACATTGTAGCCTGCAATGAGAATATTAAGAATATTAAACACGATATTATTTAACATTATTTTTTTTTTTTAATACAGAAGAAGATCTAATCTAAAATCTAGCCATTGATGTTCCATTCTAAGATCATACAAAAGAATATAAAACTGCTTACTGTAGCAAACGTAATTGTTTCATCCACAAATATTTATTCCATGTAAGGCCGATCTCTAAAACCTATCAATACAAAGATTGTATACAGTTCTACTAGTTTATGCCCCTCTTACGGTTTACAACTCGACCCAGTTGAGTTGAGATTCCAGTTGCAATTTTACAACTGCTTTCGGTTAAGTTGTTATCGATAACACCAAATTGTAAAATTTGAAATTATTATATACAGGTGATGCGATGCACCTTATTTGAAAAATAATTTGTGTTCTTAAATTAGACGTCAACTATCAACTTTAAAAATGATACCAAAATTACTTTTTTCTTCCTTTGTTGCGTTGTTAATACTTGGCAACGCTTTGGAACAATATGCATTATTAATGCTCTTTGAAACACTATATACTTTGTTCGAATGCAAAGCAACTGACGTTAGTGGTTGCGTACTTATTTGCATTATTTTTCATAAATTCTTAGTGTTAAAACGTCTATCCTTTCATATATATATTTTTGTATATTTAAATTATTCTAAACATAACGGACAATCTCTTAGCAATCAAACAACAAATTGGCCTTTTAATTTGAGATATTTCATGGAAACTAATAAAAAAAAAGCTATTTACTGATGAAAGCTGTTTCCAGTTTAGTGTAATATTTCAATTCATTTAATGTACAACAATCTTTTGCACAATAGAATTTTGTTAAAAAATCACCGTGTGTTATACCTAACAAAAAAATAATGAGGAAGAACACATTAAGCAATTCTTTAAAAAGATACACTTGAAAGCTTCTCTTATTGCTATTTGCACATTGACTGAGTGTCTTAGAAATGGAAAAACTACTAAAACACCTAATTAAGTGCAATTAAAACTTAATGCATACATAGAAACAAACTAGCGATTACCTGGACGACCGAGAACAACGTAGAAATCCAAACCGTAGATACCAATTGAGGGATCGTACTTAATGCCTAAATCAATGTGTTCTTGAATACCAAAGCCAAAGTTGCCAGTGGCAGAGAAGTTATCACGTCTCAATTCGTATTCACGTACTTTAAGACCTCTTTCTAAGATCTCTTCAGCTTTGGCACCGCGAACGGTGCAGTGTACAGCAATCTTTTCATTACGACGAATGCCAAAAGAACGCACAGTATAGCGAGCTTTTGAAAACACGGGCTGCTGGCCAGTCAATTGTTCCAACACCTATAAATATTTAAAAATATCACACACGCAGACATAAATTAGGTATACTTTTTTTTAACCATATGAATCGACTATTCACTTTACCTTAGCGGCACGCGTCAATCTATCACCAGATTCACCCACACAAATGTTTAAGCATAATTTTCTAATATGCAGATCACGCATGGGGTTCTTGGCGGGATCTCTTTTAATCTTCATTCCAGCTTCTTTAGTAGCGGCCTATAATAATAATAAAAAGACACAAAATTTAATAAATTTCATATTATTTTGTTTCAGAAATTTTTCCCAAAAATAAAAAACAACACGCACCGTCATATTGAAATCGGAAAAGGAAAAGAAAGAAATTCTCTACCACGCCAGTTACTGTTCACTGGAACTGTCAAAGTGACAGTATTTTCATATAATCAGCTGAATTTTAACAAAATAAAACGTAAGTCTGGCTACATTCGCCTTGCCAACTATACTCTCCAACACAGGGCTGCTACCCAACAATGAATTCACCAATTACTGTTTCTTTTCGAATAAATGAAAACTCTCAGGTAGCCGGTACTCACTGACTGTCTACTGAGTACTTTTTCAACACTACTTTTCGCAGTGATTTATATGAATACATAGAAACTAGGAAAGTAAAGTGAGTAAAAATTCATAAAATCTTTTTATCCATTAAATATCAGGAAAGAAAATTTATAAAATCTTTTGAAAACATGCCAATACAACGTCTACAGTCCATTACAACTGGAATAACGATAATTGTGTAAAACATTAAACAACAAAAAAAGTATTTACTACGGCCAGTGCTGGTTTTTCTTTTTGCACCATCTCCTCCACCCCCTCTTTACATATTCCTACGCCAACAAGAAAATAAATAATAAAAAAGAGAAGAAAAAAGAAAATATTAATAATTTGTACATATTATTCATACACATATCTATCTATAAATATATACATATATGTATGTATATGTCTACACATATAGTACTACTGGTAGGTACAATTTGGAAAGATGATATTTTGTTGCAAAAACCCAAAAAATCTTTTGTGGATATACGTTTCCAGCAACAGCAGCAATAATAACAACAACTATAACATTTTCGTGCATTTCCATATACCACTCCGTGGCCGTGTGAATATTGTATATTCAAAAGACAAATTATATTTTGGAATTTAAATATAAATACGATAAAACGGCAACGATATACATATGTATGTACATATGCTTGTATGTAGTACAAAAACAATATGTACATTTTAGATACTTTCTTCCTTTCATTCAATAAGTTCTTTTTTATACAGAATTTTTTTCCTTTAATTTTTGTCTTCCTCCTTTCGTTAAAAAATGATAAAAATTAACAACAAAAAAAGAATTATAATAAAGTGAAGAGGTTAGAGAAAAGTTTGCAAAAACTAAAATCTGAAAGTGAATGAGAAAGAACAACGAAAACAACAACAAGTAATTTTGTTTTTATTTTAACTTGAAAAGAGAAGAAAAAGTATATATATAATAAAAATTAATAAATATTTTTCGTTATATGTATGCATCGCGCATATATGTGTATACGAACATATATATATATATATATATATATATATATATATAAGAAAATAACTTAAATGGGATGGATGTATCTATCTACTCTACTACCTATATAGTGCCCACCTATACTTCAATGTATTACTGCTGTTGTGATGATGTCTGTCATTGAATGTGTGTTGTGTATCAGTGTTATCAACGATATTAACAGAACAGAAAATGTCAATACAGGAAATCACAAAAAAGATGAGAAAAATAAAGTGAGTGTTAATTTATCTACCGCATGGCGTAACGTAACGTAACGACGTATTGCTCAAGTATAGTTCAAATAATATTAAGAATTGCTATGACAGTACTCTCACCAAAAAACACCCTGCAATGAATCTAAAAATTTTTGCGTGTTAGTGTGTGCCAAGTGATTTATTGATGGACGGATAGCATTAGCAAAGAAAAAAAGAAACAAAATCCTTAGCAAAGATAGCAAAAACCAAAACCCAAAAAAGGAAAAGCAACAAAATTACTATACACAAATTTAGTTTTACTCGCAATCAAAAAACCCAGCAGCATTTCATAAGTATTGTATCTGCATATACATATACATAACATATAGATACATATATATATGTATATTCTTCACGTACATTGTACGGTGATGTGACTAGGAGTAGTAATTCAGGGTAAGAAGTAAGGGGATAAATATAAAAGACAGGCGCGTAAAAAGGCACTAAAGTTAGAGGTTTGTTAGGGATTTTTCTTAAAATGTTGCCAATTGGGTAACTACTTCTCTTTCATATCAGAAAACTTAAAGAATAAAATCATGCAATTACACTGAGGTAAATTACAGACAAGATTTTGTTTATTGTGTAGTTGTGTGTGTTTGTTATGCTTAAATACTGAAAACACCTGTTACACCAAATGAAAAACGTTATTAGCCATCAAGTGAACAGATTTTATTAGATTATTAGTATAACGAAGTGTAAAATGTTCAATTTGATATTATTGCTGAATGCAATATGAAATGAAGTGAAAATAATCTTATTAAGTTCTAATTTCTATTTGTTTATATTTTCGTTTCAGAATTGTTAAGCACAAATAATACTGCACAAAAATTCATCTATAAAAAAAGAAATCTGCATAATTTATTTAAAAAAGAAAAGGAAACGATTTAGACGAAAAAGAGGAACAAAATTACTTTCCATTAACATAATTAAATTTACATACATAAAAATAACAACAAAAACAAAAACATTAGTGATAAAACCAAAAAAGATATTTTAGCTTACTTTTACTGTTTACTATTTACAAAGTGTACTGTTATTATTAGCTATTGCAACTCTGGCTGTCAAAAGAACAATTTAAGGAAATTAACCCAGTTAGAGCTTATTTAGACTGGCTCAAAACGAAGAAAACGGGGGCGCTGAGTCTCCCGACGGTACCCAAGAAGGACGTGAAGCGTGTTGGTGGATTCCCTGGTCTGCAATGGGTTGTTTTGGTTCGCCTAGCTCTAAGCAATCTGATATAAATTCTGAAGATACACGAAGTCAGAAACGTCGCAGTGATGCCATTTCCAAACAATTACAAAAAGATAAACAGCTCTATAGGGCTACCCATCGGTTGTTGTTGCTAGGGGCTGGTGAATCTGGCAAATCAACTATTGTTAAGCAAATGCGTATTTTACATGTTGATGGATTTTCGGAACAAGAGAAAAAACAAAAAATCGACGACATCAAAAAGAACATTCGTGATGCAATTTTGGTAATTATTAAAATTATTTTTACAAATTTTATACTTTTATCTTTGATTTAAATTGTTATATCGACTATCAAAAAATTCTAAATCAAATGCTCATAACGTTTTCGAAAAAAAAAGAATTAGTAAAGTAACTTTTTATTTTTAGTAAATTTTATTCCTATATATTGTCATTATTGTACTAAAGGGTGCCCAACAAAATTAAGGTATCATTTTAATTTTAATAGAAAAAGAAAGAAAATGAAAAACTATGTTGGTGAAATATTGCTCATGCCTGCTATATTCTCGGTTGAATGACAACTACGTTATTAAGTTATGTTTCTGTTATCATGAACGGATTAAGTTTCTAAAAATTTATCAACCATTACATTGATGGCACGATTTGTTGGAGTATTTTCTCTACGAAATTTTGTTCTAAATTTCCTAATTACGTGTAACGTTCCATATAAACTAACCGGAATGTATTTAGAATATGAAAATAAAAATTTTGATTAAAAATTACAAGTAGCAAAAAACGTAGCAATTTTGGACATCCATATGTATGTATATACCTACATATCGTTACCTTAATTTAGAAAGGACGTAACTAATATTTTACAAAACGTGCTTTATTTTTAAATCATAATGTATTATAGGTTATTTTATCAGATTGTACAAAAACACTTTATAAATTATCCATGGTTGTTATAAAATACATACATATGTAAATTAAATTTAAATTTGTAAGTTTGCCTTATTAGACAACTTTCATTTTTAATTATGTTTTCAGACTATTACTGGTGCCATGAGCACATTAAATCCACCTATACCATTGGAAAAAAAAGAAAACGAAGCCAGAGTTGAATATATTCAGGACTACGCTTCAAGTTCGTAATAGTTGTTATATACTATTAATTTGATTATAAACAGTATTAACAAATGACGTGTGTGGTGTTTCATTTGTAGGTCCAGATTTTAACTATCCGCCAGAATTTTATGAGCATACAGAAGAGTTGTGGAAAGACAAGGGTGTTTTAGCAACTTATGAAAGATCAAATGAATATCAATTAATCGATTGTGCAAAGTAGTAAGTACTTGTCAGATTATTGTGTCAACAATAAGAAATAAAGTTTTTTTACAGCTTCTTAGACCGTGTGAGTATAATTAAACAACCTAACTATACACCGAATGAACAAGATATATTGCGGTGTCGGGTTTTAACATCTGGTATTTTTGAAACAAGATTTCAAGTTGACAAAGTCAATTTTCAGTACGTTTTAGAATTTTCCTTTTATTAAATGTTCTCCCAAATGATTAGTGATTTAATTTTTCATTGCAATTTTAGTATGTTTGATGTGGGAGGCCAACGGGATGAACGTCGAAAGTGGATACAGTGCTTTAATGACGTTACTGCAATTATTTTTGTGACTGCATGTTCTAGTTATAATATGGTTTTACGAGAAGATCCAACACAAAATCGTTTGCGTGAATCATTGGAACTATTCAAAAGCATTTGGAACAATAGGTTAATATAAAATTTACAAGTTTCAACTTAACAAAATATATAAAATATAATAGAAAATAATATGCTTGCAAATATTTGATTTACAGATGGTTACGTACAATATCTGTAATTCTGTTTCTTAACAAACAAGATTTGTTGGCTGAAAAAATAAAAGCTGGCAAAAGCAAACTTTCGGACTATTTTGCCGAATTCAATAAATATCAAACACCAAGTAATTTTTTTTACTTTAATATACTGTCTTAAAAAATTAATGCACTTATTTTAGGTGATGCAATAATCGAGTCTGGAGATGATCCTGAAGTCATAAGAGCTAAGTATTTCATACGTGATGAGTTTTTGGTATGTAAATTTCATTAATGAATTCCTTTTATTAATACTTTCACTAATTTGGTTTTAGATAAAAATATTTTAGTCTTTAATAATTTCATTTTAACTCACTTCTCCTTTTATTTGAAATATTTTTAGCGTATTTCTACCGCAAGTGGCGATGGCAAACACTATTGCTATCCGCATTTTACATGCGCTGTAGATACTGAGAATATCAAGAGAGTGTTTAATGATTGTCGAGACATAATTCAAAGAATGCATCTTCGTCAGTATGAATTGTTATAGGTTTATTCTACAAAAAATCACTTAATAAAAGTAATGTGCAAATAATACAACTAATCAATCAAAGTTTTTTCCTTTCCAATAGAATTATGCATTTAAAATAAAAAGCCAAAACAAAACAAATACATTTAAATAGTATATATAAATGATTTATTTATTTATCTCTTTTTCGATTTTTCTGATTTTCGACAAAAAAAAATTTCCATTGTTAGCTTTAGGCAAATACAATGCTCGTGTTATTTACTTTAATATGAAATCTGATTTAAAAAATATATAAATGTGTATGCATGTTAATTTTAAAGAATTTTAGATTAATATTGGACTAACTCTTTATATATTCACTTTTTTGGTATAAATATAAGTATAAATTTGATCAGATATTTGGTATAGCCCAGAGTTTAGCTGTTTTATCAGCTGAAGTTGTTAAAATCGAAAAGTCTTGGGGATGCCATCTGGCAGATATAACCTTGTCACCATGTTCGCCAACTACCACCGAGGGAAGAGATTGAGTCAGGTTGCCTTGTAGATCAGTTAAAACAATTTTATTGTCATAACCACAAGTCAATAGATAATAGGCCGAGGGTGAGAAGCGTATTGACCTACATATAAAGCGTTGAAATTTTAAGAGGTAACGTAAATATAATAAAACAGTAGAATTGTTTGTACATTATTTACCTTATATCAGCGGAATGCGGTTGAAAACATTGTATTTGTCTATTTCTTCGTATGTCATGCAAAACACATGAACTATCTTCATGACCAGAAACCAGCAACCGTCCAGTAGGATCAACACATACTGAAGTTACTGGTGATCCCATTGAGTCATAATAGCACGATGGCAGCACACTATTAATGCAATCATTTATTCGTAAGTCCCAAAAGCGAACAGTTTTATCCTATGCAGAAGAAAAATTGATAGTTTTGAAAATTAATAACATCGTAAAGAAACTGAACGACTTGTCAATATTCATTTTAATAAATAAGTAAACTTGTCATGAAACGATGAAGTTTGAAAATGAAATTAGAATCGCATCCCAAATTATTAACCCCTTTGTTGAAAGATTCTGACAGATTTCGGATTTTTTTTTTTATACACCGACCTCTATTGGATCTAGAAATTATAATCAATAACTTAAAAGAAGAAGAAATGAACTCCTAAGGCAAGACGTACGGCTTTATAAATCAATTAAATCAAAAAATTGTAATACAGATATTAAAGGGTTTTGTAAGATTTTGGATTGATTTTGATAGAAAATAATCATTAAAGGCTAAAATAATAAAAGCTTGAAAATAAGTATTTTTCTCGAAATAATATAGAGGTTTATTCGAAGTCCGTTATTTCGCAATCGTTTCCCCAAATTATATGTATATTTTGTTTTTCTGATTACAAAGCTAATATAAAATTCCAAACTAATATAAAAATGTAGCCATAAATTAAAAAGGATCAACTGTTCAATAAGTGGATGTTGCTATATGGCAACAAAATGGGGAAAGCGTTTACTATATCTGTAGATTATGTTTAATAGGTCGATTGTGGATGGTAATCGAACTTTAGTTGCCCAACTTGCAGCTAAAGACCTATTAATTTCAATTGCTATTGAGGCAATTACAAATTCCTAGTTGCCGTTCGGCAACGCAACTGAAGTTCGATTGCCACCCATAATCGACCCATAAGAATACGTATTAAGATTTTTTACAAAAAATTAAATAAACTTTTTATACGAACGTACAAAAATTTGAGTTTTGACAATAACTAAAGAACAGAATGTCATTTATTTCGGATAAACACTTCATTTAAGTCTTACAATTTCAACACTCATGAGCGCGTACCTGTGATCCTGTAACAAGCAAATTAGTATCCCAACTATATATAGAGAATATGTGACCGCTGTGTCCTTCGAATGACTGTGATGGCATTAGAACTCCACAATCGGTAATATAAATTTTACAATTTCCAGCACCACCACTTGCCAGGAGTTTTCTTTCGCTGGATGAATCTTCTAAAAAACATAAATCTCTTACAGTGCCATCATGCATGGTCAATTCAATTTCACGTCCCTCCAATTGTCTATTTTCATCGCTGTACTGCATTATTTTAATCGATTTATCATTAGAGCCAGTGGCAATAAATTTACCATCTTTCGACCACGATGTGCAATATATTGAGCCCTTATGATGCTTAGTACGCTTAAAAATAACGCTTGTCTGGACCGTTTGTATTTTATTACTGCAATTAAATATTATAAATTGTAGATTATTATTACATACCTATCTATGTACAGACATAGGTATATTTTTACCTGCTATTGATCTGAGATGGATACATGCAAATTCGTAGAGTTTTTGAATTTGAGCCCACTGCATAAATTTTACCTTCTGGATGAAATTCAGCACATCGTATTGCTTGTACATCATTTAATATATTAATTGGCACAAAACATAAAGGAGTTTTATCACTCTTTACGCATTAAGAATGGCAAAAGAAGAATATGAAAAAGTTATATCTTTTTATTTAATTTTACATTATATTTATATACAATTAAAAATTTAGCAAAACAATAATAACGGTAAAACATTTTTTTATTGTTGCTCTATTAATAAATCTATTCATTAATAAAATTATGTTTATGCTTTCTGTTTAAATTATTTGCATATAAATCAATAACAAGTGGTGGAGATAGAGAAATCGCTTTCGTTTGATATCAGAGCAACAGTTTCATTCTTCAAGCGTAAAATTTTTATAATTTTACGTGTATCTCAATGAAACATTAATGAAATTTATTTATTTTTGTTTATAATTCTCTTGAATTTTTACTTTACCTTCATGTTTTGATAAGAACCTTTTTCAGAAAGCATATTTTGTATTTACGGACTAATTTCAATTACAAAGATATTTGTTATTAGTTTTTTATTTTCTTTACAATAAAATAAAAAAAATTACAAATATGACAACATATTGACTTTTATTCACTTTAAACTGTTTCTCCAAATGCACATAGCGTAAAAAACTCTTAAGTATTAAGAAAAAAAACTTCAATGGAGAGATAGTAGATTGTAGCATCAACGTAAAATTGAAACAGGTTCAACGATGCATATACTACATAACCATGGTGAAATGGTTTGTTTATATCTGCTTTTTTGCCTTTAAATCATTTACATCTGACTGTAATTTTTTTAAATTAAAATTGTTAAATAAAATATTTGGTTTATATTATTATATGTAAGCACAAATAAACTTAAATACCTAAATGTGAATAAAAAGTACAAAATTCGAATTAAACTAATATTTAAGTTAATAATATACATACATAGTTTATGGATGAAGAAATAAGGGATAAAGTACTCAAATAATCTAATTTTTTTTAGCAAAAAATGGACCAATTTATATAATTTTTTTGCAGACATTTTAAAAATTTGATGTCATTAATATTCTGACCATGCACTATTGCAGAATACTGCGACCAATGGGAGATATTGTGGCATTGGTGCCTTATTAATTTTAACCAAAACCTACATACCTGTAGTTTGTAATAATAAGGGATAAAAAACCAACGATTATAGCTGGTATTAATAAAGGAATTCCTGAAATTTTTGCAACATATGGGATTAAATATGTATTATGTATGTATATATGTATTTCCATTTATTACATTTTATAAAAATGTAATTGGTATTTAATATTCTACAGTAGGTATCAGATATAAGAAACTTAAAAAATGTCACAAAATTGTTTCTTATAAGTATGCGGTTGTTTCTTGTAAGCAATTATTATTTATACGAAAGTTATTTCTTATAAACATATGTATATGAGGAGATATAAGAAATTTTTTTTATAAGTGCATATACAAAATTAATTAAATTAATACTATGTATGTATGTACATATGTAGTGTTCCTGTATAAAGTAAGTAAGATTTCTATATAGATATAT
Organism: Wohlfahrtia magnifica; assembly: GCA_023159175.1. NCBI lineage: Eukaryota > Metazoa > Arthropoda > Insecta > Diptera > Sarcophagidae > Wohlfahrtia > Wohlfahrtia magnifica. The sequence goes on along the minus strand of JAKWBJ010000040.1, from coordinate 963,838 downwards.
ATAGTCACCTTCTATCGGTAGTATCTGTTCTTGGATCAAATTTTTCCTGTACTTTCTGTAGGTTCAGTGTACCGTAAGAAAAAAGTTTTTTATATAAAATCTTTTTCATATGATTTGTTGTTTTTGGTTCTTAGGGAAAGTTTATTGAATCAAGTTTTTTCTTATATACATATATAAAATGTCTATGAAAAGTATGTATGTATATAAAAAGACATGATGTTTTGACAATGTGACAAATTAGTATTGGTTTTATACAGGTATTCACTATAGATCTTATTTATACCTATTATATATTCAATTTATTAATGCAGTATGTACGCACAGTATACACTGTGATGTATGTTTGTATATGCATACATATATAAATAAATATGAGAAACATAAGGGTTGTGTAAAATGTTGACAACATTAGTCATAAGGTGTGTCCTTTGAAATATACGAGTATATTTATATACAATATATGGTACATAATTGAAATATTTTTACATACTTAGATATATCTAACATCAAATGTACGTAAATACAATGTAAGAAATTATATTCCATAATTTTAACACATATCTAGGTGTATACTTCTAACATACAGTCTAAGCTATATTTGGCATATACCAACATTAAATAACTACATACATACCAATTACTTTTGAAAATCGCTTATTTTTATATCATATCCAAATTCAGAATTTTTGTATAATAGAACATAAATTTAAATTCATTTAAAAATCTTATAATTGACATTAAACGCTAATGATTTCGTCCAATTAGCAACACTTAAAATTTTTATTGACAATACAACTACGTTTCAGAGTTGTACAATTGCAAGTGTTGACCTAGCAGAAAATTATGGTCTCAATATCATTGTAAAATTTTTAATGCCTGTCATAAAATCGAATTAAAATGTTAACATTATCCAGTAAATAATACTTAAAGCTAGGAAAATCGATTTATTTTTACTAAATATATATATATATATATCGTAAAAAATCGTATATATTCACTCCACCTACTCATGTGTAATATAACACAACTAAATGGCAACACTTACAATGTGTATAACAAAAATACAGCCCTGTATCTGCAACAGCGCAGATTTTTCTGCAAAGGCGTGGTTGCTTGCATAAATACGACCGAAATGGTCATCGGTATTTCAGAAAGTGTTTGACAGTTTGCCGTAGTGGTCGTGTGCGCAAATTATTTGTCTGCTTAGCATTTTACCATATACATATATATTTATTTTAAGTAAAAGGAAAAACCAAATACAAAATGAGGGAAATTGTACACATCCAAGCCGGTCAATGCGGAAACCAAATTGGAGCCAAGGTATGTACTACACATAATTATATTTGAAATTTCTATTGAAGCAGAGTAGAATCATAATTTAATGTCAGTGCTGTGTCTGCTATCGATTTTTTCCCCAAATTTCCTCGCTATTTTACTTTGCGAAAGTTTCCAAAAGTGAAAGGCAGGCATACGCATGCATATACTGGTGATGGATATTTTCTCTCCTTAAATCTCAATTAGCCCATTACTTTTTAAAGCATCACTCCGCCATTTTGTTATTTGCAAATTGTTTAGTTTTTTTTTCCTCAAAGTATATATGTATATACTGATATGTGTGTGTATGCCGCTATTTTTATAAAAAGAAATGGTGACGCTATACATTGTAAAACTTGTTTTCTTTGCCTCTATATAAAAGACCGGCATTCATTATGTGTATACGTCATGTAGTTATTTGTTATTTTCGTATGCTTATAAAGCATAATTTTTCCACTAATAACTTAAATCAATAAAAAACAGGTCAGAGGCAAAACACAATTATCTTCTTTTTTTTTTTTTTATACATATAAGAGTACAGTTGTTGCCAAAGTTCTTTGCTTTTATTTCAATGTATAGTTAAAACAAAGTTGCAAATGTTTGTTCCTTCTTTATGTTTGGATGTAGATGGATGTACACATTAAAATAGTAATCTCAACTATAAATACACATATCTGGAAATTGGAATATGGTATATACCTTGGTATAGAAGGGTTTTTTATATATATATATATATATGTTCATCGCATCAATGATTCATCATATGAATATTGTAAATTTCAAATCAAACATGAAAGTCGACAAATGTATTAGATTTTCTTTTTAGAGTGTGGCCTGTTTACAATAGTTTTGCTTCTTCTAAGCTTTTGAAATTTTCTCGCTTGCATGCGAAAGAAGAAATGAGAGAATATAAATTATGTTAATGGGTGCGGCTTATTACTATGAGCAACAGCAACTCTACTATGAAGGGTAGGTTGATTAACTGGAAAGCATAGCATAGCATATGATCTGCAATGGAATGTTGCTAAAAGAAGAGAGCTTTTTAGATTTATTTCTGCAAAGTAGATGCAATGACAAAATAGTTTTATTGTACATACAAGACTAACAACAAATTCACAGTTTGTTAGTTTGTCCTATATATGTACATACATACAAGATAGAAAGAAATATTTACATTCAGCGATTAATAATTTATTATTTTTGTCGTTAATTTTTGTTAAAATTAATCTCAAGTTAATTTTAGGCAGGGAAGTCGTTATATTTTTAAAGAAAGGAAAGGTAGTCGTTAAGTTTGGAGATAACGGTAAAGATATAGGTAAATGTATTAATTTTTTCTTCAAGTTCTATTCAAGTGAAGATATTGTTAAGCCAAGATTCATATACAGAAATCGAAACATCTGCTATGCGATGGAATAATGAAGTCATATTTAGTTTGTAAATGAGTCTTCTATTGTCAATGGTAGTAGGTGTTATTTAAAACTTTTTTAAGTTTTCCAATGTAGAAGGTTAAACAAATGAAAAAGGTTAACACTTGATATAGTTTGAAGTATATTTTGTACCATATGGTTGGTACAGAACTGCTGGTGGTGATCTCACTCGACCTTATTTTTCTGCCTCCACAAAACAGTCATTTGTTTGTTTAATTGATTGTGCTTGTATGATTGTGTCATACCTTTGTGCTGTGCGTGTTGGTCGTAAAAAAAAACAACAAATAAATACGTAACAAAAACTTAGATTTATATTATCAGCTACTTGAGCTGAGCAAGGCATTAAAAATACGACATATGTTAAAGCTGCTAAATGGAAACGGTTTACTGTAGTAGAAAACGTTTCTATGACGCCACTACCACCTACGACTTGTTTTTAATGCAGGTTTTTTCAATACATAAAATTATAGAATTGTTTGTTAAGTAGGTATTTGATTGAGATTGTATCTATTTTAATAAAACATTTTTGTGTTAGAAAAACGACACTTCAAAGCATAGTTAACAACCATCAACCTACATACAATAAATCGTCTGATTGGTTGTGGCTTTCCAAATATGGTATTCTTTTAAATATATGATGTCAGCAGCACCAACAACAACAACATCAATTAGCTTTAAATAAAAGCTTATTTAACCAACACTGTCATATTATTTTTCTAGAATAATAACTTTCCAAAAAGTTCGTAGTATGTAGTTGCAAACCTCTTATTTTACTTTTTTTTTTTTTCCTTATTTGTAAAATGACGTGAAATTTCCTAAATGACTTAAAAAGAAAAATCCACAAACATATTACATGTTATAGAATGTAGTGGAATATGTTTTAAATATATAATTATGTACTCTATCACCCACCTCTATATAGATGGCTGGAAAATATATTAAGGAGAATTAAAAATCAATGAGAAGCAGAAGTAGTATAAGTAGAAATTTTATGAGTCATTGTTTAGATAGTAGTTAAGAATTGTTGGTTGATTGCCAAGAGTGCTGCTGCAGTATGGTGTTTCAACCCCTATATATAAAAGGACATACAATTATGAGTCATCGATCCATTCTTCTGTACATCAGTGGTGGTGTGTTGTCTGCAAATGCATTTGCCTGGATGCATGTATAGCAATTACATTAGCTTATGCTATAAGTATGAATATGTAATATAATCCTTATACATATTTCTGTATATATGTATAGGTCCTTTGATATAAAACCAATTTAATAGTAATTTTATTTTAATGAAAATATACATATGCTATATATATATAATTATTATTTTTTTCTAATTTTAGTTCTGGGAAATTATTTCTGATGAACATGGTATCGATGCTACTGGTGCATATCATGGTGACAGTGATTTGCAATTAGAACGTATTAATGTGTACTATAATGAGGCATCCGGTGGTAAATATGTACCTCGTGCCGTTTTGGTCGATTTAGAACCAGGTACTATGGATTCTGTACGTTCCGGTCCCTTTGGTCAAATTTTCCGCCCAGACAATTTTGTTTTCGGACAATCTGGTGCTGGTAACAATTGGGCCAAAGGTCATTATACAGAAGGTGCAGAGTTGGTAGACTCTGTGTTGGATGTTGTGCGTAAAGAAGCTGAGTCATGCGATTGCCTCCAAGGTTTTCAATTGACTCACTCATTAGGCGGTGGTACCGGTTCCGGTATGGGTACTTTGCTCATCTCTAAAATCCGTGAAGAATATCCCGACAGAATCATGAACACATACTCCGTAGTACCTTCGCCCAAAGTATCAGATACAGTTGTTGAACCCTACAATGCCACACTCTCAGTCCATCAGTTAGTTGAAAACACAGATGAAACATATTGTATCGACAACGAAGCCTTATATGATATTTGCTTCCGCACCTTAAAGCTCACCACACCCACATACGGTGATTTGAACCATTTGGTATCGTTGACCATGTCTGGTGTGACTACATGTCTGCGGTTCCCTGGTCAATTGAATGCTGATCTCCGTAAATTGGCCGTCAACATGGTTCCATTCCCCCGTCTTCACTTTTTCATGCCTGGTTTTGCTCCTCTTACATCCAGAGGTTCCCAGCAATACCGCGCTCTTACTGTTCCTGAGCTTACTCAGCAAATGTTTGATGCCAAGAACATGATGGCTGCTTGTGATCCTCGTCATGGTCGCTACTTGACCGTAGCTGCCATTTTCCGTGGCCGTATGTCCATGAAGGAAGTTGACGAACAAATGCTTAACATCCAAAACAAGAACAGCTCATACTTTGTTGAATGGATTCCCAATAACGTAAAAACCGCCGTTTGTGACATACCACCCAGAGGCTTGAAAATGTCTGCAACCTTTATTGGTAACTCGACCGCTATCCAGGAACTCTTCAAACGTATATCCGAACAATTCACTGCTATGTTCCGTAGAAAAGCTTTCTTGCATTGGTACACTGGTGAGGGTATGGATGAAATGGAATTTACAGAAGCTGAAAGCAATATGAACGATTTGGTATCCGAATACCAACAATACCAAGAAGCCACCGCTGATGAAGATGCCGAATTCGAAGAAGAACAAGAGGCTGAAGTCGAAGAAAACTAAATTATTTTAACATTAATGAGAAGAGAAAAGTTTCGAAAAAAATGAAAAATAACAAAATAAAATAGCAATTGTTCTAATATAACAAACAAAATTGTTTATTTTTCAATATAGAAGGTTGTTACTTAGTGTCGTAACTCAAAAATATTTAGGTTATGATCTATATCGTGTGCAAAATGCGTTCTGATTCGTAAAATATTAAGAGCACAGAAGCAAATATTTATATTCCTTTAACGGTGGTAAATAGTAACCAATTGAAAATTTAAAACAGCTCTCCTGAAAAATTTTGTTATGACACTTGAAGTAAAGGAGCGATATATATGTGTATGGAAGTTTTTCACGTTAGAGATAATTATAAATTCTTGGAGTAGAAAGTTGTTGGTGAAGGGGAATAAAGAAAACTATGTACTAAATAAAAAGGCAAGGGAAAGGTACATTGAACCAGGGAATAATTATGTATGCATGTTTGGTTCATATGTGCGTGTGTACGTAAACATGTCACTATTTTAATGATCGTTTAGGAAGCTTGACGTTTTTTTATTGCCCATTATGCGGTGCATCGAACTTTTTATGACCATCGTCTATCGACAACAATGCTGTAATAAACGCATTTGCGTGTGAATGTAGATATATATATATACATAAAAATTTGTTACAGTAGGTATACACAATGAAATCCATTTATTAAATCCGTTAAATTTCATTGTAGATTTCATTATGTGCACTCGTGTTTATGATTTTGAGATTGGATTGATACAGATTGCGATGTCTGTATCGTGATTTCGTGTTTTTATCAGTTTAGTTCATTGAAAACAAGCAAGCATTACAAATCATGTTTCAACTTATTCTCTCTCGCTATGTTATGCTATAATAAAGGGTCCGCCAAATAATTGTTTTTTTAAATGGCATTAAAAAAAACTACTGAATATTTTCTCAAATTTCTTTTTTTATTTGAAAGTACAATTCTTCCAGTTAATAATGGAAAATAATTTCATTCAAATGGCTGTTATTGGCGTAACACTTATCTTTCACGGCACCCACAAATAATAGTCTAACTGTGTCAAATCGCAGCTCCGAGGTGGCCAAACGACATCAGCTCTACGGCTGATAATGCGATCTACAAAAACAGGGCGCAAAACATCGAGTGTAGCTTCGGCTGTGTGGCACGTAGCGCCATCCTGTTGAAACCAAATATTGCTAATATCCTCCTCTTCAATTTCTGTGTACAAAAATTCGTTCAACATGGCCCGATAACGATCGCCATTGACTGTAACGGCCACTTCATGCTCATTTTCGAAGTAAAATGGCCCAATTATGCCTCTGGACCAATATCCGCACTAAACAGTGACTCGTCTTGGGTGTATCGGCTTTTCAATGTATGCGTGCGGGTTTTCTGTGCCCAAATGCGAAAATTTTGCTTGTTTACATACCCGCCAAGATCGAAATAAGCTTCATCTGTAACATTATAATGATTTTTAAAGTATTGTCGCAATATTTCCCAGCGTTGTTCAAGCATATATACAACCATGTTCGTTCAGCGGAAGGATAAAACTAATTATCTGTCAAATCAGACATGAGCTAAATAAGCACTAGTTGAAAAAAAACGTTAGATGGCGAACCCTTTATAAAATACCAGAATTGATATTGTGTTTATGATTTCATTGTTGATTGCAATGTATGTGTCAAAACATCAATCTGAATGAGAAATGAGTTGCGTAAATGGATGTAGGTATTTACAGATTCTTTACACATTAATTTCAGAATTTGTGAATAAATTAAATACATATATATGCATATATTTTTATAATGCAAATATTTTTCAATTACAAACATACTTGGTCTGGCAACTCCATAACCGCAAATATATATTTGTGTTAGCCTGTGAAATGATACAAAAGAAATTTAAAAAAACAAGAATATGCATACAAAGCAAATGTCAAAATTTTTTTTATTATGAATCTAATAAAATATATACAATTGTCAGCAGCAGCAGCTAATCGTGTTATCTCTGCTTTTTTCCATAAATCTACTAATTTGATGTAAAACATTTATTTACTACGTTTGACTAACTTGTAATAACATTTTGCAAGTTTTATGTTTTTTTCTTTATATCAGTAGTAATGAATTCATTTTATCGTGATAATAGAGCGCAGTTTTTGAAGCCAGGTAAGTGTTTCTTGATATATACCCCCTTAAAAATGTTTTAATTTGTTTATAGAATATTGTAAAATATAGTTATTAGTAGTCAGTCTACCAGTAAATTTCAGAATATTAGGCAGCTATCGGTATATAAAATATAAAACTTTCGTTTTTGTTGAAACATATGGTTTTGACTCATTGAGACACAGAGAATATTGTTTTTGGAGGCATGACGTAAACGTTCAAGCAACAATTAGTTCAATTAAGTTAAATGGGTGTTAACAACAGGGAAAGCAAAGCAAGAAGTAGAAAATTGAAGGAAGGACTTTGCACCTTTCTTTAAAGTACCCGAACCACCATATACATAGATTGGTATTAAAATAACATCCGTTTAGTTTTTTATGCTACAAAATTTGTTTTCATTTTAAAAGCCAACAATAATGACTATGTTCAAAAGCCTTTTTATTAAATCATTTCAATTACAGATAACGATGAAGATTTTTTATCTGGAAGTCATAGTTTAACAAGTACTTTAAGCACTTCAATGGACGACAGCTCTAGGAGAAATGAAACAAAGAATAATATTGTATACTGTATTGAAAAGTATCAAATAACTATAATAGCTACTGATATTGGTATAGGAATGCTTAATTTGCCTCAGGTAATTTTCCACAAAGTAAATTATATAAAAAAGTAGAGGAAGAGAAAAAGACAATACCGAAGCTGAAACAAGAATATCTGTTAGGCAGGATTGATTTGAGTTCATATTTGTTATTATATTGTTATTGCATACTTAGTATATGTAGTTGGAAATTTTCTATTTGTTTTTATTTATTTCAGATATCAGTAAAGACACATTAGTATCAATCACTCAAGTATAACAACTGATTTTAGTTAGTGTGAAGTGGATTTGAATCTGATTGTAACTAAAACATTATTTGGAATTGCACAAAAAAACGTCAAATTAAAAGTTGTAAATTATTAGTACAGAATTTAAACTAAACATGGTGGGTCCAAGCAGTCAAATAAGTAAAATTTTACTTGGACTTTTAATTGCTTTGGTTATTTTCTACATATACATGGATGTCCAACTGTACCTGCGTATACAAAATTATCCTTTAGAACGAAATTATCATTTTAATACGAGCACTACCACCATCACCACCGATATACCTCAGCAACAAAGTGAGATAACATACGAGTCACAAACATGGCTGACATGTGATCTGAATCCGTTGTGTCATGTAACTGTTAAAGCTATACTTCTGGATCACACTAACCATTATGTATTTGCCCCATTGGCTACAGTCTTTGATAATGTAATTGGATTTTCCAGATCAACATTTATAACAGCCAATATGATATCATTTTTTCATGTTGGTGTAGCTTGCGTTGCGGGAAAACTGGTGTCTTCGGACAGTTTGGGCTATAGACGTTTAGGTGTTGTAATGTTTCAGTTTCGTACATTTTTAGACGATTTAGATGGACATGTGGCACGCGTTAAGAAAAATATCAGAGGCGAACGCTCAGAAGTTGGTACCACTGGCTATTATGTGGATGGTATTTGCGACGGCTTGGGTTGCATAGCTCTTCTATTGGGAATGTTCTTCTATTTGAAAAATAATCCTCCGCGTCGCGGCTACCTTCAGTTACCAATGGTTGATACACGTGTGTCCGATGTAAATACAAAAACTAAACTAAAGCCCACCACTCGAAAGGTAGCCAAAAAGGTTATAAGTTTTACCGGACAATTACTTCTCAGTTCAACAGCATGGAATCGTTATATCGCTGTGTATCAAAACATGCTTGAACGCAACGATGTCACGCCACTTCAAATGTCTCGCCAACAAATAGTATTCAAGTCTACATGGTTTTTTTGCGTTGCCTGGTTGTGGCGTGTTGTTAATGTTCATTCGTTGATGCACTGTGTCCTGCTTAGCATTTTTTGTGACAAATTATGGGAATTCCTTAAAGCCATTCAGTACAGTGGTTACGTGGTTTTGCTCGTCTGTATATGTATAACGGAAATGCATTTGTTGGAAGCACATAACTTTATCTTCAACACCGGTGGCAGCAATAATATAACATCATTCTGATAAATAGTTTAGACATAATTTTTTATTTTCTTTTTTGTATTATTATTATATATATTTTTATGATTTAAAGTGCTCTAAATGTAAAATATTTGTGTGTAAAATTTAATTTAATATTTTGCATAATTGAAAATTACAAATTTATGTGGATCGTGAAACAAATGAGTTGGAATTTATTTGCTGAATAATTGAAACAAGTTTTAAATATTCGGAAAAGTCTTTTTGTCTTCCTGTTGCTTAGAAATATTAGATTTAAGGAATTTTTTGTATTTTGTTTTAGTTTTTTGAAGAGCTAGGTTGGACTCAGAGGGGTAAAATAGCAATAGTTGATCGAAACTATGAGACAATTATAGAAAGCCGAGAAAAAGTTCAAATTCAAACAGAATTAGAAAAGATCAACGTAAGTATTTAATTTGTCATATTACATATACAGGTTTTTATTAAAAATAATTATCAAATCTTTTACGTATAGTACCTATCAAATGAACAATTTTTAAAAGAATTATTTTTGGATCCTATACTTACAAACTACAGTATTATTATAGTGAACGATGTTCATAAACGTCATATACTAACCGATACCGTATTGGCGCTTATTAAAAAAATTGTAAGAAAACGTTCGACCCTAAAGATTATACTTGTTTCCAATACGAGAGAAGCAATTTTTTTCTCAGAATACTTGAATACGAACAAAGGATGCAGGACACAGCGTGTTACATGCACAATTCTTTCTATTGATGAATCGAGTATAAAACAAGATATTTTTTATCTTAAATCCCCGTGTGCCGATTACGTACACAAATCAATTGAAACACTTAGAAAAATTCATCAAAAGAAATCATTGGATGGCGATGTTTTGATTTATTTAGCTTCTGATGACGAAGTAAATCAAGCTTTAGAATTGTTAAAAAACTATATCAGTTTGGACCATATCAAAAATATAAATTACTTTAAGTTAACACGTGTAAACAGTGAACGACAATCGGTATTTATTCCGAAGGCAAGTGGAAAGCGCAATGCAATATTCACCACAGGGCTGAATCAGGATTCGGTAATCCAAGATCGTGTTGGTTATGGTATTTGTTTTATTTTTGTCCTTTCCTTTTTATTTATTTATTTTTTTTAATGTTTATAGTCATAGATTGTGGTTTTATGCAATCGAAATGGTTTGACGCTGAGAATAATGAGAATCATAACATAATTGTTCCAGTAAGTAAGACTATAGCAGAATTACGGGCAAAGTGGGGAAACAAACATCAGAAGGCAAAAATTTTTCGTTTGTTCACTAAGGAAGAATTCGGTAACTTGCCAGAGAACCCAATTGCAAAAATGCGAAGAACCAATCTATGTTCAGTCATGCTGTATTTGAAAACATTGGCTATTGATAATATTTTACGATTTGATTTTCCATCAGCTCCACCTGCAAAAAATGTTCTGTCCGCATTAGAAACACTATACGCTTTAGGTATGTATATATACATAGATTTAATTTTTCCGATTCGTTTCTAACTGCACAAATTTTTGCACTTCAAGGCGCATTAGATGACAAGGGACAACTTATTAATCCATTGGGATTCTTCATGGCAGATGCTCCTTTCTGTCCCCATCTAAGTAAAGTATTGTTCAATTCGAATATATTTCAATGTTCAGATGAAATATTAACAATAGTGGCAATGCTACAAGTTGAGTCGGTTTTTGCCACCACAAACAACAACATGGCCGATCGTCATAAACAAGTCGCTAAACGAGCATTCGAATCTGCCGAAGGAGATCTTATTACATTGCTTAATGTGTATACGGCTTTTATTGAAAACAATAAAACTAAGGAGTTTTGCCGCAAATACTATTTGAACTATCGTAATCTAATGCGTGCTTACTACTTACGTGATTACTTTGCAAGTTCACTACTCAAAAAGTATAAATTTGAGTTGGTATCAAGCCATGGAGATGTTGAAAAAATATTAAAGTGCATAACATCTGGCTATTTTATGAATGTAGCTTATTTGCATACAACTGGAGTTTACAGGGGATTGCGTTGTAAATCAGAACTTTATGTTGATCGAGATTCATCAATATATAGCTTGACACAACCGAAATATTTACTTTATTGCAGACTTTATGAGAAATCGAAAACTTTTATGCATAACGTGACAACAATTAAAGAGAAATGGTTAGCAGAACTAGCGCCCCATTATTACAAAATCAAATAAACTTATTGAAAATAAAGACATTCAAATTGACATTTTTCTTTAGAATTTATGGGTTTTTATTAAATGCAATGGTAATGTTTTTCTTTTTTGTTTTTGGATACGGCTTGTTCTCTTTAGTGCCCATTTTTAATTAATTATTGCAATTCATCAACCGTGTTATGCAATAAATGCTTATTGTTGTAGATTATTATATTGTGTTTGTGTTTAATAAAATTTGACAAATGTTTTAAGTTGTTGATATTCTCATTACTTTCAAAGCGTTTATCTTAATACATATACTCTAGATGCCCCGTATGTGCGCACATTTAAAGTATTTTTTTTTATTATCGATTCTCTTCCTAAATATATACATTTATATGTGTGTGATCGGTTAAGCTATATATGTTGCTCATTTAATTTAATTAGGCGGATTGCGAGCATTTTCGCTGCTGGGTATGTACAAAGGTACAGCGGAAGTATATGCAGAAGGCCGTTGGTATGTATCATCCGCCACGCCGTTCATAGCAAATTCGTCCACCTTTAAAAATATGAGAGAATGTATGAGAAATTGATTTTGTTAAATGTCTATTACAATAGGGTTAAAAGTTAAGTAAAAAAGAATACCATTTGTCGGAGCATTTGCGCATCCTGACCAGGTCTTTGTTGATGTTGTTGCGACTGCTGAGTTTGTTGTTCATGATCTTTGTTGCGGGCAGAACTATTTCCTCTTTGTATGGTTCGATCTTCATATCTTGTGCGTCCCTGTGATGCCATAGGCCTATTCAGTGTACTGTTAGAGTTATTAGGCGAATGAGCTGATGCACTATGTGTATCGATAAATTTTGTTAGAAAATCTTGTTCCTTCCATCCGTGTTTTTTATAAACGTCTCGTAACTCGTGATGCTGCCACATTGTAAACAAGACTTGACTAGCAAACTTATTAACACAAGATGTGTATTTCTGACGATGATTTGTTATATTCATAAGCCTTTCAACACCACCTGCATCCAGGAGGGACCTAGAGAATTCGGCATTTTTCTTAATAACCTCGTTTATTGTGGCCAATACAGCTGTTATGGTATCGTCAGAAGTATTTTGATCATGTTGAGGATTTCCAGATGGTAACTTTTGTACTAAATCCCGCATTGCATATTTTCCAATTAATTCCTTGTTTCTTTGATCGATGGCCAAATTTCGTAAGGCCGTAGCTACGGCACACACTACTCGGTCGACTTCCATGCGCAATAATTCAACAAGTATTGGTAAGCCTTTCTCCTTCCGCACGGCAGCTCTTATGTCTATACTGGGTTGCCAATAACAGGCAGAAAGATTTTGTATTGCACCTGCAGCAGCTTCTAGAGTTTCAGGATTTGAACAACTCTGTAATAGTGCCAGATAATATTGGACCACCTCAGGCTGCCATAAGTGTTCATATCCTTTAAGAGGCCCTCGGTTCGCAGTGTCGGATAAATTTTTTGCAGAACTAGATTGTGCACCCCCACCTTCGGTTTGTTCGATTTGAGCTTGAGCTTTTTTCTTTTTACTCGTACCAAAGCAACCAAGATTTTCCCCTGAAATTTTTTTTTAATGATTTAACATAACAAATATTATTCATTTTATGCTTACCCTTCGTAGACGATAAAGCTCTAGTGGGTACTGAAATCGGTTGTTTATCATAGTTGGGATCCTCTACTTCTTGACAACGGTATGATAGATTACGTAAAATGCATACACAATTTTCTACTGTTTTATTACTAATATTATTCTTCTCTATGGCTTGACGTACAACGTATAGCAGACATTCCACCAGATGATCACAATTGCGCAATTGAGTTCTCGCATATTCGCCAGCTGAGCTGACATTACGCAAAACTCCAGATGCGTTGCGAAATACTGTTGAAAAGCATGTTTCGCCAGGACATACTAGATCCCAACCGGAATGTGGATGTATTATATTAGTGACAACAGCGGATAGACATTCGTCAATAATAAAACGTTTAATGTCTTCACAAGAAGACATATTCCAGAGAACGCCCGTCACGAGTTCCCTCACCTCAGACTCTTGTGTGCGACACAATAAATTCACAAGTGCTGCCAACCCACCAGCATTTTTTATTTCGCGCTTATTTTCATCATTTTGACGGCCGTAAGATAAATTACGCAGTGCACCACATGCATTTCTAAAATTAACAAAAATATTTTTATTCCTCATCATATTGGTACATACATACAAACTTCCCTATGACAAACTATACTTACTTATAAATCTCTGGTGCTTCATACGACAATAGCCTTATTAAGGGAGGTATACCACCTAAAATACGTGTTCGTTGTTTAATGGGATCATCCATATAGCATAAATGTTGCAAATAAGCGGCGGCATTTGCCTTAATTGCATTGTTTGGATTATTCAAAAAACTAATAACTTCTGATAAATTTGGATCACGCCATCTCATAGTCGAACATAAATCGCTACATGAACCATCAACTATTTCATCTTTGCCACCATTGCGCATATGCTGTGATACTACGCCAAACGAACTTATCGTAAGCTGTGACATTTTATTCTGAAAATCGTGAGGATCTTCAAAGCCCTGTTGTCCAAGACCAATAGTATTAGCAACTTCAGCTCCATTTCGATTATCATCAAACATAGTAGGTCTCGACACATATGCATTTTGTTTGGCACTTACCGAAGGCATAACATAATTTGCTTCTGAAACGTAACCGTATGCTACAGGAGCATCTTCTCCATATTGCGATTCCGTCGGAAATGGTATTACCGGATTAATACCATATTCCGACATTTCTTCGTACTGAGATGGTTGCATATATCTCAGATTTGTAGCTATCATTGCACCCTGATCGTTTGCTACACCGACTGAAGCGTTAAGTTCCTGCACAGAGCTGGTCAAATTACTCTGAGATCCGAGTATCTTTGCCGAAGTATGATCGGTACGATATGAACACTGCGATCCCATACGACCGACTGTCATCCCAGCAGGCCCCTTAGTTGCATACAAAGGTGTATTCGGATATACCGACGTATATTGGCTATATTCTTGTAAGGGTGCATTCTGTCCATCAAAATCTGACTCATCGGGCATACACACTGGAGGCTCCATTCTCTCCATGCAGAAGCAGCTATATTTACTTTAAACTTGTATTCAAATTAAACTCCCGTCCACTTTACACTGTTAGTTCGCAATACACTCAAGTTACACGTCTTCTGAAAAAGAATAAGAGCAATAACATACATAAGTTTATAATATTTCAACAAAAACTTTTTAAATTGTATTTTTTCTTTTTAATTCTTTACCCGGTTGAATTAGCGATGACGAGTTATCACTTTACTCATTTCGGTTATTTGTGCTGTATGTGTAGTTCCTTAATATAAACTTTAATAAGATATGGGTGCGTTTTGTGTACAAACAAATAACGTACAAATATTCTTCAGTCTAATTTAAATTATACGCCTACTCAAGTCCTTAATTATGTTTTATTTTTATGCAATTTTTTGGAAAGTGCGTAAATGCAATGCATTTATGAGCATTAGCTGCCTGCCATCGCTCGTCGTCTATGTATATCAAATGAAAATTTGGGCGTAAAACGTCAAACGTTACAGATGAAAATTAAGAACAAGCAGCCGCATCACAAAAAGAAAACACGACGAACGATGAGACAACGAGGAAAATTTTTTCACCGCAGCACAAGTGCTTTGCAATTTTGACGTTAAAAATCCTACGTACTTAAAATCATACACATGTACATTAATATATATAATTGTAAAAGTACTCACACATAAGTTGTATACATACAGACATATGTATATAGTATATAGTACATTCGTTTTATACAATATTGATTTTTTTCTGTGTTAAAAGGCCGAGAGCATGAACATTTTTTCTGTTCACTACATGCATACAATGTATTCTTTGTTTTGTATACACAATTACGATAAGGAAAAAGTCTAACAAAATTTAACAAGACATACAAAATATACAAATTTTTATTGAAATGAAATTCCTTAAAAAATAAAAAATAGCAAAATAGAAAAAAAGAATTTTGCTATAAACTTTCACTAAAATTACCTATTATTTTAACCGCACCTGTACAACATACAAGCGCACACGTAACCCGGAGTATGTACATACATGCATTCATTTAGCGACGACACACAGCTACACGGTATGCTATACAATTTTCCCCCAAATTCAGAATACTTACACATTAAAAATGTATTTATTATTGATCAATACTTAAGTTTTACCGATTTTGTATGAAATTTATTAAAGATTTATTTGAAATATATCTCGTCCATTTTCAAGAAAATTATTTTTTGCAATTTTTGTTTTTCTTTATTTTCTTTATAAATTTATGTATTAGTCTCTTTTAAAAGTACACAAAGAAAAAAGAGTTCGAGACGCCAGTTATTGTTCCAGCGGATTAGATATGTCAAAATTGGCACTTAACATTACAAATTGCTACTTTAGGAACATATGGCAGCACAAGATACTGGGATATTATTTTAGATATTTTTAAATATCATAATCGCCTTACATTTTGCTTTATGGATTGTTATGGGAATTATTATTAGTTTTAATGCAGATTTTCATTTTTTCTGTTGGAAAAATAATGTACTTAGCAGGAGTATATTCTTCTTCAGAAGGTGAAAATGTAGCAAGACTACATTTTATTTTTATAAAAAATATACTTTTAAATCAGAAATAAATTGTATTTTATTGTCATTGTTATAAATTTTACAAATGCCAACGGCAGCGACACTCATAATGAGGTTGATTTTAAATTAATATGTACTAAGACAATTTTTCTTATTAGCTCTTCAATAATGTTTAAACAAATCGTACAATATATTGTATTTTGAAAATAAACCAATATTACAATTACAATTTTTCTTGTTTGTAAAATGTATTTTTGTTTTATAATTTTAAAATTTTTTCATTGAATGGTGGAATAAGTTATATTCAAAATATAAAATGCAACTCTACTTTATCGTTGGTAATAATATTTTATATTTTTCTGATTGTCCGTATTATAGAAAAATGTTATTAGTTATATGGCAACATTTTCCACCAACACTTTACGAATACATGAAAATCAAATATGGCGGATTTACTCTAAAGTGGAGAATTTCTCAGTGTGTGTACGGAAAAGTCATTGTTTAAAAGTGAAGAAATAAATATAAATTGTTAGGATATTAATATTTACTAAAGATTCAATGTAAGTGAGGTGTTAACTAAAAAAGTAATAATAATTGCTTAAAGAAAACTTAAATTCAATACCGTAAAAATAAAAAGTACTCATCAGAATCCGACTACACAACTACAATCAAGGTTTTTCTTTGCACACTCACGCAACTACATGCATATGCAGATATAAGCTCCTCCGAGGCTTTGGCTCTCTCATGTACACACACCTATATACACACATATATATATATATATGTATATAATTATATATCTATGTATATTGAGATATGTTATATATATATAGCCATATACATATTTTCTTCATCATAGCTGCTGTAAAATTTTATTAATAATAAATCTTGGCTGCTATGCGGTTACGAAAAGTTTTAAAAGTTATCAGAACCTTTCGTGTAAAAGTTCCTATCAACAAATAAGAATTACGACTACGTCTACTGTTATTGTGGATTACGGATTAGGTCACTCATTTTGGAAACTCGGCAATGGAAAAAAACGAAAAAAACTAACCAATAGCCGAAACTCCATATACAATGAATAGTAATAGTGTTAAATTAGTTTTGTCTTAATATAACAATCTGTGTATATACTAAAAATGGAAAAAAATCAAGTTGTTAAGAAAGTGAGTGATTGGATATCTTTTCCTGTTTATTTTTGTTAAAAAAAAATGGTGCTCGCTCTTTTCGGTTTTTCGTGGTGAAGTAATAAAAAAAGAAAAAATTATTACGTTTCATTTTCTTAGCCATTCGTTGACGTTATAATAAAATGCTTAGTTGTGTTGTGTGAGTTTTTATTTTAATGTGTGTATACAACGGCCCGAACCATCATAACCAAAGATAGTTTTGTTTCAGTATTTTGTTTTATAAAATAACATAAATATATTAAGAAATTATTTCTGCAAAATAAGATGAAAAAGAAATTAAAAGAAATCTGAAAAATTATAAAAAACTAAAAAATTGATTAGATAAAGTAAAAATTGTATGTTAATCGGAGTAAGTAAAGTTTAAAGCAGTGTTTTATATTTTGTTAAAAGTATCGACCTGATTTTTTCTTTAACAAATGTGATTATAAATGTTTATTTAGGTCATTCATCAAATCGAAGAACAACAACGACAATGAGGGTAAATATTTACTGTGATCGGTTGATTTGTCGGTCGGTTGGCTGTCATAATGGTATAACAGTTATGACAGTTTTCTTCTTGTTGTTTTTGTTTAACATCGAGAGATATTGATGTCAAGCCGTTCTGACTGACTTGTATATCTGTCAATTACTTCTGATTTTACATGTCTGTGCTGCCAGTGTTAAAAATAAAAAATTAACTTTTTTAAATTTATTGACCTTTAACCCTAAAAAGCAGTGTGATTTAAATACACATTTTAAAACTTCTTCAAATTTGGCGTTCTATATTCTAATTTTACCATCAAATACAACAGATGTTGTATATGTGATAATTACATAACAATAAAAAAAGGATATGTTTTGTGTAAAATATCTACATAGTCTCAATCCGATAGTATTAATTAATTTGAAAGTTCGTATACAACATAAACATATATGAGTGTTTATAAAATTCAACGCCTCAGTGGTATTATGGTTTGGTATTTGCTCAAATAAAATTGCGTTTGTATTTTAGACAAATAACATTCTACATATGTAAAGGAACAACCGAATAATTTTTTTCAGAAATTTAGCCTGAACGTACAGTAACGGTTAATTGAAAAATACAAAAAAAGTAAGAAGCTTTTTTAAAAGTAGTATATAGTATTTCATAAAACAAAAATATGATCCTTCGTATAGAATATTTGGTCACAATAACAGTAAATGACTTTTTATGTGAATATAACTTTATAGACGATTGTAATAGAAAAATCGATTGTGTTGTAAACAAACAAAGAAATAATAGTCTTTTCAGTGCCGCATACAAAAAAATAACTAGAAAAAACTGTTATTGGTTGAAATGTGGAAGAAAAAGATTAGCACTGCTTTTATACATTTTAGCAGAAGTACATGATTTATTCCTATCACGAAGCTATTGCACCTATCGTCAATTATATTATAGAAACTCTGAAATAATGGGATGCAATAGTTCACAAATATATAGAGCAGTTACTGATGTGTGTAATGTACTAGGTACAAAATCGTGGGATTTAGGAATTTTTTCAGCTGGAAAGTGCTTTGTATCAGGTATAATAAAAGGACGCGTTTTGTAAAGTATACAAATATTATATTAAAAGACTTTCATTATAGGCCCGCTACTAATTCATATGAGTAACGGAGATCTTATTGACTGTAGTACATTCAAAGGACCAACAATAATGCCATTTAATTTTACGTATATAGACAGATTTGAAGTTAATACACAACACTTACTGATTATTGAAAAGGATACTGTCTTTCAGTATCTTGTTGCAAGCGATATATCTTCTACACTTAATGGTAAATTTATTATGATGACTGCACGTGGTTATCCAGACTTTTGCACAAGATGGATTTTGCACAAACTATCAGTTGAAAATCTCATGGAATTTTATGCACTTGTCGATGGCGATCCTTACGGTATTGAAATAATGCTTATTTATCGCTACGGCTGCTTTGAGCAAAGCTTAACTTCATACAATTTGAGCTGTCGCAAATTGAAATGGCTTGGCATACATCCTTCGGAATTTGTTAGCATTGTTGCTCCAAAAGAACCAATGACTAAGAAAGATTGTGATAAGATTAAATCACTTCTGAGACGTCAGTATTTAGAAGATGACATTCGCACTGAATTGTTAATTCTCGACAGACTTCAGTATAAAATAAAAATTGATAACATATCTGTGCATACGTTTCCTAAATTTGTACACGATTACATATTGAATAAAATTAATAGACGAATTATACTGTAGTTCAAATAAAATATATTTTTTTTTTCATATATTTTTTATATTATTTTCAGACATATTACATTTTTGATTTTGGTACACTTTTCTTTTGGAGGTATCTTGATCTGTACATAGAGTTGTGTTAATATGAATTTAAAGTAAACGAAATTAAAATTAAATAGAAAGTACTTATTATAGTATATAGAAGAGTAGATATAAATACATAGATACAAGCATATATGAAAATATTGCATTTCGGTATTACGTTGGGGATAGATATGAAATACACAGGAAATTATATTATTAAATATTATATTCCTCGTTAGTTGGACAAAAGATATTAATTATCTATCCAACCTAAGCAACACATTCTATTATCAAAGTATACAGGAGAAGAGATCGCGATTAAAGAAATAAGAAATCTGAATACTGTTTATATTTAACTTTATATGCTATAAAAAAGGCGAATGAATTAAAAATAATGTCAACAACAATGCGCACGACATTACAAACAGTTCCTGAGTCGTTGCCCGCCGATAGTGTAGCAAATGATGGTAATGCAACGTCAAAGCTTACATCATCCATAACATCAGGACATAGCGTCAGTACAACTACGAATGGCACAACTACCCCAACGACACATGCGGTCTCATCGCAACAGCAGCAACATACAGCGCAACAACAATCTAGCTCGTCGCAATCGGCTACCCAACAACAACAGCTCCAGCATAGTGTCAATAGTTCAGTGCAATCGGTACAAGATACTCATCAGCAGCAACATGATTCTACAAATGCAAATACCATTGTACTGCCTTCTACTACTGTAACCTCAAATACAACCGTTGCCAACACTGTAACACTATCTCCGAATAATGCGGCCACATGCACTTCAATTGTGGCAACGTCTTTAGCCAATGCCAATCAGACACAAAATAATAGTTCGTATCAACAACAGCAGCAGCTTCATACGACAACGCCGTCACAATCCTCCCAATCGCAATCACACCATTGCCATGCCGGAGCAAATTCAGTTACAGACGGTTCACGCTCATCAGCTGTAATAAATTCCTCCAGTTCATCTTCTAATCACCATCATCATCATCATCACGGCGGTGGTAATGCAGTATTAAGTAGTGGCGGAGCATCTATTATAAGCAAAAATATCGTAAGTGGTCATTCAAATTCAGCAGCAACAGCTGCCTTAAAACAAAGGACTTCATCATCAGCTAAGGTGAGTAAAGTATTTAATGTTTATAATCTATTTCAATTATATTGTATTTAAATCTAATGTGAATTTCCGAGATATAGTCTCACAATTGTCACAGATAGTTTACGTTCTTATTTGTATTATAGTTATCTAAATGTATAATTTCGTTTTTAAGTTTTGAGTTCAATTAATATATATATGATATATCTGTGGTCATAGAAAGAGTAGCTTAATTTGACAAGCGCAAATTGAATTATTGCGTTAAGAACTTTTAGAAGTCAAGGTGCTTAATTGTACTTAATACATATTTTTTATCTTTCTCTGCCAATTTTATGTGTGTTTAAGTTTTAATGTTTCTTAATTTTTTGAAATGATTTGCATTTGTCAAAATATCTTGTGTTATAAGTGTTTTTTATATATTCCCATTTTTCATGCGTTATATAACTATATAACTTAAATTAACTTAAATTTAATTTTTTATTTTTAAAACTATTAAATACATACATAGATATTATTCCAGTAAAAGAACTTAAGTAGATATATTGTTCAGAAAAACGCAAAACTCAGCATTAAAAAAAAAAACGCTTGTGTCATAAAGGTGTAAAATGCTCTCTGTTTACCAATATTTTTTGAAACTTTGCATTCGTTGTTCAATAAGTTAAGTTACAGTTTTTTGTTTATGCAAAAAACAATAAGGGTTAACAAGTATACTAAACTGGGAATATCTCAAAACTTCATTTTTCAACTTATTTATTTTTGTATATACACAGATACATTTTAATATCAAATTAATTAATTATTAATTATATTCAAACTAACATATTGAATTTATCGTTATCGTTATTTTAATCGATCATATATACAAAATTGGCAAAAAAAACTCCCATTTTACTACTTGCTACAGGAAACAGGTAGCAGTATAGTCTTGTCAAATTACATCTTAAACAACGTTTCTATTACTTGCTTAAGTCGATTACATGAACAATTATTAAGGATAATTTCTTTAAAAAATAGCTAATCTTTGCATGAAAAATTTTCACAAAAAGATATTGATTATGACGTTTGTAGCTGAGACAAAAACTTAGGCCACTATTACACGTTAAATATTTATTCAGATCACAAAATATGCTAAACATTCCATAACTATCATGATACTGGATTGAGCTCAATATACATATGTATATTGAACGTGTAGCAGTGTCCATACATAATTGTTTACTGATGTTATTTAACTATAAAAATCATTTAATAGGCTAAAATATTAAAAAAATGTATTTTTAAACAGAATTAAAGACCCGCAAAATTAATAATCAAATTTTTGGTATTTGTAGAAGAAACTTTTCTGATTCAAAAATGGGACAAAAGAAACTATTTTAGAACCATAAAAAATGTTAAATTTTGCTTCAACAATATATTATTGTAGTGAATCAGAATTTTTATTTAGTTTGGCGTTTGTTGTTATCTTTTACGATAACGACAAACTTAAACATGCGCTTAGTTTTTTGATTACAAAAAGTGCTAATCTGCGGCGGCAGAGGAAATGTATTATCTATAACTAAGAAAGGTATACCATTTGAAAACCTTTAGTTGGATTCGAATCAAATACACCAAACGTTATGTTCGGCAAGTACGATTCTGTTGTAAGTAATTAAAATAGTTAAGTGCTTCTGTCATTAAGTATACTTAGTAGCATCTTAATGAACTTAAAATTCCAAGATACTGTAAAGATTTATTACGAAATATTGGTGATTATTTAACCGTAGTTACTTACGCCAGAGCAAGCTTTGGGATTTCAGCTATAGTTTTAAGTGAAGGTGCATGAAATGTTATTGCCAACCATCACAAGATGGCTTTCTCTAAAATCTGCATTGATTGGATTTTGGAACAGAATGGCATACTTTCGGTTGAAATTTTTCGAAGATATCTCCAAATTAACAGAGTTAATTTAAACGCCAGTCAACTGACCGACGTCTATATTAATGAAAAAGTGATGTTGAACGTGACTTAACGTAATGCCATAACCAAAACCTTAGAAGTGAAATAAAGCTCAGTGGCAAAATGCTAGTCGACTTATCGCCTTTTATAAAAAAAACACACACACACAAAAGGTCCTTGTGTAATTTAAAAAATGTATAATTTTGAACTTTATCTGTGTAAAATTGAATTTAGATTCTGGCAACACAGCTTATTTAGTGATATCGAGAGAGAAAGAGGGAGAAATATACAAAAGGGGCATTTAACGAAACCAGTGTTCAAACGTGTAGAAACGCGTTTAAAAAAAGCTTAAAAAATTGTTTTTGGCTAAGAAAAGCTACATTTTTTAATAGTTTTTAAACATATATTTTGGATATTGGACATCACATATGGTTAATATAGCACTATATAAATTGTCTTCTTTAAATCTAAAGTAAAAAAAAAATATTTAGGTAATAAGCTATATATCGTCACCTAAAATGCAAACGGCTCTAACTAACAAAATATTCAAAATCGACTTTTTCATTAATTCTGAGGTATTTCATCAAAACACAGGCCCACAAATAAATTTGGTCTGTTCCGATTAAAATTAGCGATTTTACTACCAAAAAACAAACGGCCCTATCTACAAACGCGATTATACGGCAAACGCAAATAATACATAACATTGTCAATTGTCAAAACGCGATATTGGTTTATAAGTTAATGAAACAAAATATAAAAATTGTATCTCAAATATTGGTAAAAAGCTCGCTGATTAAAATTATACTTTTTATTTTAATTAGTTTTTTGCCTCTCCTGTAAAATTTTCAAAATGTTAGATAGGGCCGTTTGCGTTTTAGGTGACGATATGTACATATGTACTTTTTAAACATATTTGATTAGTATCAAAGTTAAACTATTAAACAAAATTAAAATTAGATTTTAAATATAATACATAATTTTCAGTTTTATACAAATGCTCCATATTCATATAAATATTATACATACATGCGTACATTTATACATACAGTGTAACCTCGTTCAACGCAACTAATAGAAATTTTGGTTGTTGCGATAACTGAGGTTGTTGCAATAACCGTGTCACAATTTTTTAGGGCACTATACTTTTTATTTTACGGTTTAAAGTAAGAAAAAATAAACTTAACAAATTTAATTTAAATGATTTATTTCTAAATGATTTCAATACCTTTGTTAAAAAAACAAAAAACATAAATAAATAAAAAAAAAAACATTTTAGTGTACAATGAAAACGAATATAGACATTTATAATTGTATATATTTAGTCACAAAAAATCTATGTTTTTAATCACCGGCGTTTAGTAAAAAAAAAAAAATAGTACAACCTTTCAGGATAAGAGATTCTATCAGCTGAGTAAATATTAGAAAAAGAAACAAGTGCGAGACGCATATTTTAGTGTATGTATTTGGAATAGCGGTAAATCAAATACTTGTATCAAACACAACAGATTTAGGTATCAATTACAATAAAAAATAAAATTTAAAAAAATGTATAATTTTTTTGTGATAACTGAGTTTTTTTAGAAAGTTGCGTCCTACAATGCAGACAATTTACTGGTTGATAATCGATTGCGCTTTTCGTGAGTTGCGTTGAGCGATGTTATACTGTGTATTATAAACTTGTTTTTTATGTGGCATTCAACCGAAAACGACTGATCCAATTTTGTTAAAATTTGCAAGACGGAAGAAAATCCAGCTAACGAAATAGGCTATGCTGTTTTTCAAAGTTGAATCTGGCGAAAAATGGGCCAATTTATTTGAATATTGCAAATTTATTAAATAGCTAACCCTAAAAGTACGCGTATAAAATTAAGAAATAATTTTTTAGATGAAAAACAGGCAAAACTATTGATTTTTTGTCTGAAGTGGTACTTATTTTTTCTTTTTAAAGCAATTTTTTTATTGTTAACAGTCACCATTCACTTCACAAGTCTTCTTTGAATTTTCCTTATAAAAACAAATAGGTGGCACAAAAATTAATAGGATCGGGAGAAAGGGGAACACTAATTTCATTTATAATATAGGTATATAAATTCCCGGGCAACACGGGATGAGTGAATATAGTTTTAAATATTATGATATTATTTGGTCAATTTTAATAATAGCTATTGGTTAAGAACCTCAAAAAAGGTATAGTCCGGCCTAGAGGGTACATGAATTGAAACTTCCCGGCCAAATAAGGTCTATTTTCGGCGGATCAAAGATCTCCATTGGGATATTGTAATGGTTAAAACTTAATTAAGATTTCTTTTGTTTAATATTCTTACTCTTTTTACCTTTTTCATCCCCCGTAATGATTCGCTTAAAAAAGTTTGATTTTGTTACTTTTCACTGGTAACAATTCGATTAAAAAAATTTCTTTGATCAATTAATGCGGCTTCTTTGAATAAATAGTCAGTCTTTTATAAAAGATTTTATAATACTAAATGGTTGGTGTTTATTGCCACAGTAGTTGCGAGCAGTGTTGCCATAGCCATAAAATTTTTTCTAACCAAGTTTTAATAAAAAATAACCAAAACTGCTGATCGGAACTATTTAATGTACAACTCAATTGAATTGTAACATTTTTACAAATTCAAGCGCCAAGATAAAGATTGCATAGAAAAAGGACCAAATGTGTAGATGGATTTAATAAAATTTAGATATCCTATTTGCCTACTTTTTATCTGTGAGCTAACAATTTTCATATAATGATAAAATATTGCTATTTCTGAATTTATAAAAATTATTTGCGATTCATAAAGGGCTAATAAAACGAATTTTCATACAAATTATTTTTTATAAATTTTTCATGAATCAAAAATATTTTTAGAATATGGGGGTTAATATTTACCAACACTGATTAAAATAGTGTATATAAAACTCGCTAAGTTCAAAAATAGATGAGATTTTATATCTTATTTGAGCTTAATTCTTCCAACACACCCTTAGGGATCAACACTATCAAAGTGAATTTTATTTGTGTTCCTAACCAAGTAAATTTTTCTAACTTCTATTTTTTTGTAAACCTATTTATTAATGTTTTCTCTAATTAAAAAAATATATCAACTGTTTAATGTGAAAGTGAAAAAAGTAACCAAAATGGAAAAAAAAGTACACATCTATACATCGAAGAAAAAGATAACCAATTTTGGTTAGAAATAACCAAATAACCGAGGTGCCTCGTTGATGTTGGAACAATCTTGACAATTATTGACTTCTGGGCGCGGCGTTCGCTCACAGCATTTTATTATAATTTACAACTTTTCAGCATGTTTTTGCAGCTTCTTGTAATTTTTAATATAAAAAATTATCACATGGCGTATTTCTTTAGACATTTTACACATCGTACGAAGAATTAAAAAAATCTGTTGATTAAAAATGTGCGCCATTTAAGAGTTTAAAACTAAAAATACAATAAAACAAAAACGGTTTGAAAACGGTTTTGCCAAATTTATTTTTTTTTTTTTGTGAAGTACAATTGTTTCGGTTAGAAATTAAGTATTATTTCTTTCATATGGCTGAGATCGGACTAATTTTCGAGAACTTTAACGCAATAAATCGATTGTGTCATGAGATGTGTGGAAAGTTGCACCATACCGTTGAAACCACACATCGTTCACATCAATACCATGAAAATCGGTTATCATAGTGCGATAGGTGTCTCCATTGATAATGGTTACGCCGTCCTCATTTTCAAAGAAATATGGGCCAATGATGTGTCCGTTCCACAAGCCGCACCAAACAGTCATTCATAATGGGTGTATTGGCTTCTGTAAGAGTTTTGGTTTTCTGAGCCCCAAATGGTTTAAATTTAAACCGATAGATGACCCACCCGATAAATTGAAATGTCATCTTTTAAACAAGTGCTACATTTGCACAATTAATTTATGGAAAAAAATTTTATATGAAAATAAACATAACACAGACGATTAAAATCACAATAGCAGAGGTACAAAACCAGAAAAAAAGTAAATTTCATAACTAACTTTTTGACAACATTAAAAGAAACATATAATCAAATTGATTTTCTGCTTTATACTTATGGTGTTTTCTTTTTTAACAAAATATGTTGCACTTCTTCTGTTCTATGCCATTAAACATCGGTATAATTAATAAATATCAACGATTTTTAAAGGCTACGTTTTCAGATATAAACATAGCATCCTTTCTTTTATTGAATTTTTAGGAAATTAAAACAAAAAAGATAGGGCAACAAAATGCTGCCTTTCAACTATTCTGTCAAACTCAAGCAATGCAGAAACTATTGTTTCTGTGATGCTACAATTTTACTACTCTTCGATGTCAGATTATACAATGCTTGCATTATTTTTGCTGCGATTTTATATCGATACTACGCACACAAATATGTGAATGTTTTATTGCCTTTTTCTGTTGAAATTTCAGAAAAGGGTAAAAGAAGCTAAATGAATTATTGAAAAAAGCTAAAAGAAGCCAAAAGCTAAATGAAAATTTTCTGAGCTAAATCGAACATTGAAAAGCTAAGTTTAGCTTAAAAAAACTAATATGATCACACTGAACGAAACGAGTATCCCTTTTCTTGTTTATTTAATTTAAACTTTAAGGTTTTTCTATAAAAACCTGTTAAGAATAAAAGCTTTAGTTCTCTCAAAATGAGAAGCTTTTGCATACAATTTATTGAATTAAATAATATAATCATATTAATAATTATGATCATTCATTAGCTGCAATAAGAAGTTATAAATGTTCAAATAGACGTGACTTAACGTAACGCTATAGCTATATCAACCTTATTGGTGAGTAACATCTGTTTGCTTGTTCGTTTAGTGGTGACTTACTATAAAAGCATAACCGTAACTGTATATAATAATTGAATTTTGATATTCCGTCATAACGATAAACAGCTAATTGCTAGATAATGGTATTTTTGAAATTCTTTTTGGTTTACAACAAATAATCCTAATTTTTTGGATTCTTGTGTGTACTCCGAGTACACAGCAGTGAATGGTATATTGCGGCTTCTGACCGTAGCACACAGGAGAAAAGATAGTCAAACAGCTGTAATCAATCCAAAAAGAACAACCCCTGCCTTCTCAATAGAGATTGGTCGTAGTACAGAATAACTGATATATATGCGTTCATCCTACAGCAAACAAACACATCTAAAAAAGCTGTTTATGCTTGTCACCACTAACCGATGAAGAAAGATGTGCTTATGTTATGACTTCGGGTACTGCTACAGCGTTACAGTAAATCACGTCTAATTGAACCTTTAAATGGCTATCTCTTCATTATTACAAAAGTTTGCAACTTATTTACAGTTTTGAGGTTTTATTGGCTATGGGAAAAAATTTCTTGATTGTATTATTTTCTAGCAGCATAACGTAATTAAATTTTTTTTTTAATAAAAAATTGTGATGGAATGGACGGCTATTAGTCCTGATTTAAACCCTATAGAGAATATTTAGGCCATTCTGTCACATCGTGTTTATGATAGCAGCTGCCAGTTTAAGTCTTTAAAGGAATCGATGGAGTTGAGTCTATGCCAAGTCGATTTAATAATGTCATGGCCAACGGTGGTAAAATACAATATTAAGTTATAAGCATAGTAAAAACTCGACTCGTGAGCAGAATTTTATTTGGTTCGCTCGTTTTATGACTCGTGCTCGTGAGTTTTATTTTTTAATTCGTGGGCACGAATTTTATACTGCGAACGAATTAAAAACAAGCAAAAAAGAATCGAAAGCGAGCAATTCATTTCAATGCATGTTGTTTAAGTAAGATTAAATGCGTAAGATCATGCATTCGTATGTGTGTATGTATGTATATTTTGTGTGTTGCGACCATAAGTATCATACACATGCGTGTTTTATATTATACAAACAACATTTACTAAAAATATTCTTATCGACTCGGTTTGCGTTCCGAATTTTATTCATAAGTTCCTTTGTTTTTTGTTCTTCTCGCGAATCGTATTTTAAATTCTTTTAAAATTCGGCTTTCAAAAAGAATCGTTCTTTACGAACGAATTCGAGCACTCTTCCGACTCTGGTTATAAGTCCGCTTAAAAAATACTGATAACATTGACTTGATATTTCGTTCGAAAAAAATAGTTTCAAACAACAACGATGTTGTTACAATAAACATGTGAAAATTCGAAATTTGACTAAAGAATTTTAAAGTGTGAACGCAATTGAAAGTTTAAAAGAGAATTGGAGAAAATATCAGCATGAAAAATTCCGTAGCTTGAAACCTGACATAGATGAATTAATGTGTACGTTAACATAGGAAAGAATAAATTTAATTTGATTTCTCATCGTATTTGTAGTTAGAAAAGGTTTTAGCTATAAAACAATGCATAAGTAAAAAAAGCTTTCACAATGAAATCAAGAGACATAAGAAAAATAAGAAGTAAAAAGCTTGTAGACGAGAGTTCATTGTCACAAGTTTGTATGAGTGCAGCTTATTTAATACATGTAATCGTGTTTTCTTTAAATGCGTATACATATGTATATGCATATATATGAATATATATATATATATATATATATATATATATATGTGTGTATGTATGTGTGTGAGGTGTGTATGTTTATATTTAAAAAGCTACAAATACTAATGCCAACAGTCGCTCTGCTAAAACACTTGACTGGTTTCGTATTGAGACATGTTTTTAGCAGCTAAAATCAATTTAATTTTTTCAGTATAAAGTCAGCATTAAACGGCACCACCGACTACAACAACAATTACAAAAGAAAAATAAATGTTAATAACAAATAATAAATATTATATTGAAAATGAAAAAAAAAAATAGAAAAGGGAGAAAATAATTTTTTATTACTATTTTTTTATAAAACAAAATAAGAAAGAAACAAGTCTGAATACTATGTAACTACTTAGAAATATATATTTTTTTATATAAGCGATCGTGTCAACTACACTAATAAAGTCAGTTATCTGTTTTTTTCTGCTATCTATTATATATCTACCGTATCTGCGTATATGTATAAAATATTAAAAAAAAAATAAATATGTACGTATACATTTATACAGATATATATATAGTAGTAGTTAATTTAAAATATAAATTGCCAATTTACTATATTCAGACAGTAAGAATTGTGTTGTTGTGCTGTTCAAAACGTAGATATGTTTTTCGATTTTAATTTTTGATTGTGATTATTTGTGATAATCTTGTTTAAAGTAGCAGCTAGTATTTTTTACTTCTTATTTATTATTTTTTGTGTTTTTTTATCCAGTCGTATTGTAGATGAAAATATATTAATCATTGATTATTATTATTGTTAAGCTCTTCATATGATAATATGCATGTTATGTTAGATAACAAAGGCCATTTCTTGATGATGATGAGCAAATATTTAAGTTATTTTTTTAATAGAATTATAAAAAATAAATGAAGAACAAGAAAATTGTATCGCATCAAAATTGCAAAAATGTTATAAAATGAAGAATTGCTTAAATGAACTTAAAAAAAGGCAAGGAGAAAATAATTATTAAATACAAACGAATGAACGACGACGAACACTAACGCGCTATATAGAGACAAGATAAAAGTGAGGAAACGATAATCATACAAACAAACACTTGTAAAAGTTCTCATGTTCATTTTGTTATTTGTGTAAGTGCGCGAGTGGAAATTATTTAAGCTCGATTTCATTTAGTGATGTCAATTGGATTTTTTTTATATGCATGTTTAACGCTTTTTTCTTTTGTATATTTTTCAAATAAGTACACTACGATAAGAAGCACATGAAAGTTTGTTATATGTATATATATCACTTCTCAAATACTCAATTAAATTTTTCATAATTATCTTTTTAATTTTTTACGTAAATATTTAAATGCCTTTATATTACTTGGCCCCAATAATAACGATATGAAAAAAAAAAATGAAACCCGATTAAATATATAATTGGCATACTTATGTATACATTTATGCATTAAACATACAAGCATTAAAAACTTGGCAGAATACAGTGTAACAAGGGCTTGACAATTAGTATAGAGCAGTGTGGTAATACATTGGGAGATAAAAAAGAAATAAAATAATTCATTACACGAATAATAACTTTTTTAATTAAAGCTTTTAAAAATATTGTGTGAGTGTGTGTGTGTGTAAATATAAAAAATATAAATCTGACTCCTTATTTCTTCGATTTAACCCGAAATCTTAAAATTACAAAAATTGTTACAAAAAAGTTGCTTCTTGTTTTTGTGATTCTGTTTTTTAATTTTTTTATATGGCTTTCATCGATTCATATGTCTAATTTAATTTTATATAAAATTTTAAAGAAAATAATTAAAAAAAGAAAAAAATTAATAAATGCCAAAAATAAAAAGTTAATTAAACTGAAAATTTAAAAGAAATGTTTCAATGTGAGAATCTCCATCTGAGAGTGTAGGAGAGAGCGCGTATGTGTTTTTTTTTAATATGGGCCAAACAACTAGTATTCAAAGTAATAGTAACAATGGAGACGTTAACGGCAGTCAAAATGTACTGTATCGAGAAAAAAAAAATGCAACATTGCCGGGAAAAAACTCAAATACAAATACCGGAGCCGGCGGAACTTCAATCCGAAAGGTGGTGCCTGATTTACAAATGCAAGTGGGTGATCGAATACGACCCGTTACTATGACTGCAACAACCTTAAAGTTTTGTGACGATAATGAATTAAAGAAGTTCGAAATAGTTCCAAAGCAGCAGTCAGAGCAAATGAGTTCAGCTATTGAGAATGGTTATCACAAAACAGATTATTGCTATTATCGTACCCCACAAGGCAATTTCCATAAACTTCCAACAGATTCGTATCATAAAATGTCCGAAGGCTGTTATGTGCGCTTGGCAGATGGTAATTATCGTCGCTTACATATTCTAGATAAAACAAGTGTAAATAAAAAACTATTGGATACAAATTTTAATCAAAATTCATTGACTATGCATTCGAATAGTAATGACAGTAGTACCACAAACAATAACAGTCGAAACATTGTAACTGTCGGGGATAAAACTCAAGTGGCGCCTCCCTCCAAAGTCAAACATCAAATGATGAAATTCTTAAAACGTTCTAAATCACACACTCCAGCTACCATTAAACAATTACAAAGCTATAACAAGGACTTCAGTTATATTGACAGAAAGTTAAACAATAAGTTAACTCCACACGAAAGTGGTTTAACGACGCTGCCACCTTTAAAAGAGGTTATCAATAATCCCTGTTCCAACAATAAAGTTGTAGTAACAATGATGGAGAACGGTGGTCTACCTATAGTTGCTACAAGTAAGGCAGAGAAATTCAAAAAGCAAGAATTAGAGAACACAGCTAAGTCAAAAGCAAAGAAGGTAATTTTATTATTAATAAAATTTCATAACTGATTTTTCTATGTATGTTGTAATTATACAAAATGATAAGGCTGAATTATCTCGGAAATTCGTTTATTTTTTGTTTTTATTAATTTTTGTTTTCTAATTGATTTAATATTGTTCTTATACAGGGATCTCCTAATATGGCTATTCGCAGCAGTGCACCAATGCGTTGGCGCGCTACCGAAGAGCATATTGGCAAATACAAACTCATTAAGACAATTGGCAAAGGAAATTTTGCGAAAGTTAAATTAGCTAAGCATTTGCCAACCGGCAAAGAAGTGGCTATAAAAATTATTGACAAAACCCAGTTGAATCCTGGTTCGCTACAGAAATTATTTAGAGAGGTAAGAAAAATAAATGAAAATAACTTACAATAGATATTTAAAATGTTTTTGCACTTTTTGCACTTTTCAACCATGTGCTATAGGTCAGAATTATGAAAATGCTTGATCATCCTAATATAGTGAAGCTTTTTCAAGTAATTGAGACCGAAAAGACTTTGTATTTGGTAATGGAATATGCCTCTGGTGGTGAAGTTTTTGATTATTTAGTGTTACACGGTCGTATGAAAGAAAAAGAGGCAAGAGTAAAATTTCGGCAAATTGTTTCAGCTGTGCAATATTGTCACCAAAAACGTATAATACATAGGTATGTATCACGTCAATGCGTTAACATCTAATATATTTATTTATATAAAAATGTAGGTTCTGAACCTTTATCTTACAATTTTTTTTCTTACAATAGAGATTTAAAAGCCGAAAATTTATTGCTAGACAGTGAATTAAATATAAAAATAGCAGATTTTGGATTTTCAAATGAATTTACACCGGGTTCTAAGTTAGATACATTTTGCGGCAGTCCTCCATACGCCGCTCCAGAGCTATTTCAGGGTAAAAAGTACGATGGCCCAGAAGTTGATGTTTGGTCCTTGGGTGTTATACTTTATACCCTAGTAAGTGGGTCTTTACCTTTCGATGGTTCCACCTTACGAGAATTAAGAGAACGTGTACTCAGAGGCAAATATAGGTAAATAAAACTCATGTATAACTATTAACTCCATATAGTAATTATATTGTTTCCGTATTTTTCTACAGAATCCCCTTCTACATGTCTACCGACTGCGAAAATCTTTTGCGTAAATTTTTAGTATTGAATCCAGCAAAACGTGCTAGTCTCGAAACAATTATGAGTGATAAATGGATGAATATGGGGTTTGAAGATGATGAACTAAAACCCTATGTTGAACCAAAGCAAGACCTAGCCGATGTAAAACGGATAGGTAAGACGGGTACTGTATACAATGCCATTATAATTAACTTCTTGTTTCCACTTTTAATTGTTTTATGTATACAAACATAAAGTTGTACAGCAATTGTTCGCAAAATCAAAAAACAAAAAATGAAAGCCTATACCTTTTCTAACAAGTATAAAATATTATTTTTATTACATATATTATATGTATTACAAATTATATATTGTATGGTGTGAAAGTGCTATTGATTATCAATTAAATTGTATGAATATCAACTTCCAAAATGTCTCAAAAAAAATTTTTTTTTTTCAAATGTATTTTTTTCCTTTAACTTCTTGATGATTGTTAGAAAAGGTATTTAAATACGCACATATATTGCATATTTCTTTATCACAATATCTACTCTCAATACCATTATCATCTATATCTTTGTTCATTAACACCAAAAGCAACAAGAACTATTATAGCACATCGGTAACTAGCATTTTCTATTATGGGCATAAACTAACATCACTTTGTGGTTCCAAAAGTGTAAATATGTTTCTTTTGTTTTAGTGTAGCGCTCACAATACGGATATATATGTAGATAAATACATATATAATACTTTTTTTTTTTAACAACAGCTTACAGTTTATTCACCCTCCTTTTTGAAAATTTTTATTGAACTAAACACTTTCTGTAAAAGAAAATTTTAAATATATTTTTATATCAATATGTGTAAAAAATGTTTATGATGCGTATGTATTATATAAACATAAATTTTCAATTATTATGTGTAACCTATCTCTTCTAAAAAAATAGGTAATTTGTATATTTTTGACAATAAACGGTGGTGACAATTTTAAAAGGAAATAAAGCATAGCTTATTTCAAAAAAGATTACGCTAACTTTAATTATACAAAAATCAATCGTAAAAAGTTAGTAAAATTATTCAAATTAATTGCTGATATCCAATATAAATTGTCACTACCTTATGTATCAAAATTTTGAAGAATTTGGCTTCTTTCTTAAACGTCTGTATGCAATAATACTTTGCAGGACTGCTAATTAAATACATTTTCATGATAAACTTTGTAAAATTTCAATTTTTAATGAAAATTTTTATATGTACTAAAATACTTAACTATCTGTTTTCTGCCTATGTTGAGTTTTATTTGCGCATCAGTTGAGAAAAGGATGACTTTAGGAATGCAGTTTATTGTCAAA
The DNA here is from genome assembly GCA_023159175.1 of Wohlfahrtia magnifica. Lineage (NCBI taxonomy): Eukaryota > Metazoa > Arthropoda > Insecta > Diptera > Sarcophagidae > Wohlfahrtia > Wohlfahrtia magnifica. The sequence goes on along the minus strand of JAKWBJ010000040.1, from coordinate 928,955 downwards.
GCGTGAATGTTGTGTATTTAGGAATATATGACATTGTCACACTGCAAAGCAACATGCGTTTAGGAAGGCAGCCTGTTTTTAGTTAAAAAATAAAAAAAAATATATACCAAATAATCGAAAAGCAATAAAGTCTCTTATTACGAATTTCTTTACACTTGTAGTATTATATTAATAACATCAACAAATATACAAATATATTATTGTAGTAGTTTTTAAATGTATTAAGTTCTTAATATCCATATTGGCATGACAAAATAAAAAAGTTCAATGGATATTATAATAAAACTTACATAATAAATCAATTGGAGGAGTGTGAAGAAAAGAAAAGAAATTAAAAATTGTTGGGTTTTAATATATTTACTAGATATAAGAATTTTTATATCGATTTACACATTTAAACCCCGCTAATTCTTAAATTTCTTTTTCTCGTGCCTTCTCATGTCGGAACTACAAATTGATTGGATCGTTATTATTTGGACATTAATTCATGTTAAATAGAAGCTCTTGTTGCAATGGGCTACAATAGGCAAGAAATTGAGGCCTCGTTATCTCAAGTTCGCTATGACGACGTTTTTGCAACGTATTTATTGCTGGGAAGAAAAAGTACTGATGTAAGTTGTAATACATAAGAATTATTCCCCTTTTAATTTTGCACAATTAATTCTATTGTAGCCTGAAAGTGATGGTTCGCGATCCGGTTCTTCACTTTCCTTGCGTAATATATCTGGTAATGACGGTACAGCAATTACTCCAAATACTTCTGTGCAGAGCCCAACACATCGTGGTGTACACAGAAGTATTTCTGCTTCAAGTACAAAACCAAGTAGGAGAGCTTCGTCAGGAGCAGATACTCTACGTAAGTTGTCTTTTATTACTATTTTAAAAAGAATATGCATATATTTTTACGTTTGATTTGGTCTTGTAAAGGTGTTGCTCCTGGTAATACAGCTGGCCAAGTTACAAATACAGGAACAGCTGGTACCGTTCCATCCAGCACTAATTATCCAATTGCTGGTACTGGATCATCAGCAGAAAGATCTTCAATGTAAGTAAACAGTATAAATATATATTTGGTAATCTAAATGCTAATGTTTTGTTTTAGAAGTAGCAACTTTAAGCGACAAAATACAATTGATTCAGCAACGATCAAAGAAAATACAGCACGTCTTTCGGCTCAAAACCAAAGACCGGCATCTGCCACACATAAGTTATTAACAACAGCAGATACATGTAAGTTTAAAAATCCTTGATTTTTTTTCGCAATATTCAAAGTTTATTTTTTTAATAAACAGCCATAAGTAGTCCAAAACCTCGTTCTACACCCAAATATGATCCACCAAATAGTAATCGCCCTTCGGCTACTGTGAGTATGATGCCAAGACGGTCAACAACACTTTACGAGAAGACTTCATCAAATGAGAAAACTAATGCAATTTCAACAGATTCAAAGTATGTATATTTGTTTCAGTGTTGTACGCTTTATATTCTGTACCAAATCCAAATCTTTGTTCATTTTTCATTACGAAATCAATCACTTCTTACTTTTTAAAAAATGTTTCATAATTTTGGGTCAGCAATTAATAAATATTTCATTACATTAAATATGTATATACTAATAAAAATGAAATTTGAAATATTAAAGTAAATTCTTCATATAGAACATTAAAACAGCTTGATCAACATCAACTCCACAAAGTTTTTTGTTGTTCTTGAGTCCGTTTTAATTAACATGATGCATATACGATTTATAATGGCGCTTTTTAATAGAAATTTGCTTAATTTGAGTCCTTTTGCTTTGTTATCACACAATATTAAACTTTCAAAGCACTAATAATTTTTATATTTCATTTTTATCTTGTTATATTTTATTTTTGTAATTTTTTCAATTGTAATACTTTATTTGCAAACAAACAATCGAACAAAAAACTTCTTAATCTTCGAAACGGTTCTACAATAATATATTCTCAAAATATTAAACACATCTCGGTGAGTATACTAAAATAAGTGAATTGAAATTTAAAATTAATTTTTTTTTTATTAAATTTTATTAAAAAGGGCTAAAAAGTGCTACCATGCGAAAGTTTTATCTTTGTATTATTATTTTGTTAAATTAATTTTGAGCGTAGCAGAAAATCATGAGGCTGTTTTAATAGAAAATAGGAAAATATTTTTTTTTAATCAGTTTTATAACATCGCTGATTTAGATATAAATTATATTTACCATTTTCGAGTTGGTGATGATCAAGTATCACTCACTAACTATGTTTAACTTTGAATTGAATACATATATTTTTTTAATAACATTTCTGTAAATATGTATTATTCACATTTTCCCATTTCATTTTTGTTTTCTTTCAATTTTTAATTATATGTATTGTTTTGTTTTGTATATATAAATCAGTAGTATATTAAGAAAGTGTGCCATCGTACATATTAAATTTTAATTTTTTTCTATATACATATACAAATAACAGTTAATTTATTGATTTATTTTGTTTTATTTCTTTTTGTTTTTATTTCTATTTAAACTTTATTTTTTGCATGATGACACCAACCACAACTACCACCAAAAAAAAAAAAACGCGATCATCACAAAACTACAACAAAATCATCATTAATATAATGACTTGCTTTGGTCGCTGCTCGCATGAATATGAATTATCCTTAATTATTGAAATAAATTCTATTTATTGTATTTCTCACCTGATTGTGTTTTTGGAATATGATTGTATATGTTAAAAATAACGCGCAAAATGCCTCTACTATTCATGCCTTAAATCGAATAAAAAACTAAATAAACATAAAATATGAATACGAAACTAAAGCGTGTTCAACGATCTTAGAGTGACATCGGCTGTTAAATCTGGCAGACATTTTCCCAGGAATGTTCCATCACGTTCAACCTTTCATTCGGGTGAGTTTTACTTAAAAACAAATCGTATAAATTTCTAATTTGATTGTTCAGCTGTAATTGATTAGTTTTACTTTTCATTTGTCAAATTTAATAGAAATATTTTTAAATAGGATAATATAATGCAAAATGTATTCATTTATAAAATAATAAATAAATTATCTCGTACGAGATTATATTTACAAAAATATAAGAACATTTTACTTGTTGTCTGCTATATATATATATATATATATATATTGTACTTTATAGTACAAACAAAAAAGCACTTATTTTGCTAGGTTGTAATGTATACTCATTCATTTCTATATCTAATTTAAGTATGTATTTCAATATACACATCTTTGTACTTCTTTATTATATTATGTATTAATTGTGCCTTTTGTAACTCTTTTTGTCAATATTTAGTAATAACATTTTTTTTCTTTATTTTTGATTAATACTCTGAAATAATAAAAGAGAAAGAAACAAATGAATAAATGAACAATCAAATTAAAGTTAGGCTTTTCGCTTCTCATATCAACTCATTGTAAATATATCTTTATTTTTAATTATTCATTAAAACATTCTTGTTTAATTCAATTTTTTTTCAATCCAATCTTATTGATTAAAAATTTTCTTTTATTGTTATTATTATTAAGTACAATATTAGTTTATAAATACATTTTTAAGTTTATTTTTACTATCTACTTTTACAGTATGAAAAACTAATAATATGTATTAATTTACTAATAGTCACAGTCCTATGAAAATTGATTGGTAATAATACTCTGTTGTAGATAATGGTGCTTTGTATAAGAAATATATAGTAATCTTAAAAAAAATGCATAAAGAACTGGTTTACACATTAAAATACAGTGTAAACATTCAACTTATTCATATAACACATAAACCTAATATTCAACATATGTTATAGCTTTTGAATAAAAATTTGTCAATATTTTTCAAATTTTAATTTAAAAAATTTTCAAAATGCACTTGATCTTAAAAACGAAATATATAAGATATCGGGCCCTGAACGCAAAAATATACTATGTGACAAAAACAAAATTTTACAGGAGAAGGTTTTTTAGTTGATTAAATCCAGAGTTAATTCAGCTAATGCAACCAAATTTTGTATGAAGGTTTTGTTTAACGCATGAAATGGAGCTAATTTTTTACTTATTAGCAGGATAATGGCTATTTTTGGTGCTTAACTGTTTTACGCCATCACTGATGACCAACTAAGCATTATAGTGCCGGTTGATAGATATCATTTTTTTTATGAATATGTAACTTAATACGTTTATTTTTATTTTCTTCTAAGGTTCTTCCTCCCGCAAACAACTAATTCAAAATATTTTTAGTATAAACGTATTAAAAACGAATTTTGTTAATTTATGGAATTATGTATTCACTCTTATCACAAAAATGTCGAAATTTTTCGGGTATGATTTTGTTGTCATAGAGTGTTTTTAAGTTTTTATAAAATTTACTAAATTTTATTTCAGTGTTTTCGAAATAGCCATAGCGTTAAGAAGCCTCGCCCACGTAAATGTTTTCCAATCTTTGGTTTTGGATTAGTCCGTGTGTTGGATATTAAAGTATGACATTCACTAGGCGGCCAAACAGTTCTATGCGTGTAAAACATTCAGTGAAGCTATGGATTGAATCCACTGGCATCATTGTGTTACCCGGGCAAATAAAAACGTAATTTTTATACTTTTAATGTAAAAAATAGATCTTTGTTGTGGAAAATTTTATACTAAGCGACAAATTGCTGTCACAAAAAAAGTAAACAAACCATCAATGTGCACTTAGTATAAAATTGTTTCTGTTATAAATTCGTAACGGTACCTTTGTATGACCAAACAAACAAATTTAAAATTATGTCACTTGGTATATTATTGTGATTCGTGCTCGTTTCTTCAATGAAAGATTAGCTATTTTTATTCCTTATCAATTTTCTTTAATCAAAAAGATCATGTGTATAAATTTGAAAAAGATTTTTTTGCCATTATTTATCTATCTTCTTTTTAGTGGGTAGAAAAATAGTTATTGAGCATCAATTGCTGCATTAGTTATTATTATATTGCGTGGTTGGCATTTTGAAGTGAAAATTTATATCACAATAAGACTATGCACTCGATACAATTTAGTAGAGTTTTAGCGCCTTTTATACTAATTACTTTTATCAAATACATATATATTATTAAAGCATTTGTGTGGCTAAAAGATTGTCTGTCACTTTGTCTTTGTTTTGATTAAAAAAGCAAGTAAAATTGAATTACACTAAGTTTATTTGTGTTTTTAAATGTTTAGACATAAGTAACTATCTCATCATTTTTTAAATATTTCATTAATATATTAAATGAATAGACATAAGACAGCAACATTTATAAAATCTTTAAATTAAAGCTTCTGTTAGACAAACTTCCAATTATACTTACATATTATGTGTAGTTTGAATTATTCACATACATACTAGGGACGTTAGTTAATATTTCTGTAACTTAATAGCAGTTGTTATAAAAACTGTGTCTGTCTGCTTGTCTGAATGTATGAGAATTTAACGAATAGCCCTTTTAATATTATGTAAATTGTTTTATATTATACTTTTCTATTTTTGAAAAAAGCAATAATTTTAAAGGTGACGCTAACTGAGTTTGTAAAAATTATTATTGTATTTGATAGGACAAACCAGGCCACGTAATAACACTGCTTTGGAATACTCAGCCACAGGTGGTGTACCCGGAGAATCCCCCCATCCAGGTCGTATGAGTTTCTTCTCCAAACTTTCTTCGCGATTTAGTAAACGGTAAGTAATAAGAGTATTAGATAAATCTTATAAATAGTAAAGATATTTAGATTAAAAATCACCTTTTTAGTTAAATATAATATACGTTTATAAAATATATGTATTTTTTGTGCGTAAAATTGTAGTTATATAATATATGTATACATTATAATTTTTATTATACAAAAATATACATCAGGTAATAATTGTACCTTCCTACTTAAAAGAAATGTGCATTTAAAGTTGAAAGTAATTTAAATCTCAGTTAATGTTTAATATTCGATTTTATTTTGTAACTACCATTTTTTTACCTTTGTTTTTGTTTAACCCCTGCTTTTCCTTACCTTATTAATCCTTTTATCTTTAATCTTTGGCTCAATGGATTTATAATAAGCACCCCATTTTTAATTTAGATTCCAAAAACTCAAACATTAAACAAGATTATGAATTTATACACTACTTCTAAAAGTGTGATGGATTATTAACAAATTCAAAAAATAACACAGAAAGTAGAAAAGAAAAATATAAAATAAATAGAACTATATGAAAAGATTTGTATTTGGATCGCATGTGCCACCTATTATTATAGACAAAATATTGTGAAGAAGATATTGATTGAAATGACATCACTGAAGAATGACTGGAATGCAGTTGCAATTTACAAATTTGAAATAATTTTAAGCAGTTACACAATAATTATAATTCAATTTAACAACTAAAGAAACCTAACACATAAATCTGTTTGTACGCTGCAGCAGGATATGCAATGTTTTCGTTTAAAATATTTTAAATAAATACATAATAATATTGTGATCGCCGAAAAATAAATATTTTTACATTTTTTCTATACAGCAGAATTCATTAAGGACAAATGTCAATTGTAAAAAAAAAAACAATTGCATTATTTTGCAAAACATATATGTATTCACAAACAATTCTGCACAGTGTTTAATTGAACTTTGGTTTAAAATATAAAATAAAACTATGGTCAATGTCCCTTTTAAATAAACTTAAAAAATAAAACTTTGTTAAGACGGAGAAGGAGGTTAAAAAACAATAAAATGTTATATTTAAGAAGCAATGAACATGTATTATATATTCTTAATGTCTTTTATTTATTCATTCTTTTATTAAAATTTCTTGTTATCATTTCTGAAAAACTAGAATTTAAGTGCAGTTGGAATATAAAATTACATACTACATAAATTTCAGCTTATTATTTATCTATAACTACATTTATTTATAAGTATATATTTATTATCTATATATATTATAAACACATATTAGAGTTGTAAGAATAAAATGGTCACATGCGTTTAAAAATCAAAATCTCGAAAAACAAAGAATTTTTGGTTGTACTTTTTAAATTAAAACTAAAACTAAAGAGTGTATTCACAAAAATAGTTTTGTCTCTCATGTTAGCTAGTATACGAGGTAACAAAACTTTTATACAAATGCAGCGATAGGCAGGCAGCTTTTTAAGTATTGAAAAAGTAAACAAAAAATAATTTAATAGTCTGTTGCCTGAATAGTTACTTAAATTCTGAACTTACCTTTTTAAAAGAATTCAATATGTTAAAAGAAATTATGATTATAAAGGCCATTTGCTGCAATTGTTATTAAAGAATAATTGCAATTATTTGCTTTCTTATGAAGGGTATTAGGGCATATTATATTTTATGTTTTCCTTCGAATCTCTTATTTTTCTTTAACTTTTATTTGCTTTTTTTAGTCTTTGTATTATTTCTATTAGTTCTATCTAGAGTGCGACAAATGATTATTTTTAAATTTGTTTTCAAAAATTTTATATTCTCTCTATTCATTTCTTCTACTTTTTTGTTTTGCCGTCATGTATACGTAAAAGTATTATTTCATTTTTATTGAGAAAAATCTTTTTTGTTTAAATATTCTGACATACATATTATTTCTCTTATAATGTGAATAATTTGTTTTTATAATTACTTTTTTCTTTAATTTTAGGCCAAACCAGTAAATAAGTACTAATGCTATAAAATAAATTGTAATTGTTAACTGAATGAACTGATTGAATGAATATATCGTGATTATAAAGAGAGAGAGAGAAAGAGAGGAATGGTGAGGTCGATTCATTGTGAGTGAGTGAGAGAGACAAAACTCAAACATGCAGCAAACAACATTTGAAAAAGTCAAAATATAATTCCTCCAATTTATTTTATTTTTAAATAAAATAATGATGTAAATTTCCATTTGTCTAAATAACAAAACAAAAATAATTAAATCGATCATTGTTTTACCTCTTAGTTTAGTTTTCTTGCGTAAAGATTTCCATTTAAGCTGATAAAAATGTGAAAAAACAAACAATTATCTAAGAGTTAAAAACGGAATTGTAACTTATATTAAAACAAGCTAAATATTTTTTAATGAATATAAAATTATGTTTTTACTGTAACGTTTACTGCACTAGTATTTCGATGCTCATATCTGTCTAAGCCTTCAAATTATCTTTTTTTTAACAATAATGCACATAAAAGATAAAAAGCTGTAAGAATAGTGTGACCATTTTATTTCTACATGTAAAAAATAAACAGATAAAAGAATTGTGTTAAAAATAAGCATGCAGAAAATAGACATAAAGTTAAATTAATTATAGCTACTTTGGTATTAGATTTAGATTAAATAAATAAAAAAGCGTAACAAAAAAGAAAGAAAAAAAAGATAATAATTTATAGTTATATATGTATATATAATATATATCTTTTTGCAAAAAAAAAAATAAAATAAATATGAAAACACATATTTGAGCAAACTAACAACATTCACACATTCAATCCGATTTTGAGTTTTTTTTTATCGTTACTGTTTGTACAATGTTTCGGGTAAAAATTTATTAGTTTATTGTTAATTTAACTTTAATATTCCTAAATTTTTTATTGTTTGGTTATTATTTATTATATATAATATTATATATAATTTAAAAGCTTCCGTTATAACTTTATATTCAATAATAAAACATGCGACAATTGTTAATTGTATGACTATGTTTTAAATAATAATAATTATAATGCACGTACATAAATAAATAATATACAATATACATAAATGTATGTATAGATTTATAAAAAAATTATTTTAATGATATTTAATAATAGTTATAAACATATAATTAATTATTATTATATTAATTTCTTTAATCCTATTTAATTTATAAAATTATTTTAATTATCAATATAGACAAATTTACTCCCAACATCCCAAGAAATCATAAAAAAAGAAAGGAAGGCAAAAAGCCATACATAAGTCTAAAAAATGCTTGAAAATTGTGTAGCAAACGAAAACCTAACAAACAAAACAAAAGCTAATTAAAGAAGTTTATTGCAGTAATTATTAATACTATCGTTTTTTTACATTATATTCATGTGTATCAAAATTTGTGGCAGCTTATTTAATTATGTAATTAATATCTACTATCATACGGTATTTGCAATATCATACAACTTTATAAATATCATTAAATCAATTATCTTTTTTAAATAAAACAACAACAAACGCTTTTCTAACATTAGATACTTGAAATATTTTTATTAAGAATATTTTGCTTAAATCATTTTTTAATTGGCATCAATAGATTATTCAGGTCTTTAGAATAAATAGAAACGTATTCAGTTTCCAAATGATGCTTTGTTCATGCTTTAATTTATTGAGGAAAATACAAACGATCTTAGAAAGTGTTAGTTTAAATTCATTTTACTAATAAACATGAAAAGCTTAAATCTAATTCATTATGATACATACCACTTACTATGTATGTAACAATAAATGTATTATTTTTAATATACAATAAATGACATCAAGTATCGTATTGTTGTACAGTTTATTTCCATAATTACAAGAACAGTCATGTGTAATGTAGTAGCGTTTATTATTAGATTATGTACTAAGCTTTAATATGACACAAAAATTATTTGCATATAATTAATAAAAGTTGAGATATATTGAAATATTTGAAAAACTCATTGATACCAGGCGAGCAAATAAAGAGGTTCACTTTAAAAATATTTATAGTTTTAAATGTTAAATATCAAAATTTAAAAAAGTTTTTAGAAAACAGTATATTCGGGATTTTAATACAATTTATAAAAAATGTAACAAAAAAGAGTATTAAAAAAATGTGTTGTTCCTAACATTGTAGTGGGAAGAAAAAACGGTGATTTAGGAACTGTATAGCCGCGATTATAGCCAGCAAAGAAATGCAGATTTTCTTGGAAGATACAGTGTGAAAATTGCGTTACAGTTTCAAAAACCAACACGCAGTTTCAAAAATCAACTGCGGAAAGGTGTCACAAAGAGCCTATGATTTTATTAAGGTGTCGGCTTGAAATCCTTTTCTGTCAGCAGTACAGCTAAAAAAACGAGTAATACCTACCAGTATTAGAACGGACTATTAGACGACGCTAAAGGGAAAAAACATAAATTATTTGGAAGATCTGCCCAGAAGTTTCCAATGCCTAAACAACAGACAAAGAAAAAAACTCATTAAATTTGCTAAAGTACGCAATGAATAGTCCGTCGAACCTGATGGAGGAACTTGTGTAAGACTTCAAAAAAAAAAAAAAGCGTATGATAATGTTCACCACGAAGACTATTAAGTACGGCGGTGGAAACAAAATGATTAGGGGATGTTTTTCATGGTTTAGTGTTGGACCAATATTTTAGATCAGGGAAAACACACTCGTAAGAAAAAATATTAAGTTAAAGCAGTTGCCTTCGCAATCATCGGATTTAAATCCAATTGACAACCTTCGGAAAATGGGTAATGACAAAATTGGCCCTTTCAAGGCTTAAAACAAACAAAATTTGTCAAACCTTTATGGAACAAATGTCTCAAAGTTACTTGGCAGTAATACAAAACAACTGGTTTTCAACAAAATATTTAAATATTTATAAATTTTTTTGTATTAATGAACCTATTTATTTTCTCGGCAAGTATCGAGATTTTTAAATATTTCAATATATCTCGCTTTTTATTAACTGTATACAAATAATTTGTATGTCATATTAAAGCTTGGTCTATTATCTAATAATAAATGTTACTACGTTATACATTACATTAATGTATATATATATGTATATATATATATATATATATATATATATATATATATATATATATATATATATATATATATACAAGTTTATATAGACATTATATATATGTATATTTATATAATGTATATATATACTTGTATATATATATATCTGTATATATATATGTATATATATATAAATATATATATATATATATATATATATATATATATATATATATGTATATATATATATATAAATATATATATATATATATATATATATATATATATATATATATATATATATATATATATATATATATATATATATGTATACATGTATGCATATGGATATTTCTGTTTTCAAAATTTGTCTTTCATATACAACACAGGTTGTGTATTTTATACTAAAGTACAGCAGTTGATAGTAATGGACCTTAAATTTATATAAAGAATGGAATATTGTAAGCTTTTGAAATTATAAATTCTTTGAAAAAAAATTTGAGTACATATTTATATGTTGTTTCAGAATTTGTAAGCGAATCCAAATAAAAATGTAATTAATTTTGTAGATTCTATTTAATATAAATTTTCGTAAAACAAAGAAAGATATACAACAATAAAAATATACATACACACAACTGTTTAGATATGCATATTTATGATATTTTGTAACCGACCGTATAAGTGTTAAAAGGAAAAAGTATAAAAAGTTATGTTGGCAGGAGTCTCTTTGTGTCATTATTGAAATATTTTAAAATTACATGTTAACCTCTTTCAAATAAATTTTACTGTTTACTTCATAAAATGACTTCTAAATATTAAAATAGCGACTCGGCATTAGTCTGTAAGATCACAGTCATAATGAATTAACAAGAATCGTAAATGAAGCAATGAAGTGCAGTTAATATTACTTTTGCAACTTAATAATTTTTGTGTACATATGTTAAATAAACAAAGCAAAACAAAAATAGTGGATAAGATATCTGATTATTTATACTGCTTTAAAAGAATATTATTTTTAATCATTTCACTTTGTTTCCGATAAAAACCTTAAATATTTTCAATTTATTTTACAAAATGTATAGCAGTAATTCAAATACCGAGGAATCGGCAAAGCCAAGGGTTCTGCGTTTTACATGGTCCATGAAAACAACATCGCCTTTAATGCCAGATCAAATAATGCAAAAAATAAGAGAGGTGCTTGATCAAAATAATTGTGACTATGAACAACGTGAAAGGTAATTGTTATTGTTATTTTTTAATTTGCCATATAGAGATGGGCCTGTGCGTAAATGCATCACTGCGCAGCATCACAACGGCAAACTTTAATCCAGAAAATAAAATGATGCACTATTAATGTATATACATATGTGGCAGCACTACCTTTGACTTGAACTAACACATTTTTGAATCAAATAGTGAATTTAGGTTGTTTTAAAGCGCTAAACGTGATGATGTAGCTTTGTGATGCATTTACGAACATGCCCTATACTTTTATATTTTTTTTCTTCAAAATATGTAAACAAATGAAGAAACAAATTAAAATTACATATAATTATATGTAGAGTTACAGTATGGCTTCAATATATAAATATGAATTAAAATATCTCTTGAACAACTTAAAGAAGAACTAACATTAAAAAAATAAAATTAAGATGGTTTTAGTCTTTTTATAAGATAAATCCCTGAAGTTATCAGCGTGTGTGAAGTTAATTTTTATATAAAAAAATTGTTATTAAACCATACATTACATAGTTTTTGTTATAAAGTATTGTTCACAAAAATATGGTCAACGCTGTATTTATTTTATTTCATTTCATTTTTTTTTAATCATAATTATCTTTATTTTCGTAAAAATTTTAACCGAAATTTTCTCCGTTTGGCAAATAACGTATTCTGAGTTTCGAATCCGTTCAGTTTTTTTCTTAGCTGTTAAATGTGTGCCGGGAGATCTTTCTATTTCAGTTTTTTTTTAGTCCTATTCTGCGTTTCGATTACGTCTTCACAAGCAATTTGCAGTTGAAATATAAAAATCAAAAACTGTAATTGATTGGTATCGAAGAAATCATGTAGTAAAAACGATTTTACGTGAACAATACTTTAGTAGAAAATTTTACAAATTTAAATCAGTAACGTTCCATTTTATTATTCTGTTTTCCACGATTTTTTGAAAATGAAATATTTTATAGTAATTTAAAGTTTCAATTTTACAAATTGATCTTTAAAAAAAACATATCACACACGCTTTTTTAGAAAAGAATTCGATAGGAGGGTTATTTTAGACAGAGAGATTTTACTTCGTATTGAACATCAAAAAGATTCAAATATATTGAACTGTAAATAACAAGAACGATTATAGTTTAAAATCTATTAGTTTGCAACTAGTTTGCTTTCCTGACTTAACAAACAATCTAAACTTGTACTATTTGTTCGTTTTTATTTCTGATTAAAGATTTGTTCTGTGGTGTGTACATGGAGATCCTAATACAGATTCGTTAGTGCAATGGGAAATAGAAGTTTGTAAGCTACCACGGTTATCACTAAATGGAGTTCGTTTTAAACGTATCTCTGGTAATTGCATCTTTTATAAATTAAATTATTCTATTACATATTTCTATTTTTAATAAAAATAAACATTTTTCTTCTCTTCACTTCTCATTATAGGCACTAGTATAGGTTTCAAAAATATTGCATCACGTATTGCGTTTGACCTACGACTGTGATTTTGTCAGGAAAGAGGGAGTCTAAGCTAAAGTAATGAGTCAGCTTTCTGAGTAGAATCCCTTATAATTTGTTTTTTTCCTCTCTTTAAAGTCACTCTATAGTCCTCAAAACATACACAGATATATATTCTCATTTTCCTTCTGCATCTCTTACTAATTTTAGTGCATCCACAACTGCGGTTTTTCATATTATGTAGAGATAAAAAACAAAGCTAACAATTTGTTTTAAGTATACCACATATATGTATGCATATATGTGTGTGTCGTGTCTTTGAAACAAAAAATTATTTTCTAAAAACCAAATCAACAAAATATTTATACATATATAGCGCTAAATGCACAGTGTGAAACATTTATATATTTTATTTAAAAGTAAAACATTAAATATATCCTTATTAACTCAAACCTAAATCTGTAAGTGGGTTTAAATGTAGTAGCTGCACTCTCTATAAAAAGTATGGATCCAGAGACTTTTAGCAAATAATGCGGTATGCAATTTTATAAAAAATTAAATGAAGTTTCATAATTCATTTTAACATTGCTTGTGCAATTCATTATAGTTTGTAAGTTCTTATACCTGCGCGGCAAATTAATGGTTTGTTAAAAAAGAAGAAAAATTGTTAAACCGAATTCTTATAAATTAAAATCAGTAATGAATTACATTCATATGTATATGTAATGCAATATTTTTTTTGCAGTTCTTGTGTTTGAAATACATAGTTTAGAAGTTTAAAAACACAAACAGGAAGATGTTTATGGCGACACATTGAAATGATTCACCGTTCATACAAACATACAACCTAAAAAAGTAAACGTTTTACTATACTTGTCACTATATAAAATATTTTATTATAAAAATAAAGAACTGAATTCAAAATAAGTCACTCCATTAATTTGAATTTGTTACATACATGCATAATATATATGTATTATAGAAAAAAATCAAATATGAAATGATTCTTATGTAGAAATTGTTAAAGAATAGTACTCTTATTTTGATTTGTTTACGTTTGATATGCCACAAATCTATCTGTATATCGCATGTGTATGTATAAATATATAGATATGATTTTTTGTTTGAATACCAATTACATACTAAAAGCCCAATTATTCTAGAAGTAATGTAGACGGGACGTAAAAGTAACGTGATCGAAACGTCAAGTGTGGTTAGTTGGTGAAGTAAAAACGTGTCACTATTTTCAACTGTGTGTGTGTAAACAACAAAGGAAACAATAAAATGTATTATAAATTAATTCATGCTTTTGCACCAACAATATTAATTTTTCATCATCCATTTTATTTAAGTTTATTATTATTTAATACATATAATTTAAAACAAACTTTAAAACTTTTCTTAATTTATTCCATTTAAGCGCGAATTCTTTGTTTAGACTTTTATGTCAGTTTATGTTGTCTGTGAAGTAAAAACGTAAAAAAATTTTGTTGAAAACAGAAACACCACGTCTACGTTACGTTCGTTACTGAACAACTAAACATTTGTATGTATTCTCCATTTGGTCATGGAATACGCGATGAAAGATTTCATGCAGAAATTTTCTTCAATTCTATTTTAAACTTGCATTCGCGTCTATACTACAATATTGATTTCAATGACATTTAAGATATTCAAGCAACATTGTTGTATGACTACGAATTTTATAACAAAAGATAATTTCAGAGTACATGAAAGCGTGTGCGCCATTAAATTCGTTTCTCCCCTCTCATCGACAAACTTAGACTTTCTGCAAGAAAACTTTAATCGTGTGTTCCGGGACTTAGTTATCGTATCAGTTGACACGTCACGTTTACTTTACTTCTAGACTAATTGGGCCTTAAGTATTTTCGTTAGGGTCGATTTAGGATTGCACCGAATCTCAATTGCGTTGATAGTTGAAAAAATACATGTGTATATTACATATGACAACTGGCAACAAGAATTTATAAATATTTGCAAAGTTTAATTTGATCTGTTACGCGAGAATTGCTAACAATTTAGCAAAATCAGTATAGAGATTGTGTAATATGTATAAATATTCAGCATACACAATAATATACTGATACACTTTATTGTATAATTTATTTTTAATAATAAAGAAGACGAGTTGAATACATCTGAAATAAAACTAATATTCTCTTAAGATAACAATATTTAATATACATACATATATATATATATATATATATATATATACATATATACATATATATATATATATATATATATATATATATATATATATACATATATATATATATATATATACATATATATATATATATATATATATATATATATATATATATATATATATATATATATATATATTCATCTTTCATATATGCCTACATACAAACATATATTAATAAAAATACGTAAATTATATCTGTAATCATTGAACGAACTTTTGTTATTTAGTTCAACGAAGTAGTTTTCGTACTTACTGATCAAAAGCTAATCACCCGTATTCCGAGTTTCGATTACGTCTCCGCATTCCGTTACGTTTCGATCGAAAATTGGTATTCCAAAAGAAAATCGAATCGAAAGAAAAAGAAGAAGAAAATAGTGTTTTCAAAAGCATAGGGACGTGTGAAATAGAAACAGAAAAATAAGAAAATTTAAAAAAAAGTAGTGCATGCAACAAGGGGCTCAAATAAGAAGACACTCAATTTCTGTTTTTTCTTTGGCTTTTTCATGCAAGTGGACAAGCGTAAATTAATATTTTTATTAAATATTTGTTGCATTTCGTAGATTTTCATTTCGTGTTTAATAAAAATAAATAATATAACAAGTTTTATAGCCAAATAATAATTTTTTGGACTATAAAACAAAAATCGAGATATCTCCGTCACAACTTTAACGACTTAGAAGAACGTAGCTACGATCGTAATGCAGAATACATACAATCGAAAAAAACTTAATGGAATCGAAACTCAGAATACCAAATTTGCCACACGGAGAAGATTTCGATTCGAATCGAAACTCAGAATAAGGGTGAATTATAGAGCTAGTATTCTATGTTCGATGTAAGTATGTACTCTCAAAAATGAATAGAAAGAATTTTGCGATAAAATATTCGTCCCTATACAAAGCGGTTCAATAAGAAAGCGCTCAATTCATTAATATAATCATTTTTAGCCAAATAATAAATGTTGGACTTAAAAAAAAGAACAAAAATTGAAAGAATCTCCGAAACACAACTATAACAACGTCACAAACGTAGCTATGATCGTAATTCAGAATTCATACAATCCAAAGAAAATAAACAGAATCGAAACGCTGAATTCTGAAGATGCTAAACGGAGACAATTTCGAATATCAATTTTCAATCGAGCAGTAACTGAATGCGAAGAATAGAGGTGATTAATTATTTAGTTGATTTATCGATTTTGTTAATTTATTCAGCAGCGTTTTATTTAAAATAACGATTCAAATCCGAAATCAGTTATTTGGTTACGATGCACATTAGCAACGTTTATGTCCTGTCCAATTTTTTACTATCATACAATGAAGATTAGACATTTTATACGCAAATTTCAAACACTTTAAGAACGTAACAATAATTTCTTTTTCGATATATATATTTTATTTCTGCTGTAAAATAGCTAAAACATAACTTAAAAACATCCAGTATAAGGGTTAAATTTGCTGAATATTTACACCCAAGGCGAATTTAACAGGGTTGTCTTATCTTGAAAATATAACACTAAAGATACTTTAACGTTGTGTCAAGATAATACAACACTGAAGTAAACAAATAGTAAACAAACTAACTGTGTGGCAAATATATCTGTTGTTACAAAAAAGTAATGGAGAATCATTTGACATTAAATATCAGATGTTGCTCACGTAGCAAGCTAAGGTCACCTAGTGTAAATTCACCTTGGTTACATCTCTGCTGTTGTGAGAAATCTGTTGTTTTTATTTAATATGGCAACTCTATGGAAATTAAAACTAACAACAACAAATATTTTAATACAATCTCTGTATTTTGGGTTATTGATAATAGTAAAGGTGCTTTAATAATGTCCTAAGATTTTGGTGATTATATAGTTTGGCAATAATTAACTAGATTCTGTCAAGGGGAGAGAAAGTGTGTGTGTGCATGTAAAAAAATGAAAACAATGATTTTTCTCTCTTAAAATCATTCGAAACAGATAAAAGAATATTTATTCAAAGCAGTAAATATGTTTAACAAATTTGCTTTAATACGCAATGAGTGCCAGCAAAATGTTTATCTTATACTTTTAATTTCGGCATTTGTATTGAGTGGCCTATCACTATATAATGTTATCTATAAGTCTCAACGATTGAGAAACGATTTTCGAAGTTTTGATAGAATATCGTTGAATGTTAATGATATTGGAGAAGTGAGGCTATCAAAAAATGCTGATAAGTCGAAAACTCGTCGAACAAATTGTTCGATTTGGACGTGCATAGATCCATATCGGTGTGGACGTGACCGCATTAGTATTTATGTCTACCCTTTAATGGAATATGTTGATGGAAATACTGGCACAGAGGCAGCTCCACTTACACAGGAGTTTTACCAAATTTTGCAAACAATTGTAAGTAGTTCTTACTACACGTCTAATCCAAACGAGGCTTGTCTTTTTGTACCGAGCATTGATACGATGAATCAAAATAATATTAATATTGATTTGGTTAATAAGGCCCTTGCATCTCTTGAATACTGGAATGACGGTAAAAATCATATTTTGTTTAATATGCTGCCTGGAGTATATCCAAAGTTTAGCACTGTTATTGACGTGGATACTGACCATGCAGTGATTGTGGGCGGAGGTTTTGATACGTGGTCGTATAGGCGTGGTTTCGACGTTTCAATACCGATATGGAGCCCATTACTGCGTAACGTTCCAAAAAGAATGGTTACAGATTCTCGTGAATATATGTTGGTAATAGCGCAACTTAATATTTTGCCAAAACTATTATGGACTTTGCGTAGCTTGTTGGATGATTACCCGAGTGATATATTATTTGTTAAACAATGTGGCAGCAAAGCCACTCGAACAGAACGTTGCTTATCAGAGGGAGAGCAGACTAAATTGGAATATCCAAGAGTCTTATTAAAAGGCACATTTTGTTTGTTGGGTGTCGGTGTAAGATTGGGTCAACCAGACCTGTTAGAAATGTTAGCATATAACTGTATACCTATTATAGCTGTAGATAATTATGTTTTACCTTTTGAAGATGTGATTGATTGGTCTTTAATTTCAATTCGAATTAGAGAATCTGATTTACACCTCGTAATGGAACGTTTACAACGCATTTCTTTTGATAGAATTGAGGAAATGAGACGACAAGGACGCGTTATATACAGCAATTATTTTAATAGTATTCAAGCAATAACAATGACGACGTTGGATTATTTACAGTCACGAATTTTTCCACACAGCGAAAAGAATAGAAAACACTGGAATTTTGTCGACAGTACGAACGGTATGGCTTTAAATCCGTTATTTTTATCTCGTGTCGTAAGTCGATCAGATGGATTTACAGCAGTTATATTAACATACGATCGGGTAGAGAGTCTTTTTATATTAATAGAAAAGTTGTCAATAGTACCATCATTACATGCAATATTAGTAATCTGGAACAACCAACAAAAGCCACCACCCTTACGTAAGTGTGAACAATAATAAAACTGATTGCAAACATGAGGGATATAATCATTTAACCAATTTTTCTAGTTTCTAGTTTTCCGGTGATTTCCAGACCAATAAAAATTATACAAACGCGGAATAATAGGCTATCCAATAGATTTTTTCCTTACAAAGACATTGAGACTGAAGCAATATTGACTATCGATGATGATATAAACATGTTAACAGACGATGAAGTAGAATTTGGGTAATAATATAGTAAATTATAATTTTTTTTATCAAGTTTAATGGAGTTAAATCGCGCTTATTTTAAATTTTAGTTACGAAGTTTGGCGTGAATTTCCCGACAGGATAGTAGGTTTTCCTAGTCGGCTGCATGTATGGGAAAACATATCCTCACACTGGCGCTATGAATCTGAATGGACAAATAAAATCTCAATGGTTCTAACAGGTGCAGCCTTTCATCATAAATATTGGAGTCATATGTATACATATCGAATGCCAGAAGTTATAAGGGAAATTGTTGATAGTCGTATGAATTGTGAGGATATTGCAATGAACTTTCTAGTATCTAATGTTACTAACAAACCACCGATAAAAGTAACGCCTCGTAAAAAGTTCAAATGTCCCGAATGTGCCAATAATGAAATGTTATCTGCTGATTTAAATCATATGCGAGAGAGATCACGATGTATAGATGAATTTTCACATATCTATGGGCGAATGCCACTTCGGAGTGTAGAATTTAGAGCAGATCCAGTTCTGTTCAAAGATAACTTCCCAGAAAAACTTAAAAGATTTAGTGACATGGGGACTTTGTAGATTTTTAGAAAAAAGTTTTAATCATATGAATGAAAATATGTAGTAAATATTCATATAAATTATATGAATATAAACACATATTGTACACCAAACAGTCACAACTCTGAAATTTTCAGGTTAGACAAAAAACTATTTGTTACTGAAAATATACTTTGTGTCCGGTTAATCGATTTTTATTGGTGTATAAATATTAATAAATTTCTGATATTTTGTTTTTATTTGGTCCTTAGCTTATAAATACCACTTTGGAATCTTAGAATAAAGAATTTGAAATTAATGATTGATTTTCTTTCTGTCAGGTTTTACATTATGAAATTTTTCTTGCTGCAAGTCTGAGTTTATTGTTAAGGTGAGGGGGGTGGAAGGAAAATAATAGAATGGCGTTTAGGTTTCGTGTACTCTGAAATTCTTTTTTGTTTCTTTATTCGTAATATAAACAACAACAAAGATATAGTAAACATGTGAAAATCTTGAATTTTATGAAAAAATATCGCTGTGTGAAAACAAATGCAAGTTTGAAAAAGATTTAGAGAAAATTTCATTATGTAAAACGTGACAAAGTACAAATTAGACAAAATGCTTTGGTAACTCTGACATTATAAATGTCTGGCATCTCGTATTTATCTTTTTAATTCTTAAAGTAACGGCTTCATTCTTCAACTACGCTGGACGTACATTTTTGTTTTTTGATAAATTTGTATTTTGAAGTGAATTTCTTTATTGGCTTACAATTTTGAAACGTTGAAAATGTCCGTTGAAGCTTTACAATTATATATATCGGAGCAATTACACAAATTTTGTATTGGTGAACGGTGTTGTATAAAATTATTAGGATTTTTATTTTCGTTGGACCGCCAACATTTTCTTAAGTCTGCCCATGATTTGAAATTACACATGCGCACATTTAATTATGACGGGCATGAAGTGGTGGTTGTGTTTAAAGATAGTTGTCATCATATGGTTAAGGATCAACATGGTTTAAAAATGCATCCGGATTCATTCAAGGAGATGTTTATTTTGCATTGTGGCGCAGATTACAGTGGATACCAGGAAGAGTCGCTTAGTAGTCATTCAGGAGAGCACATCATAACAAGAGTTGCACCGCCTGCTGTTCCTCCACATAGGTTTTCTCTAGGGCCCCTAAAACAGTCAATAGCGCGTCCGAATCCTTTCATTCAACAAAAAGATCTAAACAATAGTCCACTTGATGTGTACAAAGATATGATCTTAAGCAATTTAATGACGCATCGAGTGCTTGTCATTAACGGAGGGCCTAGGTGTAACAAGTCCACTACTATACCGCTTTATATTATAAATAAATGTGCAGAAGAAAAAATTCATTGCAAAATAATTTGCGTGGAAAGAGAACAACTAGTAGCGATTTATAATAGTGAACGCGTAGCAGAGCAATTTCAGGAAAAGGTAGGCGAAACAGTTGCTTATCAAATTCAACTGCAGAGTCGTATTAGCGACTCATCAAACTTGGTATATACAACATCATTTTTTCTTCTCCGTGTGCTAATGGGACAATCAGTAGTGGATAGCTTCCGTCATATTTCACATGTGATCGTCGTAGACGTTCACTATCATGATGCTTATGCAGACTTGTTATTACGAGAGCTTAAGGAGGCTCTAAAGTATCATCCACATTTAAAAGTTATACTACTTTCGAGTTCATCAAAAAACTACGAATTTCTTGACTATTTTGGTGAAGGTAAAGAATTATTCATGCGAAATGCTGAAAGTAATTTATTGAGAAAGCCGCAGATTTTATATTTGGACGATATTTGTAAAATTCTACCTGACTATCGAATATCAACGAATTTAACGAAAGCATTTTATACAATACCCATTAAACAGCTAAAAGAAAACACAAACTTGCAATATTTGGATAAATGTCTAGAATTGTATGAGAGATCTGCATCAGAAAAATGCTTCGAAACACTACTCTATATGATTACCGGTGAAAGTTGCGATATAAATTATCGTCACTCTATTACGGGTAGAACAGCAATTATTGTTGCCTCTTTGCATGGAAATTTGAATCATGTTAAAATACTTTTACAACTAAATGCCAATCCTCGTATTCATGATTATCAGGGAAGGAATGCTCTTACCATTGCTCTATCCATGGGTAATAAAGATTGTGTTGACATCTTACAATTATCGCAATATGAACAATCGATGTTACCACTTCAGGGATCAGATAAAGATTATATAGATTATTATCTAATTATTGATATCATACAAATGATAAATAGCGATAATAATTTTAAACCAGGTAATGATTATTATTTTTATAAAATACGTCTATAACAATATTTTATTTTTCATTAACTTTTTTTAAGGAAATATTATTGTATTTTTACCATCATACCAACATTTAGTTAAACTTAATTATATTATATTGAAACAAAAAATACTGGGTAATATCTCTAAGAAAATGACGGTATTTCTTCTACACAATCACATAGAAAAAACGGATTTAGATATTATAACTCAAAAATCATCGAATATTATGAAATTGATATTAGCCACTGAGATAGCGGAAAGTTTAATGTGTTTCGAAGATATTCAATATGTTATTGATTCTGCACGTGATTATAAATCAATATATAACTATCAATATATGTGTAAGGAATACTTTTATAATTGGTCATCAAAAAGTAGCATAGAGAATCGTACGATGCTCATATGCAGAGAAAATTCAGGTAAGTATTTCGTAGTAGTGGCTTAATTTTCTGTAATGAATAGCGATAAATATATATGTTTTAATTCATTTAGACATTTATACAGATATTCTATGCTTTCGTTTATTACCTAAAAGTATATACGAACAATTGCCCGAATTGCCAACACCAGAAATATTAAACATGTATTTGGATCGTGTTTGTCTTTCGGTAAAACTATTATCACCAAACAGTATGATATCAGAATATTTGCAAGATACGATTGTTAAGCCGCCATTTATACACATACACCGGACTGTAGAAAACTTAAAGAAAATAAATGTTTTTACAGGACTGGAGGACATAACCTGGTTGGGCTGTCGTCTAATTGATGTACCAGTTGAATGTTATTTGGGCAAAATATTAGTATTCGCTATATTGTTGCAGTGCTTGGATCCGATTTTAACTATCGTTGGTTTTTTGTCGACATTGGATCCGTTTGAGCTGTGTCATTATGTTAATAGTCTTATCGATCCATTTAGGAATATTATACGCTATAAAATAAAAGAAGAAAAAAAACGTCTGTCTGAAGGTATTCTATCTGATCATTTGATGTACCTTCGTCTATACCAAGAATGGCAGAATGATTTTCGAGATGAAGACAATAGCTCTGAACTTAATGAATACCATTTCATTTTAAACGGTTTGTTGGAGCAAGTTTGTAACGTTCGTACACAACTGGTAGGATCGTTGAGGTCATCACAACTAATACATAGCAAAGGCAATCTTAGCATGCATTACATTAATCTTAAATCAAACTCATGGCCCATAATTAAAGCAGCTCTTGTGGGCGGGATGTATCCTAACATTTGTTTTGTCGATCCATATGTAAATTGTATTAAATCGCCCTGTAGAAGAGAGATTGTTTTACATCCACATTCAGTTTTAAGATCAATTGAATTGAATTCGATGAGTTCACTTAAATTTAATTCACCATGGATAGTATATGGAAAAGAAAAGAATAGCTACAACTGTAACAGTATCGAATGTAATACGGTTGTAACTCCAATAACCATCGCCTTATTTGCAGGTAAACCTCTTTAAAGTTCAGTAAAACACCAAGTTATTATGGTTTCTGGTATTTCTTTTAGGCCCAACAAAATTGACATCTTCGTGTATACAACTTGTTGAAAGAAATCAAGAATCATCCACTTCAAACTGCCTTTTTCACATTGACGATTGGATATCATTTGCTCTCCAAGATAAAGAGGCTCAGTTACTTTTAAAAACGCGACAACAATTTTTTAACATCTATGAAAATTACTTACAAAATTGTGGCTTTTTGGAAAATCATAAACGTCCTCACATTGCTCTAACCCAAAATTTTAAACTTTTCGATTGTATAGAAAAAATTTTAGCACAGGAGGATACGGTCAACGGTTTCATTCAACCGGAAAAAATCGGATTAAGACCAAAAGCTTTACCTAACCAATTCATGATGAGACATAATGCTTATATCTTGTTAACTAACAACTGTTATAAAACTACCAAAAACAAACAATTTTTTATGGTTTACAATGTAAAATCAAGCGAAGGAAACAACAATAATTGCAACAACATTTCTACTAGTATGTATTACAACAATGAATGGTACCTTATTTTGGCCGAACTGATTCCACCTAAACTTGTTGAGAATAAGTTAACTTTTGTAATCTCATATTCAGTAAATCCAGACTATATTCATACTGTTTCAGTGGCAGAATGGCGAAATGGAGTTCTTAAACTGCACTTGTGTTTTAAAAGTGACATTTGTCTGTTCGATATCTTGTAAGTTTTTTTTTATAGTTTATCATAACAAAGAAACTTGAAATTTTAGTTTATTTCAATATATTTAATATTAACAGTGTTAATGTAATTATTTAGATTATACCTGTATTGTTTATAAATTATTATTTTTTTTCTTTTCGCAGAAATAAAATGCCAACCAATAGTTCATTTTCTTTGGCTGTTAATGGTAGAAGGGTGGCATTTCAATTGGACAATATTACAGGAGAGTATTTAGTCAATCTCTTTGCCGTTCGTAACAATTGGATACATGCCTAATAGTAGTAATAATATAACAGCCATTCCTATACTCATTTTCTCATCTTTATTTTAAGTTAAATATGTATATATTTTAAGTAAAGGTTCAAAACAAAAAAGTTTACAAAATAACTAGTTATTACTTTTAACTAAATTATCGTAAAGTTTAGTTTTCCTCCAATAAATTTCATTTTCAATTAATATTTAAAATTACGTCTATTAAATCATTTTTTTATTTGAAACTCAACAAATTTTGAAAATACGTAGTGCAAAATATGTAAAGAAAAATAAAAGTAAACTCTTGCACTTAAATAGTATCAATAAACACGTTTAACAACTTTTACAAAGGCATTCACCCCTATTCCGAGTTTCGATTACATTTCGATCGAAAATTGGTATTTCAAAAGAAATCTGAATCGAAAGAGAAAGAAAATAATATTCTCAAAAGCATAGCAACGTATGAAATACAAAGAGAAGAGTAAGCAAATTTTAATAAAAAAGTAGTGCATATACTAAGGGGTTCAATAAGAAAACACAAAATTTTTGTTTTTACTTTGTCTTCTTCATGCAAGTGGACAATCGCAAATTAACGTTTTTATTAAATTTTATTACTCGTCGTATATTTTCATTTCGTATTTAATAAAAATAAATAATATAATATGTTTTATTTGGATATAAAAAATTTTTTGGACTAAAAACTAAGAATCAAAAAAATCTCCGTCATGACTTTAACAGCTTAGAAAAACGTAGCTACGAACGTAATGCCGAATACATACAATCGAAAAAACTGAACGGAATCAAAATTTAGAATCCCAAATTTGTCAAACGGAGAACATTTCGATTCGAATCGAAACTCAGAATAAAGGTGACTATGTTAGCCTGATAACAAAAGTTTGTTACAAAACAAAAATATATAAAATACGGGTACGTTCGTTTTTTACTTTTCAAAATCACAAATAGATATTACGAACAAGCTCGGATTTCTGTAATAAATGTACAGCTTTTTTCTGTGTACATACTTTAAACTTCCACAACAAATATTAGAGTAAACAACCTTTGTAGTTAAACTCCCCTCTGCTATACGTTTGACTGAGACAACAGGAAATCATGAAAAATAGCAGCTTCCTTTATTTTTATTTTTTTTAATTATCATAATTTTTTTACATATATATTTTTTAATTGTACTTATATTACATATATACGCACGTTCGCACTTCATGGCAGCTGTTTAAATCTAATATATGAAGATGTCAATTAGAACAGAAATATATGAAATAGAAAATAATTGGTTGTATTTATATAGACATTTAAACAGAATTTAAATATATTTTTCTTTTAAATTTGCTCTTCTTTTTATTCGTATTTTAAACAAATACATGTATATGTTAAATATTTTATTATATAGGTAGATTATTGAAAATGTTTTATACTATAGCAACGGTAATGGTAAATTATTTTTATTGTTATTTATAATTATTATTTATAATTATAATTTATAATTATAATTTATAATTATAATTTGAGAGTCTTTCAATTGTTGGTATTTGTATCCTCAATTATCTTTAATGCTTGATGTTGTTGTTCGTTAGTAAAATTTGCAACGTTTACCGGATCAGCATTATTGAATGTTGAATTTCTTCGCGTAACAAGAAAATTATCGGGTTTCTGGACTAGATTTTGATTTACTACAATATCGTGAGCTTCCTGTAAATATAACAAGTATTCGCGATAAAATATTACCATTAAACTTAAATTATTTCTATGGTGCTGCCCATACCACATCACTTGATCTCTTTAACCCTCGTACATGTAATTAATTGTTCATAAAATCTACAATTTTAGATACTTACAGTACTATTTAAGTAAAAAGGTTCCATCGTATGATTTTGCATTATTTGATAACCATCTTCATTCATTATATCGCCTATTGGTGTATTACTGGTTGTTGCAGTCGAAGAGGGATCCTGAAATGAGTATTTTTTTATGTTCGTAAAACACTTCAACAAGTATTTGTATTTTATATTACAATCTGTTCAAAATATTCTGCAAATATTGATTCATAT
The DNA here is from genome assembly GCA_023159175.1 of Wohlfahrtia magnifica. Classification (NCBI taxonomy): domain Eukaryota; kingdom Metazoa; phylum Arthropoda; class Insecta; order Diptera; family Sarcophagidae; genus Wohlfahrtia; species Wohlfahrtia magnifica. Next base: position 902,218 of record JAKWBJ010000040.1, on the reverse strand, counting down.
CTCAGTCGAATGGCATCTACTACATCCAATAGATTTTTTGCATCCATTGCGAGAACATGAGCAGCAGAAAGCATACCTCTATTCATTTGTAATATTGAAAAATTAAATTGGAGAAAAAATAAAAATTTTTTGGAGCAAAGATACGTAAAAAATATGACTTACTTTTTATATTCCACATCTAATGTTGTATCACAATATTGTTGAGCTAATTTCATAGCTGCTACCAATTCATGCATATCTTTTGGCAATACTTTATGCGCCATTTCTACTTCTCTGTAACAAAAAAAAAAAAAAAAAAAAAAATTAAAAACTAAAAACTAAAGTTAAACAAATTTTTTGTTCGTTTTTGTTTTGGACGGACTAAGAGTAATAACACTTACTTGTAGGCCTCCGACGGTATCAATGGTGATAAATGATCTACTGATTGTAAAAGCTTTCTTAATTCAAATCCAATATCTTTAACCAATTCCAAGTAGTTATTAATTTTTTTTTCGCCCACCTCATGCGAAAGTGTTATGATGGCTTTCACTACATTTTTGGTTGCCATATACACACTGTCTTTGCCGCGATTGAAATTCGGTCGTAGATTATTTTTTTGAATATCTGATATTTGTTGCCTGGTAGACGATGAAGAAGGAATATCATTTATTGTATGTGTTCCAGCAGGAAATGCACCTGTATTTTGCGGGTTAAGTTTAGAATTTAAAGAAGTGCTGTAGCTTTTTGATTCAGCTACTTTACATGAATTCGAGATATTGCCTTCACAAGTAGAGTTATTGGCAGCAGCTGCAGCATTAGTAAATTGGTAAAGATTATGCGAAGAATCTATGTCTTGGCCTACTGACGTTTTTCTTGATCTCTGTATAAAAATGTGAAAAAATTATGATAATTGTTGAGAACGCATAATATTAACTTCAGATAAAGTTTTGAAAATACAAAAATTCGTTCTTTTATAAAAACAAGATAATAAATAATAATTATGAAAACAATAAACAATAAGGAAATCTAAAACGAAAATGAAATGTACGAGTCAAATGGGATTATATTTGCAAACCTCCGCCATTACGTGCAACATGGATTTACTGTTATTGATTTGGTTATAAAATGTTTGTTCCGCTGTATCTTTCCCAGTGTCTTCTATGTAAGTCTTATTGGTTGATAAGGCAACATTCATGCTTTGTAACATGATTCTTTGTTCTGAATTGGGATATCCAAACCCATTGCCAGGAGTCATCGGCATATATGTTTGACCCATTAAGGGCGAACAATTTTTTAAGTTTGCTGTTGGGCACACATCATAAATTTCTTCTTCGAAGGCCTTATATTCGGGTGAATTTTTCATGTGATTTTTGAAAGCTAAAAACGATGAATATGCTTCTAAACTGCCTGAACGCGAGTATGATTTAGGGAATTCTCTGTTGTGAACAGAACGCTCCAAACTAGCACTGCGAGGAACACATTTTCGAAGAGGGTTTACGGCATTAATAAATGATTTATTACGTTCCAATGAGCCACCTATTGAACGACTACAGTTGCTTTTGTTAAAGTGTGGAACAAAGATGTTGCGTTCTAAACTTCCACAAACCGAAGTTATTTGCATATTTGTGGGTACGTTGAGTCCAAAGTCGTAAATAAGCTGTGTGCCTTCTTCATTACCTAAACTAGTTGAGTTATTTGCCGGCAATGATTGTAAAGAACTATCAAAATCTGTACTATTATATGAAAATTTATGAGCTGTAAAACGTGGATCTATGGATTCTAGACGTGAACTATCACTTTGAAGTATGTAATGAGTAGTCATAGGGCAGACATTTGCAAACTTTTGATTTGATGACGCTTTCATTTTATCAACTGGGACAGCAATCATTTGTGTTTGACCATGTTGTGGTAAAACTTGTTGTGCTTGTATTTGCGATTGATGTAACTTTGGTTCGTTGAAATTAACATTGATTTTATCTAGCTGTAGTTTTTGCAAAACAGATGCCTTTTCATCTCTAGTAATTGTGTTGTCTAATTTTAAAAATTCTGATACTGGAAGTTTAGTTGTTTTCATAGCTAAATCATTATTAATTGTCTTAGTAGTATCTACATCAACTGCTAAAGTATTAAATACCGAGGCTGGTGTTGTATATGCTGCAGGATTAATAATTCTATTTTCATTCTCCTTCATTAAGCGAGCTAGTACTTCCGGATTTTGAGCTATAATGTATGTCTGAGGACTAAGAGCAGTTTTATCACTTGTCATCTTCGAATTTTCTAAAATACAAAGATATATTTTTATTCCTCTATTTATAAAAATCATATTGAAATTCGTCGTACATACCTCCTATACTCTGTGGAACTTTAGATGGTTTGGTTGGTGGCAAATCGTTATCTTCATTATTACTCATAATCATTGAAAGAACTCTGGCATTTTCTTTATTCATACTATCAAAACCACTGGCTCGTTCTTCAATTAATATTTCGCTATAAATTTAATTAAAATAAAAATATTAGAAAAAAATAAATAAAATTCCTTTTCTAATTACTTACTATAACGTTTCCTTAATTCGTTTGAAATTCGGTCGCTTAGATGGTTCATATGTCCAACATTGTGATAATAAGGAGTATAGCCTAGGGGGACAATTATTTGGAAATGGTAAACGCTCTCCGTTCTCAAGTTTAGTTATAATATCACTGTTCTTAATGCCTTGAAACGGTTTTACACCCAACATTAAAATTTCCCAAGCACATACACCTTGTAATACAACAGACATTAGTTATATTAATAATAAAAATATAAAAAGTGTAATTGATATTTTACCAAACATCCAGACATCGCTAGCTATTGTAAAACGCCGAAAATTAATAGATTCTGGAGCCATCCACTTAATAGGCAACATACACATACTGGAATGATAGTACGATTGTTCCGATACCCAACGTGAGAGACCAAAATCTGCCAACTAAAATTAAATAACTTTTCAAATCTGTTTTCTTTTTTTAATTTTAATTTCTATGATTTGTACCTTTATACAAGTCGGTGAACTAACTAAGACATTACGAGCTGCTATATCTCTATGTACAAACTTTTTCGATTCTAAATAACTAAGCGCAGTTGAGAGTTGATAACAGTAAAGCAATAAAGTTTCTCTTTTCAATCTAAAATATGGGTTAAATATAAATAGATTTTAAATACAAATGATATAATAGATTAAATAAGAAATCTGTGATATGAATATACTTTTCGGCATTTGATTTGAGATAAGCTCTCAGTTCCCCATATTCAGCTAATTCCATGACTATCCAAACGGGAGACTCACTACATATACCAATTAGACGTATTATATGAGGATGATCAAATTTTTGCATTACATCTAATAAAGAATGTGCATATATAATTTACTTTAGAAGCATTATTTAATTAAAACTCATAAAAACTTACAAGCTTCTTCAAGAAACCGTTCCATTTTCTCAGGGTCATCGTTGGCTTTGCATGTTTTTACAGCCACCTGTATAACTGCTGAATTGCACGTATCATTTTTATCAATTTTTGAACCAAACTTGACTTTCGTGTTGTATGATCCTATATAAACATCACCAAACTGGCCAACACCAATTGTATTCTTCAGAGTGATTTCAGATCTATCCAGTTCATAATTTCGTACTATAATATATGTATATAATTCAATTTAAATTGGTTTTGTTTAATATTTAACACCTTTTTTATCTGTCAGTACCTGCTGGGGTTGAGTAGTCACCTTCCTCATCAGCTAAACCGAGTTCAGCATAGTCTTCGCTCAATTTGGGTTTTGTGTTTTCATCTGTTTTATCGGATGCGGACTCACCGTTGCTTATTTGCAATGTTGATATAGGGATTGTTAAATCATTTGACTTTTCATTTCGAGGATTACTAATTGGATTCCAAAATGTGCAAACCTGCTTTTTACTTATTAACAAACAATATCCCTCAATAAGATCTGCTATGCTAGTAGCCGTCTGTGAAAAAGAAATATAAATGAAAATTTGCTAATTTATTTTGATGTTAATTTGAATAACTTACGTTGTAACCATTACAGGTTATTACCAAATCCTCATCATTGCTCGTTGTTGTAATTCTAACTTGGGTCTTCATTTCTCGGCATCTGCATGCTCTAGGCTGTAGGTTTATTTCATCATTGTTCGTTAATGTTATAGGTTTGAGGCTGGTTTCATTATTGGAATGTATGTCATCTTTGGGTAAAAATAATGTCACTATTCGATTTATGTCTTTAAAAGTGGCCACCTGTGTCATATTTGCTTGTGGATGAGTTTGATATGAAAGACCTAATATGGATTCAAATGAAAGTGATATTATCAATACTGATTAATGATTAATTATTACTAGTGTTACCTATTTTAGGTCCAACATATAAATATCCTGATATATTCCACGATGAGCTCAAAGTAACAGAAAATTTTTCATACTCTGTGTCATAGAATTTATTAAGTATTTCAAAGTACCTAAAAATATTGTTTTTAATAGTTATAGATCTTTATTTTTATTATCGTTAGAACACACTCACTTGATTATATACTCGATATCTGTCAATTGGTAAAATTTTTTGTATGTGGTATGTATCACTTTTTTCAGATTCTTTGGCTTTGTTGAAGATATCACAGTTTTTGGTAGGAAATGATGAAAGCCCACTTCCTTGTCAATATGTTCGACATGTTGTTGTTTTTTGTCTGGTATCGTACCTGTCACATTACGAAAATAGTGCAACATACTTAAACAACAAAGTTGTATTGCACTATCAAAATCAATGTTTGTTGAATCCGACTGTATAAAATCTTGCTTTACCTTTAAAACAAATATCAAATTTATATCCATTGAAGTAGAGATTCCGGAACTACTTGAAAATTACTCACTTGATCGAAATAGAAATAACATGTGATTTTATCTTCATTATAAAGTTCTCTGAGGCTGTGTGGCAAGTAACGTATTCGCAGTTCTGGTCTCCAAATGCTCAGCTTATCGTTCACATTCAAACTTGGCGGTGTATTTTGTTTTTGTCTTTGTTGTGGACACTCGGTATTTGGACAAGCCGAATTCCATATATGTTCAAGTAGTTTCTGTATTTTTGTTGTCTTATTCATCCACAAGGTCTCCTTTGTTACCATATTTTGCAAACGCAAAGCATAGTACTGCGGATTTGGCTTTTGTCCAGAAGGGACCAACGAAACCGTTTTCTCAATAATATTTTGAACGGTGTCATTGTGTTCGTTAACACTAACTGCATGATGTAAATTATTTGGCCAGTAAACGTTCAAATTAAACACTTTTGATGATAAATTCGCTGAAAGTTTTTTCCTCTTTATTCAATTACATCAATGCTCGAAGCGAACTTACCTTGATTTAATGTATGATTTTTATTAAAGGTCTGAGACATGCTTTTAATTAACTTATCCTATAGTCTCCCTTCTTTAAACTTTGAGCCTCAACTTAATTTCTTAAATCATTAGTGTGTACATCAATGCTTTGAACCTAAATATAAAATATTTTTGATTAAGTTACCCACCAAATCATTTTAGCAGATGCGTAGATATTTTTTAAATGAAGTATTTCTTTCTATTTTAATAAATAAATCTTAAATCAACAATAAATACACTAATTCGAATTTAAGCTATCGAGCTTTGGTATAAACAAACATGTAATAACAGGAAATTCTTGATTTTTATATAATTGAATTCAAAATAAAAATTTATTCAAAGGCAACAATATTTAAAGGATAACAGTTTACAACCCATATGTGGGCTGCTCATTGATACAAGTTTGATGAGTTTAGTTGGATTTATACCTGTGGCAATTCTTATTTTCTACCTTGGACTGTTAACGTGTTTTGTTTATATCTAAATCATTTTTAAAGTACAAAGTAATTGAAATAATATGATTTTTAAAAAATATATGCAGATAGCACACAATTACAATATTTATTATTTTAGAGAGAAATATTGCCGAGCTTATCAAGGGTACACATATTTGTATCTCTCACAGTCCTTTCTAACACCCTTTGCGTATATTCCGTTTAAAGCCTACTTCAAATATGCTATGAATAATAAATAAAAGTGTATTTTAGGTCTCCCCCATTACATTAAGCTATGGTTATTGTTTTCAATTAGCAGCTAAAATATTATTCTTATAAGAGAAATGAGCACACACTTGTCGAGCGGTTGGGATGAGAAAATAAAATGGAAAACATCGAAGTACACAACTTTGTTTGATCACACTGACTGAAAATTTACCGTTCAATGGCTTGCTATAATCTGACACGATAGTTTTTGTAATAATATTACAGTTTTTATTTTTTAAGGCGTTAAACTTCATACACTATAGTAAATACTCTTTTAAAGCCAAACAGACATGTATGTTTTCTACATGGGGTAAATAAAACTCTAATGATTTTCCAACTGCTCAACAATCAGTCAACGAGAGACAAAGACACACTTACATAAAACACATTTTGTTAATTATTAAATAAATATTGTAAAAAATACATTATTTTTGTTGGAATCTAAGTAGTTTTTTATTTGAATACAGTTAGTCTTTCGTAAAGTTATATTTTGCAATCCAAATAGTATGAAAACAACAACCACCTCCGCAAAAATATATATCAATCAATTTTTTTTACGTTCGTCTAGACGCACCTCTAAAATGTTATAGTGGTGAATTTGTTTATGTCATTCGGCAAGAATAAAACAGTGCTGTTTACAATACAAATCGAATTTAATAGCTTGCGTTGGAAAGTGGCGTTTAAAAAACGACTATTTTTTGTATTGTAAATTAATGTGTCTATTTAACCATTACGCCTTCAGTATAACTTCAAAATATTAACCCTCATATTCATAAAAAATAATATGTATTTGAAAACTATTTTAAAGAAATTTTGTCTAAAAAATTTGATATAACATACATTTGAAACTAATTTTAATTTTATGAATCTGAGGGTAAGAGTACTACACAAACTCTGGCATGGACATTATTTATCGTATTTATGAAAATTGCATCAGTATAATGCCTGATGTATGCACTTTAAATGACTCTGATTGTTAAACTTAGCCTTTGCGCAAGAAAGTACTTTCTTGAAATTTATAATGAATTCACAAATTTTTATGAATACACTTAAATTGTTTTTACTAATAGAGTTATGGTTATGGTGTCAACCATTTTTTCATGAAAGAAATATTTTGACGTTTGGGCAAAGTAACAGTGTTGGTCACAAAGAAGATTAATTCAAACCAACAGGTAAAAAAATATAAGTTCATTTTTTTGTATATACATACAGTCAGCGTCAGGACAAAGTGTACACACTTATTCTCTAGAATTAAATTTTTATTTGTTTATGGTTTTTTATTATTTATCGTTCATGTTCAATTTACGTGATGAAGGGCGTATGTGAACATTTGTCCCTATAGGCTCAATGTTTTAGCGTTATGTGAGACCCAGGTTTCGGAAAATGTTGATCCACAGTATTTTCATATCCCTGGGTATTACCTTCTATCCCTTTTTAATTTTCATAGGGGTCTTGCATTGTACATTCGCGATGAAGTTGTGTACCAGTGCCAGCAACCACTTGGCATGTATAATGCAGAATTTAACCGTCTTTGGGTTAAGTTCAGAATCAAGCCACATCTTTTGCATTTCGGGTTCTGGTATAGAAGCCCAAACGTGGGAAGAAAGGTTTCTATATCTGGCTTTGACTCTTTTTCCGATTCTATATCGAGTATCCTGGCGTATTACCCGAACAGTGAAATTGTTGTTGCTGTTGATTTCAATGTTCATAATTCGTCTTGGCTACGCCATTCAGGCCGCACAACTCCAGAAGGCCAATACGTGGAGCTATTTGCCACGCACAACCACCTTGCGCAATTAGTGAATGAATCTACTCACATATCGTGGGTAGATGGGCACCAAAATAACACCCTCGACCTTTTCCTCACTACATACCCTGAAAGGTCCTTGCACCTCTCGGAAATTCGGATCACTGTGCCATTTCTGCCTCTTTCCCGTTCTCCACTCTTCACAACGCTTCACATACAGCTACGAAACGTTTCGTTTTTAATTACGGGAAAACTCGTTGGGCTGACCTAACGATTTCTATGGTCATTTTAATTGGAAACTTGTTTCCTTGTTTCCTTGATGGTTGTCAATATAATAAAGCTAGGGATGGATAATTTCATCCCATCCAGAAAGCTTCCGATTAAATCAAGAATTAAATCTTGGTTTAATCAGACGTGCAAGCTTGCAGTCAGATCCAGAGACGAAGCATTCAGAAATTGGCGTAATAACAAATGCGATCATACTGATTCGCTACGCAAACAGGCGAGATCTTCATGTGCCGCAGTACTTAGGCACGAAAAGACTCTATACGAACAGTGCCTACGTGCTAAAGTTTTTACTTTTCCGCGGGGAAGTAAGAGCTTTTGGTCATTCATTAAAAGGCTTAAGAACAGCGCTAGTTAGTTTCCAGTCCCTATAAAGGGTGACCAAACATTCATTAACCCGGTTGATAAGACAAACCTTCTGGATGAAATGTTTGCAGGTAATTCGAACTTGCTGGAGAGCGTTCAACCACTGCTAGAACTTGAAAAAGTATCAGTGACTATGCCTAGTATATTCTTTCGAGCACGTGCAGTTAAAAAGGTTCTTGCAAATGTCGGTGTTAATAAGTCTTCTGGGCCGGATGGCATTCCAGCGCAGGTCCTGAAGAAGTGCTCTTCGTCGCTTGCGCATCCATTGGCTAACCTTTTCAGTGCGTCTTAGCGTGCGGGTGTTTTCCCATCTTGCTTGAAGATTGCCAATCCCTAAAAAGCGTGAGGCTAGTAACCCTGAAAACTACCACCCAATATCAGTTTGTTCGGCACTTTTCAAATTTATGGAGAGTATGATTAATCATCACCTTGTGAACAACAATTTGCTGTGCGATCGCCAATACGATTACCGTAAGGGTCGCTCTACTGGTGATCTGCTGGCGCTACTCTCTAAAAAATGAAATAGGTCCATTCATAGATTTGGTGAGAGTAAAGTTGTGGCCCTGGATATTTCCAAGGCGTTTGACAGAGTCTGGCACGAGGCTCTCATATCCAAACTTATTGCTTTTGGTGTCAGTAGTCACTTCTCTCGATTCATATCGAGCTTTCTTAAAAATCGCACTATAAGAGTGGTTATAGATGGAATCTCATCCGACGAGTTCAGGATAAATTTAGGTGTACCGCAAGGCTCTGTTCGTTCTCCAACTCTATTTCTAATATTTCTTAACGACTCCCTTTTCTCACTTCCAATCCAATTTACTCTTTTGCAGATGACAGCAACATTTGTCATCCATATTTTTTCGATCGTAGGCCGAGCCTTTTGGAGATTGGGGCGAAAAGGCAGAATATGAACGACACGCTTACAAGCGATCTGGCGAAAATCTCTGAGTGGGGTCGCGCGAACAGGGTCGACTTTAATGCGCGCAAGACCCAATGTTGTTTTCTGACACACAGACGTGGTGGTGTGTTGTCATCTGTATATATGGGTAATGTAGATATTGAGCAATCAGATGCTCTTGATGTTCTGGGCATGAGAATTTACTGTGGCGTTTGTTGAAACGAGCACATATTTCGAAGGTCGAAAGAAGCATTCAAGTGCCTCGGCTTTTTAAGACGGTATAAGAATTACTTCACTACATCTGACCTCCTTAATATTTACAAGATCTATCTCCGACCCAAACTGGAATACAACTCTCATGTATGGGCCGGTGCTTCAAAGTCTATTTTGGAGCTTCTCGGCTGCGTACAGGGGAGAGCGAAGGTTCTTATTAATGACGGTAGGGTAGCCAACTCTATCGATTCATTAGAACATCGTCGCAATGTGGCATGTGTTTCATTGTTCTATCGGTACTATAACGGAATGTGTTCTAACGAAATTAAGGAACTAATTCCTGGTAATCATATATTTTTACGTAGTACTCGTATTTCTCGTAGAGCGCATCCCTTGTAGATGATTGTCCAGTGAATCGTACAACGGATTATAGGAACAATTCGTTCTTTGGTAGCACTGTTCGTTTGTGGAACAATCTTCCTGCGAATGTGTTTCCTGCCACTTACGGCATGAACAAATTTATATCGAACGATCATAGACACTACTCTATCCATCCTCCTTCCCACAATCTATTTTCCTAGTACCAGCACAATGCACTGCATGAGTAGGGGTTATCCACTGTGCTGGTCTGAGAAGAAAAAAAATTTTTATATAGGTCTAAAAATGCGATGAATCTATATATTTTAACTATATTTAATGCTTTACAAAAACAACTACAAAATTCTTACAACAATTTAAGTTACAATATTCAACAAAAACGAAAGGTGCGCTATTTTTTACTCAACAAAAAAGTGTACATAACCAAAAACTACGCTAACAAATGGAATGAAGTAAAAATTCCTGTGAAGTGATATCATTTCTTAAAGATGCTGTCGAGTACAAGAATCTGCTTTTAAAATTTTCAATATACCTACAAAATCGTAAGTTACGGTTGAGGTTTCGTACCTTCAAACTCTTATAAGATAATAGCTTTACTTAAATAAACTTGTAGAATCTGTGTGCATTGTTTAAGAGAGCGCATATTTTATCCAAATCGTTCAAGTTTCGAAATGTTTTTAAACGCTATTTTATATAGGAACGGTGCTATTTCTGAATAAAATAGAGAAGTACGTTTAGTTTCGATTGCAATTATACTTGGTTTTTTAGATCCCATAGAAAGTTAAAGCAAAGGTCTGTTATTCTTCTTTCCATATCTTCTAAACATCTTAAAATCGGTTAATATTTAGTTAAGTTATTAGCTTTTAAGTGCTTAAAGGTACGAAAACCCGGGTTTTGGTGGTATTTTGAAGGTCTTAAAATCAAATTCTTATTATTATCGACAGCGACTTCATTCATTCTTTTTCTTGGCATTTGTTTTTGTAGTTTTTGTTTTTGTAGTTGTTTTTCAAGAATTTTGTAAAGCATTTTATATAGTTAAAAAAAACATAAAATGTTTTAATTCATCGCATTTTTAAAGACTGAAATAAAAAGTTAATTTTGAAAAATGCGGGTTTATATTTGTTTTTTACACTGACTGTACATAGTTACATATGCATGTATATGAAAAGAATTATAATAATTGTTGTTCAAATGTATGTATATACAAAAAGAAAACTATTGATATCCTTTTATAAAAATAATCGCAATGTGCGTATGTAGTAGTTGTTCATGGTAACTCTAGTTAATAAAACAATAGAAGTGGAGACAAACTAAATTTTCAAAATACAAGAAAATTAATATGTAAATTTATATCATTCATCACCAATGGTATGGGATATAAAAAATTTTTACCGTCCACTTTTGCTTCGACTTCGTTTTTATAATTAGCAAAAAATTGCAAAATAATTCCAAGAACATAGTTTTTTAACAAATTACTTTTATGTGTAAAGGCAAACTAAAATGAATTAAAAAAATACGGTTTTGTATGAAATCGTCTTACCTTAGCGCTTTTAGCATTTCTATGAAATACAATAATATGTATTGAAATAAAACTATATTCTATTATTATATTTTTTTAAATCATTTAATTCTTATTTTATAATAAATTTAAAATTTAAATTCAAATACTAAAGCAAATATTTTTAAATACGATTTTATAGAGATTGTTAATTTGCAATTGTGGAAAAACTTTAGCTCGATTTCTAAGAAGACATGCACAGTAAATACTACAAGGATTTATTTTTTTATATTATTAGGTAATATATAGAAAAAATATTCATTAAATTTAGCTGGAAAAAAAAAGAATATTCGAAAAGTACGAAATTTGTTAATTATTAAAAAAGAATGTATTTAAGAATGTAATATACGTACATATGTACATATGTATTATTATGTATGGCATTAGTTTTATCTTATTTCTATGCACCTTTATATTACTGACTACTTTATATTATTATACTTGTCGAATTTAACCGCGTCTATTTCTCTCAATAATATTAAATACATACTGTTTGTTCGTTATTAGTGCTATTATATTGCATGTATGTATATTTACTTAAGTTATTATTATATATTTTTAATATTATATTTATTACTTTAATATTGTACTCAGGACTACAATTATAAACAACCATTGAGGTAATATTGTTAAGCTCTACGTTTCACAAATTTAAAAATGAAAATTAAAGACAAAAATTTTTATATATATTTTATATAACATTTATTTTTTGTCTTATTAGTATTATTATTATTATAGCCTAAAAATTATAAAAATGTATGTACTAAAACACTATTGTACATATGTGCGTACATACCCTAAATACTATAAATAAACATTTATATTACGTAATAAAAATGAAAAAAAAAAATTAGAAAAATTTGATTTTTTCTTCAGGCAACGACTAATTTCAATACACACGAATATACCACATACATACACATAATATCCGCACTTATGTGTGTATGTATGTTATTTATATATACATTCAAATAAAATTCTATAATTTTTTTTCAAGTAAACAACATACATTCCATCTAAGCCCACCGATAAATAGAACATAGATATGACAAATTTTGAAAAATATAGTAACAAGTACTTTGTTAAATAACAATCAAAAAAGTAAGAACGAAACTCGGGTACGGCGCGTATCACCTTTGGCTCTTCGAGCCATCCCGTAATGTCACATACTGCCTTCGGTACTATTACTAGTACCCTTTGAATCCATAGCACCACCACTACAATCATCGGCACCCATGCTACCAGCTGTAATACCTCCAGTCACACTATTAAAGTCCAAGTTGTACTACAACGAATGAAATGGTATAATGTTTTCAAGCAAATCTCTCCTTTTGATTTAAAATAAAAGCATAATGAAGTTTGTGGGGTATTTTTTTAAATGTCTAATTATCTAAATACAATTTATAATGGCTCAATTTTTTTAATAAAACAAAAAAATGCTAATAAACCATTACAAAAAATAATGATAAATTAATAATACTTTGAAGATAAAAAGTTTTTTCATTGCTTATAACGAAAAAAATATACAGTAGGCATCAAATATGCTCAATATTCAATACATAGTTTTAGTGCAAAAAAAATCATAGGTATTTATAAAAAACGCAAAACACAAACTTATGTCCTTACAGCATAGGGAACATTAAAGATGCAATTTTTTACAGATACTATAAACATGTACCTGTTAATTTAATGGTACTTTTAGTAAAAAAACCTTGTATTGCGAAGTCGTAAAAGTCTACGCACATAACAATAAAAACTAAATAAAAGAAAAAATAATTTAGTTAAACCTTAAATTAGTATTTAGTTGATAACTGTGCCACCTAAGAACGTCTCTGAGCTTCTTTTGTGTAAAATTTACTAGGTTCGCTTTTTCTTTAACAAAAATCTTCTCATTCTTTACTACATTCTCTACTGACGAATTTTTCTTTCTGGTAATGCCCATAGGCGTTATATTGGGCTTATATTATGTGACAACAATAATTTTTCAGCATTTATGTATATGGTATGTATATATTTCTTTTCTCTTTTGATCCATTACTTAAAAATTATACAAATATGTGGCATTGTGAATTATCGGAATTTGTAATTTTTTTTTGTTCTGTCGAAATGAAACTCAAAGAATGCTTAGTGACCACACTTTTATCATATACTGATAGGTTTAAAATTATGAGTTCTGTTAAATAATAATAAAATCGTTTTTTTTTTATAAATTTTAAGGTTTTTTTTGCACTTAAACTTCGAATTGCGTGTAAAGCATAGGCTTTTGACTCCTTGTATATATGCATACGTATGTATATAATAATATTCATGTGAAACACAACAAATTACCTTGGTAGCACATTCTAGGCACTTTGTCACAACACTATTGATAACACACATTAAATTTTTGGTTTCCCTGATAACATGATCTACTTTAACGTAGGTAGCTGAAGGACCAACAGTGTGATCTTTTACAGTAAATTGAAGAGATTGTACAAAGGTTGGAACCCTATCGAGAACATTTAATAAATCCTTTTTATGTGGGCTTGCAGGGACCTAAAGAGGTTTTAAATCATTTCATCTTATTAGGGATATATGACATGAAAATACCTGATAGGAAAACTGTCTTAAGATTTTATATAAACGATTTGCTTCTTCGGCAAAGTATTCCGCTTGTGTAAATAAATCTTGAGTAGTTTTCAAGGAACCATTTCCCTTAGTAAATTGATACATTAGGAAAGCCATGGCAGATAAGTTTTTAGCTCTTTTTATAATATCATTATCACATAACTCTTCATTCCATCTTGGTTGAAGATCTCTTTTAACTGTTTCAGATTCCAAATCTAATTCTTTTTCAGCTTCAGGTAAATCATTTTGAAAATTTACGGTTTTAGTGGGTTTTGCTTCTAATGTTGGATTCTTAAAGAAAGAACATGTCAAAAATCGCATTAAAATTTTATGTTTTATGTATGTAAATACATAAGTTGAAGAAAAAAAGGGAAAAACTTACCGCTCCTAAAGATAGATATTTTAGATCGTGATCTTGAATATCAGTCGTTGACTCCAATATCTTTTTCGATACTAAAGTTACCTCGGACACTAGCCAAGTCCACATCTCCACAAAAGCATCGAAATTTTCACTTGCCACATTGCTTAATGGGAATTTTGTTAGAATTTTGGCAGCTAAAATCACTTGTGGTCCATAAATTCTTAGATTAATGGAAACATGACTCGCTTGTTCTTTGAGAGCATCTTGAACAGCGATATGCCTTAAAAGTTTACAAACTTCTAAAATATGATCACAATGTTCATGAAATTCGTTTACTTGTTGAGTGAAATTAGGCAAATTTTGTTGGGAAATAACCACATTTAGATTATTTACCAAGTCAGTAGATAATTTTAAAGCCTTAAACATTTCGCGTGATTGTTCTACGGCAGAGTTTATAAGTTGTTCAGAAAGCGTTTTAACTGTAGCCAGGACTGTGTCAATATACTCATCTTGAAAATGATCCTTGGCGTACTGCAGCTGTTGTTGATCTCCTTGCTTTCCAATAACATTTCGTAGATATTTATTTAGTTCCCTGGTGCAATGATCACAATATATTAAAATATTTTCGCGCATTTCATGACTAGTATATGGTGAATCAGTAAAGTCATGTATGTTTTCCAAAATGCGATCAAACGATATTAAAATTTTTTCGATAAGATCACTACACACACATTCTGGACTTATTGTTTTATATTTAGGACAGCTACTGGTACTACTCGAGTACTGATCTAAGCCATAGCACTCGTTTAATAATCGTTCACCTTCCGGCAGATCAGCACTTTCGTAATGTTTCTTATTTTTATTGTCTAACGGCCAACAACGTTTTTCTACTGATTTTTTCCTATAGAAATTGTGACTAAATTTGGCATTTAAATAGGCATCGCTGTGTTTAGTTTTGTAACGACAACATTGCATTAGATAAGTGAAATGTTGAATTGTTGCATGTATGGTGCCACGTTCGTCGTTATTATAATAGGAAAAATGTTGCTTTGAAGAGTGCCATTCAGACTCCAAAATTGCATCTTTAATTATGAAGTGAATGTGATCCATTCCACGTCGTATTTGACAAAACACCGTATTTCGATTCTCTCTAGCTATAACACAATTGTAGTGTATCATACAAACCTTTGATGAAGTGATTAACACTTTGACGGAATGTTCCAATACTTGTCGAGCGGAAAGAATTTCGGATCTTCTTTTCTCCTCCTTCAAGCTGTTGTTGTGACCAACATTTGATGTTAAACATGTCATTTCGACCATTTCTGTACCAAAGGCTGAAAATGCTTGAACGAATTTTGTAAAATTCATGACACACTCCAAATTTTGTGGACAACACTTGCTATCTTTGTATTTGAACGTGAACAGTTGTTTCACTACGATAATATCCACCAATAAAAGGACCCTAGTTATAGAACTGAGCAAAGCTCGAGAGGCCAGTATAATTGCCGTATGATCTATAAAGGTTTTTGGCACACCAACTGTTAAACTTCCACCCGTTTCATGTATTAAGTCGCTTGATGAGCATAATTGCTCAATTGATTTACCTATACATTAGAAAAGTAATTAATTTACATCTGAATCATATAACATACATATAGAAAAATATATCTTATATTGGGTGTTCGAAAAACTTCGGTTACAAATTGTCGGCAATTGGCTCTTAAATGTAATATAGTATCTCTGGTAATATTAATTTTATGCTTCGCTTTGTTAGAAGACAATATTAGAATACGTTTAAAAATTTGTGAAAATTGAGAACATTACCATCATATTAAGCTTTTATATTATAAAAAAGGCAAGAATACGTCGCTGGCTGTTGACAAAATTTGTGATATTTATGAAGATGGTGATGTAATAATTATATGATAATTCTGATGTTAAAGATGCATCTAGCTCTGGCCGATCAATCAATAAAATCAGGCATTCATCTAGGCATTCATCTAAGCATTCATTAACAGTTATCAACCATTTGAAGAAAGCTGGATACTCAGAGAAGCTCTGCCACTTGATTTAACAGTGAAAAATTAAATGAACTGAATTTACATTTGCAATTTACTACTAAAGCGAGACGAAGTCGAATCATTTATGAAGCTATTGATTACGGGCGGTAAAAAATGGACCACGTACGACAATAATGTGAAAAAGGATCATGTACGAAGCAAGGTAAAGCTTTGCATACAGTGTTGAAGCCAGGATTGACACCAAGAATTGTAGTGCTGTGTGTCTGGTTAGATTGGACGGAAATTGTTTGTTATGAGCTTTTACAACCGATTGATTCTGATCTCCACTGTCAACAATTAATGAGATTGAAATAAGCAATTGAATTAAATCGGTCAGAATTGGTCAATAGAAAAGGTGTTGTGTTCCATCATGACAACGACAGACCAAACACATATTTGATGAGCTGGCAGAAACTGAGAGAGCGTAGATAAGAAGTTTGATGCATCTTTAGATTATAATTTGTTTCGAGATCAAAGCGACACACATTTGGTTTAATAAAGCTCGTTTCAATTATAAGAAAAAGATGTTTCATTATTGATCAAATTTGCAAACGAACTTTTTCGAAGAACCTATTATATGTATGTATATATATGTATTATATATATATATATATATATATATATATATATATATATATATATATTTATATATATTTTTATATATATGTATATATATATATATATATATATATATATATATATATATATATATATATATATATATATATATATATATATACCGGTATCTCTAGCTTCTTTGCAGCAGTCAAACATATCAGCCTTTATATCTTGAAAACCTTCCGAAATACTTTCTCCAATTGTTACTAAACGATCAACGGCCATATTTATTGCTTGACCTACACGTTTACATGCCAATATTCTCTGTTCGATACTCATGTCTAAATGACGTTGAGGTGTCAACTGTAATTATAAATTAATTATAAATTTCTTAATTTTTTTTAACTCATAAAATCGCAATTCGCTTACCGGCTCCAGGTTGTTTGAAGATATCATAGAGGATTCCATTTAATGAGTCAACTTGCAAGCAAATTTATCTATACGTATTCCTTTACGCTGAAATATGGCGTATTCCTTCTATAGTTTTTTATGGTTAGCTGTTGTTGTTTTTTTATAATCAATGCAGAATAAAAATAATTAAAATTTGCAAATTTATTTTAAAAATATGTATGTATGTATGCATGTAAGACAAACTAAACTTCCTTATCGACACAGATTTACATGCTCTTTCAGCTTCATGACTGACTTAATGGTCTTATTAAACAGATTTTTGATAAACTAATATATTTACAAGATGGAATTGAAGAGTAGCTTAAGTCTTTATTTTTGCCAATTTTGTTAGCGTTTACTTTTTACCATTATTATGGCCAGCCGAGGCAGCCATTTGAATAAAATTATTTTCCATTATTAACAGGAAGGATTGTACTTTCAAATAAAAAAAGAAATTTGAAAAAATATTCAGTAGTTTTTTTTTATAGCATTTTCAAAAAAAAAAATATTTATTTGGCGGACCCTTTATTAAGTTTAAAGATAATACAGTCGTGCCAAATGGAATCGATAGATATTTCGATATCGAGAAAAATGATATTCTTCTGTTGATATTTTTTTCAAACACGTTGTCCAATAGTCTTAGTATGCTAAT
This sequence comes from Wohlfahrtia magnifica, assembly GCA_023159175.1. NCBI lineage: Eukaryota > Metazoa > Arthropoda > Insecta > Diptera > Sarcophagidae > Wohlfahrtia > Wohlfahrtia magnifica. The sequence continues at coordinate 883,993 of JAKWBJ010000040.1, read as the reverse complement.
GGGGCTATATCTAGAGGGTAATTTAGACTCTCTTCCCGGCTTTGAAATTGGAATTATTTTAGCCTTTTTGAAAATTTTAAAGTTTACTTAAGATCTCAACAAAAAAAATAATAATAATCGGACATATTCTTAAGAATAACACTATTAAGCCATCCAATGGTGTTACCATTCACGAAATAAGCACTAGTTGATAAAAAAAACGTTAGATGGCGTCCCTTTACCTTTAACTGTTCAACATATTTGCAAAAAATTTTAGAGTTTTTTTGATTAACGCTCTTTTGTTGTATCTATGGATAACATGCTATCTAGGGACTGTAAATACTTGCAGGTTTGCCACCAACTCTACTAAATTTACATATCGGATATTATCGTTATCACGAATCAAGAAATGACGGCTGATAGTACTTTTATTTACTGCGGTAAGGTGGCGAACGCAGCAATCAAAAGAATGCAGGATGGTTATTCAACAGGAGATCTAAGCTTAATTATAATAATAAGATTCTTTCGGTCAATTATGAACTATGCGTTACAGATATGGTTTTTCAAAGCTTCTAAGACTTATAGAAGGAAATTTCAGATAATACGGAATAAAAATTTCAAAATAATAAACCTCAGATATTCTACTGATTTGCTGCACAGCAACTTAAATCACGTAATGATTAAATCATTCGAAAAGAACTGACTCTATCATTTAATGAAAAGTGTAGAACGTCTAAATATGACATAATAAGAATTTACTTAATTGTCGGTAAGTCTCTATTTTTACTAAAAGAGTCAATTTAGTGAGTACTTTTTTAAAAATTTCTTATGATATTTGAAGTTTGTACAAATTTCCTTTTTGAAAAATATTCCTTAATTCTTTAATTTTATTTATTTAATTATTAATATTTTTGTTGTTGTAATACTTTAAGTAAAATTTCATAATAATGTAATCCAATATTGATAAGCAAATTACAATTATTATTTAACAAAACAACGCGCAGAAAATCTGACTTTTTTGCATACTAAAATTTTACCGTTAGTCCGAAGGTTCGAAGGTAAGACATGAAATACATATACACATATAGTTATTTCGCTTACTGTATCTAAATACTAGCATAATGTACATATCGAATATTATTACTTTTTTTACAACGGTAACGATATCACTCACACCATACAATGTAATACTCAAATACCCATACACACAAACGAATTTACGTTTAGTATATTAAAGATAGTGTAGGTAGAAAGAGGAAAGCAAATGTAATTCGATTTACAATATAATTCAACTTTACTTACCTTTTTATTTAGTGAATTCTGTTATCATCATCTTCATCGTCGTTATGATGAACGTCATCTTCAAGGTTGTAGTCCATAAAAGCCTACCAAGAATAAAACAACAAGTTAATACAATTTTATTTTTGCTCTTGCAATGACAATTAATTATATTTTGATTTATTTTAGTTTCTTCTTATTATTATTTAGTTTCTTCTTAGCATGCAAATGTGCTGCAAATCACAACAAAAAAAAACAAATTTCAAATTACAAAAATAGAGTAATTAATTATTTATCGCTTTCACTGAAAATAGACGCGAACACACACACGTTCACTACGTGTGTATACATATATATAGTAATATGTATGTATGTATGCGTACATTGAATTCTATTTTAATAATTTTTTGTTAAAAGGCAAGTACATATTTAGCCGCTTCCTTTTTTTTATTGAACTTGGGGACATTTTAGCTGCAAGAGATTGGTTTTAATTTATTATTATTTTTTAAACTTTTGATTTGATTTAGCAAGACAATATACAAAAAAGGTTGACCGATATAATCGATATTGATAATTGCATTGTTTTCTCATTCCATTGTAATAGTTATTGTTTTGTTATTATTATTTATTTATTTTCTGTCTCCTGATTATTACCTAATGATGGTAGAGAAGCGCTGTTTTAACAAGGATTTTTGATTATATGAAGAGTCTGTTCTTTATGCAGTAATTAGTTAATTGCAATGATGTATTATTGGTGCAGTATTCGGTGTTTAAGTTGATATATTCCAAAGGAGAATGTGTTAATACCTCAACAAATAGTTGAAAGTTATTTGTATTATTTTTTGTGGTTGCCCAATATATACAGATGCTTGCAAGTAACTGCTCAAAGAGTTGCAGTACATGCGCACAATAGAGAAATCGATTAAGTTCTCGATAACAGCGATAAATTAAATCAGATTTGTAACGTTTAGTAAAAAAAGTTTACAATTCAAAACTTTGGAATTCTAAGAACTATGTATGTATATTTCGTTTTGTAGTATTCCGTTATTATTTTAATAATAGTTTCTCAATTTAAAATTCTGATAATAGACCGCCCTTACTTATGATAGCCATTTGGATCTCTACTGTTTTTGTTATTTCTTAATGATCTACTTGATATTATTCCTGATTGTGATATTTTTATGTACTTTGATGGTGTTAAATTATTTTATAGTTTTAGTAACGGGAAAGAGTAAGCATGGCGATATGATATTCTTCGTAGAGGCGTGTATGTGTTCACGTACTTCACTGATTCTTCGCCCCTTGAGATTTTTCCTTCGTTTGTCGACTTGGGTGTTTTGATAGCTAGTAAGACAATACAGAGGCAATTTAGTTTGCTTGCCTGGCTTGGGATGGAATTATGAGGTTGATATCCCTTCGTATTCAGCTGGGTTGCGTCTCATTTAACATCCTACAGTGGAACGGAAGAGATCAATTTTGGGTATTTTCTTGTTATTGGTGACGTCGATTCAGAGTTTCTACTTTTCAACTCGATTTTCGAAGTCCCAGCTGGCACTTCCCGTAATTATCGTCTTTTGGTAGTGGATTTTTTTCAGACTAATGCAAACTATGCAAATTCATTTCCATTTCGAAGATTATGCAATAACTTTAATTTATATTTTCATTCTATTGATTATAATTGTAGTGCGTGTATGTATACGCTATAAGGAGGAGCCCTTCGCAGTCGAGTCAGGACGGACAGTTCGAAAATAATTAAGCTGAATAATGGTTATGGTATGAAAAATATTTGTGACATGTATTTAAAAACAATTTTATTTAACTTGTAGGTTGTAGGAAGGTTGTCATATATTTCGCAAATGACATATACATAAGTGATTTCACCAAGGTTGTGCCACATGTCATACCCAACATGAAACAATTCAATTACTGCATAAGACATACAGTGCTGCTCGAAATCTAAGCAACTTTTCTTGTCGAGATAATTAAGGACTCGTATATTACTAACTAATTTATTTATTCAAAGTAAAAAAAATTATTCTTACTATCTTAGGTATCTAAATTATAACTATCTAACGATAACAATTAATCCTCTAGATCGTGTTATTCTTTTTATTTGGATATTTGAAGTTAAAGATCTACATATGTAAGTATGTCGACAAGCATCAGTGCGTCAATAAAATACATATGTACCAAAACATCCTACGCTATGTCATAATCTTAAGAATTTGAATACATACTTTTATATTAATAGGCACAAAAGAAAACTTCTGTAGAAAGATTGTTAATTATAAAGCTAGGATCACACGATTGTCACAAATGTACCAATATTTTCTATTCTGCTTTATTGTCGTAAAATATCCAAATTATCTCAATTTATTTTGCGAAAATAAATTTCAAAAATTTATATATTGATACGTATTGTCTACTTCGATTGTCGCATTTTTGATATTTTTGTTGCCGCGTTATTACTTATTGGACGGTCACACGATTGCCGTAACAATAATTGATGCATTGCGACAATCGTGTGATCCCAGCTTGAGGTTAAACATTGAACGCTAAAAAACGAATTAAAGCTCTGTGCGATACAGTAGGATATATACCCGTTATAGTATTTACAGAACAGTGAAACACAAGCTATTGCGATGGTGTTCTACTGAATCAAAAAAGGTTTGATATTCTACTGTTATTCGGTCTTATATAGATAAAATGAAGTGAATATTTTTTTGGGATGATTCGTTCGATATTTGAAAAATGTTATTTCAGCGGACATCACGATAATTTCCCATATCGAGGTCATTAAGAAGACTTCTTTAACATTGTGCTTATTTACACAATAACTTAAGTTTGCAACAAAAATATTATAGAACATTTTAAATAAAGTCAAATTAATAATAAAAACAATTTGGTTTTTAATAAAAAATGTTGTATTTGTATTTGTAATTGTAATATATGATGTATTTATGAAGGTAAAATCCTGCAGAACTCAATTATCATTTTTGTTAAAAATAAGAATATGAAAAATGCTAAATTATTTTTAATTAATTTTCTTTTTCTTGATATTCAAGCAATGTTACAAAATATTAAACCAACTAAACAACTTGACGTATCTTATGTACAGTGCAAATAAATGGTACTGCCCAGAATCTGAAAAATTTTTCACTTCTTACACCCTACAGGAGATAACCATCATGTTTAGTTTTAGTCATTAACATATTAAAGTTTATTACAAATAAAACCTAAAACTTTTCACAAAGCCAGCTAAGATATTGTATGTATATATGTATTTTTTTAAACGGTGTGATTACAACAAAAAAAATGTATATTAAAACTATTACATATATGAATCCTTAGATGCAACATGATTAACATGTGTAGTGTAGTGGCATCTTTTGGAAAATTAAATTTCCACCCCTTATTGTTAGCACCGCCTTTGCAAATAAACTTGATTTTCATTTATTATCCTTTTTTATTTTTTTTTTGTTTTGTTTCCGTATTATTGTTGTTTTATCAAATTACTCGCTTTAAAGCCTGCATTGCAATATGAGTATTAATTACATCTTCCTGTTATAATATAGTGCTAATAAAATTTTTTCTTTTTTATTTTCAAATTTTAAATAATTTTTTAAAATATAAATTATTATTTATTAATTAATCAATTAAAACAAGACGAAAAGAAAGACGAAATAATGGAGTATTCGTTGAAAAATTTTGTGATTTCAGAAAATCTTAAAGATTCATCAAAAACGTTTTATAGTTCAAATGTAATCGGTAGAGACATATTGTCTAGCTATGATTTGGTAATGGATCATTTTAAAAACTGTCACAGTCATTCAGTTCATCGCCATAATCATAGTACAGTTACAAACGATGTAAATACGACAGTGATATATGAAAATCAAGAAGAATCTGATATATATTTTAACTATAATTCCAATACAGCGATAAGCAATCATTTTTGTGGTAAGTTATAAGTTTATATATATATATATATATATATATATATATATATATATATATATATATATGAGTATGTGTGTGCATGTATCCAATATCCAACTTAGCTATAACTGATCATAAAGAATATAAAATGTATATCCTATGTACATATGTATGTGCTTAAAGCAATGATAAACCTATACAGTAAATCGAATTCTAATAGATAAACGAAATTTTTGAAATATAGTATCCTGTAACCGGCAATATTTGTTGCTCAGTGTTTTCTACAAACATCAATTGTATTACTCGACTTCAATTAAACAAAAGTGAAAATTAACACTTAAAACACTCAGTGCCAAACAAACCCATCCTTTTGTAGCATTTAATTATTAAATTCGAAGAATGTATTCCAATGCAAGGATTTCATAGAAATCGGAATGAACTTTGTAAGTTTCCAATTGACATGAAATTTAAACCTGATGTGTGCTTTGGGTAACCTTCTTTTTAAATTTATGTATGTATATCAATAGAATGCTTAAGAGTAGAGAACACTTAAGTATATTAGTTCGTTTACACAGATGCTACACGCGTTTAACACGCTTATGTTGTGATAAGTTTCTTTCATTCAAGTGAACATCAAGGGTGGAATGTATACATAAATACACATGTATGTATATATGTATGTGCATATACAAAAATATTTTTTATTATTATTAATCCTGTGAATGTTGTCTTGTAATTTTGTTGGTTACAGTTGATTTTTTATCTCCTTTTTCTTGTTTCTTAAATGGTAATTATACGTACAGTAATGGACAAAATTAAAGCAAAAGCATTTTGCATATCATCCATAATTTCATAACATTTCAAAACAGGCAATTTCCATTAGGAAAAATTACATGTAATTCAGAAAATGTTATGCTTAGCTTGTTTGTAGCAATATTTCTTTTGCTAGTGGTACCATTACACTCTAAATGCTGTATTCGAACATGAAATAGTTCATTTAACCACTAACTACAGATGACTGGTATTTTCATCGGTAAGATTTTTGAGTTTTTCAATTTCTGAAGATTGTTGAATATATTTTTCTTATTAAGCTTGTGTTGTTTTATTCAAATCAAGATTTTTAGAGCTTGTATTGGATTTAGATACCCTAAAATAATATAAAAAATATACATACTGTGAGCGTCAAAAAAGTCAACCCCCTCATTCTCAAAAATTTAGTTCATATTTCAGTCTTTTAAAATACTATGAATTTAAACATTTTATATTTTTTAAGACTATATTTACGGCTTGACAAAATCCATAAAAAACAACAACAAAATTCCTACAACAACTAAAGTTATACAACAAAAACTAAGGGACCTCTATTTTTACCGCGTCAGAAAAAAGCATACAAGACAAAAATCAATGCGACTAAAAAGAATGGAGTAGAATTACCTGGGAAGTGATACAACTTTTCTGATAAGTATTTTCTGACGAGTACAACAAGAAACTGTTTTTGATATTTTCAAAATACCTCCAAAATCATGAGTTACGAATAAATAACCGGTTTTTTGTACCTTTATGCATAAGCAAATAATTTTGCTGAATGTTACCCGATTTTAAGATTCTTGGAGGATATGCAAAGAGGAGGAACAGACCTAAGAATGGTGTATACTTTACTTAAGTAAACCTGAGAAATACATATGTGTGCATTCACCAAACAAACCAATTTTTTATACAATGCATTCTAAATTTTCCAAGTTTAGAGATATTTTTAGATTCTACTATATAAAGTAAACAGATTTGCTCCATCGAAAATACGGAAACTATGTAAACTACAAATATTAGGAGCCATTTCTTTTATTTCTCCAATTTTTATTTCGACATTCCCTTATATCGATAAAATAGTAAAATAGTTTTTACACTTAAGTTTTCTGATGCCAGACTAGGTCAGGAATGTAGATACCATCTAAAGATCACAAAGAAATAAAATCATAACAGACTACGTGTGCACTCGCAGTTCACATTTGTTTCATTGTGAAACTCTCCTATTTTTCCCTAGATTCTTAGTCTTAATATTATCACTAGAACACTACCTTTTTCTAGCGTCTCTCCTCAAATCAACGAATACCCTCGATAAGCCAATCATAATACTCATACCAAAATCTGGTATGTCAGTGATATCAAATACCTCCTAGTCGTTCAAATCGAAGGTTTTGAAGTCTTGGGCAGTGGCAGACAATAAGCTCGACTGTCTTCAGTTCATCATCCTTTTTACACCTCCAACACAAGTCCAGTGTACCGCTGATCTACACATATGAAGGTTCTTGATGGTAAGAGATGATGTGTTTTTTTACTTAACACCAGGAATAATTGAGTTTCTGATATGCCCAGCTTACACAAACTTCAAATGTTAAATGTTAAATTTAAAGAATATTCACTTAATTAACTCTTAGTGACTTTTAAGCAAGTTCCTTATTATATCATAGGTAGACGTTCTGCCATTTGTATCTGTATATAGTATGTATTATCTTCAAATTTGTAAACGTGGTTGTGTGATGAAAGGGCTTTTGTAATAAACAAATCTATGTGTATCTACCAGATTTAAATGCCAATAAGACACTCTTTTTCGCTAAACCATGACAAACGATTAGCAATAATTTTCTCCAGTACTTTACTAAGGCAAGACAGTAAGGAAATAGGACGGTGCGTTTTAATATCAAGAGAGTTGACGTTGGCCTTAGGAATAGGAACTATTGTAGCCATTTTCCATTCTAAGGGAATTATATTTCTATTCAGTATATCATTATAAAGTGAAAGTAATCTCTGTTTTATGTTGAGACTTGTCTGTTTAATCATATCATATGATATCCTGTTGTAACCAGGCGTTAAACCTCATTTAAGCAATAAAAAAGTTCAGGAAGGGTTATATCATTCTCCATTTGCCTAGTATTAAAATTCAACGTTTCGTTGGGCACAATGCCAATAGAATCAACCTTCAGACGATTGAATTCCTCAGAAAAATTGCTATCAGAAGAATAATTTACCATACACTATCAAAGGAATCAGCTATATCATAAGCTTCAGTAATGATGCGGTCATCTGATTTAATAGCTATTATTTGTTTATTCACATATTGTTCGATAGTCTATTAATCTTGCTCCAAATTTCGCCAACTGATGAGTCTCGATTGATGCTATTAGTAAAATTTTCATAGCTACTTTTCTTCTCTATTCTCATTTCCTTACAAAATATTGCGTTGTCCTTTTTGTACAATATCAAATTGGAAGTTGTGGCAGATTTTCTAAAATTCTGCCATGAAATTATTTTCGCTTCACGCAATTTAGAAAGTTTCTTATTTCACCATGGAACATACGTTTTCCTTTTCAGAGATGATTGTGGAATTGATATGTTGGCTAATTGCCTTTGTAATCGACGAAGCTTCTCTATTGATATGCACAGATTGGGGTCTCTTTTCCAGCTCTGAATCAACCATGTTAGAGTATTTTGTCCAATCAGCTAACTTCATAAGAAAGTTACGATTATAATTAAATCTTCTGTTATCATTTTTAAAAAGAACTTTTATAACAATAGGGAAATTATCACTGTTATACATCTCGTCCAATATGTTCCATGATGTTGAAGATAATAAACTTTGAGAGCATAAGGAAACATCAATATGTGTAAACGTACCATGAGTGGAAAAGTGGGTAGGTCGACCATCATTCAAAATGTATAAATCGGAAGAAATCATTGCATTTTCCACCGTGTTCCCCATATGGTTACTGCTTAAAGAGCCCCAAGCTACATTTCAGGCGTTAAAATCGCCAATAACTAGCTTAGGTGTTGTAATAGAGTCAAATAAATCAGTGAGTTCCTGCTTGGAGAATGGTTGACATGGTGGTATATATATTGAAATTATAGTAAACGTTATGTCCAGTTGTATTTCAATTATCAGCGACTGCAGTGTTGGGTTTACATGAACAATTCTATGAGGTATATTGTTCTTTATCATTATTCCAACGCCTTGTTTAGATGAGATGTTACTGGGTGAATTGAAGAAATAGGCAGAATAGCCTTTAGGTGGAATAGTGTTAAAATTATATGAACAATGTGTTTCCTGAATGGATATGAGTGATGGGTTGTGCTCCTTAATTAAAAGCTGCAATTCATTTATATTGTTAATGAAATCTTTCATGTTCCACTGCAATGTACGAAAATCAGCCATGATGATGTCATAACAAAAAGAGTAAAATTTAATTAACTTAGGTTAGATGTTGTAGAGCACGATGCCATGATGAATGTACGTAAATTAGCCATCAGAGTTATCCATCCTTTCGAATGATGGCAAAAAGTATTGATCCTTATTGATAAGATCCTGAGTTATCTTTCCAGGGGGGAAAGATAGATCACGAAAATTCTCATTACCAATGTTAACATTTTGAGTTTCTGTATTCGCTTTAATAGGTCATGTAAATTTATTATTGTCTGTTGTCTTAGATTTTCTAAATTTCAATGATGAAGTTGATGCACATGTGTCCATTTCATTTGAAGAACTATATGCTTTTCGTCGGGGAAGTTTCTCGGTAGCCTTATCCATCTTTGGAGATGTTGCATTTCGTTTTTGTTGAGACTTTTTTGTCTTATTCAAATTTTCAGGTTCCTGCAAATTTCGGTGAAGGTTTGTTGAAGATTAGTCTGAGTTAGTTTTTTCAAATAAATTTTTATATTTTCTCTTAGCGGCGTCAAAGGAGCATTTTTCTAATGTTTTAATCTTAATGATTTCCTTTTGTTGAATGAAACAAGGGCAGTTTTTATCCGAAGATGGGTGCTCATCACGACAATTGGCACATTGAAGACGAGTGCAGTCAGACGGATCATGAGGTGGGAGGTTATATTTGTCACAAGAGGCTTGATTAGAACATTTATTCTTGGTATGTCCCAGAAGTTGGCAGTTGCGACAACGAATTGGCTTAGGAAAATAAGTTATAACTTTAACCTTATACCAAGCTACATCGATAACCTTCCGTAAATTATACAAATTAAATGTTAGAACCATATAACCATTACATTGGACGGAACCATCTTCATTTTTGGTGGTGAATTTATATACCGAAACTACTCCCTGAGATTTAAGCTCGGTAACAATTTCGTCATCTGGTACGTCCTTTAAACAAGTATATGTACTTTGTACTCATTTAACAAAGTTCAAAGTCTCATGAAGTTGGACGTTGATCTCACATAAATTCAGTAATATTCTTGCCTTCAAGAATTTGTTGCATTGACTTGGTTACGGACCAAAATCAATAGATTACCATTTCTAAGTTGACTAATGGAGTCTATTAGTGTTGAAATAGCGTTTAATCCTCTGTGTATAATGAATGGACTTAATTTTCCTAATTGATTATCCTTCAATGATATTATGAAGTATTTAGGATCACTAAGTGTTGTGCTTGGCTTGGGCTTAGGTAGCTGAGGTTAATCAAAAAACTCGCCAATAATGGCAAACCTATTCGATGAAATATTTGGAGGCCCGGGGGCCATTTTGAAATTGTCCTCTATGTACTATATGTAATTAATTGTCTTTAATACGGATCACAACAATAAAACTCTATTTACAAAAAATGTATGAAGTAAAGTCCAAAGCAAAATCAATAATAACTGTAAACCGTTGTTCTACACAAACAAGTCACAATATAACCAACAGCACGTCTGTACTCAGTGAGTGATGATCGATGACTGTGCCAGTTTTAATATTACAAAATTATAGAAAAAAAATCTTGGTTTTTAAAAATAGTCTTGAGAGTCAAAAATATTTGGTGTTCAAAAAACTTTAGTCACAAATTATCGGTAGATGACTCTAAAATTTAATATCCTTGGTAATATCAATGGCATCATTCAGCATTATAGCTTGTTTGATAAGTCCGAATGCATTCGGGTGATGAAAAATGAATCAGGTACGACAGTAATGTGCTAAAAACATCAACGACGAAGTATGGCGAAGCTTTGTCGACGGTGGCACCAAGAAAGGTGGCATTTACCACAATGCTGTTTGTGGCATTTACCACAATGATAACGTTTTTCTTTGAGTGCGTGTTTGAAAGCAGAGCAAAGCAGCAATAGAATAAATTGTTAAGAGTTCTTCTGCTTAAAATTTGGACAATGGAAGAGTATTAAAGGATTTTCACTGGTATATTTTCTCTCATTGGAATTGGCTTTGAATTGGTTGTATGAGTGCACATTGAAAATTGCATTGAAAAAATTGAATTTTAAAACTTATTAAACTTGCCAAAAAATGACAGAACTATAGGCTAATATGTCTGAAGAATCACATTTTTAAATATTCTTAAGAGTTATACATCAAAAATTTTGTATGAAATGAGAAAAACATATTGATCGAACTCAATTTGGTTTCAAATGAGATATGGGCACTTGAGAAGCCTTGTTTTCCATACGAGCTCTTGTTAAATATTGACTGTGCCATAAAGAAAGAAAAGAGCTTGTTTTAGTAAAAATTAACCAGCCATAAACGCCTACAGTAAAAAGATGGAAGCCTATTTCAGTATAAATTAAGCAGCCATAAGCAGACGTAGTAGGAAGATGGGTGGGAGCCCGTTTTAGTATAAATTAAGAAGCCATAGTATATATTTTAGTATAAACTATGCAGCCATAAGCAGCCATAGCAGAAAGATGGAAGTCCATTTTAGTGTGTATTAAGCCGCCATAAGCAGACATAGTAGAAAGATGGGAGCCCATTTTAGTATAAATTAAGTAGCCATAGTAGAAGAAAGGGAGCACATTTTAGTATTAAGCAGCCATAGTAGACGATGGGAGCCCATTTTAATTTAAATTAAGCAGCTATAGCAGAAAGATGGGAGCTTTGTTGCATGACGGGGTTCAAAATTTTGTGAGAAGAGCGGAAGTCTGCCGACGTGCTAGCTTATAGCTGAGTGTCAGATGATCATCAATTTAAAACAATATTCCAGTTTAGTAGAAAAGGTGGAGAAAGTAAAAAAAATCACATCAGTGACAATTCGAAGGCAAAAAATTACTCAACACATTAATTCCAAAAACACCACGGTCGCCATGCTGGACATGTGAATGCAATACATGAGTGAATGTCACATCAAAAATCATAAGTGTAGGCAATGCTCACGCACTGGACATGAGGAAGGTTATTGTAGTTGCTTCTCAATCAAGCAACCAACCAAAATAAGACCATTTACATAAAAAAAATCACAACAAAAGAAATTCTATTGAGAGTGTAAGCAATGTATACAAAAAGCCCAAATTCATATCAGTGAGCATAAATGGCGTTGACGTCAACCTTCAAATTAACACTGGGTCGGACAAGCAGCGACTCGATATAAAAAGGCAATTTCAATGCGCTATGAGCTTCAGAAATATTATTAAAACTGGTACGTACTATTTGGCTGCTGACATTGATCTCTTTGGAATAGATTTTATCGCAAAGTGACTGGGCAGCACCCATTATTGTTATTAAAAAAAAGGAGAGTGATGTAGTAATTTGTGCAGACTATTCAACAGGTCTGAATGACGCACTTCAACTATATCAGTAAGGTTTTTAGTTATATTGATCTTTCTGATGCTTTTTTGCAATTTGAAGTCGAAGAAGGTGCCCGCATGTTGCTTACCATTAATACACATCGTGGATTTTTTTCTTTTAATCGACTGTCAGCCGGTGTAAAATCCGCCCCTGACGCATTCCAGCAAATAATGTCTAGTATGGTCGATGATTTGGTTGGTGTTTCGGCGTACATGGACGATATTATCGTTTCTGGTAATAACAAAGCAGACGATGATTCAAGTTTAGGACATGCTCTCGAGCGTATTAGAGATTTTGGTTTTACATTGAAAATTGAAAAATGCAAATTTGGTATGCGGTCTGTACGTTATCTTACTTGTGAGTCATAAATCACTATAGCAAATATGTAAAGAAAATGCAATGCTTTGCAAGCCGCTGGACGCACTTCTACGCGAAAATGCTGTTTGGAAGTGGACGGAAAAATATCAGCAATCAGAAATCTTAAAATCCGACCCACTCCTCACACATTTCGATCCTAGGCAGGACATTGTTGTAGTTGCTGACACATCAAATTCAGACGTCCGAGCATGCATATATCACCGCTACAATGACAAATTTATTAAAGCCATCAGCCATGCGTCAAGAACAATAACAAAAGCTGAACAGGGGTACAGCCAGATCGAGAAAGAAGCGCCTGCTTTAATATTCGCCGTTACCAAGTTTCATAAATACGTTTCTGGCCGACGTTTTATTCTACAGACTGATTATAAGCCATTGCTGTCAATTTTTGGTTTCAAAAAAGGAATTTCGGTCTATACAGCAAACATGTTTCAAAGGTGGGCTCTTACGCTAAAAATGTACGATTTTAACATAGAATATATATCAATAACAAATTATGGTTATGCCGATTTACTCTCCCGGTTAGATAATCAACATGTCAAGCCAGACGAAGATTTTGTCATCGCATCAATTCAAACTGAATAAGACATTAATAGAGTTCAAGATGATACACTCAGCAAGTTGCCAGTGACTTACTCTATGATCTATCAAATAAATATACACAAATTTCGAAAACACATAGATGGTCTTTCCGTAGTAAACGGCTGTTTAATGTATGGGGAATGGCTTGTTATACGTCATCAGTATAGAAACTGTATTTTGCGGCAACATCACAAAGGGCCATCATGCAACGAATGCAATGACTAGAGCTTACGTATTTTGGCCAGGTATGGATGCAGAAATCGAAGATTTGGTCAGGAAACGCAATCTACGCGCCAGTGTTGTAAAATCACCAACAAAAACATTACTAGAACCGTGGGTAACATCTGATGGTCCATGGACAAGTTTATACATTGACTACGCAGGTCCAATTGTGAATACATACTTTCTTGTTCCCATAGATGCTTACTCAAAATGGCCAGAAATCATAACAACAACAACAATAATAGCTACTAAAACAATTCAGCTACAAAATCGATTTTCGCTCGTTTTGATCTTCCTCGGACAGTAATTTTCGGTAACGGTACACAGTTCGTATCGGCGCAATTCAAGTCATTATTTGACCAAAACGGGATCGATCACGTTCGAACAGCCACATATCATTTACAATCGATTGGCCAAGCCGAAGAATACGCTTAAAGATCACTTCAGAAAAATCAAGGGGAAGTTGGCCTACAGGATGCGTCACAAGGACACCTGTGGGAAAATCTCCAGCCGACCTTATGTTGGAATGGAAAATAAGAATGTCATTAGATTTACTCAAGCCGGTTATACATCACCATTATTCAAATCACAAAACAAAACAAAATCAAATCAAACAATTCAACACATATTATAAGACCAAGTTGGGGATAACGTTGATGTTAAGTTATTTCAAGCAAATTTTAATGGGTAACAGGTACGATTAAGGAACGATTGGGTAAGGTAATGTACCGCATCGTACTACAGGACTCCCATTGAACCATTAGATCTCACACAAACCGAATGCGACTACGTCCAAAGAATTCTCCCAATAAAGAGATGTGTCCCGAGTTACCGCCAGATGTTTAATGTGGCAATGCCAACAAATTAACCAGTTTGCCGCGTTGACGAAGATTTACCACCACCAATTCGAAGATTGTCTTGTGACAAGAATAATAATCAATTTTTCCTTTATAATTGGTGAGTATAGTATAGAATAAATATTGAGTTAAAAAATAAAGCTTATGCTGTTTCAAGTTTTAAAAGTATTTTTAAAAACATTTGGTTTCTGCGCATCTACGTCATAATAGTGTATTCGTGTGTGTTGTTTTCATTGCATTTGTGTTTTTTTATTGTCCCAGTTGGCACAATCGTCGCACACGGCATTGTCGTCCAGGATGCCTTATAGACGTTATTGAATATGTCATCAACAATTGTCGACAACATGTCGGAAGTGTGCGTGCACGATATTTTGAAGTCAATTTCCTGAAAGTTGTCGATAATAACTGAATATTGACGACATGCTCCTCGACAGTGTCTGAAACGTTGTCGTAAATGTAGTAAGCATTCTAGTCGTTCTGTGTCGGTCAGCCTGCCCGACTACATTGTGCTGCCTTGCCTATTTGGTTTGCAAATTTTGGTAAATATTTTGTAGTAAGTTTTTTAATTCATCCCACTGCACTGCATAGTATTACGCATTACCAAATACTTTGCTTTGAATGAGCATATGAAGGGTCATTTTGATTTCAGTCGTACTTGATATTGGTCGTTCGAATATATTGCTCTCTTCTATTGAGAGTATTGATAGGACTCTTATTCACTTGATATGATTAAAAATGTCTTTTATGGAGTTTTATTCCAATGTTTTGATAAGTGTTTTTCATTTGTATACCATCGTTCGAAATGTTCTGGTGCTCTATAAAATTCGGCTAGATTAGCAAGATTGAGGAATAGGAAATTACCGTTGTTTAAGAAGTTTGCGAAATCGGAATCTTGTGTTGATTAAGGTCTATACTCTAGACTACGTGCTGATTATCGTAAAATAAATCATTATTTCTATACTGAGTAGGATAGGGTTAAGTTAGATACTGTTAGACCTTTTTTATGACTTCAGTTATTTAAAGGCGTTTCCTACTGAAATCTTCTACCGAGGATGATCATCTTCTGATAATCATGACATTTTAAATATGTTTTCTGACTTCTTTCAGTCTACGTATAGGCAATGAGGGGGGGCATTTATTTATATCCTTATTCTGTGGGAAGCTTGTCAATTTCTTATATTAATGAATTTGGTGTTGATTCTGTTCTTGAGTTTTATCTAATTCCACACATTCGGATTTCTGACTTGAGGTGCTGTGCTGTTATTTTGAGTGGTCCATTGGCGTTTATCTTTAACAAGCCTTTGGATATAGGTCATTTACTTCTTAATTGAAAGGGGACGTTTATTATTCCTTTACAGAAAGTCAGATCGAATATATCGAATTATAGGGGTATTGCTAAGATAATTGAGAAACTTATGACTGATTACACAGATCGACGTGATTTTTAAATGCCAAATTAAGATCAACTTTTAAAAGTAAGTTTGCAGTTAATACAAGTATAGGTACCCACTTTTTATCTTGGTTTCAAATCTGCAGGTAAAAGTATGCTTCATAAGCTTTACAAAGCTTCAAATTCGTAGCTGAAGAAAATTGTTTACCTCTTATTTTAATAAATTCACTACGAATAAAACAAAATAAATCTGCATCTGGTTTACATTGTCGTGACACCACAGGTGTGCTCCACACGAGAAATATGCACTTTTTCACTTTTCATCTTTGCGCTACCAACTGCTGATCGCAAATTCAGTGATATCATCAAAACTTTCTTATTGGTATCAAACAGACCAAAGAAAACTTTTAAAAGTAAGAATTAATATTTTGAGTTTTTCTGATATCTACTCTCAGAATTAATGCTTTAGAATAGAAACACACCGTTTCAACATTTTTTCTTAAAGGATTGACCGACATTATCTAACCATCCTGAATTCACTACTAAGGTTTTTAGGGGCTTTGTTGCAGGTATACGAGCTGATGTTATTTATACTGATTTTATTTAGTAAGGCCTTTGATAGAGTTTAATAATAAGATTTTGCTTCATAAACTGGAATTGATTGGTATTCCTGATAGAATGAAGTCTAGTTTTGTTCCTAAATGTATATTAAAGACAGTTATGCGTTTCACTTGTTAGGCCAAATTTGGAGTATGCCTCGGTTATATGGAATTCTTATTATTGACGTCAAATTGATTCAATTGAGTCTGTGCAGAGGCAGTTTTTTTATTCTTATTGTGGAATTATGTTGACAGATATTCATCCGATACAGTTCGCACTGTAGTGTGAATGTGTCGTGGAGAAAATAATTAAATTCAGGTACCCATTAATAGCCCAACCAAAACTACAAGGAATAATTAAACATTTTTTAGTTATTTGTAATACACCTATCCCTCGATTTGCATGATATTTTTTCACGATTTAAATTTTACACGACTTTTTTGGTTTTCGTGCAAAGCGAGATTTAGAAATTAACCCTATTTACGCAAATTGCCATTCGACTTACGTCCCCATTCATCGGAACCAACCACGATGTAAATTAAAGGATAAATGTACATGTTCTTTAATTAGAGTTCAGTTAGATTTATTTACAATTACATACAGGCGTCATTCAATAAGATGGTAATTGTCAAAGAACGACTGTTGCAATAAAAATTTTGGATAAATTAGTGGTCATTATAAAGCCATAATTCCAGTTTAAAGAAGAATTTTTGGATAGTAGTAAAAAAAACGTCTGAAAAAATATAATTGGGCTTCGAGACACATGTTGGAGCTATGGTAACGAATATAATACGAATAGGACGAGATTTTTCTTACGTTTTTGGGTAATATTATAGAGTGTACGTCTAAATTCTTTAAAAACATCACATAAAATAAGGTGGTCTATGAAGAGTATTTAAAATATTAGTTCCTCTCTATTTAAGCAAAAAGTGCAAGACTAAGTGGATGCGGATTCTTTTATATGATTGGATTTCTCTCATTCCAATATTTGAATGTCATACTTTTTGTTAATATATTTTTGAAAAGATTTAACAATGAATAAATGTGTGAAGTTTTGTTTTATTTGAATGGTATTTAAATTTTGATAGGAACTTTATCTTCAACTGGGTTTTGTTCCCCACTGTATATTGAATTGATAATACATTTTTAACTTCTTTTATTAAGTTATTCTGAT
Source organism: Wohlfahrtia magnifica (assembly GCA_023159175.1). Classification (NCBI taxonomy): domain Eukaryota; kingdom Metazoa; phylum Arthropoda; class Insecta; order Diptera; family Sarcophagidae; genus Wohlfahrtia; species Wohlfahrtia magnifica. The sequence continues at coordinate 866,048 of JAKWBJ010000040.1, read as the reverse complement.
TATTTAAGCCAATTTTGGTGTCAAAATGGCTTCCTATGAAGGCTGTTCGATTCCCGGACTAGCTATTATGCTTGAGGTATCACAATTGATTTAACCTCTGACCTAATTGGGACACCATCCCTCCTGCTCCTATTATTTAAGAAATTTATTCCAAATAAAAACATGTTCAAAGAAAATAATTTTTTAATCATTTTAAATGTTTTTCGATTTACACGATATTTCATATATCTACCTATTTGGACCAAATTTAGAAACTCTCACTGTTTGAAGATATAACACCTATACAAAGTGTGATGCCACCCAGTTGGAATTTTTAAAATATTTATAGCTCATAGTTCTTCCAGTCATACAGAGAGATTCGGTAAAACTTCAAGAAAATCATTTTAGCCATTTAGCTATCTATAGATAAATACATAGACACAAACACACATTAATCTTCATATATAAGATTAATCTTAACCTTATCTTCATCTTCTTCTTTATATATAAAAATCAATGTGTGTTTGTTTGTACGTATTATACATCATATGTGTGTTTGAGTCTATAGCCGGCTAAACGGTTGAACCGTTTTTTTTTTTAATTTTTTACAGTATCTCTCTGTATATCTGAAAGGAACTATATGCTATATAAACTTCAAATATTCCAACTGGGCGATACCACGCCCATACAAAACGTATATTTAGTTGTCTAGAACTTCAAGATAATAACAGCAAGAATCGCTTTATTTGGCCCAAATAGATTCACAGTCAATGCAAGTCATCAGTCAAAAAGTGGGCGGGATTAGACAAGTGGGCGTGGTACCTCCCAAAGTAAACATTGATTTTAGTATATCTTGAAAACGGTAGAAATAAAGGATTTTGAAATTGGTCTAAATAACTTCATGCAAATCAACAGACAACAAATGGGGGGAATTGGACCAGTTGGCGTGGTACCTTCTATGCAAACTAAATATTGATTTCTTAATATCTTGAAATCGGTTAAGGCTTAAGTATCAGTATTCGGTATGAATAACTTCATACTCAATTCAAATCATCAGTAAACAAGTAGGCCGAATTTAACAAGTGCCATACAAACTAAATTTTAATTTCTGTATATCATGTGAACAGTTAAAGCAAACACTTCTGAATTTGATCTAAATGACTTTATAGTCAATACAACTCATCAGGAAAACAGTGGACGGAATTGGAGAAGTAGGCGTGGTATCTCACATATAAAGTAAATATAAATTTTTCTATATCTTGAGAACGGCAATAGTAGAAATTTCCAAATTAGCTTCAAACAATGTCGTAAACAACAGACATCATGAGTCAGTAACTGGGCGAGATTGGATAAGTGGACCTAGCACGTTCCATTCATACTAAGTCTTAGATTTTATATATGTGAAGAACAATAACTATTAAAACTTCGTTATTTATCGACTTCAGCCAAAAAGAGGATATTGCACAAAGCACACCAGTTAAAAGCTGTCTATGTATATACGTATACTATATAAAAAAAAATAATGTGTGTTTGTTTGAAGAATGTATACAGCTAAATAGCAGAACCTACAGTGTCTTTCTGGTAGGAACAAATGAATGGATTTGGACCGGAAGGGGACAAAATGGGAAGAAAAGAGTAAAAAATGTAGTTAAGATACCTTTTAAGTTAATAATTAAGATGGGGGTAGCGAAGCACACTGGATATTAACTAGTAATTTATAAAATATATTCGGTGTCCAAAAATGTATATGTTATGTAATACAATGCGTACATATATGTACATCTTGTTACTAAAAACGAAATCAATTTTTATTTAAAGGGCAAAAAACTTGTATTATCAATTAAGTATGTATGTAAATGGTTAATAACCATTATGTGTTATGTGTTTTACTAAACAGTTTTTTTACAATACATACGTACGAGTATTTCAAAATTAATCAGTTTATTTTACAAAAATTTTGTAAGCTTGTATATCACACATATGTATGCGCATTTTTTCTAATTTCTTTTACAGAGTATAAAAGTGAATCGTCAACATATCAATCCGATCGACAGAAACAACGACGTATGCGTACCACATTTAGTTCAGCACAAATAAAGGAACTAGAAAAGATATTTCAAGAAACACACTATCCAGACATATATACACGAGAGGAAATCGCAACAAAAATTGACTTAACCGAAGCTCGAGTACAGGTACAAATACTCGTATAAAATTTATTTATTTATCTGATGGTGATTCGTTTTCTTTACATTTTTGTATTTTTTAAAAACAAATGTTTATAAGTCATTGTCTTTTCTTAAAGGTTTGGTTTCAAAATCGTCGAGCTAAATTTCGAAAGCAGGAACGGCATTCTTTACATATCAGCAAATCTACGCCTTCATATTGATTATATAAAAAGATTCATACATATGTTATAAAGCAAACTATTTAATAGATTTTAATAAAACTAATTCAGCAGTCTAAGAAAATGTGAAAATATCTGCTAGTTTGACATTAAATTAATTTAGAAAAGCACCAACTAAGTAAGACACGAAATAGATACATATAGTATTCAGACAGCTCACATATCTCCAAAGGTGAGATATTAAAAGTTTTCAATGCTTTTCTGGTTAATTTAATGAACTGCAGTTTAATAGTTATATGCATTAAAAATAAAATAAAACAATAAAATTTATACATACATACATAAATAATAAACATATAAGAGTATTATTTAGAAAATATTTACATATGCATATCACTATATACTTAAGAGGTTTGTTAATAAATAATAAGATGATCCTTTGATATAACCCCCTTCAAATGTAAGAAAGTTTTATTCAATTCTTTTACAATTCTTCAAGTACTTTTTAGTTAAGCTATAAGATGCTTGACTTTATTTGTGTATTGTGTTGTTTTTGGCTATGGAGATTTGTTACAATTATCGGCAAGGGAATTGTTATTATTAGGTCTGTTTTTTAACATTAATTACACTATGGAGTATTTGGCCCAAAAAGCAATTTTAATGCTCAGGTCGATCCTGCATCGTATTGTAAATTTTTAAGACATTATGATATAATTTAATAGCGGAAAATGTGCTCTGAATTTCAGCAACAAAGATTAAGTTTCTTTTATAGAACCTTTAGGAACCTTTTAGAACCTTTTCGAATTTACCGCTTCAGCTTCTACTACAGCGTCTACTACAACTACAGATCCTCTTCGATCTACTTGAAACACCCCTTTTAAACTTTTGACAACTTGTAACGCTACTCGTTACGTTGTACTTCAGCCACAATTCTGTTCCGTACTTTACTCCACCATTAAACCGCCACTATACAATAAAAAGCGCTTAAATATAATAATTTTACTACAAAAATGTAACTGTGGTACCACTGGAACTTGACGGTAAAAAAAGTAAACAAAGTGGCACAATGTTGCCAGCAACAGTTTTATGGTTTGCACACAACCGACTTTAAAACTACACATCTGAAGTAAAATTACATACAAAATTCCAATTTTTGTGTACTTTTTCCAGCATTTCATTCATACTGGTCGAAATGATTGAACTAATAGCGATTGTAATGTTGTCTTATATGGCTGGAATTGTGGCTGACTTGTCCCTGTATACGAGAGATTTCACGTATCCCAACAAAAAAACGCATCTTTTGTAGGGTTTATAATATTGTGTGTCGTGTGGCATCTGGTACTGTTTTGTTGAAACCACATGCTAAGAAAGTCCAATTCTTTCATTTTGGGCAAAAAAAGTCGGTAAACATTGCACAATACATTACTTAATTAACTCCAACGTTGCAATTTTGTCGTTTTTGAAAACTTACGTTCCAATGACGCTGCCGACTGACAAACCACACCAAACAGTAAATCTTTCAGAGTACATTGACACCTTTTATGCTGTCTCTTACTGCTCTTCACACCAAATTCGAAAATTTTGTTCTTCGGCATACACATTGAGCTATTTATGCTGAAATGATAAATTTTACTACACATTTTCCATAAGATAACATTACACGTAGTTCCATTGATTGGAGCCCACTAATAAGAGAAACAACGGATTATACCTGGAGAAAACAGATTAAAGCCGAATTTTCAAGAAACAGAACTAGCGGAAATTTACTTAAAAATACTGAATTAAGAAGTAACGATTGAAAAAAATATAGCGATTAAAGAACGTAGCAAAACAAGAAGTAAAATTACACATGAAGCTAATTACGCTCAGGCGACACACACTATCAAAAATTACACACAATATGTGTAATTACATACAAAGTGGCAACACTGATACGGTATCAAAAGTCGGTATTCGTAAAATCTTAAAAATTTATTGACTTGAATTTCGTTATTATTTAAAAATATATATGTAATTAAAACTTCCTCTTTTATTTGTTTTAGGAAATAACATTTTAAAAATGGATTTTGAAAATATGTATGAATATTGATTTCTTAAACTGTAACTAATTAATAAATAAATGAACAAAAAATTAAATTATGAAAATAATTTTTACTTCTTTTATACGATGGTGGCTACAAATTTAAGCCTTTACAGTGAACGTTTAACTATGAGAAATCTCTGTTCAAAGTGGATGCCGCGTTTGCTCATTGTTGACAAAAAACAAGAACGTGTTAATGATTCTGAACAATGGCAAAACAATATACATTAATTTAACTTGGAATTGCTCCCACATCCACCGTATTCACCAGATTTGGCTGCCAGCGACTACTAACTGTTCACAGACCTCAATGCTTGCTGGTAAGAAATTTCTCACGAATGAAGAAGTTATCGCTGAAACTGAATAAAGCAAACTTTGAACGAACAAAAAAGTGTTTTCTTTGACAGGCTGAGAATTTTTTAGCACATGTAATATGTAGAAGTTCTGCACTTTTCATTAAATGACTTTAAATGATAATTTCTTATCTAAAAAAACTCCTATATATTTAATAATATCCCTTAGTGGGATCAGAACTTCCCTAAAGAAAACATGTCTTGTAGGAATGCGTTTCAGCGACCTATTGTATGGAAATATATTTTTCACCTGTCAAAGCATCTATGGGTTAGTTTTAATCCAGTGGTGAGCACAAAGAGCGGAACACTTAAAATGTCAAATACACTGAAGTTAAAATGCTGTAAAAAAATAGGTATTCACACAAAGAATAAACCTGCATAAATTTATGTAGCTTATCACTAACACTTCTCGGTGTGGCAAGCAACATTTTCGTTCTCTTCAAAATATATTTGAAATTAAAAAAAATACAAAAACATGCGTTACATCCCTTCTTCGTTGTCGGCTAACAAAAAAAAAGTTGCACAAAAAGGGGATTTTAGAAAAAAAGTTAGCACAATAAATGGATTTTCTTTCATTAAAGTTGCACAATTTTTCAAGAGCGTATTTATTCAAATAAATAGTTTCGTAATGATTTAGCGTTGCATTTTGATAGCTGTGGTTGACATTTAAGACTTACTCCAATATAATTCGAATAGGTGTAAAAATTGGTCCTATTGGGAACTGGTTATTTCAAATGGATTTTCTTTTATTAAAGTTTCATATTTTTTCACGCGCGTATTTATTCAAATAAATAGTTTCGTAATCGTTTATTAAAAAGAAAATATAAGTGTTATTTCAGACAAAAAGGCCTAATTTTACCTGTTTTTCCACGAAAAAAAAAATATTTATTAATTTTATTCGCATACTTTTCGGTTGGCCAATTTAATAAATTTGAAATATTAGGCGACAATTCATGTGACTAATTTGGCCCGCTTTCCACAAGATCCAACTTTGAAAAACAGCATTGCCTATCCGTTAACCAGATCTTCTTCTGTCTTGCAAATTTCAACAAAATCTGTTCGGTCGTTTTCGGTTTAACAAACAAACAAATTTATAATAAACATATTAAAGTATATATATTTTATATGTTATATATTTATATTTGTTTACGTGGTCCAATTTTCGTGAAGTGGACTGCTTACAAATATGGTCCAATGTAATGCAGGCATGGACTATGTTATTGACAAACAATAGCTTATTGCTTTAAAACAAGTGTTCGTGTTTAATATTCTCGTACATTGTTGCCGGTAATAGTAGTATGTCTTCAATGAAATATTACACAATGGCAACTCTGTTATCCGTATGTTTATTTTATTAGAAAATTTTGTACATACATACGTAAAATGCAATAAAAAATTTTTAAACTACTCCTCTAGTGTGCTCCATGAAGTAGTTTTTGGGTTAGTCCGATGGGTTACATGGTCCAGTCCTAGGACATCACAATGCTCAATAACCATGTTTTATTCTTATGTTTTGGTTAGTTTTGGACTGGTCCTACTCCTCTGTGGAGTACTCTTTACATGCATGTATGGAGTATGCTTTTAATTGATACGCGTCAAGACCATCATAGTCCAAAAGATTTCAATACCATACTTTCGTTCTTTTGATTAAGTATATTGCTTGAATGCACAATGTTAACTAACTCTTCATCTATAGTGATGTGAGATGATGGTTTGTAAGACTCTTTTATTTTTGTCAAAAATATTTTCCAGATATTACGAATTGCAGATAACTTATCTCTTGTCAAACGTTGATATTTGCCAAAACATTAAAATCATCCTACCAAGCGGAAAATAATCTACTAATTTTGGAAGAATTCTGCCAACAGTGGCAACACTGTTTCTATAGATCCCGGGCATTCCTGTGGATTTCACTCTATAGCTATCGTCGTTCTCTTTTTTCATCGTCTTAGTCAAACTTGATTTAATGAAGTGTTGATCGAAAGGGTCTATTATTCACATCTGATGAAACATTTATATATCTTTGGTTCGCCCTATTCTAGAGAACAGATCTTTACATGCGATCCTTACTCAGAAAATTACATTAACCTTATTGAATTTGAAAATACAGTTCATTCAATTTTGCTAAGAGGAACTTGGATGGAGCTCGTATGTACTTTATTTATATGACAAATAATGAATATCTTCATGTTATTAGGTTAAATTCGTGATTATGACTTTTAAAAAAAGTTCTTCTGCAGGCCAATGCGTTCTAAATGGCCAAGTGTGCATGCATTCGATGTAATTTTAGGTACATAATATTAATAAAATATTTTTTATATGCACCATCCTGTAGTATGCTATTCTTAAAATTTTCAATGCTAAAATCACCCTGTAAAATTGAACGATTTTTAAATTTTGTTATTCAGCTACGGTTATACTAAAAATAAACATCTGTCGTCTTCAATGTTTATTTCAAAGTGATACATAAAATTTTATTTGAATGATTTTATTGGAAGATTTGTTTTTAGGAAATCTTATTTGTATTATTAGTTGAAATATACAATCTCGGTTGTGTTATTTAAGATTCAATCATAATCCCCAAGGTATGTACGTTCAATGTTTATCCAACAGTCAAAAGTCTGAGGTATCTGTGTTTTTTTTCTTTATTGTGTCTTTTGTAGTGCTTTCATTATTTTTTTTATTGTCAAAGATTTGTGAAAAAAAAAGAAAAAAATTGAATGAAAACCTTTGTTTTATTGAACTAAAAAATTTTAAGTGTGGAAGGATTAGTATTGTATTCATATATGCATTGGTAATTGATTATTAATAATTGAGTACAGCAGCCAGTCTTTTATGAAATATTTATGGAAGATATCATTGCATATTGTATGTAGTGTGTTGTGAATTTATAATGTAGAATTGATTTTTATTTTTGTTTTATCAAAATTTCGTTAATTTATTTTTCTTTCTTTCTTGTAGTCAATAGACGAAGTTATAAAAGAAGAAATGTTTTCTAATGGTCTTCCTTGCAACTTGCCATTTCCCAGTTGCTTAGGCATATCGAAGGATAGTGGAAATGATGAATTGCTGCCCTCCAATACCGGAAATAGAGAACCAGTTATATTGAATGTATATGATATGGTATATACAAATATATATAACTAAATAATATACATATATATAATATATAAATTATATTTTTAGTATTGGATAAATGAGTACACCACTTCAATCGGTTTGGGCGTATTTCATTCTGGTGTAGAAGTATTTGGCACTGAGTTTGCATATGGAGGACACCCGTTTCCTTTTACAGGTGTTTTTGAAATAACACCAAGAGACCACGATGAATTGGGTGAACAATTTCAATTTAGACAAAGTATACAAATAGGTTGTACGGATTTTACATACCAAGAAGTGAGACGTATTGTGGAGGAGTTGGGAAACCAGTTCCGAGGAGACCGTTATCATTTAATGAATAATAATTGCAATCATTTCTCTAGTGCACTTACTCAGGTCAGAATATATTTGTATTTCTATTAAATTTAAATTAATTTATATGTATATACAATTTTAGATCCTTTGTGGCCAAGAAATTCCCAGCTGGGTTAATCGTTTAGCACACTTTAGCTCTTGTGTACCATTTTTGCAAAGATGTTTGCCAAAGTAAGTATATCAGAGTGAAAAAATAGTTTACAATATTTCAAATGAGACAGCAGAGTTCAATTCGAATTCATTCAATTATTTTAATTTTTAACAAAATAATTCCAAGTTTGTTATTGTAAACTTTTTAAGCTAATAAATTAAAATCAGTTTTAATTTTCTATACTAATAGTTATTCCGAATAAATTCATTATCTTTCGAGCTATTGTCATGTTTATATGTATTTTTTACATTTTGTTTTTGTCTTGCAATACTAAACAATATGTATGTTTTTGTAGTTTTTGGTTAATATGAATATATACATTTTATTTATGTGCTTATAAATTTTTTAGGGAATGGCTGACCCCAAATGCCTTACAACAAAGCATAACCGCCATCCAGGAACGAGATGATTCCGAACACAGTCCCCTTTGAAATAGGGCATGTCTGGAACAACAACCATAATTGAAACACAGCACCAATTTGTACTATATACATTCATATTCATTCTACACACAAAAACATATTTTGCATAAGATATTTTTCTTATTTGAAAAAGAAAGAAAATATATTATTTTTATTTAGGATTTTAAATTTTAGTAAAACAATTTGGTTAAATTAACGATAACGAATAGAAATATGCAATTTACAGAGGTAACAACGATCTTAAAAAGAACAAAATACGTTCGAAATTAAATCGTTTTCATTTTATGCGTTGCGATTATAAAGTGAAGTGACAAGTGAATGAAGAAAATTCGTAACAGAAGGTAACAAAATAACATTGGTTTGTCAATGATCATTTATAAAAGAAAAGAAAAAAACAATAAACTATAGTTTTTAATTCCCTATTACGAAATTTTAATTAATGTGTACTGTTCAATACTAATCAAAGTATTTTTAATATTTTCTTCATTACGTTCCACTAACAATGTTTGAATGTAAATTTGTTATTGAGCATAAAATATCATATACCACTACATATTGACATTTTGATTTACAAATAACATATTGAAAAATTTTAAATGTATTTGTGATACTTTTGACCGTTGTTTTAAAACCTCATTAATTATCCTAGTAATAAATTTTATTTTAAATTCGAACGAATGCAAACAAATGTTTCTGGTAATATTAAATAAAAATTTAGAATAACGAAATTATATATTTTGAAATAAAATCAAATTGTACAATTTGTCTCGTAATAAATAGTTTATTATATAGTAACATTTTAATTTTTAACGCACAGAAATTACCAATAACAAATGAAAAAAGTAAAACGTTAACCGATATTCATTGTTCTTATATTAAATAAATATATTATTATACATCTTTTATTTTATTACTTATATCTTCACACTAACTCCCGTCGAGTGGTGTGCTAACATAATAATAATATGTTTGAATTTATATTGTATAAGAAAAAAGAACAAAAATAAAAAATATACTATTAGGATCATACTAATACAAGTACAAAACGAATTCATCTCTAAACAGTTATTTTCATTTTTATTTGCGTATACATACATAAGTATGTAATATTTAACAAATACGCCATGCCATGTACATACATATCGCTCACTTACTTCAATAGTGTCGCAACCGAAACAATAACATTTTTTAAGAGAGCTGTTTCAATTTCCTATTATTTAGCATTGATGAAGAAATATATTCTTCCTGTATTCTTAATTTTATGCGAATCAGAAAGAGGTTTCTACACAACAAACTGCGCATATTTTTAGATGCTTAACTAATTCAAGTAAATGAGGAATACGAATATCAAACATTTATCTACGATTAGATGCACTTTATATTCGAAGACATGTCTAAACGAACTACTTACCCGAGAAAAAGTTGCAGAATACTTTAATTACGGGGAAAAAGATTTGATTTAAAGAATCTTAAAACGTAACGTTATACGGGGCAAATAAAAATATAAAATATGTCTGTCAACTGATCGTTTTGAGAACTGTCAAAACTAGCTGCTGCTGCGCCGTTTTGTACAGGATTGATATATAAAAAGTAGACGGTTTGATTTATCAATAATATGTTTAATTTTTCTGTTGTGTTTGAAATATAAATACGATTTAGAAATTTTAAAGCAAAGCCCTTGGCGAAAATATAGCAATAACTTTAACCTCAACTTTGACTTTTCATTATCGTTAACAGTACTGCCACCAACAGTATAATGAATTACACAACCGGCATCAAAATTATACACTAAATTCTGTTTTTACGAATATTATATATGTTCATACAGTGACTCCAATCGGATGAGTTTTTTTTATAGAAAAGTCCTCTAAAAAATATGTAAATTTTTCGTGGCCTTAATAATACATCGAATATGTGCCTCTATGAATAAGAAAATCTGCATTTTATTCACTAATAACTGTAACTTTCATCAGAAACGCGAAAATATTTTTTTTAGCTCAACGCATAATCGATCAAAGCAAAGTATGAATACTTAGTAAACAAATTTGTCCACTTTGCTATCAAAATAATGTAAACTGTCTTTACTAGCATTCAAGATACAATTCCAAATAATCATTCATGCTTTACAGTACTTTTTGTATTTTTATGAGTAAATTTGGCTTGTTTGCAAACACAACAAAAAGTAAAATTACACATTAATTACACACAGACTACATACGCAATGAACAATTACACACGATATGTAGAGCACTACTAAGAATATTTGTGCAAGTTTTATCACCTATGATTTTTGACCTTTTGGCAATATTGCCCCCACTTGTGTCTTTTTATTACGATTTTGTTTTATTAACATTTTTAAAAATATTTATTATTTTCAATTAAAAGAAACACTTTTTAAAAATTTATATACAAAATATAAATTTCTTTAAACTCCAATTATTTTTTTAATTCCCAAAGTCGCAGGCTCAAAAATGCGTTTTCGTTGCTATTTTTTCGACGCTATCTTGCCCCACGTGAATGAAAACGTAGTTGTAATCTTGCAGGCACCTTATTAAATTCATTTCGCCACAGAGCAAACAGAGCACAGTGGACAAGGCGAATTCAACAAGGTGGTCTTACTTTGAAAACGAATACAACACTCTAAAAATATAAAGTATTCTTGAGTCAAGATAATACAACACTGAAGTAAATAAACTAATTGTGTTTCAAATATATTTGTTGTCACAAATAAGTAATGGAGAATCATTTTGACGTATAATTATATGTCAGCTGTTGCTCACGTAACAATGTCAGCTGGTGTGAGTTCGCATTGACAGTGAACAAAGAATGACATTTATTTTTAGTTGTGTCTTCTTCTGTGTTTGAATTTCTTTAAAATAAACAGAGATGTTTTTTATTATTTAGTGCATTTTAAGACGCCCTGTGACTTTTGGCGAGACGCTTTGTTATGACAGTATGTTGAAATATTTTTGTTGCACATTTTGTTTACCTCGCGGGATTTGTGGAAAATAAAATACAAAATATAAAAAAGTTATAATTAATAAACAGTAAAAGTGAACAAATACTGTGAAAAATATATTTGAAGAATGGCTCACAGTGAAAGTTTTCAGCTTAATACATTTCGTAGCTATGTTACGATTTTGGGAGACCCTAAAGCCACCGATGATAAAAAGCTACGGGCCGCTCAAGAATTGAGTGAACATTTCGAAGTAGTTGTTCAGAGCTCATCGTATCCATCATTCTTGGAACATTCTCTAAAGGCTTTTATGCACTTTTTGCAAGATGGTGAACCACAATTTATACAGGAGTATCAAGCACATCAGGTACAGTAACTATTGCATTATACTCTCAACATTTTTTAATGGCACAAAATTCTTGTTTTCTTTTTTTTCGTTTTGATGAATTAAATATTAAAAGGTACGAAAATTAATCTTGGAGATGATCCATCGTTTACCAATAAGTGAAAATTTGAGGCAACATGTAAAGTCGATTATATCGTTAATGTTAAAAATTTTGCAAATTGATAATGAAGAAAATGTGCTCGTTTGTCTGAGGATTATAATTGAATTGCATAAAAACTTTCGACCGTCATTTAACAACGAGGTATTTATATTATATTGTTGAAATGACTAATAAATTGATAATTAAATGTTTTCTTTAAAAAAGGTTCAACAATTCTTATCATTGGTCAAGAAAATCTATACAGAATTGCCTAATCATATGAATAAAATTTTTGAACCTGCACAACAAATAAGGATAAAAGATCTTAAGGAGCTCAATCTGGAACAGTTACTTTCTGAAACGTATGCTATTAAGTCAATACATGTAGAAAGTCCAACAGATTCCGTAACGTTTCAAATGGTACGTTAAAGACGACCCTAATAACTGAATTCATCTTAATTACGCATCACAATTCTCAATTTTAGTACAATTTATTGCCAAGGGGTATGTTATCATTGCGAGTATTGCAGGAGTTGCCAATCATTGTTGTTCTAATGTATCAGATTTATAAGAACGCAGTACATCAAGAAGTATCTGAATTTATACCTCTAATAATGACTACAATAAATCTTCAGCCTTCAATGGTTCACAGGTACGAATGTACTTAAAATTATATTATTAAAATTCTGTAAAATACTTTTACTTTTAGAAACTCACAGTATTTCAACAAAGAAATCTTTATTGATTTTATGGGAGCGCAAATAAAAACACTTTCTTTTTTAGCATATATCGTTAGATTATTTCAGGTATTTTTAATCTATTTTGTAAAGCCATAATCTATACTAATTGCATTTTAGGAAACAATTATGACACATTCAGCATCCGTTACAAGTGGTATTTTAAGCTTAATGCATTTATGTCCTAAGGAGGCGGCACACTTAAGAAAGGAATTATTAATTGCAGCTAGGCATATATTTGCTACGGAGTTAAGACAAAGTAAAGATTAGTTTTTACAATGAAAAAGCTGTAGCCAATTAATGCCTTTTTTTGTTTTTCCTTTAATATAAAATAAAATATCTGTTTCAGAATTTATACCATCAATCGAACGTCTTTTTGATGAGGATTTACTGATTGGCAAAGGTGTTACATTAGATTCCATAAGACCTCTGGCTTACTCAACTTTAGCCGATTTAGCCCATCATGTGCGCCAGAGCTTAAGTCTGGACGTTTTGGAAAAGGCTATTAAACTATTTTCAAAAAATGTTCATGATGAATCTTTAGCTACCGGCATACAGACTATGTCATGTAAGCTTTTGTTGAATCTCGTCGATTGTGTACGACATCACAGTGATGTTGAGCCAATAAAAGCTCGTAGTCTGCTAACAACATTACTAAAAGTTTTCGTTTATAAATTTCAAACGATAGCAAAGATAACATTACCTGGCATAACGCAAAGATTGTATGTACTTACAACTATAAATATTTATAAGTATTTGAATAATTATTACTTTATTATTTTAGCAAAACCCAAACAATATTGTCACAAAGTTCTCCAACATCTACTTCAGCAACAGCCGGAAATGCTTTGGAAAATAAAGAAAACATAACTGTAAGTTTTAGAATTGTTATAAATATTAATAGTTTTAAAATTTTGTTGTTTTGTTTTAGGACAATTCCTCTGATCATATTTCAAAACCGAGTTTAGCCGGAAATCAGATGCTATGTTCCCTTAATATTGTGGAGTACCGAAGCTTAGTCAAAACATTGGTTGGTGGTGTTAAAACTATAACATGGGGATTTCTCTGTTCAAAAGTTAGTATTATATAAAAATTAATGAATATCTATATTTTATGTTCTAATGGTTTTTATGTGTGTTCATTTTAAAAGTCACCGACAGTTGATGTTACCAAGAATAAACAAGAGAAACTGTTTCAGCCATATGAAGTAAGTATCTATATTGATTTGGTACACTGGGCAATGGAAGCGTTGGATATATACTCTATAAATACCTCGCCAGCTAATCAGCTAAAAATTTCTAGTATTATACCAAGAACAAAAGAGGAAAAAGAGGTCTTAGAACATTTCAGTGGAATTGTAAGTATTTAATTGTAAAATAAATAAATAGTTAAATTGCTATAACACAATTTTGTTCGTTTTTTTTTAGTTTATTATGATGCATTCACAAAATTTTCAAGAAGTCTTTGCGACAACAATTGAATTTATGGTTGAACGCATACATAAAAATCCATCTTTACAAATTGTAGCCAATTCATTTTTAGCCAATCCTACAACGTCACCTTTATTTGCTACTGTATTAGTAGAATATCTATTGGGAAAAATGCATGAAATGGGAACGAATGTCGAAAGATCTAATTTATATTTGAGGCTCTTTAAGCTGGTATTTGGCAGTGTAAGTCTTTTTCCCGTAGAGAACGAGCAAATGTTAAAACCTCATCTTCATAACATTGTTAATCAATCAATGGAATTGGCCTTAACGGCTGAAGAGCCTTATAATTACTTTTTACTTCTTCGGGCATTGTTTCGTTCAATTGGAGGCGGTTCTCATGACCTATTGTATCAAGAATTTTTACCATTGCTGCCGAATTTACTTGAAGGTCTAAATCGTCTACAAAGTGGCTTTCATAAGCAACACATGAAAGATCTTTTTGTCGAACTATGTCTAACTGTACCAGTGAGATTGTCGTCACTCTTACCATATTTGCCTATGCTAATGGATCCTCTTGTATCAGCTTTGAATGGGTCTGCTACTTTAGTTAGTCAGGTAGAAAATTTACTAAAAATACTAAAACTGTATATTATACTTTACTTTCCTCTTTCAGGGATTAAGGACACTAGAACTTTGTGTTGATAACTTACAACCAGATTTCCTGTACGATCATATTCAACCAGTAAGAGCAGCTCTTATGCAAGCTCTATGGAAAACATTACGCAACCAAGATAACGCCGCATTAGTAGCATTTCGTGTACTTGGCAAGTTCGGAGGGGGCAATCGTAAAATGATGACTGAACCGCAAAGCATACAATATACCAATTGCGAAATTCAGCCAACCGCTATTGTTGCCTATTTCCAAGAGCTTGAGAAACCGATTGAGTTTCCCATAGACAAAGCTATAGAGACCGCGTTTTCTGCATTAAGTTCAAATGCAACCGATTCGTTTTACCGCCGTCAAAGCTGGGAAGTCATACGATGTTTTCTGGCAGCCTCTATTAGTTTAGATGATGAAAAACATACGCTGCAAAAGTTTTTCCTACATCCTAGTTTCCTCGAAAATAATATCGTAAATATGCCTGTAAACCAAAGTAAAATGGAAGATTTTCAGGCACGTAAAACCTTGCAAAATGCATTAACTGGCATGTTTGTAGCATCCGCTACCAAAGATCTAAGAGAAGATGTTTTACAAGTTATGGTTAGAGTGGTGCGCCACTACACTATGATATCTATCGCTCAACAAGCTGGACCATTTCCATATAAGCAGTACTATTCAATAAATGGAATTGATCCATTGGTTCTAATCGATGCTTTGGCCATTTGTATGGGTCACGAAGAAAAAGAACTCTGCAAACCAGGCCAACTGTGTATTGGACTAATTTTGGATACAGCTGCTAATATTCTTGGGAGTAAGGAGAGAGCCTGCCGCTTACCTCTCATGCAGTATTTAGCTGAAAAGATGACCGCACTTTGTTACGAAAGGCCATGGTATGCCAAAGTTGGTGGATGTAAAGCAATTCAGTTCTTGTATCAGCATTTTTCTTTGCGTTCCCTATATCAGCATCTGTTTTCTTTTGTTAAAGCATTTATGTTTGTTCTTATGGACCTTGAAGGGGAAGTTTCTAATGGAGCAATTTACATAGCAAAGACAAATCTAAGATCTTTACTCGACCTCTGTATGACACCTAAAGAACAGGAAAACGAAGAAATTACCACTATTAAAAATAAAGCCATGTATGATGTTATTCATGAATTAGTTAGGCAGGTAACTAGTCCCAATACACTGGTTCGTCAAGAATCGATGGCTTCATTGAAATATATAGCCACTTTGCAAAATCGCACAGTATCAGAAGTAATGGACCCACATAAGGAAGTATTAGCTGACATAATTCCGCCGAAGAAGCATTTGCTAAGACATCAACCGGTAAATGCTCAAATCGGATTGATGGAGGGTAATACCTTCTGTACTACTTTAGAACCGAGGCTTTTTACAATCAACCTGGCTAACAATTACCATAAACTCTTTTTCCACGAGCTCATAACTTTATCGGAAGCTGAGGACTCAACACTCATGAAATTGGATTGCTATAAAAATGTAACAAACTTAGTACCTTTACGCATAAGTGCTTTAAGAGCGTTAGCTGCCTGTCACTACATCACGGATACACAACACAAAGAAAAAATTATCAACATTCTTTTCAAATTAATGGAACATAAAAAACCCGAACTTCAAGAGGCCGCTTTTAAGTGCATGAAACGATTTAATGCTGGCATACAAATAGACAAAAAAGAAGTTCATAATTGTATTAGACCATTACTACTTACCCTTGGTGATCACCGGAATTTAACACTAACAGCTACAAAACGATTGTCATATTTTACGCAGCTATTTCCTCAAATGTTCAACGAAAAACTAAGCGAACAGATTTTGCAGCTCTGCCGAAAATTGTTAGAAATATCTATTCAAATATGCAAACAAGGTCAACAGGGTGGTAATTTTTTTGCTGCTATTAGAGGAGGCGAATATGAACAGAAGGTCGTTTGTCTTATAGAAATGTTTCATCAAATAGCTGCCGCAACACCAAAGTATATAGAGAACTTGTGCCAGTTGGTATTGCAGACAGAAAAAAATCTAATGATAGAGTCATCGTCACCATATAGAGCACCGCTATTAAAATTTCTTTTACGTTTTCCAAACGAAACTGTCGATTACTTCCTCTCCGATATCTATATAATTGATGATCAATGGAATCGTTTCTTTATACATATATTAAAGCACAAGGATTGCCAACCATTCCATAATGTTCTAAAGTCTCAAACATACATTAACTGTCTGATACGCCTAATAGCAGGAGCTCAAATTGATAGCACTGTCATGACCGACGCTCAAAAGCAAGAGGCTCAAGAACAGGCTATTAAAATCATATACACCGTAATGGAGAATGATGATCAGTGGATAGCAACGCAAACAGATTTGATCAACTGCCTTAAGCATTTGTGGCAATTCAATCTGAGTAATAGCTGTCAAGAGAATGTAATCAGTTACAAGTGGCATTTAGTGGGAAAAATTTTACTCAAATATTTCTCCCTTAACACAAACGAAATTGAACTACTCTTTCAACTTTCTAGAGCCTTATGTTTACATTTTATACCGGATTTTTATTTCTTAAGAGATTTTCTTCAGAACACTGTTGCACAAAGCTACACAGTCTATTGGAAACGTCAGGCGTTTTTTTACTTTGTTGAAAATTTTAACAATGTATCTTTGTCGGAGGAATTAAAAGCAAAAATTATTACTTCCATCTTAGTGCCATGTTTCATTGCTAGCTTCGATAAAGGTGAAGGCAATAAATTAATTGGTGCACCGCCCACACCATTTCAAGAGGACGAAAGTAACGTTGTCTCTGTCTTCATAAGCAAAGTGTTCGATCCGGACAAACCGTATGCCAATGATGACGCAGTAAGAATTGCATTACTGCAATTTGCTTGCCTTTTAGTAGAGAGGGCTTCACAACATATACATGATGGCGATGCCAATAATAAAAGACAGGGCAATAAACTTCGTCGTCTTATGACCTTCGCTTGGCCTTGCCTACTAAGTAAAAATTCCGTTGATCCTACTGCTCGTTACCATGGTCATTTGCTGTTGGCCCACATAATAGCCAGGCTGGCTATACACAAGAAAATTGTTTTACAAGTTTTTCATTCTCTGTTGAAGGGTCATGCTTTAGAGGCCAGACCTGTAGTACGGCAAGCTTTGGACGTTCTAACACCTGCCATGCCATTGCGAATGGAGGATGGCAACACAATGTTAACGCATTGGACCAAGAAAATAATTGTCGAAGAAGGTCACTCAATGCAGCAGTTGTTTCATATTTTACAGTTGATAGTTCGTCATTATAAGGTGCATGCTTTTCTCAAAATATTATGCAGTTAGCTTATGTGGCCTAACATTTTTTGTACTCAATAGGTTTATTTCCCAGTCAGACATCAATTGGTAACACATTTAGTCAACTACATGCAAAGACTAGGATTTCCACCTAACGCATCTTTAGAACATAAAAAACTTTCCGTTGATTTAGCTGATGTTATTATAAAGTGGGAACTACAGCGCATTAAAGAAGACGAAAGTGAAAGTAAATTGTTGAACTCTGCCATTGATGAAGACATGGATGATAAATCCTCATTAAAAAGAACATCAAGTGAAGATTTTAACGAATCCCAAAGGAAAAAACTACAAACAGACAGTGCTCGAAGTAGTAGTAAATTAAATTGTATGTGGTTTTTTAATTCGTTTATAAAAAAATTCCTTTTTCTCCCTCCTATTATAGATGCAAGTGACACTTCTCTGAACGCTAAGGTAGATGAAAGTTGTCGTTCTATAGGTAAAGTGCATTGTGACACTGTTTTGAATTTCCTTATAAGATTAGCGTGCCAAGTTAATGATAGTCAGCCCTCGATTCTCAATTCTGGAGATAATTTATCGAGAAGGTAAACAAAAATTTGATTTATTATCATGATTTTTTAAATTTCCCTGCATATTTAATTTTTTTCCTTTTTGAATAGATGTATAATATTATTAAAGACGGCTATGCGTCCAGATTTTTGGCCACAGCCTTTTGAATTGAAACTTAATTGGATGGATAAAATATTTGCAACAATCGAATCGCCTCATACAAATATTAATAACATTTGTACGGCATTAGATTTTCTTACATTTTTGACAAATATCATGAAGCCTGATCAACTGTTGGCCATTATTAGACCAATACAAAAAGGTCTTTCCGCTTGTATTATACATCAGAATACGAAAATTGTTCGTTTAATGCATGTACTTATAACACGCTTAATGACAATCTTTTCTCCAGATTCGCAGCACAAAAACGATGAACTGGAGGTATTATATAGTGCTATTAGTAAAATGATTGTGGATAACTTAACATTGTACGAAAAGAGTCCACAACCCAATCCATCGTCATTATTTGGAACATTAATGATTTTGAAAGCCTGTTGCGCCAACAATCCGGAATACATTGATCGTTTAATGTTACAGTTCATTCGAGTTCTGAATCGTTTGACTAAAGAACACATAGCAATGCAGAATAATGCTCAAGCATCGATGAACCCCACAACGGAGAACAATCACTTGTCTTTGGAGTTGTTAATATTGTCATTGGATATGATTAAAAATCGTATTGTCATAATGAGTGTGGAAGTGCGCAAACTTTTGATCGGTAGTATTATAGTGAACTTGATTGAGAAGAGCATGGATGTTAAAATAATGAAATGTATTATAAAAATGTTGGACGACTGGGTCAGAGTTAAGGAACAGAATGCAATGGTCCAGATACCTTCAATACGTGAAAAATCCGTATTGCTCGTGAAGTTAATGCAATATGTCGAAAAGAAGTTTTCCGATGCTAGTGAATTACATATTCAGTTTTTGGAAATGATTAACTATATATATAGAGACGAATATCTAAAGCAAACCGAATTGAGTGCTAAACTAGAGGGAGCATTTTTGACAGGACTACGTAGTCAAAATCCAGTAATAAGATCGAAATTTTTTGAAATAATCGATGCATCTATGAGAAGACGTTTGCATGATCGCCTACTGTATATTATATGCTCGCAAGCTTGGGACTCAATCGGCACTCATTATTGGATAAAACAATGCATTGAGTTGCTAGTTCTAACGGCCAATACCATGACTCCCATACAAAATGCTAATGATATGCACAAAATACCCAGCATTACTTCCATCATTAATATGGCTGATAATGAAGAAAAAAGTCAATTTGTTATATACACTTCTTCTCAAACAGATTGTATGGACTTGCCTCAAGGCATTGAGGACAAAGATGAAGAGTTTGATGTGGATGTCAATTTGGACTATGTAAACACTCAAACAGATCAACAGGATAGTGAACGAATGTTGCCAGCAAGAAAGCTTAAAATATGCAAATTGATTTATCATCAAATTGAGTTTTTGGAAAAAAATCGCAAAATTCGCACAGATCAATTACTGGTAGCTATATCACAATTATGTCACATGGATACCAGTTTGGCAGAAAGCGTATGGTTAACAATATTTCCACGTATCTGGTCTATATTTAATAGTGACCAGCAGCACACAATTGTCAAAGAGGTAATACCGTTTTTGTCATCAGGCACAAACATTATACAAAAAGACTGTTCGCCCAGTGCTATAAATACCTTTGTTGAGGGTTTGACGCAGTGTAATCCTAAAATATATATTCCACCCAACCTTTGTACATATTTGGGCAAGGCACATAATTTATGGCATCGTATGACTCTTGTATTAGAGGAAATGGTTGAGAAGCAAAATGTTAACCATGCTGCATCTCTAATGGACTATAGCAGTGACCAACAGGATAATAACGGCAGTCAGACTACAGTGCATGATTCTCTATCGCAAATGTATTCAGCTATGCATGAAGAAGATCTTTGGGCCGGCTTATGGATGAAATACGCTCAATATTCTGAAACCAATATGGCCATTTCCTACGAACAAATGGGTTTCTTCGAGGAGGCTCAGGGAGCATACGATTTGGCCATGTCTAAATTTAAGGATGACTTGTCAAATGGTATATGCAACGGCCATATGAACAGTGAAATCATGCTGTGGGAAAATCATTGGATCCGTTGTGCTAAAGAACTTAATCAGTGGGATATTTTACTTGATTATGCCCAGACAAATCGCGAGCAACATGAAGTTCTTATTATGGAGAGTGCTTGGCGTGTACCCGACTGGAATCTTATGAAGAAGGCTTTGCTTAAAATAGAACAAGCCTACTCTAAGCAGTTTGGCTATAAAGTGAATCTCTATAAAGGCTTTCTAGCCATTCTACATCCTGAAGAGAGACAGTTGGGAAATGTTGAAAAGTATGTAGGAAATGTTGAAAAATACGTGGAAATATCATCAGAGTTATGTATTCGTGAATGGGGAAGACTGCCACACATTGTTTCGCATATACACCTTCAATACTTACAAGCTGCACAGCAAATTATTGAATTACACGAGGCCAGTCAAATACATCAAGGCCTGTTGCAGTCCCGAAATACTTCTCTGCATGATATGAAGGCCATTGTAAAGACTTGGAGGAATCGTTTGCCCGTTATAGCTGACGATTTATCGCACTGGTCAGATATATTTACTTGGCGCCAACACCACTACCAAATTATTACTCAGCATCTTGAGCAACAATCCGATCAAGGAAACACCATGTTAGGCGTACATGCCTCAGCTCAAGCCATCATTTATTTTGGAAAAATAGCTAGAAAGCACAATTTAACGGGAGTTTGTCAGGAAACTCTGTCCCGTATCTATACTATTCCATCAGTTCCCATTGTCGACTGTTTTCAGGTATTATTTTTAGATATTCATATAGTCCAAAGAAAAATAAATAGCCGAATTCGTTACATACTTTCTTTAGAAAATTCGACAACAAGTTAAATGCTACATTCAAACAGCATCATCTGCTGGACGTAATGACCTAAACGAAGCCTTGGAAGTTATTGAGTCGACAAATCTCAAGTATTTTACAGCCGAAATGAATGCTGAATTTTATGCTCTCAAAGGACTGCTCCTTGCAAAAATTGGACGTTCAGAAGAAGCTGGAAAGGCATTCAGTGCTGCAGTCCAATTACATGATGGCCTAACAAAAGCCTGGGCTATGTGGGGTGATTTTATGGAACAAATGTTTTTGCGCGACAAACAAATTGCATTGGGCGTAAGTGCGCTCACTTGCTATTTGCACGCGTGTCGTCATCAAAGCGAAAGTAAAACCAGAAAATATTTAGCTAAAGTATTATGGTTTTTGTCATATGATAATCCTACCAACACTTTGATGGGAACTCTAGAGAAATATGTGGTAGGTGTTCCGCCCTCCTATTGGCTACCTTGGATACCGCAACTCTTATGTTGTCTAGTTCAATACGATGGCAGTGTTATATTAAATTTATTAAGCCACGTGAGTTATAAGATCGATCGGCAACATAAATTTATTGTAAATATATTGTAAATGTTTCTAGGTCGGCCGCTTATATCCACAAGCTGTTTACTTTCCAATACGTACTCTTTATCTAACTTTAAAAATAGAGCAGAGAGAAAAACACAAGACTGCCGAACAGGCCTCTGGTAGGCCCCAAAATCAAGTGAGTAACAAAGAAAATGTTTTTTGTATTATTGCCGCTTATTTACGAAATTTACAGAATTTGGAAAGTAATATGAACCAAGTATTTACAAATGCGGGCACAGCATCAGGACCTACGTCTGTTAATCCTATTAAGGCTACTCCGCCAATGTGGCGGTGTTCGAAAGTAATGCACGTTCAAAGAGAAATACATCCAACCATTCTTAGCTCATTAGAGGGCATTGTTGATCAAATGGTTTGGTTTAGGGAGAGCTGGACAGAAGAAGTATTGCGCCAATTGCGCCAGGGTTTAATTAAATGTTACGCTATTGCGTTTGAAACTAGAAGTACGGTCAGCGAAGCCACTATAACACCACATACTTTGCATTTCGTAAAAAAACTGGGTTCAACATTTGGCATTGGAATTGAAAATATCCCTGGATCAGTGGCATCATCCACATCTAATTCAGCAGCATCCGAGTCGTTAGCACGACGAGCGCAAGTAACCTTTCAAGATCCAGCATTTCAAATGATGAAGGAACAATTTACGCGTGACTTTGATTTTACCAAACCGGACTCAATGAAACTGCACAACTTAATTACGAAATTGAAAAGTTGGATAAAAGCTTTAGAAATTAAAGTTAAAAAACTTCCAACTTCATTTTTAATCGAAGACAAGTGTAGATTTTTATCGAATTTCAGTCAGAAAACAGCTGAAGTCGAGTTGCCTGGTGAATTTCTAATACCTTCTTCATCCCATTATCACATTCGCATATCACGATTTATGCCCAGAGTTGAAATTGTACAGAAGAACAATACAGCTGCTCGACGCTTACATATACGGGGAACCAATGGAAAAATCTATCCCTATCTAGTTGTAATCGATACAGGATTGGGAGATGCTCGTCGTGAGGAAAGAGTTTTGCAATTGCTTCGTATGCTCAACTATTACCTAGAAAAACAAAAGGAGACAACGAGACGTTTTCTAAATATAACTGTGCCAAGAGTCGTACCTATTTCACCCCAAATGCGTTTAGCCGAAGATAATCCGGCGAGCATATCGCTGTATGAAATATATAAAAGTACTTGTGCCAAAATGGAAGTCGAACATGATTTACCAATAATGAAATACTATGAAAGGTTATCAGAGATTCAATCGCAAGGTGCTCAAATAACACATCCAATGCTACGCGACATATTCCAAGAAATACAAAATAAAATGGTCCCAAAAACCCTACTTAAACAGTGGGCCATTAAAACATTTGTGTCTGCCACAGATTTTTGGCAATTCCGAAAAATGGTATTTATATTTACAAATATCTTTTTTGTAACCAAATATAACATATGTATTTTTC
Organism: Wohlfahrtia magnifica; assembly: GCA_023159175.1. Classification (NCBI taxonomy): domain Eukaryota; kingdom Metazoa; phylum Arthropoda; class Insecta; order Diptera; family Sarcophagidae; genus Wohlfahrtia; species Wohlfahrtia magnifica. The sequence goes on along the minus strand of JAKWBJ010000040.1, from coordinate 842,060 downwards.
TATTATATAGATGACACTGCAGATGGCTTTAGCTTTCTTATGTGAATATGCTTTACATTTGACCCGCCTAAATACAGACATGATATACATACATCAAGATTCAGGATTAATGAATGTCTCCTATTTTAAATTTGACATTAACGATGAGAAGGAAGAATTGGAACATAGCCGGCCGGTGCCCTTCCGCCTTACGCCAAATATAGCAGAATTTCTCACAAATATTGGTATTTCTGGGCCTCTTTCTGCTGCAATCATCGCCACCGCACGCTGTTTCGTACATCCAAATTACAAACTCTCATCAATACTACGAACTATACTTCGTGATGAAATAATTGCCCTTCACAAAAAGAGAATGCGCGATAATAAACCTATTGACGCCATGGAAGATGGAACAACAGATGCAAATACAACAGAAAATATGATACGTTTAGTGAATAAAGCCGTTAATGCAATTTTAAATCGTTTAACAACAATTTCCTATTTTGACAATATTGAATCGAAAAAAATCTCAATACTATTGCAACAGGCAACAAATCACGATAATCTGTGTCGCATGGATCCAGCTTGGCATCCATGGCTTTAAAGCAGTTACATATGTAATTTACACTTTTTTCTTTTCAATAAAATATAATATACATACATATAATATATGTACATTCGAAAAATTGCCTTTTATTTTGCTTAGATACATTGTAAAATAGCTCTTACATACAATCGATATATATATTCCGAAATTATAAGAATAAGAAGAATAAGCTTAAAATTTTAGATGACAACCGAATTTAATGCCGTTCGGGAAGGCAACTGAAGTTCGATTGCTACACATAATGGATACATAAGAGTCCTTTAAGAATTTGCGAATACATACATAGTTATATTGGAAATATTCGAATTCTGTCGTTGACAGAATATTTCTAAAAAGGGTTTTAACTAAACTGGCAAAATAGGTAATGAATAATTATAGGGTTGATGATGACACCAACTGAAAACTCTATAAACAAACATACATATCTATAAGCATTTATAGTATTACACATTGTTCATCCCATAAAACAAATTCATATCTCCAACTGAAATATTATTGTTTCTTTTCGTCTAGTATTGCTAAATTTTTCTTAACGAAAAAGTAAATAAAAAGCTTTTTTCACTCTTTTCAAAGTGATGAAATAAAACAAGTTTTGACCACCTTCACTTTAGTTGTTATCGTAAATAGTAACATAAAATAACATAGTTTTTATGGAACCAACAAACACACTTACAAGATAGCATACATTATAACACAAGCACGAAATATACAGACTGTTTATAAGTTAAAACAATAATAACTGAAGCAGATAGATATACAGATAGACAGACAGACGAAAGCACATATACAAGCTACTAGCATTTCAATGACAATCTTTAAGATGGTAAATTAAAAAAGCAAAGCTTTAAATTACTTTATAGGATCGGTTAATGTGTTTTTTTTTTCTTTCATTGCAGACAATTTGTCTATTTTTTACTTTTACACAAATTCGTATTAGAAAAATGTTCCGCTATTAAAACAATACTTTCTCTTGAAAACTAAAGATACATAATACATACATACATACATACATACATACATACATACATACATACATACATATGTATATTATAACAAAAACAAAATTATTTAACTTTTTTTCGTTCGAAAGTGATGCTGTTTTCTCTCTCACCGCCGCTTATCATTAGTTTAATCAGAGATGCTTTCATGAGCAGATCAATACCATTTAATTGATAGAATAAGAAATGTAGATGAGCTTGTGGTTCTTACTATTATTATGCGTAGTATATTTAAAATATTATTTGACAATTTCTTCTATATTACATTTATCTCAATGCAACTACTACCACTACATACATTGCTATGGTCAAATCTGGTCACATCGAGTAGTTCATATAAATTGGAATTAAGTAACCACAGTGACATACCGTCGAACATACTGAGAGCATGTAACGAAAGCAATGAAGTTAGTTTAAATCAGTTTAACTTAAACTGTAAAAATTCGACTAAAGATTACAGAAATTTCCCTTTCCCCTCTTTTAAACAAAGTGACCTACAACACAATAGAAAGGATATACAAAATAATCTCTACTTTATATATTATAAGTAGGTAACATATAGTTCATTTATTCCTTTTCATCCATTATTCAATCATAAAAAAATATTTAATTTAAGGAACGGTAGAAGACTATTTAAAAGTTCACTTGGTATCGAATCAGCTTCTGGTACGAGTATTTTTAAGCCCATTATTCAATTTTGTGTCAGTGAAAAGATCTCATTTATATTCCATGGCTGGACTGAGAGCTGTCAAACCGAATGGATTTCTAAGTTAATAGAGCGTAAGTCTTGTTTGCTAACCAACAATATTAATTAAAATTAAAACCAAAGACAATGCAGTATATGTAGAATAAAATTTCTTGTCCTGCAATTAATTGTCTTCTAACAAAATCGATTTAAACTAAATATGCATTTATGCATATTGATTGGCGAACCACATTGTTGATTTATTGATTGATATATTTTATATATATATATATAAAGGCCATATGTTATAGAACTACTTTTTATTTGAAATTCATCTATTAAACAAACTAATGAGAATGCTTTTTACCATTGCAGGACTTACTTTTCATCGAGGCGGCTGCATAATTTGTATAGATTATAGTGCATGGTCAAAAAAAGCATATATTGAGTTATTGAAAAAATTCGATGGAATAAGTGAAGTTTTATATAAGGAAGTGTTGTTACTAATAAAAAACGGAATTGATCCCAGCAAAATGTTTATGTTTGGCTTTAGTTACGGTGGACAAATTGCTTCAAAAATCGGACGTTTATTGAAACCGCAATACATAATCAATAAAATTGACAGTAAGTTATTTTTCACTCATAACTCATTGAAATCATAAAAAAGCAAATTAAAAATAAAAATAAAACTTTTAATGATATGCAAACACTATGTGTTAGTTTGTGATATGGCCGGACCGGGTTTCGATTTTCTCACTCATTTAAATCATAGCGAAGCAGCAGAAAATGTTCAATGTTATTACTCTAGCCTAGATAAGGGCTCACATTTTCACAGTTGTCATCAAAATATACGCTTGGGACATTGTGGTTACACTCAACCGGCCGTACTTAGTCAACCATATTTCAGCAGTCATGGATTATGTGTCCGTATATATATAAATGCATTTGATTTTCCATTTTACGCGCTTCCAAAATCGCCCCGATTGTGTGAAAGAGGTAAAACGATATATACTTTACCTCAAGAATTTACTGTTGGCTACAAAGAAGGTAGTTACTATAAGTAAGTAATTTGAATTCCTATCATTATTGTATGTATGTATGTATGTATGTATTTAAAATTTTTATTTTCAGTGGCATGACTGGTGATATATTTGTACCGACCTCACTCAATTATCCTTACAATTTATCAAAAAAGGAAATTGTACTTTATAGGAAATATTTAGAAGAGACATAAAATCCAAGACACAAAAGTTTATATGTATTTACATTCATATTGAATACCAATTTGTACAATACATAATGTTATATATGTGTATATACATGTATGTCTGTATACAAACTCATAAATAAACCTTTTCAAAAAGTTAACAACGTAGGTGTTTAATTAAATGTCATCTTCATCAAAGAAAACTTTCAAAGTGGACAACTTTTTCCATCCTCATTATAAGGATTTGAATTTGAACTACATTTATCCTGTTTACCCTACAAACGCTAATAGATTACAAATTCAAATTTGTTAGCGGTTACACGTGGATCACACATACTACGTATGCTACATAACACAACTGGATTCATCATTTAACATATTAGCAAAAGTCGTATATTTTTATTTTCTAAATTTATGTTCGTATAAAGCAATAACTTCACTTTTAATTTAATTTTCAATTATTTTTTTAGTACGTGAGAGCCGAGAGTCCAAGCAGATTGTGCTTCCGTATTCTAATATTAGGTATATAATGTATTGTAGGTACATCCTATGTATATCTAATAAATAATAACAATAATAATAATAATAATAATAATAATAATAATAATAATAATAATAATAATAATAATAATAATAATAATAATAATAATAATAATAATAATAATATTAATAATAATAATAATAATAATAATAATAATAATAATAATAATAATAATAATAATAATAACAATAATAATAATAATAATAATAATAATAATAATAATAATAATAATAATAATAATAATAATAATAATAATAATAATATTAATAATAATAATAATAATAATAATAATAATAATAACAATAATAATAATAATAATAATAATAATAATAATAATAATAATAATAATAATAATAATAATAATAATAATAATAATAATAATAATAATAATAATAATAATAATAATAATAATAATAATAATAATAATAATAATAATAATAATAATAATAATAATAATAATAATAATAATAATAATAATAATAATAATAATAATAATAATAATAATAATAATAATAATAATAATAATAATAATAATAATAATAATAATAATAATAATAATAATAATAATAATAATAATAATAATAATAATAATAATAATAATAATAATAATAATAATAATAATAATAATAATAATAATAATAATAATAATAATAATAATAATAATAATAATAATAATAATAATAATAATAATAATAATAATAATAATAATAATAATAATAATAATAATAATAATAATAATAATAATAATAATAATAATAATAATAATAATAATAATAATAATAATAATAATAATAATAATAATAATAATAATAATAATAATAATAATAATAATAATAATAATAATAATAATAATAATAATAATAATAATAATAATAATAATAATAATAATAATAATAATAATAATAATAATAATAATAATAATAATAATAATAATAATAATAATAATAATAATAATAATAATAATAATAATAATAATAATAATAATAATAATAATAATAATAATAATAATAATAATAATAATAATAATAATAATAATAATAATAATAATAATAATAATAATAATAATAATAATAATAATAATAATAATAATAATAATAATAATAATAATAATAATAATAATAATAATAATAATAATAATAATAATAATAATAATAATAATAATAATAATAATAATAATAATAATAATAATAATAATAATAATAATAATAATAATAATAATAATAATAATAATAATAATAATAATAATAATAATAATAATAATAATAATAATAATAATAATAATAATAATAATAATAATAATAATAATAATAATAATAATAATAATAATAATAATAATAATAATAATAATAATAATAATAATAATAATAATAATAATAATAATAATAATAATAATAATAATAATAATAATAATAATAATAATAATAATAATAATAATAATAATAATAATAATAATAATAATAATAATAATAATAATAATAATAATAATAATAATAATAATAATAATAATAATTCTTTTTTTAATGCTAAATGATACGAGAATGAAAATTAAAAACAGCTCTCCTGAAAAAAAATTTTTTTTTTTTTTTTTGTTATGAGCAATATGTACTTTATTTAAATATCATTTGCACAAACATTATCGGAAAACTCTTTAAGACCATTAAAATTTCTTTAAAAAAATGGCAAATTTTACAAATTTCTTAAGTCACTATTTGATCTTAAGTTATGTGCATGTGTTAACTGTGTGTGAATGTGTATACATATATGTGAAGACACGCACTCACTTTTGTTGTTATGCTTATTCCATATACATATTTATGTGTGTATGTTTTTATTTGTTACTGATGTTGTTGTTTAAAATGGTGTTTATGATTCACCATTGTCATCAATAAAATGAGAAATTGAGAAAAGCTCTTCTTGTCAAATATGAACTTACTAAACGAAAAATTCTACAACAACAATAATTGAAAAAAACAAATGTTGTATGCATAAAAAACATTAACAACAACAACTAGTACTACACCAACATATTAAACTAAGAAATTAAAAATGAGCAAACAAATACAGAAAGAAAGAGTGTGAGAGAGTACGAGATAAAATACAAAATTAGCTTTCAGAGAATATGATTACCCTTTCAAGTTAAGTTTCTCTTTACACGAAAGTTGAAACAATACCGATGGAGATGAAAAATAACATTCAAATTCTCCATAAGCGCGCGCACACAGACACACACACACATATGCATATAGCATAGCAGAGTGTGTGCTTGTTGGTTTGATTGGTAAAGATCACATTGAAAGAAGAAGAAGGAGAAAATAAAACGTATCTAGTACAATTGCATTGAAAAAAAGAGTGATGGTGAACACCAAAAAAATATATTAAATAAATTTGTATGTCCGAATGAATATACATATGTAAGTACATGTGTGTATGTATGTATGTATGTATGTATGTATGTATGTATGGATAGTATGTACATATGTGTATGAAACAAACTAAACTATCTGGCTGTTTGGTTGGTTGGCTGACTGAGTTGAAAAAAAAAGCTAAAGTATGAAGTTTTACTGCAGTTGTGTTTTAGACCACGAAATGTATTTACTTAAAAGTTTCGGCACAGTAAGAAAAGTGATATTTAAGCAAGCAGATCGGAGGAAAACCTGTTGGGTGTTAGAAAGTGTTATTTCTTGATTTTTCTTTTAATTTTTTTTTTGATTTTGCCGTTTTGTTTTCGTTTTTTCTTTGTGTTTTATTTTTTATTGTCTTTGGTTTTTCTTATTTTCACATTAAAGTGAGTGGAATTTATTGCGCTCTCACTCCCCCCGCCCCCTCCATGTTGTTTCGCAATAGAACAATAAAAGTGTTTTGAGGCCACAAACAAATTAAGTGGCCTATAGAACAAATAAAATATTAAAGAATAAGTTAAAAAAAATATTAAGCAAATGTGTAAAAGATCTTCTTAATTTCCTAACTTGTAATTGGAATGGAATTCACTAAAGGAACTGTAAAATATAAATCAAAAAAGAAAAGTGTGATCGTATCGAATTGAAAACGCTAAAAACAAAACAATAAGAAATAAAGCGAAAAAATAAGTATTAATTAAAAAGAGAAAATAATATAACAGAATAATATAATAAATTATATTGTAATAAAAATACACACGTACAAACATATGTACATATATATGTATATGTAGATGATTACAAAATACATACTTATAATATTGTATTGTTAAAACAATTAAACAACAAATACAGTGAAAAAGAACAAGTGAAACAACAATAACGACGACAACACAAGGAATTATACATAATTTTCTTTTTTTGCGTTTTGGATAACAACAACAATAATAAAAACTATTGTAAATGAAAGAGGTAAGCGTAATAGTTGTGAGTGAATTCATTAAAGTGAATAATTTTCTTTTATGTAGGTCGGGTATCACACACACACACACGCACGCACACACAACCAGCCAAATAAACATGTTATTACATTTTTTATTTCTTTATTTTCTTAACACATGGAAACTTCTGCATACACACACTCGTGTGTATATACATATATACAATAAATAAATATATATACGACCTTCACTTCAAGTTTCTTCTTTTAATTTGAATTTGTTGTTATTGTATTTCTCTCATTTCTGCGTATACTATTTAACATAAATAGTTTCTTTGTTTTATTTTATTTTCTTGCCTTCAAAGAAGTTTTGCTGTACAATCCAAATAAAAAGAGTAAAACAAAAGCAAAACACAACTAACAGCAACCAGAGAAACTAATAAAAACAAGAAAAACATACAAATACATACGTACATACATTTCTATGTTGGTATGAATTTACGTACAAAATACAATAAACGCTTACAATAAAAATATTACCACTTTTCAGTTTCACAAAAACAACAATAAAACAAAACTTACGAAATTTTTTATTATTATTACTGTATTGTATTGTGTTGTATGGTATTAATGCAATCACATCTCCCATACTTACACACTTATGTTTGTTGTATGCTTTATGTTATTGTTGTACTACTTCGATTTCGGTCACATCGGTAGTACCGATGATTACTGTTACGAAAACTACTACACAACGGCGGCAACGACGATATTGGGCAAACAACATTTTAGAGAGCTTTTTGTGAAAGGCTGACTTTATTTAATCTCTGCGTTACTACAATTATAATAAAAAATAGTCGTCGTAGTAGATCGATCATACATGCTTACTTACATATACGAGAGTACTTCTTAATGACAAACTTTCGAAAAGTTGCTGCTGCCGTTGTTTGCTGCTTGTGTCAGTTTGTCTGCCTGCTGTTTGCGTGTGCTTGCTTAGGAAATATTACCACACATCTAAACACAAACTACGTACGTACTCATAACCTTACATACACACTATAATAACCCAACCAACCAGTTTAAAATACATTTACAGAAGGTAGCATTTCTTTTATTTTTTATGCTCCCCACTTCTTCCGTCCGTAACCGTAACTTTCTTTTGAAATACTCGTTGTACCTAAAATAAAAAGACCTTGAATGTTTTTTTTTTAATTACACAAAATGGATTTATAGTAAATGGATTAGCTTTAAATTCAATTCTGTTTTTTTTATTGAAAACTTTTATTAACGATAAAAAAATTAAACAAATTCAATTGATTTGATGGTAATGTTCTAAAAGTCACAATAGTTATGGGAAAAAAATATTTTTCATTTTTAACTAATCGGTTAATATTTTTCAAGTTGTCTTCTGAATAATATGCTACATTGGCTATGATATATCAAGTGTCTTTCTTTCTACAAACATCAATCGCTTCGTTTTTTAAAATTTAATAATTTTAATTTACTTTTCTTCCTACAAACCAACAAATTAATGTAATCCCTTTAATTTATAGTTTATTTTAATATAATTCTTCGGAAGAGTTATTTTATATAAAATGGATTTTAATTTTTTGTTAAGTTAAATATTTTATTGTATGTTATAACTTCTACTATTTTGTTGACTGGGATATATTAACTTTTACCGATACAAGAGTATTGAAAGTAAGTGTTGTACATGGATGAGCAATATATTCAGAAACGAAAGGTATCTTACATACGGATATACCAATACATACAACAAAAGAGAGCTGGGAAACTTAACCAGACCCAATATATTTCACAATCCATCCCATGACGATACACTACACACAATACAATGATATGTCGCACCTTTGACACACGTGTTCTATACATTTTTTGATCCTTCTACACATTTTTATGTTAAAGATACAAACATAATTCTTGTAAAATGTCTGTTAATATTATGTATCACTATTGTAAAAAGCAAGTAGATATTAAAAATATATATGTACATACATACATACTGTTAGAAAATATAGGTTAGGATAGGATAGGATAGAATAGGAGGGAATGACAACCTCGCTAAATCAAGGTACACTTAATTCCATAAATTAAGTCGGAAACCAGTCAGACAGCCTAGTGAAACTGGCTATCAGCCTGATTTCAAGGACCAATATAGCTCCGATAAGCTATAGAGAAAGTGAGGGCCGCCCAATGGGAGAAGTCTATGCCGAGACAGGGACGGACAAATGAAGTGGACCACGCTCTCCTCCTCTTCAACCAACTCACAACCTCGACAAAAGTCGTTCGCAGTTAAGCGCTGTCTTTGCGCGTGCCTATCCGCGAAAATAGATACGGCAGAGGAGATGCTTTAACGGTCCAGTTAAAACAGTTGATCCTGCATCCAACCTCGAACGGGTGAGTAGCAATTAAGCAATCCCCAGGCTCTGCCAGCGACAAGCAAATACCTCTGCTTAATAGATAACACCCACCCTCATGTGCGGACGAATGTCCGAAAGGCGTCTGCCCGCCCTAACTAGTTCATCTGCGACACAGTTGCCCGGGATTTCCATGTGACCAGTAACTCAAAAGTGATGGACACATAATTGCCCTGATAGTATCTCAAGGGAGTCACAACAATCCATAACCAGCCTAGAGCTAAAGATAACAACCGAAAGAGATCTGTTCGCCACCTGGATGTCAGAAAAGATAAATACAGTATTGGAACAAATAATAGAGACACTTTAGTTTTTTTCCAATATGTCATAAATTTGATGTATTGAAGTTTTTTGATAGAAGAGTAATCCTTATATATAGCAAAAATTACTCAGACCATTAAGTGCTCCAAAACTAAAGTAATTAATGCGATGCAGCGAAAGAAAACTGCAGAGACTATGGAAAGAAATCGCGGAACAACTGTCGGTTTTGATAAACTTTTAATTCTTACTTCAAGTGATCGTAAAGCCTCAAAAATTAACTTTTTGCTCCTATCCCACGTAGCACAATAAGATAAAAAAAACTTATGGAAGCTAGACTCAGAGTCCTCGAAATATATAATTTTTCAGCAAACGGAAGCAACACCTGCACCGTAATAGTTAGAACAACATGCTATGGTCTGACGAAACGAAAATTAATTTGTATGTATGTAGGAACATATTTTAGTTACAATTCATACTTTATTTGAGTTTATTAAATAAAAATTTAAGAAACTGTTAAACTGTGTCCCTATTATTTGTTCCAACACTGTATGTCATTGTCAGGAGCCACATTACTCCGGATCCACTCCCATTACTTCGGGAGGCGTAGGGATATCCAGGATGAGCTTCTCGAAAAAAAATCCACTGCCAACCTTGTTTTCAAGTGTAGAACCATCCGAATCCCTGGAGATAATAGATCCAAAGGCTCTGTTCCATACTAGGAATCACAATATGAAATCTCCTATACAGCTCAGGTCCAGATGAGACATAGTCGATATCACCCAGTACCAGGGGCTCCTCAGATAGAATAGAAGAGTGACCCGAGGGGATAATATGCCAGCGTGACAATCACACCGTCAAGTATAACAAAAATGTTCTTTGTTCAAAAATATGCATACCGCACTAAAAATATTTGTTTTTCCATTATATTTATAAAATCAAAAGCTAATAGAGAACTAAATTTTTCTTTCGTTATTTCGTCATTTTTATTATTGTAATTTGTGAGCAAAAATAACTTTAAAAAATATATTAAAAACTGTACTTTTTTACAAAACGTGTCTGAAATCGTAATACAAAATTTTAACACAAAAATTTTAATTCGGTTTGGGCAAATGCTTTTGACCAATTCCAATTTACAACAATTTAAGCTCTTTTTTAAATGAAGTTTGTTTCGATATGGACGACTTTTTTGTATAAAAGACTTCAGGTCGTAGCCAACAATCCTACGGTGGTTATGCCGCCACCACTTGTCCTTTCAATCACTGAGCGCCATTCCTAAGCAAGTTGACGGCTATTAGCTGTTCGATTTCAATTACACATTTGTACCAAATGGCAATCTTGTGCATGTTAATCGTCTCTGATCACATTATTTGCGAGAAGTTTATTATCTACAACCTTTGTTTCTACATTATTTTTGTTTTATTTATTTATTTATTTAGTAATAATCTCAACACTCTAAATCTCAATATTTTAATTTCCAAAATTATAATAACTAAATTTACAAAATTATAATATTAGGTTACTTTTCACAAAATCAACAATCTTCGTGTTAAAAACATTGAGACTATTGTGTCATTTCTGTCTTAACTCGGCAGACTGTTATACAAATTAAGGCCCTTGTAGAATAGCGTGCACTGCCCAGTTGTTGTCGATACCCTTTGTATTCTGAAGTTATCACAATTGCGTAAGTAGTATGGTTGTATTTCCCCAACATATTCCAGTTGTTCACACAAGTATTGAGGCACATTTACCGTTATCATTTTCCTTATATAATGAATTCTATTTAATTGCAAACGTTGCCGTATGCTCGACCACTTCAGTGCCCCAAGCATAAATGGAATCGATGTGTACGAGTTGCTTCTCAGAATAGTCCGTATCGCTTTGTTTTATAAACACATTTTCGAGAAACAACAAGCCTCTTCGATATTTCAGCATGTGATAGGCTCTCAGAAATCCGATTTCTAATATATAGATTTTTTTCTCTAAAGTGACTTCTTTATGTGCCATTGTTAAATAAACAATATTTAAAAATGTTTTTCTGTAATGTAGTACGCTGTAATGTAGTACGCTAATTACAGCACGAGATTTGCAATAGCGGCCTGCGTTACTGTATTCATTTCTTTCAACCGCAGTGAATACAGCTTATTACCCGGATAATATGCACTGCATAACATACACCAAATACACGAATTCAATGAGAGAGTAAAAAACTTCATTCAACAACATTTCATTCTCTTAAGCATGAATGATCACTCACACTGTTTACTACACATCATAGAAATAAAATCAAAACATGGTATAGTAAATCAAAACCATGCATTCATTAAAAAGCAACTGCATTCATTGAAAAACTACTGCATTCATTAAGCTACTATTACTTTCTTTCTACTACTGCATTCTTTTTAAAAACCCTACAATAAAATTTTATTGCATATCTTTTAGACACTTGAATTTTATATGTTTTTTTTTTTTTGTATCGCTTTCTTATGTCTTTTTGCGTTTTTTTTTTAACATGAGAATGTAAATCGTTACTACACAATAAATGCATACCGTATATTGTGAAGAATTCACTGTTGGTTTAATTCAGTGTACTCATGATTCACTCAAACACAAGTGACTGAATGTAGAAAACAATGAAAAGCTGAAGCATTCATAATTTATCAAAGAGATAAACCCGCATAAAAAGGTGAATGAGATCACAACAATGATTCAGTTGAAAGTGAATGAACAATTTTGCGTTTTATTGATATTCATGCAGGTTCTTAATTTGCAAATAATAAAGTTTTTCAAAAACATTTAACTTTGAAATAAAAATTTCCATTAGACAAGAAACCAATCTGTTGAAAAAGAATGTTATAGCGTATTCTCTTTTAACAGACATATAATAAATTTCTGGGACATTTTAATGAAAAGTTATGTTCATTTCTTTCAATATGGTTTTTACTTTAAAATTAACTAAATATTTAGTTCTTTTGTAATTTTTTTTTACTAAATGCCAAAAAGATTGGACATAACTGCTTCAATTTCATAGATTACTCAATAAACAACATTGCATTTGTATTTACAATTTTAAGAGAGTGTTGCTTTTTTTCCTCTGCTTTCAATATATATAAAAAGTATATTCGTGTGCGTATATGTGTATGTTTTAACATTTCATTGTTTCTCTAGTTTGCTGGTTAAATATCTTTTACGCATACGTAATTCAAAAGAAAAAAAAATTACTCAAAGCTTTTTGTGAAAGGAATAAACAGCTACAGAGTGGTGAGAGAGACATTGCAATATTAACATTTATCGTTACGAATGTGTGTGTATTTATAATAAATAGAAAGAAGTTAAACGGAAGAATAAGAGTTTAAGAAAGCTTTCGTTTAGTGAGAAAAATAATACACAATGTATATGCATGTGTTGTATATGTTTATTGTATGTGTGGGCCAATTTTTAAATAAAGAAAAAGCTGCCATACTTGAAATCATTTAAAACAACAATGAGTGGCAACATTTTGCTTAGCAATACTAAAAAGAGAGGGCGCATGCGCATCGACATTGGTACGTATATATCTTCAAGAAGGGACAAAAAATAATAAAATTAGTATTTTTATTTAAAATGCAATCAACATTATGAATGTCGATATACACTCATACAACTTAACAAACATAAGTACACGGATATGCATGCACATATAAGCAAAACTTCAAGAACGCTTTCCATTTCATTATTAAAGCAACTATGTAAGTAGTAAATGACTCTGTTAGACAGTCACTTAGGTGGGTTTTCAAATTATAATAATGAATTCGCTAAACTCTCTCGTTATGATACTCCTACAAAATTCTCACTTTTTTATATTATATTTATACGGCTGACTACTTGTCTCGTATGTGTGTTTGTTTGTATATTTTGTTGAATGCAAAGAGCTTACGAAAAGATAAAAATGTAAAAAAAGAAATAACAAATAAAAACGAAAATGAAAGAGATGTAAACCATTTTTAGAAAGTAGTTTGGATCAAGTCTGAAATACAAAATAAAAAAATTATAATTTTAAAATCCAAGGCCTCTTACTAACTCTTACTAAAACGAACTCGTCTTTTGGTGTACTTAAAAAAAGAAAAAGAAAAAATGAATCTATAGTTTTTTATGGACACATACATACATATATGTATGTAGATATGTATGTATATACGTAGCTACATAGATATGTGCATATTCGTTTTTATTTTACTTATACAACAAACACTATTTGTATTTTTATAATTTATCCAATCCATTCAATTTCATTTTAGGTACCGAGAATGTTGATGTTGCAATATAGCAAACATGGCGAATGTATTCTTAAAGAAATTGGAGCTGCATTTCGTGGAGAACATCCCGCTGATTTGACGATTGTCTGTGAAAATAAAGTCAAATTGCATGCCCACAAATTGGTATTGGCAGCAGCCAGTCCGTTGATAAGGTTACCTAATCTCTATATAATTTTTTCTCTTTTTTTTAAATTTGAAAGAACTTGTCAATTGTTATTTTAAATGAAATTGTTTTTTTTTTTGTTTTTTTTCATTCTAGAAATCTTCTAGAAGATACACAATTATACGATTGTATGACAACTGTGTACTTTCCAGATGTGAATGCCACGTATTTCAAATTTTTATTGGATTTTTTGTACTCTGGACAGACTTGCATTACATCGCGAGATGTCAACTACTTGCATGATTTGCTTCTACTTTTGCAAATTAAGTCGGATAATTGGAAGACCACAGATACGACTTTGGCGGGCACTGGTAGCAATAGCGGTACAGAATGTAGCAGCCACCAGTTGAATTCGAATAGAAAGGTTTCGGTATCAGATGAAAGTCCCGAGTGCGAAAAAAAATTGAAATGTGAAAATGGAGATGAAATCAAAAAGAGTCCGCCGCCATCATCGTCATCGTGTTCCGATAAAAATATATCTGAAGAAAATGACGATGATGACAATTTAAATATTGATAGTGATAGTACAGCGGATTTAAGTAAAAACAAAGAAACGAATGACATTGATAGCCTGACGGATGTAAGTAATGTTGGTGGCCTTAATCCGGTTAATCTTTCTTTGGGTATTCGAACTAAAAGTGATCAGAGTATGAAAAATATATATCGTGGTAAGAGCAGCTATTCTCCAGACTATGATTCTCTGAATATAATGGAAAGTAGTAAGCGTAAAACCCTGTTTTCCGATTCGGGCAAGGATTGCTTAAAACCTCTTTCAGAACATGGAGACTTAAACAGCTCTCCGGATAACTATGTTGTAACACCTCATAGAAAACGAAGACCTGGTTTTCATTCATCTCCCAGCCACAAACCTTTCGTATCATATCAACAAAATCTGCTTGACGAATTTCGATCTGCTAAATCGTCTCTATCACCAATGTCTAGCTATTTGCCAGAAAAAAATCTACTTCTACCGCTAGACGAAAGCGTTATTAATCCATCTGATATATTGCCACAAAATCGAAACCTTCTGGAAAAAAGTATATCCCGACATGACAGCCCTGAAAAGACAGTACAACTGCCACCGCAATTGGTCTACCAATGGCAATCAACACACAACTCGAATATTTCCACGTTATCTCATCTGCAGCCAGGCCTAACGTCTATTTCAGACATAAGTCTAAACCTTGAAGGTTCCAGCAATCAAAGCAGCTCGAATACCGGTGCGTGCAACAACGCCCAAAACTCCGTCCGTGAATATCGCTGCGAGTATTGTGGCAAACAGTTTGGTATGTCGTGGAATTTAAAAACGCATCTTCGAGTTCACACTGGCGAAAAGCCATTCGCCTGTCGCCTATGTATAGCAATGTTCAAACAAAAAGCCCATCTACTAAAACACTTGTGTTCAGTTCATAGGAACGTAATCACCACAAACGGCAGCGACAATGATACACGCTATTGTTGCTGCTTCTGTTCAATGTATTTCGAATCAGTACAAGAATTGGTACGGCATTTGTCCGGCCATCATAACAATTTATTACTAGCGAAAAACTTACGCGATTAGTACTCTATTTTATTATTATTATTATTAATACTATAATAAAAAACGCACTTAATATATGTACATTTGTATGTATTTTAATTACTATAAACACATTCATATATATTTATGCATTTTGTTAATTTTAACATTTCCATCTTCTTTTCTACTTTTATACATATACTATATATATATATATATATATATATATATATATATATATATATATATATATATATGTATGTATGTGTATGTGTATATGTATATGTATATATATATATATATATATACATATACATATATATATTTTGTATATTTACACTATTATAAATTTTTACATCGTATACATAATTTTTTTTTATTATTATTTTATACATATTGTATTATGTATGTATGTAATTAATTGTAATATTACATTCAAATTTAAAAACAAAATTAAAGAAAAATACAAATGATCATTTTTATATACATATATTTTGTTATACATACAATATTGTATTGTATGTTAATCTCTAAATCAGACTTGTTTATTAAAAAGAAAAGGACATGGAACCACGAGAGGTAACTGCTGTATCTTGTTAACTACTAGTAATAAATAGTACTTATAAAATTAGTTCTCGCACTTTGGGTCATAGAAATCATTCTTGTGACTCAAGAAGTATAATACTATAGAATTTGTATTCGGGTAAGTTAAGTAGATATTAATTAATTTGTTATAACCAGGGAAACCAGAAATATGCAATTACATGTTTTTTCTCGTGCAATCAATAAAGTCGAATATAATATATTTATCCGTTTAATGAATTTTTATGAATTTAGTGCATATTTTGCTCGTAACAGCTTTTTTTCATATTTCGTTTTTAAGAGCATGTTTTCGACATATTTTTCGCTTTTTAAATCTTTTTAGCGCGTATTTCGTATTCTTGTGCTCTAAAACATTTTTGCAGCGAAATAAAAGTTTTTATTTTAAATTCCGATGAAGTCATGGCTTTTATAATAAAAATCTATTGCACCACCCAGATCTCAATTAAGTTTATTACGGCTTAACTGAATATACAAACTATAAAGTGCGATTAGAAAGTGTTTAAGGTTCAAAATATGTTTGTATGTCAAA
Source organism: Wohlfahrtia magnifica (assembly GCA_023159175.1). Classification (NCBI taxonomy): domain Eukaryota; kingdom Metazoa; phylum Arthropoda; class Insecta; order Diptera; family Sarcophagidae; genus Wohlfahrtia; species Wohlfahrtia magnifica. The sequence continues at coordinate 824,902 of JAKWBJ010000040.1, read as the reverse complement.
AATATTTACCAAAAATGCTTAGATGACATATGCAAATGCATAAAAGACCAATCTTTATAGATTTCAGTAGATGAAACAATTGACAACACTGAAAAAAATGTTGTAAATGTAGGTGTTCTACATTGTGACAAAAAAAAAACATCAATCTAAAAATTATTAATTAACACACTTGTTTTGGACAAAACCAATCACTTCACAATTACACAACATTTTAACAATTTGTTCAAGATATTAAACGCAATTTTAAATAAAAATGTGACTTTGCTATTTTGACAGTCGCTGCGCCGTATATGGTAAAAGCTGACAGTCATAAAGGTGTTTTACCTTAAACTAACGATGTTACATGCATTACTCGTGGACTGCATCGTTGATGCGAATTTATAGAGATCAATACGATAATCTAAACAAAGTCATGGCAAATGTGAAGAAAGTGTCCTTAAAAGCTCCAAATAGTTTTGACATTTTGAAAGAAATGTATCCAGACCTTTCATTGGAAACTTGGCTTGTGGCCATCAATTACTACGCTTAGAGTTCTGAAAAAATCTTAGAAGTTCTAACTAAAAAATATAAATATAAAAAGTAAATTGAATTTTATTGCTGCAAGCTTCGGTTTCATGGCCTAACATTAATTGAGTGATATACCATAATAAGTTAGACAATTCAGAATATTGAAAATATGAAAGATTGTAATACAAAACTTAATATTAAAAGCAAGCTAAAATAGATTATAGCAAAAAGCGAAGGACTTGATGTAGTAAAATTTATATGCCAAAATCCAACAAAAGATCTTAGCGCATCTTCTTCAAATCAAGCTCTAAAATATGAACTTTAGAAATTGCTATCGTTTAAATATGACACCATTACATCAATAGATTTTAAAATGACATTTTCAATATATTAAAGTTTGCTCAGATATAATAGAAGTGAAATTGGAGTACGTAAAATTTTTGTTTTTTATTCCGCTGTATTGCTTCGGTTTTGTTAAGTTTAATCTTACTTTAAAATAATCAAAAGAAATAATAAAAGAAGACATAAAGGACATAATAAAAGAAGACATTTTTATTTTGTTAGAGCATATTTTTAAGTTTTTAGATCATATTTTCGAATTTTTACTACATATCTTATGCGCATTAAACACTTTTTTAAGATTATATTTCTGGTTTCCCATTTTTCATTTTAAAACATATGTAAGAATTTTTTAAGATGTCTCGGCAGCAGCAGCAGAATTATCAGATAACAACAAAAGGAAATGATTCCCAAAAGGCCAACAAATATTGGAAAAACCTTTCTTTTACACACCTTTTTCTATAAATATCGAATACAGTTTCATAAAAACATTTTGCAAGATTTCATTTATTTATTAAATATTTTGGAATAATTTGAAAACAAATTTTATTTTAGACAAAATCAACTGCCCGCTATCAACCGAACTTGTTGTGGTCAATTTATTTTCACTTGAAAAAAAGCAGTTGGCAGTTCTAAAATTAACATTTATATTCATAAAAAAAATAAAATGTTTTTTAAATCTATTTTAAGAAAATTTTGTATGAAAAATTTGAAATAAAATACATTTCGAATCCATTTGATATTTTATAAATATAGAGATAAAAGTTCAACGAGATAAGATCACCTTGTTTGTATTTAAAGGTAATACATTGAGTGCTACGTAATTTTATAAGAAAATCGCCGTGAGCCACGTGTGCCGGTTCAATAATGCTAGCAAATTGAAATTTATCCGATTCATGTGTTTAAGTGCTTTGGGACCATTGTAAATGTTAACTTTTTAGTCTTATATCATATTTTATACTGTCAGTCTCAGCCGACTGTTGCGGCAACTTCTCATGTCCATAATGCACCTTGCCACTACACGATAACCATTCACACCTTCCCAACTGCTCTGGGGAACATTCAACAACTGAAACAACTCAAAATTAATTATTTTATTAAAAATTAATTAGTTTAAGTGAAGCTCGCTCTATATGTCTCTCAAACTAATCATTCATTGCCTAAATTTAATCACACAAGAAAAATTGAAATCCATTTTGTTATAAATAAGCCATTTTGTTTTTAATTAGGCAGCAATAGCAGTAAGACTGGAGCTCATTTTATTCTAAATTAAGCAGCGACAGTAGAAAGATTGGAGTCATTGTCAATACATAATAAATCATCGATAATGGAAACATTGAAACTTAATTTGTTACAAAATATTGTGGCCCGTTTTCTTGTTAATTAGGCAGCGATTGTAGAAAGATTTTTAGATATTTGGGTTAAAATAAAGACCCTTTTTGACTCAGAAAATTATGCTTAGTCGTTTGGTATACATATGTACATAATTTAAATTTTCGGGGGTTGTTGTTTCATAAAAAATTAAAAAAATTAATATAAATTATAGTTAGACTCAAGTACACCTAAACCTGTTTTTACACTATAGATACATTTTAAACAATATCGTGTTAAAATAGGATTATGTGTAAAAAACGTGTGACATTTGTAATAAAATATGCATTCCAAACAATATCGAGCAAAAATTTATGTAAGAACAGCCACCGTGCTTTACCGTCTTAAAAGTATACTTCGGATTTAAAGTGGTGTTACTTGGTCTCCTTACATTAAGGCTGTAAATCGTGGCGGTAATATTGTTGTTTAGGGGTAATTTTCCTTCTATGATGTCGTCTACAGAAACTTATGAAAGCAACAAATTATGTTGAAATCGTCCGAACTTGTATGCTACCTTCGCCCGAAGAGAATAAGACACTTCGGCGGGTGTTGCACTGCAAAGTCTAATAAGAACGGGTTCGAATATAAAAAATTCACTGTATTATATTGGCCTTCACAGCCTCCAGATATTAAAGCGATAAAAAATTTATGAAATGTAGTAAAAACTGCAACCAGAGTAAAGTGACGATGTTTGGCAGTTTTAAATAACCATGGAGCCTCGGCAACATATTACTCACTCTAGGAGAACATTAGAACTGAAAGTAGTGAAAATCTATTATTATCAGACATGTCACAGATTCCAATCGAAATGGTTTCGATTCCGTATTTGCAATTCCGATCGATATTGAAGAATCTAAACTTCAGATTCCGAACGATTTTGTTAATTCCTAAAAATTATTAAATCTCTGTTTTTCAAATAAAGTATGGCAGTGTTGTGCATTACAAAAGAAAAAAAAATATGGTTAGTGAATAAAAAGCAGACAAAAACAAAACAACAACAAGGCACTAATGCACAAATTTTTATTCAAACCAAATTTTGTTTATTTTAACAAGCTTAAAAAATAAAAACGTTTTTGTATGAAATATTAACTAAAAACTCAAAAAATATATGTAATAATAAACATACCATTTAATCTTTCAATTTGACTTAGTTTAATAATATTTTTCTTTAATAAATCATCAAAAATATGAAAACCATATTGAGAATTTGAAGTGATTTTATTCCGAAGAAATTTTTCGTTTTTCGCTTTCTAAAGACTTCACATTCGGAATTGAAACCACTTTCGAGCAGAATTTTGTTTTGTGGCATGGCTGTATATTATATTTTTTGTAACTACATATGTATTTCGAAAATATCATCGTGTCTTTTTTTTCATATATATTTTAAGTAAATTTGGTGAATTTATATTTTAAGTTAAATTGAATAAAAATAGAAACATTAATAAAAATGCGACGAAAATTATCTCTGTAATGTTTTAACTGAAAATAAAAACAATTCGTTATCAACAATTTTCTCATTTTACATACTTTCCAATAAAATCTCAATGTGTCACATTAGTGTTCTTATTATTTTTCAAATCACTGTACATATATATTTTTTTATCTATGTTATCGATGATTTTTTATATTTATAAATAAGTACTGACGACTCTTATTGAAATTAATCTGGCAACATAGGGCTTAGCACAAACTAATCGACAATTTAGTGAAAACGTCAAACGTAAATAGAGAAAGCAGATACAAATACAATAGAAATCACAAGTTTGTACTGCCAGCCATTAGCAGAGGTAGTATTTAGTGCTTACTGGTCAGTCTTTTATATTAAATATTGTAAAACGGTCTTAATAAATTCTACTTGTCGTAGGTGTGTATGTGTGTTTTACGAATATATTTTATTATTTTTATTCCATAAATCGTCAACTCAAATAAATTAAAATCAACAAATTTATAAATATGGAAACAAAATCGTATATTTTTTAAAGTATGTATTCAAATGCATAAAAATAATATCAATTTGATGATGTCATCAAACGAAATTTATTAAAATAATTAACAAACAGCAAAAAACGAACACGCATAAAAGAAATCCCTTTTGAAAAAAAATCTCGAGTTAATAAATACTAAAAAAAACCACAACAACAATAACACAAAAGGAAAAATCTAAGCAATAGTAACAAACAAACAAAAAGAGTGCCGCAAATTAATAAAAAAAATGTATAAGCCAAGTGCAAAGCAAAGCAAATTATTGTTGATTTTTATTTATAAGATCAATTACTATTGCAATTTATCCATATGGAATGTGAATAGAATTAATTTTATATATTGTACCTATTAAATTGTTTGTAAATGACAAACATTTATACATACATACATATGTAGAATATAGTACGGAATGTAACTTTTTATGAAAAGAAAAACATACATACATAAGTATGTATTTATAAATATATGAATATTTATATGTATTGTACATATATGTTCACATAAATACCTACATATATATTATGTACATATTTATATGAAATAGATTTAATGTTTCATTTATAAAAATGGAAATTCATATTACCATAATTAAAGTTCTTCTTAACAAAATTAATTTCGCCACTCCTTAAGTATAAAGTATAAAGTTGAGTTAGAAAATTTTTTTTCAGTACTGAAATAGTAAGAAGTGATTGAATTAACAAAAATTTGTTTATATGTATCTTTCAAGTTAATAATAGTATTTCATAGTATTATTTATGTTATTCTCTATACAAATGCGAGAAACTAAAAAATTAATTGTTTTCGGAATTGGGAGGTAAACAAAACATCAATTTTTTTATATTGTGTTGGTGTCATCTCATTTCTTCTGAAATAATTCCACGTACAACAAACACGATTATAAAAAAAATTGCGTGAAGCATAGATAAGCTATTATAATAAATTACACACCTCCCTACAGGTTAATACGAGTATAAGGTTCTAAAAGTTTAAACTACAAACTACATACATTCATACTTTGAAAATAATTGACCTAGAATTAAAAGTTAAGATAGAAACATTTAAAAATGCGTCATAAAATGGAAAACAACAATTGCACACCTTTAAATGATTCATCCCTTAGATAAAATTTATAATATTGTATCTTACGAAATTGATCGATCTAATGTATGCATTAAAGCTCTGTTATACATGGTATTATAAAAATTAATGAAAATCTCTTACATATGTACATAGATACATACATACATATCTGTTTAAGGCCCCTATTACGGTTTTACAATCCAACTAGTTGAATTGATATTTCAGTTGAAATTATACAATTTGCTATTATCGATAACAACTTAACCTTTAAAAAATATATACAAAAAATTACATCTCATCAATAGCAGTTGTTAAATTTCAACTGAACTTAGTTGTATTGTAAACCGTAATAGGGGCATAAATTAAACAAACAGAGTATGGTAAATGAAAAGTTTAAAGTGTTAAAGTTAAATAATATATGTCTACAATAGTAATCACAACTCTATACTTTAAGAATTTTAGCATATAAGCGCAAACATGGACGAAATTAAAGGATTTTTCAAACAAGCTGGCAAGGAGTTTATTAATGCCGCCGGAGAAGCGGCTATGGGAGCGGCTAAAGATGTTATGGGTTCGGTTATAAATGAAATATTCATAAAAAAAGAAGCCGAAACAAAAAGAATTCTACCGAGCATTAAGAATATGAGAGTGGTAAGATTTTTAAAGTTTGTTTTTAATATATATACATACATACATACATATATCAAATGAAATATTTATTTAAAAATATACTAATGCATGCATATCAAAAACATCTTCAATTATAATTTAACATCATTAAAGATTTCGAAAAAAAAAGCGATTGGTGGTATGTAAAAAAATTTACCATAAAATTTATATTTTTACTTTTTTTCAATTTTAAAGTCTTAATTAAATTTTTATCATTCCTTTTATAAAAAAATTTATTTAAAAAATTGCTAATTAATTAAAGCATTCAAATATTTTACATATGTATATATCTACGTATGTATCAAGAAAACGAAAATAATTGTGATTTTTTTACCAAATATGCTTTCAGCTTGGTGAGAAACCATTGGGTACTCATAGGCCACAAACAGAAATACAAGATTTTGAAACAATACGTCAACAATGTTTGGAAAATGGTTCACTTTTCGAAGACCCTCTTTTCACCGCTAGCAATGAGTCACTAATGTTTTCCAGACGACCTGATCGTTATATTGAGTGGTTAAGACCTCACGTAAGTATGTAGTTAAAATATGAGATGTAATAATATACATATATTGTATGTATTTAACGAATTGAAATATAATTTGATTTATTTTTTTTCTCTCCCTCTCTCTCTCTCTTTTTCAGGAAATCGCTGATGATCCTCAATTTTTTGTGGAAGGCTATTCTAGATTTGATGTCCAACAAGGAGAATTGGGTGATTGTTGGCTATTAGCTGCAACGGCAAATCTTACACAAGACTCGAGTCTCTTCTTCCGTGTTGTGCCACCAGACCAAAGTTTCGAAGAGGGTTATGCTGGCGTATTTCATTTTTGCTTTTGGCAATATGGCAAATGGATCGATGTTGTTGTAGACGACAGACTGCCAACGTACAGGGGAGAATTAATGTACATGCATTCAACGGAAAAAAATGAATTTTGGAGCGCTTTATTGGAGAAGGCTTATGCCAAGTAAGAAGAAAATGTGTATGACAATATAAAGCGTTTACTAATATTAATAATACCTTTATAGACTTCATGGTTCTTATGAAGCACTTAAGGGCGGCTCCACTTGTGAAGCTATGGAAGATTTTACAGGAGGCGTAACTGAATGGTATGATTTAAAAGAAGCTCCATCAAACCTCTTTAATATCCTTGCCAAAGCAGCTGAACGTAATTCTATGATGGGATGTTCTCTAGAACCAGATCCAAATGTCTTGGAAGCCGAAACAGCCGAAGGCCTTATTCGTGGTCATGCCTACTCCATTACCAAAGTCTGTATGATTGATATTATTACACCTAATCGACAAGGAAAAATACCAATGATACGTCTGCGAAATCCTTGGGGTAATGAGGCTGAATGGAATGGACCCTGGAGCGATAGTTCTCCGGAATGGCGCTATATACCAGATGACCAAAAACATGAAATTGGCCTTAACTTTGATCGTGATGGTGAATTTTGGATGTCTTTTCAAGATTTCCTTAATCACTTTGATCGTGTTGAAATTTGCAATTTGTCTCCCGATTCTCTTACGGAGAGTCAACAAAATGATGGTAAACGTAAGTGGGAAATGTCCATGTTTGAAGGTGAATGGACGCCTGGAGTTACAGCGGGTGGTTGTCGTAATTTCTTGGAGACATTCTGGCATAATCCTCAGTATGTTATAACACTGGAGGACCCTGATGAAGAAGATAACGATGGCAAATGCACCGTTATTGTGGCCTTAATGCAAAAGAATCGTCGTTCTAAACGAAATTTGGGTATGGAATGTCTAACTATTGGTTTCGCCATATACCATCTAAATGAACGTGATTTGCAAACACGTCCTCAAGGATTAAGTTTTTTTAAATATAAAGCATCCGTTGCCCGATCACCTCATTTCATTAATACTCGAGAGGTACATATACAATACTTAAAGACTCTTAAACGAATGCATATTTTATATGTTAACTAAAAATTTTGCCATGATAGGTTACCGCTCGCTTTAGGCTACCTCCCGGTCACTATCTAATTGTACCGTCCACATTCGATCCAAACGAGGAGGGCGAATTCATTATACGTGTCTTCTCTGAAACCCAAAATAATATGGAGTACGTATCGTAATTACAAATCGACGTGATGTTTGATTTATCTCGTTATATACATTATAGAGCATTAATTATTGTAATAAATACTATTATATTTTTTGTGTTTAATTAAAATAATTGATAAATTGTTGTTTGTAGTTATTTTCGCTTTTGTTGTTGCATTGCTTTCAAATTTAATTTCATATACATTCTGTTTTATTAATTAAAAATAATAATAATAATGCTTGTAAACACTTTTAGAGAAAATGATGATCATGTGGGTTACGGAGATAGTGATGAAGACGTTAAACCACCAGTAAGTAACATTTAAATCAAAACAAATGGCAAAGTATGTCGTTATTGTACTCATGCCATATTTAAAATCTCTTCAAATCTTTATCAGCTGTATCCTAGCATGCCTTCACCAGTGAAACCTGTTGATCCTCAGAGAGATGCGTTACAACGACTATTTAACAGTGTGGCTGGAGCTGATATGGAAGTGGATTGGATGGAATTGAAACGAATTTTAGATCATTCTTTAAGAGATGGTAAGTGAATGCCTTTATATTTGAATAAATTACCAACATACATACCTATGTATGTACGAGTATACACAGTTTTAAACACACATACAAGCATTAAAAAAAATTAATTAGAAATCAAAACTTTTTCCAAATAATATGTAAAAGCTGTTCATAACTGCCTTTTTCTTGGGTTTGTATATTAACTTTTGGGTTTGGCTAGCACTATCAACTTTATTCATTGTAAGCATTTTACGTACATTGTAGTATAAAAACTTTGTTATAACTTTTTATTAGTAAATCATATGCTCTTCAAACCACTTGGCTTGGTTTCCTGTACAATTTTGCATGTATTTCTTTTTAAATTTATTAAAAATATTTGATTTAATTTTAACAAATTTGTTTCATTCCTGATCGAAAGTAGTTCTAATGTACTGTATAGTTACGATTAATGAAAACATAACTTCTGTTTTTTTTTTGTTTTTTGTTTTTTTTTTTGCAATTTTTCCATACATTCGAAATCAATAAATTAAATTTAAATAAATGCATACACACATATATATATGTATAGATTTGCCAAAGTCGTCAGACATTACTGCACAAAACGTTAGAGAAAACTTTGCGCCTTTGTCCAAGGAAAATGGTGAGGGACCAAACTATAATAATACTACCGAACTCGATGGTAATAATATTGTGAATACCATCATTTCGTTGCTATGTGGACTTTGTAATAAAAACAATATTGACGAAATGCTTGGACTTGATGAACAAAATAATACAACCGAACGTCTTGTGGACCGTAATGCCACGGACGACCATAACAACACCGGTGAGCTACTTCGTACTTTTAGAATCTGATTCATATATTGTATAATTTATACATATATACTATTATTGACCTGTACCCAAAATTATGGTAATGGCTATATTAATTATTCATACTTTTGACATAATCTCAAATATTTCAAATGCCAATATAAACGATAGATGTGAAGATGTCTATAATATAAGCTCAATTTTAATACAATATTTTCAGTAATGATGGCCAGTCCTGAGGGATTTTCAAAAGATGTATGCCGTGCAATGGTGGCAATGTTGGATGCTGACAAATCTGGAAAATTGGGCTTCGAAGAGTTCGAGGCCCTACTGACCGATATTGCAAAATGGAAGGCTGTATTTAAGATGTATGATGTCTACCAGACCGGACGCATTGATGGTTTTCAATTACGAACTGCCCTAAACTCAGCTGGTTACCATCTAAACAATCGCATTTTAAATGCACTAGTTCATCGTTACGGTTCACGAGATGGAAAAATTGCATTTGATGACTTTCTTATGTGTGCTGTTAAAATTAAAACCTATATGGGTATGTTTAACTTTAACATTCTACCACTGCCACAATTTTATTTGCTTTTACTCTTTGCAACCTTTCAGATATTTTCAAGGATAAGGACACAGAAAAAACACAAACTGCTACATTTACGATGGATGAATGGATCGAAAGTACAATTTATTCATAATTTGTAACTTTTACTTCAGTTATTGTAATCTTGTATTTATTGTATTACTCGAATTCTCTTTATATTATTACCTACTGTATTGTTGAATCTTATGTTATTTTAAATTGGCAAAAAAAATAAATAAAATTACTATATTTTTACAAATGGGCTTTATTCGAATAACAACAATTGCATACAAGAAAATTGAGCACTATGTATGGGGCCGTCATATACAATTAAAAGAAAATAATTATTTGCCGGATAAATTTTAAAAATAGTCTAAAAAATAATAAAATTTTAATTATTATAACGTTGATAGTTTAATGAGAATTCATTGATGTTTCCAGCAAAATATGTTTGCTATAACCGTGCTCGTTATAAAAGAAATAATTTGTATGCGAAATCTTTGGGTGAGAGATAATGCAGAAGTATTTCCGAAAAATTTAATTAAACTTAAAATTTTGGTTTTCAAAATTCAGTACGATTTCGCACTCATCCACAAAAAGAATAATTAAAATATTGTTTTTCTTTAAATTGATATTAACTGCTCTTACTTATGTATAACAAAAACAGCACGACATCTGCAAAGCTACGTCAAATAACAAAAAAATGTAAAAGCCGATCAAAACTGATCACTATAAACTATTTTCGGAGAATTTAGTTTGATTTGTTTTAATATTTTTATATTACTTTGCAAAGTTTTAAACTGACAGTAGAATTCGAAAAATTCTTCAATTTAATTTTTATAAGTTATGCAGTCTTAAGCACGATTTTAAGTGAAGCTTGTAAAATATTGACGCCTGTAATGGTCCTAAGTTATTTAGAATAATAATTTACAAGTGCACGATATAACAATTACACTCTTAGAAATAAAATAATACATGCATACCTATACCTTCTCGCAACATCTCAAGTGGAACAAGGGAGGGAGCTTCGCTCGATTTTTTCAACTAGCGTAGTGCTATTACTAAAGGAAAAGCCAGGTCTATAGTTTCTTGTAAAAAAGAATCAAAAACTATGGAATACGTATATATATATATATATATATATATATATATATATATATATATATATATATATATATATATATATATATATATATATGTATATACGATTTGCTATTTTGGACAAGAAGGAAGGTGGCTACGAAAAAGACTCAACTGTCCTAAACTAATTCACAATTGCTAGGTCAGTTCCCAAGCACCTGTGATATTCCAATACAAGAATTAAGATTATGGCCAGACCTCGAAGGTCTGCAAGTTGATGTCTAAGGTATGGACTATTTTATATTTGAGCACCGGAAAAAGATACGTCTTCCACCACATTGAAGCACACATGAAAGATAAAGAAACAACTACAGTACATTTCAAATAAAAACTGTCAAATATTCTACAAATTGTAACTTTTTAGTGTAAATAAATTAAAAATACTTGCCATTCTGTTCAAATATCTATTCAAACGAGAAACGGCGAATTATTAACGTTTGCTAAAGTGGAGGGAGAGCCTTTCTACATTGAGTCATTTGTTTTATCGTAAAGAGTGTTACCCTAGTGTAAAATAGAAATTAGCACTATTTTAATCAACTCTTAATTATTTTATATTATTAAATTTTAGAACGATAACCCCAATTTTTTCATCACGAAGTGGAGCTAAGTAGATTCCATTGGCCTCCAACTTAATCAGTTTCATTCATTTGATTCAACAGTCAGCACACTGTCAGTAGCAGTTGTTGATTGAAAAGTGAAATTAAAAGAAAAAAGTGTATCTGTGAGAAATTACAATATAATTTTATGCACTATTGTTGAGTGGCATTACGCAATTCAAATTTTTAGCCAAATTACAGTGACGTGTTGAAAATTTTCAAAAGAATTGTTTCATTAAAAAAACTAATATGCCTTGCCCATTCCTTAATCGCCTGAGTGCAAATTTTGTACGTAATTATTCGGATAATCTGTTGCAAGTTTATAGTCGCTATTGTCCAGTGTTGCGGAATAATGGACAGGCTGTCCTAACAAACGATGTTGGGCAGATGGATGTCTTAATGAACGCAATGTCATCTCGCAATTATGTTACTTCAAATGTAAATGCAACGAATGAGGAGGAGCTTGTAGTCGTTGGCAACAAAAAAGAGGAGATACCGCCTATTGCTGCATCGAAACCTAATAAAGTCACTACAACTGCTGCTGCTGCTGCTACTGCGGCGGGTGCTGTTGATCATTTTGCTTATGATAACTTTTTCCATGAGCAAATCATGAAGAAAAAACAAGATCACTCATACCGAATCTTTAAGAAGGTTAACCGTTTAGCTGGAAATGGACTCTTTCCCCATGCGATGGAGTATTCAACTAGGGAGGAACGCCCCATAACCGTTTGGTGCTCCAATGATTACTTGGGCATGTCTGCACATCCAAGAGTTAAGCAAGCTGTTGCTGAAGCCTTGGAGTGCCACGGTACGGGTGCTGGTGGCACTCGTAATATTTCCGGTAATTCATTGTACCATGAAATGTTGGAAGCGCGACTAGCAAAGCTGCACGAAAAAGAAGCAGCACTCTTGTTCACCTCTTGTTTTGTGGCAAATGATTCGACATTGTTCACGTTAGCGAAACTGTTGCCAGACTGCCATATATTTTCTGATGCAGGAAATCATGCCTCGATGATTCAGGGCATACGGAATAGTGGTGTGCCCAAGCATATATTCCGACATAACGATATAGATCATCTAGAGAGCATGCTAGAAAAACTAGACAAGAAAATTCCAAAAATAGTAGCTTTTGAAACCGTACATTCCATGACTGGTGATATTTGCCCTTTGGAGGAAATGTGTGATATTGCCCATGAATATGGTGCCATTACCTTTGTCGATGAGGTTCATGCGGTTGGTCTCTATGGAGCACATGGTGCTGGTATCGGTGAGCGCGATGATGTAATGCACAAAATGGATATTATATCAGGTACGCTCGGCAAAGCATTTGGCAATATTGGTGGATACATAGCTGGTTCGCACAATTTGGTCGATATGATACGATCCTATGCTGCCGGGTTTATATTTACTACTTCCCTGCCACCTACTGTGTGCCGTGGAGCACTACAAGCCATAGAAATACTTGCGTCGGATGAAGGACGTGAGTTGAGAGCTCTTCATAGAAGTAATGTCAACTACTTGCGTAATCTTTTGCGTGCAGAAGGTAATTACAAAATAAAAAAAATTCGAATATCACTTTATATGAAAAAATTCTATTTAGGTTTTCCTGTAGAAGATACCCCCAGTCATATAATACCAATACGTATAGGCGATCCTCTTAAAAGTTCAAAAATTTCGGATCTTTTAATGTTTAAATTTGGACACTACATACAGGCCATTAACTATCCAACAGTAGCACGCGGTGAAGAGAAATTGCGCTTAGCTCCAACTCCATTCCACAATGTTGAAATGATGAATCAACTGGTTAACGATTTGAAGCAAGTATGGAAAATGTTGGATATGAATCTTAAAAAATGTAAAATTCAAAATACTGGTTACGCTATCAATAATGATGTCAATGTTTTAATATGAAAAACTAGGTATTTGTTTTTTTTTCTTTTTTTTCTTCCTATTATTGTCTTATACATATATGTTCTTGTACATTGCTATATCTTGAAATACATATATACATATATAATATATACAATATTTGGTTGTTGGTATATAACTACTGGTTAAATTTTTGTGTTTATAATATTTATATATTCTTTCAGTAGTCAATAAAACACACGTAAAATACGCATTAAAGTTTAATTAGAAAAATGTTCATTAAAGAATTTATATTTTTATTGCTCTGCAAGTAGAGCTTTATGGGAAAAGTTTTGTTTTTTTTTAGCTTTTTTAGCACGATGACACGACATTTATGACAATGAATAAACACGTTCAAGTATTTCAAAATTTATATGAAACAATGTAGGTATTATAGCAATTAATTGAAAGTAATGTTGATAAAGCATTTTCTGTTTAGAATTCGTAACAACTGCTATAAATTATTTGTATAGTAAGTTGTTATTTGGCAAAATTACTTAAAATTGTTGTTTATTCGTTTAATGTTTTTATTGCCAATATATGTAATTACATTGTATGTGTGTCAGTAGTCTAATTACTTAAAAAAGACCTTCAATTGACTTCTTAACTTTCAATAGATATAATCAATTTTAATACATACAAATTCATTTTAAATGCATTACCAGGTATTAGTGAAGTATTTTAAAACAAAATAATTATTTTTAAAATATGCAGGTATGCAAATGATTTCGTTGAAACAAACAAAAAAAAGATGGAATTACCCATATACCCTGTCGCCATGACAATTCAGTGAAAAATTAGCAAATAGACAAACAAAAAAGGACACATCAAGTTCATTAGTTAAGGACACAGCTTACAATAATCTCTTTGGTTATTACCAAATTATTCATTTTTATTTTAAAAATTATCCTGTAATAATTTTTATCTTGTTTAGAGAGACATGGGTATGTTCGAAAACTTTTTAAGTTTATTGAAGGTAAATAAAGAGAAAATGACAGTACTAGTTGTTGGACTAAATAACAGTGGCAAATCTACGATAATTAATCACTTTAAAAAGAAAAATGACAATAATTCTTACATAGCTGTGCCAACTGTCGGCTTTGCTAATGAAGAATTCTTTAGTAAGTAAATAAAAATAATCTTGATAGATAGATGTGGATCTTTTATGTGTCTATTTAAAACTGCAGGTCAAGGTGTACAATTTTCAATAATAGATATGTCTGGTGCATGGAAATACAGAAATCTTTGGCAGCACCAGTTTAAAAACTGTCAAGGAATTATTTATGTTATTGATTCAAGTGATAAAATGAGAATGGGTATGATTTAATTTTAATACCATAGGCTGATAATCATATTTGTGTTCTTTTTAAGTGGTTGTCAAAGAGGAAATAAATATCTTATTAAAACATCCTGATTTGTTAGACCGACAAACGCCAATACTATTTTACGCGAATAAAAGTGATTGTGAAAACTCCTTATCTAGTGTTAACATTGCTGCAGGTAATAATCTTTAATAATAGAGGAATAGATCCTAGTTCAATTCAAATTTTGTGCATATCAGGCTATTCATTAATTTTACAATATTACTGAAATGATGCACATATTATAACCTAGAAAGAAATGCATATGCCTTAGTTAGTTGGTTAGAGTAGAAAACTTATGCATTAAAAAAACTTATGTTTTTAGTGAAACCAAAATTAAGACCTGATTTAATTAGGTGAAGAGAGTAATACGCCCAATAACAAACAAATACACGCACATATATTTGAAATATCAGTGAGTATTTATAGCATAACAATTTCTAGCACTAGATTTAACATCAATAGCGGATAAACCGTGGCATATCAGTTCTAGTAGTGCTAAAACCGGAGAAGGTCTTGATGAGGGTGTGCAGTGGTTAATTCAACAATTACGACTTAAAAATCAAAGACGTCATTCAAAAAAGGACAAATCTAAGCGTAAATAATTTTTAATTTTTGTATTTATTATATCCATTGTGTATAAATTTAAATTCAATTTATATATAAAATGTGTATATACAATATGTATGTATGTAAATAAATAAGTTTAAATAAATAAAACCATTTCATTATATATGTATATATATGTATATATGTATATACGTATGTATGTATGTGTATATATATATATATATATATATATATATATATATATATATATATATATATATATATATATATATATTTGGACTTTAATTTACAAATTAGTTTTACCTATTGAATCTTTCGTAAATTGTATAAACTATATATACCTAAATAATACCCTTAAATAACACAGTAAAGTTTTTAAAGTTATGTTCTATATATTGCTTAAATACTAGAACTCCTAGTCATCTTGAAGCTTTAGCTCTTTATTGACCAATCGGTAATTTTACTTACGACAACTTTAAACACGTATTAAGCCCATAATGTATAACCCACCCGACTTTGCCCGGTATTCCATACATAATAAAAAAGAAGATACACTGTGGTGCAAAAGTGAGGCAATGTAAGTAAAATTTATGTAAATATGCTCCAATTTTTCTGCTTGTTTCACAAAAAGAAGACTTTTGAATTTATTTGATTCATTATGTTGTCTTCTCTTAAAAAACTAAAATGCATTACTTAATGCGATTCCCTTATTCAGAATATAACGACCTCTCTAGCTCAATTGCTCTTGTTTTTGAGATATGCCGTTATTTTAAAAACGGAGGTGATTTATTTGCGTAACTCAAAAACGGTTTAGTTTATTGAATTAACTAAAAAAACGAAATTCCGCAATAAAATTACCCTTAAGTAACGCCAAAACTTTTTTTAATCTGCGCAATCGTTTTGGAAATGTACATATTTTTGGCAAAAGAACAGTGGGATCACATTACCACGTAAGTACGTACGTATAAGTGATATTTTATTAGTGAAGCTTAAATATCACTCATAGGTACGTGATCTCAATGTTCTTTTGCCAAAAAATATATATGTATAGGGTGTCCCTAAATTAACGTAAGAATTTAATTTGCCGACATTTTTGCAGTAAATTGTTGGCAACCCTGAAAAAACAGCCATATGACAGCTGAGAGTTAAGGGTTAGTAAAAGTGACCACGAACAGCAAGAGAGTTCATATAATAGATTATTGAGCACCAGCAAGTGGATACTAATTTTTCGAACGATGTTATCCTAAGCTATAAAATACATTTTTACCTTGATTAAATTGGATGCTATTGATGTGACCAATAGGCGGTTTCAACAAGACGTAGCCCCCTAGATCGTATGATTTTCTTCTTATGGGTTTTTTGCAGTCAGATGTCAACATGCCCTGGCTAACCATGTGTACAACAGGAAATTAAACGCTGCATCAAAGAAATTTAGCCATAATTATGGAAAATGGTCATGAAAAATTTTGACAGGAGAGTGCGTATGTTCAAGAGAGTGGAGGCCATTTGTCCGATGTGTTATTCCATAAATAATCCTATCCTATGTACTTTATGATTAAATGAAAAAATAACAATATAAAGACATTGTTTAATTCAAATCTGGTGTTAATTTTGAAACACCCTTTATTTTATTTATAGGGTTGCCAACAATTTACTGCCAAAATGCAGGCAAATTAAATTCTTGCGTTAATTTATGGCTACCCTATACATATATATTTTTCGCAAAAGAACATATAGATCACGTACGTACGACTGATATTTCCACTTCACTAATAAAAACATCGCTCATACGTACGTACTAATGTAGTAATGTTATCTCAATTCTTGTACCAAAAAATGTAAATTTATAAAACCATTGCGCAGATTAAAAACAGTTTTAGCATTACTTAAAGGTAATTTTATTGAGGAATTTCAATTTTTTAGTTTATTCGATAAACTGAACGGTGTTTGAGTTACGCGAAGATATTTGTGCAACCTTCTCCATTTTCGTAATAACATAAAAAACGGTTAGCACCACTGGATTCAGCGTACTCGAATTAGGTTTACCCGCCGGGTGCCCCGCTTAATCAAAGTAAAGAAAACAATTGCTGTTTTCATGTTTAAGAAGCATTTTTGGCTAAACTCCAAACAACTTCTTATGTTAATCCAGGTTTCTGAAAATGCTGATCCACAGGATTTTTATATCCCTGGGTATCATCTTTTATCCCTTTTTAACTTTCATAGGAGCCTTGCAATGTACATTCGCGATGGAGTTGTGTACCAGTGCCAGCAACCACTTGGTATGTATGATGCAGAATTTAACTGTCTTTGGTTTAAGTTCGGAATCAGGGCACATCTTTGGCATTTCAGGTTTCTGTATAGAAGCCCAAACGTGAGAAGAGAGGTTTCCATATCTGGATTTGAATCTCTTTCCGATTCCATATCGCGTATCCTGCTGGTGATTTTAACATTCATAATTCGTCTTGGCTACGCCATTCAGGCCGTACAACTCCAGAAGGCCAATACGTGGAGCTATTTGCCACGCACAACCACCTTGCGCAATTAGTGAATGAATCTACACACATATCGTGTGTAGATTGGCACCAAAATGACACCCTCGACCTTTTTCTCACTACATACCCTGAAAAGTATGTAGTTGAGGTCCTCGCACCTTTCGGAAATTTGGACCATTGTACCATTTCTGCCTCTTTCCCGTTCTCCACTCTTCACAACGCTTCACATACAGCTACGAAACGCTTGGTTTTCAATTACGGGAAAGATCGTTGAACTGAGCTTAACGATTTCTACGGGCATTTCAATTAGAAACTTTGTTTCCTTGATTCTAACGTCAATGCCATGGCCGAAATGGTTGTCAATATATTAAGGCTAGGGATGGATAATTTCATCCCATCAAAGTTATTAAAAGCATGATTAATCACCACCTTGTGAAATATTTCGATTCCAACAATTTGCTAGGCGATCGCTAGTATAGTTTCCGTAAAAGTCACTCTACTATTGATTTGCTGGCGTTACTCTCCGAAAGGTGGAATAGGCCTATTCATGGATTTGGTGAGAGTAAGGTTGTGGCCCTTGATATTTCCCATTGATATACCCATTGTTGTTTTCTGACACACAGACGTGGTAGTGTGTTGTCATCTGTGTCCATGGGTAATGTAGATATTGAGAAATCAGATGTTTTGGGCATGAGAATTCACTGTGACGTTCGTTAAATGGATCACATATTTCGAGTATCAAAAAAAGCATTCAAGTGCCTCGATTTTTTAAAACAGTGCAGGAATTACTTCACTCCATCTAATCTTCTTAATATTTACAAGACCTATATCCGACCCAAATTGGAATGACATGCACAAATTTATATCGAACGCCTACAGACACTACTCTATCTATCCTCCTTTCCATAATCTATTTTCTTAGCACCAGCACAATGCACTGCTGGAGTAGGGGTTATCCCTTGAGTGCTGGTCTCAAGAGAAAAAAAAACAATTTAGAACAACAACTACAAAAATTATAACTACGACGAAATACATAGTACGCAAAGTTTCAAACGGACAGTAAAAAGTTAAAAAAAAAATTTCCAATGTTAAAAACTGACAATCAACTATAAGCATGTACTATGCATAGAATTTAGTCAGCCAGACTGGCAACACCACTTCATTGCATGTCATGCCGCGAATTGTATGTGTTTTATCATTTCTTATCAGCTGTTTTCGAAATTTGCCTTTACGTACAAACCACTTTCGGACTGGAGAGTGATCTTTGTACCCGGTATACAAAAGTATATTTGCTTTATACTTTAATTTATTCACTCTTCGACGAAATTTACTAAAAAACAAGGAAAATGTTGGTAAATGTTAAATCAATCGCTGTGGCATATACGGCAAAAAGAATATGCAGAATTGGTAAGTCTTTATACATGCGTATGTACATACACTTACAATGTATTTATAAAAAAATAAAATTATTTTAGGAAATTAAGAAATCACCTACACACATATGCACATAATGTCGATTTTTATAAACATTATGTTACTAATTAAGAAATAACTGTATAAGTTTTTCCTTTTTGTTGTTGTAGACTGTCATTATTTTCTTTTGGTCAAAGTCCACTGTTTTTTGTGTAGACAATACTAAATAAAAAAAGTAGCAACAATTGTATGAATGTGAATCCATAAATACATAAAACAATAAATTGTTATTTTATTATTATTGCACAAATCTGATTTGATCCAAAATAAAATATGTAGTATGTACAAGGGTCTCTTATTTTATATTTGTTTTTTTTATATAATTTAAATGTTATTAGGCACATTACGCAGTTTGTCAACCGCAACTCGAAAAACAGAAGACCGAAAAAGTAATATTGTATTGGTTGATGGTGTGAGAACTCCCTTTTTATTATCAGGAACTACATACTCAAAATTAATGCCTCATGAGTTGGCACGCCACTCACTTTTGTAAGTGTTTAAAAATTAAATAAAAGAAAAATTCAACTAATAAGTAATAACAATTGAAAAACAGGAGTCTTTTACGTAAAACACAACTGGACAAGTCAGTTGTTGATTACATCGTTTATGGCACTGTCATACAGGAGGTAAAGACATCAAATATTGCTCGTGAAGCTGCCTTAGCAGCTGGTTTCAGTAATAGGACACCAGCACATACCGTTACAATGGCGTGCATTAGTTCAAATGCTGTAAGTGTCGGAGGTCCATACTTATCTCTTAATCAAATATTTTGTACCCATTTAAAATAATTTTTTTTTACTTTTTCTACATTTTTAGGCCATTACTACAGGAATGGGCTTAATAGCTACAGGCACTTATGAAGCTATAGTGGCTGGTGGAGTTGAATTCATGTCGGATGTTCCCATTCGGTTTTCTCGCAAGATGCGTTCTTTGATGCTTAAAGCCAACAAAGCTAAGACTTTGGGACAACGATTGGCATTACTTTCGACATTTAGGCCAAACTTTTTATTGCCAGAACTACCTGCCGTTGCAGAATTTTCTTCTGGTGAAACAATGGGACATTCAGCTGATCGTTTAGCGGCTGCTTTCAATGTTTCACGCCAAGAGCAAGACGACTATGCCTTGCGATCGCATACTATGGCCCATGAAGCACAACAAAAGGGATATTTTACAGACCTGATGCCTTTCAAAGGTAATAGGATATGCCAATTATCCTTAGCACGGTTGGCGAGTCGTATTCGTTATTGACGTTTTTGTAATAGATTGAAGAACAATGTTGCTTTTGTCCTTAATCTAGGACATGAATATCAAAATACGACATCGAATAAGCCAACCCAGAAAAAAGCGAAAATTGCTAGTTTTAGAAAATTTGCTTTACTTCGTTCTCATTTTAGTCTCTGGCGTTGACCAATTAGTATCTAAAGATAATGGTATACGAGTCTCTTCAAAAGATCAATTGGGAAAATTGAAACCTGCTTTCATTAAGCCCCACGGTACAATAACAGCAGCCAATGCTTCGTTCCTTGTATGTTTTTGTTTTAAAACTTGCAAAAGCGTTTATTGATTTAAATTTATATAATTTTAGACTGATGGAGCATCTGCTTGCCTCATAATGTCCGAAGAAAAAGCTAAACAATTAGGTTTGAAACCAAAGGCTTATTTAAGAGACTTTACGTTTGTTTCACAAGATCCCGTCGACCAATTACTTTTGGGACCTGCATATGGCATTCCCAAGTTATTGAAAAAAGCTGGACTTGGCCTTAGAGATATTGACACTTGGGAAGTTCATGAAGCCTTCGCCGGCCAAATAGTTGCCAATATTAAAGCTTTAGAATCTGATTGGTGGTGTAAGACCTACTTGGGATTTGATGGAAAGTATGGAGCACCAGACATGAACAAATTCAACAATTGGGGAGGATCACTTTCTATTGGTCATCCTTTCGCAGCTACTGGCGTACGCTTGTGTATGCACACAGCTCACCGTCTTGTCCGAGAAGACGGCAAATTCGGTGTTGTAGCTGCTTGTGCAGCAGGAGGTCAAGGTGTTGCTATGCTCCTCGAGAGATATCCTGGTGCAACAGCTGAATAATTTTTAATACCATAATTAATTTACCTATTTAATAGTTAAGTCAATATTAAACATCCTCAAAATTTATTACTAAGATAGTTATTTTTGCATTTTTCAAACTAACTTTCTACAATTCTGTTTACTTTTACTCAAAACTGCATCAAACTTAAGAAAAACGAGTAATTTTCTGATGACAAAGAAAATAAATTTTTATATATATTATAAAAAAAACGCAAAATTAATTTATTCGCCTAATTTGTGGCGGTACGTAGTGTTCATCTACAACGCGTGGATTCTTTTTTTTACCAAACCATCTTTTAGGGTAATATACGCGCTTATTATAAATTTGCAAATCGATTTCATCTTCCTTATTGAAGAACCATAACAATTCCTTTTTATTTGCTATTTCCTTTTCCATTCGTTCTATATTTTGTTTTCTTTCTTTTTCAGATATTTCCCTTTCGATGGCTAATTTTGTTTGTTCCCTCAATTGCTGCCATTTTGGCAGTAATTCCTTCTGTTTTTCTGCCAACTTAGCTGACTCTTCAGTTGCAACATGTTTTAATAATCCATCAATAATTTCTGCAAATGATTGTTTGGCCGAAATATTTTCAATTTCTGCAGCTAAACTCGATTTGTCTGCCATTGCTAAAAGTTTCTGGCAGACTTTCGAAACGTCCTCGTTTATCTCGAACGTTTTAGTATTAATAGTTTTTTCTAGTTCCTTGTGATTCGCAGTTAAGCCGAAACCTAAAATCATGGCATTATCTCTTGAATTACCTTCAAGAATTCGTGGAGCAATTTTTAAAATAGCCTTTCCCATTTCCCGGTGTTCATCAATGTCTATATTATTTCGTAGATATTTTAACCTTACTTTCTTCTATAAAATTATTAAGAGGAAGAAAGAATATCATTAATCACAATTCGCTCAACTAACTCAGCTAGTTAGGGCTTACCTCTTGTACCTTACCCTTAGTTGGTGCACTAGCCGTGTCATCCACTATTGATTCACTCAAAAACTCTTTCTTTAAACATTCAATGATGGATTTCAGACAAAATGCTTGAACGAATACACTTTCTATTTCATCCAAAAGCACTAGTTTTAAAACCAATGATAATCCTAATATATACTCTCCTTCATTGTGAAGAGTTTGTGTTACCGCAAACGCCGTAAAGTTATTTAAAAATATACCATATTGCTGGCGATCCAAAAGAACCGACACTACTTCCTGTACAGTAGAATTTTCCAATAAGTGCCTGACGACGGCAAAATGCGTTGATTCTAAGCATGTATTGGCTAGCCTCGTCGCTCTCAAATTTGCAACCAAATCAAGAACGGCTGCTCTTCTGTCTTCAAATTGGCTCAGATTATTGACGAACAAATCGAGGTTAAGTGCATTTAAATTTTTACTGACAGCTGCTAATTGAATTTGATTACCATTGGTTCCCACTGGAAGCTCTAAACGTGTATTAAGAACTTTTCGAATATCATTCGAAACAAGTCTCTTTGATACACTTACAATGTTAGTTGGATATGTCAATCCTTTAAACCTTAAGAACATTTTGTTTAACTTATAACCATGTAATATCGGAAAGATAGAAATAAAACCACACAACAAATTTACTCTCAACAGGGCCTTTATTATTTGTATTATGTAACAAAGTGGTGTGTGCTACTGTTTACAATATCAAGTTGTTTGACATTTCAAATAACAGGGCGACTCAAATTTTTTCATAAGTATATTCGATTGTTCTCCTAACAGGTTAATGTTTCAATTCGAGCTACTTTTCGGAGTCGGCTGATACTTGTTGCTTGTTTTAAAATCTTTAAAGTATTCAACACCTATTTCCAAATAATCCGATTTAGTTGTTGAATAATTTGTAAATTCAGTTGAATTAGCCAAATCTCTTGCTCCATACCAGGCATCTATAAGTGGATCTTTACCTTCCTTTACCACGAAAGTTGATTTGAATGGTCGCATCTCTTGTAGTTCCTTGACTATACGACTCTTTAGTCCTACACATTACGTAATACGAATTCCATTTAAAAATTTAATTTTATGGATACACTACTTTATTTAATACCTGGCAGTTGAGAACATCCACCGGTTAAGAAAACATTATTGGCCAGTAATTGTTGATCATTCACATCAAATAAATTAAAAATGAAATTCAAAAGTTCTGCTAAGCCAGTCTCTGCCATTCCGATCATACTTGGCTGAAATAATAGCTCTGGGGCCCGTAATGATTCCACTCCGACATGTAGCTTGAAAATTTATTTATTTTATTATTTAAAGAAACACACAGGCGACCTATTGATTTACTTTTTCTAATATTGCATGTGTTGAAATTTGTTGTTACCTACAAAAATTATTTGAATTTCTGACATTTTAAAAGGGGTTAAACTTGACATCAAATTTATTTTCATCTGAATACGCCTGTATCTACACAAATATTTTCATATGTTTCGTTTGTTTTTGTCTCTAGCAGTTAGTTGAAAAGTTGTGGAAAATGTCCTTCAGCAATTTTGTTAGATTTTGTACGCCTATTTCGAATAGCATAATAAGACGTAATTTATGTACAAGCGTTCCTAGATTGAGTAGCAAAGCTTACGATCACGATGGCAAAACTAAAATAAATATTTTCAATACACAACAAGATTTGGGTATAATGATAACTGGCTACAGTCAGTATGGATTTCGTATGAACAACGATATGGTTGTTATAGGACCAGTAGCTGTATTTCCAAGGTTTGTTATAGCTTATATAATGGCAACAAAATCTCTATATATTATAATAATCTATTCACAATAGGTCACTTTTATCATGGAATGTAGAATCAATGGATGATATAAATGAAGAAAGTTTATCATTGTTCACAGCATTAGAGCCAAAATTGGATCTGCTTATTATTGGCATTGGAGACCAAACAGCGAGTCCTAGTTTCTCGAAAAAAATTCTAAGTTTTATGAAGAAATACAAAATAAATGTTGAAGTACTTAGGACAGAGCAGGCAAGTAAAAGGTGTCGGTAAATTTAATAATAACTAGTATAATAACCTGTGTAACTACTCAATTTTAGGCTTGTGCTACTTTTAACTTTTTAAATGCAGAAAATCGTATGGTCGCAACTGCGTTAATACCTCCTCTTCATATAACTTATAATGAGAATGATGTTTTAAGTACAAGTATACAAAGATTCAAGGAAAGTTTTTGAGAAACTACTGTCCACTAATAAATTTTGAAAGTTATAATGTTGTTTGAAGTAGTTGCATAAATTATTTAGTAATATATGATTAAAAACAAAAAACATACCTGATATAATTCTGCTGTATTTTCTATAGCTTCCTTGTCTTTGTCGATTATGGCATGGTGATATTTCATAATGTTGTCATATTCTAAAAGTTTTTCATTTTCAACATCACTATCACTTTCGTTTTCGTGACTAATTTTCTTATATACTTCCCAATCTTTGTCGTCCTTGCCGAATTCATCAGATCCCTTTTCGTTCGATGCAAGCAGTGAAATAATACGCATACGCTCTTGAGATGCTACAGTATGGCGTTTCGCCATCTCTTGACGACGTTTATTACGGTTTGATTTCTTCTCCATTATGTCGGTGTGCTTCTTTTTTATATCCTTTAGCCAGTCTTCTAAAGAAACACCAGGCGGTGGTTTGTATTTTGAACTACGACTTGATGTAACTTGGTTTACAACAGACACACTAACTGAATCCGCACTCCACTAAATTTGTGTTAAAATACATAAATATATTTTTATACACATACTTCCTTAGTTAAAATTCCGTTTATCGAATTTACTTACTTCCTCGCCCTTTTTTTCCCTTAACCTTTTTTGATTTGCTTCTATCAATCTCTTGGTCATTTCTTTGCGTTTTTTTAGTTTTTCTTCTGCTGCCAAAGGATTGAAAGCAGCTGGTGGAACATATGGTAGTTGTATCTTTTTAACATTTTGATTGTAATAGTCAAGATTATCCCACTTCTTTAGCTCTTCAAAATAGTCCGATGCTACGAAGCTATGATTATGAAATATATCTTCCATGCGTGTCCAAGATATGGCATTTAGATGAGCTGGATACTTCATTTGTAGTAAACGATACAGATACGATATCATTTGGTAACCACCCAAATTAAGTCGTCGCACCTTGTCATGTTGTATGATACTATTTAGGATGGGTACGACGTGGGTGGTATGATAACCAAAACTTATAATCAAACAATTATCTTCATCAACCACTTTACTATTTTGTTTATTGTGCTGCCAACTCAACACTGAATCTATGCCGTAACATACCGAAGATATGCCATAGCATTCAAATAATAGCTCGTTCATGGCTAAAAAAAAAGAGATATTTATAAATTGCTAATAGAACCTTTATATAAAATTGTCCAAATCATACTTTGTCTGCAGTAGTTGGGATTTGCCAAAGGCTCAGTGATTAACACTGAGTGCGGTTTCCAATCGTCGTCATTCTTTGATAACTTCCCAAATATGTAGTCAAAGATATGTTCCTGATATATTGGATGTGTAACAACATTTCTTTCAAACTGATTTTTAACCAACAGACGCATTGCATCCACATCAATTTCGTCACCTATCTGAAAGACATTTTCATTTACCGTTGCTGGTATTTCCTTTTTCTTGTCTCTACGAGGTTTGGCAACTAAATTCCGGAATTGAAGCAACGGCTTATCTGAATCATTATATCCCACTCGACACTTGTATGATCCTTAGGAAAAACAAGATACAATTTACTCTTTTTAAATAGATTATCTTGCAAACAACAAACCATTGTCTATTACTAATATTCTATGCTCCTCCATTTTTATTTAACAAATAAAAGCAATTGAATCCGCAAATATTTTTCTTTAAAACTAAAGCGTTTACGTTTCTTCGATTAACCCTTTAAACGGTTAGATTTACAACACAAAACAGGGTGTTTACAAAATAGACTATGTTGGAGTTGGTAACACTACTACCCTATTTGAATTTAAAATTTTTTTTACTCAATAATGTATATATATATAATCAATATCAATAATGTATATATATATATATATATATATATATATAGGTCTATTAAAAATTTTAATTTTTTATATAATTAATAACTTAATTTAGTATAGACAGAGTTTATTTTTTTAATTCTTAAATGCTTAATCCTACTGGCATCTCTATGATAGTAATGGTTTGATCTGGCAACTTAAAATCTTTAATAAATATTTTTTTTTTTTAACTAGAAGAAACCACGGACGGTACAACTGAAGTACAAAAGGAAATATTTAATTGAAATAGTAGATATGGAGGATCAACGTAGTGACAAAATCTATGGAGGGTGTGAAGGTCCTGATGCCATGTATGTGAAGCTTATATCATCGGATGGTCATGAGTTTATAGTTAAACGGGAACATGCTTTAACCTCTGGCACTATCAAAGCAATGTTGTCTGGCCCAGGACAGTTTGCAGAAAACGAAGCCAATGAAGTTCATTTTCGAGAGATCCCGTAAGTGTTACGATCATATAACTTACAAAATTTTATTGTAAAGCATACTTCCTTTGTCCGTGAGTAATTTTTGCCAAGTAATTTTACTTGTTTTACTTATATGCCGTATGTGGGTATGTACATACATATGTATGCAAATAAACTTATACATGCACATATGTACTATATACTTTACAAAAATTATTTGTTCTATT
The DNA here is from genome assembly GCA_023159175.1 of Wohlfahrtia magnifica. Taxonomy (NCBI): domain Eukaryota; kingdom Metazoa; phylum Arthropoda; class Insecta; order Diptera; family Sarcophagidae; genus Wohlfahrtia; species Wohlfahrtia magnifica. Next base: position 797,639 of record JAKWBJ010000040.1, on the reverse strand, counting down.
CTGATCATATTGATATATATTAGTATGTAGTTCATACTTCATAATGTTTATTAATTCGACAATATATGTTTGTCGTTTGATTTTAAAAGCTTTCCTATTATATCCCTTAATTATATATACGTATGTATGTATTAATGATTGCATCCACTATCGGCTAAACATCATTAGAAGTGAACTTGATTTAGATAAAAAGTACTTGAGCTATAAATTGAGATTTTAACGTAAAGAAAAGCATAATTTTTTCAATTGATTTTCATTTAATAAATAATAAATACATGTCATATTCATATCGTCATATGAAATACAAAAATCCATTAGTATTATTTCAAAAATTTAACGGGAGAATCAAAACCCTAAAATAGAAAATAATACAAAACTTTTATAAGAACATTTTTTGTTTAATTGATGAAGTGTAAAAATTTGTGGGAACTTGTATTTCGAAAGAGTGCATCTTAATCAAAACACCGATTTTGAATTTTTTGTAACTTAGAGTTTTTTGAATTTCATATGACGATATGGGCATACAACCTACCTATTAATATTGTTCATTTTTATCATTATGTACCTTCTTTTTATTTTAATTTATGCTTTGTTGATAATTGTAATAATTTTTATATATTTCAGTTCTCATATTTTGCAAAAGGTGTGCATTTACTTTACATATAAAGTACGTTATACAAACAGCTCTACAGAAATTCCAGAATTCCCCATTGCACCCGAAATTGCTTTGGAATTATTGATGGCAGCAAACTTTTTAGATTGTTAAAAACTACATTGATGTCCTTCGTTCATTTTTTCTTATATTAAATCCGTAAAATTAAAAAAGAAATATATGAATTGCAAGTTTTTAAGAATGATATAAAAACCTTTTTAGGTACAATAAATATTCATCTTAAAGATATTAAATATAGGAAAAATATAATTTATTTCAATAAAACAAAATTAAAAAAAAATATATAATGAATATACGCACAATTTTTTATTCGAACATAATGAGTAAATCGTACGTATTTATTCAGAAAGTAAAATCGATTTCTTAATTACTACTAACAGTGTTTCTTCGCAGCAGATGCAGTCTTCAAATATTAATACTAAGTTATTTGAGTTTAAGTGCTAACAATTTTCAAGAATTGCTTATCTACCCACAGGTAAAAAATATATTTTATAGAATAATAATTCGTTTATAATTACTAGTGGTTAATAAATAAGGTACACTTACCTCTTTAATATAAATATAAGTACATACTCTTATTTTGACATGGTTGTACATAATTGTGTTTTTTTATATTTATCTAATTTACTTAATATATCATAGAGCAGAACTTTAAAAATAATATTGTATATAAATTAAATATAATAAATTGCCATGCAAACGTATTATGTGGACATATAATAAATTAAATTATGTAGATTATAAAAAGTAGTCTTTATGTACACGTACAAAAAAATAGTAGTATCTATCTGCCTGTCTCTTAATACTTTATTAAGCAGCACAGCAACACGTGATATTTGACTTGCCTCCTATCAGTGTTACAGAGTGTTTCTTCGATTGCCGCGTTTAGAATGGATCCTGAGTTAAAGCAGAAAAGATCGAAAATGTCGGCTTTGGAACAACTAAAAAAGTATACCACCATTGTAGCCGATACTGGTGACTTTGAAAGTAAGTACACAAGTTTGTTTTGTATTTAAACCTGGGGACAAATTTCACATAAATTTTTCGTGTAGTATTTACATGGTATACATAGTTGAGTGTTGAAATGTGATTTGCAAAAAATTACAAAACTGTTTATTGTAATCTTAGATAGAGAACAACTTTCGACAAAGTTTAACCTTCAGTTGTCTTAGATTAGAACGAACGAACGAACGATTAATTACCGATACTACTACATACGTAGCATGTATGCACGCGTGCATGAACACGTATAAGTGTATGCGTATGCCATAGGCCTGTTTATAAATTGTGAATATTAGAGATTCCTATGGTAAAGCATTATTATATTCTTAATTGCAGGCATGAAGCTTTACAAACCAACCGATGCGACAACGAATCCTTCTTTAATTCTAAATGCCGCTAAAATGGATAGGTACAAGGGTATTGTACAAAAGGCTGTCGAATATGGCAATAAGACTGGCGAGTATGTAATTAAAATATTTGCTTGGAAAAATTTAATGTTTTTCTAATTTGATAAATATGAATTTACCACGTTTGCTATTTTTGAAATTGTTCTAGGTCAACAGATGAAAAAATCGAAGAAGCTATGGATTATTTATGTGTTCTTTTTGGATGCGAAATTTTGAAAATTGTTCCCGGTCGTGTATCAACTGAAGTGGACGCTCGTTTATCATTCGATACAGAAAAAAGCGTTAAGAAGGCTTTAAAATTAATTTCATTATACGAAGACATGGGTGTTGCCAAGGATCGTATATTGATAAAATTGGCCTCGACATGGGAGGGTATTCAGGCAGCAAAAATTTTGGAATCACAACACAATGTTAAATGCAATTTGACTTTGTTGTTTTCATTTGCTCAGGCTGTAGCATGTGCTGAAGCCAATGTTACGCTTATTTCTCCTTTTGTCGGTCGCATTCTTGATTGGTACGTGGCTAATACCGATAAAAAGAAATATGAACCAAAAGAGGATCCCGGTGTTGTTTCTGTTACAAAAATCTACAACTATTACAAGAAATATGGCTATCAGACTGTTGTGATGGGTGCTTCGTTTAGAAATATTGGAGAAATTAAAGCATTAGCCGGCTGCGACTTGCTAACAATAGGGCCTTCTCTTTTAAAAGAACTTGAAAACGATGCTGAAGAAATTACACCTCAATTGAGTGCTGAATATGCAGCTAAAGTTAATCTGGAAAAGATAAGTGTTGATGAGCCTACTTTTAGATGGATGCTAAACGAAGATGCCATGGCCACTGATAAACTATCTGAAGGCATACGGAAATTTGCTGTCGATGCCGTAGCTCTAGAAAATCTCATACGCAAATATGTCTAAGTTTAGCTTTAACGAAATCTAAAAACAGCTTTTTTACTTTCTCTTGGTACAGGGTCTCATACAATATGTATATACATAAAATGTATGCTTTTATTTAATACCACCCACATAATTTAAGTATAAAAATAAAATTGGTTGATTTTTTTTTGTCAAGATTTTATAAAACCTTTTATATTTTTAAATTTGTTGGGGGGTAAATGATAATTTTATTAGTTTTTTTTTTAATATAATTATCCTTACCAAAATGTAAACACCACAATATGATAAGTGTTATGTATTTAATCAATGGATTTCATTTTACTCAAATATGCAGTTGGCATCATTTTAAAATCGCCATTAAGTTGGCATATACTTGTATCTTTATCGGATTGTGAAACGACCTTGCCGACTGACTCGCGTTCATCACCATAAATTACTTTAAATTCATCGCCAACTTCTGGCAAAACGGGGACTAAATGTTCGCTTACTACTGACACTCGTCGGTCTTCCTGTTGTAGGAATACGGAGCATACTCCATTAGAAACGGTGCAAATAATTCCGGTTTGTCCTACCAAGTCGGCATCATCATGGGTGTGAATTTTAACCTCAATGTCTGTAGTGCACCAATCACCGATTGGTGATTCTAAACTTGCACCTGGAGTTTGCGGATTATATGGAGAGTTTGGAGCACCACCTCCTGGTGTATTGGGCGAATAGCTGGACGGAGATGGTGTGTTCATATAACCCACAGGATATGGAGAAGGTGCAGGACTTGGGCTCGGATTGAATGGACTATAGCTGCGATCAGAGCCATACAAAGTGCCCGGTGTTTGAGGAGTAAATTGAGTGTTGATTTGGTATCCGGGAGTACTAGGATTATAACCTGGACTGGGACTTGGCTCCTCAAGTGAATAGTCAAAATCATTGCTTCGAGCTGGTGTATTGGTTACATTAGGATCCCAAGCTCCATGTCGTGGTGTCATGCTGCCATCATGCAATGGCGTCATCGAACTGCTATATGGAGTACGCCCTTCTGAGTCCCAATTGGGTGTTTGATTACCCAATAATGGCGTCTTAGAACCAGCTGCAGCATAAATTGGCGTATGAGAACCATAACCAGGTGTACGTGCTGGTGTGCGACCATATGAAGAAAGACTTCCGTCTTTTCCAGCTGGGCCAACTATAGCAATGTGATTCTTATCAACAGAAATTGTTTGACATGATGTGTGCAATTCTACACGAGCCGTTCTGTCTCTAACATCTTTAACGATACCAACAACGCCTTTATAGGGACCTCCGCTTATTTTAATCGTTTTACCCAAAATTTCTCGATCTCTGGTAACTTTAAATCCACCACGACCACCCCTTGCTCCACCTCGTCCACCCCTACCACCAGAAGGATGCATTGGAGATTGAATACGTGGTGACATAAAGCCTAAACCGCCAAGAGGTCCAAAATTATTTGTTTGAGATTTGCTTCCTCCAGCTAGTTGAAGATGACGAGTCTTGCACACAAAAATGCCTCCATTTTCAGTATACATACGACAGTGTAAAAATGCTAAGCTACGATATAAATGTTTTATTTCTCCAGATCGACCCTAAAATAAAAGATTTTTATGGAAAACGTAAATAAATAGAAGGAAACAATTGCTTACTGCGTGGGGACCTTCCATAACTTTAACAATATCACGGCGCCTTATTTGATTTTGATCTGCATCGAGAGCAATAGTATTTCTATTTTCTCTTCTCTTATGTAAAGCAGTTGGCTTGCATTCGATAACTTTACCATGCATGCCTAAAACATGAAAATTTTCTCGTTCTAAACGAACTATTACACCAACATTTTGAGCGCTATATATTAAGTGAACAATTATAATTTTACATAATTAAAAACTACCCATATTAAGTCTACGTACTCAAGTTGAACTAAGTCACCCCACTGAAATTGTCCAAGACAATCCACACCAGTGGCCACATCCGAACATAGCTGTAAATCTCTTGGTAGAACTTCTAGTTCATGATTTGTCAAATCAGATACCAAAACTACACGTGTTGGTTCTACTCGTATAATTAAACCAGTTTCTCCTTCATAACGACCTGCCAAAACGCGTGCATGATCGCCAGTTTTAAAAAATTTTCTTAATTCACTGGCTTTAAAAACCAAAGGATCCTATAATTTGTACAATTTATTAATTATTATATACATTTTTGTAAAACAATATTAATTACCTTCAAGTCCTGATGTTTTGGCATAACAGTAATCATGCCACCATCAATAGCAATAATTTTTGCCTGCAAGTTTTCTAAATCACCCACACAAACTTCCACATTGTCACCCATCGAAAAAGAATGGCCTGTGCTTGGGTCATCTTTAGCTCCAGTGACGATTTCCAAATTAACGTCTTCAATAGCACATTATTCATAAAAATGCTTGCATTAATATACATATACGTATTTTTTATTATTATTTTTTCCTTTAACGAACTTACCTTCAGGTTGTTCCTCAAATCTTTCAAGTTCAGCTAATGTTGGTTTAACACCCTCGGCTTGAATTGCAGACATTGTAAAGTTTTTGTATAAAAATCCTTTACGGGAATATCTATTTCCTTCGAACAGCAGAAAATCACCATCTGAATGCACTTCACCTCCAATTGCTCTAAAATATTGTAACGTTTTTAATGTTAAATATACGTTTTTTGTTTTCTTTTCACTCTTATTAATCAATATCCTAATCGAAATCAATATCCTAATTGAAACCACGCGTACTTTCAAAAATAAATCAAATTATCTTTCAAAACCTTGCTATCAATGAATGTGTTTGTAATTTGAAATGTCAAAATATCAAACTCACTCGATTTTGATTCTCATCATATACCTAGGAAACATTGAGAGTTGTTAAGGTATCTTTGGAATAAATCACTTACCTGACTGCTTCTGGATCGAAAGGTTTCGCTGGTGGTCTTCGTTTTTTCTTACGTTTACTGTCGTCGGTTTCCTTAAAGTAATGGTTAGAAAAATTATCTTAATATATTAAAACGGAATTGGTTCTTACATTTGTCGTTGACCTTAGAGCACCTCGCATTCGTGTGTAATCAATACGTGGCAACAGTTTTAAATGTGCTTGATTTTGAGCCAAATCAACATAATCCACTTGAGCTATATCGTCCTTGTAAAGACCTCTTTTCAAACGAACCCACTGCTTTACTTTCAAGCCCACTTGCTCCTTTACAACTTTTAAGACATCAGTCATTTCCTTTATGGGTACCATCTCCTGTTTCCACTTTCCCATTCTAAGGTTACCCACATTTTCAATAGCAGTTTTTACATGAGTTTGTTTGTACGACTCAATATAAATGTAACCCTTAACTCCTTCCGGAGCAACAACGGACTTAATTTGTAGTGGTTCATCGGTATTTAAGTAGGTCAAAAATTTTCGCATTAATAAGAGAGCAGTAGCTTTCTCTTCTCCAATGCGGCATTTTACCATCCAGAGATTTGGATCCCTGTAAAATTTTATTTGAATTTTAATATGATCGGAATTAAAAAGGTTTGCTACCTACTTTATACCCGGTAAAAGCGTTTGCTGGGTAATTTCGTCCGACATTTCTTCACCTCCATCACCAAAATGCCTTTTTGCAATTGATTCGTCAGCATATTTTTTCCTTAGATATTCTTCAATTTCATCTTCACGTTGGGTATCCCACAAATTCGTGCCACGTCTTCGTATTTCAATATCACGGGCAGTTGGTCCTAATTCGTCTATTTCATTACCTACTATACCCAACTCATTAGCTCCTTCTTCCCATTCATCATCTTCATCCACCTATTTGTATTTTTCACATATTAACTTAATTGTCATCTTTAAATCTAAAGCAACTTCTATCTACCTCATCATCTACTTCAGCCTCATCAATAATAAATCCACCGAAACGATCTTTCTTTTTCTTCTTTCTTGGCCTGTCGTCCTCGTCTTCTTCATATTCCTCTGAATCCACATCATCGCCGTCCACATCCTCTTCGTCTTCTTCGTCTTCAACGTCTCTGGAACGCTGTTTGTGTCTTCTAACCGAATTATCAGAACCAGAATCGGATGCTACGGAACGAGATCTTGAACGCGAACGTGACCTGGATCTAGACTGAGATCTAGATCCTGATCTCGATCTGCTGCCAGACCTGGAACGCATAGGTGAACGCGATCTTGAACGGACACTTTTTTGCGACTTGTTAGATCCAACAGATCCATCCTCTGAACCACTATCTGACATATTACTTTCTTCAGAGTCAGACATTATATACTTAAAATTTTGTTCTAAAAAAACATGAAAAAACTGCATTATTAAAAACGTATACACAAGAAATAATATCTACAAGCGATATATTACTTTTTCACAATGCTTATTTTACTGAAAAATGTTTTAATGCGTACCAAACTGAAGCAGAATCTACTTTAAACCACAATATTAAAACCTCTTGCAAGTACCGACACTTTTCACAAAACACAATGTATACAGTGAGGACACACCAACAAAAATAACAACAACCATACAACAAATTTTACAACTCAGTAGGGATACACGAGATAGTAAATATTAACATAATATAGCTATCTCTTTCTTTCGAGCTGAGTTGTAAAATTTTATATTTTGCTTTATTTTTGCATTCTGGCGCAATAAATAAAATTTTTCAGAGGTAAAAAAATTGTGTTTGTGAATTTTTTAAAAAATTAAAGTATTTTATCAATAATTATCAATTTTCTTTCCAGGTATTTCTTGCAGGTGGCTTACGGATTAAAGTGAGTAAAATAATGATCATATTTATACTTTTAAATTATTAAAAAAGTGTTTTCTTTTTAGGTAAAATTTTGGAGTGTATCAGGAAAGAAAATGTGAGTATTGTGTCTTATAAATGATTTAAAAATAATTATAATGTAATGTTTTTCAGGGATCAAGAAACACATCATAAAATGGAAGATGAAGACAAAGTTCATAAATATGTTTCCTGCAACAAGACGCGGTATATGTCGAGGTAAGTGCATATGTACATATTAATACCTACAACGAAGTGCAAAACTCCATGAGGAAAAATACCGCGACAAACAGATGAACTACTTCAAATTCAAGTCGATCTATAAAACCAAGCATTTATCTGGAGTAAATGTAATGAAGTCAGCATTTAGACGTACTATTTAAATCCATTAACAAAAACGAAAACTGAAAAGCCTTAACTATAAACGGTTGGCTCGGTATGACAACAACAACTGTTAAAGGCTCTAAAATTGTTTTAGTTAAAAGGCAACATGACCAACAATAGCAAATCTTTAGCACTCTTGTAAGTTTAAAATGATAATAGTACGTCAAAATGCAGATTTACTTGCATTTGCTTCAGGTAATTACTTCATTGTAGATATACAGTAATTTGAATTTGAAACATTTTACTTGATTTTGTTTGTCCTCTATCCTTAAAGTTATGTAGGTAAATCTTTTGGAGTTTTTTTTTTGTAGCTTTCCCAAGAAATCAAATTGTTTCATTTCCGAGGAGCTTTGTGCATTTTTTCAACGGGTTGAAATGCGGTAGATTGTTATCAGTTTGCGTACATAACTTTTTATTTAATTTAGGACTCTGTATTTCAAAGAAAATGATGTAAAATGTCTTAAATCCATGCATTATATTATAAACAAAAATATTATTTTAGAAGAAAGTAGTTTGATAGCTAGGCATCATAAATAAAAGATGCATTTATTCACTCCGGTAAAGTGTGCGTGGACATAATATATGAATGTATTAAACGTGGTTTTTTAACGTATAGCTGTTAATTTCGTGGCTTTTTAAGTAAAATTTGTGCATTTGCTGTAAGAAGGTTAATTCCAATTTGCGAAAAAACTTTTTTTTTTTGCAATGGAATGATGGAAAAATAAACTTATTATTTTGCTCAGAAAGACAGAAAAATCTTTAAAGGAGTTGCAGAAAAGGTAGAGAAAATGCGTTCCTCTATCTATAAAACCATCAACTTTTAGAAAGTAGCTGGAGGCTTTGTATCAAGACCTCATTCTAGCCGTCCTTCAAAATAAATTTTGAAAAAAAGGATGCATCTTATCTACTTTGTACTGCAAGATCCCAACATACTAGCTTAAAAATGGCAGAAAGCACTAATTTAAAATTAAACACGAGTATATGTGATGGTAATTGCAGAAACAGTTTGCATGCTCGTACAGCACGTTAGAACTCTTTTATTTTATTAAATGTAGTCAAAGAAGAAATTTGTTCGGTAGAGAACTTTGAAATAAACCATAAGAATTTTTGAAAAGGGTTATATTTGTGAACCACAAAACTGGTATATTCCATGTAAAAAACATTGGGTGTGGTTCTCAAAATAACAGACCATTCACTAAAGACTAATTTATTGTTAATGCTGTCATGAATATAAAAAAATAAGATTTTTAGAAAGTCCATACACTTTCGTACGCAAACGTTTTCAGCGTATTTACAAACTTTTTGCAATTAATTTGTATATAATTAATAATATATTTGAAACTATGCAACAAGATGTAATAAAAAATTTTTTATTGTAAAGACCTGCTGTTGAGTAATTTTTTTTTTATTATCTTGGACATAATGGTTTTGTACACAGACTTTTTCGGACTAGTGTACACTATACGACAAAGTATAATATAAGTTTTTAATGAATATGATAAAGCATCTGAAAAATATAAACTATTTTGAAATTTTATGAACTTTTTGTTATTTTAAAGGACTTTTTTTAAATTAAAGAATATTTTACAAGCGACAAAATAAATTATAAAAATTGAACAATTTGAAATCAATTTCCTAAATAAAAATACGTATTATTTGTTTCGTCCACCTTTTTGTTTTTAATTACAACTCGACGTCATTTCGATATATTATTGAGAAACTTGCCTAATGTTTCTGAAGATATTTTTTTTATTGAACCTTTGCCATTGTTGACAAACTTATTGCTTTAGTTTTACTATTACAAGATATTTTAATGTCTCAAACTAAAGATGTCTTACCAATAGAGATCAAATTTGGGTTTTATTAAACAAAACCACCTCGTCCAATTGAACCCTGAATAACTCAATTAAACTTACATCGACTGAGGCTTCTCTTCGTACAGACTTTTATTTCCCTTTTTTTTTTTTGATGTGGTTGTTGTCAACGTATTAAATAAAATTTTTTATTTCAGTGCTCGTAAGTGCATTATGGGGTGTCCGAAGGGACATTCCCTACACAAATTTCCGAAAAATCCGTCCAGGTATGTTTTTCTATAAAGTAATCAACACACACACACTCACACACACATACACACACACACACAAACGCGAGCGCGAACTGTGTACACTCGTTAAATGGATGGTTTCCATTTCGGTTTTTCGGTCACCAACGGTTTACGGTTTGTTTTTGATTAGATTTAATAAATCTAGTTAAATAAATATAGTTTAAATATAGTTTACAAATGTAATAAAAATATAAGTAAAATTTAATATATAAGTAATAAATATTTAGCTCAAATAAATCTGTGTCAATATGGAGGAGTAGCTTAAGACTACTTAAGCTAATGTTTCATATGACGACTAAAGATTTATCGAATTTAGAGACAATCTAAAATAAATGTAATGGTGTACACTTCTATTGAAAACTGTAGCATTAACTTTAATCCCACTTAGTCTGTCCAAAAACCTTTGTTGGTGTTCGTATTGAAGTCACTCCCTCCGAACACATAATACCATAGCACAGCAGCAATTTGGTACGACTCCGACCGAGCTAAAAAGTAACAAAAACGAATTTGTTTAACTTAAAAAATATTCTAATCAAGTTCTTTGTTTTTCTTTAGGTACTCAACAGAGCAAGGAAAATTCATGCATGTGCAATAAAATGGTCGTAATAAAGTTGGTACAAGCACCTTAATCAAGGTGATTTAAGTAATGCCTCTGATGACTCATGGGAAACAGAGTCAGAGAATAGTGAATTAGGCTGTGCAGCAACATAAAAAAAGTCCAAAGGTAAATTTGATATTCTCAATACAAATATATCAATATGTTTTTTTTTTTAGGTGATGCGAAAACTTTTGGCTATTTATGAAGGTTGTCGTTCTTTAGATCGTCTCTTAAATAATGTCATCCATGCAGATATATTTATGGTAAGCGTTGTACGAAAGTTTTAATATAGTACCTATTTCGTTCAATTCTCTACTTTCTATAAGGGTCTTATTTAACGTGTTCGTAGTTCTCAAACAATGAATGAACGTGTACAAGATCAAAAAAATTGTTTATTAATGATGTCGTATCAACAACAACTACTTGCCCTAACTCCAACAAACAACAACATCAAACACAAGTTTTAAGAATAGCTGATACAGGTAACAATGGCTCTGCAATAGCTAGCAATGATAATGGTGTCTGTAGAACAAATGGCAAGGTAATTTAATTACATATGAACATTTAGTTCAAACATAGAAACACTCATTTTTTGGCTTTCTTTTGTTTTAAATGCAGATTCGAACGAAAATGCCAAACAATTAATGCCAAATTAACATCAATATCCTTTGCCAGATTTTCCTTTAATACCGGCAAGTCGTGGCTTTTGTTTAACCTTGCCTGGCGTTTTAGAAGATTTAAAAAAAAAGTCACTTCTTCCAATTAAATGGCTACTACTACAGTCAAAAGCCCGACAGCAACTTTATAGGACAACGCAACATCATCAGTGATTAAATAGCCTTAAATTATAATTACAAAATAAATGTTTTACTCAAGTTCTTTTTTAAAAATATACGTTTTAAATAAAAGAAACGAAGCTAAGATAGATACAAAAGTACTAATGGTCCATTGCCAAATTTAAAAGCATTATTTAAAAAAAAGTATTAATAAAACTTAAAAACAAGAAAAAAGAAAGAAATGTGGTGTATTTTTTATATAATTAAAGTCAAATTTTCACATTTAAAATAAGTATGCATATTTTATAAAATTTATAATAATAAAAGTAGATTTATATTTCAATATGTATTCCAAGAATTATTGAAGAATCTTATCAAAATTGTTAAAGATATAACGAAATATTGATCGCAAATTGTAAAGGATGTTTTATTTAAAATAGTTTGTTTCTTATAAATAGTTCAGAATGCTTTATTAAAACCACTATTAGAAAGTTTGAAATATTTTCTATAAACTGCAATTTATTGTATAAAAAATTCATTGTTCTATTTGTTTGTAATTATAAAAATCCTTTGCCTTTCCTTATTTCGTCGCGGAACTAATTTCGATTTATGTTATCTATTTGTTTTACATCCTTTTGCATTCATCATAAGTCTCAACATAAAAATGCAGTATTAAGTTTTTATACTAACACAGGTATTCTTTGAAATATTTAAAGAAAAAAATGTTATAGTTTAAATTTCGTCTTTATTTCTGTAAATTTCTACTTATAACTAAAATGCAATCTTAGAAACTAATAGGTATTTTTTTAAATTGTTTAATGTATATTTTTATATATGTTTGTTATAATTTATTTTATTTCAGCCTTCTATAAATAAAATATTCATGAATAACTGTTTTTTAATTTCTTTGTTGTTTGTTGATTTAGGACTCATTGAAAATAAGTTCATTATATTTATCCAAGCCCGGCAAACAAGATTCACGATTCCAGATGTGGCACATAAAAAACAATGTTTTTGGTTAAAAATAATATTAAATTTTATTCCACATTTTTTACTTACCTTTATTAGTTCAAATTCATTCATCATTAAATAAAACAGCAAATTTTTTATATACAATCTAAAAAAAAAACACAACAAATTCAATTTTACTACAATAATTTTTGTTTTTATTTACTTCTTTTTTTGCATACACATACGAAAAAGCATATATATTTTGTGCTTTTCGCACTGCTTTATTTTCTTACGGAAAATAATGTTGCTTTCTCTTTTACTCCAGCTGAGTTGTAAATTGTTGTAGACAAAAGAAACAGCTGATTTTCGCTTTTTGAGCTGTCATTGGTGTCCACACTGTATACATTGTGTCACAAAATAAAAATGAAATGGCTTACATTAATTTATGCCAAGTAGAAAACTTTTATCAAACACAAGGTGGTTCATATGAAGCAAAAAATTAATAAATAAAATTCAATAAGGGTTGCCATATCCCCATTAATATTTTACTTGGAAAAATATAAGAATTAATTATTATTTATATATAATAATATATTAATATATATATTATCTCTAATATATAATAATAATAATTATAATAAAAATAAAATTTAAATTTTGCTATTTTATATTGGAAGTAATTAATATTAAAATATTTTTATTCATAAATTGGTACATATTTATAAATAAAGTTAAAATACTCCTTAAATAAAAAAGCATTATTAAAAACTAATTTATTCATATATGAGAATGATTTTTTTTCTAAGCTAAGAGAAAGAACTATATAAAAGATTTGTTCATTTGTTTTCTTTAATATATATATATATATATATATATTATATATATATTTTATATATATATATATATATATATATATATATATATATATATTATATATATAATATATTATATATATATATTTTATATATATATATATATATATATATATATATATATATATATATATATATTATATATATATATTTTATATATATATATATATATTATATATATATATATTATATATATATATATATATATATATATATATATATATATATATATAACGTTATTTATAAGAACTAAATAAGACGTCCACATTTTTTAATACATTAAAGGTAATTATTATTTACATTTCATTTTTCTTAAATGCGAAATTATATAAGATTTTAATATTATAATTATATTTTTATCTTAAAATGAAAAAAATAAATTTTTTTGAGTTCCACCCTCTCAATATAAACATAAACTTTTATTTTATAAAGTTTTTTGACCTTTCATAAAGGCATTCTAGTAATAATATATAAGATGATGAGCATATCTATACATGAATATATATATATGTACACATATATATACATAGTTAGCATGTATGCACAAATAAATTATATGTATTCTTCTGAATAATATGTTAATGTATTTATAATTGTGCATTTTTTTAAAACATTATTTGTGAAAATTTTTAAATGATTTACTGACAGCGATTTGAATCCTCATAAAGGATTTTGTTTTTTGTTTTTTGTTTTTATTTGTATTCTATTTTTAATTTTAAATCAAGGTAAACATAATAAAAACGTATGTTTTTAATAATTCGCAAAGAAATATACCTACAAATTTGATTTTCTCTAATAAATGTATGTATGTACGTAAAATTTGTACTATCCTTCAAATACTAGATTTTTTTGACATTGCATGGCTTATTTTTATTTTTATCTAAATTAAGTATGAGGTTCTGTAATATTTTTTTGCTTCATTAAGTGCTAAGAAAAAGTCAGTGACGTAGTTTTTTTCCCCGCTGCAAAAATGTCGAAATACGGCAATGAATACGATAATAAATTTATATTTTAACGAAAAGCGTCTTCTAATGTAACTAAATTTAAGATATATATTAGTGTTATATAAAATACATTGCAAGTAATTTACCAAGTCAGATGTTTAAATTAAGGTAAGATGGACCTACATTTTAATGCACCGTCTCTGGAAAAAATAACAAAAATATAATAACCTTAAGCAGTGTCTAAGAAGACTGTTTAACAACATCAAAACAGCAATGGTATTAGCAACAAAAAATACAACATTAAAAACTAGCTACATCATTCACACTATTTGCGGCTATAACAAAAAAAAAACAGAAAAAAAATTTTGCTTTATAAATATTATTTAAAAGTGAAAAACATCTCAGGAATATATGCATTTATTATTTAAAATAAGTACACACACGTATACGTACATATATATGAGTACAAACACAATTACATAAAAAGTATACTTGCGCTATCCAAATATCATAGTATGAGCAACCAGCTAGCCTGGCTGGCTTTCGGGCAGGCAGCCTTTTACTCGTTAATATTATTATTGTTATTATTATTATTGTTGTCCGATGTATATATATATATATATATATATATATATATATATATATATATATATATATGTACATATGTATGTATGTATATACCTACAAACATATGGATGATTCTTTCTAATATGCTAAAAGTATTTTCCCGGGCAGTAGAGAGTTTACGTCTGTCTGGGAATTTTGCCAAAAGCAACAAATTCTGTAATTCAGATAGACACTCTCATCAAGCACTTTCTCCCTGTGTTTAGTCGCCGTCGATCGTTTCAAAAGCGCGATCTTTTCCTTAGTTCTTAATTTTTTGGCTGGGCCAAAAAACAATAAAAATAATTTAATAATTATATAAAAAATACATATATTTCGGTTCGCACAGCATTTTAATAACAATTATTTTTGTAAGTTCCAACTTAAATAATTGTAGTTATTGATAAAAAAATATACATATTATACATATACATACCAATCTACCTACCTACTCTGTACATACCAAAGAAAAAAATTTTAAAGAAGCCAAAAATAATAACAAAGTACATTCTAAGAAAAGGATAAGTAGTGTTTTTCCCTGGCAAAAATCAGTAAATCAAATACATAATAATCAAAACAAGAAGTTTTGAAGTGCAACTTATTACCGATAATCAATATTTTAAAAAATAAAAAAACTGTTACATATACAAGCACATATATGGTATACAAAGAGAAAAAGAAAAACGTTGAATCAATAATCGTAAACATTATCTCCTTTTTAAATGAGGACACAGAAGTATGTAAATGAAATAAAAGTAGCCAAAAACAAAATATAACAAATTTACAGACTACCTATAATGAAAGTATGGAAAATGTGAAAAAATCATTACATAAACACATTATTTTTCGTTTGTTTCTGTCGAAAAAAATATTGTGATCGTAATAACATCTGAATGAGTCGAATTGAAACTAGTAATCTCTAATATAGTTGTTTATTATTAATACGTATATTTTATCTCCCAAAATAACATACATATGGTACTTACAAGCATACTTGAATACCTTGCATACATACAACATTCTTTAAAAGTTTAATAATCATGTTTAACTTACATAAAAAGGTAATGTCATCTAAGCAATTGCAGGTGAAATTTCATGTTTATACATTTAATTGACGAAACTAAAAGTCCTATTTCCTTACCATTAGTTAGCATCACCGATTCGTACCTATATTCGCACACTTATTAAAAAAAACACTCTAACACTCTTAAAACGTTCCGCCTTCCCCATCAAGACGAAAAATAAAAGATTAAAAATAAACCATCATATATTCAAGGTTTCTAAAATCTTTCAATACTCTCGCACACAAACACAAGCACATGTTTGTTTTTACTTGGCTTTATAATTTATGTGTGTATGTATGTATGTATATGTATAAATATAAAAATATTTATATATGTACATATCTGTCATTGTTCCTCGGAAATTTTCTAGGTGACTCGAGAAAAAATATATCGTATATATATATACCATACACATATGTACATATATACATATGCACGTCTATATACATACATAAAAAGAAGAATATTGAAAGCAAAAATTTAAATGTTGTTGTTTTTTCGTTCTTGTTTTTAAATATTTTGTAATATTAAAAAAAAATCGAAAAAAATTGCCCTAAAATTAAGTTGTCAAGGCACATAAAGCTATAAATTATGAATGTGTATGTGTCATAGATACATCTATATAGGTAGCATATACGTGAATAAACATATATATATATATATATATATATATATATATATATATATATATATATATATGTATATATATATATATATATATAATTAATAATTAAAAACCAAAATAATAATGGGGTAATATTATTTTTAAATTTTCATATTTTCTTATTACATAATAACAGGTTATTTTTGGCAAAAATATGAAATTTAAATATGTATTCATATAACTTATGCGTACCTTCCTATATACACTTGTACATTTTTTTTAATTTTATCAAAGAATTATACCTATATGTATGTATACATTCTATATTATACTTATTTTATATATACTTAAAAATGAATGTCTTTTTAATGTACACGTTTTAATGAATTTCAATTTAATTTCTTAATTGTGTATTATTATAATATGCCAATCATTTTAAGATATACTTTTATATTTTTTAAAGATTTTCTTCAGACTAAAAACTTACATTTAAAATTATTTAATATTTTAATACATTAGCACATATATACATACATACATATACCATGTAGGGGTACACATGTATGTCATTCTGTATATGTGTGTGTTGTTGTTGGTCTATAAATGCCCGGGAAAGCTTTTTTTATACGCACCTGACATGTGTCATAATTAAAGGGAATATAAATAAAAATTATAATTTAACAAAATAGACAATATATTATTTATAAAGTTTTACTTCAACATTTCGACGTCTTTACGTTATGACATTATCTAGAGAATTTTTAAGTGATTATCATTCTTAAACTCAATTTTAAAAAAGTTGAATTAAATATAAAAATAATTAATTTAAAAGCTGAGACTTAACGTTTCCAGGGTTGCAACTAAATGGCTCACTTAATGTATTATTCATAGTATTTTTACTACAATTACTTTCCTAGCTGTCATTGTATACTTTGTAGTAGAATTTGACAACAGAAATATTCATAATAATAAAAATAAGAAGAAGCACAAGAGAGGAAAGCAAGTCACTGAAAGCAGAAACTAAATTTCAGAAAAAGGGAATAAAAGAGAGACGAGGGAATAAAATCAACATTTTGCAAATCATAAGCTATATTTTTTACAATTATTAAATGTTCTAATAAAATAAGTGAATTAAAAAAACTATTTATAATAAAACATTAATTGCCAATAGAAATAATCAACAACAGGTATTTAATGATATTATTTTATATTGAGAAAATAGAATAAAAAGCGTATAAAGAAAAAAGCGAAGAGTGTGTGGTGGCAATAAGCACAACAAGCAACATTATTTTCATTAATTTGAATAGAAACTTTCGCAATTTTACCATTACTTTATCAAAAGAAATTTACAAAAATTTCAAGTGATTTGATTCTTTTTTAACACAGAATTTTTATAGACTAGAAAAACCACAATAGAATGCGCAATAAGATTGTTAAATGCGGTTGGTTGCTGCTTTATTAGTGCCAGGCAGTCATATAAATTTTAGGTACCGTACGCTTTCATCGTATTGTCCGTTCGCTTGGTTTTTCAGGGTGAGCGGTGAGAAGCAAAAAGAAATAAGTATGAAGACAACAACGTCAACTACAACGACGACTACTTTTTTCATTGCAAAATTTCTATGTTACACGTGTTCTTTTTCGAAATGTTAACAACTCGTCCGTTTTCACACATTACAAATCATCAGATAAATAATTATTTCAAAATCTTAATAAAATGTCAGTAATATTCTTTCCAATAGACTTTTAAAAAATTTGACGATATTAATAATATTTTTATAAAGGTGACAAATTCAAAAACCCTTTTTATATGAATAAAACGCGTTCATTGCTTCTAAAACTATTAAGTTAGCTGTAGGTTTTCCCTTAGAATTTGGGTAATGATAGTGGTAGTCATGGTGGTGGCGGTGACATCGTCATTGTCACATTAAAACCTTTAAGCATACATATTAAATGAGTACTTGCTAACTAACTGCTGATATTAGAAGTTGATTTATAATTCATATTTGCCTTATCAATAAATGCATCTTTTAATGTTGTATTTGAATGATAAGTACATAAGTTTTTTTTTAATTGGAACATAGAATGTTTTATATTCAGTTTAATTTACATGCTGCTGTTGACATACAACTTAGTTGCGTACATGCATACATACACGTGTATGTACATGTATTTGTTTAAGTAGACATTAATTATACATTATTAATTTGTGCTTTTCTTAAAATTTTACGTAGCAAATTCATTGCTTTTTATTTTTTTACCTTTTTTTATCGCTTATTAACCTTTAATAAAAATATTAAATCGTATTATAATGTACATACATATGTAGGTGCTTGTACATCTTTAATGGCTTACGTGTACTAACACGTTCAACATCTTAAATAAAAAATTTTACATTTTACGTAGAATCCTAATACATATGTATGTATGCAGTCATTAAATGGAAAAACAATATTAAATTTTAGAAACAATATTCAAATAAATTGAACTTTCCACTAAACTTTTTAAATTAAAGTAGTTGTTAGAATTTAGTTATGGTATTAAAGATAGTAATAGTCTGTCCGTTTGTATACATACATAATTCCCACGACATTCCAAGTGTAACAAAGGGGACTTCTCTCAGTCAATGAGCTGCACAAGATTCTATTTTTTTAGACTTATTGAAAAAGTTTTCCATAGAGTAAATAATCATAACCAGTCGCTAGCAATGTTATGAGCTGATATCGCTTGTTTTACCTTTCTGATATTTTATTCCCGCCAGATGGCATTGATATCGTCTGCCAGTTTATATATATATATATATATATATATATATATATATATATATATATATATATATATATATATATATATATATATATATATATATACATATATATATATATGTATATATATGTATATATATATATCATTATATGATGGTTAAATATATTCTATTATTAAATTCAATATACGCCTACATATGTATATATAAGTATGTAACTTTGATTTTAGTATGATTTTTGAATTACTTTTGATTTTTTTTTTTCATAGTTACGTCAAGTGCTTCTTACCGGTAAGCCATGGAAGACGGTCATGCTAAAACCGTCGAACAAGTATTACAACACTTTGGTACAGATCCTGAACGCGGTCTTTCTCTTGATCAAGTAAAAGATCATCAAAAAAAATATGGTCCAAATGGTAAGTTTGATTTTTCTATTGCTTTTTATTGAACAACTCATTGATTGGTTCTTTTAACTTTATACTTTCAGAATTACCTACTGAAGAAGGTAAAACTATTTGGCAGCTCGTGTTAGAACAATTCGATGACTTATTAGTCAAGATTTTGCTTTTGGCTGCTATTATTTCATTCGTAAGTTAAAATATTTTAATTTTTTCAAGTTACGATAAGAATAAATATACATTTGATGAAAGACAAACATTTGTTTAGTTCGGTTTTTAAGGCTGATTAAAATTAAAAATTGATTGTAAATTGAAAGATCACGGAGGTTTTGAAAAAAAAATGTTTATAAAACAATTATTAAAATTTTTTTTTTTTAAATGCTTTTTGTTCTTCAAATGTTTGTCTCAATTAACGATATCTTAAGTGTTACTATTAACCGCTTGATTGATACAGTTGTGTTAAATGTACATTGTATTTGTATATTTGTTTACAATTCAGGTTTTAGCACTTTTTGAAGAACACGAAGAAACGTTTACTGCATTTGTAGAACCGTTAGTAATTTTACTTATTTTAATTGCGAACGCTGTTGTCGGTGTTTGGCAAGAGAGAAATGCGGAATCTGCAATTGAAGCACTTAAAGAATATGAGCCTGAAATGGGAAAAGTTGTCCGTCAGGATAAATCAGGTATTCAAAAAATAAGAGCAAAGGAAATCGTACCCGGCGATGTAGTCGAAGTGTCTGTGGGTGATAAAATTCCAGCAGACATTAGAATTACCCATATCTATTCGACCACCTTGCGTATTGATCAGTCTATTTTGACTGGTGAATCTGTGTCCGTAATTAAGCACACCGATCCTATTCCCGATCCACGAGCTGTTAATCAAGACAAAAAGAACATTCTGTTTTCTGGCACCAATGTTGCTGCTGGTAAGGCTCGTGGTGTTGTAATCGGTACAGGTTTGAATACTGCCATCGGTAAGATTAGAACCGAAATGTCCGAAACCGAAGAAATCAAAACACCATTGCAACAAAAGTTGGATGAATTTGGTGAACAATTATCAAAAGTTATCTCAATCATCTGCGTTGCTGTATGGGCTATTAACATTGGTCACTTCAACGATCCCGCTCATGGTGGTTCATGGATTAAGGGTGCCATTTATTATTTCAAAATTGCCGTTGCATTGGCTGTAGCTGCCATCCCTGAAGGTTTGCCAGCTGTAATTACTACCTGTTTGGCCTTAGGTACACGTCGTATGGCTAAAAAGAACGCTATTGTTCGTTCTCTGCCCTCTGTCGAAACTTTGGGTTGTACCTCGGTCATTTGCTCAGATAAGACTGGTACCTTGACCACTAACCAAATGTCTGTTTCTCGTTTGTTCATTTTCGATAAGGTTGAAGGTAATGATAGTAGCTTTTTGGAATTCGAACTGACTGGTTCCACCTACGAACCAATTGGTGAACTTTTCCTCAACGGTCAACGTGTTAAGGCCTCAGAATATGAAACCTTGCAGGAAATGGCCACAATTTGCATTATGTGCAACGACTCCGCCATTGATTACAATGAATTTAAGCAATGCTTTGAAAAAGTTGGTGAAGCTACTGAAACTGCATTGATTGTGTTGGCAGAGAAAATGAATCCGTTCAGTGTTAATAAAGCCGGTTTGGATCGTCGTTCTTCGGCTATTGCTGTACGTCAGGAAATTGAAACCAAATGGAAAAAAGAATTTACATTGGAATTCTCCCGTGATCGTAAATCCATGTCTTCTTACTGTGTACCACTTAAGGCCTCTCGCCTTGGTACTGGTCCCAAATTATTTGTTAAAGGCGCTCCGGAAGGTGTATTAGAACGCTGTACTCATGCACGCGTTGGTTCTTCCAAAGTTCCTCTTACGAGTGCATTGAAATCCAAGATTCTAAACTTGACAGGTCAATATGGTACTGGCAGAGATACACTACGTTGCTTGGCTTTGGCTGTTGCTGATAGTCCAATGCGTCCAGAGGAGATGGACTTGGGCGATTCTACCAAATTCTATCAATATGAAGTCAATCTTACCTTTGTCGGTGTTGTTGGTATGTTAGATCCTCCACGTAAAGAAGTTTTTGACTCAATTGTTCGTTGTCGTGCTGCTGGTATTCGTGTCATTGTTATTACGGGTGACAACAAGGCTACAGCTGAAGCTATTTGCCGACGTATTGGCGTATTTGGTGAAGATGAAGATACCACTGGCAAATCCTATTCTGGTCGTGAATTCGATGATCTGTCACCAGCAGAACAAAAGGCTGCTTGTGCTCGCGCACGCTTGTTCTCCCGCGTAGAGCCACAGCATAAATCGAAAATTGTAGAATATTTGCAGAGCATGAATGAAATTTCGGCTATGACTGGTGACGGTGTAAATGATGCTCCCGCTTTAAAGAAAGCTGAAATTGGTATTGCTATGGGTTCTGGTACTGCTGTAGCTAAATCTGCTGCTGAAATGGTGTTGGCTGATGATAACTTCTCATCCATTGTGGCTGCCGTTGAAGAAGGTCGTGCCATTTATAATAATATGAAACAATTTATCCGCTACTTGATCTCATCCAATATTGGTGAAGTCGTTTCCATTTTCTTAACAGCTGCACTTGGTCTTCCAGAAGCCTTGATTCCCGTACAATTGCTTTGGGTCAATTTGGTAAGAAATTTTCTTCCGTATATTGTTAAAACTTTTAAAATGTTCTTTATTTTAAAAGGTTACGGACGGTCTTCCAGCCACTGCTCTTGGATTTAATCCACCTGATTTGGACATTATGGAAAAACCTCCCCGTAAAGCTGATGAGGGTTTGATTTCAGGATGGTTGTTCTTCCGGTAATTTAAAAAATTGTTCACATAATCGCTCCTATTTACATTTATTAATAATATTGTGTTTTTGTGGTTTAGTTATATGGCTATTGGTGGCTATGTCGGCGCTGCTACTGTAGGTTCTGCTGCCTGGTGGTTTGTGTTCTCTGAAACTGGCCCACATCTCAGCTACTGGCAGCTCACTCATCATTTGGCCTGTCTTGGAGGGGGCGATGATTTCAAGGGTGTAGACTGCAAAATCTTTAGCGATCCACACGCTATGACCATGGCCCTTTCAGTTTTAGTCACAATTGAAATGTTGAACGCCATGAACAGGTATTTTTTTTTTAACAAAACGTAAATACGTAGTCAATAAAAAAATATATATTTGATTTTTTCAACAGTTTGTCCGAAAATCAATCTCTGATTTCAATGCCACCATGGTCCAACATGTGGTTGATTGGTTCAATGGCGTTGTCATTCTCATTACACTTTGTCATTCTTCATGTAGAAGTACTTTCTGTAAGTCAAGATTCTTCTTCTTTCGGTAGTGTTAAGAAAGCTAAATTATGATTTAAGTTCAATATTTAAATAATTTATAATAATTATTTATTTCCTTTTTATTTTTCTGTTTTAAAATTAGGCCGTGTTCCAAGTAACACCTTTGGGCACAGATGAATGGATAACTGTGATGAAATTCTCAATTCCTGTAGTTTTATTAGATGAAACACTCAAATTCGTTGCTAGAAAGATCGCTGACGGTGAGAATCCTATTTATAAAGTGCACGGGATTGTTTTAATGTGGGCCGTATTTTTTGGCCTATTGTTTGTTATGCAGTCTTAAATATATAAGTTTAAAAATAATCTTAATATAATACTATACTTTTTAACAAAGCCTCCAACCCCTTAATTTTACACAATAATCATCGTTATATGCATACCACTAATGTTTTTTATTATGTTTATAAATATAAACATAATTGTAATTAAAAAAAAATATGGAAATTAATCTTAGTAACACACAACAAAACTTGTAACAAAAACAAACTCAAGACATTTGTTGTTATATTATTTTCCGTTTTTTTTTTTTTGCTTTACTGAAAATAAGCCATAAGCCTAATATATAATTGAAAAAAAAGATTTTTAAAACCGTACAATTTTATAATTCAATTAATTTTGCTTATCATTCATCTATCATTGTATGTTTTGAATGAATCTCTGTCATTAAATTTTTTTTCTTTTTATATGCTTATTTTTTTCCTTACCTTTTTTTTTTGAATTTTCATTAGTGCAATTTATAACCAATTTTCTTTGTTGAACCTGTATAACCTCCTTCTACCATAAATAACGTTTTGGTTTGTAAAGCAAATGTTTAAAGGAAAATAAAAAAATATTTTATTTTTTTACATAAGAGTTCTTCCCTATTGTATATAGAAGAGCAGGATATTTAAAATGTAGAAAAAGGAAATAAAAATTCTATATATTTTGAACTTTCCTTTTAATACAATTTAATATCTTTTGGGTACTTATATATGTGGAAAAAAAGATATCCATAAAGAATAGTGTAGATGAGTTAAAATAAAAAAAGAATATAATAAAAGGCTCTAAGAGCTTGTTACTCGTACACATAAATGCATCCATGTGTCGTAAATCTGCAAATACAATCATACCATAAAGCTTCACTCAAATTACATTTGAAGGCTTTTTTCAGTTTATAATCGTGTGTCAGTTTTGACATAAAGAAGAATCTATTAAATGTGTGTGTGTGCCAAGATCTCTGAAAAGAAAACTTCAAATTTACTAAATATTAGGTTGTATTGCCTAGTAGTGCGAATATATTCATATTAAACAAATATCATCGATGTCATTTCAAAATCAATTTTATGTACTACTACAACATGGATGTTAAAAACGTAGTGGTAAAAAAATTAATAATTCTATCTTAAACTCCCTTCATATGCAAATATAGGTTTTAGAAGTATTATTGTGACTTAATATTTATATAATATTCATACATACATATATAAACCGTCACCTAAAAACCAAAAGGAAGTAAGCGGCAAAAAATTCGAAATAGAATTTTTGATTGATTATAATGTATTTTGGCTAACTACATTATAATAAATCAAAAACTAGATTTTGTATTTTTTGTCGCTTACGGCCTTTTGGATTTTAGATGACGGTATGTATGTATTTTGGGAGAGTAGTAATTGTTTAGAAAATAAATAAAATAGTAAAAAAATAAATTTAGTTTAAAATAGTGGTAATTAGAAAAAAAAAATGTAAATTATATAATTACAAATTCATTTAAGAAGAATCTGCATTAAATCTTAAAAAAAGAACGATACAATAAACAATTAAAAGATTGTATTACTTTTCGGTTTTACAAAAATGTTTCATCTAACTAAAGACTTAAAAATTAATTACATTTTATAATTCCTTTAAGTAACTTAGAAAATTTAACAACTTTTCATTCTATAATTCAAATAATAATCATTTATTTCATAAGTTTGTTGTTTTATCCTTAAAATTTCTTTTATCCAATAATAATTAAAATTTTATTGTTCTCTTTAAAATTGAGAAATACTTATGTATATTTATATAAATTTGAAGCATGTTATTGTTTTCAGAAATATGAGCAAAAAATAATAATATCTTCAATGCTGGCTTACTATTAAATATATATTGATGAAAAAAAAAAAACAATAAAATTAAACATTAAGGCTTCTTTGGTCACGACAGCAACGTTTAAAAAGTTGTTAAAACACTTCAAATGTTGTATATTTGTCGGATGATAACGTCGTTTTAACCATTTTAAGCGGCTCCAGTTTACAACCTATGCTAGAGGTGCCTAAAAAGGCATCAGCGCTAAAAATAGGTTAAAAGCGTTTATTTAATTTTTACTAACAAGCATTTATTTTCTAGAGTTAATAATTTTTTAACTTTTCTAAAATTTATCTCATCCCTTTCAGTTAATCCCAACTTCCATTAAAAAAGGCCAAACCCCCCGATGTATTTCATAAAAAATAAACAAATAATATATACATATTTTTCTAAATAATATATACCTTTTTTTAAGTTAGATACTATATGCTTAAGTAATAAAACAGATACCAAAAGGCAAAGGCAACCGAGAAAAAACGAAAAAAAGAACAGTGTTAAATTCATTTTATGATTATACGAACATCTATTAATTACTCCGTATGTACCTATTAATTTTAACAAAGACACTCATCGACTTCAAATTTTGAATGAAAACTTACATACCATATGTAATAAATCCTATAAATCATCATTCTTACTTTTTGAATGCATTTTTCATGTGAAATGTATACAAACATATAAGTGATAGCGGCTTTAACACTCAATTACTACAGTAGTTTCAAAGCGTGCTGATGATTATTAAGCGGATGAAAAACAAATAACAGTTAAGCTTCAACGACTACTACTTGCAACAATAGTTCGTGTTATTTTTTCCTTTTTTAATCCTCTTTCCTTTCAGCTTACCCCGCTCCTGAGCGAACTTATGAAAACTGGAACCCTGTTATTATTAATAGATTTTATTAATTCTATAAAGCTGCTATAATTTTTATACAATTAATTTTATTTAAATTTTATTTAAAATCATTTTATAGTTCCTGAAACTGTTGTTGACAAATGGTGATCCATATCTCTTTTGATCAGAGTGTTTGTTAAGAAATTTAAATTAATCAGTAAATCTACTACAACTACTTAATTGCTCTTCTACTTCCTACAATACATATAAAAATAATAAAAAAAAACATTTCGTTGTAAAACATAGATAATCCGCGCTCCAGTTTAAAAACCACCCTAAGGAATAAAGATGTTCTTTCGGAAATAATAAAAAAAATACGAAATCTTTATTAAATCTACCTTTAATAATGTTTAGTGTGTGTATGTATGAAAAGATGATGATGACGATAATGATAATGTTAATTAAAACACCAAATATGTCAAAAAGTAACACAAAATATAGTCATACATAGAAAAATTACATTTTATTTATTATAAACTTAAAAACAAAAAGAAAGTATTTGCCAGAAAACAAATTAAATCAATACATATACATATATATATTGTTAA
This sequence comes from Wohlfahrtia magnifica, assembly GCA_023159175.1. NCBI lineage: Eukaryota > Metazoa > Arthropoda > Insecta > Diptera > Sarcophagidae > Wohlfahrtia > Wohlfahrtia magnifica. The sequence goes on along the minus strand of JAKWBJ010000040.1, from coordinate 770,871 downwards.
TATATATGAACAAATAAATAAAATAAAAAACTTGTTTTATTTTAAAAATATGTAATTTTTAGTTAGTCTCACCCCTATTTTGCATTTCGATTCGAATCGATATTTTTCCGTTTGGGAGTTTTGATAATCTGCGTTTCGATTTCAGTTTCTGCCGATTGTGTGTATGTATTCTGCATTATAATCGTAGCTACGTTTTTCTAAGTTGTGACGGAAATCCTTTCGATTTATATTTTTTCTGTAAAAAGTTTCTATTTGGCTAAAATGTATTATCATTAAATACGAAATAAAAATATACAAACTGTAAATTTTGTTAAAAATTTAAATTTACTTTTGGTAATTTGCATTAAAACGACAAGCAAACAGGCATGTCACAGATTCTGATCGAAATGGCTTTGATTCCGTATTTGCAAATCCGATCGATTTTGTTTTAGGTCCTTCAGATTTGTAAAACCTCTGTTTTTCAAATAAAATATGTCCGTGTTGTGCATGACAAAGGAAAAAAAACCTGGTTAATGAATAAAAAGCAGACAAAAACAAAACAAATAAAGGCGCTAATGTAAAAATTTTAAATTAAACGAAATAAAATTTAAAATTTTATATGAAAAATGCCTGATATTTTAATATTTGCTGTAGTTGAAGCTCAAATTTATTCTACTTAATAAATTTTTGTTGACAAAAATAAGTGGTTTTCTCAAAAAAATAATGTGGCAATACTTCGGTTAAAAAATTCATCAGTTTGTTTTGTTTGGCTTAACAAGTTTAAATAATCAAAACGTTTTTGTATAAATATTAACTAAATACTGAAAAAATCTATGTAATAATAAAACATATCGTTTAATCTTTCAGTTTGACTATGTTTTATTAATATTTTTCTTTAATGAATCATCAAAAATATTAAAACCACTTTGAAAATTTGAAGTGGTTTAATTCCGAAGATATTTTTGGTTTTCTAAAGACTCCACTTTCGGAATTGTGTTCTGTGACATTGCTGAAAAATTGAGTGCTTTCTTATTGAACCCCTTTGTGTATGCACTACGTTTTTTTATTTTATTAAAATTGGCTTATTTTTCTGTTTCTATTCATGCGTTCCTATGCTTTTGAGAGCATTGTTCTTTTCGATTCAGTTATTTTTTGGAATACCAATTTTAGATCGAAGCTAGTGCTGGCAAATTCTATTACTTTTCAATACTTGGTAGTATTGAATACTTTTTATTCGGGTACTAATACCGTACTCGTCACTTTTAACGTTTTTTTATTTTAATTTTTAAAAATTGTATATGTATATATACATACATACATATAAGTAGTTTTTCTTTAAATAGGCTTTGCAATATTTTAAACACATCCAATGTTTTATTAAACAATTAAAGCCAAACAAATATAAAGTTAACTTCAAGATAAGCGCAGCAATATTTTTATCTAAAATAAATACATATTTAATAATTCAGAGTTAAAATACATAAATGACATTATTACACATGGCTGTGTTTCGTTGTATTTTTAGATAGAATTGTATTTAAGCCGTTAAAATTTAAATTTTCCATAACATTTAAACGAAAATATACAACTCTAAAAGAATTGAGTCTTTACTTTTAAGTGCTGAGTACCTAAGAATAAATCAAAATACTCGGTACCAGTAACTTAGTGTAGAAAAGTAATCGAACCGCAGAATAGGGGTGATTATGTATGTATAATTAAACGTTTTTGCTTTAGTAAATCTTTGTTTATACCATGCATACATATGAATATTCTTTTGGAAAGATTGAAGCTTAATAACTTTAATAAATTTCAGAGAAGAACTTTTAGAATTTCTTAAAATAAAGCCACAAATTTTGAAGGACTGTTAATTATGGCACTTTAGCACTCCATTTTGTGCATCCAAATTTCATTTAACTTTTTCTCTATCCAAAACACAGGGTATTAAAGTTGGGCATCTTTTAACTTTTGCCGTACGTTAGGTTCTTTCGCAGTTGTCAGCTGGTTTTATTTTGTTTTGATTTTGTGTTTTGTTTGTGTGGTGCAAAAATAAAGTACTAAGAAAAAAATACATATGTATGTATATAAAAATTAACTAACTGAGGATATATGAATAAAATGGAGAACTCCAAAAGAGCTCTAAGGACCAACAGAATGTCATTTTCTGATCTTCAGGCTCTTAAAAAGGCGAATGCAGTGTTGATGTAATCGCTAATTCACATTCCATCACTTTGAATAATTCTTCTTCAGAGTATAGTTTTAATCTGAATGACATAATTTTTGATAGATCTAATATGAAACACGCTGATTAAGCTGAAGTTAAAACATTTGTGATGTTACTAACAAATAATAAAGCCAGGGCTTGGATGGCATTAATAGCATCATTCTTAAGAATATAATTTTTTTAGTTTCTAAGTGACCGGTTCAATTTATGTTTAATAGAAGGATATTTTTCTGTGATTTTTAAGAGGGCTTAGGTTGTATCAGTTTTTAAGCCGGATAAGAATCCTAATTTACCCTTCAGTTATAGGCCCATCAGCATTGAATTGACTGTTTTGGTGAGTATTTAACAAATTATTAATACGTAGTAGAAAGAATTTTTAGCAAATTAAAATTAACAAAAAACTATATGGGGAATAAATTGTTATCCTTTGCGTACATAATTTTTGCAAAGGAAAGTATAGCTGAAATTGAGGAGATCTTTTTAAACTAACCAAGGTATTTAGGTAGGTGCAACCACTAGAAGAACTGATGGTCGCATCACTTGGAGACCGTGTGGTCCATTATGATCATCCAAGGACAAAGAGGGAGGAGAGGAGATAGATTAAAAGAGTAGAAAGAACGAAAAAAGGGAGAGAGGACGACCGACAAGATGTGGCCAGTCTACAATGGAGAAGGTCTAGAAGAGCCCCGTCTACCTCTCCCAAGCAGAACTATGTCGTCCGCGTAGGCAACTGCCTTAGTATTCAGCTAATCACAGTCACTGAGTATCTTGTCGATCAAAAGTAGGCACAAAAGTGGTGAAAGAACCACTTGTTTCATAGTTATGAAACCTTACCCATAACAATAACTCATCTTTTAGTAAAATGGTTATCCACAACAAAACGCTAATATTGTTAAAGAATGGCTGTCGCAGGAAAAATTTCAGGTAACTTATTGGCCACCATAAAGCCCTAATCCTGGTTCAATGCAGAATTTTTGGACAATAGCAAAAAAAATGGCTGGCAAAGTATTGTTATTGGTGATTTGGGGACCAGAGTTGTAGGGTTTGCACTACGTAGTAAATAGCGTGGCAGAGGATTTGGATGATTGCACTCTCAAATTCCTTCGAGTGAAGAAATCTATTAAGACCTGTCTGCAGCTGTCATCGATGTTGTTGCCCGTCGCCAAGAGATTGCTGTCGTCTGCATGAGATAACAATTCCAACAACAAAACAAAAACAGAATTGGGAATATTACACCTCCTTGCGGTACTCCTTGTTTTATTCTACGGTTCTTGGACTTTTTGTTTCGAAACTCCACGAACGTCTGTCTTCCACGCAAATAGTTCACTAGCCATCTCTTAGGGAAGTTTGACGTATTTATGTCCTCAAAGAGAATGGTATGATTGAACGTGTCGAATGCCTTGGATAGGTCCAGGGCCACCATTATAGTTCTTCGACACGGTTTTACTTGGTTCAAGCCTTAACTGTTTTGCGTGGCTGTTGCGGTAAATGCGGTGGTAGTGCTATGTTGTCTGTGGAACTCATGTTGATGGCATACCATTTATAAGTGATATGTTTGGTTTGGGAGAAGTAATAATTTAAGGGTTTTGGCCACAGGAGATAGAAGCATTATTGGACGATATGTTTCTTCCAAGTTTTCATAAGTAAAGTAAATTGTTATTGGGCTTTGTGTAACATGTTGGAACTGTGGCATGGAATATAATACGAATGGAACCACATTTTTCTAACCTTTTTAAGTAAAATTATAGAGAGTACGTATTAATGCAATAAAAGCGCCACAAAAAATGAGAAAAGCTCTTATAATAATAATAAATTACAATCGATCCTTAAAAGAGCATAGGACTTCAATCAATGCTCTGAATAACTCTCTGTTTTCTGCTAACGCCTTCACTTCACTCCAACTCTTGGCTGTTCAAGTCGGTCTCAATTTGTCGTCTCCATGTATGGGTTTGGCGTCCTCTTCTTCTACTCCCCTGTAGATTCCAATATATGTCAATTCTGCTAATATCATTCGATTGCCTTTAAGAGCGGTTGGTCACCGCCATTTGCGCCTCTTTATCTCAAACCATAATGGTTCTTGTACTGTTCTGCGCTAAAGCGTATGATTAGAGAAAGTTATTGGCCAGAAAATACCCAGAATCCTGCGAATACAGCGGATCACGAAAACTTTTATCTTTTTCATATCGCGAGTATTAGCACTCTACGTTTCGCAACCACACAAAAGCGTGGATTTTATATTGACATTGAATACCGCAATTTTCGTGGAATTGACGGACGTGTTCAATTTCTTCAGTGCTAGTAACAAATAATTCCCGGGACGTAGTGTTAATACGGGAAGTTCAGTCTTCGCAACATTTATTTCCAAACCTTAATGTGTTCGAAAACTTTAGTTACAAATTATGGGTATGGTTAGGATAGATTATATGGGTCGCTCACATTTCGCGAGTTCTCTTGGTGGTCCTATGGCACATTGTGATACCCTCAACAAGAACAGACACATTGAATAGGCCGAAAGGCCGGACATGGGAGAGTCCCAGAAAGGATCCCCACCTAAACACCCAAAAATATCAGTTTATTCACAGTCCAAATCATGAAAGCGACATGCACCCATGTGCTTTAGTCTAAGCTTCTATAGAGCAGGACAGTCGCAGAAAAGGTGTTGCAACGATTGCTCCTCCTCCTCCTCATCCTGACTGCCCCTACAGTAGCCATGAACAGTGCATCCAATGCGCTCCGACATGCGGCCTATCATACAATGTTCGGTAAATATGCCCGATCTTCCCCCATCTAAACCTACGAAGAGAAGTAATTCCTTTCATAGAAAGAGAAGGTCAAAGTATTGTGATTCCTGTGTTCCATCTTGCTTATCAATGCCCATTTATCTAACAAAATCAACGACGCAAAAATAAAATAAATTAAACTTAAGTAATAATTTAGAAATAATGAAAATGACATGTTTCTTGAACGACTTCCATTTTATTTTGCTGGGGAAGTGATAAAATATATGTATACACCTGACCAAAGTGCAGGCTCTCCATACAATGTAATAACTTTTGAAATGTATTTATTAACATAGAAAGAAAAGACCAAAGCATAGTGGTGTTATTGGTCCACCTGTGTTCCAACTTGCTAAGTGGCCATTTATCTGACAAAATCAACGACGCATATGGAGGGACATGCACGTTTTCCTATACGAGGGACAGAGAGAACTCTATATTAGCGCACTCATCAGCAATTTTGTTGCCTCGGACGCCCGCATGACTTGAACCTATATCAGTTCGACATGATATCGCTCCAGCTGGGCCAGTGAGCGAATGCAACTGAGGAGACATTTCGACTTAATAATTGTGGCGAGACTGTCTACATAGGTCCTAACAGGCCCTGAGGCCTCGATATTTAGTTCCCAGATAGGTCGGTAGATGGCTCTAAAATTTAATATCTTTGGTAATATCTATAGCATTATTCAGTATTATTGCTTGTTTGATAGGTCAGAATGATTAGGAGCGATGAAAGTGGATCGGGTACGACAATAATGTGCGAAAAAGATTGTATACGAAGTAAGGTGAAGCTTCGCAGACGGTGACAAAGCAAAGGTTAACACCAAGAAAGGTAATGATGCTGTGTGTAGCATTAACCACAATGAATACACGTTTTTCTTTGAGTGTATGTTTGAAAACATAGCAAAGCAGTAGTTGAGTAAACTGTTAAGGTTCTTATGCTTAAAATTTGGACAATGGAACAGGATTAAAGGAATTTCACAGGTATTGGTTGTGTGAGTAGATTAGATTTAAAAAATTATTAAACTTGGCAAAAAATGTCAGGAATACAGGCTAATATGTATGTCGGAAGAATTATATTTTTAAATATTCTTAAGAGCTATACATAAAAAATTTTACATATAAAAATGAGAATAACATATTGATCGAGCTATGGGCACTCTAAAAGCTTTGTTTTCCATACAGGCTCTTGTTTAAAACTGCCGCTACGTTAAAAAAATGTCTTCTTGTGCTTTATTGACTATAAGTAAGCATTCAAAACTGATTGAAATATTTAAACTTTTAAACATTGATGATAAGAACAAATAGAAAGACTGGAGACCGTTTTAGTATAAATTAAGCAGCCATAAGTAGTCATAAACAGCCATAGTAGAAAGATGGCAGCTCGTTTTAGTATACATTAAGCAGCCATAGAGAAAGATGAATGCCCGTTTTAGTATAAATTAAGCATCCATAAACAGCCATAATGGAAAGATAGCAGCCAGTTTTATTATAAATTAAGCAGCAATAATTATTGTTTTTTTGAAAGAACCCAACAATTAATAAATGTGTAAAAATTTCTTTAATTTGATTGCGTATTTATATTTTTACATGAACTTTTCAGTTTAACTTTAATCCATGCACTCACTCCCAGTGGTTATATGTATGTAATTTTTCATGGTACATACATAATACAATATTCAAATCGCTTTCATATAAATATATATGTACATGAGTACTTACAAATATACAATGTGCTCAAGAAGAAAACTGTTATCGCTTAAATATATACATATATATGACGGTTTTTTATTTATTTATTTTTTAGTTACAATAAATTATAAATTAAAATATTCTATATACATATGTATTATATACAAATCTTCAATGTTACGCAAACAATTTTAGCGGATTTCAGTAGACATTCCATTTTGTTGTTGTTGTTTTTTTTTTAATTTAACGCCACTAACATATACTCGTAATAACAAATAACAAATTTTATATACTTTTGTATAAGAAAATTATGAAAAACTAAATACTTTCAAGGAGTATATAATACATACAATTAACCAGATATAATTAAAAGCCAACGATCTCAATGATCCAACGCCTGATCTTACTGTATTGGCGGTTAGGTTTAAATTTAAACCATCAAACGTTACAAAGCAAGAAAATGCATCAGCATCGTCATCAGCATTCTGTGCCACTGCTGTCATTGACGCATCGTAGTAGTCATTATTAAGTTTCTCTATACGAGTTTCATTGCTAGACAATATAATGTTCTCATCGGTGGATCTTTTCACAAAAATAATTATAAAAAATTGATTTTGATCAATATTTCTTCAAATAAGCTTAAATAAAATACTTACACAAGATGTATTCTAGGTCTTGGAAATATATTTGTTACAGTACATTCTAAATAAGTTTCATTTTGAACCGCTTGATTTTCGAATACGATTGAACTATTACTGATATCCACTACGTGTAGTTCCCTTTCCATTGACTTTGAACCACGATCAGTTTGAACTAAGCATTTATATGTACCGCTCAACTCTATTGAGGGATTGATTAGTGTAAGACCACGATATTCATAGTTTGGATCCGATGAAGTTGGTTCAATTTCTCCAATGTGGTCTTTGAAATATGGCTAATGTAAATAAAAAAACATTCATATATATAAATATAATTTTTCATACTTTATAAAAAAAAGAATATTAATTAATACAAATATAACAAAAAATACAGGAAAAGTACTACGATTTGCAAATGTAAATCATATAAAAAAATATGCACATCGTTAACATTTACAGAAACAGAATATTATCTTTAATTTAATTGATTTTTTAATAAAATTATTTTTATTTTGTATGCATATGTATGTATGTAAAAAATAGGTTTTTTTTGTTTTGACAAAACATTACCATTTGCTAATATTGGAATGATGATGAGATCATTTAGTGAATTTTTCAAAAACTTAAAATAAACAATATAAAATCTTTATACACATTATATGTAAAAATTTAAAATATTGCACAGAAAATTGTATTTTCGAAATATGTATAGTACATACACACAAATACATATATGTATGTATGTATGTATTTCATTTTTCTTTCACTATTCTCTCAATATAACATTTTAAGTTCTCTTTAGTTAAAACAATCGAATACAAACTTACCAGCACTGATGGTTTTTGCCCTCGTATCCACTGATATATGCTATTGTCGTTCATAAACCATTTAACAACCAGATATGAAGGATTTTCATTTAATTCATAATTACAATCTAATTTTATAGGTTCATCGTCGTCATCGTTATCATTTTGAATTTTAACCAGTTCTGGAACGTCGATGTCATGTAGTACGATGCAGTTAATTACTGAAAAAAAAACACACACACACACATACACGCATGTATGGTTTAAAAATATTAAAATAAATAAAATAAGAAAAATTAATAATATTTAATAGCCTTAAATTAAACGAGGGAGGAAAAAAGTTTAAATTCGTTAGCAAAATAATCATAATAATTATTATAAAATGAAGGAATATTAATAAAAATTCGTCACAAATGTACACCCCGCCACAAAAGTTTAAATAAAAATTCATTATAGTACTTCGGAGAAAAATTAAAACAATGAAATTTTTACAATGAAATACACAAAAGAAGGAAAAAATTTAAATAATCTCAATTTCTTTATTTTACAAAAGTCCACGGACGACCACTTACATCAAGCGATGCTTTATAAAATGTTTCAATAACTGGTGGGACCTCCAATTAAGCTTACAACACCATTTTTTTTTCTTTTTTTTAAATTCTGAGCAATCCCATTTCATTCATCCATTAGAATTGACTTAAAATGCTGAAGAAATAACGGATTTGCTTTCCGTACCTGTATCTTTAAATACACCACAAGTGTTTAATAATGTTATGGTTGTGAGATTAAGGTCACATGATATAGCAGCCACTTCATGCCCAACAAAAAAAAAAAAAAAAATTGATTAGATTCTTTGCCACTATCCAGATGCGGCTTTTCAACGCTTTAGAGTAATTTCCTATTTAAAATGCCGACGTAGATTAGGAGATACATTATTTTAAATAAAATAACGTTCAGACGTTTGGATCGGATAAATACATAACTTGGTACTTGAGTGCATAATTCAGCCTTATTGAAATTCGGCGCCAATTTTTGAAAATGTATTGATATCCTTAGCCAGCCTTAGACTTTTGTGGCATAGTGTACATAAATAATTTTATACAGGTATAGGTAATATTTCAATATTTTTTTATTTTTTCCAATGCGATTTTTTAACCCTGTTAATAATATATATTACATATATTACCAATAAAAATTTTTAATATTTCACTTTATTTTATTTTGAAAAGTTTGAACAGAAAGAAAATAATTACCTTGAACGAATAAGACACATAAACAAAATGAAAATATAAAAAACAACTTCATCTTTTAAAATAAATGTTTCTAAAATATTGTTGATGGTTTTTGGCTTCCGTTATTTGAATTTGAGTTCTTAAAAACGAAAATATATAGAAAATTTTTATTTTTATTTTATTTTTTATTTTGATTATATGGATGTATATTTAACCGTGCCGAGGAAGGAGAATGTATCGAAATGTGTACTACTTAATAACTGAGCGAAATTGTGAACGATTATTATTTGGTTTTTGAGTGCGATACAAAAATAACGTACAGTTCGTTCCAATTGGCTGCCCAGCAAAACGGTCTGCACAAACATGACTGACTAAACGACAATGAGCGCAATAACATAAGAAACTAAAATAAAATAAAATAAATGAAACAAAGATGAATACAATACAAAATTGCTCATATAGTGTTTAGATTGTTGTTTTGGTCAAAAGGAAGATGAGTGAATACAGTAGTAATAGTGATCGTTTAGTAGTGAACAATATGGTTTTAACTTATAAGATAGACATTTTTATTTACAAATAAGTAGAGGCATATATGTATATGTGCATATGTATATATGTATTATATATGTATTATATATGTACATATGTACACATATACATACATATGTATATGTTATCAATGTAGCAAGTTTATTCTTTATACCAAATAAATGTACATACATATAAGATTATATGTGTATGTATGTATGTACATATGTGTTGCATATATTTTATTGTCCCAGCTAGCATTTGGAAGTTTGATTGACGACAGCGATCATTTCACGACCCTTTTTTCATTCGTCCAAGCGATTTTTAAAGGAGAATTATTTTTTGTTTTACCAAATGAAACTTGCGCGAGCCATTTCGGCGATTTTTCTACGAGTGAATCTTAGTTTACGTATTTTGGCGAACAGTGAAGGAGTGTTTTCATTTTGTTTTGAAAATTTTATAATTTATGGAAAAAAATATATGAGAAATTTTAGAAAATAGTTTTACATTAGGAAAAATCAGTGAATAATTGGAAAAATTAATAGAGGAAATCAGGAATCCAACATCACGAAGGAAAATATAATTCTATTTCAACAATCGTCTAGGCGACTAAAAATATGGTAGGTAGTGAAACGATCACGCTCGCTAATCAAACTTCAAAATGCTAGTTGGGTTCTATTATATAGTTGTATTCAAAACACATTTTCAATTTTGGACGTATGTATGTATATATATTATTTTTTGAGTGAAATTAACACAGTAAGTACGAAATTAAGATTAAATTTATAACGACAAAACACAAAAAAAAAACAAGAATAATAGTCATGGTTTGTTTACCTTTTACTTTCCACACAATGCACACCACACATTTGATAAATATCATTTGCACCCTCTCGTGCACATGCTACTAACATGTGTATATACAATATATATACATACATATGTTTATGCTTTACTATATTTTCCCTTTTATAAACAATAGAACGTGCCACAACTGAAAGGTGTTTCAAAAGGCTGCTCCAAGTAAGTCATTGAACCACATTAATCGTTATGAAGAAATATAATTTTTTGTTTAACATTCAAGTTATTTAAAGCTTAATTAATAAATTACAATCTTTTATGATCATTAATACTTACATTTGAGATCATTTCAAAACAAAATTTTCGCACTTGTTTGCAATTGAAAAAAAGAAAGATTCATAGTATCTTGAAAAAAGGAACTTGTACCTATATTAAAACATGTTGTATTATATTAATGCAAAAAAAGGAGTAATAAAGCGCTGTTGTTTATATTTTAAAATTATAGTTTATTTAATTTATTTCAATTATTTCTAAGCTAGTTTTTATTATTATCATTATTATTAATTTATGTAATGATATTCATTATATTTATTTTATTTTATTCTTCAAAGGTTAAAATTTTATTTAAATGTTTGTAATGAATTTACTTAAGAATAGAATATGATTCGTCTTGAAATACAATATATGTATGTATGTATTATTATCCTATATTTTTTATTATAGGAATACTTATTATTACTATTATGGATGATATTGTTGCCAGGGATGAGAGTTTGATTGCACTTTTGAGTGATGGGAATGCGCATGTGGTTGAGTTGCAATTGATGGATATGAGCTATGCATCAAATGAGGATTATTCTCATTGTGCTGGGTAGGTGCCGTCAACATAAATGTTGACCATTGTGGATAATATGATCCATAGAAATCTGAGAGGGAGGATGAATGCGAGGTGCTTGCGGATTCTGCATTTGATGGTGCAGGTGGGGGAGCTGAGTGAGCATGTAAAGTGGGGTTAATGCTTGCATGAGTTGAACTACTGGTCGGATGATGATAACGTGTACTTTGATGCTGAGATCCATAAGTTTGGTGGTAGTCTGTTGTATACTGCGTTTGTGGGTAGGAATTATAGGAATTTAAATCGCCAGCCCGAACCCCATAATGAGTGGAAGAGTTGCGCAATGTTGGATGCTGTGCATAGTTATAGTTTTGATGATGGCTATAGGACGAAGATGGCTGGGAATGCATTAATTGAGTCTGTGTATGATTTGGGGTTTGAATTTGTGAAGAGTTTTGTTGTTGCAAATGTGTTTCGCTAAGAATTTGAGTGTGAGTTGTATGAGCGGAACTCGGTTGGGGTTGTTGCTGTTGTTGTTGCGCTTGTGTTTGCAAAGATTGGTTTTGCACTTGCTGCGGCTGTTTCTGCTGCTGATGTAATTGTGATTGTTGCCGCTGGTTATAATGAAGTGGCGTTGCTTGGTCTAGAGTATCATTTTTCGTTCTTAACATAAGATTTGATTTAGTTTTGTTTTCTGTATCAACGGCCACTGTGCCACTGCTATAGTCATTTTTTTCAACATTTGAAGAGTTGTTGTAAATATTTATTTGATTTGTGGTCTCTTTCGACAGTTCACTACTTTGATTTCCATTTTCTTTTTTTTCTATATTATTTTGTTTTAAGTCAGAATCTACAAGAAAAAAATGCAAATACGAATTACACATAGAATTTTAATGTCAAATGGTATTTTCACCCACCATTGTTTGTAGGAGAAACCGCTGTATCGGTTTCAGATTTTTCAGTCTTTGGTGACTCTTTTGACGATGTGGTTTCAGACTCTCCAGTTATATCAATAACATCGCTCTTATCTGTTGTTGCAACATTGGGCTTATTTAAAGTTCTAATGGCTATTATTTTTCCACTATCCAGTTGCATATAAATACCTTTCGCCGATTTTAATACCATTACCCTTTGACCTGCCTTTATAATTATTTTCGATTTATTGCTTGAATTAGTTGGAATAACGACATCTAGAAAATTTAAGGAAAAAATAATTTATTATTGACTGACTTAACCATTTCGGAATAAATAAATTTACCTAATGGTAAAGACATTTCTTGAGCAGTCATTCCTTGCTTTTGCCATACTTCTGCTGGAATCCATCTAGTGGTTCTTAGCCCGCTACTATTTTTTTGTGTAGACTGATTTCTCGGCGCTTGTATAGGACGAACCTAGTTATTAAAGAAAAATCAAATACAATTTTCATATTACATTCTTTTGCAATAGAATCACATACTGAAGCAACTGGCCTAGTAATTAATGAACCATCTTTGCGAATAGTCTGATATTGAATTCGGCTTGAATTCGAGTATATCGTTTGCTTGGCCGAAGTTTTCTTTTGCATTTCATAGCTTCGGTGCGCCAACCTCTTCTCCGCTTGTGATAATTTATCATTTTTTCGATCAATCAATAGACTTTCGTGGAAAAATGGTTCTTTGGTTAAACAACTTTTGTAATCGGTTAAAATGGTTTTCATTATTGTGTCAGTATAGGAATCCAAAGGCTTTACAAATTCAAAAGTATGTGTTTTGTCATCATCGTCATCATAGTCGTAGCACAGATTTGTAACATCTTTAATTGATAAATGGGCATCTGGATTGCACTCATCAACTACTCGATCAGACATGCCTTGTTTTTTTATTTGCCGATCATAAATTTTTTTCTCTAAACAGCGGTCCATAACTAAGCGATAAATAAAGCATGCTCTTCGTTGACCATATCTAAATTAAAAATCTTAAGTTTATGCTTTCATCAACAAGTAAGTGAATTTACCTATAAATTCTATAAATTGCTTGTGTATCGTGACAGGGATTCCAGCTTGCATCGAAGATAATTACACGGTTGGCTCCCACTAAATTAATTCCTAACGAACCAGCTTTTGTTGATATTAGGAACAATTTAACATTTGTATTCGAATTGAATTCATTTACTAATTTTTCTCTTTCTTGAGAAGTCGTTGAACCGTCCAATCCTAAATGTTCAAGTAATAAAATAAAAAATACTTACTGGTGAAAATGCTTTAAGAAATAGAAAAGCACTTACGGAAATAATGTTTATTGTATGACCAATAATCGTCGCACCCCGGAATACGGTTAGCTTGGAGGAATTTTTCGATAAGATTTAAAGTTAGCAAACTTTGGCTAAAAAGCAAAACTCGATCACCTATGCAAACGCTTCTATTTAGAATGCAAAAAAATATTTCCATTTTAGGAGAATTCGATAAGAGACCGGGCTCGTATTTTTTCATAAATTTCATTGCCCAATCATAAGTAATCTTTTCAGGGCCTTTCTTTTGTTCAACATCAGTATTTTCAGATGTGCCAATTGAGCTACTATAAGTATTCTCAGTTTCTGATTTTTCATTATCCGTGGGTGTAATAAGTTTGTCATTCTTTTCGTCTTTGTTTATAGAAATATTTTTATCCATATCTATATCGGTTTCAATAGTTCGTATTTCATTCGTATCCAAGTCAACTATTTCCGAGGATGAATTATGCAAATCGTCGCTACAATTTGTCTCCTGAGCAGTTTGTTTTAGCATGCAACCAACATAATTTGGTTGCAAGGGACGACTCATCATTGTGGGATAAGAAAAATATGATGATTGCATATCGTGATTATAGGAAGTGTTACCCTCATATTGACCTATATCCGTAAATAGCGACGGTCTGTTAATTTTATAAAAGTAATTTTCTATTACACAATAGTCATATAAATTGTTTTTCTCATTATACATACCCCTGATAGCTATTAATTTTTGGTGCTGCTATCAGATCTGCTGGTTCCTTTAATATTTCAATTGAATCATTTCGTATCTGAAGTGGTGTTTGTGATATACAATTTTTTTCAGCATTAGAGTTTGATACATTCGTTACTGCATCAGCTTCATCCGCTTTTGATGTGGTTGTTGCAAAAGGTTCAATGTTAGCAGAAGAAGAATTTAAAGCGGCAATAGATGAAACAGGAGGAGGAAAGCCATTTTTGTTTACATTTGACGCAATCGATATGTCATCCACACCTTCAATGTCCCAATCCAAACCGGAATCGGCCATTTTCATTGCATCATACAAAACATCAGGATGATTCCAGATTTTGCAGCATACAGCAAAAGCCTTTAGTGGATTTGGAACATTCTTAGTTCGTACAATATCGTTCATAAATGTATCGTACAACTGTTTTTGCAGCTCTGTCATTCGCGTAAGTATTACAAATTCTTGCTTTTCAGGTAAAGACTGTTGCAGTACCATATGTGATCTTCTTTGCACAAATCCTACAAGTAGTGAATGTAATACATGGGCTCTGTAACGCATAAGTTTTATATCGTCTGGAGTTGAGTCTATACAGAGTCCGTTTTGAATTGGCCTCTCGAACATGTTGCAAAATTCCGTTCTTGTACCTAAATAATTAGGTCGCACGAAATCAACCATGCACCAATACTCAAGTAAGTTATTCTGTAAAGGATATCCGGTGAGAACAATTCGACGTCGTGTTCGAATTTGTTTAAGCGCCTGTGATATCCCAGCTTGAGCATTTTTAATACGGTGACCCTCATCACATATTATTAAATCTGGGCCAGGTTTTACCAGAGCTTCATACACTTCATCCATAACACGACTTCGGGATTCGTTACAACTATCATACACGTTTTGAAATTTTTTACTGCGTCGCTTCCCCGACGTACTTAGCTTTAGGGCTAATAGTCGATATAGCTCATACCCAATCAGCAATACACCACCAGATTCCTTCCATTGTAGAATAACTTTTGATCTAGCTGTTAACGTTTTTTGTTGATCATTAAGTACAAAAACATCAAAGTTTCGTGGTCTTATGTACTCAGGGTTATCTGAATGTTTTGGTATCCACATGTCAAACTCTGCATGCCAATTTTGTAAAGTATTTATTGGCATAACGCATACGACATACTTTGAAGGCGTATATCTCAGGAATATATCACAGAAACAGACCACTTGCAGTGTTTTACCTAAGCCCATGGAGTGAGCCAAAATACAACCAAAACCCCCTGAACTTTTAAAACGATTAATAGACTCAATTATGTTATCGTATAGAAAGCGTACACCACCGATTTGATGAGGTTTTATGGTGCGGGCTATTTGTGGAGCTATAAATATATCTTCTTCATCTTCTGGATGGCCAACATTTATAACAACTCGTCCTAAGTGATCAGGAACGTTAAATTCATCTTTTACATGCATACCGCTGTTATTCGGATCATCATTATCATTATCGTCTTCCAGTTCTGTCTCATCATCGGATAGCACTATACAGTCGTCATCATCAGAACTATCCTCAATAGTGACAACTTCCGCAGGTGTAGTCTCCTCCTCCTTTTCCTCTTCCTCTGTACATCTAACAGAGTCAGCAGCATATATTTCTGCACTCTGTTCTGTAGCTGTTTCTTCCATTTTCAAATTAGCTATCACCTCCGCCTGTTTATGTATGGCTGACTTTTTTTGTTCCGGTATCAGATCGGCAGGATCGCGCACTCTGTGTTCATTAACGAAACGGTCAAAGTGTGTTAAAACAGCTTCTCGCTGTTGGTACTCTCTCAAAAGTTTTTGCTGCTCTGCCATACGAGCCAAACGTTCGGACTCTTCATGTTGTGCTCTCAAAGTATTCGTATCTAATTGATTGGTGTCCATAACTTCTCTAATGTTTTTTCTTAAATTTGACTTTTTCTTCTCTTCCGCTAGTTGGCTCAGTAATTGCTTCTTCGCCAAATGATTTTCTCCTCCGCTCACTTCATTGGGCGATTTTCGCTTTTGATTTTCAAACACATCAGATAAATGTACTGGTGCAGCTGGTAGTACATTGCCATCATTCGGAGCTTGATCATATAGCTGAGGAGACGAAGTACTTGATGTTTGTGCATTAGCTGCCAAAATTCCTGTCATCGCCTCAGCATCACTTCTCATGCCATCCATAGCTATCTTTTTTCGTTCTGTTGATTTTTCATCACCTAGAGCACGATTTTCATTGTTTATCATATAGGAAGGTGGTATTTGAGTTATGTCCGCCATTTGTTGACTGAACCCGATATCCGATGGCTTTAAACCCTCCATAGGTGCATTGATGTGATTGACTAAATAATTCAAATTATGACCATTATCCATGTCTATTTTTGTAATGTGTTTTAATAATCGTGTATAGCTTTAAATTAGTTTCTTTGCTCCTTATTTTATTTTTCCCAGTTGTTGTTGCTGCTGTTGTAATTATATACAATATAGTGTTACATACATACAAACTTATGTACGGCGAATTGTACAAGATACAGATTTATTCATTACAAGGGTGAGACAATTAGATATAAACTACATATTATGAATTGAATAAATTTTAACATTGTTTTTAATTTATGTCAAATAAATTGTTTCGAGATATATTTAATACAATACACAAGCTTTTTTCAAATTAACAAGTAAAAAAAAAATTACAAGTGAATAAATTTTGCAACTGGATGCATGAAAAACTATCATCAACATCCACACAGATACATATTGACTACTTTATGATACAGACTTTTTCTCTGCAAATTCTGTTCACACCTTTTAATTAATTATTAGATTTACTTAAGTTTTCTTAGGTCTGTTACATTTAAAACTTGTAATATTATCAATTATTTTCACTTAAGTTATTAAGAAAAAAATATTTTTGACATATGTATTGTTATTTTTTTTTAATTTACAGTTCAAACAACACTATAATACAATCATATTAAGCAAGTTTTAGTGTCAACCAATGTTAACAACCAACAATTGAAACAATTGTCACTTTCAGGTTGGCAACACACCCAATTATTACATGACCAAGGTACATTTAATAAGGTGGTGTTGCCAGTACAACAATTAATTTCATTAAAACAACAGGCATTGTTTTTAATTTATGTTAAGGCAAATGTCAAAAATTTTAATATAAAAAATTAAACAAAAGTTTGATATAGTTGATACCTGTAGTTTAGAAATATTTTATTTTGTTAAAAATATTAACATTTAAATAATTCGTTTTCTGTACGTTTTTCAATAAAAAAAAATTCGAATTTTTTTATAATTGTTCTTAAAATATAATTTTAATGCATGTTTTCTTATAATAAGAGTTAGTGATACCCTAGAGTGTTCTATTTAGTAAGACTCTGCCGCCGAAGAAAAGCTTTTGATAGTACTTCAAACTCAAAAACAAAAAAATAGTCAGCCGAACTGGCAGCATCCGTCTTGTGCATGACTTATATTATGCATATGTGTGTGTGTGTGTGTGCAATATATTGAGGTATTTGACAGTTATATCGAAAAACAAATGATTTCGTTTGATATTCATATTGTTAATCTGTTTTCTGACGGGTAGTTTAGACGAATAAAAGAGAAAATAATAGTATTTAAAAAAACAATGCTCGAAAAACAACTTTCTTTTTCTCTATATTTCATTTGTTTACATAAAAATGCATCCCTAATCTAATGATGTGTGATGGTTTCTTATTAGTATTTTCTTTTCTCAATGTCATACTTTCTCATTACAAATTAAGTTTATTTGATATTTATTCGATCTATTCTACACAAAAATTTGATATGTTGTATTACCGTAAAAATATAAAAATGAACGATGGGCTTATAAAGTTACGGCGTTAATAAATTTGTACTGCCTTTGACTTTCATAATGTTTAATATTCTTATATGAAGAGTAGACGCAACAGAGTTGTTCATAAAAAATCAACTCTTAAAATATATTTTCGCGTCTTCCTGTACTGTAAAAGATACCGTTATTACTTCAAATTCAGAGTATTGTTAATTGTAAGAAGGTATTCCATAATTTAAACATTGGTGATGAAAAAAAGACTAAACGTTTCCTAGTTCTGTTTCCATTTCAAGATTTTATTTATTACATATGTTATGTCAATATGTATTACTATACATACATACTTATTATGTGTGTATTTATACAAACTTTACAGAGCGTTTACTTATTTATTTATTAAAAAATAAAAATAATTCCTTTTTAAGGAATTATTAAGTTTTTCTACCATCATCAATCGATTTGCATTGTTTACATCGTTTACAAGAGGCACTTTCTTTTCCAGCAATAGCAGTAGCAGTGCCGATGACGACTGCAGCGACAATACAACTTAACATGATTGTGGTGGGAACAGCAATAGTAGGGCGAGCACAAAGAGTAACATGAATCGTGAAAACAACAAGAAATGTAAGTCTCACACATTTTTCTATAAAAAAAATATTAAATTTTACTTAATTTTTGATTAGATTAGATTAATATGAAATCGTAAACTCTATTTGAAATAGAAGATGAGGAGAAGACTGTGCTGGAGAGAAGTTTGTTCTGAAAACTAGTTTTTGAAAATATAAAAAAAGATTTTTTGTAAATTTTGAATTGTGCATTATTTATATATAAATTTATATTTATATAAAAGAAAAAACAAAATATATGTATATATATATATATATATATATATATATATATATTCTTTTCACAATCTTCAAATATTCTTATTGAATGATCTTATTTAATATATTGGGATATCTTACAAAATTACTGTTTCCGTTTCCGTCTATAAAACAACACTCTCTATGCTTAAATCACTACTAATATAGTTAAAATCGAAGCTTTTAAGGAAATCTTGTCTACTTGTACTTAATGTTTCTATAGAAACATTACAAAATATTGATAAAACGGAACCATTGTAACCTATATTAAGACTGCATATGTATGTATAATTGCCAAAAGCCATGCCAATTTTTAAATCATGTATGTTTCGTTACACATTGATTCATTTCCAGTTTACTAGGTCAGGCAGGCCACGCACTTTATGCTTTATTTCTGGTTAGATTAGCATATTTTTAATGACGGATCTGATTTTTAATGTGTAGAAAATAAATTAAATTATTTAAATTATCTTTTGCAAATAATTATTATTATATTAAATTATAATAAGATTTTATTTTGATTTGTTAAGAACAGTTTCAGATAAAATCGATACATATTTATGTTTGAGAATAATTTACTTGGCTCACCAAGATCAGCAATCACATGAAAAGTATTTTGTAAATTAACTTAAACGGTTTTCATATACATATGTATGTTTATATACACAGTAAAAAAAATTTTCGCACTTTGTTTTAACCTTCTACTTTTTAAACTGCTTACACATACATATATATATATACATATATGTACTTGTAGTGTTTTATTTCATTCGTTCCTCGTATAGAAAGGATACTAAAGGATATAAGTTAAAATGAAATTAAAATCAAAGTAAGTGTCAGCAATTACCGCACAAGTATTTCGAAAGAATTAAGAAAATACAGAAATTAATTTATCAATAAATTGTTAAAAAGGATTCTGATATTAGAATGTTACAACTTGAAATTATTATATAATTTCAGGATTTTGTTAAATAAATGTTTTCTTTTCATCATCAAATGACTCCCATATGCAGGAAATGAGAATCTCTATGTATCGCAGTAGATACATAGATACTGTATGTATGGGTAGAGAATAAAATGCTTTAATCTTTTTTATTAAAAGTCAATACTACTTATAAGCATACGAAATTTTGACTAAATTTTTATATTTACACATATGTACATATTTACATGTAATACCTACGCGTGTAAGACAAGGATTTTTTAAATGTCAGAAATTCGAGCAACAGATGGTATGTATGTACATATATAAGTTTGTTAAGGAATATTTTTGTCTAGAATGTTCACTTTAGCGAAAAATATAAAAACCTTTTAACATCGTTTTTTTTTTCTTTTTAATTTCAGAACAGTGGTAATGGTCACATTGTATTTGTTAATAATAATAATAATAGAGATAGATGGAACCAAAACAATGGTAAGCCATAGACATACATACACACATGTACGTACATGTACATAGTATATGGTTATCTATTACGTTTCATGCATTCTTTAAATTCTTTTCTTTTTTTCCAGATTATAAGCAAATATTCCTCTATTAAAATATCATCAATACTGTTACTTGGTTGTAATGTAATATGGTCGATGCATTTATATTTTGTTAGCCAATGTAATACAGCACCATCCAAAACGTCTACTCCATCTGCATCACATCATTTGCCTAAAAATACAAGTTACATTTATACAGGAACATTTAAGCAGGGCGTTAGGGAGTATTTTAATTCGAGTAGACATAGCTTGAATTACGTTGATATCACAAATTTGGGGAAACCTTTGAATCAACAAAATAATGCAGAGTCATCTTTGTTGGCGTTTCAAAATGTTCAACTAAATTTGGGACGATGGGACAACCAACGTATATACAAGCTGTTCGATTTCGCCCTAATCGGAGATACATATGAAGAGTCATCACTTAGTGGATTGGTGTGTTTAGCCACCCAGACGTCGGTTGAACGTCTACTTTCAGTAGCGGAAGTAGCCAAAAAGTGGCTAGGTCCAATATCAGTAGCTGTATTTGTCTCAAGCAATGATGAATTTACAATTTTGAAGTACTATGTTACCTATCTAAGGCTGTGCTTTGATTTTGTGCGCGAAAATGTCACATTTCATTTGGCTTTTCCCAATGACAGAAAGCCTCAACATGAAAGTTCTCAGTCTGCTAAATTGCGCCAAATGTTCGATTGTCGGAATCCGCAAAAGACTCTGCAAAGCATGTTACAAATGCGAACAACTGAAACTATACGGTGGCGTTCTCGAAATTTATACCCGCAAAATCACTTACGCAACTTTGCTCGCAAAGGCTGCCAAACAAAATATGTCTTTCTCACCGATGTCGACATCATACCGAGCAACAATATTGTGTCATTGCTAAACAATTTTCTAGCTACGGCCAGATGTACGACGGGCTTGTGCGCTTACGTCATACCAACTTTAGAAATTGATGAACGCGTTCGATTTCCATCGAGTAAAACCGAATTATCGCGGCTTGTGAAGAGAGGACTGGCAAGGCCTTTCCATGAAAAAGTCTTTATCTATAATCAATATGCTACAAATTTTTCAAGGTGTGAAAATACAGTAGTATTACCAATGCATACATATGTATTTTATGTATGTACATATGTATATACAGTGGTGGACATTGGGTTAGCACATTTCATGTATGGCTACATTAAAGAGCGTATATTTTTTCTATGCATCTAAATTGAGTAAAGTATTTACCTATGCACATGTGTTGTCTATGGTGTGCTCAGTATGTACCGTAACCTTTTTTTATTTTCTTTCGCGGTTTAAAGTTTTACGTTTAATTTATTAAAAAAAAATATATATGTAATCTGCACTGGACAGCAATTTAGCACATTTTACAAATTTTGATAATCTTCACTAATTTTTTGTTTAAAATGTTAATTTCATAAATTTTGTGAATGTTTAATTTCAAAAGTTTTAATAAAAACCATAAAAAATGAATAGAAATGGGTAAAGGTAAATGGTGTTCAGAGGCATAACATGAAGTTAGCTCGGGAGGAATTATTGTTTGTGACTTTGCTTCCCTATTAAAATGCTACAAATAGATGGTGTACAACGTATTAGCTCATATTCAAGCCCATGGGACATACAAAAGTATTACACAGTGCGCTAGGCCTAGAAAAGCAACTCATAAAAATTACTCCTTTATTTATAGTGCATCAGTTGCAGGCAGGTAAACATTAACGAAGGAACATAGCGTGGGATTTATAGACAGTATTCTAAGGAGGTGTAAAGATGCTATTGAGAAAAAAGGTTATCCTACCAAGTACTTAGTTTTGGATAAAATAAATTAGTAGTTTTGTTTTTTTTCCTTGCTGAAATAATTTGTTTTTTTAATTTGTGCTAAATTATTGTCCAGTCATTTTTTTGTTTTGGGGAATTGCTCTGTTTTAATACAAAATAGACGAATTGAAACGAACAAAATTAAAGAAAACTAATGCTACGTATTCCTTGGACCACGAGTAATACATTAGGACAAAGAAATGATTAAAACAATAAATACGTAACTACACATATGTAGGTAATGTCCTAACCCAATGTCCACCACTTTTCATAAGGCATACAAATATATATAAATTTTTATTTACAATATGTTTATATGTATGCGTTAGCTTTAAAATATACAAAATTTATTTTTAATTTATATGAATCACATGTAGATACATACATATGTATGTATGTACAAATATCAATGCACATATACATACACATATAGATATATTCGTCAATCCTCACTTGAGAACAAGAGAGATAATATTCTCTGTTAATTTGTTTGTACATATTATCCCAGTATTTTTTTCTCTGAATATTTTTATCGAATATAACCAGTTTAGTTTAATATTAATGTTGTTTTTTATAATTTTATGAATTTTATTTGTTCTTGTTGTTTTTTTTTTTTGTAGTTGGCTTCTCAACAGTCACACAGATGACCAACAACAGATCACTATTAGTCATCAAGTGACAAATTATGAATTCTTTTATGAACCTTTCTATGTTGCTTTGGATAATGCACCCCCGCATGATGAGCGTTTCATTGGCTATGGATTTACGAGAAATTCACAGGTTTAAGATTTATTACAATACTATAAAATAACATACATACATACACATTCACATACATACATACATACATACACATAATAAATGCAGTTATAAATATTTTTATCTTATGCATGTATTACTGCTGCTACTCATGCCTACAGGTTTATGAGATGTACGTATCTGGTTACTCATTCTATGTCTTGACTCCCGTATTTACTTGCCATTGGGGTCTCCAAAAGAAAAATGCTCGCCCGTCATGGCGTGAACAGCAAAATACATTGAACAGTAAACGCTTTGAAATATTCAAAAAAGAAATATTTGCACGTTACAAGAAACCTATACAATCGTATGAACAGAAAAAGTTTGGATGATATTGAAAAGAAATATATGTACGTACATATTTCGTTATTATTGTAATTAAAAAAAGAAAAAGAAAAATAAAAATAAACATTTATGTAAATATTCATATAAAAAGTGTATTTGTATAATGTGTAAACACACATACATACAGACATACACTATTGGACAAAATAAAGTCAAAGTTATATTTCATCAAAGAAAGAAAGAGCCGAACTCATTAAATTGGACTTTGTCATTGCCTACGGTTGGACAAAATAAAGTGCAACTGTAAAATGGATGATAACCGTAGAAAAATTAAGCAATATTATAATAATCAGTATTTAGTAGCTATCTCGTTATTAACAAAGCGTAAAGATGATCGTATAATAATCCTATTTTATACTTTTAGGGAGATTAAAGAAGAATTAAATTTAAGCGTTTCATCACGTACTTTTACTTGGATGGTTTAGCCAGAGCTGTCTAAAAAGTTTTCACACAAAGAAAAAACCATTACTGCGCGACGCAAATATAAGAAAGCCTTTGGTCTTTGCCAAATGTACATATGTAATTGTGTCTTAATCATACTGGAACCGAGTGATCTGGTGTAATGAGTCGAAATATAAACTAAAAAATGCAAAAACTTAAATCTAAACACGTTCATATACTATAAAATATCGTGATGGAGGTCTCACAGTATAGGACTGTTTTTCTTTCTCGGGCAAGGGTCGAATAATCAAAATCGACGCAAAAATGACTGGCGAGTGATGTGTTAACAGTGGAGCTATGGCATTCGGCTTGGGGTACTTTATCTTCGCAAACATACGAGCCAGATCGCAAAAAACTATTTTCAAGAAAACTATACCGATATACTGGAATGACCGGCTCAGAGCACCGATCTGAACTCAGTAGAAGACCTAATTTTGAAAAACTTGACTTCAGGTGTACCTAAAAGACTTTGTAAGATCATATTAATAAAGCGGGAGCTACTAAGTTCTGACTGTTATAATGTCCAATATTTTGGATAATGTACAATAAATATTCAACTCATTTTTTTTTTTTATTGAAAAAACTGGCCATAGATCAATGAATAAAATTTACGTTTTTAAATAAATAAAGAGTTATTCTGAAGAATATTTTTTTCGTTGCTCATAATTTGTATTTCCGATTTATATTTTTTTAGATTCCTAAGAAGAGTTATTTTATTTTTTTCCATTGCTCATAACTTTTATTTTCTTTTTATATTTTTTGCGTTGCTTGATAAGAGTTATTCGTAAGAGAAATTTTTTTTCATTGCTCAAACGAAGATTTTTTGTCGCTTTGCTTGCATTCCGTTAGTACGTACATTAATTATATTTTACCTTTAAAATCGCAAAAGAAACTAAAAAATGCTTTTTCAATAGAAACCTGTGAAGCCATTGTAGAACCATTGTAAAATGGTAAAAATGGAAAAAGTATAATTTTTCTTTGCCCAGTATTGCAACAAATCGACTTCTACGTCTAATCTCTCAATAAAAGTTATGAGCAACGAAAAAGAAAATCTATTATGAATAACAGTTATCGAAAAGCATAATTTATTTTCCATCGAAATAACTATTAGTTGAAGGAACAAAATCTAATTCCTTCAATATAACAATTACGGCTAAATTCTTTTTAGATATTTCTTATAACTGTTTTGTCTCTGGTTTTTACATTCAAATGTAAATTAAAGGAATTAATAAATTCAATTAATTCTTTAACAATGATATTGATTTTGACTTTTTTTTTTCTATAATTAAATAAAAAAAGAGGTAATTTGCACTTTATTTTATAAAACAGTGTACCTACATAAGGATAGGGATATTGACTTAAACTTATCTTCAAGAGTGTAATTAAATATGTATGTAATTCAACGAAAATTATTCACAATAAAAACAAAATACAAGAAACACAACAACAACAAAATATAATATTTGTCTTTTATATTTATTAATTTGTTACAATATTCGTAAGTTTAAATCATACTTAAAATATACATATACATACATACGTTTTCTATAAATTGAAGAATAAGAAAAATTGTCGTTTTTTTATTACTTAAATTCAATAAATCTAGGCATTGGTACTTGCCATACATACGTATGTAAATATATACAATAGAATTATTGTATAAAACCAAAAATATAAAAATTGGAAAATTATTGTTTTATTGCATAAAATAAAAAAAAAAAATATCTCACTTTTAAGTCCATTTGAGTTTTATTTATTAATGCAATCTAAATATACATATATATATATATATATATATATATATATATATATATATATATATATACAAAATTATATATAGATACTATTTTATTTAGGAATGAGTGTTTTCTTATAAAAATAGATTTGTTATTTATAAGATTAATAATAAAAAAAAAATAATAATTATAAAAGATTAAAATTAAAAAAATAAATAACATTAAAAAATAAAGAGAGTAGTTACATTGAAAAATCTTCCGCATATAGTCTATATACATATATACGTAGAAAATATCAAAATATAATCTCTTCAATTTTACGCAAAATATCGAGGAGAAATTTTCGAACATAAGGGAGGTGAGGTGGTTGTATGTTATGACCACTACTCGTACTTCACACTTTATATCCTATGTGGAAAAAAAATGTTCAAATAATATTCTTATACATACAGATATTGAAAATGACATGCGGATAATAACGGTTTGTGAGGCGGTGGCGGATCTTTTTTTCGACTTGATAAGAGAAGGAGAAGTCAGGGCAAGGCAAGACAGTTCTCAAAATTGAAATGAAAAATCTCTTGAGAGTAATGGGTGAAATTCATTAAATACTCCGTGTGTGTGCATTCAACGACGATACCAAGAGATCAAATTGATTTTGTGAAGGAAGGGAATTTATGTGTCTCCTTCTCATTCTATCCATCTTTTTCTAATGTTGTATCTATTATGTGTTGTGCCGTGTGCAGTATGAAATAAAGACTACCTGCGCTGAGCATCAGTGAAGTTCATTTTAAATCGGTATTTTTCACGTAGTGGTACACCTCAGCGCGGTAAAGTGAAATATTTTGTTATTCCTCTATATACATATATATTTAATTTTGCATTACTCAAAAAGAAAGATAAAAGAAACGAATAATCTCTATATATGTATATATGTATTAAAATTCATTTTCAATTTCAAAATTTAGTGAATACGAAATCAAAACCAATTAATAATTGTTGTCCATTTTTTAATTACACATAGATTTAAACAAAAAAACAAAAACAAAACAAAAAAACAAAAACAAAAATGCCTTTCACTCCCGTCGAAACACCAAAATGCCCAAAGTGCGGTAAATCCGTATACGCCGCCGAGGAACGCGTTGCCGGAGGATACAAATTCCACAAGACCTGTTTCAAGTGTGGTATGTGTTTTGTTATTTATTATTGTACATTAATAATAACATTTTTTTAATTGAGTGTGATGCAAATGAATGAATATATTGCAAGTAAAACTAACCTTTAAATTTCTATTTTTATGCACTCTACACTCTATTTAGGAATGTGCAACAAAGCTCTTGACTCCACAAACTGTACAGAGCACGAAAAGGAATTGTACTGTAAAAATTGTCATGCCCGCAAATATGGACCTAAGGGTTACGGTTTCGGTGGCGGTGCTGGTTGCTTGTCCATGGACACTGGTGCTCATTTGAACAGAGAGTAAGTTTACAATTATTATATACAATACGAATTACATATACAATATATGTAATTATGTATTAAGTCTTAACCCAACAACAACAACAAATCAATACCAAAAATAGAAAAAACAATTATTTATTTTATTTTTAACTTATATACATACATACATACATACATAAATACATACATATGTACATACATATAGACGTACGTATGTATTCACATGTAAATATAATTATGCAAAGTGTATATACATACATACATACATACGTATATGTATAAATGTATATTGAAAGAAGATTAACTTACTTATTCAAAATTAAAAGCCATTCAAAATATTCTGATAAAATTCATAAAAACAAAAATGTTGTGTATGATGAGTGCAAAGTATCAAATATTCCATTCACTCACACACACACACACATACATACATACATACACACATAAAAAACAATTAAGAGAGCAATAAATCATATACTTTTATACACATACAAATACACTTACACATACATATACACATGTATGTATTTATAGTATATACTACTACACAATTTGAACAATTTTACTCTTTAAAAATAATTAATACACTCACTTACCACTACTATGACAGCCGCAAGTTGTTATGTATATATATATAACTGTGTCACCGTTTATTTTTAATTACATTTTTTTTTATCTGTTTTTGTTCCAACATTTTTTGTTATTTCTTTTGAGAAAATCGAGAAAAACGCACATACATATATATGTTGTATATGTATATACATAATTATTATTATGGTTATTATTTTAGTATATGTATGTATATAGAGTATAAGATAAATTGCGGTACTTTAGTTAAAAAAAAACTTAATGCATTATAAAGATACTCCATTTTTAAAACAGTGTTAATAGTATTTTTGTATATAAATAATATAATTGAATATACATATATGTATGTATACTACATATGTATATACATATATATGTAAGCATGTACGCTTGTTTGTATATATACATATATATGTATATATGTATAATTAGTATTAGTTATATATGTATACATATATCTCAAACACATACTAAGTTAATTTTTCGTATTATCACAGCAACTAAATTTCTATCTGGCGAATTGTAGACGCAACAACGATGGAATTCAGGATTTGATCTGTTTTACTTTCAATTTTATGTTTTAGTTAGTCCATTTGTTGTCTATTACTACTACTACTCCTACTACTACTACTACTACTACTACTTCACTACTACCACCACCATCACCACAGTTCTTCCTCTATGTACTATATAAAATAAATAATTATATTACAAATTAAACATGGACAGAACAAAAACAGAACATACATACAATGTATATGAATAAAGTGGTATTCATATCGATATTTTTTTAAATTTATAATAAATTATTATCTTTTCTTTATTTTTTTTTCTTAAATTTTGTTTGTAATTAATTTTGTTGTTTGTTTGTATTATGTTTTATGTACTTTTAAATTTAATTTAATTTTCTTTTGTGTGCGTCAGATACTATGATGTCCTTATTAAAAAAAAAAACAAAACCAAAATGAACTTATATAATTTTTTATTATTTATAATTAATAATTATTAAATTTAAATTTAATTTGCGTCTTTTTTTATAAATAGTAAACTATACATACATATAACTATAAATATTTTTGTTATGAAATGAAATGAGATTTTTAAATAAAATAGATTTCTATGAAACACACAATACACAAAACAAAAACAAAACAAAAAAATGTAATTGTAATTAATTTTTTGAATGTTTCTTTGAAATGTAAAACAAAAGATAAACGGTGAGAAAAAAAAACGTAAACTTGAAGTTGTCATAATAATATAAAAGAATCGCATGGCTTCGCCAAAAATTTATACGAAATTAATCTTTACTATTAACAATTAACATCTCTTTCTCTTCCTCTCGCTATACCCCACTCTCCCTCTCTCTCCCTCTCTCTCTCTCTCCCCCTCTCTCACTAAACCATTGCATTAACCAAATTTTCAAATTATCAAGAAGTGACTTAGAACAACATTTACAAGTTTAATCAATTTTATAACTAAAATGATATATGTAATAATTATTGTCAATAAGTTTAGCATATTTTTAAAAACATGCTTTAAAAAATTAAACACAAAATCATTAAAAATCTAATACTCCTCCTAGCACATGCATACATCCATACATAAATTACGTATACTAATACCACTACTACCACCCTATCACCACTATATGTATATTACATACAAATATTACACATAATGCTAATTTATTATCCTTATTGCTGTTCCGGAAAATCAATTCAATTTTTGTTTAAGAGTAGATTATTAAATTAGAAATGGAATTGGTAAAAAATTATTATACATTCTACTGAAATAGCATAGAAAAAAATAGTCACGAATAAAATACAGTAATAAAAAAAAGGCAATTGGAAATATGAACATTTTATTGCTAGCGATTGCTGAAATACAGTATGCGGCAAAACATATGTACTAATTTCTGGTTAATACGAATTGTCTCAGTAACAAAAGCAAACACTTTTGGATTTTAAACTATTTTAAAGAAAGAAAACTCCTATATAAGTTAGAAAATGTCATTACGTACGTTGAACACAGTTTTTTGATTGCGGCAAAATATAAGCACGTCTTCAATAAATTCAAAATTTATTTTATGTATTGGCCTAATTCCATGGCCAGAAATGCATTCCCAGTCTAAAACACTTGCTTATTTATGTTTAACCGTGTCTTTAGTATACCGAGGACGACGTTGTCCTTTTTTATATTGCTTTACACTTCGACATGATACTAGTCCACCGCCCACAGATCGTGTTTGGATGCATCCAATCAAAATATTTAATTTTAATTGATTTGTATTAGACCTTTCTGATATAAAGAAATACTTTTTTATTAAACGGTGTATCGCCTAGTCGTTCCGTTTGCTGGTTTTCAGGGGTCGAGCACCTCTGTGTATGGTTATCAATGAGCCAGATGAACGGAAACGGCTTATATTACGGTAAATAATACTGTGTTGAATTACAAATTTGTTTGCGATTGATGTTACTCATTCATCTTTATTATAATCATTAATTATTTTTTCTTCTAATTGCTAATTACTGTTAGCCATTTTTGTAGAATATTGTAAAATATTGTTAGATTTGACGATTAGAAAGACGTTCAAATTTTCTCTAACTATTCCTCTAATGTTGAAAAGATCGTTTTCGTTATTCGAAGATTTTTGTCGTTGGTGATTTAACTATGTAACTATTTCGTGCTATTGTTTTGACGCATGTAAAGCAGAGGCTTTGTAACTTTAACATAAATTTTTACTGTTACAAATTTATTTTTTACTGTTACAATTTTTATATTATTGTTATAAATTAATGAATCAAATTAAAATTCGAATGAGCTTTTCTATGTTATCAAGATATATGATAGTAACTACAGGCTTGTACATATGTGTTGTCGCATACTGTACATATCGTTACCATAAATTAAAAACCACCAAGCCTTATGCCACCGTAGTATGATAGGTAAGACACCCGCCTACCAACCAGAAGGTCCTCGGCTTAATACCGGGCCAGACCATCTGAAAAAAAAGAAAAAGTTTTTTCAACAGCGATATCACCTCATAAGATTAGCTGATAACTACAGGTATTGCTACTGTTGAAAACTTCTCTAATGCATTTGCCGTTCGGAGCCGACGTGTTAAACTGTAGATCCCTTTCAATGAGTCCAAAAATAGAATCGGATGCAGCTCATTGACTAAGAGAGGTCCCCGTGTTCCTTCATGGAATGTTTTGGGAATTAATATAAAGCCCATACATACATACTTATTTCTTTTTAAAAAACAGTAAACATTTCAAGGCGCATATGTTACATATCAATCGCGTCACGAATGTTGGTCTTTAAATGCTCAATTGTCTCTGGCTTGTCGGCGCCCCACACAAAATAGTCCAACGGTGTCGAATCGCAGCTTCTTGGCGACCAACTGGCATCACCATTTCGGCTAATTAAACGGCCATCAAACGTTTGACGCAATAAGTCGATTATGGCATGAGATGTGTGGCAAGTTGCACCATGCTGTTGAAACCAAACATCGTTCATATCAATACCGTGAAGAGCGGGCACAAAAATATCGGTAATGGGCACAAAAATATCGTAATGGTGGCGCTGTTCTCATTTTCAAGGAAATATGGGCCAAAGATACCTCCGCCTCACAGCCCGCACCAAACAATCACTCGTAATGGGTGCATTGGTTTCTGTAAGACCACGTTTGGGTTTTCTGAGTCCCAAATACCGCAATTTTGCTTATTAACGTACCCACCAAGATGAAAATAAGCTTTATCCGAAAAGATGATTTTTTTTTTTTTTGACAAAATTAACTTCATCATGCAGCTTTTCGTTGGCCCATCTAGCGAAGCGAAAACGAAGTGGATGGCCATGCGTCTTCAACTCTTGAACCAATTGGACTTTATAAGGCGTCATACCGAAATCTTTTTGCAAAATTTGACGTAAACTAGTGCGTGAAATGTTCAATTCTTGATAACGACGACGAGTTGATGTTGATGAATTCTCA
Organism: Wohlfahrtia magnifica; assembly: GCA_023159175.1. Taxonomy (NCBI): domain Eukaryota; kingdom Metazoa; phylum Arthropoda; class Insecta; order Diptera; family Sarcophagidae; genus Wohlfahrtia; species Wohlfahrtia magnifica. Next base: position 739,032 of record JAKWBJ010000040.1, on the reverse strand, counting down.
CGCACACTCTCAGCCACAGCTTCGATATTTTCGGGAGTACACACTGTACGAGCACGCTTACGTCTTTGCGCATCAACAACGAAACCAGTTTCACAAACTTTACCAATAAACTTGCATATACCGGGCACTATTGGTACTTCTCTGCGACAACATTTTGTACGGCATTTTCGTACAATTTCCGACCAATTGTCTTTGTTTTAGAAATAAATTTGCTATTAATCCCAACGTTGCTCAAGCGTAAATCGATTCATTTCGTTTAGTGGAGATAATATACTGAATTTCGGAACAGAATAGAATGACATAAGTATTGTCAGATTCGAAATAACCGCTGATTCAAATTTAAACCGATATATGGCCCACTCGATATATTTACTGTAATAGCAAAAATGTCTAATGCAATCCTTTTGTATCACAGCCACACATACAAATCCTCGTGATATCATTTGAATCTCTGTATGGATTAAATGGTTCATTGCGGTAGTTAGGGTACGTAACATACAGTAAAGAAATTAACAAAAGCCGGGTAAATATTGAAAAATACTTACAATTTAACGTATATTTAAATAAAAGTAGTAAAGGCAAATAACGATATTATAATGTTATTTGCAAGAAATTCTAACAAAAAGTCATTGTAGGTTTAATGTTAACTTTCATAATATGTATGTACATAGATATAAAGGATATTATGAACACTGTCTGAAGATTGTCTTAGGAATTTAGGCGAATTAAATTTTGTTGTAACGGTTTTTGAAAAAATAAGAAGTAATCCATAATACTTCTTGTCTAAGGAATTGTAGATCTACAAAATTTCGACACATAAAGGAAAGAAAGTCATGTTTATCGTAAAGCAAAAAAATTGAAATTTCTTCATTGAGAGGTCAAGAAATCGTTGTCTTTATGAACTCAATAGAAGGCGATGATAATTTTGAAGACCTAAAACAGGCATTAGAACCTTTGATAGCTTGTTTTTTAAAAATTACATTTTTCTTTGAAAAATCGCCATTGCAAGGGATCTCAAGGATAACGATCCTTTTTCTTAAAAATGGTGACATGTGGGTGAATAAAAAGTATTGGAGAGAACTTTTAATAGTTTGTTTTCCAAAAATTATAAACTTTTTCCGAAAATTTACCATTTCAAGCTACATATATACATATGTATACAGTAACACAGAAAACTATGTATACATAAGCCCCCAAACTAAAGAAAAATAGTACGTTCATTTTCCAGCACATAGAAGAAAATCGTGAACAGTCTCAACTTAAAATTTTCAAATGCTCAGCAGGGGCAAAAAACTGTTTTTAAAACATTGTTGTAATATTAAATTGATTGGTTATGATCGGTTAGTTTGTTACATTGCAACTATGGCGTTACATTAGTCACATCTAACTGAACCGAGCGACCCAAGTAGCATAACTAGTTAAAGAAGACAGATATGCAAACAAAATTTTTGTAGTCGTTAGAGTTTTGGTCTGTGAATTGATTTATGCCAAAAACGATTTTGATAAATTTGGAGTTGTTACTGTTCTTGGTTTAGTGTGCGATTTGTACATAAATACATACTCTACAGTATTTGATAACTAAAAAAAAAAAAATAATAAATTTTTCAATGTTAATATTTTATAGAGTCATGTTATGTTTACTCATCAAAAAACTTATAGTCTTCAAGAATCAATCTAATAACGTAATAAGTTTTCCTAGATAGTAAAATCGAAAAGCCACGAAATGTTTATGCTACTATGTGAACTGTTCACACTAGCCATGGAATTTAAATATCAGAATAGGTTTATTTTCAAAATGCGTACATGTACCAAAAGATATTTAATTTAAGTTGGTCGTCAACAACTCTAAATGATGCACTACAAAACTTATTTTTTTTTATTAATTTTATTATCCATTGCAACGTCGGATGTTCAATGTTAGTAAAGGGAGATTTTATTGATATTTGTTTTGTCAGTGGAAATTTTTTCAGTGTAAAAAAGAGTAAGATTTGCCATTTCAACCGTTGAATTTTATTATCAAATTTAGTGATGTGTGAGAAATTGTCATAATCGAAGAGCCCATTTTTGGTACACACGAACGAATGCACCTGAAGAGATGTACTTTTTAATGTGGTTTGTAGGCCGGACCCATCATTGGACCGTAATTCTTCGACAACGATAATAATCTCAACGCTACAGTCAATGGAGCACAAAATAAGAGAATTGGACTTGGTTGACATGTGGTTACAACAAGACGGCAAGCGATACTATGAACATATTGAGAGGCGAGTTTCGTGAGCAATTAATTTCAAGAATTAAGCATTGAAGCATTCTATTGGCCGTCAAGATCAAGGGATTTCATCTCACTTGACTGCTTTTTGTGGAGCTACATCTCTCGTGTCTCTCGTGTACAGAGACAAGACAGCCACCATTACATTCCTGCCAAAATGTTGGAAAAAGTATGGCGTAATTGAAGTTAACGGATGGACCCTCAAGGTGTAGCTGCAGGCATCATTTATATGAAATAATCTTTTAAACGTAATTGGCAGGCAAAATCATTATCTGATTCACTTTTGCAAGTTTTTTGTGTGTTTTTTGTTTGTTTTTGTTTGTTTTTCAGTTTTCAAAACCCAAACTGCTAAAAAATCAACCGTTATAATCATATATAGGGTCTGCCATCTAACGTTTTTTTTCAACTAGTGCTTATTTCGTGACTGGTAGCACTTAGCTCATGTCTAATTTGACAGATAATTAGTTTTATCCTTCCGCTGAACGAATATGGTTGTGTATACGCTTCGCTAAGTGGGCCTGCGATCGACTTACAGAAGATGCCGATTTTGCCAAAAAAATCATCTTTTCAGATGAAGCTCATTTTGATCTTGGCGGGTATGTAAACAAGCAAAATTGTCGAATTTGTGGCACAAAAAACCCGAACGCATACATTGAAAAGCCGATACATCCAAGACCAGTAACAGTTTGGTGCGGATTTTGGTCCAGAGGCATAATTGGGCCAATGGCCATCGTTATCGGGCCATGTTGAACGAATTTTTGTTCACAAAAATTGCAGAGGAGGATATTAGCACCATTTGGTTTTAACAGGACCGCGCTACGTGCCACACAGCCGAAGCTACACTCAATGTATTGCGCCCTATTTTTGAAGATCGCATTATCAGCCGCAGAGCTGATGTCGTTTGGCCACCTCGGAGTTGCGATTTGACACCGTTGGACTATTATTTGTGGGGTGCCGTCAAAAATAAGTGTTACGCCAACAAGCCAGAGACAATTGACGCTTTAAAGGAGAATATTCGTGAAGCCATTGGTGAAATACAGCTGCACACAATCGATAAAGTGCTTAAAAATTGGACCAATCGTGTAGGCTACTGCATGGCCAGCCGAGGCAGCCATTTGAATGAAGTTATTTTCCATTATTAACCGGAAGGATTGTACTTTGAAATAAAAAAATAAATTTGAGAAAATATTCAGTAGTTTTGTTTTATATCATTTTAAAAAAAAATATTTGGCGGACCCTTTATTTCCTATGTAAAATTACGTTCGGAAAAGTACTTTGACTATCACAATTCATACAAAAGGAATGAAGATTGAATTGAATTAGTTTTTAATAATAAAAATAATTAAATAGCTTTCAACTTTAATAACCTTATCGAGATTGATCCATATTATAAATTTGATCCAACATATAAAAAGAATTCCTAGTTTTTTCATTTAATAAATAAAAATAAAACTGGATCATTATTTAATCGAGCTTAACCAATATATCTTGTTATTTTTATTAACATACATTTTCATATATATTTTCTTTGTTTAATTGTTAAAGGTAAAGGTTAAAGGTCATTTTTCAAACGAATTCTTTCATTAAAGCTTAATTTATAATACTTAACTAAGAGCATTGAAAACACCATTTATAGGTTATCTGTACTGTGTTTTTTTGCATTGGCTTAAGACAATGATTATATGTATGTATGTATGCAGATTTTTTTTATTTGAAATAAGACATTGATTCATAGTAAGGCAGAAATTATTAAATATCCATACATCCATACATACATACATACATACATCCATATACGTACCTGCACACATATGTATGTACGTGCACACATATGTATGTACACATGTTTATTTAAATCAAAAAAGAAATGGAAAGAAATATATAATTTTTTTTTAATTTTTAGAGAAATTGATGGCGTTCGCAATGGTGCACGTCTAGAACCTAAAAGAATTGCTAAAGCTCCAGAAGGAGAAGGATGTCCCCGTTGTGGTGGCTATGTTTACGCTGCCGAACAAATGTTGGCCAGAGGCAGAGTAAGTATTAATAAAGCAGTTTTATTAAAATGAAACTCAAAAGATTAATTTAAAATGCTTATATACATGCAATAAATAATAAAAACATTACAAGGGTTACCATAGAAGATGTTTTAAGTGTTTACTCTGCAATCGTACCCTAGATTCAACAATGCATTGCGATGGTCCTGATAAGGAAATCTATTGCAGAGGTACTTACTACTATCTATCACACAAGTAATGTAGAGCGGGGCATGCAAAATTAGTTACTAAAATGTGCAAATGTAGTTGTTACTATGTGCGTATGTGTGTGTGCGTTCATATATGTACCCTACATTCGATCTTGGTGACCAATGAAACAAAATATGTTTACATTTTTTCAACTTTTCAAATACAATTTTTTGAGTTCCGAGAGAATTTCTTCTTTTACTGATGCAGAAAAAAGAGCATCATTTGAATTGTAAAGTATTTTATTTATATGTACATATGTATTTATGTATGTACATACACACTTAAATAAGTATTATACTTAAATAAAGTATTATAAGTAGATACTAGCTAATGTTGTGAGGCGATACCACTGTTGAAAAACTTTTTCTTTTTTCAGAGGGTCTCGCCTGGTATTGAACCGCAGACCTACTGTTTAGTCGACAGGTGTCTTACATACCACAGCCGCACTTTTAAATAAATATCGTACGCTAAATCATGAACAGTCAACTCAAAATTTTCAAATCTTCAGGAAAGGCAAAAAACTGTGTATTAAAAACGTGGCTGTAATTTTATAATCAAGTAAAGTAAAGTAAACCATCTTAGAAGAAAGACTACTTAATTTTGTTTTGCTTTATGCTGTAGTTTTTGAGATAAGAGATAACTTTTTAGTTATGATTTTTCAGTCGAAATTTTTTCATAAGATAGTGTGTATTATATCGAATTGTGCCAATCGTTTTTGCATAGAATAAACCAGTTTTGTAGTGACTTCCAGTGATATTTCTTTCCATTCAGTTGGCAAAAGTTCTTAAATATAACTTTTGATATTGTAACATGATGGATAATTTTTTAATCTTACAAATCCCATCCCAAGTAATCAATGGGACTTAGATCTGAAGACTGTGGTGACGCACGCAACTGTTTTGGAACATTATAAAGCATCTAAAGCCTTACAATATCGGTCGCATTCTTACAATCGCTACCTTGTTTAAATAAAACATTGTTACCAAAACCCAGTTTCGTTAAATTTTTCTTCCAGTTGACCTTTGGAATATCTAGGTAAACTCTTTTGGCCACAGTGGACTCAATAACATGTAAATTGTATACTGCGTTAGCCGGCACATACCCTCTAACCTCCACCACCGTGTAGGACCGTGTCGCACAAATTAGATTTATGTAGTGCTGTACCAGATTTTCTCCACACATACATACCCTCAGTTAAAAATAAAAACCATTTCCCAGAATTCTATTGGCTTATTTAACAGCTTTCTACCGAAAAACATTCTTCTTTGACTCTTTTTAAAATAAATAAAGGGCTTCTTACGTTCTATACGAGTGTTTTGGAAACTTGCTGCTTTCTCTCGAAATTAATTTTGAAGAACGACCAGAACGAGGTTTTGATATAAATCCTCCAGTTACTTTGTAAAAGTTTATGGTTTTCTAGATAGATGAGCGCATTTTCTTTACCTTTTCTGCAACTTCTTTGAAGGTTTTTTTTTTTATTTCTGAGGAAAATAATAAGTATTCTTTCGACAGGATAAATACTTTTCTTTTTAAACCCATTGCAAAAAAAATTTATTTCACAAATTGAAATTAATTTTCTCACAGCAAATAGACAAATTTGACTAAAAATTCAACGAAATTAACAGCTATTAATTAAAAAACAACGCTTAATAGATTAATATTTTATATGTACGCAGACTTTTTTTTGAGTAAATAAATACTTTTTTTTAATTATGCTGCCTAGCAATGAAACTACACAAATTTTCTTTATATATATTACAGGGATCTTAGACATAATGTAAGGTCAAATAGTTGAAACTTTGTTGTTTTTAGAAATACAGAGTCCTGAATGAAATAAAATGTTTTGTACGCAAACTTTTTCTGCCTAGTGTATGTATGTACATGCAATTGCAATTTAAATTGTCACCTTCGTTTTGGGGGTCGCCGTGAATAAGGCATTCATGTTACGTATGTGAGACATACATATGTGCATATGTATGTATAAACAGCATAAGCGTACATTGAGGGTGCATAAGTATTTATTTATTTACTTTTATTGCCCAAAAGAGTTGTCGGAAATAATCTTGAACAGTTTTTTTCCACCAAAATTTGCACATATGTATGTATGTATATAAAAGTACGCAAGGTTAAATTTCATTACTTCCACGTTTACCTTCAACTTCAGTCAAAAAAAAAAAAAAAAAAAATATATATATATATATATATATATATATATATATATATATATATATATATATATATATATATATATACACTTTTGCGCTAAGGTCGCTAACAGTAAAATTGCAACAATTAATTTTATTTTGTAGTAAAAAGAAAATATAAAAGAAATAAAATTAAAGTTTTTCTTTTTTTCTTAATAGCGCCACAATAATAGCGCTGAAATAATACTATTTACGTGAAAAAAAAAATTACTCAATTACACAATCCCAACAAAAATACATAATACTCTTTAGTTTATAATGTACGAGAAACACAAGTAACATAAAAATAGAAATAACTGTATTTTTCCAGATAAGAAACACAGTGATGAAAGTGTAAACGTGCAAAACAACGATTTTGATAAATTTTGAGTTATGACTGTTCACGATTTAGTGTGAGATATGTATACCATTAAACAAAATAAGCGGAGTCTTAAGCTGATGATAGACGGGCAAGCAAATTTGGTGTTTTCTCCCACGCAACCTATGCGTGAATCCATATTTTCATCTTTTAACTAGTGTGTTGCACGGGAATTCCCGAGATTTTTTGCGTAATAAGAAAGAACTCGTAATATATGTACATATAAAGAATTTTTAAGAATATAGTATATAAAGCTGAACTCAATTAAGAAGTTTGCCTTGAATGAGATATTGAAACCAGGTAGAACGCCTTAGTTGCAATGCTTGAGAAAGTTATATTATTAAAGAATTTAATCAAGAGAAACCTAATTGATTTAGAAGTGTGCTATCTGCGGATTGAGTCCAATGTAAATGATTACTATAAACTTCTGAACGTTTTAAAGCCTATCAAACTAGCAGTTGTAGTCTTACTTCACCATGATGTTATTATTTTATCTGGTAATGTGATAGCAAACACTTTATGTCAAGAGATTTTATCAATAAAAGCACTTCTCTTAGAAATACAAAGTTTGAAACCCAGAACCCTGATATACATACGTATTTAATTAGAGTACAAACTACGAGTACATATCGTCACCTAAATCGGCCAAACGGCACACAAACCTAATATTTGTCAAACATTACGCCCGTCTATTATCAGCTTTATATATATGTATGCCTGTTTGTGTGTACATATGTATGTATGTGTATATTACGCAACGCATTTATCATTCAGATTGCATGTTTTGATACACACACTGCAATCAGCAATGAAATCGTAAACGCAATATCAGTTCTGATATTTTATATATAGCATAACATCGCGAAAAAGTACGGTTGAAAAAATAAATTGTAATGTAGATGCTTTTCAATGAAGCAAACAGATAAAAACATGAAATCACGATACAGACAGTGCAATCTGCATTAATGCAACATCAAAATAGTTTGATATTTTGACGACACAAATGCAACGATGAAATCTACAATGAAATTTGACAGATTGCGTAAATGGATTTCATTGTGTATACCAACTATCATACGTTCATCGCACAACACTAAATATTTAATGTTTATTAAGTAATTTTTTTTGTGATATTAGTTTAGTGTTTGTAACTTTATTTTGTTTCGTTTTGTGTATGTGTTTGTTTTTCATATAGGCTTGGCATAAAGAATGTTTTAAATGTGGAAACTGTTCGAAGGGACTAGATTCTATTTTATGCTGCGAAGGACCTGACAAAAATATCTATTGCAAAGGTAAACATTTGAAATAAAGTTCATAAGTATATGTAATTGCGTTATCTTATAGTAAAAAAAATTAAACAATTTTTTGTTTTTTGAGCTATTTGATTTGTGTATCCCTCTAACATTTACCTATTGACTATAGTGGCGTAATGTCTTTAATACTTTTATGTAACATTGTGTTGTTCTCTGTTTTTATTTATAAAATTTAGCTTGCTATGGTAAAAAGTTTGGTCCTAAGGGTTATGGATATGGTCAGGGCGGTGGCGCCCTTCAATCTGACTGTTATGCTAATGGGTAAGTCATCACATTATTGATTCATTTGTATTGTTAAATTGTAAATTTGTTGAATTTTGTATCCCCGTTTTTATTCATTAAGTTTTTTAATTATTATTATTTATTGTAAGCTTACTTTACATGTAAATAAATATTAAAACTTACTGTTATGGCCTTCGCAGTATTGCCATCAGCAGCATTACGAATTACACACAACCTGCATTAAAATTATACATATGAATGAAGAAAAATTACACAAAAACTTTGTTTTTTCGAATATTATACACAACAGTGACTTCAATCAGACATGAGTTTTTTTTATAGAAAAGTCCTCTAAATAAATATATAGAATTTTCGGGGTTTTAATAATACATGAAATGTGATATGAACCTTCATGAATAATAAAAAAACCAGACGTTTATCCAATAATAACCGTAAATTTCATCAGAAACACAAAAATAACTTTTTTTAGCTTAATGCATAATCGATCAATGTAATGTATTAATGCTTAAAATGGAATAATCAAACAGTTAATAATAGTTTACATCAGCGTTCGGCAAATTAATATTAATGCATTTTACAATTTTGGTAGTAATTTGAGAGTCTCTCACTGAGGCCAATTTGTACTGTATTTTTCGACTAGTTTTCTCTTTACTTCTTTTTGTTTATTTTTTTCCTATACGTGTGGCAACGTACATGTGAAAATAAAAGAGAATAGCAGCTCCCTGCCTGAATCTGGTTTACATACATATCGTTTGTAATCCAGAACAGTCAGTAAGCACCTAGGGGTTGATTTTACACATGAAGCTAATTACGCACAGACTAAACACACAATGAAACATTACACACAATATGTGTAATTAAACGCAAGTGGCAATACTGGGCCTTTCGCCTTAGATTTAATTAAATTTCAAATTATTTTTGAATGAACTTTATTTAAGAATATCAGCTAAGATTCTTTTAAGCTCAATATATTTAATTGTAATAGAATGCTTTACCAGTATAACATTAAAATATTAAAAGGTTGTTACGCTCAGAGATTCGGTGCCAGAGGTTACGGTCACATTGGAATGTCATCTTTAGGTCTTATGTCAGATATCAAAGATAACGAACGACAAAGGTATATTTCTACACGTTTTTTCATTAATTTCGACTGTTGATCAATTTGTGTGTGTATTAGTGTATTCCTTTACATACATAGTGTATGTACGCCTTTGTTCGAAAATGTTGTCCATACATGTTGTTGCAAATAATATACATACATACATACATACATACATACATATGTATATGTATATATGTACATATGTATGCGAGTATATTAATTTCATTTAAAGTAGCTATTGTCACAAGTTCTTTTTGATAATTCTTCAAAACTGCAATCAATCGCTATTCCTCAGAAACCAATAGTTAACATATCATATATTAACGGTTACATAAAAAAATCTAAAACTAGAAATCCATAGTTTAAGAAAATTATGATATATATGTACGTCGAAAAGATGAAACGCTTACATTTGCCTTTAAGAATGCCGATATCGATTTTCTTAAATATCTACGGCTCTCCGTACATTAAATGATTGGCAAAAGGTATGCAACAAACAAACCGCCAATCCATCACTGCTTTTAGCAATAGTTGCAGGTTTTTAAAAATGGCTGTAACTTTATTATACCAAAATCAGAATTAATAATAACACTATGCAACAAGCAAAAATACCTTGGATAATCACTATATTTTTTTTAAAAAATACGGGTTATATTAACAAATGATATTAGAATGACTTAAAGCTGGTGTAATTTGGAATTTTTAACATATGGCTTAACGAAATCGAATAAGTCCTTTTAAAGTTTTCATATGATGTATGAAGCAGCCTATTCAAAAATCAAACATTTTAGAAAAAAAAATCGAAGAAAAACTTATCCATAGAATCTGAAATGCTGATGATTTTTGAAGTTAGGCGACCATAGCGCATCAATAAAATATAGTGGATATCCAAGGTCAGAAAATATGTTTCCATTATTTGCATGGTGTAATTAACGCCGAAAAAATAAATGTAAAATTTACATAGCAGTACAATTCTAAGATTCCCAGAAATTGCAAATTAAATTCAAGTTTTATAGTGACCAGTTTAAAAATTAGAAGAAAAAGACCATAATTTTTATATTAAAGTACCAATAACAGATAACAATATGTTTTAGATATGGTCACTTAACCATCTCAATATTTATCACACAAAACATTAAGTGTTGAGAAGGTTATAAAATTTATTTAAAAAAGTAAACTTAAAAAACTGTCGCAGTTATCTGATACATATGGTTTGTTTTATTTTTCGATAACGGTACATATTACAACAAAGATTAATTAGATCTAAAATCATAATGATTGGGTCTTTAGTTTTATTGTTGTACTTACATACATTAGTTAACACTAACTAAACATTAAGACCATTATTTGAGTGACTGTGTATGTACAAAATTCGCAGTAAGCTTACATATACATATGTATGTATGTATATACTCAAGCGTGCCCTATAGGCATGTATGTGCTCGTCTATAATCAAATATGTATGTATGTACGTATATATCAAGGCGTATGTAAGATGAAGGTGTTGCTAGTACAATTATTTTTTTTACAAAAACAATATATAGTTGTTGCTTCTTTATGATGAACCTTTTTTAAAAATATTACAGAAATTACTTCTTTAATAAAATATACCTAATCCTGTTTTTACACGGTAGATACGTTCCAAACAATACCGTGTAAAAAGCCATATAAAAACAGGATTGTGTGAAAGATAAATAAAACTTTTTCCTCTAATGACTGTATAATATATTAAATTAAAAACCAATCACCCGAACCGGCAACAACACTTTTTAAATACGCTTTGGTATGCATTAGTGTATATTAACACTATTTCTACCTCGATTTTGTGTATACCTGTTTTGATCAAAAGGTGTCTTTTGACACCTTTGTGTTTAAATGAAAATAATTGCTAAAGCAGTTGAAATTTTAAATAATCAGGTAAATGTACATACGATATATAATTTGAGCAATACAACGATAACAATAAATAAAACATATTACCTTCTTAATTTTTTTATATTTATTAAAAATTTGCTATAGTTGCTCTACTAAGCATTTTCTAAACGTATTCTTTTTGCACGGCAAGCGCTTTTCCATTCAAAAATCCTTAAGGTATCAAAAGACACCTCATGGTAGAAATACCATATGCATATTTTTAAATCCAGGAATTCAGCTAGAGGAAAATGATACTGAATAACTGATCACTGAATTAATTTAACAATTGTTGTACGATGACTAAACTTATAAAATAATGTTAAGTTAAAATTTGAAAAGGGTCTTTTGACACTACTTGATAGAAATAGTGTTAAAATGTAAAAACTTTAAATTTTATAGTATGAATGCTAACTATTCTGTGTATGCTTTGTTTTAGTGAAATGGCCCCACGTACAGCAGCAATCGATGTAAGCAAAATTCAAGCTCGTCCAGGAGAAGGTTGTCCTCGTTGTGGTGGTGTAGTTTTTGCTGCTGAGCAAGTACTTTCTAAAGGCCGCGAATGGCATAGAAGATGCTTTAAATGCAGAGACTGCACCAAAACTTTGGATTCAATTATTGCTTGCGATGGTCCCGATAAGGAGGTTTATTGCAGAACTTGTTATGGCAAAAAATGGGGTCCACATGGTTATGGCTTTGCCTGTGGTTCTGGTTTCTTGCAAACGGATGGTTTAACGTGAGTTTTTTTTTCATTTTAGTAACGTTTGTATATACGATGGAATATTTTGTCCATTATAGGGAAGAACAAATTATTGCCAATCGCCCATTCGCGTCTCCAGACACTACATCAATTAAGGCTCCCGAAGGTGAAGGCTGTCCACGTTGTGGCGGTGCTGTATTTGCTGCAGAGCAACAATTGTCCAAGGGAAGAATGTGGCATCGGAAATGTTACAACTGCTGTCAGTGTCATCGTCCACTTGACTCTATGCTTGCTTGCGATGGCCCCGATAAGGAAATTTATTGTAAGGCTTGTTATGGCAAAAATTTCGGTCCTAAAGGTTTCGGTTACGGCCACACTCCAACTTTAGTGTCTACCACCGGAGAATCCACAATTCAATAGTGAGCAAAATTTTCAAAATCAAATAAATTACACAGTGCGACAAAAATGAACGAAGTTGAAATACCTGGGAAATAATATCACTTTTCTGATAGGCGCTGTGGAGTAGAACAAGGATCTGTTTTTCGAATTTTCAAAAGACCTCTAATATCTCGAGTGACGGATAAAGAAAACCGCTTTTTCGGACCTTCATGCACTTATAAGCCAATAACTTATATTATATTGAATATTACCCGATTTCAAGTTTCTTTTCGGATTTGAAAAGAGGACAAGCAGATCCTTAAAACGGTATATATGTCGTTGAAGTAGCCTTGAATAATCTGGATGTATTTCTCAAGCTAAAACATTTTTCATCCAAATTTCTCCACATTTTTCAAGTTTAGATGCGTTTTTGCGAATGAATTAATTAAGGAATTATATTAAGTTATGAATAAAATGAAACTTACGGTTAAATATCTGTGAGAAATTGACTGAGTTATTAACATTTTTCGTAACGCAACTCATGAAAATTATATTATGTATAATTTATCAGCTTATAGGTGCATGAAGGTCCAAAAAACCGGTTTTTTTTAATCCGTTACTAGAGGTTTTTAAGGTGCTTCGAAAATTTCAAAAACAGATCCTTGGTCTACTCGGCAGCGCTTATCAGAAAAATAGAATAATTTGCCAGGCATTTTTTTGTCGCACCGTGTTATTTAACGTTTTCATAAATATTTGCTAACAGTATACTATAACACTATATTATATTTTTTAATTTAACAGTCCTGATGGCAAACCTTTAACTGGAGCCCGTACTTCTGGCGGTTGTCCCCGCTGTGGTTTCGCCGTTTACGCTGCTGAACAGATGATTAGCAAGAGCCGCATCTGGCACAAGAGATGTTTCCATTGTGCTGATTGCCGAAAATCATTGGATTCTACCAACTTAAACGATGGCCCAGATGGTGATATATATTGTAGAGCTTGTTACGGTCGTAACTTTGGACCCAAGGGTGTTGGTTATGGTCTTGGTGCTGGTACCTTAACTATGGCTTAAGCTTAAGCAGTATAAAAACAATATTCTACCATAACAAAACATTTCCATTCGAATCGCGTACCACAAACAACCAAACTTATAGACAAAAAATACCACTACAACGACGAAAATTTATCATTAAAATGTTACAAAGAAACGAAATGAAAAATTACAGATTTAAAGCAAACGAACAAACGATATAAAAACGTTATTAAAAATATAAAAAAAACAAAATGATCATTATTGTAAATCTATACCAACATTTTAAAATGGAAGTTACGACCCTTATTTAACGAACGCTAATACAATATATGTATTTATAATTCTTCTTGAGAAACATTTTTTTAACGATCATTGCGAAACAAACCTACATACATATGTATAATGTATATATACATCATATATATAAATATATATATAGATAATATTTTTTTATATATTTTATACATATTATCTTATAGAAACAAGCCTGATCAAAGAAAAAAAAAGTTGCGTACATTAATTTTTAAACATATACATATATAAGTGAAAAAATTAAATTAATCGTATATGAGACAATTAGTAATTATATATTTTTATTTTAATTTTATTTTTTATTATTATGATATTTATCATAAGTAAATTAATGAAGTGCATGCATACTGTTTTATATACATACATACAGACATAAAAAAAAATTAACAAAAACTAAAAAAATAAAGGCTCTTAAAAAATATAAATGTCTTAACTGCTTTTGGGTAATAGAATTGGACTAGAGTGGACTTGGCTGGGCAACTGAAAAGGTGTAGCATATATTGCGGGCTCTTACCGCATGTTTAGCAGCTTTTCTTAACTGTGCTGTTAATATAAGGAGAATAAAACTAAAGCAAAATATCCCTTAATAATACCATTCATTCCACATAGAAAACAGAACAACTTTTGCTGTACTCACATGACCTAAATTACTGAGTAGTATCATGTGGTTTTCTCAGATGAGAAAAAAATGCAATTTGGAAGGCCCTGCTAGGTATAGCTACTACTTTTATTATCTCCCTTTTATATTGCAGCATTTACGACATTCATTTTTTAAACACGAACATTAAAGCTATACTGGGTTACTAAAGACGGCTTTCCCGAATTTCACCTCTTCCTTGGGTTCTTCAACAGGATAACGCACCTATCCACACTGTCCGGATTGTAAAAAGTTATATAAAGAACCACAATATTGGAATTTTAAATTGGTTCCGTATTTTCCTGATATACATATAATCGAAAATGTTAGGAAATGGGTATCTAAAAAGGACAAAAAAGACAAGACGCGATTAAAATATAAATAGCTTACATCCTTGTAAGCTTTGATTTTTCGATTTTCAACCCACGGCAGTTCTTTGCCACAGCTCATTTTTAATTATTCACCCCTATCATAAATAACATGGGAAATTTCTATTCCCATGAAATTTTTATTCCCCTCGAAGGGAAAATTGCTATCATGAATCTCCCATGAAATTATTGTTATCTTTTTACAAGCTATCATTTTACGTTGAATGTTAACAAAAATAAATAAAGAAAAATGTGTGAATTTTTATTAAAAAGTGAAATGTTTACACATAAATGATCATTATTAAAAAAGAAAAAAAAAAGAGAAGAAACAAGACAAACTTTTCTTCAGCAAGATGGGCGGAAAGAAATTGGTGACTATGGCTAAACAGTAACAATTTAAAAATGGCTTAAACGCCAAAAAGAATGGAAATATAAAACTAAAGTGTATATTTATCCCGATGATATACCCATTGATCAACTTCTATCAGATAAAATTATAAATCAGCAAAACAAAGAACTAAGTGAAACCGATGAAGAGCAAAGTAAGGATGGATTGCCATATTCGTTAGTGGCGAAGAATCTGATGACTCGGAGGAGGTCGCCGTTGTTGTCGATATTTTTTTTTTTGTGAGCAAATTTTAAAATTCAGCCAACACGTCTACAGGAAATAAATCGCTTACTCTGCTTACAATATAGTGAATTATATTGTTTTGCAATTTATTTTATTTACACTTCTAGTCATAAAATAAGTTAATAAAAACATTAATTATCCAATAAAAGGAATAAATATTTAAATGATAAATGCATCTCCCCAGCAAAAATTATGTGAACAAATCAATGGGAAAAGCAAACAAATTTCGAGGGAAAATACTATTCACGATCAGGGGAATTCTTACAGGGCTATCATTTCGCACTGAATAATCAGAAAACATTTTATGGGAAAGTTACTCATGATTGCAATTTTGAGAAATGGGAAAACATTTCGAGGGAAAAATTATTCATGATAGAGGTAGTTATCTTTCGAAACAATCCTATTTAGCTAACTTATAAATCTAAACTACAAAATTCTGACTGATAACTAAGCTTAAATGAGATGTTCTGTTTAAGTAGTGCATTTTTTTTACAGTAATTTAAAAAAAAACAAAAACAAAATCGAAAAAAATTATATAACGGTAAATATCTTTATAAAACTTATAAATCATTAAATACCATATATGATAATATGTAAATATAAACTGTTTATTTATTATATTTAATTTTTTTTGTATTAGAATTATACTATATAATTGGATATGTTGTGTAAGTAAGAGTCGACAGAGATACAATGTTGTTTTCTGACACACAGACGTGGTGGTCATCTGTATCTAAGGGTAATGTAGATATTGAGGAATCAGATGCTCTTGATGTTCTGGGCATGAGAATTCACTGTGACGTTCGTTGGAACGAGCACATATTTCTGGTGTCGAAAGAAGCATTGAAGTGCCTCGGCTTTTTAAGACGGTGTAAGAATTACTTCACTCCATCTGATATCCTTAATATTTACAAGACCTATATATCCGACCCAAATTGGAATACAACTCTCATGTATGGGCCGGTGCTTCAAAGTCCATTTTGGAGCTTTTCGACCACCTACGGTCGACGGTAGGTATGGTAGCCAACTCTATCGATTCATTAGAGCATCGTCGCAGTGTGGCATTTGCTATGGGTACTTTTTTTGTATTAGAATTATACTATATAATTGGATATTTTGTGTAAGCCGGATTCAAGTGATATTGATATCGAAAGGAATTTCAAATTGATATATTTTTAAAATCTGACAAGATAATGATACTCTTTTTATTAATTAGCTTAATTACCTTTAAAATAGCTTCTTTGATTATCAAAACTTAAAAATAATCGTCTTATTTAAGATTTATTTGTCGTTGAAAATGTACTTCATTTTTATTTCACTTGTTTTTGGTGTCCAAAAATACTCGAATATGCATAATTAATAATATTATAAATTATATAATTTTTTTTATTCAGATTATATTTTCTATTTTAATTTATATTTGTTTTAGAAAATATATAAATACATATCGTCACCTTAAATGCAAACGGACGTAACTACACTTTTATTTTTTTACAGAAAAAGCAAAATCTTTACAATATCAATAATAATATGGTATCCTTTTTGTAAGAAAAACCTTAAAGGAATATACAGATATAAATAAATTTTATACAGAATCAAAATTTTTTTATTTAATGAGATGTAGACTCACTTGTTGTTACGTCTGTTTGAATTTCTTTAACAAAGTCGTCATTTATAATCACAGGAGGCTAAAATTTTGCATAAGCAAGTAGTTTGATAAAACCAACAATAATCAATCAAAAACTCGATTTCGAATTTTTATGTAGTTACGTCCGCTTGCATTTAAGGTGACGAATTGTACACATATGCTCATTTTCTTAGTTGTACATATATACATATGTACATATTATATATTATATATATACATATTTTATTTACCTTTTTAAAAACGTGTATTTATGAGTTCGTGGATTGTAGTTAAAATAAAATAAATCTTGTGTGTAGTTTTTAATTAAAAACCTTTTTTTTCACAGTTCTGCGCACCACTGCTTCAAACCTTTTTACAAGCAATAACTTAATTTATAATTT
Source organism: Wohlfahrtia magnifica (assembly GCA_023159175.1). Taxonomy (NCBI): domain Eukaryota; kingdom Metazoa; phylum Arthropoda; class Insecta; order Diptera; family Sarcophagidae; genus Wohlfahrtia; species Wohlfahrtia magnifica. The sequence goes on along the minus strand of JAKWBJ010000040.1, from coordinate 721,302 downwards.
TATTCCTAATTATTCGTTCCATTTACAACTTTGTAAACGGCAACAATTACTCGACAGATCTTTTTACTTAAAGATCTTCCAGACCGATCGTAATTACAACTTAGAACGATTAGAACTTAAATTCTCTTCAAACAGAGTTTAACCACGCTAATTCTCGTTTGCTAAGTTACACGCCTTTTGCACGTTCAAAGTATTTTGCAGTCTTGAGTTTGTAAGGGAGAAGAGAAAAACGAGATGGGGTGAGTACACACTTTGATGTACTCGCAAAGTTGCTTTGTTCTTCGTTCGTATTTATAAATAGTTGTATTTGGTTTCATGTTTTATTTGACATTTACAGCAATTTTTTAAATTCACAGTGGTTTTACGCTCGCGACTTTATAAAATTGATTAATTTAATTATTGATACTGTGACATCAGTCTTTTCGCACACATTTTGCTGGTGTGTTTTCCAGTGGTTAACGAATATTTCCATTCCTGTGGGCTGCTTAATGTCTTGAAATAGCCTTCTATGCTTGACATTGATCGTGCTTCATCTGTCGAAATGCCAATAATCTTCTCTAATAAAATTGAACAATTTTCCAACACAGACTTTAGTTCATCGTATAGGTCTTTGGCGGTTGTAATCCCTTGCATTGAAATCAGTGAACGCAATTCTTCGGTAACATTAAATTTAGTATCAGTATCACGTAAAAATATAGCCATTGTGCTGCTGATTCATCAAGTGCCAAATTTTGCAATGCATTCACGAAGCGTTGTTGCTATGTTCTTGGACAAGTCTTCAATTTTCCTTGCTATGGCGAATCTTGATAAACTAATGTGTGAAATAATATTAATTTTATCAGGAAATACTATTTTTGCAACAGCAGTCAGACATTCTTTTATCATCTTTCCATCCGCAAAGGGTTTCATTTTTTTACCAGTATTTGACAGACAATATAAGTAACTAGCCGTACTTGATAAAATAGCTTGATTCCTAAAAATAGCATGTTGTTTTCCGAAGTTTTTCTCCACGTTATCTATCCTTAGTTGTCCTGTTAAGTTTTTATATTGGTGTTCGTGTTTTGTACCGTAATGCCTTTTTGTGTTATATACTTTTAATGTCGATAATCTCTGAGCATATTCAGCATACAGCTTTATCTTTGATGAAAGTGAAAAAATAAACCAATTTCCACTTCTCATAGAAATACCTGTACTCATCCGCAACCTACCGTTTTTTTTTGTTTGCTTTTCCGACATGCTATTATGGATTAAAAATTTGTTAAAAAAATTTGTAGGAAGATTTAATTTTGAACAAAAACACTGTAATATTACCTTTTTGAAAATAATAGTGCACTCACGCCTTTCAAGAAAAACAAGAATTGCTAAAATTGATAGTTAACAGTTTAACAGTTTGACTGATTATCTGACAGAAGTAAACACAAACAACCACACTCGTGGTGGCGCATTCGTATTGCACATACCGCACAACTCTAAAAGGCCAATACGTAGATCTATTTGCTGCGCACAACCACCTTGTACAATTAGTGAATGAACCTACTCACATATCGTGTGTAGATGGGCACCAAAATAACACCCTCTACCTTTTCCTCACTACACACCCTGAAAAATATGTAGTTGAGGTCCTTGCACCTGTCGGAAATTCGGATCACTGTACCATTACTGCCTCTTTCCCGTTCTCCACCCTTCACAACGCCTCACATACAGCTACGAAGCGCTTGGTTTTCAATTACGGGAAAGCTCGTTGGGCTGAGCTTAACGATTTCTATGGGCATTTCAATTGGAAACTTTGTTTCCATGATTCAAACGTGAATGCCATGGCCGATTTGGCTGTCAATATAATAAAGCTAGGGATGGATAATTGCATCCCATCCAGAAAGCTTCCGATTAAATCATGAAATAAATCTTGGTTTAATCAGATGTACAAGCTTGCAGTCAGATCCAGAGAGGAAGCATTCAAAAATTGGCGTAATAACAAATGCGATCATACTGATTCGCTACGCAAACAGGCGAGATCTTCGTGTGCCGCAGTACTTAACCGCGAAAAGACTCTATACGAATAGCGCCTACGTGCTAAAGTTCTTACTTTTCCGCGGGGATGTAAGAGTCGACAGAGATACAATGTTGTTTTCTGACACACAGACGTGGTGGTCATCTGTATCTAAGGGTAATGTAGATATTGAGGAATCAGATGCTCTTGATGTTCTGGGCATGAGAATTCACTGTGACGTTCGTTGGAACGAGCACATATTTCTGGTGTCGAAAGAAGCATTGAAGTGCCTCGGCTTTTTAAGACGGTGTAAGAATTACTTCACTCCATCTGATATCCTTAATATTTACAAGACCTATATATCCGACCCAAATTGGAATACAACTCTCATGTATGGGCCGGTGCTTCAAAGTCCATTTTGGAGCTTTTCGACCACCTACGGTCTACGGTAGGTATGGTAGCCAACTCTATCGATTCATTAGAGCATCGTCGCAATGTGGCATTTGCTATGGGTACTATAACGGAATGTGTTCTAACGAAATTAAGAAACTAATTCCTGGTAATCATATATTTTTAAGTAGTACTCCTATTTCTCATAGAGCGCATCCCTTTGTAGTTGATTGTCCAGTGAATCGCACAACGCAATCTTCCTGTTAATGTCTTCCCTGCCACTACTAAACACTATTCACTCTATCCTCCTTCCCACAACCTATTTTCCTAGTACCAGCACAATGCACTGCATGAGTAGGGGTTAACACCTGAGTGTTGGTCTCAAACAAAAAAAAAAAAAAATAAATAAATAAATAAATAAAATTTATTGCATCATGGTATTGCATATTTGAACAATCGGGAAATTCTCCTTTTTATATTAAAAATAAATGTGAATGCACAAATTAGTGTTACCAATACTTCTTTTCAATCTCGCGTTATACAAGTCACAGTTTCACGATATACTGAAACCGATTTCTTTTTAAATCGCGTTGTAGAAATATCGCGTTATACTGGGGTTACCTGTAATTTATTTTATGACAATATGTTGATGGGAGAAAGTCGATAAAATAATACCATTTTAAAAATGCTTGGCGGGCTGCATAAAAATGTTTAACGGCCCTGTTCTACAAAGTACATATATATGTACTCCGGCACATGTTACATGGAGATTATAATATTATGTTATCCGTGACTTAAAAAGAACAAAAAAAAGTTGAACTAAACAAACATTGATAACCCTTTTTATTAAAAGATAGTTTCGTTTCTCATATTCTTTTTCTTTGTACAAATAAAAAACTCTCTTCTTAAAAAGTAAAAAATAAATTCAGTGGCGATATAACAAAGAAAGGAGAAACGAAGGTTGAGCAAAAGGTAAATAGCAACAATAAGATTATAGGATGTATATTACATAAGATTAATTTGTTCTAAGATTGGCTGATTATTAGGCCCGTCAATACGTACGCATCCCTCCATTTGGTGGCCTAAAGTTGAACAGGTGGTTGCTAGGAAACAACTGGGCGATCCTCAAAATAGTCTTGACTAGCTCTGACTGGAGCCATGCTAAGCTATGCGATTGCGCCCATTGAGGCCATAATAGGGTTTACATGAGGAGTGCTTTGATCATATGGTAGTGTGTTTTATAAGAGACTATATGAATCCTAAACTAGTTTTCGAATAAAGGTTTGAGATGTTCCTTGATCGCGAGTTATAAGTTTTGTGGCCTTGTCTGGGTCCCAGAAGTCCAAAGATGTTCACAGATGGGTCGAACACTAACACGAGTGTCGGAGCGGGAGTCTTTGGACCAAATACAAGGATCCCCTTACCTATAGCCAAGTGTATTTCAAGCTGCAACACACACAATTTCAGTGTGCGCTGGGATAAACCTACAGAGGGCCATCATAGGTGTGCACATAATCATATTTTCAAACAGTCAGCCAGCACTCTGATTACATGTTCGCTGAAATCCCGGTTAGCCGAAGAGTGCTTTAGCTATCTTCAACAACTTGGTGCCGCTAACAGGGTCGTGCTTTGCTGACGGACTCGCGGGATCAGGATCGTGTACCGCTATGATATGGCTCAATACCTTACTAGCGACTGGTCATGAGTATTTATGTTATTAAGAACTTCGGAGCTGGTGTTAAACTATAGGCTCCTGTTCAATGCTCCAATGAGTCTTAGGATGTCGCGGGAATTATATGTGTATGTACAGAAAGAGTTTCGGTTTTCAAATTCAGATATCTCTGTAACCCTCAAAGATTAATCAGCTTTCCATAAAAAATGTTATTTAATTTAAAAAATTCATTTTCAAAGTACTTTTTTAAAATAGGCTCCAGGTCAAAGTTTAGTATTCATTTTACAGTCAATAATAGCTTGACATCTTCTCATAGAATGACAGATTTCTTGGTAATATTGAGTGGTATATTTTCACATACATATGTATATCCAGGGTGAGATATTAGTCTCCTAAGCTGGTGCTTGCGTAATTTTGACTTCATAAATCCTCTTTATGAACTAATGGGTAGTTGAAATATGTACATCTGAGCCTTTGCATGTACATTTATATGTAAACATATATACTTATGACATAATGATGATCTTCACTGCTACATAGTGCAAAAATATATTAAAAATTAATCTTTTAAAAATACTATTATGTTTACAAGGGATTTCTATGGGGATTTTTTATTTTTAGAATGGATATTTTTTGGAATTATTTTTCCTAAATTAGTGGAGAATGACAAAATGTATCTGAAAAAAGCAAAATTAAAGAAGTGCAAAAAAACACTTATAATTTTCCCGCTCAGTTGTTTACGAGTATGGCAGAAAATTAAAATTTAATTGATCCGTACGGTTACGATTATCAATTACGGCTACGGTTAAGTCACGTCTAATTTTACCTTTATATTATGCGAGTTGATAAATTTTTAGTACGTAAATAATATTAAACTGTGGTAGACCAAATAAGAGCAGTTTATATGAGTTAGCGTCTTTCACCTCATGCGTACTCTTTAATTCAGTATACAGTCATATGAAAAATAATAGGGGCACATTGCGGTTTTCCTTAAGAGCTTAAGAGAAAAATGAGCTACAAATGAGCAACGGTAGAAAACTTGTTTGCTCAAATAACGGTTCTTTACGTCGTCGAATTCCCAGCAACAATTGAAATGTTTGAAAATAAAAATTGTTAGGTTTTTTGGTATTTAGACAGAAGTGACCTTATTATTTTAAACCTGACTGTACGTAACGCATTGTTGTATAAAGTAAGCGAGTTAGATATTATTTCGATCCCAATTGTCATTTTTTTATAATAATATTGCCACATAAACTGAATTCGTTAAACAAAACTGTGTGTAAAAGCATGCAACAAATGGAGTAAAAACAGGATTAGGTGTAAAATAAAATCCTTTGACATTTGTAGTAAATACACCTGATCTAGTTTGTACATTGTATTTATGTTCCAACCGATACCGTGCAAAAAATAGTGTAAAAACAGAATAAGGTGTAAACTAAGTAAAACTATTGACAATTAAGAAACACTGCATCTAACAAAAAAACGGTCAGCCGAACCGACACCACCTTCTTAAATGTGCTTTGCTTAAGCCTTTCAATTCATTAAGTATACTGAAATTTCGATATAACGAGCTTCGTTACAACGAAAAACTCAGGACAACGTATTTTATCAGAGTCCAACATCGATGTTTTTATGAACGATGTTGTATCCCTAATTGCAAGTGCATATGCAAAGCCTCTATATAGTGAAGAATTCATTTTTGGATGAAAAAACCTTAGTTATAATGAATTTCGAATTTTCGTATTTCTTTCAATTTTGTTATAAAAATGTTTCGCTGATACGTACGTAAGTCAAATAAATAGCTAACTAAGCATTTTTCATACTCTTCAGTGTATGATGCGTTATATCGAAGTTTCACTGTACATATATAATCACAGATCGTACACAACGAGAAAATTTTATGGAATATATAGTATAAAAAATTGTGTTATTTTGAAAAAATTCGTTTCAAAAATAATTAGTTTCTTTCTTTTAAATCTTGTTATTTGAAATTCGTGTAGAAAAAACGAGTGAAAAGAAAATTAGGTGTAATTTTTTCTAGCACCGTACTGTACTGTAAAAACGCGTTCCCACGACAGTCGGTTCTCCGCACCGGAACGACCTGGAGTCAAGTGTGCGACTCCAGCCAAGGACTGTCAACACAGTAATACCAACAATACAAGTATGTATTCATTTTCTATTTTCTTTTTCTTATATATGGGGGGATGGGAGGCGGGTCTTACCCGGAAAACATTCTCCTTATTCTTTTGGTCCTGGCCGGAATTGAAAAGAACTCAGAACCATGGTTTTGTGCAGTATGCAAGGGCACAATACAATCGGGACGACCATCAGTCCGATGCACGGTATGGGTTTACTTACGAAATAACACCGACAGAAATTGTAGTGGCCTCAGAAATGTGAACATGTTGTGCACCCCGTAGTAGTTCATTGGCACAGTATGACCCATCTTCTTCTCCAATAACACCAACGCAGACAGACAATGTTTCTCCAATACAAGCACAACAACAACTTCTGATGCAACGCCCTAACAATGGACAATCTTCACTCACACCACCAACTCCGGCAGTACGCCCGGAAACAACTAACCTGATGCAATTTAACTGCGACGACCTTCGGAATAAGAAAGCGGAGATAGTGAACTTTATGCAGATCCACAATGTGAAAGTAGCTGCGATACAGGAGACAAAACTCACCGCCATGTCGTCACTACATATTTTTGCTAACTTCAATATTATTAGAAAGAATCGTACAAGAGGAGGAAGTGGAGGTATCGCATTTATCATCGATAACACAGTGCAATATAAACTCCTGACGTTACCTAATGTGGCAAGCGACCCACTACAGTACGATACAGGGAATATCGATTATATCTGGAACCACAGAAATGGAATTGCTAAATGTCTACATCCCTGGTTATCGGCCGAACATCGAACAACTGCATGATGGGTATAACCAACCGTGTGGTGATGGCAGACTTTAATGCTCATCACTAACTCTGGCAGTCCAACCTGAGGAACGACCAGAGGGGCATTGCAATGCCTTAACAAATCGACGACTCAACCTGTAGCACAATAAATGATGATACCCCCCAGAATTATGGGTGACTGAGCAAATTCGCTGGATATAACAATTGCCAGCGCAGATCTGTTACACTTCACACTATGGCGAAGCATACTAATCACAATAAATCGTCCTCCTAATTTTGTGGTCTTTGATCGGCGGACCTTCTTAAATCACAGTAAGGCAAACTCGGAAGGTTTCAGAAAGTACATGAACCGCAGAGATGAATATTTACCCAATCCCACCGACATTCTGCAGAGAAGGACTTTCGTAACAGCATCACTGCAGCTGCCGAGCACTGTTATACTAGCTGTTAGAATACCATTGATACGCCTTAACTTCTCAGCTGAAGCGGCAACACTGGCAGATGAGTTAGACGAGATCAGGCACACAAACCCTGGAAACTCTAGGGTCCAAGACCTTAACAAGGAGATCTCAAAGATGGTGAACGACTACAAGCGCAATAAATCGGTAAACTTCCTAAATACATGCAACTTCACCTCAAGGGCAGACAGGCTGTGGTTGGCAGAAAAATCACTCTAAAAACCCATCAAGAAGGAATGACAAGATATCAATACCATTCGATGGGATATCAAGGAAACAGATCCCGTAAGGTGCGCCAATCTATTTATACGGCAATTTCTCGAGCACCCGGAGAGTGATAAGGCACAAAGAAGGATAATGAGGAAAGGGCGCAGCCTTCACACTAATGAGAATCCTCATCATCAAGGATGCTAAACTATCAAGAGGATTTGGCTCGGACGGTATATTCATGCTGATGAGGAAAATCTAGGTACGCCTGCCTTGGAATACATGACCAAATTACTCAACCTGTTACTGGACCTACTGGTGATACCAGACATCTGGAAAATTGGGAGAGTAGTTCCGGTGCTTAAACCAGGGAAGGGTGCAAGGTTGGGAGATTCCTATCGGCCGATAACGCTTCTATTCCCAGTAGCTAAGGTCCTAGAAGCATTACTGCTCCCAAGCCTGACGGACCTCCTACTTATAGCATCCCATCAGCATGGATTCCGCAAACAGCATAACAACATAACACCACCACCACCAAGTAAAGCCGTGCGAGAGAACAATAATAGTGGCCATAGACCTATCCAAGGCATTTGACACGGTTAATCATGTCCTTCTCTTTGAGGACATTTTTACATCAGAATCCCTAATAATATAACGAGGTGGCTTATAAACTATTTGCGTGGAAGACAGTCGTTCGTGGAGTTTCGAAACAAAAAGTCGAAATCCCGTAGAATTAAGCAGGGGGTCCCTCAGGGAGGTGTAATGTCCCCGATTCTGTTTAATTTCTACGTACCACCAGCGGGAGTTGAAATAATTTCCTATGCAGACGACTGTACTATTCTGTCGACGGGCAAGAATATCGATAACACCTGCGGCTGTATAAATAGCTATATAGTGAACCTAATAGATTTCTTTACTCGGCGAATTTGAGAGTCTAACCGTTCAAATCCTACGCCACGTTTTTCACTAACTGGACAAAGGAAGCAAGGCTGGAGCTCAACATAATAGTTAATGGTTCGAGAATACCAACGACGAACTACCCCATAATTCTCAGGGTAACTTTCGATAGCCTCTTCCGGTCCTCGGCGAACGCCACTGCAATTAGCAACAAGTATAGATAAGTAAACCTTGTTGGCTACATATAAAGCAATTGGCCGGTCAATGGTAAGCTACGCAACGCCAGCGTGGTCACTAGTAGTGAGCCCAACACAGTGGGGATATCTACAGAGATGTCAAAATCCAGCAGTAAGGACAATTACTGGTTGCATCCAGAAAACTTCAGAATAACATCTTCACAAAGAATCGCAGATCCTCCCAATCCTGCTCACGAAGCAATTCCTTCTGGCCTGCCATCGGAGGGAACATCCGAATCATCGAATCACGAATGTGAGAGCAGATCTTCGACAACACCAAAGTGATATCCAACATTATCTCCGGAATCCGTTTAATATGGAGGCATACAAGACATCTCTGAAGGACAATCATCGCGATACGGTTGAAAACGCGGAAAAAGAAAAACAACTTCCTAGAGAGACAAGAGATGTTCTAGCAAAACTAAGATCAAGTCACTGCACAAGGCTATACTTATATTTGGCAGGCATCAATGAAGATATTCCCAATATCCGTCAGGTCCTCATAATGTCCATTTGTTTGCCTGATCACTCTGGACAAATCCGAGGGAAGTAGCTCAACTTTTGGGCCTTAGAATAAAAGAAGAAGAAAAAGAAGAAGAATAGGGTGGAAATGAATCACAATAAATATACATTGATAATAAATATATATTTTCAGGTCAAGTTGCTACAATAACAACAACTCTAAAAACGCTATATGGAAAACTAATATAACAGACTATTAGTTTTTACCATCAAGTTATACAAAATAGAGTAAAACACTAAAACTTTAATCATTTTTGACACGCATTTAAGTACATATATTGCACATATGTATATAGAAAAACTTTTTTTAGTTAAAAAATTATATGTATATGTATATGTACTTTAAAACATACGTATTGTGGCATATGTATATAACTTTTATTTTGATGATTTTCATAATGTAATTAATTGTTACGTAATTATCGAATTGTCCACCGTCAAAATTACAAATATTGTTCGACACACTAATCTGTACTTATAAAATTATACATATATTTTAAAAAAATGTGCATTGAATACCTAAGTAATTTATTTTTATCTTTTGAATTAGTACTAAAGGGACATGTCAGCTGCATATTTGTATGTACAGTGCTTGACATTTATTATGTTCTAACCGGACGAAAATCTGAAAATCTTAAGATATTGGCAAAATATTTGTGCAATTTATTAATACCCACTCTTATTAACATTAATGTATTTCATAAATATAACAAAACTATATAATTTAGAAAATTCAAAGAAAAATTAAAGGATTTTTTTTCGGCAAATCTTTCGAAACTTTTATGCTTCTACAAGAAATAAAAATAATAAGAAATAAGTACATCAAAAATTAATAAAAACACATCATGATTGATTTTTTACTTTCTTTACAGTTTGTTTTTATTTTTTTATTTATTTTATTTTTTTGCATATTCAATGTTTTAAATAATTACTAAGAATGGCTAAAATGGAGATCAGTGAAGACTTAAAAATTAGAACAATCGCCCATATTATGCTCTTTGATTACGTCTCCAGATTCAGTTACGTTTCGATCGAAAAAAACCGAATCGAAAGAAAAAGAAGACAATAATGTTATCCACTGTTGCCAGCTCGACAGTTCAAAAAAAGGCAAGATTTTAAATAGAAAACGGCTAGAAATGACAAGATTTTTAAAATTATGCAAAACTACGTTACTTATCCCATAAATTCAATATATAATGATTTGTTCACTTTAATAATGTCATATAGACTTAACTAGATTCACCAATTTTGTTTGGATAAAAAATTTGTCCGCAAAAATTTGTTTTTACGCTGTTGGACAACATACTCTTTTAGAGACAGATATATTATTTTATCAAATTTTATTTTTTTTATTTTATCAAAAAAAATCCGAACAAAATGAATAAGTGCAGATTTAAAATTAGTTTTTTATTTACGTATTTGTAGTACACACATTTGTTTTAAATACGTTTAGTTTTTTATTTCAGTTCATTCGATATCAAAAGTGCACTTACTGCTATGATGCTTTACGTTAAGGGTGTCTTTAAAACAGGTCTACTGTATAAGTCTATGTATGTTGGCATATAAAAATGCTGGACCTTTGTGCTGACTAGCAACCATCATGGTAACAATATTGACAGCTGCATGACTCGCAGATCATGTGTTTCATTGGTAACTTCTAAGGTAACTTATACAAAATATGCTATACGGATTGTGTGGATATTCTGATATCTATAACTGCAGATAACTGTGTTGTTTGTATTCTAATCTAAAATTTTAGCGTTATTGCGGAGCCATTTTTATTCAAATTAATTAATATTTTTATTAAGTTAAAAAAAATAGTTTTTCAATAAATAATAATAATTTCCATAACATTCCATGGAGTAGCACAGGGACTGCACCCAATTCTTTTTTACTCATTAAAACTGACGTGCAGTTTAACGCCGGCTCCGAACGGCAAATACATTAAAGAGCTTTTTAAAAGCAGTAATACCCATTACCAGTTACTAACGAAAGTCATACTAATGGCACACGCAAACAATTTTTCAAGTAATGGTTATATAATGTTAAAACTGTAAATTGACGTAAATTAAATTCACTCGAAATAAATACAACAAATTTCATGTGTCGTAAACTCAGCGAGTGCAGTTTAAGTAAAGTTAACTCAGCGATTGTGTTATTGGTGTGAAGAGAGTTTATAAGGAGTAAACTCGTGAAGCTAATAGTGAAGTAAAAAAAAACCAGTTTAGTTGGAGCTAACTCAGTAAAGAGAGTAAGTGCGGATAACCTCTGGTTGAAAAGGTTGTGATCGAACCTAAGTTATAACTACGATCGGGTTGAAAGATCTTTAGGAAGAAAGATCTGTCGAGTAATTGTTATTGCCTGTAAAAAGATTACAAGCAGTGGTGCACATAACTGTGTTGAATGAAGGATATTTACTTAAAACCAAACACAAAAGATATTTTATTTTAACTACAATCTACGAACTCATAAAAACACGTTTTTAAAAAGGTAAAATCGTAACAATATAATAATAAATTTTGTACTAAAAAAAATCGCAAGAATATCCAGCACAATAGTAGTAGGGACAAATAGAAAAACGTAGCTACGATCGTAATGCAGAATACAAACATACAATCGAAGGAAAATGAAACGCAGATACCAAAGTTGCTAAACGGAATAAACAATTTTAATGCTGAATTTAATCTAAAAAAAAGTTTGTGATAAATATAGAGTTAACTTTAACAAATCAGCAGTCTCAGAAATTATAAAAGATTCGTGAGATAGGTACTGTAAAAAATCATAATATCTTAGGAGACCACAATAATTTAAAAAATACCCAAAAATGACACTCCGAGGCTATCATGGTTATATCTTAAAAAAAAAACCGAATTACTCGTATAAAATTTGCAAAGAGCACATAAAGTGGTCTACGCTACAATGGGATACATGAATCTTAATACAACTTAGAAGGCAATAATGGAAGAACATTTGTTAGGCGGTCAAAAGGAATAAGTCTGGATCCTAAGTATACGAATAAGACAGTCAAGTTTGGTTGCGGCAACATTGTGGTTTGGGGTTGTTTTTGGGGCAAGGAATATTATAAATAAGAAATATCTCAAAATATTGACTTTTTAATAAATAATAATCTCATTGTTTTGCTAACACCGAAAAGTGAATACTAAATGGTAATAGCAGTGCGTAAATTGCACAAACAATTCTGCAAATTTCTTAGGATTTTTAGATTTTCGTTCGGTTAGAACACATAAATGAATTCTTTTAAAGTTTCCATTGTATCATTAATATATATATATGTATATATATATATATTTTCTATAAGTACGTATTCATGATACTTATAGAAATTAAAAAATTGTAAATATCATTTAAAAATACACCCCATATACGTTCAAGTAATACTATTTTTTACGTTTTTTAATTTTAATTATTCTTTACAGATATTTTACAAAAATATGTTACAATTTTTCCTTAGGACTTAAAGTAATAGACGTTATTCATATTGATTCTATAACTTCAGATATTTTTCTTTTACGATTTTTTTGTTTTTTTTGTTTTATACTATATGTTTTATATAATTATATATAATTTTATCTTTTGCAGACATTTAATTTTATCAACTTTTTTCTTTTAAATTTTGTTGGTTGTTATTATTTAAGTAGAAAAGTTTGACAAAAAAAATATAGCCTTAAAATTAAAAAAAAAAAACAAATAACAGAAATATAGACGTTCACATTCAGAAAAAATGCCCGTGATAAAAGGAATATATATATATATATATATATGTGTGTGTGTGTGTGTGTGTGTGTGTGCAAAAAAATAATAATTACCTTTGAATCTATTTCCGTTCATAAAAGAAAGATTTAACATTTAAATATTCTATGGGTTTTGCATAAAAATTCATACGAATTTATTTTACAAAAATTTTAAATATCCACCTGTATATGTTACTAAGAGAATTTATCGTCATTAAAATTAATTATTCTTATTTGTGGAGATTTAAATTGGAATACTGCAAATCAGTAATAATTCAAAATATTAGTTCAAATTTTGATGTAATAAGTATAAATCGGCCTACATTAAAAATGAGAATCGATCGTTTACGGTAATTATAACTGAATTATTTGTAACTTGTAACATAGTAAGCAAAACTTAATAGTGCTCTATGGAAAATATTATAGAAGAGCGTTTTCAGACAATTTAAAAAAATTATATCGAAAAAGGTGCAGAAAATTAAGTTTGCATTATTAAAATATTGTCCAAATACGTATACAATCTTTCTTAAAAAACAAATGATTTTTTGTCATCACAGAAATTAATTTTTTTCTATGCGGTCATCTTGCATTGTTAAAACATGACTTAGGCTGTTTCGAGCTGTATTAATTATTAATTGATATTATGTGATGAAAACTGTAATTTCTAAAGTATTATTTTCTAAAAGATATACAAATTTTTGTTAATAAATTAGTATGTCGAAGTTAAAAATGCATTTTAAATGAAACGTATTTTGTATTATATTTCACTTTTTAAGGAAAATGCTTTTACTACAAAATACTTTCATTTTATTATCGTTTTACTAATACGAACCAAATTCAAATGAATGTAGATACATTGCCGTTTTGAATGTTAAAGAATGAAAATACATTACTGTGTTAGATTGTTTGGTGGTTATATTCCGAAGAAAAAGTTAGCGTTTTAAAATAAAAAAATAATAATAATTTTAGTTCTTATCTGTATATGCTCTCTATATACGCTTTATATACTAACATACAAAAAATATTTGTCATTATCTAAAAAGTTAATGAATGATGATGATATTTTCAACCGTTTTATAAAAAATATCATAATTTTGACCCTCATTTAATATTATAATTATATTAATATTATTACTTCAATTATTATCAGTTAATTTATATAATATGTACGTGTGTGCATATATGTAAAAAAAATTGCAAAATCCTTCTATAAAAGAGCGCAACAGCAATAACTTTTCTTTTGTCTTTTATCCTGGGTCATATTCATTTCACGTACTATTGTAGCAAATACTTCATTGACATTTATACGATCTTTTGCAGATGCCTCTATAAATGGGCATTCCCATTGTTGTGCAAGAGCGTTACCTGTAACATTGGCGAAATGTATTAATTAATACATTTAGGTTGTGATCAAATGATTCATATTTACCTTCGGCAGTTGAAACTTCTCTTTGGCAATCTAAATCTAATTTATTAGCGACTAGTAAAATTGGGGCTGGCTGACTTCCTTTTACTCGTGTTATAACATTTTTCATACTGGATATATCCTAAAATTATAAATTCAAAGAAAATTCATTTCCTTTTTATATCAATGAATGTCAACCGAGTTTATTACCTGAAACGTTTGATGGTTTGTTAAGGAGTACATAACAATAAACCCATGACCATTTTTAATGTAGAGATCCCTCATGGAAGCAAACTGTTCCGTACCAGCAGTATCTAGAATTTCTAGCACACATGGAGAACTATCGACCTATATAAGCATTACATAATCATGAACGTTAATAATTTAAAATAATTTTTTTAACACCAAACAAACAAATAAATAGCAAGCATTGCTTAATGTTATAATAATTGTACACAATTTATCCAATCCTTAGGAGTACATATTATAAGTCTGGAAATACAGAATTATTTTCATAAGACTACGAAAAATAATAATGTATTGGAATGCTTCAAATGCCAAATCAAATATAATACTATCTAATAAAATTCAAAAAGTGGAGTTAATCGATTTAGCAAATGTAGCATTCATTTAAGTTGGAAAAAATATATGGTTCATTTTCAAGCTCAAATTATTTTTTAATAGATCTCGAACTAAAAACTTGATAGAGGTCTCGGGGCCCACTTGACCGTCTATGGCAAAAATTTTCGTATATGCATAATTTCTATTTGGCAGTACTACATAAATAAAATATAGCGAAAAGACGCAGTTTTATGCATAAGAAGGAATAATTTGGCCAAAGTAATTGACAATTTGGATGCGGTAAATTCTGATAAAGAAATATCTGATTATAGAAGCGATAGTGAGTTTGAATATCCAAGTTATGTAGTTGATGACATTCGTGGTGAAAATACAGCGTTGGTTTTAAATCATAAGGCTACAAAAATTTAAATTTGTAGAATTTCACCTATGGACTACATCTTCTATTATTTCTTTAATTAACGATTCCCATTTGCTAAAATGCTTTTAATGTTTCAAGTATTTTCTTTTTTTGTTTTTACTTCCAGTTTACTGTGAAATTTGCCTTATCTTTTTTTAAATAAAATCTAAAAAATAAAAACATATTTCATCAAATAACACAATTCAAGACAAAAAAAAAACATTAAATATATTATAAACAATACGAGCACAGAAAACATCGTGCTACAGGGTCAGCCAGTCAAGTATGTAGATAGCTTCTGCTATCTAGGAAGTATAATGACTACAAACGGTGGCGCAGAAACAGACGTAGATAACAGGCTCAATAAAGCGAGTGCGGCATTTGGACAATTGCAGTCAGTATGGAAAAGCTCACATATATCCAGACGAACTAAGCTCAGAATATTCAACTCATGTCTTAAATCGGTACTGCTGTATGGCAGTCAAACCTGTCTTGTATCGAATAACATCACACAGTAACTCCAGGTATTCATTAACAAGTGCCTCAGAATCATATTCAGATTATTCTGGCCTAACACCATAAGTAACACGGAACTGTGGAGCATGACTAATGAGGAACACATACTGAAACAGATAAGGAAAAAAAGTGGGAATGGATCTGTTACACCATCTGAAAAAATCCAGAAAGTATCACTAGAATGTCACTCGAGTGGAATCCTCAAGGCTCAAGAAATCGTGGTCGACCAAAAAACGCCTCGAGACGCACAATTATTCAAGAACTGAGACAGAACAAACTAACATTGGAAGAGGCAAAGTCAACAGCTGTAAACCGTGTTCGATGGAGATGCTTTGTGGAAGCCATATGCTCCCAAGAGGAGTAACGGGAAAAAATTATTATTCTTACACAGATTTTAATCGAAAAAAAAAAAATTCCCAAGTTACTCGGATCAAATTTAAGCTTTGACCGTTAGAAGGTTAACACGTTATTTATTTTTAGTTTAAAAATTTTAATACCTATAATAAAATGAACCACTTATTACATGCTATTATTAACTCTATTTCTAATATACATATGTACTAGTATAAAAAATATCTTAATATCAATAGTCGTCAGTTTAAGACTTGTATGTTTCAAGCTACTGCCCTTACGCAAGTGAATCTGATATCGAATTGATGACTAGTTATTACAATTCATTAATTTGCTTTGTTTGAAATTATTAAGTTAAATTTAAATATTTTTATTGACATTGAGAAATTTACTGTTTTTGTAAAAAACACTAAATTTGCCAGTAGTCGGCACTAATTTTCAGTTTTCAGCATACTATACTCCAATTGTCGGCATATCATATTTTAGTGCAGAAAATAATAAATCGAAATTGATTTCAAACTGTTACTTATTAAAACATGTGTTTTTCACGTTTCTATATGTTCAATAAGATCCCGCAGGCACGAAAGATAAATTCATGTCAGAAAATAATTAATATTATCTGTGTATAACTCAGGTTTTGTGCATAGGTTACATTTCAAAGCTAAAAACGAAAAAAAGTAGATCACAAAGGAAGACATAATATGGAATTATATCATATGGATTCTGAAAGCTAACCTCTAAAGCTTAAGTCTATAACTGGAATTTCAAAATGTGTCAGCTTTTACTATGGACCTGTCACATAATGAGCATCCTCTCAAGCCGCTCAGCTACAGTTCAAACATAGCAAGTCTCTAAAGCCGTCAAATCAAGAACTGTGCAATGTTTTCCTTGGAAACAGAAAGTCATTACGAGGAAAATGAATATCAAGCAAAAATTCATGAGTCGGATCATTGAAATAGACTTGAATTTGGGACTTTAAAACGTAATACAGGACACTTGTTGACTGCAACTTAAAAAAATGGGGAAGAAAATCAAATCGTTTTTGAGGAAGTACGATGATAATTTGGTCAGAAAATCCAGTTAACTATGAGGTCGCCGACTTCAAATCTGTGTACAAAGGATCAGAACATCAGCCGAAGTTTACTAGAAAACCGTTTTGAAAGCGGTTATGAAGCTGTAGATTTTGCAACAGGAAATTGTGACTGCTCATAAGGCTAAAATGAAGCAAACGTGGCTCCCAAAAGTTTGTGTTACATATTGACTCTCTTATTGATCATATTTTACTACAAAATAAGGCCTCCAATGTCGACTACCGAAACGTTTACAAACTTTTCGTTTTTATTGCCGGCATCGCTTTAAATTAGAAAAAAAAAACTTTTTTTTAACTCTTTCGCTTTTATAGCTATATTTCAACAGATTCCTACCTTTAGAAAACACTTTCGGTCGAAGTAATTATTGACATTATAAATTCGGCATCCCAATGATTTTTTGTTAAGAAAACAAACATTTTCAGAAAAAGCGAAAGACAGTTACTAATTAGAGGAAAATACTGTCAAAAATACTTATCGAAGCTAAAATTGTTCTTAACATATAGAAAGCTGAGAATATTTACAAATTTCATTTAGCTTTATTTTAATACATAATTACTTTTATTCTTAGCTTTTTAAGTTTCAATACAAAAATTGCCGACTACTAAGTATATGCCGACCTAAGGTGCACTTACCCTACAGTTCGGCAGTTTTAAAAACCGAGGCTGCTGCGAGATTGTTGAAAAATAGATTAAAGACGTTTATCATGGTTGACGAGTCGTTGTCATTTTTCGACAATTTCATAATTGATTAAAGGATTTGTTTCTGTTCTTTAATCGACTTGTCAAACACCATAAGCCTGAATTTTTTGTAAAATCTACATGCTATATACTCGGTTAAGTGTGCAGAACAGTATAAATATGTTTACTTGTTGCTAGAAACTAATGGCAATAAAAAGGTTTTATCAATTAACTGCGTCCGTTGTAAAGACAAACTAGAAATACATAGATATTTATCGTTTGATTAATTCATTTATTTGTACTCTAAAAGTCGCCGGATGACTAGTCTTTTGATTTATTTCTAATATTGAGTGTTAAAATATATTTGGAAAATTTATATCTGACTAGAAATTACCATACAAAAGTTATTAAAAATAATAATAATAAAATATAATAATAATTAATACCTCAATTTCTTTGCGATAGAAATCTTCTATTGTCGGATCATATTTCTCTATAAAACATCCAGAAACAAATTGCACTGTTAAAGCAGATTTTCCAACACCTCCAGACCCCAAAACAACAACTTTGAATTCACGCATATCTTTAAATTTTTTTCTCGTCCACTGTTGTTATTACCGATGATGCTACCGTTACCACTCAAGTAAAAAATGTTATAAGGATAATCTGAGAATTTATCTCTGCTGTCAGCTGTTAAGGACGACTGTTAATGCATTGATAGCCAGAATTCTGTCTGAGACTTCTTGGTGTTATTTCTATTTCTTCTTTTGTTTGTATGCCTTTTGGTTGAATAAGCAATTTTAATCTTATAATATATAGTGTGCGTATGTAATATACACTCAAGCACATACACTACTCACTCACACATATATAGGAATACTTTTTTCGTAATTTTTAATTAATTTTGCTACATAAATTTTATTGCATATACGTATTTATTTTATTGAAGAAGGAAACAAGCGAATATTAAATGTCTGTACTAATGGGTCTTAAGGAAAAAACAAACAAAAATCATTTAATTTTATCTGGTTTCTCTCGTGATTATTTTATTTTGTATTCTTTCTATTTTTTCCTTCTTTCTATTCTTTTGTCCACTTCTGTCTTTTCGGCCTTTGTAGAGTTTTATACCGTGTTAAGTTCGAAGTAAACGTCGTAATTAACGTAGTGGTGTTGCTGCTAGTACTGGTAGGTTATTCTTTCATAAAATACATACGAAGTGCGAACAGGGGGGAAGCCAATAGAACACCTGCGTCTTTTACAACTTATACATTCTTTTCATTGTTTATTTTTTATCATTTTTATAAAACATTGTATAATTTAAACACTGTTTTTACATTTTTCCACAAACACCTTAACAATTACTACAAAATTCAAAATTTTATTAGAAATTCCTCTCGCTTCTTTCTTTGTCTAAATTTCAGAGAAAAATCTACAGATCTGAACATAGCCTTGCCATATTTTAGTAAACTCTCCAATATACAAACAATTTTCACAATCATAAAAATTTTCACATAGAGTTGTATTTTTTGAATAATTTTAAATCTATAACATTTTTGCTTCATACTTTGTTTTTAATTCTTTAAAAGATACCATTTTTTTTAACTTTCAAGCACTTATTGCTCAAAGGATTTAGAGAATAATCGATTTAAAATGGTATAAATACAAGTTTGAGGTAAAAAATATGTACTACTGAATTGTGGTATTTTTATTATGCACGAAAGGGAGTAATCATTCTTTTATTCGTTCATCTCTAACAACCACCTTTTTATGTAACTGCTTCGCTGTAACGATTAGCTGTCACATTTTGCCTAGTAAACATAATTCGGATGAGATATTTCATTTCATAAACCTATTAAAGTGAATTATTTAAAGAAAAATAAAATCTTCAAATTAAACGAATTACATCGTACAAGTTTGACCGGGCAAGAATATTAAATGTATTTTTAAAATATAAATGTATGTGAAGAGTGCAAATAATTGTTATATGTGAACAATTCTATATTATGTATCTGTTGTATACTTTTTTTCTTTATATTGTATATGTGTACATACATACTTTATTTTGGTTGGCCTTTTTATTTTACCACAGATATTGTGCAAAATGTTCGACTCCACCCAAGAAATAAGTTTAGATGTGTGGCAAAAATGGATTTTAGATGCCATTTCCAAAATTCGGTCGCAAAAGCAAAGGCCCAGTGTTCAGCGTATTTGTCAAGCCATCGGTACGCATCACAAATTCCATGAAGATATTGTAGCAGAAAAATTGGAACAAATTGTTGAAACTGGTGCCGTTATTAAAGTGTACAATAAGGGATTGCACTCGTATAAAGCACCTATGGCGAAGCGAGTTATTTGCATAGAAAAAAACACAAACTTGTGTAAGATAGTCGCTAGGGCTGTGCATGATTTGGGCGAATGCGAAGGATCCAGTGTGAAGAGCATTGAAAATTATATACAAAAATTTAACAACATTCAACTAATTGGAGACGCGGACTATAAAACTGTTATAAAGCAATCGATCAAAAAAGCTGTAGAAGCCGGCTTTCTTATACAGGAGGGAAAACTGTATAAAAAAGGACGCTCTTTAACAACTCCAAGAAATTCCAATGCATCAGCTGACATACCAGTGCAAATTGTAAGTCTAATTTGTAAACCTGAAATAGTGAACTTGCTATTCTATTAAATATTTATAATTTCTTACATAAAATTAAGGGCAATGATACATGCAAACATTGTTCAGGAAATGCTCAAAAAAATTTAAATGACATTCCCGAGCCTTTGAGTTCTTGCAAGCAATGCGGTATTTCTCTGCATACAACTTGCGCAAATATTGCAGCAAAATGTAAGACACAATCATTTGTTCTGCTCTATATGCTTGTCACCAAAGGTAGCTCTTGGTATTGTGAAAATTGTGTAAAATGTAGTGCGTGCGGCAAAGGCAATAAGGGCCCATGTCTTTTGCAATGCTTTGTGTGTCAAAAGAATTTTCATTTAAATTGCTTAGATACGATACCTGACAAAAAACCAAAACATCCATATAGATGTAGTACGTGTTTAAAATTAAATACCGATGTTTTTCGTTTGGTAAAGGGTAAAGACGCACAAAAAAAGATGGTTCTGACAAAAAGTCGGTAAGTTCGTTAAGATATCAGAAAGAGATTTTATTTCATAATCTATCTACAAATATATATCCACATATTTTATATTTTGAAATAGATCAACAGCAACGAATAAGCAGCAGGCAGTAAGTACATCACATTTAAAATTGAACCTAAGCAATGCGTCCAGTACCACACCAAACAGCTCGCCAGATAAGGCATGGTCTGCCTCTAAATCAAAGGGTGCCGCAAAAGCAAGTACAATCAAGGTTCCTCCTAGTAATTTATTTGAACCTGTTGCATCGTCCACAACTTCAGCGGCAATGATGAAAGTCAGAGCACAAGCTAAAGCAGAAGAAACTTACAAACAGATGTTACCCTCATTTCAAGAACCATCACTAAAAAATCTTAAAAGCCGTAAAAGAACTCTTTCGAATTTATCATCGTCAAGCTCTTCAAGTGACAGTGACGAAGAACAAAATAACGAAGGTGATGAGCAAGATAATGATGATACTTCTTCGTCTGATTCATGCTCGTCAACCAGCAGCAGTGGATCGGATTCGTCTGAGAGCAGTAGCGACAGCTCAGATTGTGATGACAATGATGATGATAATGACGACGATGATTATGATTCAGAAAATAGTGAATCCAAATCAAATATAATGTTGGCACAAATTTACAAGAAACAAAAATGCGAGTTACTACTAAATGCTGGGACAATAGGGAAGCACTTAAACCTAGTTCAACCACAGAAGGAGGAAGAATGGGGGTTTGCAGCGGTAGCAAAGAGTAATCCAGATATTTTCGGTAATAACAACAACATAGGTAATAAGGGAAATAATACTAGTAATATTGCTAAAAATATGAAACCTGTTAAGAGAAAAATTACCGAACATTTTTCGTTGATGTCTAAGGAACATGAAGAACAGCACCAAGTTCATTTAGAAAAACAATCTTTGTCACAGAAATTATTAAATCAAAATCAAACACCTTTAAATCATCACAGTATGGTAACCCTAAATGAAAATAAATTGTGTGTCGATAAAACGAAAGATAATTCGGTAACATCAGCACACGCAACAGGTGAACAACCAGCTTTAATCAAATATAAACAAAAACACACTCCCGATAATACGTTAAACAAAAAACCCGAAGATCCAGCCGTACAGAAAAAAGCCGTATTGTTGAAATCTATGCCTCTAGAAAAGAAATCGCTTCATAAGATTCGTGCAGAAGAAGATGACGATGATGTTATACCATATCTATCACAAAAAAATGTAATTAAGTATAAAATGATGGAAGACATTGACAAAGCTAAAAATCCACAAAAATCAGAGGAAAATCCTAAAGAGGTCGAAGAGAAACATCCTTGGGAGATAATAGCAGATGAGAACCCATTTGATTCCCAACCTTTACCGAATGGTGTTTCCCAGGCAGACTTCGATATCTATAAAGTAATAAGAGAGAGGGCTCGCAAAGCTATAACCGGAGCTATGGAAAGTCCTAGTAAATTGATTACAAAGCCGTCTTTCATTAATTCAAACCCCGAGCGATGTCCAGGTTCAATTGAAATTGGAAAATGGAATATTGAAACATGGTATTCCAGTCCTTTTCCACAGGAATATGCTAGGTACAGCAAATTAGTTGAAACATTTTTTTTTTTATATATATTAACTGTGATTTAATTTCAGGTTGGCTAAGCTATATCTATGTGAGTTTTGTTTAAAGTATACAAAAAGCCGCTCGGTTTTAGATCGTCATCAGAATAAGTGCTCTTGGAAGCAGCCA
The DNA here is from genome assembly GCA_023159175.1 of Wohlfahrtia magnifica. NCBI lineage: Eukaryota > Metazoa > Arthropoda > Insecta > Diptera > Sarcophagidae > Wohlfahrtia > Wohlfahrtia magnifica. Next base: position 698,350 of record JAKWBJ010000040.1, on the reverse strand, counting down.
CCGGGAACAGAGATTTATCGTCATCAAGATATCTCAGTGTTTGAGGTGGACGGAAATATAAATAAAATCTATTGTCAAAACTTATGCCTCTTGGCAAAACTATTTTTGGACCACAAAACACTCTATTATGATGTAGAGCCTTTTCTTTTTTACGTGTTGACAAAAAATGATAATAAAGGCTGTCATCTTGTGGGATATTTCTCAAAGGAAAAACACTGTGCCCAAAAATACAATGTATCTTGCATTTTGACAATGCCCCAATTTCAAAGGCAAGGTTTTGGAAGATTTCTTATCGATTTTAGTTATCTTTTAAGTCGTGAAGAAGGACAATTAGGCACGCCGGAAAAACCCTTATCGGATTTGGGAAGGCTTTCATATTTTTCATATTGGAAGTCTATCTTGCTGGAATATATGTATGAGCATAAAGACGATGAAAAAATAACTTTTAATGAAATCGCCTTAGAAACTGGACTTACTGTAGTTGATATAGCTTTGGCTTTAGAGTTACTAAATTTTATAAAGTTGCGTAAAAATGAGCATGATATTCGGTATCAAATAAATATTAAAGTTGATTGGAAAAAAGTAACTGAATACCATGATAGGCTAGAAAGAAATAATCGAATTCAAATTGAGCCGGAGAGATTACGTTGGAGTCCACTACTTACTCATGTTAAGAATCAATCATTAGATCAATCAAATAGGCAAAGTCTATCGCCTAGAAAAAATGTGTTAAAAACCGAAGAATCTCCAACCACACGGAAAACTAATACCCAAAAACTAGCGAAAATACCAGCAACCTTGTCGTCCACATTAGCGAAAACAAATAAAATACAGTCTTTGGCGAATACCGATCTAAGTAAAGAAAATAGCACATCAGTTCCAAAAATGGAAGATACGTCATGCCAGAAGAATTCCACAACAGTTAGTGTGGATGTTGAAAATACAGATAATTTATTTCAGCTCAATGAAGAAGAATCTGTTACAAACAAACGCAAAAGAACAGATAGTCCTATTGAAATGGAAACGGAAAGAAAAAATGCAGAAGTGTTAAAAGATTCTGGTGTGAATATCAATAATGATCAACAATATATGAAAATATGTTCAAAAACAGAAAAATTACAAGAACAGGAACAACGGCATAATGAGAAAGAAGACCAGCGGGAGCATAGAAAAGAAATAGTTCAGAAAACCGAAGAAGATCTTTTGATAAAAACGGATGCTACAAAAAATAGTTCAAATCGTTCTCAACGACTATCAAATAGAAAACAAGGCGCCATTTTACCGCCGCTTAAAAGAAAACACGAGGAATTAACCGAAAGCAAATCTGACTTAGGCATTGAAACAACGGCAGACACAGTAAAAAATCCCGAAGAACAAATATTAGAAAGTTCTAAAATAATGAAAGAAAATAAAAATCTGACAACAAATGAGGATGAATTGTCGAAAATTGAAGTAAATTATGCAAAGGATGAAGGCGCAGAAGAAAAGGAGAAAGAAAAAGACAAAGAGAAGCAACCAAACGTCATCATTAAAAATAATACAGAATCAAAAAATGATAAGCGTTTGCCTAATTTATTTCCAAAGTTAAGAGCTAAAAATTCAGGGAAAGTAAATGAAACCGATCTAGAAACCTCTAGAGAAAAAACACCAGAAGTCTCAACTGAAATTGAGAAATCTTGCGAGGAATCAAACGATAAAAATACAAATTTAAATAAATCGATTATAAAACAGGAATATAATCCAACTTCAACTTCCAATTCAGTTATAAAACTAACAGAAAATGATGACAAAGTTCTTGAGGCTGTTGCTAAGAAAACAAAAAAGTCCGTTTTTAATGAAAATGAAAATATCATTAAACCTGAAATTGACACATCAAACAGCAACATTATTACAGAGACAGCGAATTCAGCTCAAAAAGAGACAAATTTAACTGAAGAAATGGATGTAGAAATGAATACTAAACAGTTACATCTAAAGGAGCAAGTTTCAAACGATGAAAAGGTATCGGAAATCAATAATACAAACTGTGATGCACAGCAAATATGTACAATCGAGGATAAAATTCTTACTGAACCAGAATCTGCATCAGAATCTGCAACAGATATAACAAACCGGGATGAAACTAAAATAGCTAAACAGGAAAACTCAGAAAAAAAGCAGCAAACGCTTCCGAATGAAACAAACTCTGAATTAAAAAAGGAAGATAATGTTCTGAAAACAGAGCAATGCTCACCGTTACATAAAAGCCCTAATCACTGTGAAGCTGCTACCACTAATAAAACTGAAGAACCGCCAAGTGTAAGTACCTCAAAAGAGTCAATTAATAATGTTCAGCTGGAAGGTGATATAAAAAACACACAAAAAATTGCATTAGAGCAAAAAAATGATTCGAAGTTAGCAGAACGTACAGTTACAAGCAATTCTACACAAGCAGTAATTAAAGCAGAAGCACCACAAGTACAGCCTGTAGCTCAGATTCAACCTAAAAAAGAGCAATTAACATCAAAAAGTCCTATAAAATCAAGTACATCAAACGTGCATGAAGCAAAGCCCGTTGTAGTGCCAACGCATTTACCACAGACTGTATTACAAAACACAGATCAACATATTCAAATTCCACATCAGCTTCAATTATCGAATTTTAATCAGAATCATGCCACTGTTTTACATTCGTCGAATAGTAGTAGCTTAAAAGCTGTTAACGAAAAGTATAAATGCAAAACTGAAAAAACTTCTTCAGAGCAACTTATCAGTAATGTAAATAATGATAAGTCAATATCTCATGAGAAGCACACCAAGTCCTCGAATAAATTAAAGGATAAAATGGAGTCAAAAGTGTTAATGGAAGCAAAAAGTAAGTCCGTACATAGTGCTCGAGAAAAGATTGAGACTCAGAACAAGTTAGTCAATCAAAATCAAAACGTTAAAAATTTACATGGACCCATTCAAATTAAAGAAGAGGACAGAGTGTTACAATCAACAGTTTCAACAACAACAGCCTCTGGTGTCCATGATAAACTACATTTCAAAACGTCTGCAGATCATAACTTAAACACAATTGATTTAAATAAAATTGCTCCACAATTTCCTTTAAACCAACTGTCAAATTATCACACCTCCCAGTATTGGCAATGGGATTACTATGGGTACAACCTATCTCATTTGGATGCCACTGCTCAGAAAAATCAAAATAAATTTCACAAGGACTTAGCCACATCGATGGCATACAACAACTTTACACAAAACCTATATCAGTCAGCCAATTTAGCTATGCAACATGCTCACCAACAGCATATGCAACAACAACAACACCATACTAAAGATAAATTGAAGGCTGAACGTAAAACTAGTCCTTTAAAAAAAGACGAATCTATAAAAAACCATATACACACTTCTAGTATCAATGAAATGATGCGTGAGGAGAACACGGCTTGTAGCTACAACAGCAATCAAGTACTTTACGGAAATGCCCAAAAGAATAGAGGAACATCAGCACAAACCGAGCATCACATACGTCCCTCCATTAGTAACATCCATCAAAGTTCATCAAACAAATATCATAATACAACGTCGCAACAGCAGTCATCATTAGGACTTTTAGCTGCTCAACAATTACAACAACAGCAACAACAATCATCTTGCCAAAAAGCTAAAGTTGAACCAAATATTAACCAATCGGTTAGTAATCAGTCCAGCAATGCATCAGCGTCTGCAGGCGGCACTTTAAATAACAATGAAGAGAGTAAAATGAAGTCAGCTTCGTCGGCCTCGTCCTCTTTAAGTAACAATTCCCAACAGCAGTCTAACACTGCTGCTGCTGTAAATCCTGAAATAAGTTCTCCAATGGTCTACAACAGTAATAACAGCGATAGTTCAGGTTCGAATAATAACAATACTAACAATAATGGCGGCAACAATAGCAGTAGCAATTCAAGCAATGCCAACAATAATAACAACAACTCTAACGCAATTCACCACTATGAATGTAGTATAAATGTACCAATGGGTATGGATTCACCAGCTAGCATTGCAAGCGATATAACCCAAAATTCTTCAGACGTATCTAGTGGTGTCCATATTCAACAGACACAACAGTTTTCAAATTGTTCAATGCAAAACCAAGGTAACAACACGCCAATGCATATGTCTATCCACACATCTCACATTCAGCAACAGCAACAACAACAACAACAACAGCAGCAACAGTCGAATATGAACATAAATAATCAAAATCTCAATAATTTGGGACACAGTCAGCAACAACAACAGCATAATACACAACAGAATCGAAAAATAAACCAAGTAAATGTATATATATGTATATATATATATTATTATTATTATTATTTTTTTTTGATATTTTAATAAACAAACCTTTAATTATATTATTATCTACATTTTAGAATGAAAGTTCGACATCAACTTCTAACACTGTGCAGAGGTCAACGACACCAAAGTTAATGCGAAATACGAATTCATCAACTTCAAGTGCACACAGACAATCTAAGCAGCAACAACAACAGCAGCAGCAGCAACAGGCAATTAACAACACCCTGTCCCAACAACAGCAAGCACTATCAAATCATACTAATCAAAATCAAAGTTCGGAACAAACCCAACATCAAGACCAACTGCATAATATACAGTTTGCTCAGTTAAATCCACATGCACACCACCAAAATATGCAGGGTTCAGAAAACATATATATATCACACTTGGGACAGAATTACAGTGGAAACACTTCGAATTATAATGAAATCGCTAATATGCCAGCTGTTATACAACAAAGAATGTCTTTAAATAGCGCAATTAATACACACTCTGGGCCGGTACGTGTAGAGCAATCATCGCCCTCTTGTGCCGTTAATAATTTTTACTTACAAAATGAGTCTTTAAATAATGCATCAAGAGTGCCTATATCAATACCATCGAGTGGTTCATCTACTGGTAGTTCATCGAATGAGCATTTAAATCAACAACAACAACAGCAGCAACAACAACAGCAGCAACAAACTAGAGCGGAATCTTTACCTAGTGCTCAGACAGGTTCACCAGCTGTTGGAAATCTAAGTAGCCTGTCGAGATTACAACAACTAACAAATGGTTTAGATATACCACCATGTAATACTTCACCCATAGGCCAGGTTGAAATGACACCACCACCTCAACATGGTTTGGCAAACAATTCGATGACACCACCGCCGCATTTGATTGTGCCGCAAAACAGAAATCCCAATACTTCTCCAAATATGCTACAGTCTCAAATGGCATCTTTGCAGTATAAGTACTATTCTAGCAACATGAACATTGCTCCGATTACCACAACTCCCCAGAGCATTAGTCGATCCGTACGAAATACTGCATCGGCACCGATACAACACATTTCCTCCTCTCCCTCAACATCTTCTCCGAATAGTAGCCGTCTCGCCAATGTTCATATTTCACCGAATTTAATGGCACCTTATAGCGCTATTAACAGTTATAGAATGTCTGCCCAACAAGGTCCCTCATCTGGCTATTCCGCCGGCGGTGAATATCCGAATTCCCAAATACCTATGCAAATGGGTGTTATGAATATGCAGTCTCAGTATCAAGATGCATGCGCTATAGAGAGAGCAGCTCAACAGAACTCAATGTATTCAACTTATTCCCCATATATATCTTTAAATGCACCAATGAGGAGATAAGTAAAAAAGAAGAAAAAGTTAAAATATTGAATATTTTAACTTCCCTAATAAGAGATATATTACTACTTATTAATAAAAATTTGATTACGTCTATAAAAATCGAAACCCTTTACTTTTTTTTCTATTTTTAATGCTGCCCTCTCCCAGCCAAAATATCTCAAGAAACATATTTTAGTTGAACATATTGTAACTGAAAAAGTAAGTTGTATGCGTAATTCAATGTTCTAATCTCACCAATGATAATTATTTTTTCAGGTCTTTTTAATCATGTTTAGCAGAAGGAACATACAATTATTTGTCCAACTTTTTACACTAACACTTTAAAAAAGACTTATCAAATACACAGAGACTTCTTTAAAAAAAAAATTCAATAGACGATGAAATTCAAAATAACTGCAGCACGCAAATTTTAATTCAACAAAACAATAAAAATATCACACACATAATATTAGATAACTTAATTTTCATTTGAAATTTCTAAAGTTGTAATACACACAAATTATTATTGTAACTCTACTCTATTATTATTCACTAGATATCCATAAAGGAAAATTAATAAAGTTTAATAAAAAATGTCTGTCTACACTCCATTTATTTTATATTTTAAAATCTGTGTAAAAATTACTTTATTAACAGAATAAAGAAAAAAATGGTTGAACGGATGGATGGATGTATGTACTTGTGTACCGTGTTTACATAGTTTTTTATTAACAGGTCTAGCTTTAATTATGGGAACAAACATAGATGTCTTATAACATAACCCCGCTGATAGTGAATGATAACGTATTGTATATACAAATATGTATACTGAACAAAATACATATACAAACACGTTCTGTTGCTGCTCTTGTTGTGTTAAACTTTATAATATCAATGAAATACTTGAAAATGAATGTTGTATTGCTTTGTTATCATCTTTCATTTGAAAGACTTAATAATGTAAAATTGCACAGCATCAGTTCTATAAAATTCTTAATTCAATCAGTTGTAAAAATGAAACGCGTCTGTATAGTTGGAGCTGGTACTGCTGGTCTTTGCACGGCTCGTAGAGCGCTAGAAAATGATTTCAGTGTAACTATTTATGAGCAGACTAATGATATTGGAGGTACGTGGGTTTATACCGATAAGATAGGAACGGATGAGTATGGTATAGACGTTCATAGCAGTATGTATCAGGGACTTAGAACTAATCTACCAAAGGAAATTATGGGCTATCCCGATTTTCCAATTCAACAGTCAGAGGAATCTTATGTTCCTTCGCATGTTATTGAGAAATTCTTAAAGGACTATTGTAGTGAACATAAGCTACATAGATTTATTAAATTTTTACACTATGTGATAAGAATTACTCCAACCAGAAGCAACAGTTGGCAGGTACATTTTAACGAAACCATTTATTAATGCAATAATAATTCATCAAATAAATTTGTTTTTATTATTCCCGCACTCTAGGTAATTGTAAAAGATTTGAAAAACCAAAGTGTAGATATAATAACGTATGATTATGTATTTGTATGCAATGGTCATTATCATACACCTTCATATCCCAGTATTAGAGGATTGAATACGTTCAAAGGAATACAAATACACAGTCACGATTATAAGAATTCAAGCAGATTTAATGGTAAATAATTAAAGTTTAATTAAAATATGTATATAGTGCAGCTAACTGGCTTTCACAATCCAGGTGAAACCGTTCTAATTATTGGAGCTGGACCTAGTGGTATGGATCTGTGCAACGAAATATCAAAAGTAGCTAAAAAGGTTACACTCAGTCATCATATGACAGAAACACCAAAAACCATTTTCAAATCAAACGTTAACCAAAAACCAGATGTGCTTTATATAAACGGTTCTAAAACTTATTTTACGGACGGCACCAGTGACCAATATTCTATAATATTTTATTGTACCGGTTACAAATATGCATTTCCTTTTCTTTCTGTTGACTGTGGCATAAGCATCGATGACAACTACGTCAAGCATTTATATAAGCACTGCATTAACATTCGACATCCATCTATGGCATTTATTGGTATTCCGTACTATGTTTGCGCTGCTCAGATGTGTGACCTTCAAGCAAGATTTGTTTTGAAATATTGGACAGGAAAAAAAGAGTTGCCCACTGAAAATGAAATGCTTAGTGAAACGAAACATAAAATGGAACTACGTTTCGCGAAAGGTCTAAAAAAGCGTCAGGCTCACATGATGGGAGAAGAACAGGTACTTGTGCAAGTTTTTAAATTCGACTTCCTAATATACATAAAATTATATTATTATTGTAAAATAAAAAAATATATATTAATAAATTTTATTCTTCTAGGAATTCTATTATAACGAACTAGCAACAACAGCAGATATTGATAATATCAAGCCAGTAATGTCAGCATTACACAATGAGAGTAGTCGACGATTTTTAAATGATTTATTACATTTTCGAGACGATATCTTTCGGTTGTTGGATGATAAAAGTTATATAAAGATAAACTAAATGATATTGCACATTCAAAAAAAATCATAAGTAATAAATTAGATGCAAATAAGTATAAAAAGACATGTTAATATCACAAAAATATAGGATTTAATTCTATACATAGACAATAATTCTAATCAAAATTCCTCAATAAAACACCATAAAATGAAAGTTTTCTTCTTACATGTGGCATTTACTCTCCAAAAGGAAAAAACGGCAACACTAAGAGGGAACATTTTTTTTATAAAGCAGATCGCCTTCTGCTTTTTTCTAAAAAAAAATCGCAATTATTGCAATTGAAAAATAAAACACTATTTTTAAATTGTGATAGCTGATTGTAGTGGATTTAGACGTAATACACAGTCCAGAGGAAGTAATTGCAGTCTGCACCGATCACTCGTAATGGAATTACTAGTTTTAGCGTTTATTAGTGTTCCACGCCCTTGGGAGGACTACACGAGCGTTGTTTTCTGCAAGCATACGAAGAACTTCAGCTTACCACTTTTTACAAAATAAAGCAAAAGAAAAGCCGCAAATGCTGTTTAGTTATCAAAAAATTAGACATTTTCAACAGCATAATAAAAAACATTTTTTTTATCGGCAAATGTTCAATCCGTCTTAGAACACAGCAATCAATTGCTGATATTTATAAATTTAAAGTTTTTAGAGCCATCGCTTGAAAACGGACTGAATTACCTTGTACTCCCAATACTTACTTAGATGGTTATATACCACCAGTTAGATCTGTAGTCTGATTAAAAATATTGTTTCAAATACGTCGATCTAATGCGCTTCTTGGCCCGGTTTTATACACAATTGCCTCTATTATCGTTCTCAACTCAACTGAGTTTGATCGCTAGAAGCTAGATTCACCCATTTGGTTCTTTTTTTATATGCAGTTACAAATAATAATGTTTGAAATAATTGAAATATTTAAAAAAATGTAAAAGATATTAAAAGAGGACACTAGGCTGCTAGAAAACCCGCCAATATAAATTTTATATGATTGTTTAATAAAAAAAATTTTATTTTTGTATACATATTTTTTTACTTGAATCTAAGTTACTTTATATCAAGTAATCAGTATTTTTTGTTTGTTTTTAAGATAGTGTTGGTATAATTTTTTTTTTTCTCTGTCACTCCTCTAGGGAGCATATTGGCTTTCCACAAAGCATCTATTGCTTTGCTTCAGTTTCTTTCATCAATTTGATATTTTTCAGCTAAGTAGATGATTAATCCGCTGTAGCTTTCTCCATGATTTTTTTTTTTTTTTTTGTGTAGTGATGAAGATCCTTGCTAATTGGTGGTGATCTTTATTTTAGCATTGTAATTTTTTTTCCAATAGGTGGCGTGATTTACATGATCATTCGTCTGATGTTTGTCATCATCCCCAGAGGTATGCGGGGAAGGGTCAGGGGGGCTTTTTTCTTTTTAATTTTAGATGGAGTTGTTAAACATTCGAAACCACAATTAAATATTTTCTTCGTCATGACCTCTGCTGGGGCTCGACCCGGGTCGTCTGTTTTATTATACGTGCGCTCTAGCCACTACACCACGCCACCCAGTTGGTATAATTAATTCTTATACATAAACAAAACAGTCATTTAGCAAACTCAACATTTCGGAACTATTATTATGATCATTTCGTGAATTAATGCATCTTCAGGACGAAGTAAGTTGTTTATGGAAAAAGCCTTGGACGTATTAACATAATTCGTATATCCATATACATATTTTGAAGTTTACTTTTAGCCCGGGCTTCTTCATTTTAGATATTTTCTTTGCGCCTATTTTGTTTTTCCTTTAAAGTTGTCTTTAGGTTGATATCATCTCCTTCACGAAAAATTGTATATGCTAGCTTTAGTATGAACCACACCCACCTAATTTAAGCATACAGTACGTAAATTGGTTAGAGTATTATGTAGCAATATGCTCAAAAAATAATTGCTAGACCATTTTTAACTACTTTTAGTTAACTGCCAAAAAAGTAGGAAACCTGATGAAAATTTTCTTCTAATAAATTATTAACACAACTAAACAAACATACTTTTAAAAAAATACCATAAAATTAATGATCAAAGTAGAATGTTTCTAACATTTCAAAACCAAAGTGCAAATTTTTATTCAAAATCAACTTTTTTTGCTTTCCAAATTATTCTGAAACTTCTTTCAAATTTTCAAAATAAAGAGTGGTCCAACCAAAACGTACGATGTTAATTGTAAATAAAACAAAAAGTTATCAGAGAATTATCTTAATATTTTTATTATGATAGAAGGATCTATGACAATTATGTGTGAAACAAAATATCGGCCAAATGCTCGCCACGGCTTTGGTGACATACCTTTATCCGTCGGTCCATATTTTCAATGACTCTGAGACATAATTGAGGTTCAATGTCGTTAATGTGCTAAATTATCTCATCCTTTAGCTCTTGGATTGTTCTTGGCTTATTGTCGTACACTTTTTTCTAAATATCCTCAAAGAAAGAAAACCAACGGTGTCAAATCACATGATCGTGGCGGCCAATTAACATCGCCACGAGAACACTGCCATTGAATTTCTCGCGCAAAAGAGCCATTATTTCGTTGACTGTATGGCGAGTGGCACCATCCTATTGGAATCACATATCGTCCAGGTCCATATCCTCAATTTCTGACCATAAGAAGTCTGTTGTCATCTCGCGATAGCGAACACCATTCACGGTAACTGCTTGGTTGACCTCATTTTTGAAAAAGTACGGCACGATAACGCCGCCAGCCCATCACAATCTGGGCATGCACAAATGTTTCCACATTCCCTACAGACCCGATTTGCTGAAATTTGAGCACAATTCTCCCGATGTGTGATTTGGCCGATTATTCTGACCAAAAAAATCACGAAATGCATTTTGACTCGAATGCCCATTTTCGTAAAAGACTGCAATAATCTTAACTCGTTGCTCAATTGTGTACCTCTCCATGGTCGAGTTTGTCAAACACTGAAACAAAGAAATGTCAAATTAAGTTGAGCAAAAAAATTGACGTTAAGGTGTGATTCACAATTAACATCGTGCATTATGGATGGACCACCCTTTATATAGAAATTGTTTTCATCGCTGGCTAACTACACTCAAAAATCAAAAATCAACTGTTATAAAATGAAGACAATATTTTATAATGATATTGCAACTCCTGACGACAAATATTATAAAGTATTTAGGATTCTATCTTGACAGAAGGCTTACATGAATAAAACATATAAGGGCTGAGAGGTAACAACAAGACATAAAAGCAAATGTATTCGCTTCTTGGACTTAGATTTCAACTTTCCATAAAGAACAAAGTGTTACTTTATAAGACAATCTTAAAATCTATTTGGGCCTACGGAATAGAGCTATCGTCCTGCGTTCAGTTACCAAAACACTTTTTTATGTAAAAAATACAAAGATAATAGAGAATTTAAAATGTCTTTTATAAAAAAAAAATTTTCCAGCATTTATTTAGAAAGATTATCAACGACAGAAGTCTATTGGAAATTACACTCTTAGATAAAATTTACGAAGTCAGACGGCTTAAACGTAAACATATCTAGATCTTCCTTGTATAACTTTTAACACATTTTAATAAACTATTGTGAATAAAATCAAATGTTATATAAGGTTATATTTAATCCTATATATATGTATGTACATATCGTTGTTCTTATGTACAAAGGCTTTAACTCAATTTCAATTTTACAGGAGAAGGCAAAACATAATTGAAACTGCAACTATAAAAATGTGTGCCGCTGTGGTATGGTAGGTAAGACACCCGCCTACCAACAAAGAGGTACTCGGTTCAATACCAGACCAGACCATCAGATAATTTTCAACAGCGGTACCACCTCATAGCACTGCTAGCGACTGGTTATGAGTATTTACGCTATGAAAAACTTCTCTAACTAATGCATATGCCGTTCGGAGCCGGCGTTAAATTGGTAGGTCCCTTTCAAGGAGTCTAAAAATAAAATCGGGTGCAGCTGAGAGAAGTAGAAGTCCCCCTTGTCCCTCTTGGGATGTCGCGGGAATTATGTATGTATGTAATTATAAAATGTAACTTTTTTAAATACAGGTTTTAAACGAGCACAAATTTGGTGTTTAGATTACAATCTTCTTACCATACGCTTGGTGATTTAGTGGTTTTTGCAAGAAGAAATTTTTGAAATGAGTTAGGTCTTTTTATACAAGTTCTTGTATAACCGTTATTTCTGCTGCTATTGCATTAAATTTTAGTGAGAAGTGTGCAATGTATTGGAATTACTAAAAAAAAACTTAGTTTCGAAAATGCAGCTATCACATTTGCATGTAAAATAGATCGCATATTAAAAAAAAGTTTTGTTGTCAGGGATAAAAGTAGAATCTTGTTTTGTTTTAAATTGAAAACTGGCAGTAGAATGATTGGAAATCGTTTCGATATAAACTTTGTTAAAAAATGTACAAATCATTTGTTTTGTTTGCACAAAGATCATAGAACTTTTTGTATATCAGGAACGTCATTGGCCAGGGTATTAGACTTTTAAACTTGGGTTTTATTTACAAACTATTTTAATTCAGATCATTTATTTGTTACATACATATAATTGTAAATACAAGACATTTTAAAATAACACACTTTTAAAAGCAAAAGAAAAACTTGTGTAAAATTGCTTTTACATTATTGACTAGTTAGACAACTAACAAAGTTTCAGTAAGCCAGCGGCAATAACTTCATAATTAAAAAGCCAACTTTTGATACGTATTTAACATAACCAGTTTTATTGCTGTCTTGGCTTTGTTGCAGCAAAGTTGTATATTGTGTTATTACTTGTGTATATAGTGTAACGTTTTTTTAAAGTAATTTCTTGTGGCCTTAGACAAATAAGTTTCGTATAGTTAGTTTGCTTGAAAATTTATAAGTGTCAAACACACTTTTTTTAGATAAATTCAAATTCTTTTAAATACAATTTATTTATTTATTTATTTGCTATAAAGTGAAAGAAATTATAAAGTGAGTAAAGAGGGCAATATTTAGAGACAAATTAAAAAATAAATAAATTTGAAAAAATTATATATGTACATATGTACATGTATAAACAAAAATCATAAATCATGGCAAAATTAGAAAAATTATAAAGAAAAAAATTATGTTTTTTTGGCAAACAAGTTTTGTGTTTTTGTATGTGTTAATGATTTAAAATAATAAGTGTAATAATATATTTACTCCAAATACAATAAGAAATATACATGCATGTGTATTATGTATTATACAAAGGTTTAAAATAACACATTCACATAAACAACTACATGCATACACACAGTATGTACGTACCATTTATTCATTATAGCAATAATATTAATAAATAAAGTCGCGACGTCTACGCTGCTTATACAATACTGCAATTTTTGTTTTTGTTTATGTTGTAACTTGTATAGACAGCAGTGATTGTTGCTGCTGCTTTTTGAATGAATACCAACCACCACTTTGGGCTTTGATCCCACGTTTGCTCGATCATTATATATTTATTCAATATGTACAAACCAAATAGTGTAGCCAAACCAAATAATTTTAGCAGTATGTAATGGCAATAACGGAACCGAACTCATAATAACAGTAAAATTTATAAAAATTTTGGTATATGACACATATATACATACATATGTACATTTGAATGTTGTGCTAAACAAATTGTACGCTTAAAAAGACAATCATTCTCAAACAATTTCTTTACCTACCTATATATGTATGAAAATCTGAAATACTTATAATTCTATAAAAAAATGAAATCAGCGTACACACATACATAAATGTACATATATTGTTGCTAACTTCAATTGTTCAAGTGATCCATTAATTTTTTTTTTTAATATTACCTTGTTTAAACTATTGAAAATAAATATTTTTGAGTGTATGTAGATATGTGTGTGTATGAGTATGTGCTTTTATTTAAGCACTTTATGCTCAATTGTGTCCGTTACTTCATTTTTTTTATTTTTTATTTTAATGTTAATGAACATTCGCTAATGTATTTTTTGTTGATTGACGATAATATACAATAAATAAATTAGAAAAAGAAAAAATAAATAAATAAAATAAAAAATATCTAAGAACTAATGTTTGAAAGTATAAGTAACCTTGAGTTGATATTGGCTTAAACAAAGTAATAACAATAAAATAGTATTTCTTAACTTTAGAAGAAGCAAAAGAAAGAGGCAAAAACACATGTACATACGTACATTATATACATATGTACGTATGGTTACATATATACATATATGCATATATACATATATACATATACATATATACATATATACATATATACATATATACATATATACATATATACATATATACATATATACATATATACATATATACATATATACATATATACATATATACATATATACATATATACATATATACATATATACATATATACATATATACATATATACATATATACATATATACATATATACATATATACATATATACATATATACATACATACATATATACATATATACATATATACATATATACATATATACATATATACATATATACATATATACATATATACATATATACATATATACATATATACATATATACATATATACATATATACATATATACATATATACATATATACATATATACATATATACATATATACATATATACATATATACATATATACATACATACATATATACATATATACATATATACATATATACATATATACATATATACATATATACATATATACATATATACATATATACATATATACATATATACATATATACATATATACATATATACATATATACATATATACATATATACATATATACATATATACATATATACATATATACATATATACATATATACATATATACATATATACATATATACATATATACATATATACATATATACATATATACATATATACATATATACATATATACATATATACATATATACATATATACATATATACATATATACATATATACATATATACATATATACATATATACATATATACATATATACATATATACATATATACATATATACATATATACATATATACATATATACATATATACATATATACATATATACATATATACATATATACATATATACATATATACATATATACATATATACATATATACATATATACATATATACATATATACATATATACATATATACATATATACATATATACATATATACATATATACATATATACATATATACATATATACATATATACATATATACATATATACATACATACATATATATATATATATATATATATATATATATATATATATATATATATATATATATATGATCACTCAGTTCAAGATTTTACAAAATTAATATTTATTGTTAGATGTTTTTTTTTTTAATTTGTTGTTTTTCAATTTAAACTCAATGTAACAGTGGAAACAAAAATAACTGATCAAAACATACATCAATCATTTTGTAATAAATATATTTCTTCGTAATCTTCATTAATCCCAACTTTAATTAATTATGTATTGTTTTAAATTCTTATCAAATCATTCTTTATTTTATTTACTTTTTTAGTTAATACTTTTTTATTTTTGTTGTCTTTGTTTCTAATGCTGTATATTAATCATAAGAAGCATAATCAAGCTTTATAATTAATATTCACACGGTCTTCAATCAAAAGCAAAATGAATATTTGGAGTATTATAGTGATTTTATACATAAATGGTAAGCAAAAACGAAAGTTTTTAAAATTATTAATTACATAATATACGTTTTACTGAAAATTCAAAACAAAATGATAAATATCGCTATATGAAACGCAAACCAGCCTAACTAACACACCCAGTGTTTAAATTTTTAAAGTAAAAAGAAACAGATGGTAAAAATTATAAAAGGTCAAATTATTATTATTTTTTCTTTTTTGCTTCTGCTTTAAAATTACTAATTTGTGTGATACGTTGGTTTGCAGTGAACGTGAGTAAAGATAGAATAAGAGTACATAAAATCCAAATTCTATATACATTTGTCGTTTTACCCTCTTTTGTGCTTGATCTTTTTTGTTTATATTAATTTTGGCGACATATTAAAGTTCACTACTGCCGATCAAATGATGAGGGTCCCTTATTAACGCAGACTATTTACGGATTTTTGGATTTTACAACTACAATTGGTAATACGGTTATGGTTTTTTCACCGCAAAGTGCGCCAGCATTAGGTATATTATTAATTATTAATTAATTATTTAAACAAAATAAAAAATAAAATCCAAAAACTATTTTCAACAGTAATAAAACCAGAAAATGTAGCTCCAGTTATAAAAACAAAACCCGAAAAAATCACTTCTCCTAATAAGGACGACGAATCAATTAATCCAACTAAATTGAAAACTACTAACATAAAATCCAAAACTCAAGACAATGTTAAGGATAACGAAAACAAGATACTAACACCTAATGTTCCAGCTCCTGTATCTCATAAGACAGATAAATCTTATGATGTAAAAATATCATTACCTGTCGAAAATGACATACAAGACCCCGAATACGACTTACTATCAAGGCAGCCACCGCAATTTATTGAGGAAACTTTCAGAGTTGTCAATTTAAAATCAAACAGCAAAAATTCCAGAACACCTGTTTATGTTACACCTGAAAAAAATACTGCCAGTAGTATTACATTGTCGACTAAGTCTACGTCTAGATCGCACAAGAATAAAAAAAATAAGGTTAGACCATCTAGCACTTTACAAGTATTAAAAACAGCAGCACCTGTTACATCACAAAAGAACAGTATTAGCAATAAAGTAACACAACGTAATATATCAACATCATCAACGTCCTCTCGAAAAAGCAGCAAAAAAAATTCAAGCCATAGAGGAACGACATCAACAACTCCCCAACCTGAAGAAGGTGTAGTTATTGTTAAATCTACAACCACAAGAAACAAAACCAAAAGGTATTTTTCTTTGCTTTTTTTATATACAAAAAAAAAAAAACGTAATGCTTTTTTATTATCATACTTTTAGAAAAAATAAACATAAGAATTCCACTACTCAAAAGCCTAGATATTCAACAACTACAAGCGCTACCACCACTGAACAAACAATACGCAGGGCATTTCGACCGAAATTGCAAGTTTCCAATTCAGATCTGGAAAATAGTAATAACTTGCACATAACAAAACTTAATCGTACACCAGGTCGATGGCAATATAAAACTTCTCCGAAACCGCGAGTTAATATACGGAAACCAACAATTGAAGCAAATGGATCATTAGGACTAACAACCTCTGTCAACCATAGTTCAAGTGTTTTGGCTGACAGTTCTTTAGCGGAAAATATTAATGGAAACTTTTTAAATCAAAACATTATATATAACCAAAGTGATTTAGAAATATCTGGTTCTCAAAACGGACCCATCGTGAACAATATCGATCAAGAAGGAAAACAAAAACTTTTTACAGAAACTATTAACGTTGAAATATCAACTCCGGTCGATTTTAAAGACACCTATTATGAAATAGCTACGATTAAAAAGCCCTTTATATTTCAGGTATGCAGCAAGTTGAAATAATTATTATTTTGTATTTTTTAATATTGATATTATTAACTGATACGAACATAAAATTATTATTGTTTTTTTACACAGGCTGGAGTGTTGAAGAAAACCCGTTTTATAACAGTGACTTCAACTATTGAAAAATATCTTACTCCTGAACCATCTATAGAACCTAGAAATGACGATGAGCCTTTAACAGAAAATATTCTAGCAAGTACAACCGAATCCGAAGGTGCTTTAACAGGAAGTATAACAACTTTGCCTCCCATCTTTTTAGACAGTAACACCGATACGCCAATTTTGGAAACTTTAACTGAATCATTTAGTATCGTTAACAAAAAACTTAAAACACAAGTACTTCCGGTAATCAATGATAACGACAACGAAACTAGTTACCACACTTTGGTGCAAACAATCGATATAACTAGTTTAATAACAGTTACAAAAACTACTTCTCCTCAGTTGGAGACAAAGG
The DNA here is from genome assembly GCA_023159175.1 of Wohlfahrtia magnifica. Classification (NCBI taxonomy): domain Eukaryota; kingdom Metazoa; phylum Arthropoda; class Insecta; order Diptera; family Sarcophagidae; genus Wohlfahrtia; species Wohlfahrtia magnifica. The sequence goes on along the minus strand of JAKWBJ010000040.1, from coordinate 680,107 downwards.
ACTTTAAAGGTTTTAAAGATTTTGTTGTAAATCTGGATGAAGCTGGTTCTGAAATAAATTTGGATTTAGAGTTCGGTGATGAAGGTAACCATGAGAACAATAGTGGTGAATCACATAAACATGATCTAGAAGGAATGCATTCGAATAAGACAATAAAACAATTTCAGCAAACATTTAGCACAGGTTTTCTTAATCTACCAACAACGAATATAATTACTAACTCACGACCAGTTATCAAATTCGAAACATTGTGGGAGTCATATGTAGTGCCTATTACTAACGGCCAATCAACTATTCTCCGAACATTATCGAAAGCTAAAGGGGTAGTAGAGAAAACTGACTTTGTCATTGAAACCACAACGCTACCCGTTTCTGCACCCTTACTACAACCTTCAACAATTAATCCCTTTTTATTGCCACTTCCACAACAATTCCAAACTATTACGTCTCCTATTATTCAACAAACAATAGTTACCCAAACCGAAAGCAAAGTACTAAAACTCACTTTCGGAGCAAAAACTGCTTATACAACTTTATACTCCACCCAAGTTGTACCAACCCTACAGACTATGTATGTGACGACATCAGTTCCTGTACAACCTACAGCAAATCCTTTTCAAGGATTTTTCCCACAACCGTATAATCCTTTTGCTTATTTAGGCTAACATTTATCACATCTTACTTCACTCCTGTTAGCTTGCCACAACAATTAAATTTTATTAATTACATACACTCTATAAAATGAGAAAAAATTTCCTATTTTGTAAATTAATTTGCCTTTGGCAAGTCATCTCTCATTTTTTCGTTCAATTTGCCTTCTTTTTCTCTTATCGACATGTAAATACATTAGCTACTAACTAATCTGAAGAATCATAATTGATTCCCTTATTTTTTATTCATCCTTTTTTATCTTATATTTTCATTTCATGTAATTATGTGTAAGTTTTGTCTGGTATATAAATACTCAACTATCACAAAAAAAGTATATGTATATCTATAAATTCACTTATCAAATTCACGAACATACTTTTATAATTATTAATTTATTTAAAATAAAATAAAGAAAAAATCAACAAATATTATTTTAAAATAAAGAAAATATGGACAATAAATTCTCATTTTACCATTAATACTCAAAATTAAATCTAATCTATTTCTTATTATTACATACATATGTATGCATATGTAAGTTCTTTTAATAAAATACCGTTTTTATTTTTAATGTATATAATTTGATAAAAATTATGTCTATCCATTAAGCAAAATTTTGTAAGTATTTGATTATTGTTTAAGTTTTTGAATTGTAAATAAATTGTATATGGTTTTATTATAAATAAAGAATCATGAAATCACAAATAATATATTGTTACCTTTTATTTTGGTATATATTTTAAAAATTTCAACTCGTGACTTAACCAAATGGCAAATGAGAGCAATAGAAGAGATCCCGATTGATGAGCTGCGGCTAAAGGTACTGGTACATGATTTAAGAGCGTTGTAACACCTAATGTAACTTGCATCCAGCCAACTAAGACAGCTGCATTCATTGCCCAGTAGGCACGTTTAGGAAGTTTTGTTTTCCTTGAAAGCAACCACATTGCTGTCACCAACGTTAATGTAGAAATACCCAATATACGATGATTAAATTGTACAGTTGTTGGATTCTCTGTTATGTTTTTATTTAGCGGTTCAAATGCTAATATGTCATCCGGGATCCATTTATCTCCCATTTTGGGAAAAGAGTTGTACACCAATCCCGCGTCCAATCCTGCTACAAATGCGCCTGAAAAAGCTGTTAAAAATATAAGGCCTTTTGCTGCAAATGCTAGCCGCCTAAAACGACGTGCTTGTACGGTAACTGCATTTAATGTGTCGGCGGGTAAAAGCCTCTTCAGGCCTTGAGACAGAAATAGGGTATAAAGAATAAATGCTGCTCCTAAATGCATAGCTAAGCGATGTTGTGATACACGCGGTACATCGTTTACATCATCAAAACGATTTTCCAAACCTGATTTCACCATATACCAGCCCATTAAACCTTGACAACCTATTAAAGTGCCCATTACTAGTACGAACTTCTTCGTTGAATTGTTAAAGTAGCCTTTCTTCCAAAAATATGCCGCTGGTAGTAAAAATACAGCTCCAATAGCACGACCCCACATGCGATGTATGTATTCCATCCAAAAAATTGTTTTAAATTCATCCAAGCTCATGTTTTGATTTTTCCTTGTGATGCAGTTAACCAAAAATTTTATAAGCATTTAGAAAAACAAAAAAGAGTTTTATTAAAACTTACATCTTAAACTCTGGATACTGCTGATACTTTGCAAATTCCTCTTTCCATTCATCTGCACTTCGCGGTATCTTTTCACCAAGCAACTTCCACGAGACCATCGATAAGCCTGATTCTGTTAGTCTTGTAACACCGCCAAGTACTACTGCTAAAAAAACCATACCACCACATCCTATAAACCATTTCCCAACAATCTTTTCGCTTGGCTTAATTTGTTGTTGGTAATGGCAAATTCGCACATGTGTTTTTCCCCAAAGGTTAGGCGACTTAAGTAGTTGCTACAAAAAGAAAAAAATCTGCGTTTCCTACTACGTTTCATGCAAAACAATATTACCTTGGAAATGACCCTATTGCTAAAAGCGAGGTTATTAATATGAGAAATACAAGGCTTAGTATATGATAAACGAATAGTTGAATTGAAGATTCTCCCAAGCCGGTTCATTTTCTTTACTATTATTATTACTTAACAGCTTTTAAAAAACAAAATGTTATGCGAATGAACGGCATGCACAAACAAATTCTTCTTCTTAACATTGCCTATTGTAAAAATTAAGGCTGCCAGATGAATTAAAGTTCATCGTTAATTTTGTTCTGTAGCATGTTCACACGGATAGCTAATATTGATGTTCGCTCTCTCATCACGGTTCGCGCGTGAATCTGAAGTGAAACATATTTCACAATACAAAATTTTGATAGCGAATCATCTTCTTTCATTCTGAACCTTGCTGCGTACCACGAAGGAATTGCTATCATCTTTAATTTTGATAACAAATTATCGCTAATGTATCTAAACTAAAATTTTATGCGAAATAAAATAAAACCTTTTTGAAAATAATAAATTCTATATTTTGCATATTGCGAAATATCACAAAATAAATAATTTCCATTAAAACAAATATCACGAATTTATTCAATAAATAAAAAAAATCTATCTAACAGTAGACTTTAGGCAAAAACGGAGAAATCTAAAGCAGATGTTTAAATTTCAAACAACGCACTAATATTTATTAATCACCACAATAAAATACTAAAAAGTGAAAAAACTAAACTAGAGAGTCCAGAGATTCGAAAAGTATCTTTTTTTACATTGTTAATACTGTTTGTACAAGGGCAAACAGATTTTGTAAAAGCACCCACCCTTTCAGGTATATGAATAAAGTCCGACTGGTATGTAGACAATTAGCAACAGTATGCATTTAAAATAGTACTAATAGGTTATTTTATTTTAATTTTTTTTAATTTATTTATATATTCTATTCACAATATAAGAATATTATAAAATATAAGACATTGATCAAAATAATATTACAATACACCAAGGTCGTTTAATATTGTGTTATATGTACATCATAAGTTACTTCGAGTTACTCTTTCTACCATTCATTGGGAGTTTTTTAGGTTCTTGTTCACATATTTTTATATCAATTGGTTAAGAGTGCTAAAGCTGGCTGAAGTCTTGTCAATTTCATCAAAATTTTTCTTGATTTTGGAAGAATCATTTGATAATTGAAGTTCAGGTGAAACTGTGAAATATATATGATCATAATCGTTATCGAAAACATGGTTACATATATGATTTGTAAGTGATTTCGTTTGATTCGCACATTGAGCAATTAATTTTGATAGTAAAAGTTTTCTGTAAAAAGATAGGAAAAATATAAAAATAATTGATTTTTTCATAATGTTGAATTAGTATGATTTTGTAGACATTTTACCTTAATATTACAGAATCCGCATTTATAAAGTTAAGGTAAGCTAATCAGTAATTTAAAATATAAATAATTACAATTACACGAAAATTATTAATTTCTTTTTTATTATTTCGAATTTAATCTTAATTATTGTCTTTGATTAGCTGTGTATGATATATGTTTGTATGTTTTTGACATGCCATTGAAATATATTTATATAATATATATTAAAAAGTGTATATACATATGCATAACAATATTTACTTAACGGTATTAGCATACATGCATATCTATGAATGCGCTAGTAAAATTAATTCCAATTCTTAGTAGTCATGCAACAAGCTCTCTAGATTAGGTCTAGATTAAATGGCCACCTCCGATACTATCTAAGCTTTTCTTATCAATTAAGCGTTTAGAATACATAAATGGTATATCATAGATATTCAAACCTCGTATAGTGTTTAAGTTTGGCTTCTGTTTATCCTCGCTATGATAGGGTCCAAGTATATAGATAGGATAACGGTCGCGTATGGAACCAAAATTTTGTAAACTGCTGCCCCTCTGCATTGTACCAAACTCCTCCTCAGAAGCTTAAAATATCAACTCCAATAAATATGAAAAATTTGCTTTTTATATACTTACATAGAGGTGTTAAGGCAATCTGTAGAATAGTTTGTAATAAATTGATTAACTTCCTTAAAGTTCTGTAACTACAAAACCAAATTACCTTTTGAGGCATTCCAATTGCGGATGCAATATAAATTAATACCGATAGCAGATAAAACAACTTCATCATGGTGGTAAAAAATATCTGAAATTTTTTACGCTTAGGTGCTTACTTGTTACTCTTGCGCGCTTGGTAATGCACTGCATAAATGTCCTTACAATTTGTCTCCTTTTATACTAATATTTTCAATAAGCATTACTCTGGCAAACTAGGCACACACAAATACAAGTATTTGTTGTGGTAATGGACAGCAAAAACATTAGACCATATGTACCATAAAATACATTTTTGTTTAACTTATTCAGTGGTTTACTTAAGTATTAAATATAATTTAAGTGACTTAATATGATTGTTGTTGGGTTAAGGTTTTGTACTAAGTGTAAAGTACTAAACCATATGATCAAACAATATTTAACATTTCACTTCGCACTTTACCATAATACGACATTTACAATTGTGATAAACAAATACATACATACATACATACGTATGTATATATAAAAACATATGCAAAAACATTTAATGGTTTAGTGGTTGAAACAGAAATTCTCGTAAAAATCATTTAATTCATCATAAATTTACAGATGTTATGATAATGGTAGCATGTCATTTGATTTTTAGTCTAAGATAAGATTGTACATATGTATGTAACTATGTGGGTTTGTGTAATCTATATATATTTATGTATGTATGTATGTATGTATATAAAAATAAGTTGTGCTATGTTCGTTATTTTATAACTCGACAACCACTCAATCGATTTACAAACCAATATACATATACGTTGTAGAGGTCTATTTTCACTGATGGTTTTTTTCAACTGGGTAGTGCTACACCCATATAAAGTATATGTATCTTTGAAATGACAACAGTAAGATTCTCTAAATTTTGTCCTAATAGCTTCGTAGTCAATTCAAATCATCAGTCAAAAAGTGAGAATCGGAATCGGATAAATGGGTATTGCACCTCCCATACAAAGTAAATATTGATTTCGGTATGTCTTGAGAACTGTAAAAGTGTAAGTTTCTGAATTTGATATAAACGACTTTGTAGGCGTGATATATCCCATACATAGTAAATATTAATGTTTATATACATACACATATATTTTAGGAACGGTAATAGTATAGAAATTTCTAAGCTTGGTTCAAACGACATTGTACACAATATACATCATCAGTCAATAACTGGGCTAGATTGAATAAGTGGGTATCACACCTCCCATTGATATTAAATATGGAATTTTTATTTGTGGTGAACGGCAACAGTTAAAGCTTTGTTATCGCAATTAATTTTTTATATAGCAAAGTACACCGGCTAAAAGCTATTTATATATACAGTGAGCGAGATTTATTTGGCCGCATAAAATATTTTGAAAAGTTTTATTTGTATTCTTTTATTTATGCAAAACAAAAAATAAAATCCATTTTTATTAGTAATTTGAAAAATACGAGTAGGAAGCGTGCCTATTAGTTTCCGGAGCATAATTATGTCCAAGTTCAGTCAGGCTTGTAAAAATTAAGTTTTTAGCTCTTAAACAGTTAAACTGCTTCTCATTTGCATTCACAGTTCTTACAATGATGCCTCAAACGTTTCTAACAGGGTTTACGTCCGGACTTTTTGCTGGCCATTCCATCAGTGATATAGAACGTGATGAAAAGAACTTCTTCGACTTACTTAATACATGAATACTGGCGTTGTCTTGTTGGCATATAATTTCAATTTAATTTTTACTTACTAAGCATTCAATAAAATTATCATCCAGTATTTCAACATACGTTCCGGAGCCCATTTTTGGTGGAACAGAGCAAAATTTAAGCTTTTTGTGGTATGAAAAAGCACCCCATATCATGATTAATCTCCACCGAAGTTCCGGCTCATTTGTGGATGGTTATTTGCAGGTAGATCTTGCCATCTGGCCCATTCAGATTAAACTCTTTTCATAAAAAAATTTGACTTTGCTAAGTTTCAGTCCACGCCATATGCGTCTTTGTTAATGTCAACCTTGCCACTTTATGATTAGCTGTCAACTGGGGTTTTTTTATAGCTTTCTTCCATTTTATTGTTTGACCAGCACTCAAAATCTGCCGTATGCGGCGTTTCTCAACTAGAAGCTTCAATTTAGCCGCAATTTGTGATGTATAAATCGATTTTTAGTGGCCCGTTCCTTAATTGTATTGTTTTGACGTAACCGATTACCTTAAAATTTTTAGTGTCTTACCTAAAAAAATATAGGCTATATATAATGTCTGGACTGAATAATTAAGATAATTATTTAGAGGTAGCGAAACACGCCTGGTTTTAGCAACTTTGATAAAATCAGCAGATAGAGAAACAACACGACTAAATGAATTAACAAGTCCAAGAAAATATTTAATTCATTTTGTCATTATTATTATTATCATTATCGCCAAGCAGAAGGAATGTTTTAATTAAATTATCTTGCACTAAGATAGTTAGCCTATACAAATACACATGTACACATCCATATGTACATATATGTATACGTGTGTGCTATTATGAGCATTTAAGATAACCTATGACAGAAATTCAAAGTTAACATCTGAAGTTTATTTAAGACGAGCTAAGACCCGGTGTGCTTCGTTATACGCATCATAATTACTATCTTAAATCTTAGTTAAATTGTTTAACATTTTTCCACATTTTGTTCCCTTGCAGCTAAAACCCACACATTTGTTCCTTCCAGAAAGATTGTTGTGTAGATTGTGGTTTTTAGCTGTATACAGTCTTGAAGCGAACACACATTCATTTTTATATAGTCTACGTATATATATAGAAAACTTTTAACCAGTTAGATTTCTGCAATTTCCACTTTTTGGATAATGTGGACATAAAAAGCTTTAATAGTTGCCGTTCTTCATATATACAAATTCCAATATCTAGTATGAATGGAAGTTGCCACGCCTACTTATTTAATCTTCTTCAGTTACAGACTGATGATTTGTATTGACTATAAAGTCATTCAAGCCAAATACTGACTCTTTAGGTTTAACTTTTCTCAATATATAACGAAATAAATTCTTTTGTCTGATGATTTGTATTTAGACCAATTTCAGAAGCTTTTGCTTTAATCGTTCTCAAGATTGATTACTTTTAAGGAATATTGTTCCAATGTTTTAATGAGTGTGTTCCACTTGTACACATCCGGTCAGAGCGTTCTAGTCCTCCTTGGAATTCGGTTAGATTGGCAAGATTGAGGAATAAAAAATCGCGGTTGTTTAGGAGGCTTGTGATATCGGGGTCTTGTTTTGATTATTTGCTCTACTCCATGGCACGTGCTGCTTTTACTATGCTTAATCATTATTGCTATATTGAGTGAGTACTTGAACAGAGTAAGTTCGAACTTTGTTTCTAACCGAATGATCTGTGTTTCCTTTTGATTATCTTGACATTTCAAATATGTTTGCTGACTTCTTTCAGTCTACGTATAGGCAATTGGACTCCGTCTTAGATTCGGGAGGAATTGCTGCGCGCCTGATGGGGTTCCTGCCTGCGTCTTGAGGAACTGTACAGTCATTTTGAGTGGTTCTTTGATATTTATCTTTAACAAACTTTTGGAGATAGGTCACTTCCTTTGCATAAGTCCGGGAGTAGATCGAAAATATCGAAATCTATTATGTCACCCTTTCAGCATGGTTTTATAAATGGTAGGTCGAAATAACTAACCTCCTTGAATTTACTACTAGGGTTTTTTGGAACTTTGTCATTGGTACTCGACCTGATGTTATTTATACCGATTTTAGTAAGGGTTTTGATAGAGTTGATCATAGGATATTGATTCATAAATTGGCACTGATTGGTATTCCTGATAGACTTCTTCGTTGGATAGAATCTTACCTTTCTTTTAGGACTCAAAAGTTTTGTTTTGGAATGTATTGTCTAAGACCGTTTATGTTTCTTCCGGAGTTTCACAGGATAGCCATTTAGGGCCGCTTTTATTCTTGTTATTTCTTAATGAAATTATTAAAAATAAATTAAAATTATTTTATACTTTTAATGATGTTTTTGGACGGACTGTTCTGCAACGGAGTATTGATGTCTTCGTTGATTGGTGCAGAATAAATTTAATGGATCTCAATCTGGGAAAGTGTAAGCATATGGTTTTTTCCCGCAGGAGTGTAATTCCGTTCGAGTATGCAATTAATTCTTGTCAGTTGGAGACCGTTACTACCTTTCTTGATCTTGGCGTGTTGTTGGATAGGAAACTTTCAATTATTGATCATAGTAGTATGATGACTAGTAAGGCTCGGGCTGTTTTAGGTTTTGTAAAACGATGTTATAGGGAATTCACTTATCCTTATATTACGAGACAGTTGGTCATTCAGCTCGTTAGGCCGATTTTGAAGTATGCCTCGGTTTTTTGGAATCCTTATTATCGGTGTCATATTGATTTGATTGAGTCTGTGCAGAAAGAGTTTTTAAATTTTCTGATTACGTGGCCTAGAGTGGAATTATGTTGATGGATTTCTTTCGTATGGTGCTAGGTTAGGCCTGATTAAACTTCCCACATTGGAGCGTAGGAGAGCAGTCTTGGATATTTATTTTGTTTGTAACCTTGTTGCGGGTGATATTGATTCCCGTTACTATCGTCCTCTGGCGTTGGATTTCTACAGGACAAATTATGCGAATTCGTTTCCTTTTCGTAGATTGTGCAATGATTACAATTTGTATTATGAGCTTATTGATTTTAACTGTGATGTTGGTAATATTACGCGTAGTTTGCTTCTGACATTAATGTGTAAATTTTATAATTATCTATTTTCTTATTTGATTCATGTATATTTTTGTAAGCTTTAGGTATGTTTGTATAACAATTGTTTTTATGTTTCAGCTTGTGATTCAGTTCTGGTTGCCATAATTTGTTTGCTTGTATCCACTGCAGTTCGAACTGTAGTGCATACGTGTCTCTACGACATGGAGACGAGCGCTGCGCGGTCGGGTTAGGGTGGATAAGTTAGTAGTGGGACCGTTCGAAAAAAAGAATAAAATAAAATAAAATAAAATAAAATAAAATAAAATAAAATAAAAAAGATGTACAAAAATTAATATTTAGTTTGTATGGCAGGTATCACACCCACTTGTCCAATTTCTCCCACTTTTTTTTTATGATTTGTATTGGCTATAAAGTCAATTGCACCAAATTTTAAAACTTTAGTTACAAACGTTCTCAAGATATAATAAAATCAATGTTTACTTTGTATGGGAGGTACCATGCCCACTTGTATAATCAAAGCCACTATTTGATTGATGATTTGCATTGACTGTGAATCTATTTGGGCCAAATTTAGAGAATCTTACTGTTACCATCTTGAAGATATAGACAAATAAATGTATGCTTTGTATGGGCATGGCACCACCCAGTTGGAATTTTTGAAATGTATATAGCCTACAGTTCCTCTCAGACACACAGGGAGATACTATACAAATTTCAAGAAAATCGGTTCAGCCTTGAAGCTGTCCACAAGACACACACATACAAACACATATTCAACCAGACCTAAATGCAATAAGGACTTAACTAGATCAGAATGCATTATGCTAGCTCGCTTAAGAGTGGGTAAATCTGCATTTAATTCGAAACACTATTTTGAAAAAAAACCGATGCAGTGTTATAACACTGCTCCGAAAAAACCAATCCACCCAGATGCTCCAATTGCATTGAACGATAACTGCCACAGAGCTCTTATTACTTTGGGAGATTTATTGCAAATTTTGTATATTACAGTATGCAACAAGCAAAAACACCTTTGATATTCAGTATAATTTTTTGATGCAGATTCTATGGATCAATTTTCTTTGAATTTTTTTTCTAATATGTAAGATTTTTGAAGAGGCTACTTCACACATCTTATGATAATTTTGAAATGACTTATTTGATTTCGATACGCCATATGTTAAAAAATTCCAAATTATACCAGCTTTAAGACATTCTAATATCATTTTTTAATATAACCAGTATTGCTGGTGTTATTGAAAAATAAATTATAAAAAAAAATTATTTGGAAAAATTGTGAAATTTTTGATTTTTAAAATTTCACAATAAATAGAAAACAGATTCCGTACTCTCCGATAATGAGTTGTTGATGAAAGTTTTCACCATGCTCGTCGCTTACGGAACCAAGGTTTTCCGGAAAGAAGTCCAAATGCGAATGTATTTTGTGTGACATTTTTACACCTAAAATAGGCATTGAGTAAAAAATAATAATTTTTAATATATAAATAATATTTATCTATTTTTGAAAAGGTTTCAAGCAAATCACGAGTGTTTTCTTTATAATTTAGGCTCCTGTAGTTTCCCAGAACGTTAGAAACAATTTGTCGAAATGAGAACCAAGCAGCAGTCTCATCTATTGATAATAACTTTTCAAAAGTGTGGGCTTATGAGTAGTTTCCGGATTTGAGGACCATCCAAAAACGCCTTCAGAATTTTTTTTTGATATATTGTTTTTAAATAAGCGAAGACTCTACCATCCTTGTCTAATGCGCTAATAAAATTTTTAACTAAGCCCAGCTTTATATCTAGCGATGGTAAGATTACATTATCCTTTTTGATCAGTGCGGGTTATTTTACATTATGTAAGCCTAGTGTGCTTTCGGGTCTTGTCGGCCAATTCTTTTTTATATAGTGATTTTTTCGATCTCGGCTATCCCAGAGAGAGAGAAAGCAGCAATATTTTGTATAGCCACCTCGGAGGCCTGTTAAAATAGCAATAGCGATTGATATAGATGGCTTCTTGTTGCCTATATGAAGCAAACGGTCTTCAAGCTTGCTATATTACTATCAACGAATAGTCGCCACTCACTTGCGACATATTTTTGGCCGAGCTTCTTAAATAGACCACTTATGTCGTAACAAGAGCACATATTTTCTTCCGTCATTACAGCAATAAATGTTTTTTTTTCAAAACTAGGTACTTTCAATTTATTGTGAACTAGAGTAACCCCTCCCACGTTGGTGTGAGCCTGTCTATGCTTGCTTCTTAACTGATGTGGATAGATAACGAAGTTTTAACTATTACCGTTTTCTACACAAGCAAAATTCCATATTTTCTTAAAACTGATGGTTTGAATTGACCGCCAAGTTATTAAGAAACTTCAACTCTAAGCTTTCTCAAGATATGCAAATATCAATATCGACTTTGTATGGAGGTTACATGCCTACTTATCCAATTCCGCACACTTTTTATTATCTAAGAAGTCATTTAGACGAAATTCTGAGCCTTCCATTATAATCGTTCTCTAGATATACAAAAATCAACATTTAATTTGTTTGGTAGGTGTTACTCCCACTTATCCAATTCGGCCCACTTTTTGACTGATGATTTGATAAACATAACTGATAAACAAACATCTTCGCACCATTATTCTATCTTCAATCTTGATTGTATGAAAGCCGTCTACCCACTGAAATTATCAAGGAAGAAAATCACACACTACGTACAACTGACAATTGGCCATACACTGATAACCCATAGCCATCTTTTATATATATATATATATATTTATAATATATATATAATATATATAATATATATATAATAATATAATATATATAATATATATATATATATATATATATATATATATATATATATATATATATATATAGATACCCCTCGGTTTTCATGAATTATGGTTTATTTTATTTCTATTATATGCAACTTTATTAATAAATAGTGAAACTGGTAAATATTTGCAGATATATATACATATGATGTAAACGATGTTTGGTTTCAATAGGATGGTGCAATTTGCCACACATTTCATGCGTCAAACGTTTGATAGCTATTTGAAGGCCAACATTCATGATGCCATTGCCGAGATACGACCCCTTATACTCGAAAAACTGCTCGAAAATTGGTCCGAACGAATGGGGTACTGTCAGGCCAGCCGCAGCAGCCATATGAATGAAATACTATTTCATTTCTAACCGAAACAATTGTAGTTCACAACAAAAAATAAATTTCGCAAAATTTCAAACCGTTTTTATTTTATTGCATTTTTAAATTTAGACTTTGAAATGGCCTATCCTATACATTTATGTACACAAAATGCTTCGACTAAACAATTATTATTCTTAAAATAAAATTTTGTTTAGAAATTTATAACGACTTAAAATTGACAATTTCTCATGTTGATTTTAAATTGGGTTTTTTCTGTGTGTACCAAGCTTAATCGATAAACTGAACAAAGGTGTGCGAGGGAGCACTAAGGCATCAGCGGCATTAATAAGAAGACAATTCGGTACATTGTTAGGTCCACTTTTATATGAAAATTTTAGCCTTTGTAAACCAATAAGAACTGAAGATTCATTTAAAAATGGAATATAAATAAAGATAGAAAATAAATATATAATGAAAAAAAATCCGCAATCAAATTACTAATTTGAGTATTCTCAACCGCTCCACATTGATTTAACCTCATGGATGGCTGAAAAGAAGTGTATTTCCCTTTAAAGGTTTTTTAAAATTGTTCTTAATTTTAGCAAGATAGAGGTTATAACATTCCCGATTCAATTTATTGTATTCAGCACGAACAGCTGAGTATTTAGCAAAGTCAAGGATGATCTTGTAAAATTTATTCTTTCTACTTTTAATATGTGCCGCTGTTGTATGCACGGCCGCCAAATGAAATTTGCAGAAAATCGTAATTTTTCCGATAAATTTTAAAAATATCGTTATTTCAGTTTCGAAAAATCGTCAAAGATTATTTCACTTTTAGAAATTTATTAGCTAGTAATGTGAAATATACAGTTTAATATGCATTTCTTACACAACTTTGTGCTTATTTTGTTAAAAAAAATTCGCATATTATTCTTGGATAATTTTCTAAGTTTTCAATATGCTGTTCGCATTTTTTCTTCCAACACTGCAACTACTCTACTCTGTTCCAGGCCTTAATCTTTATTAACATTGAGCTCAAGCAATAATCAGAAAAAGTAAGCTAGTTGTCTCACCAACAAAGAGTTATTAATACTTTTAGAGCTGCCAATTATCCATATATCAAAAAACGTCAAATGACGATTAACCGTCAAATCTGGCAGCTATGATGGTATGGTAGGTAAGACACCCGCCTACTAAACAAGAGGTCTTCGGTTCAATAACAGACCAGACCATCAGATAATTTTCAACATAGCACTGCTAACGACTGGTTATGAGTCTATAAATAGAATTGGGTGCAGCTCATTGATTGAAAGAAGTCCCCCTTTGGATATCGCTGTAATTATGTTATGTATGTATTTTTAATATAAGTAAGATACTTCCAATTCCACATGGGACCCGAGGAACTGTAAACGGTTTGCATTCCAAGCATAGGTTCATAGTCATATCATAAAACGTCTTGGTGATATGATTCAAGGCAACAACATTGTTATCACTTTTTGAAATGACAGCAATTTATTCCAGTTGGTACTATAAAGCAATTCATTAATTTTGTGATAATTTGTCTCTTGAAAGCAAAAGCTTTTGAAAAGATTTGAAATTAATGGTGATGATAGTCTTAGGGTGCAGTTACTGGATCAGAGCGAACGACAGATACATCTACACAGTCATTCTGATACATCTACCAACTCAAATCAAGCAGAGTTAATAAAGTCAGTATATTTACTACCACATCCAGAATTAAAAGGTGTATAGTAACCATTATTAGTTGAGTGACTTCAAGAAATCATTTACATTATTAAAATGATAGTGTCATTCAGATGGGAATTATGTACAACAGTAGATATATGTACCTTCAGAATTTGTAATTAAAATTTTTTTATCTAAATATAAGTTTTACCAGGACAGCAACGATTTCATATCCAGCGTAGAAGAAAATGACAAGGCTACAGATGGAAGTAAGTATCTAGAAACTGCAGTTAACACTTCGCCACTTTTAATATTATTTTCACGATCACATATACATATATATAACATGGTTAGCGCATAGTACTTTCAAGTTCAATACATTATCAGTGAGCCAAGTTTCTGTAAAAACTATAATTTGAAAGTTAAAAGCATAACTTTGATTAAGTAAGTATCTAGAAACTGCAGTTAACATTTCGCCACTTTTAATATTATTTGCACGATCACATATACATATATATAACATGGTTAACGCATAGTACTTTCGAGTTCAATACATTATCAGTGAGCCATGTTTCTGTAAAAACTATAATTTGAAAGTTAAAAGCATAACTTTGATTAAATAAAACAAAAATGGAAAAAAAGTTAACAATATAACAGAATAAAACGCAAATATTATGCTTCAATTTCTAAGGAGATCTGAACACATAAATTAAAATTTTTCGTAAAGTCAGGAAATTATTCATTGCTAGCGAAATAAATATAGCGTACAACACTTATTACGGTTTTTTTTAACTCTAGTCGATTCGACTAATATCGCCTTTACTTTCATTGCAGTTTTTTATTTGATTGCGCGGTCAACTTGAACTGTATTCTCTATCGCCAGCGTTCCCTTCTAGTGAGCACTCACATTTCTTCAGTAAGCATTGTGTTTTTTTGGTTATAATGCTCGTGTTAGTCGATTCGACTAATGGTTAGTGTTTATGTAACTTTCAATCTTATATTTTGTTATATTTTTAATTAATATGAATTTTTTTTTTTTATTTGATAACGATTTTAAGCAAACAAAATCAATATTTGCGGTTTTTGTCCTTATTAAAAGCACATATGAACAAGCTCAATATCCACGAAATGGCATAGGATGATGGAGTTGTAGTTTAAAAGAAGCTTTTGGTGTCGATAACTTGCTGAAAACATTAACGTATATTGGATTTTCTCACCGTTAAATGGCAACATAACATTTTCTACTGTTTAATCATCTACTGTTTGACACGGTGGCGGATAAGTCATGGTATAGAGTGCATGTCGACATATGGTGTCGGCAGGTTAAAGTTCATAGCCAAAATAATGAATCCGCATGTGTACCTCTATATTTTAAAGAAGGAATTTCTTCCAAGCGCCGAAAAGCTGCATCGGCATAATGGATATACCCATAAGCATAACATGAACCTCAAGCACTCTTCTATGTTGGTGAGGTTATGGTGAGGTTATAAATCATAATCTAACAAATCATAGTTAGAGTAGTTGCTTCAATCTACCAAACTTAAGTTTACTGGACACTTGTGGGTATATAAAAGAAACAAGCACAAGAAACGAAGTCATCATCTATTCAGCACCTTAAGTCATTTTTAACGGAAGAATGGGAGAACGTTTCACCAGAATTAACAAAAAAACTGGTTTACTCGATGCCTAATAGACTAAATTACACAGGTTATAAAGTTAAAAAAGGCTGCATCAGTTATTAAAAATTTTATAAAGCATTGTTTAATACAGTCGTTCGCAGACTTTTGTGAGTTAAAGAATTAAAAGTATGTATTTAACTTTTCCTAATTTTTTTACATATCTTATATCTTATTGTGAAAAAATTGTTTTTTTAGTTTTTAATTAAATATTATAATCTATATATATATATAAAGAAGTGTACACTTTGAGGTCACCACTAACTGCGGAAACGGGTCGACCGATTTCAACCAGAGTACGTTAGGGATGGTCTGTAGATGGTTTATGTGAAGTTTGCACGATCGGTCCAGTGGTTCCGAAGATGTGGCATTTAGACACAAATATCAACAAAATGCCCTCCATTTCCTATATTATGAGATTTTATTGTCACTTGAAAAGTTACCAAACCATGTACAATAACATTCGGTCTTTCTAATTAGAATGTTGACTGAATCTTTTCAGTCGTTGTTTCGATCGTCATTTTATTTGTGCGCTGACCATCCGATATTGATTTTTGTATATCTAGAGAACGATTAGAATGGAAGGTGCTGAATTTGGTCTAAGTGACCATCAGTTAAAAAGTGGGCGGAATTGGAGAAGTAGGCACGATACGGCCCATACAAATTATATTTTGATTTTTGTATATCTTGAGAAGGATTAGAGTTGAAGTTTTTAAATTTGGTTTAAGAAATTTGGCAGTCAATACAAAACATCATTTTTTAAGAAATATGGAATTTTGCATGCGTGCGGTAACAGTTAAAGCTTACTTTACTCACATCAGTCAAGACGTAGGTACATACAACACACAGGCTCCCAGCAATGCGGGAGTGGTTACTCTAGTAAAAAAACAAAAACATGGAGTGTTTTGATCATACATATGTATGTATATTTAAAAAAACAGTTTTTATTGAAAAAATAATAAAAATACAATAACAAGTCCATGTATGTATGTTTGTATGTATGTATGTATATGCTTCATTTCGAGGTAAGCCTCTTTCAATTTCAATAGCTGTTAGAGCTTTCGTAGCATTCAGCACAAACCTTTACAGCGTGCTCCAAACAAAAGTAGTTGGAACAATTCTTACAGCTGTAACAAGTTTTCCGACTTTTTTAGTCCCAGTAACTAACAGCGACCAGTGACTAACTGACCTGTTAAAAATGTTACACCTAACCATTAGTTGGTCTTACAGACAAATTGATCAGCCATTACAGATACGCCACTTTGGTTCAAACACACTTGTCGCATAAAACGATGAGTAATGAGTAATCGCGAAAAAACGGAAAGACTGAGTGAGTTCCCCCTTTTAATGTTAATCTTGTGAACAAAAAAGTGATGCGTCGGTCTTGCAGACAACGAAAATAGTCAGGAAGGCTAAGTTAGTAGTAATTAAAGCACATCTTAAACTTATTTCTTACCCCATTTAACGCTTTATAGCAAACAATTTAATGTACGAAAAAAAACATAGTTTTAATTCTAAATTTATATTTAATCGTTAGATTTGAATGATATATCTAATACTATGAATTTCTTTTTATTTTCATTTCATTTTTTTTTTTTTTTTTTTTTTGTACATTGAACATGACAAAATAACAACAACATAAATTGAGGGCCACATTTATTATTTTCCATCTCAAATTAGTAGAATAGTAATTTTTTAGTAATAGGTAGTGTAGATATTATTACGAATAGTAATCTAAAACATTTGTATTTTTTAATTCAATTGAACACTTAAAAGCTAATCGTCTGTCATTTTTTACCACCAGTGGCCGATGTTTTTAGCACACGATGACCTGGTGCTGTTGGTGACAAACTTAATGGTGATGGTATATCCTGCCGCTTATCCTGAATAGAGAGCGGTAAAAATTGCTGTTGTCGCTTCTTGCTTAGTTTATTATTATCGTAACCATTTTCATGTTTCCCATATAAAATGGCCAGATGAACAACACAGAACAAACCAAGACTCTTTAAAAAAAAAAGTCAAAATTAATAAATACTAAGAATCTGTGGGAAGATGCTAGGATTTCAAAAATTTTTTTTCTTTATTGCGTTACCTGAAAAATAGCAATGATAGCAGCACCGAATGCTGTTATTAACAATGTATATTTAATTTGTTCTGATACAACAGCTAAACAACCCCTTTTGTAATGTGTGTCACATGCAGATTCATAAGCGTGCTCTGGTCTCGAACAACACGACCACGGTAAGGATAGGCGACGATAATCTAAAGGTCCATCCACTCCACAACATTGTAACTGTTTGAAATGAAAATTTAAATAAAATTTTTAATTAAATTTTGTTCATTTTTATAACAAATGCAAATTAAAATGAAATATTTAATACAATTTTGTTTACATACAAAATGATATTTATTTCTTTGTTGAACTTTAGAAATATTAAACATCATATGTATGTACTCATGTGTATGTACATATTTACAAAGAATTGCCTTTATTTTATTTCCAAATCCCTTTATTGAAAGCCAAATTACACAAGTTTACAAAAATACAATTTTTATTTCTTCATTCAATGAAGAAAAAAAATGGCTATATATTTTTAAAAGAGATTCCGAGCCTGGGAATATTTGTGGGTCCTCAAAATAAAAAATATTGAAAGATTTCAAATTTGAGAGCCCATTAGCCGGCGATAAACGGGCTGCTTGGATATGTTTAGTACTTGTTATTCGAAAATTTTTAGGAAATGAAAAAACTAGAAATTGCGAAAATATTTTGGCCGATTTACTGAATAATTTAGAAGGAATGGATGTAATTATTTCGCTCAAAATTCATTTATTACATTCTTATTTGGACTTTTTCCACAAACTTTGGAAATATGAGTAACGAGCACAGTGAACGAGTTCGCTACGATTCAAAATACTTTGAGCGAGCATCAGCATATGCCAGAGGACTACTTTTAAAGTATCATAAAAGTAAAGTATCATAAATATCATATATCATATAACAAATAAAAATTTATATTAAAAAATAACTAAAACTCTTTTTTCCAGTTTTTTTTTTTTTTTTTTTTTTTTTTTTTTGTCATAAACTAATGTTATTCTGACTTTTTCATTTGTTATAAATATCTCAAAAGTTTAAAGTCAGAGATTTTTTCCACTATTTTTTCCAAATTGATAGCCTCATGAATGTTTTAAACTGTGAACAAGTGTTATTTGTCGACTATAATATGTAATAAATGTCGTCTAAAATGTTTTTACTTTCTTTTAGTTTTTAATATATAACACGACAATTGATTAAATTTTTAATGGTCAAATTAAATTCTACAATATAGTACTAAAAAGCACTAAAATTTCTTAATTAGCCTATATGTATAATAACATGTACATGTGAATATATTGAACCATATACATACATATGTATGTAGAAAAACACAGGCATATACAAACATACTATATTTATGTATATAATTCAAAGACCATATCCATACATGAACATAAATAATATAAAACATATCCAGTAATACCGCTTATACCACATATACTACATACATACATATATATACATATATACTCTATATTAGTCTTTAATTTTTCATTTTATTTTGTTCAAGGTTACCTGTGACTGCATTCTATTCCACAAATGTAGGTTATCAACCTTGGTCCTGGAGAATTTGTCTAAGAACTCAACAAATGAATCATCTATATATATCTCCACAGATGATGGTAAATGTTCTCTCATGGCTAAAGACCAGCCACATAATAAGAATTGTATCAGGATATTAATTACCAGAAATGTTGCAAACTGTTTTTGAGCAAAACAACCAAAAATTAAAATAGTCTAAAGTAACTACATACATACATCATACATACATATGTATGCGTGTACATACATATGTTAACATGTATGTATGCAAATGTGAAAATGTGTATTTTGTTAAAGTGGTGGTGAAGTAAATATGCTTTTCATTACACCTACCATGCCGAGAAGACATCGTTTCTTTTGGTTTGTAGCCTGACAACCAATCCAGCATAGAATAAAAGTGCCAGGACCTAAACACAATAACAAGGCCGCCGGAGCCCAAAGCCTATTTTGAACTACTCCATAATGTCCCGAATGACCCCAAAGTAGTGATGTTCCTAAGAAAATTTGAGCACATCCAGTTACCTAGAAATTAAATAAAACAAAAATTAAATTAGAAATTAAATAACATTAATTGTTATACTAATTAAACGTTTACGATTTAAATCAATGAGAAAATCTCAAAAAACTTTTATTGATATTTTCAATTAACTGGAGTGCATGTTTATTTGCTTATCATGGAGGCTGACATTAGAATTTAAGGTCATTTGTTATCCATTTTTAATTAAGATATCTAACTAAAACATGCTCTGACACACAACCACACACACACACACGCACGCACACATAAATAATGTAAATAGTATGTAGGTATGTTGCGCAATCATAATCATATATTGTATTGTATTGTAATATTTATTTGCATTGTTAGAGATTATATGGTTTGCATGTGTATGTATGGTTGGTTTATTTAATAAGACTATTTATACATACCGCTAATAGGACAATATAACAGTAAACCATATATTTAAAACATTTAATACGTTTTGTTAAAGCCATTTCATTGGTTTAGATATCCTTTTTAAGTAGTATATGCGTGTGTTTTTAATAATTTTAGTTTTATTTTTCGTTACCCAATCCCTTGTGGATGGGTTGGTGGATATTATCGTATATATTTATAATATATATACTTCTTTTGTATATAAGTATTTATTTTTAATAATTTACATTTATTTCTTTATTTTTATATAGTATGTTATCATTATCCTTCTTGCTCACATAATTCATTCATTCCACTGACTGACTGAGTGACCAACCGACTGTTTAATGTTTACAAACTTTGAAACACTTTACAACATAATGAATAAAAACGAATTATATGTATGATAAATGCATTTTCTCTTCATTTTTTTCTCTTTTTTGTGAAAATTCTTGTTGATGTATATTTTGAAAATAAAATTTATAAAAACAATTCGGTTGAAGTAAGTAATAAAAATTATAAGAAATCACTTGTGGTATTCCAGTAATCAGACTTTTTCTTACATGGCATTGTTATACTGTTTTCATTTTGAACAGTGAACGCATTATCTATAACCCATATTTACGCAAATAATACACTAATACATGGTTGTTTTTGTCACATTGATTTGATTATTTAGGATAATGTCCTAAAAAATAGATCATAACAATAGTAACAGTAAATTGGGTTTAAAAACCCTCATTTGTATTTATTTAATTATTTGATATTGTATACATTTTATAAACGTTTATTGTCTTAAAGGGATTTTCTTTACTTGATTTATAAAAGTAACGTAAAATGTGTGGCATTTTAACAATTTGTAATTTTTTATAAAATTTTGAAAGCAAAACCATTACCAGCGTTGCCAGAATGATAACTTTATCATATTTTATTATTTTTTTTTACCAAAATATGATTTGATTATATATGTATAATATCAAATGATGATTTGTTTAAATTTAAACATAATTTTTTTTTCTAAAAAAAAATATATAAATCAACAGTTAATTTTTAAAATGTGTGCCAATCAACTTGTAGTTTATTGTTTTTGTTTGCTATGTACTCTGTGTCTAATCTATACAGCATTGTTTCCGGGCATTATGAAGTAACTTATATAAAATTGTTTAAGAAATATAATTGTTAAAAAATATATAAATTTTAAAGTTTTATACATTAAAATATAAACATTTATTAGTACTTAGTACGAAAAAGTAACACTTATTTATTATATAAATGTAAACACAGTGTTGTATGCTCATACATACCACTCAATTACTTTCAATGAAACTTCTTTAGATGAAAACAGTGTTAAAACTGTAAACTATATGTCTTGATCTTTTAAAAATTATAAATAGAAAAGCTTTAGACTTTCATTATTTTAAAAATTTGTCGAAAACCTTTGATCGTATATTCTCAAAAGTCAATTTAAATGAAACCACATATCGAATTAGATAATATTTTAAACCCAGAAAATTTGCAAAAATTAATGAAATATTTGTTTGTTATGATAAGTGAAATAATGTACATCATAAGTGGTCCATCCGTCGGCTTCAATTCTGACATACTTTTTCCAGCACTTCTGTCGTTATCTTAACAATGTCAGCTGTAATATTGTCTTAAAGAACTGAAGTTGTGGCTAACTTGTCTTTGCACGAGAGTCTAGTCTAGTGAGGTCAAATAGCATGATTTTGCTGCCAATGAACTGGTCCAAAATGTGAGGTTAATTGCTCACCAAACTCGTCCCTTAATGAGTTCATGATGTCGCGTGCGTGTGGCATGAGGCACCATCTTGTTGAAACCACTAAATTTCCACTACCACTAAAATCGTTTCATATAGTGCACTCAATTTCCACTACCATTAAAATTATTGCATTTAGTGCACTCAATTTCCACTATCACTAAAATTGTTTGAGTTACTTGGTGGTGGCTGCAATATTGCTGTTTTAATATTAAGTCCTTTAGTGGTAATGGAAACAATAATGCATTATAAATTCAATGCAATTAACCCAAGTCTGCTAACCATGGCATATCACGAACCTTTTGTTCACATTGAAAAACCAAATAGCAAAAAAAATCACCCTGTAAATGTTTTTAATTTTACTTCACGCTTTGTTTACATAATAAAAATCTGCTTTTTCTTTTCATAAAAGTAATGTTTTTCATGTTTTTTGTAATAAAATTCTTTCCAAAGCTTCTGGCAGCGCTGACCATTGTAAAACAAATAAAGTTGCAAGACTTATAAAACTTTGAATATTATTCAGTTAATAAACTGAAAAACGAATTGTAATTTATTTTTAAATGAAAAATTTAATTAAAAAAAAATTTTTAATGAAAAATTTAATTTAAAATTCGTTTTTAAATGAAAAATTATTTAATAAAAAATAAAGCAGTATTTTAAGTTTAATAAATAACGCAAATGATAGTATGCACTTAAAAAATTTATAATTTTCACAAAATTATATTTAATTTATAATTTAATCTATTACATTGCAATGTGTGTAAACCCATTAAATTTGACAGACACGTGCGATAGACTACTTTTTAGTACTTTACTAGCTGGGTTGCATCAACGCTGCTAACTACATCTAACTTCGCCTCGTACATTTCTTTCTTTTCTTTCTTCCGGCCCTAAGAAGACAATATCAAAATGGTGCGTGTTTAGTGAAAAAATTGGAGATTTAATACAGAAAACATATAAATAATAAATTGTTTATTTAAAATCGATTGCTTAATATATATTATGTATGCATATTTAAAGTGTATTAATTAGAAATTGTTTTATATGATTCAAGACTAAAAAACGCCGTAATGGAGGACGTTGCAAACATAATAGAGGCCATGTAAAGGCAGTCCGCTGCACGAACTGCGCCAGATGCGTCCCTAAAGATAAGGCCATTAAGAAGTTTGTCATCCGAAATATCGTCGAAGCTGCTGCTGTCCGTGACATCTCTGAAGCTTCTATTTGGGATTGTAAGTTTTTTTTAATGTATTTTATAGGTATATTTCAATTGATTTTAACCTTTATATTTTTTTCGCTGCTATAGCATACATTCTACCAAAATTATATGCTAAATTACACTACTGTGTATCCTGTGCTATTCACTCAAAGGTCGTTAGAAACAGATCAAAGGAGGCCAGACGCATTCGTACTCCTCCAGTCAGAACTTTCCCTAAGGATATGCAACGTAACCAAGCAAGAAAGTAAATGCAAAATGTATGAGATAAGCATATTAAAAATAATAAATGTTTACCTATAAAAGCTCGACTTCTTAATATTGCTCCATAAAGTTGGTGGCTATTGTTTTGAGGAAATGAGGGAAATTTTGTATAATGTATACTACTGGGTTTGGAATTCTAAGTGATTTTCTTAAGCAGTTTAATATCGTCACCTAAGACGCAAACGGCCCTAACTAACAGAAAATAGAAAATCGGCTTTTTCACTAATTCTGATGTATTTCATCAAAAAGGTTTACAAATAAATTTTGACTATTCCAGCTAAAATTAGCGATTTTATTACCAAAAACAAACGGCCCTATCTACAGTTTTTTATTAGGCCAGTTTTTTATTAGAACAAATTCAATTTCTTGTAGTATTCAAGGGAATTTTTTCGCAAAATTTGTCAACATATGGAAAAAAATTCGCAGCGAATTAAAAAAAAGTCTAAAAAAAATGTTTAGCATTCTATTTGCAAAAATACCGACTTTGTTAGAGCAGTTCAAGAGTACATTACATCGAAACGATTTTTTTGCACAAGTCAACATATTAGGTCATATCAAAGTGGTAGTAGAAGAAAAGTGGTTTTAAATAAATATTATTTTTTTCATTTTCCTATGTAGTTAATTTTATAACTTAATGTGCACCTTAGTAACAAAAAACCAAATCGAAAGTTTGGGAGCTCTATCTTTTACCATTACGAAGATATAGCATAACAACTATTTATATTGTAGGAATGGACTATAAACCTAAATTTCTACTTTTATCCCTTAATTGGTCAGTAAAATTGCAGTATTTGAATATGTACGTTTGAAAAACGCCTTGCGGTGGATAATAAAAGTTAACAAACAACAAACTGCTATAAAAAAGAAATATAATTTAAAAAAAAATTCACTAGTTTTGCCCGTATTCTCCTGATTTAACCTCTCTGAGGTCTAATCACCCAAATTGTAAATAATTATATTTCTATTACCTTGTG
This sequence comes from Wohlfahrtia magnifica, assembly GCA_023159175.1. NCBI lineage: Eukaryota > Metazoa > Arthropoda > Insecta > Diptera > Sarcophagidae > Wohlfahrtia > Wohlfahrtia magnifica. Next base: position 655,346 of record JAKWBJ010000040.1, on the reverse strand, counting down.
TATTATGCTATGTTTGCATGACACCGTTTTTTCGTCGGTCGCTCTCTCATTCTTAATACAACCCCGATTATGAGCTTAATTACATAAATTTCCATACAAAATCTTGAGAGAGAATCACTGAAATTGTAAGTAATTCTATTTCTATTACCCTGTATATTACTCCAAAATCAGTGTCAACCCTGATTTTTATAAAACTTAGATCAATAGATCTTGGCATACTTTTAAGCTTTTAATTTAAATGTTTTTATTATAGATTTAACATTTCAAATTTATTAAATTGACCTCCCTAAAGTATGCTATCAAGTATAAAAAATAAACAGATAATACAATAAACGAAGTAAAGACAACAATCAAAACAATGGTCGCCAGCTGCATTGACGTCATACGCTAGTAGTTAAAAGGAGCCATGCGAATGGGTGAATCCAAATAAGTAATACAAATAGAGAACGAAGTAATCCGAAGTCTCGTGCGAATATAGCATTACTCCAATTTCAGTGTCATCTCTAATTTTTGCAAAATATAAATCATATGAGTTTAGTATACTTTTAGGTTTTAATTAAAATGTTTTTATCGTACATTTAACATTCCAAATTAATTACTTTTTCAGTTTTAATCACATATATTTAGAGGTGTCAATTTAATAAATTTTCAATATCAAATATAGAATAAAAAAATTAATTGAAATCCCCAAGATACGCCATACAAATATTTTATGAATTTTAACTTGAAGATTCGAAATTCACTTTCCTGAAATTCCTTCTTCCTGTCTATTTAGAATGGGAGGATTTTATAACTGAGCAAAAAGGTATTCCCAGTGATTTTAATATATATATTAATTAATGATATTAATGTTTTCACCACCTTAATAACAGATTCAACATTTTGGAAGCAATTACAAATGATCTATCGTTCAGAGGGAATGAGGTTCTAATTCTTACCCACAACTGAAATATGTCTAGTTTATTAATTGTAAAAGGTGTCATAACTTTTTTATATAAAATTTATAATCTTTTTGGTTACCAACAAGAAATTTATTCAAATATTTACTGATTTTAATATAAATGACTTAATTAATTGTCCTCTTATCTGTCGATGTACACGTGCAAATAGCAGATTATTAAAAAAGTTTCACATCGAAATGCTGATTTTTTATGCTATTAGTAATCTCTAACGGCACTACAGATTTATAAAAAATGCAAATTATCAACAAAAAACTAATCGTTATTTTTAACTTCAGAAAACAATATTTCATTATTAACTTAATTACTTGTCCACTAGTGTACATATGCACAAAAAAATGTCAAGTGAAACAAAATCCTTGAATGAACAAAACGTTTATCTGATTCAGAAATCGAACCAAGTGATTCAGTTATCGTGTCATAATAGCAATACACTAAGAAATATAAAAACATCTATTGTGCATTATTTTTAGGTTAAAGCAACTTTAAAAAAAATCATTGAAAAATTTGCCTATAATGCAAACTTTGCACTTTTCTTACAGTGTAGTGTCGAAAATTAATTTAAATGTTTTTATTATATATTTCAGCGGTTTTTTTTAACTCTTTCATCTCTAACACACTAAAAATAATCGAATATCGATTACTTCAGGTTATTTCACATCCCTAACAGCACTAATTTTATTTTAGACAATGCGAAAATAGCTAGTGTAGCTTGCTACTACTGCTACATAATATTTTTGATTTGTTCAGAAGAAAATATTTTTATTAAATTGCAACAATCGTGTAATATTGTGTTAATTTAAAGAGTTTAAGTAAGTGCACAATGTCTGTGCATTATAAATTCAAGAGTACGCTCGATTATGATACCATAACATTTGATGGCCTGCACATTTCTGTGGCAGACCTGAAAAAGGCCATACTGCAGCAGAAGCGTCTTAGCAAAATTACAGATTTTGATTTGCAGATTATAAATGCCCAAACTAAGGAAGGTAATATTGAATTTATTGCTGATCTGAATATGATGTCGTGGCATCATATACTTTGTTGTCTCTTTATTGCAGAATATCAACATGATACCAGTTTGATACCAAAAAATACTTCATTGATAATATCGAGAGTACCGGTTGCCAACCAGACAAAAAAATCGTGGGATGCTTCAACTAGGACTATACAAACCCGAACACATTCAAAGGTAGATTCTGCTGATTTTGATTTGTCTAAAATGGAAGGTAGTGAAGAGGATAAAATTCAGGCCATGATGTTACAAAGTACTGCTGAGTACGACCCAAAAAGGTATAAAAAGGAGTATTAAAATATAAATATTGTAATAGAACATATTAATTTGAATTGTTTTTTAATATATTTACGCAGTTACCAGAAAATTAGAGGCTATACCCAGACCGGAGAGGTTCCCGCCACGTATCGTTGCAACAAGTGTAAGAAAGGCGGTCATTGGATAAAAAATTGCCCCTACACTATAAGTAAAGAGCACACTGTCGAAAAAAGAACAACAGGTATACCCAAATCATTTAGAGATAAAGATGATAGGTAAATATGTAAAAAAATAATTGTAGTAAAGTGATAATTTAGAATAATTGTTTTCTTTCTTAAACACAACAAAAAGGGCAATGATGGTTGAAAGCCAAGAGACAATTGTAGAGGAGGATAAAAAACAGGAAATACCAGAGGATTTATTATGTAGTATTTGTAACGATCTATTTGTGGATGCTGTAATGATTCCATGTTGCGGCAGTTCATTTTGTGATGAGTGTATATTATTAAAAAACACCTTATATATTTGATACCTTTGTAAAAATAAATTAATTACAGGCGTAAGAAATGCACTTCTTGATTCTGAGGACAATGAGTGTCCAGATTGTAAGGAAAAGGGAAGCTCTCCCGGTTCACTTATACCGAATAGATTTTTAAGAAATTCTGTGAATGCGTTTAAAAATCGAACTGGCTATAAAGCATCAAGCCATACGAAAAGGGGTGAGGATTATTTTGTCGAAAATTAAAATGAAGAATTCAATAAATAATAAGATTTACCCTAGAAACAAATCAAAATACTAAGGAAACAAACGAGGTTAAAAGTAAGGAAACAGAAAAGGAAACAGAATCGGACTTTCCAGGAGCAGAAGCTATAGAGGAAGAAGCTGAGCAGCTGGAGAACAATAAAACAAATGAAGTGGTGCAAAAAGAAGAAGAGGCTGAGGAAAAACCAACAATGGTGGCTGAGGTGGTCAAAGAAATACCTGACGATGTTAAAATTGAGAACGATGAATTAAAACATCGAACAGCGAATGTATCCAATAGTCCAACTCACGAGGATTCTGATTATGAAGATAATATAGTTGTCACAGTTCCTTCAGCATCTGATACACGTACTGAAAAATATTTAAGCCGTCGTCATACTGCACATCCAAAGCCGCCTGGTATAGAACAAAATTCTCCAAAAAGTAAATATCAGGTAATTCTAACTTTTATATTAATTAATGATATCTGTTATGAATTCAGTTTTTGTTGTTTTAGATTTCCCCTTATAATCAAGATGGTAGCTCTCAAAGATCGAGCGAATCATCCGGCCACTTAAATAAAGAATGGGAACATAACTCGTTGGAAAAAACACGTGATCATCACGAAAATACCAATAGTAGTGATCAATATAAGTATGACAAAGTTAGGACTATACCACCAGCAAAACCTTTAGATAATGTGCAACCGCCAGGAGCTAACGCGGTTGCAGTTTCTCTATATCCCCCACATCAATCATACGACATGCAACAACAACGACCCATAAGGCCTATGAATATGCATCCTGGATTTCATAATCACATGCATCGACCGCCATTATATCCTCATCCGAATATGCCTCCACACCATCCACCACATCAAATGCGTTTACCTATGCCGACTATAAATTCGTATGATCCATCTTATAATGCTATTGGCAATGTGGCACCAGGGTAAGTGAGCTTTGTAGAACAGATTGATTTTCTTTTAAATTTTTCCGAGCAATGGAAAACCGCAATAATTTTATTTCAATAATAAGGATGACATGTATGCATACTTATAGTGAACGCGAATTATGCGCAATGTTTGTAAGTGAAATATACAAAAATTATATATATATATATATATATATATATATATATATATATATATATATATATATATAAATATATATAAATATATATAAATATATATATATATATATATATATATATATATATATATATATATATATATATAGAACTGAACATTTTCAGTTAATATGCAAAGAATTGCTAATATTAATAAAAAAACGGAACAGAAAAATGTATGTAAACAAACCTGCAGTATTTTATTGAAATCTCAATTTTAAAACTTGATTCCTTAATGAATTTTCATTTTATCGTAAAAATAAAAATAATGTTTACTTATAAAGCATACATGCATATTTCCAACGATTGAAAACAATTAATGTTCATATTGCTATAAGTCTTTATAGTTATTTGTTTGGTTCAGATCTGTTCAAATTAAAATTTTTCGGTTTTTCAACTTAACATAAAAGTAATATTAGGAAATATTGATATTAAATACAATTAATCTCTCGCAAGTAAAAGATCACATTTTTCTACACTCTGCATTTACTTATTTGAGTGAAATTTGAAATTCAATGTTGAATGTTTGTTTTTGGAGATTTCAGTAGAATAGTGTATTTCAACTGATATATAATACTTTTGTTTATAAACCTATTCTGTGCAAATGAAAACTTTTGTTATTAAAATTCCAATAGAAAAATATATCCCGGTTAAAAATACCTACATATATGTAAAAACATATACATATATATTATTAAATATAGTAAAGTGTAAATGAAATGTCAATATACATGTATAAATAGAAAAGAATTAAAGTTATTTAAGATTTGCTAATAGATTGTTAAATTGTTTATCATTTCCATTATATAAGATAATGAAAAGAGAAAAAATTGTAATAATAAAAAGTCTGAATAAATGTTAATTATTTGTTATTGATGGTATAAATAGAAATTAAGTTCAAGATGTATATTTACAAGAATATAACACATAGTTTAGACTCAAACTTAATGTCATCATAACGTTAAATGCCAAAGTTTTAAAACTTAGGTGCAACATTGTGGATTACAATTGATGTTTTTTGCTTTAAATTTATTGGATTACTTCGGTAAGTTGTTTTTGCGGATTCTCTGCTATGACTGTAAGTGCAAAGATCTGAAACCTTGTTGTTTATTGACTGCCTTGTTTTTTGACAGCGAACCACATAATATTCATTTAGACTTCATGAATTTTTTGCTATACATACAATGTTTTTTATTTATTCCACAGATATCAACGTTTTCCTTCAACTATGCCGAATCGCTTTAATTATCCCATTCGAGAGGTCGAAAACCAAAATCAGATGAGGTCATTCAATAATATAGCATCTGTTTATGAAGAAGTTGCTGCAAAAGTTGGTGTTGGGTAAGGCTTCTTTAAAAAACAATGTTCTTAATTAAAATATTTAATCAATTTGTATCTATTTAGGATAATAGATGATCCTTTAGAAGCATTCAATCGTATAATGAAAGAAAAAGAAAAGAAAAAAGACGAGCGACGTTCTCCGGATCGTCGCCGAAGATCGAAAGATCGTCATATCAGAGGTAACTTTCGTGCATCTCCATTTAATAGTCGTGTAAAAGACCATGGATATCATGATAAGAGGGGTCGTTCTCGTGATCGCGACAATGAACGCAGATGGGGTCGATATGGCAAAACCAATGACAAAGAAAGAGAACGAGAGCGAGAAAGAGACAGGGAGCGAGACAGGGAGCATGATCGTGAAAAGAATTCTGGATATAGATCGAGACGATCAAAATCATTAGATAGAAGTTCTAGGTTAGTAGCCAAGCAAAAAATACATAAATTTTACGTATTCAGTTTTCCCTTTTTATTCTAGATCTAGAACTCACTCTCCCCCGAGCAAAAGATATAGATCACCTCCAAGTACTAAGGCACACAGTGCTCACGAAAAGTATATTATATAATTTTTGTTTTTAATAAAAACTAATAAATTCCATGCTTTTAGACATCCGCATCATTACCATCAAAAGTTTAGATTGGATGAACCTGACGATGGTTTCGATAGGTAAACTCTCTAACTTTTTCTTTTTTTAAGTTTTAATGTAAAAAATCGTTATTGCAGACACAAGAGAGATCAGGGACGAACGATGGGTAACTCCTTAAAGTCTTTGGAAGCAAGCAAAGCAGGAGTCAGGCAACATACTGATAATGAAGAAAAGAATACAGACGTCAGGTATTAATTTATGGTACACACTTTCCTGTATTACAATTAATATGCGCCTTTTTTTACTTTTTAAGAAAACCGTATAATATAAATGATGAAAATTCTGAACCACCACCGCCAGGATATGAAATACATACGTCTCGCAATCCATTCCATACTAATAATACTACACCATCACCGTTCTCCGCTAACAAAGAAAGAGATCGTCCACATCGCAATAACACTCCAGATCTCTACGAGAAATGTGTTTCACAAGATATGGAAGAAAACCAATTTTATAACATTACAAATAAATCGAATCAGAGATTTGGTAGCAGATCACAATCTCGGTCCAGATCACGGTCACGATCGAGCTTAAGATTAAATGAGAAACGCAGAAAAATTCATAGAAGTACAACGCCAAAAGGAAAACCTAGTGACAACCACACTAAACGTGAAAAAGATAATACTTTGAGAAATAGAAGCCATTCGCACGGCAGTAAACGAAAAAGCGAGGATCGGTTCAGTAAGAAAGATAAGGAGTCTAACGAACATGAAACAAAGCGACGTAGTATGACACCACCCAGACAAAAAGATGTTGTAAGTGACCAAAATCAGACGTCTTCTGAAACAGATCATAAAGATAAATCCGAAAGCAAAAAATCTGAAAAGAAACTGAAAGAAAGAAAAAAGAAACGCAGAGAAAAAAGCGAACGCAAAAAAGTTAAAAAAGAGAAAAAATCGAAAAAGGAACGGCATAGGCTAAAATCAGAAGACAATGATTATACAACGAGTAAAGATTGTGAAAATGATGAACTCAGTTTAACTGCAAACAACGATAGTATGGAGAACGAGAGGAAATTGGAGAAATCGGAATTCAATAAAATCGATAATATTGAAGAAGCTCAATATCCCAGTATAGAGAAAATGTTGTGTGCAAATTCCACACCGAAAATTGAACGCACGGATTCTACGCCGAGTCAGAATGTAAGTACACCTAATCAACAACAACAAAACAATGAATATGATGAAAAAACTGCAACTCCATCGGACATTAAGTGTTTTGATGCAGTCTTGGACATTCATGAGTATGAAACCGATTTTGATGATAATAATTTTAAATTACAAGACAACACAAGTAAATTTGTACCCAAAGCATCAAAATGGGAACTGGAAGAACAAACCAACACAATGTCTCAGAATACAGAAGGTAATGCAGATGGAAATCCAGTGCAAAATAGTTCAGATAGCAAAGTAACAAATGATGTCATTGTTCGAGCTGAGAAGGCTATATTCGCTCGTGCAATCAATGCTATACGTCCCGTGGAAGTTCGAAGAAAATCAACATCTAAAGAAAAGTCAGTGAAATGCTATAGTGACGATCATGAAAATATACGAAATATACAAATAACATTGCCTGTAAATATTAGTAAAGAACGATCAATCGAAGTAAAAAATGAGAATAATGAAAAGAAGAAATCAATTAAGGATCGATTGGGCAGTAAGATTAATCAACCACTTTACTCTCAAGTTGGCGAAACACGTAGAGAATCTGAACATTCTCACAAATCTAGTTATCCAACATACGATCGGGAAACAGGAAGTGAGCGTGATAGACGTACTAAGACTAGTATAGATAGTAAGATTAACAACAACAAGAAAATTGAAATAGAAAGATGTAATCGTTCGGAAAAAGATAGAGACAACCGAAGTAGCGAAAGAGACAGGACAAGAGACAAGGACAAGGAACGTGGCAGAGATAAGGAAAGAATTCGACATCGGGAGAAAGACAATTTGGTCAAGGAGAAGGATAAAGAAAGAGATAAAAATAAAGATAAAAATCGGGAAAGAATGCGAGACCACCAACACCGTCATGGCCATGACACTGAAAGCGAATGCAAAAGATTCCACAGTAAAAGCAGGGATCTTCATAAGATCTTAAAAGTAGAAAAATCATGTCATAGTTCTGATCGTGAACGTCGTGAACATGACGGCCTATCTCGCAAACGCCATCATTCAAATTCTTCGGCAGTTTCTCAAAGAAAACAGAGTCTTTCATCATCAAACTCTGATTCAGATGATGAACACAAACGAAAACATACAAAAACTGATAAAAAATCAAGTAAACGCTCCGACTCACCAGAAAGTGATAGTGGCAAAAAATCAATTAAAAAGAAAAACAAATCTGATAAGAAAAAGAAGAAGAAAAGCAAAAAATAAATTCATTTATTTTATAGAAATTCATCAGAAAACATTTACTTACGTCAAATGCTCATATTTAGCATTTACATATGAACTACACTTGAAATTTATAAAGTACATAAATATACATACATATATATAATACATATATATAGTATATATATATATATATATATATATATATATATATATACTATATACATATATATACTATATACATATATATACGTATATATATACATATACACATATATATATATATACATATATATATACATATATATACATATATATATATATATACATATATATATAATATATTGAAATTAATATTAAGGAAATTTAATTTTCTTTTAATAAAATCTAAACATAGAAAATTTCTCAAAAATTTAACTTTAATGTATTCAAACATATTTCTCTTAATCATAATAACTTTATCGTTTCTAAGTAAGTACATATCTTATACATAGGTGTGCAGTATACTGCCTTCTGTTAATTTTAAAGGTATAGAAGATATTGGTTTCTAAAAAGAAAAGGCTATCAAAATAAAATCTAGTTTAAATATCAGGTAAATATTCTTACAACTTTTTCCGTCTGTGTTACTTTGTTTGAAAGAGCATATCCTTTGGTTGTCAAGCAATCTTCTAAGAAAAATAGAATTGCTACTACAAATGAAACACTGCCCAATAATAATGCATTAATACGAATTTCTTCAGGAACATATTCCACGGAGTAAAACACAATAATGCCTTAGGAATAGAAATATCCATTACTGAAGTCTTGTCTTATAGTTTTCACAAAATCGAACTAACCTTGAACAATAAATATAATCACTCCGAAACGTAAGAATAACGTATTTGTTGTGGTCGCATTTTTTTTTAAATTAATAAGTCTGAAAATGAATATCATTGTCAATTAGTAGTAGTAAGCATTAATTAAAGTAGTACCTATCTAATAGACATACGATAATTATGAAAGTGTAACCAGCATATGTAAATGTACTAAAATCGTTACCCTCTGGCGACCATGTAACATTTTGCGAAAGATTCCATTCATTTGAGGTTTTTTGATTTATTTTAACAATCATATGGGCTTTATTGTCGGTAATTTTCTTAAAAATTACGGCACCTAGAGTAGCAATCTACAAAAAGATAAAAAAAAATAAAATGACGAATACATACTTATGTATTTGTAAGTACCAGTTGAATAATTTTAAAGCTTATACTGCGACAAAACTGACTCATTTCGACTTGAAAAAGAAACTAAATAAGTTCTACTTAAACATTATGTTAAAAGTTTTATTCTTTTTTATGTACTACATAGATATAATATATTTGTATAACTTGAATGCCTTTAAAAGTTTAAGCTTTTCTTTTGGTGTCATTATTACTTTTTCCCACCGGTGTGATTATTTTCTGTAATATGTTAATACAATGCGGTGAATTTCATAAATTGCATTAGCATAACAATTCAAACAAGTTTGTTATTTAAATAATTTATAAATTGTAAAATCAGCATAAATTTAACTCCAGTCGTTGGAGAAACTTCTTGTCTTTAGATTTGTCATTAACGGATGTAATTTCACTGATATATTTTTATATTTTATTTCGCCAGTTCCAAAACAAACTATCTTGAGCCAAGAAAATATTTCCTTATGCCTTCAATCAGTATTTAGTTGTCAACGTCTTTTAAATAAAACAATGTTAATAATTATTCTTATTTTTATTATTATTTATTATTGTCTATGTACCATCAAAAACAATACATATTTAGCCCATAGACTAGGAAATGCTTTTACAAAAACAAATTAATTTATTGTTTCGTACTATATACATAAAAAATTGTATTAAATCTACGTTGTTTTGGATTTTTTAGGTTCGTTTGGTGTGAGCCATGTTTTGGGATAAGCCTCTGTGAATATTATTGTGCCTGCAAAAACTAGAATAGTACCAATCCAATGGTAAAGTGTAAATGAATTTTTAAAGTATACAATTGAAAAAAGTAAGGAAACAAATTTACGAAGAGTTACAACCAATGTAACTGTCAGGGAATTGCATTCTGCAGTTAATACATATACAGAACTAATGCACACATACTGTGTAATCATATTGCATATTAAATAAAATACTTGTTCTGGAAAATATGTATTAAATCCAGCAACGACAAGGGCTTCACTGGTGGCACATATCATAAAGTGGTTCCAGATGTTTTTGCCTAACAACATGAACCCAGGTAATGGCAACAGATGCTAAAGAACAAACAATTTTTTTTTTTTTTTAATATAAATGATACCACAGAAAAATAATTAACTTACGGTGTAATATAAGGCTTCCCTTGATCTTTTTCCAAATTTTTTATATAAAACCTCTTGATATATGCCCATACAGGCCGATATCAATAACGCTACTGTCAGTATGGCTATGCCAACGCACCACCAAAATACTACAGAATATTTATCCTCGTAAGCATTATTTTTAAACTTTGGATTGCTGGTATCTTCCTAAAATTAATATCAATATTATTTTTAATGTACATTTATCCACCAATACAATACTTACAACTTTCGTAGCTGAAACTAAGGTACAAGTAATTATACCAACTGTAATTAATACCACAGACAAGTATTTGGAAAATCCATACCGTTTTTTAAGTATTAAAATACCCATAATCATATTAGCCATTAAAGAGCCCTTAAATTAATACAAAAACGAAATTTACGAATATTTATGTATAGTATTTAAATTCAAACAATAATACCGCTCTAAATATCATATGCAAAGGCATTGGAATATTAAAATTAAAAGCATAATTGTTACAAACGCTAGTTATGAAAAACATTAGCACTAAAATCGCATAGTCCTTGAAACCAATAACAGGCTTAACTGTGCCAAACTTTGAAGTAAATATATATCCTTCGATGGCAATGAATAAAAACTGCGAGAATGTAATAAGATTTCCAGCACCAGCATCATGTCTGCAAATGATATTACATATAAATAAGCAACAACTTTAACTTTATTGAACAGAAATTAATATTACTTTACTAGCAATTCCAAAAATATAACGTTACTGCAACAACCAATAAAAACGCCTAGAACGGCAGACCAGGCCTTTAAATTCATACTTTAACTCTGTAAATACATACATGCATACATATATGTATGAAGGAAAAGAGAAATATAAAATATAACGAAACCATATGGAACACTTGAATAAATAAAACGTACAGTCAGTCAGACAGTCAACAACGTTTTTAAAATACAATACAGGTACGAAAACGTATAGTTTGTTTTTCGTTATGGATCATCGTGATTCAGCAAAATCATTCAACTATTTTGATAATGAAATTGTACATTTCATCTGATCGTGACATAAGGGAACTCTTATTAGTTTAGTTTCTTATCTAAATGAATTTCCCAACAAAAGTCTCATGAAATTAATTCTAAAACCTCATTATGTAACTTTTAAGAATGTAATTAATTAATAATAGCATTAATTTCGTTGAGAAATAGATTTATGTACGTAATATAAAAAAATATTTCATCATGCTTGTAACGACCAGTAAAACTATTTCTATTACATAATATGTGTATGTACGTATATTGATGAACGAGTTTAAATTATTTTTTAACGTTCTTATTATATAAAAAATGTAAATTAATTACATTATTACTAGTATCACCGAATTTTGTACTTTCCTAATAAAATAAAAACAAATAAACTATAGCTAAATATTAAATATGTCAACACCGGTTACCAAATGTAGGTAGCTCATTAAAACACATCACAAATATGTCACAAAATCGATATCCACTTTGAGCAGAAGCTGGCAACTACAAGCAATGTTGTGACAATTGGCAATGTGAATATATGCGGCAGCCAGCGTTGCCAAATGTGCAGATTTATATGTATTTAGCAGTTTTTTAAGCATTGAGCAGTTTTGAAGTTTTTTGTTTAAAAAATTGTAAATTGTGTAGATTTTGCAGTTTTTAACATTTTAGTTCTTTAGTTTCAATTTTGTTATATTAATTACAAATTCGGAAGTAAGATTTTCACCTCATCTGCTTAATATAAATGTAGTGAGGTTTTCTGTTTTTTTATGCGACAATGTAATTGTCCTCTTCTTACCACTGATCACAAAGAAAGAGTGAATTTACACAGGTGTGATACTTACATTTATGTCTAAGAAAATTGTGTTTTTTTTTGTCCCAGTCGTTGTAGATATATAACTTTATTTGCCAAAGAAATCGTGGTATCAGATTACATACTAAAATAGGTACACACCTGAGTTATATATCTGCTTCACTATAAAATTTTTAATATTAAAAAAAGTTTACGCCTTACTTAAAGGTAATTATTTGCGGAACTTCGGTTTTTGAGTTTATTCAATAAGCTTAATCATTTTTGATTTACGCTAATATATGTTATGCAACTCCCCCATTTTCAAAATAATGGTACATCTCGAAAACAAGAGCTAACTTAAAAAAGAAGTTAGAGTACATATATAAATAAATTATCCGGTATTTCCTGTAAATCGAAATCGACTGAAATTGAAATCGAATTACGAATTACTCGCTATAATTTTCAATTCAGACAAGATTTTTATCTTTTTTCTTATTAATTTATTTAATTGCCTTCAAATGACTTCTTTGATTATCAAAAGTTTAAAACAATTGGCGCATTTAAATTTTATTTGTTTTTAAAATTTACTCGATTTAAATTTAGCTCTTTTCGTTTTTTATGCGTTTTCTAATTTTTTAAGCCAGTGCAGTTTTTCCACTTAAAAATCATTTTTTTGGCAGCACTGGCGGCAACAGCAGTTGGCAAATAATTCTTGTTTTGTTGGGTTAAATAGATTGAGCGATAAGTTTTTGCATTGTTTATAAGATCGTACAATATAATATTACAATATAATTATTATTTTAAAATAAAATATGTCCAATATACTTAATGAGAATTTTACGCTATTGAAGCAATTATTTTCTGACTGCTTACATGCAAAAAACAACGCAAATGATACGGTTTGTTTTTATATTTTTTTTAATTGCTTCTATTTATGTATGCAAAAAATATATTAAATTTTGAAAGTATTATTTTCTTCCTTATAATGTTAATTAGAATATTGATCTGAACGAAAAACTAAAGATTGGCTCCTTAGAATTTGTTCTTATAAAGAAAATTAATCGTATGGTGAAATATAGGGTGCGTTCTGGACGTGAGGAACTCCAGGCTCAGAAAACTCTAGTTGACTCCAACCGTTTGCATCTACAGAATCTCCTTTATGAGGTCAACTACTTAAAACGTGAGATAAAGCACTGCTACAAGTTCAAAAGCCAGGATGAAGACATCGATATATATGAGAATACGATAGAGTCTATACCCGAATCACAAATGTCTCACAAAGACCGTATAGAACGCTTGGAAAGGGAGTTAAATCTGCGTAGAAAGCTATCAGACGATTGTACCAAATTGTTGAATGATAAAAATAAGATTGTAAATCAAATATTAATTAAAATGGAAAACTTGCATACTTTTGCACCATCACTGCGAACGCTGCTGAAGGCAACTAAACCTTTGCAAGAGGCACTACAAATGCCTATAGAGCAAAATTGGAAGCTTGAACAAAAGGTACACATGCTACCGCAACCTCTTTATTTGGCTTACGTAAATCTAAGGGCAATCGGACAACTCGAATCGGGATTCGATCTGATTGTACTGGGACAGGAGGATGATTTAAATGCGTATGATATCAAAAGAAATCAAATAGATAACGTACATTACGAAAATTCATCATTTTTGTTACAGCCTCATCCATTTTCACTTCAAATGAAGGTATTTTTACATATACAGATATAATTTTGTCGTAATGTAATTTTTTAATTATATCTCGTTTTTTTCAGTTCGATGACACAAACTCGACGAATGATTATGTTATAGTTAAAATATTTTATTTGCCTCTGTTAGGCATTGTAACGTCTCACTGTGAGACTCATGTATTTGAGAACCAGATTACTCAATTGGAGAGTAATATTTTACAGGATTTTCTAATGTTTATAGGTGAGAACGATTTCGGCGATTCATTGCCTTTTTCTTCAGCGAGTTTAAACGTAAGTTCAAATTTTCAACAATGTTGCGACTTATAAATTTTCTTATTAATCTGATAATTCAAATTTCAGCTTCAAAAGCACAATATATCTACTAAGGAATTTCAAAAGATATTAGAAAAACATAATTTAGGTAGACCATATAGATGGCTTCAACTTTTAAGTGGCAATTCTTCATTTAATGGTATAAAAAGTGATCATAATAAAATAATAAAAATTAAAGACTTTGCCTCAGAATGTGTTCGAAAAATTAAAGGCTATTGGTATTCTCGTGTAAATTTAATAAACCAAATTCGCGCTTTTATGAACAAAAACTTTGATGAATATGTTGATAAAAGTGTGGATTTTACACAACCAAATTGTGCCTTAGTACAGTGGACCACAATTTCATGGGAAGAATTTGAGGGTTCCGAAACAACATTACAATTTAGAAATCAGCAACTAATTGACGAAACCTGTAGCTTTTTCAGAGCCGTCATTGTTTTAAGTTCGGCTAAAATGGAATGTTTAATAAGTATTTGTAATAAATATCCTATGAATACACCATTATGGGCAATTACTGTATACTGGAATGGTCATCATAATGCCTTAAATAACACTTCAATAAAGGTAGGTTAAAACAAAACAACAACACTTTGCACAGAACAAATAAATACACTTAGGTAGAATGTATACATTCATACATACATTTATATATATATATATATATATATATATATATATATATATATATATATATATATATATATATGTTTTCCTTTTCTTTTCAAGGCAATGGAATTGTATACAAATACTCTCAAGGATGTTAAATCATCAACAAATCTTTTAGCCATGCAATTATTGCGTACTATGTATAGCTTTGATATATTTCTTGAAACTGAAGGTCCACTTTATCAACCACTGGAGTACAATAAAGAAAAAAGCTTTATAAAGCCTTTTTCGAAACGTATGCGTGTTAGACCATATAAAAAAATTACTAAAGGATCCATTAACTACTTTAAGCAGTGAAAATAAACATTTATAGTATTCTCATACAAATTTCTGGTTTAATATAAAAAATAAAATTAACAAAAGTAATAACAATGATTAATCTACATATAAAAAATTTTGTTTCAGTTTCAATTCCAGTATATTTTAATTAAGAAAACATTGGGGTTTTTGTCATTTCATTATTTAATTTTTATTACTATTTCTTTTTTATCTATTAAGTATTGAAGAAGCAAAAGAATGAAAATTTGTTCCCTGTTGCAAAAAGTGCATTTTCTTGATTTGCTGAAATGGAAACGTTCTCTTTCTAACGAAGTAAATATTTTAATGTCTACATATATAGATGTATCAACCACATATTATTTAATATATTCAATACTTACAATTATATTTTAGATAATTCGCTCTGTAAACGATAAAAATATAATCACATTTCAAGATTTCAATACAACAGAGGAAACTAGTCAAAATATAATCCCAATTTTTAAAAAAGCATTATTGAACGGTAACAATAATAGCATTAAAGATTCTTTTGGACAATACACCTATTCAGAACTGTTTATAAACTCAAACAGACTGTCGAGGCAAATTTCCAATCTATGTGGCGGCAGTGGTGCTAATTCTACGGTAGCATTTTTGAGTGACAATAATGCATTAACCATATTGATGTTGTGGGCCAGCTGGATGTCAGGCCAAATTGTTATACCACTTTTGTCGAACGAAGTGCCACCATTTCATTTAAATTTATGTTTTATTAAAAAGAATAATGTAAAACTAATATTATCTCCGGATAAATTTGCAGAACGTGGAAGAAAACTTGCATTTGACAATAACATACCATTGTTAATAATAAGACATAAATTTCTCAAATTTAAGAACAGCAGCGACTCTGATATGGTTAATCAAAATAAAATATTTGATGGAATACTTCTGAATTCATTTTATGGAAAGTCTGGAGCTTATCTTGTTTATGAGTATTCTAGTGGCGGTCACATTAGGCCTACAACCATTTTACGAACACATAAAGATCTAAGTAAATTTGTAAATATGGCTGTTAAAACATGGCACTTGTCGGAAAGTGATAGGATCCTAAATGTCACTCCATTCCAATTTTATAAAAACGAATTTGTTTTTAACATCCTTTTTTCGCTAAGTGCGGGAAGTCACATAACTATTTTAGACAATTTTGATGGAAAATCTGCTTGGAGTTTAATATTGGGCTTAAATCTGCCTAACAAAGAACGCTACAATGTTTTAATGGCTGAACCAAAAGTGTACGAGGAATTGGTGCAACAATACGATACTATTTTTGCAAAGGATGCAGAAATGGTTGCATATATAAAGAATTATTGCCTGAAGAATTATCGATTGATGATATCCTGTGGCCATTTGAATCCTCGAGTATTTTCGGCCTGGATGAATATAACTGGTCATACCTTACTAGAGAATAATTTCCTAAAGCTTATAAACCATACGACTTTTCATCCATCCCATCAAGAGTTCACTACAAGAATTCGTGTCGTTGATGGAGACGAAAAAATTTTACTTGAATCTGATAAAAGGTGTATAAAAAGATTTCAGTCTGTAGAGTCACCGGTAGTCGTTGGACGTCTTATGATTTCGGAACATGAGAACGAAGATTATCAGTATACCGGTGAAATAGTTTTATATAATAAAGGAGTTTTTAAAGTTATTGGTCTACACTGCCTTAACATTCGATAAAAAAAATTGCTCATGCCTGCGTTTAAGCAATATATAGAAGAGCCAGCCGCTAGTTTGATTACAGCAGAAATGAGTAATTTGTCTGATAACGTACAAAATAAAGAAAAGTTGGTGACTCATTACGAAATGAGTCACTTCTCTTCCCACATATTCTCTTATTCATTCATACATATTTTGGAAAAAAAAAATAATTTTGGTGTAATTTGCAGTGCAAGCATAAATAAAACTTGAAAGACAAAGGTGTGTAGTTTTTTCCTTTTTTTATTATTTATAAAAAGCTGAAATTCAAATGTTCCATTATTTCTGCTTCAAAATACAAATATTGTGTTGTGTTTGATGTTATTTTTTATTGGATTGGGTGGTAGTGTGGTGTTTGATTAAAAAAAAGCATTACTTTTACTGGCGGTCTGTGGCGCGCAACTTTTCTTCGACCGCTTCGCGGGATGCTTCAGATAAATCAGTAGCTTGTATGTACTTTTGGACTCCGACGAGTGACTTTTTCAATGCATCAAATGAGCTGGAGTACAACATCTTCTTCTTAACCTGAAATTTTTGACAAGAATCACCCGTTAAATATTAGCATTTTGCTTTCATTTTTGTAATACTTACTTTGGCAGTATCGGGACACCAAGACATAAGGAATAGTTTTTGTTTTTTGGAACTTTCTGAGGTACCTTGGCATTGATGCATGTATTCAAAATCAAATAATCCATAGCTTTAATAAAACAGCAAAGAGATAAACTTAGTTTTTAATTCTTCTAAAGTTATGCCCAATAAATAATCATCTTACCGGCATTCTCCAGGGCCGCACTTTTGAATATCTTCCAAAAATTGGTCGTATTCAGCATTGCGCTCACCCACGGTCTCTACATCGATTTGTTTTTCATCACGAATATAAAAAATAACATATCTATGCTTTTTATCCTTCTTGATTTCTTCGTATGTAGTTTTACACACATCCGATACAGTGACTCCAGAAGCCTAATAGTTGGGGGGTAAAAGAAAATAAGGAAAATTTAAACCACGCCCATGCTTAATAATACTTATATCTACACACATAAGTATAAAAAAGAATATAAGGAAGTGGTGTTGCACCCCAAAAAAGAATACCGGTTATGTTACGTTTGTCTCTTCATATATGAAGTCAATCAGTGAAAGGAAGCCTGCTCCCGCTCCCTAACAGTGCAAATAATTTCATTACAAAATTTTTATCATTATTTGCATATAATAATCACACTTCTTTTTTTCGAAAAATATTTAATTTCTTTTTTAATAACTTTCTTTTAATATAGTTTTTTCTTCTCTATTTTTTTTGAACATTTTTTGCAAAAGCCGTGAATAATAATTTCGCCATTTTTATTCTTAAAAATGGTGAGACGCCTCTCACCACTCTCTCACTATCTCTCTCCCTCTCTAGTATGATACAATTGTGACCTTATAAGGCTATTTTTAATCGGCGTGTGGTCGTCCATCGTCTAATTTATGAAATTTCATTTATAAAAATATCTCTATGGATATACATATATTATATTTTTAGATGTTATAACCTCTAAAAAAAATTGAATTTAAACTTTTTCATCGAATTTTGGTGAGCGATGCCTATTTGGCAGTCCGTCCGTCCGTTCATCGGTCGCTTTACTTAAAAAAGGCACACTCTCACTCATTCACTTCACTTCTTTTTTCCATCTTTCATTTTTGTCTGTCGGCTGTATGTATAACAATTATTGTTTGCATGAGTATGTACGTGCGTTTGCCGTTTATGTACTTTTGCCATTTTAGCCGATTTCTTTTTTTTTTCATTTTAAGGTGATTGACTCATTTTTGTTGGAAAATATTGAAATTTCCAACAATTTTTCGGGTTGTAACAAATTTATATTTCCAGCAATTTCATTTCTTACCATTTTTTTTTACAAAATTTGGGTGTAGACGACGATGTGATTTAAAAAAAAAATGCGACGAACTTGCAGCGTGTAGACGCTAAAAAAATTTCTGCCAGACTGACGCACGGCTCACAGAGAGTTGACAGAGGTGAAACAGAACCCCGCAAAGAAAGCAAGAGGGAAAATAGTAAATGTAAAAGTGCTGACATAAAATAAACGTAACTTGGCATCACAGTTTATATGGGAAAAATTGCAGCTCTGAATTGGGGCTGTCATTGTGTTGAAACTAAGAAATCGATAGAGTCATCTAAATCTACTAATTTTCATCACCTAAATTACCAAAATATCCGACTTATATCAGTCATAATAAGCCTGGTATCAACACTCAATAATTATTTATCAAACAAAAATCGGGGACGTCGCCTGGCATAGTAGTAAGGGAAAAACTTACAAGTCCGTTCCGCCGCTACCACACTTCCGTTGACGAATAATAGAATAAGCGCGCCGAGGTATTATTTCAGATTTAATCATTTTTGGGATTGAAAATTCTTTTACAAGAAAAATTATATATTTTGTATGAATATGGTTATTCCTTAGTTTTCTTTTTCTATTTTTTAATTAAGCGGCTTTTTAATATTTTCTTCGTGGTACTGGCATTGTTTATGTTTTTCGACTGGCAACGCTTGGTTTATGTCGTCTTTGATGGAAATAAAGTACGGCGTTGTTTGTTTTACTAGTCTTTGTAGTTTGCTGCTAAAATCTGGACAAAAAGGAAAAATTTTGACAAATGTGAAAATAAGAGAAAAAATGTCTGAAATTTGTGGTAAATAATACGATGAAGTTATTTTTATATTTATACCTTAAAATATATTGGTGTTAATAAGCCATAGTGGGCTACCACAAAGATTTTACACCTACATACGTAAATAAAAAATGCCCTATGATTGGCAGGCATTTGATATTTTGCCCCCTGTAACCCCTCTTATGTTTTATATACAAGAGAAAGAAATATTTTTTTTCCATTTGGGAACTACTACACAATATATATTGAGGTCACCACCGCTTGGCCTTTTGTTATGAAAAGTTAATTCGAAATTATTTGGGCCCATGATTTTACACCCCAAGATAGTAAACGGATAAATGAGTTGAAATATATGTGAAAAATTTGTTGATATTTTTCAAATGCTCTCAAGGCGTGTCTCCTCCTCACCTACTGAAAATACTGATGGTGAACATAAGAAATGAATGATTGGGTTATTGTTGGACTTACAAAAGTGTTGAAATAATTAATAGATTTATTATCATTATATAATGTTACTAAATTTTTAATTTTTTTTTTCAATTCCTTGTCACTAGAATCTCTTGATGAATCTTGTACAAGGCGTTTAAAAATACTCGAATCTATTATATTGGAACATGGCATGTCTCAAGGCATGCTCTTGGTTGCTGACAACAAGGATAACGAGGATGAAAGCCTACCACCTCATGGTAAGGCAATTTCTGTGGAAACATTATTGGATGCGTTGCTTTTGCTCTACGATGAGTGCTCCAATTCATCTTTAAGGAGGGAGAAGACAGTTTCGGATTTTATCAAAATAGGTACGTGTGAAAGATAGATGCGCCTAAAAAGAATAGGCTTTAACTTTGTATTTATTTTTATAGCGAAACCTGTAGTTTCTTTAGTAAAAAAGTTGAGATTGTCGCGGGATGATTTCGAAATTATTAAGATTATTGGTCGTGGAGCCTTTGGAGAAGTGTGTGTGGTTCGAATGATTAGTACACAGAAGATATACGCAATGAAAATTCTCAATAAATGGGAAATGTTAAAAAGAGCTGAAACAGCTTGCTTCCGTGAAGAACGTGATGTTTTGGTGTACGGCGACCGGCAGTGGATAACGAATTTACATTACGCGTTTCAGGATGAAACAAATTTGGTATGATTAACAGATATTGTATGTCACAATTTTATGTATCATGAAATAAAACCGCTTTTAGGTTATAATTTGTCAATAATCTTACATATTTTTATTTTTTAATTTTTAGTATTTAGTCATGGACTATTATTGTGGGGGTGATCTTTTAACACTGTTAAGCAAATTTGAAGATCGTTTACCAGAAGATATGGCAAAGTTTTATATAGCAGAGATAATATTAGCTATTCACAGTATACACCAATTGCGATATGTTCATCGGGATATAAAACCAGATAATTTGGTTATCGACGTTAATGGTCATATACGGTTGGCTGATTTTGGCTCTTGCTTACGTTTAGGTAGTGATGGTAAGGTTCAGTCGAATGTTGCGGTCGGAACGCCTGATTATATATCACCTGAAATTCTTCGAGCGATGGAAGATGGTCAAGGTAGATATGGTGCGGAATGTGATTGGTGGTCATTAGGTGTGTGCATGTATGAAATGCTTTATGGCGAGACGCCATTTTACGCTGAAAGTCTTGTCGAGACTTATGGAAAAATAATGAACCATCAGAATTGTTTTGACTTTCCGCCGGAGGAGAGTACTCAGAAAGTATCTGATTCTGCAAAGGACCTTATAAAACGACTTATATGCGCTCCAGAATACCGTTTAGGGCGGAATGGACTTGAAGATTTTAAGGCACATCTATGGTTCGAGGGTGTTGACTGGGAAAATTTAAGATTGGGGCCGGCTCCATATGTTCCTGATGTCTCTAGCCCAACGGACACATCAAATTTTGATGTAGACGATAACACCATAAGGCATTCGGAGAGCGTGCCGCCAATGTCCAATCCAGCATTTTCTGGATTTCATTTGCCCTTTGTAGGATTTACGTTTACGCAAAATAGCTGCTTGTCCGATTTAGGAAAACTCGATCTAAATTTACTAACTACTGGCAAAGATAGTAACAGTGATATGCTAAATTTAACATTATTAAATACCCTTAAAGAGGAACTAATTAAAGAAAAGAACCTATCTCCGGAAAGTGCACGACAGATCCTAAATGAGATAAAAAATTTTAATAAAAAGAAACAAGAAATTAATAGTGAACAGAATTCTTGGGGCGATAAGGAGCCACATATTTTAAATTCAGAATGCCAAGATATTGAGGGTGCATCTAAAGCTAAAATACAAGAATTGGACAAGGAAATTAATGAACTTAAACGCGAAAAATTGGAATTAATTAAAGAGTACAACGATGCAATGGAACGGATTAAACAACAAGATTCAGAACTGAAAGATGCTATAAGCCAAAGAAATCTAGCAATGATGGAATATTCCGAAGTTACTGATAAACTATCTGAACTTAGAAGCCAAAAACAAAAACTTTCTAGACAGGTACGAAAATAGAATTGATATATTATATATATATATATATATATATATATATATATATATATATGTATGTATGTATATATATATATGTATGTATGTATATATATGTATGTATATATATATGTATATATATGTATATATATATGTATATACATATATATATATATATATATATATATATATATATATATATATATATATATATATGTATGTATGTGTACGTTTGTACATTTGGATTATAGGTACGTGATAAAGAAGAGGAATTGGAGACAGTTATGAAAAAAATTGACAGTCTACGACAAGATTTAAGAAAATCTGACAAGAGTCGCAGGGAGCTAGAAATGCGCATCGAAGATGCATTAACGGATATAGCAACAGAAAAAAAACAACGAGAACGCACAGAAGAATTTTGTCGCCAATTGCAAGATGAATTGAGTAAAAAAAAGAATTCAGATGTATCATATACTGGAACGAGCTTTAATTCCGACGCAACCCGTTATGAAATTGAACGCATTGAAATACAGTGTACAGAAAAACTTAATCAACAACAAGCTAGATATAATTTGGAGATATCTGCGTTAAGAGAACAATTAAAAGAAGCTGAAAAATACCAAGAGACTTTGCTTAACGAACTTCAAAACAACAGAGAAAAATATGAATCTAGTAAACTAGATACTTTCAGTGATACAACAGATACGATATCAGAGTTAAAGGACGATTATGATAAAGAACGAAATATATGGATGGAAGAAAAGCAGAGACTTCTAATGGAAGTCGAACTACAAAATCAGAAAGCACTGCAGATGCAAGCCAAACAAACTGAATTTGAAGATAATATTGAAGAATTAAAGTAAGTTGTATTTTATTAATCTTAAAAAATTTATTTCAAAACATATGTGTGCGTACATACTCATTTACAGATCTAAACGTCAAGCTATTAGTCAGTGGGAAAAACAAATGTCTGAAATTATACAGTGGGTATCTGATGAAAAAGACGCCAGAAGTTATTTGCAGGCATTGGCCACTAAGATGACCGAAGAATTGGAATATCTAAAGCATTCAGGTAAAAGTTTATTATGTTTATAAGTTTTGTCATATAAATTATATTGTATTTTAGGACCATTTTATAAAAAAAATAATGATAGCAACAAAAACTGGCGAAATAGAAGATCACAGAAATTGGATAAAATGGAATTACTTAATTTGCAGTCCTCTTTACAATCCGAAATACAAGCAAAGGCAGCTATATCAGATGAATTAAGTAAAACACGAGCTGAGTTGATAGCCACGCAAAAGTAAGTTGTTTTTAATAATGGTTTCACTAGAACAAAGTATATTAAATATCATAAATAAACTTTATAAATGACAGAGATCAAAAAGTTGAATATTTTATTTATTTCGTCATTTATTATTTGTTATAATTCTACAATATATGAAAAAAAATAATTTTTTTTTTTTTTTTTTTTGTTTAAAGGGATTTAAATGAATGTCGTAAGCGTTGCGAGTCGGCTATTTATGAATTACACTATAAGGAAAATCAATTGCGAGACATTCAGAAGGGTCTAGAATCATCAAAAGGCTGTAAGTTACAAACAGTAGCATATACATATATGTTTATGAGTTAATTTTTTATTTTAACCCAATGAAGGAATTTTAATTAATAATAGATTGTAAAAAGCTTGCTTGAAATTTGTTTTAAAGCATCTTAGCCTAACCAGCAACTTAATAATTACCTGAGGTTTTCTTTTTTTTTTCAAACGATGCATGATTTCATATTTCAATCATTGGTTTTAAAAATTTGGTTATATAAATTAAATAGATTTCAATTTTTTTTTATTTTTATTTTTTATTTTGACTTCACTCGAGACCTTATAGACGATAATGTCGATGAAATTAAAGATGAATTAAAAGGTTTGGAAAATTTGACCCTAAATGATAAAAAACAAACTCGTTCAAAATTTGCTATGTGCGCTAAATGTAATCAATATACGCGCACGAAATATGAGCCTGATAATCAACAACAAATGTTTATTCAAAACATCAGCTCTAATACAACGTCGCGCTTAAATTCCAGCTGTATTAAAAATGAAGTCGTAACGAACGATCCTAATGTATCAGCAACAATAACGGCGACAAAAAGCCCTGTAAAAGAAATAAGGGCTCAAAATAAAGTTTATACATGGGTCGGATTTACTTCATGTTTTCTTGGCATGTTATATCTTTTTTTTCGACATAACGCTATGCAATAGTATATAACTGGAATCGAATACTATTTATTACACTTTCATACATTTGTCATAATTTATATAAGAATCGTTCGAAACGCTCATTTTGTTTTGGGCTTAAAATAAACTTGCGTTAAATTAAAGTTTTCTTTTTTTGGGTTAAGTGTGTACAAAGTGTGTTACATAATGACGGTAAAGTATATGTAAAAGGATTGAAATCGAAGTAAAATAGCCAAATATAATATAAATTTAAATTTCAAGAAATATTTTATTTTTGGAGACCTGAAAGAAAGTTATTTGTTTGACTTTTTATTCAACCAATTTTCTTGCATTTTAATAGTTGGCATCATGTTCGATTTCAATTCTATATACAATCTGTATTTGGTTGCATATGTTTCTTATTGTGTTTTGCTTGCTTTTATTGGAATTTTATTTTTTAATTTTTTAACATTCTTCAATGAAAATATTTCCTTATCATTTGTTAGTTCAAAACGTTTGTTTAAACTTTAATGTATGCATAATGCATGTATAATATAGATCCAGTCATATATATAGTTTCATCAAGCAAACTAAATTATACATACGTACATACAAACGTATATGCTGATTTTTATTATAACTCATACCTTTAAAATATTCGAAATTTCAAGTAACTTCATTCTTCATTGGGATGTCATTAAAAATTAAAAAAAAATTAAATAATCTTCTAACAGAATGGCTTTCCATTTGAATTTTTTTTAATAAATCCCTGTTTAATTATTTTTCTTTTGTAACTAAATTTTTGTTCTTTTTATTATTATACATGTACAATAAACACATGTGTGTGTGGTTGGTTGCATATAATCTGTTTTATATATTACTGTGCAAACCATACATTGCATTTGTCGCGTCAACAAATGTGCGTTGCAGTTTTGGAGAGATCAAATTCACAGGTATCCTACAATTATTTCAACAAAGAAGCAGCTGCAATTTTTAAAGAATCAGATCCGAATATATGCAGTATGTCATTGGGTGATACGATGGTAAGAATAAATATTTTATAAATTATTAACATATTCTATTTCTATATATCGTCGCCTTAATTTAGAAAGAACGTAAATAAAATTTGTGAAAATGTGCAGGAAATAAAAAAGCTTAACTTAATCTAAAATTTAAGTAAGAGAAAATAAGTTTTAATGCAATTTAAACACTAAATATGATCTTGTTTATTATTTCAAACCGCTTTAAAACTTTTTTCTGTTTCTTAAGATTCAGATTTAATTAAGTTTTTTTTACCCCCTGCACATTTTTTAAGATGTTAGTTACATTCAGGTAACGATAAGTAGTTCATATTAATACTGAAAACTATTCAAATCTATAGAAACCACCAAATATGTTCCGTAGATAACACTGTGTGACAACAAAAAATTAGGAAGCGACACTACTTTCCTAATAGGTGCTATCGAGTATAACAAGAATCTGTTTTTGAAATTTTCGAAACATCTTTAAAATTATGAGATAGGTGTAGAAAAACCGGTTTTTACATGGCTTCTTGTACCGATAAGGTAATAATTTAGCCAAACACAAACCGACTCCACGTTCTCCGCGGATTTAAAAATTAAATAAATAGGCCTTTAAAATGATATACATTTCCATCAAGTGGCTTGTGTGTATTTTCCGTCCAATTTTTTTCACATTTTCATGTTTAGAGCTGCTCCTGCACACTATTTTATATAGGAACTGTACCATTAAAAAGGTCTATTTCTCTTCTTTCCAAATGCACTCATAAATTTAAATTCGGGTAATATTTTGCTAAATTATTAGCTTTTGAGTTTTTAGAAGTACAAAAAGCCGATCTTTTTTACCCGTAGCTCAAGATTTTGAAGGTGTTTCACAAATTTTAAAAACAGTTTCTTGTTATTTACTTATTGTAGCGCCTATCATAAAAATAGTATCACTTCACAGGTAATTTAACTTCGTTCTGTTTTTGTCACATACGTTAATTGATTTTTTTAACTTTTCTTGAAAAAGGTTTTACTTTTAATGCTGTACATCTTGTAGGCATATACGATATTAAATTATCTGTTTTTTACTGTGGCAATCTAACGTTATCCAATTAGAATCTCTACTTTTAATTGCATCTTCAGCATATAGCAGCAGCATATTATTTAATATGAGTGCCTACTACATTGAACTCTTCAAATTACCCTCCGTGTGATAAATGGAACCTATGCCTTCAGCACAAAAATATCTTCAGATCATTAAATTAGGTCTCCTTTTACGCCTCTTACCCTTAGAATAGTTGTTTTTTTAATTTTATAAACAAACTACAAAGTTTTTCATTGATTTGTAGCGCAAATGAGGTGTGTAAGTTCAAGTATAGTTTTACTATTTTTTGATGATTTAAACGGCTTCTGAGCCTTGTGTCTGCTAAATAAGACAACCTCTTCTACCACTCGTCCTCTCACTTAAGTTTTTTAGTGAAGGTTTTCATTGTCTCCCTTCAGTGTGAATAACAGTAACTCTACTACAAATCGGTTTCAATTATTATTACATATGATTAATTTTTAATATAATTAAGTGGTTGTTCAAAAGAGTTTACTAAAGCTTGGTAATATTAGGAAGGTGTATATTAAAAATAAATATCTCTATGAAGAATTAATAAACACATGTGATTTGCGTTTTCGCTTATTTTCTTTTGTCGAATTTAAACAACAGAAAATTATTTATTAAAAAAATAAAACTAACATTTAATTTATACATAAAAGATGAATTCGTCATCAAATATATTTTATTCGGATGATGAACCACGACAACAACAATTGCAGCAAATATCAAGCGTGTTTAGTGGTGGTGGTAACACATATTCGATGAATTTATCGCCTGAGCATAATTTATCGTATGGAGATGAGGGTAAAACTCGTATTAGTAATTCAAGTTCAAAAAGTAATTTGAGTTGTAAATCAACAGAGCATCATCACCAACAGCAGCAGCAACAGACACCACAACAACAAGCTTCAGGTGTTCACAAACAAAAAATACATCAGTTCTTGGTACGCACCTTTAGTAGTCCTACTAAATGCAACCATTGTACTTCTTTAATGGTGGGTTTAACGAGACAAGGTGTTGTTTGCGAAATATGTGGTTTTGCTTGTCATACAAATTGTTGTCAAAAGGTTCCTACTATATGTCCTGTACCGAACGATCAAACCAAACGGCCATTGGGAATTGATCCAACTCGAGGAATCGGAACGGCATATGAGGGATATGTAAAGGTACCTAAACAGGGTGTTGTTAAGCGGGGTTGGGTGCGACAATTTGTTGTAGTCTGCGATTTTAAATTGTTTTTATACGATATTTCGGCTGATCGCAGCGCCCTACCATGTGTAAATGTTTCTCAAGTGTTAGATATGAGAGATGGAGAGTTTGCAGTTACAAGCGTTAGGGAAAGTGACGTTATTCACGCAGCGAAAAAAGATGTGCCATGTATATTTAAGGTAAATTAATTATTTAAAAGATAAATCCAGAAATATTTACAGAATGATAATTGTAAATTGCAGATAAAAACATCTTTAATTGACGGTGGGCCATGTCTAAATACATTAATGCTAGCTGATAATGAATCTGAAAAAACTAAATGGGTAGTAGCATTAAGCGAATTGCATCGAATTCTTAAACGCAATAATCTTCCAAATACAGCAATATA
This sequence comes from Wohlfahrtia magnifica, assembly GCA_023159175.1. Classification (NCBI taxonomy): domain Eukaryota; kingdom Metazoa; phylum Arthropoda; class Insecta; order Diptera; family Sarcophagidae; genus Wohlfahrtia; species Wohlfahrtia magnifica. Next base: position 626,987 of record JAKWBJ010000040.1, on the reverse strand, counting down.
CAAAGTCAACGAAATTCTAGATAGTTCGTTGGCTCTAATGCGTAATGCATTAAGTGCTCTTATTGTATATCCAGATCAACTATTATTAGGTACTGATGAAGGTCTATATTGCATTAACTTCGAACAGTATGCGATTGTACGCATTGGTGATAGTAAAAAAATTATTCAGATTTGGTATATTGAAGAGGAACATATTTTGGTATTATTGTGCGGTAAACAGAGACATATTCGACTATTGCCTATACGTGCATTAGAGTGTAGTGATGTCGAATGGATCAAGGTTGTCGATTCAAAAAATTGCGTTGCTGCCTGTACGGGAGTTATTAAACGATTACCGACATTGGTATACTGTTTTGTGGTTGCATTAAAAAAACCGACAAATCAAACGCAAATAATTGTTTACGAAATTAATCGTAATCGTTTGAGACACCAAAAAATGTGTGAATTTACTGTAGCCTATACAGTACAATGTGTTCAAATTCTTTCTGACATGCGATTAGTTATAGGTCATCAGAGTGGTTTTACTGCATATTTACTTCAGGGAGAAGCAACGGCAATGTGTAAGTTTTTGTCTTCTTTTATGTAAAAGCTTTTAATATTTAATATAATATATTATATTAGTCAGTAAACAGTTTTAAGTTACGTTTTGCATAAATATTTCAATATACATATAATATTTTTAGCTTTAATTCATCCCGAAAATCAATTATGTGCCTTCCTCAATTATTCTGGTGTAGATGCCATCCGTGTTATAGAAATTCAATGCACAGGAGGTGGTTATGGAGAATATCTGTTAGTTTTCCAAACTCTTGCAATATATGTCGATTTGCAAGGTAGAAAATCACGTGATCGGGAGATTATGTATCCCGCCGTTCCTTCAAGTATAAGTAAGCAATTTAAAATAATCAAATTGAGAAAAAATATACAAGTACTATATTCCTAATTTTAGCATATTCGGAAGGTCATTTGCTAGTTTTCTCAGAAACTCACTTGGATATATTTAATACACAAACAGCCGAATGGGTACAGTCTATTGGTCTTAAACGTTCGACACCTTTAAGTCATCAAGGAAATATAGTTTTGACACATATTAACGATACTCCTAATGTTGTTTATTTAGCAAATATTCATACAAGTATGATATGATTTGATAATATCAATTTACTATCCTAAAAGCAACTAAATTTTTCTCATTTCGTTTTTCAGAGGGTCTATTTCAGTCAAAGAATCTTAAACGAATTAGTGGTAATAATGCAAAACGGCGCTTCTCGATGAGGGAAATAAATAAAACTATTAAGAAGTTAGTTAATTTTTTACAAATATATATAGAATTAGATAATTGAATTGATAGTATATAAATAAAATTGAAATATTTTTAATCATTATTTTTTCTGATCTATAGCACTGATCGAAGGTCCAAAATGATTTCAGCACCCACAAACTTTAATCATATTTCACATATGGGTCCTGGTGATGGAATTCAAAATCAACGTCTTTTAGATTTACCAACATCAATTGAGAGTCCTAATGAATCTCGAAGTCAATTGTTAAGTATGATACAGCCGGATATGGCGTCCTTAAAACAGTTTAGGCAAGTTAAAATTGGTCACAATAATGGTATGATTTTTAACTATGCTTGCGTCATATATTACAAATTTTTACTTCTTTCTTAGGAATGATGCAAAAAAGCACAATGCACGATCAACAATCAGAACATAACTATTCAGAATCTCGTTCACCAAGTCCATTTGGAAATGAAACCTCTTCATTTAAAGATATGTTTGAAGTAAAGACTACTAAATAATATACAAGAAGACCTTTTGAAAATTCCTTTTCTTTTTCTAGGATGACTTATCTTTTAGTACTCAACTTATGAACGATGGAAATCAACAGTGACACTCTTTGCGTTCTATACTTTCGATATTTTCTGAGCAGCATACCTAAATTTGTGCAATAAAACAAGGCGAAGATGAAGGGTCCTTTAAATAAAGAAATAAAAGAAAGAGAGAGATTAGTTTATTAAAGTGATCTCATTAAAAATGAAGTGAAATGATTTATTCACTAGAATGGTGGTGAAACTAAATATACTCTTACATATTCATAATATTTCTATATACATGCATATTATTTATATTATATCTTTTATCTATACCTGCATTGAACACACAAAAACTAAAAAATATTTAATTTTTCATATTTGACGATAATAATGATATCGGCCAAAAATTATTTATATAATACCATATACATGCATAACATATACGAGTATATAAAAGTTAATCTTATATTTAATACTGTATAATATTGAGTTCTTAAAACTGCATATACCATATATTAAATACATTTATATCTAAATACTAACATACTATATACATACATTAACCAAATTAGATTTAATTATTACTTACATATTAAAAATACTTCATATTTTATTATGTATGTATTAATGGAATAAGTTTAGTTATTAAGGCTTAAATAGGACTGTGAATTGATAATAAAAATTATTATTATTATTATTTCCATGCTATAATAACCAGGAGTGATTACCAAAATTTGATTCACATGTCAACAGACTTGTAAAGCCTTTAAAAATAAAATTTTTGAATAAAAGAAATAAAAAAACTACTAACTTACGTAATTAATTAGGCATCTTCTAAATTGAAGTATACTATAATTGGGTGTTGTGAAAAATAGTAGTTTAGGGTATCAGTTCCACCCAGGCGTTTCTAACCGCCTGTCTACGGCGAATTCCCAAAATATCCTGACAGCATTTAATCTACAACTATTAATGCAGTAATAATAAACTAGGAAACTGAAGGCGAATGAAAAAATGAATATGCTCGCCCCGCAAAAACCAGATGATGACAACAGAGTCATCCACAGAAGAGTTCAAAAAGTAGATTTGAAGAGAAAGGCACATCAATAGTCGATTTGTAGGGACTTAAACATACTGTGTGCTTATAAATTCTTTTTAGCATAAAAGCTTAGAATGAAGAAGCACAATAAAGTAAAATATATTAAAAAAGGCTTAGAAAACTTATAACATTAGTAATGTTATTGTAAAATTAAAAGTACTTTTCACTCAAATGTACCTATAATTCTTTGTACCACGATTTTGCATTATTTAAATTTGTTTGTAACACCCTGTCAGAGGAAAATGTTTATTTTTCGGTAGCTATTTCATTCCGATGGTAACTTTTTTTTGACTTCGAAGTGGTGTATTATTCATGGTTTAGTATAGATAAATTAATATATATTGAATGCTCTAATTATGAATACGAAAATTAAAGAGTATTTATTGATAACATAATAAAAGTTAACAAAAATTGCAATTTTAAATTATATATGAATTTGATGTAAGAGAAGTGTAAGTGTGTTTAGTAAATTAAAGAAAGAAAACTAATATTGTGCCTGCCTATATACATAAAAATGTATTTGGTGCAGTTGAGGTGTTGATTGAATATATATAAATTTATACATGAGTTTCGATTGTGTGTGTGTTTTTATGAACAATATTGGTAAAGAGAATAAGAGAAAGTGCTGCTGAGAAATACAAAGAGATTTCGCCCTAAACGTGTGTTTGTGTACGTTTGTGTGTGTGTGTGTTTTTACATGGATGTATTGTTTATGTGATACATTTACTCTGTTCAAATGGATGAACATCTTATATAGTATTTCTTTTATTTTTTTCTAAAGAATCTTGTTGGAAATTCATATGAAATATTTTTTATAAATTATTTATTATAACTTCTTGTCTTCAGTTAATGGCAACAATCCAAAAGAATTTTTAAATCATAAAAGCAAGTATAAAAAATAACATTTAAAAGATGGCAGATTTAGAGGCTGTTTTGGCAGATGTCAGTTACTTGATGGCTATGGAGAAATCGAAGTGTACTCCTGCTGCTAGGGCCAGTAAAAAACTTATATTGCCCGATCCAAGGTTTGTAAACATACCTTTTTTAAGAAAAATAAACACAAAACAATAAGGTGTCATTGACAATAAAAATGATCCTAAACGTAGCGAATTTATAAATTTATCATATAGTCTAAATATAGGGATATGATTAATAAACATCTCTCGACTATAGTTACTTTAATATTTTTGTGTTTCATTGCTTCTAAATGATGCCAAATTTTTAATAAATAATCGGGTATATTTTGTAAACCGAAATCAAATGAAATTTCGAAATGCTATAATTTCCAAATCTGAAAAGATTTTGGTTTAATTTATTTACCTTTATAATAGCCTCTTTGATTATCAAAACTTTAAAATAATTGTCGCAATGTAGTGTTGTCTTTGCAAATTTACTCGATTTCAAACACACTTGTTTTCGGTTTACAGAACATACCCGAATATCTTTGTTTGCTAATAGATAGAATAGATATTGTAAAATTTTATATTTATTTTAGTTACCTACATATATGTATGTGGTAGTTTACACCGGTATATAAAAGTTAGTAGCTTCAATACTTTTTCGTAAAATACGCAGATTTTATCATATGATTTATTTCTTATTAAGGTTTTGAGTTTGAAACTGATTTTGAAAGTTAAGTTTGTTAATAATTTATACCTAATACGTTTTAAAAAATGTTACTCGTATATGTTCGATATTATAGTTAAAAATTTTATTCAATAATTTTGGCATCTTTTTGCAATAATAGCGATATTGCGTTGTACATAAAAGAATAGAATAATAGGCTAAATTAAATATCATCAAATAACTACAATTATAATTTCCTCTTGTAATTCTTTTCACAGTGTTCGTAGTGTTATGTACAAATATTTGGAGAAAGAAAATGAACTGGAGTTTTACAAAATATTCAATCAAGTTATAGGTAGGTGCCTACATATGTCTCCTGAAATGCAAAAGGGCCTAACAATAAAAAAAATAGAGTGAAAAGTTCAAAAGGATATTGCATCATATATTTTTTCAACAGTTCAAAAGGTCATTCATATTTGACCACACACAACAAAGTAGTTTATACTAAACTGCTATATTTTCTTGATACTTTTTCTTCGCGATTATAATAGTAAATAATACTTATTAACCAATAACTTGATTTTAACATTACATTCTATGCGATTAACTTCCACGGAGAATTGTAAAGACAAGTTAGTTGTTGTTCAAATTACATATCGAGAGATTAAAAATCTCAAGAAAAAATGGCAAGATTAAATTTAAAATATTGCCATTAATTTAACTGTGATATTTGATTTTGAGTATCAAGTATTATAAATTAATAATTAATAAAAAACCAACAAAAAGAATAATTACAACGTCCTGCATATAGTGCAATTAATATCGTACGCCCAAGATTGCCAAAAACAATTAGCAAGTGTTAGGGATACAGTATTTTTTCTTAAATGTTTCGCTGTTGTTAGGTCTTTTTGTTTTCTGGAAACCCAAATTCAAAAGGAATACTTTTGTGTATTTGGATGTGATTTGTAATCATTATACTTTTTATTTCGTTATGTTTTTATCTCTCATTTTAAAATTGTAAAACGTGTGATTGGCTCTTTTGCATTTTAAGTAATAGGTATAATAATATTTTTAAGTAATATAACGTAATATTTCTATACCTTTATTTTAGGATATAACTTGTTTAAAGATTTTTGTGAAAATGATTCGGAGGAACCTATACAACAATTTAAATTTTATGAACAGGTAATAATTTCAAAACTGATAATTATTTTAAAAATATGTACATATGTATATGAATGTATTATGTTTTATATTTATTAGATAAAACAATTTGAAAAAACTGAATGCTATGATGAAAGAAAAAAAATGGCCAGGGAAATTTATGACAATTTTATAATGGAGGAACTGCTAACTCACACATATGTATGTTATATATGTATGTTTATTATTTATATATAAATATAACAATAAATGTTTTTTAAATATATTTTAGGATTATTCGAAGGAAGCTGTCGGAAGCGTGCAAAAGTATTTATTAAAAAACGAGGTACCCACAAATCTATTCGAGGTAATTATTTATATAAACATCGTATTATTATTAATTTTTGAATAAAATTAATGAAAACAATTTTTTTATACTTGAAGCCATACATAGAAGAAATATTTAGTTATTTAAAAGGAAAACCATTTAAAAAGTTTTTAGAAAGGTATTTTAATTTCTGCATTTTGAATTTATTTGTAATTTATTATTATTACTGATATATTTAATAGCGAAAAATTTACACGGTTTTGCCAATGGAAAAATTTGGAACTTAATATACAGGTAAGTCCTTTATTCTTTAATTATATTATACGACGTCATTGGTCTAAATCCGTTATAATCTTAGTTAACCATGAATGACTTCAGTGTTCATAGAATTATTGGTCGTGGTGGTTTTGGTGAAGTTTACGGATGCAGGAAAGCTGATACTGGTAAAATGTATGCAATGAAATGTTTAGATAAAAAGCGTATTAAAATGAAGCAAGGAGAAATGTTAGCATTGAATGAACGTTCAATGTTACAAGTTGTTAGCACAGGTGTAAGTGTATATGTATAAATTCTTGTATAGTTTTTCACGTATTGAAATCAAATACATGTATTTTCGAATGTTAGAATGACTGCCCATTTATAGTATGCATGACATACGCTTTTCATACACCTGATAAATTATGTTTTATACTGGACCTCATGAATGGTGGCGACTTACATTATCATTTGTCACAACATGGTGTTTTTAACGAGGATGAAATGAAGTTTTATGCTGCAGAGGTATGTTATAAATATGTTATCGTATTTGCAACCGCTTTTTATAATTGAAATTATTCAGGTTATACTTGGATTAGAACATATGCACAAACGCTTCATAGTCTACAGAGATTTAAAACCGGCAAATATTTTGCTAGATGAAAATGGTCATATACGTATATCAGATTTGGGATTAGCTTGTGATTTTTCTAGGAAAAAGCCTCATGCCTCGGTAGGAACACATGGTTATATGGCACCCGAAGTTTTATCAAAAGGTACGGCATATGACTCATGTGCAGATTGGTTTAGTTTCGGTTGTATGCTTTACAAACTGCTCAAAGGCCATTCTCCATTTAGACAACATAAAACCAAAGATAAGCATGAAATTGATAAAATGACTCTTACTATGGTGAGTATAGAGCTAAAAATATCAATATTACCTTGAATTAATCATTATTATCGCATTATAGAACGTAGAACTTCCTGATACATTTAGTCCAGAACTGAAAAATCTGTTAGAATTACTACTCCAAAGAGATGTTGACAAACGCCTTGGTTGTATGGGCAATGGGTACGGCATTATTTTATTTCTTTACTACTAGCTCGTTCAAATAGCTTGATATTTTTTATATAATCAAAATTATTAGGGCCGAAGAGGTAAAATCCCATCCCTTTTTTTCTGGCATCGACTGGCATCAAGTGTATATGCATAAATATACACCGCCTTTAATACCACCACGAGGGGAAGTTAATGCAGCGGATGCCTTTGATATTGGTTCCTTTGATGAAGAAGATACTAAAGGTATCAAACTTACAGAATCAGACCAAGAACTGTATAAAAATTTCAATTTAACGATATCAGAAAGGTAAAAATTTATTGATTCAATTGTTGTATTACATATTTATTTATTGAATATTGAATGATAGGTGGCAACAAGAAGTGATAGAAACCGTTTATGAAACTATAAACCAGGAAACAGACAAAATTGAACAAAAGAAAAAAGCCAAACAAAAAATGCATTTTGATGCTGATGAAAAGGAATCAGACTGTATACTTCATGGATATATTAAAAAATATGGAGGATCTTTTGCGTCTCTATGGCAAACGAAATATGCAAAACTATATCCAAACCGGTAAAATTAGTTTTACAATATCTTGATAGAAAATTACTTTTACACAGTTTCTTCTATTAAAAGACTTGAGCTACATTCGGAGAGTGGTAACAACAAACCTGAACTGATATTTATGGATCAAATAGAGGACATATCCTCCGATTTTGTAACATACAAAGGTGAACAATGCATACAAATTCGTGTTAATGACGGCTCCCGAGATGGCAGAATTTTATTGACAAACTCAGTATGTTTAATATTTTCTAAAAAAAAAATGTTTAAATTATATACTATTACAACTATGTCTTATTTAGGATGAAATCGGTCTTAAAGAATGGTCATATTCTTTGCGTTCAGCGCACAAAGTGTCTCAAGAACTATTAGGTTCTATGGCGAAAAAGGCAGGGAAAATTTATGGAAGTGAACGTGATGGCAACAAAGCGATGTACATAATAGGTGGAGGAGGCAATTCAATGCAAAAAAATGCAAATGGTGCAAATTAGCATCAAATTTAGTATTACAAATAACCGAAAAATTGTTTTTTAAGTTCGTATCCAGAAAAATAATATACATAAAATATATCATAGTAACACACAAGTCTACAAAATTAAAACACATTGTTTCGGTATCATACCGTTTCCCTTTAAATTTATAAAAAAAATAATAATAATGCCAATTAAATATGTGGTTAAAGTTATAAATACAGAGATTAATCCCTTAAAAGTTCTGTACACTAACAAATTTAAAAACAAAAATGAAAAAAAAAACGTAAAACCATATGTGTCCGAAATAATAAAAATATATATCTAGTAATAAAGACTTTTAATTTATTCCAAAACACATTAGAAACAAATACCATAAGCATTTACATAAAATCGTCTGAATCATTACCATTATCATAATTCGTTGTCATATTTTCTGCTTTCAAAAGAGTAGTATAGCTTCTAAGCTCTTGTTCTTGCTGCCTTCTCTTTTCTGCTTCCTTTTCCAATTCCCTTTGAAATCGCAAACTGGCTTTTTGTTCTTGTCTTTCAGCAGCATCACGTTTCTCCCGTTGTTCTCTAAGATCAGGATATTCCTCGGTCTTAGTTCTGTTTAATCTATTAACAACTTCGTTTCTTCTTTTTTCGACACGTATTTTTTTTACTGCTTTCTCGTTGTGATAGGCCACTTGTCCAGCTTCCATATCAGGGGTTTTCTTCAGATTCTCCCACATGGTGTAAACAACATCGATATTATTTAACTTATTTCCCTGAATACTATTAGCCTTCACCAATTGTACAGCATCTTCAATAACTTCTGTGGGAATGTTGTCTATTGTCTGTCCCTATTTGTTCATATCATATTAGACATAAATTATATTTACTCCGTCAGAAAGCTTCTGTTCACATTACCTTTTCCAATCGAAGGTACACATGAGCCGATGAATAGTTGTGCACATGAAACCATACGTCCTCCGGCCAGCCCCATTTGATTAAGTCTTCATCTGCATTACAAGAAATTAAAGGCTATACAATATCAAAATCTAAAAACATACTTTCGTATTTATCTCGGCCCATATACAATATAGCTGGCGGCTCTACTACATTGCTTTTAAAGTAAAAAACCATTCTTGATTAACACTTACAATAAAAACACTAACAAATAGATAAACAATTAATTGGTGTTGCTACTAAGCCAACAAAATCAATTACAAAAATATGTAAAAAATTTGCCGAAATATTTCACAAGCACACTTTCAATCGGTGTTGCCAAATTGTGTACAATTTCACATAAATTGTGTATGGAGCCTGTGTGTAATTAACTTCATGTGTAATCGTACTCTTTGCTCTACCGTTTTTTTAAATCGCTATATTTTGAGTTTTTGTCATATGAAATTTAACATACGAAATTTCATGATTTGCAAAAAAATTGAATTTAATCACAAAAATACAAAACTAGCGTTAAGTGTGGGGGATGGGTTTGAACTGTAACTTGAATGATGGTGACGACAATTCACACTTTTTTTGATGGTAGAGTGGACAATTTGTTAATCTCAAAATTCAAAAAAAAGCTATGAAGCAAATTGCGGAAAAAGTGGGATCCACAGTAATCAATTTCCCAATCTACCAGCACAACGATTAAAATCAAACATCGGGTAATTCAAAGGTTTGGTTGATCTGTACATCTTTAGAAGGAATTAGATAGAAAAGTTTATCAGAAAAAGTTTAACACACTAATTCAGCTTAAAGCGACATTATCAAAGGTTTATAATTCCATAGAGTCGGAAGAATGCCAAAATTTGTTAAAATCAATTCTTACGAGCTTACTGTCCGTTCTGAATCACAAAGGATATGTGAACTATTATTAATTGTTCGATTATTGCATTTTAAGTATTGATACTCAAAAAGATAAGTAATTTGTGTGTTTCTGATGAAACTCTTATTCTAGTTATTATTGGTTAAGATGCTGGTTTTCTTATTATTCATGAAGGCTCATATTTGATGTATAATTAAGACGACGATATAATCTATATATTTGTTATATTTTTATGTTTAGAGATCTTTTCTATGAACGAAATTCTTGTCTGTGTATACGTTGGAGTCATTTTATGTAACTAATATTCGTAGAAGCAGAATTATGTGTGTAATTTTCTTCGCGTGTAATTTTGGTGCCGGTTAGTGTAATTCATAATGCTGTTAGTGGCAGCACTGCTTTCAAATCACTTTGTTTTACTTATAACAGCTCTGTCATAGATTTAGAGGCTGCCACTCAAAAAAAAAAAAAAACATAATAATAAATGTGTTCGTGAATTCATACTGCTTAATACACCATTATTCGTACCATTCGTTTTAGAAAGTACGATTATAAGCAACCGTGATAATTTGCTGAAAGTACGTGTGTATGTAAAAAAGAAAAGACGAATTTGTGAAAATCTTAACTACGTTGTTGAAAAAAAAAAAATATTTATATAAAGTTTCATCCTAAAGAATACGATTTTTACACAGAAGTTGTAAACAAAGTGCTTATATATTGTTGTGAATCAACAAAATTTGAATACTGTAAGGAAATGTGTAATTTTTCATATTACAGAAATAAAAAATTTTCCCTTCGTCAGTCCACTTCGTCGTGATATTCATCATCCATCGCCTCTTATATTGTCGACATTTTTGCTTTTTTAATTTGCCTTTCGACTGCATATCTTTTTAATAACTATACCACAAAATAGACAGAAACAAAAAATAATAAAAAAGCTATAGGTGCTAATTTATATATGTTTATATGTATGTATGCATATGTATACATTCGTTTATGAATTACTTTTATACATTGGATTTTTTGTATTTTTGTTGAAATCTTATTCGTGGTTCTTTTTTAATAAATAAATATGTACTAAGTTGTGGTAGTCCTCAATAAGAAAAGGAAAAACTAATTATTATTTTATTATAATGAAAACTAATAGACACGAAAGTTGATAAAAAATAAAATACATTTTCTGTGTTTAATAAGATTGATTTCTAATTCGTATTTGAAGTTCGGAAAACATATGTGTCGGAAAACTTTACGTATGTATGTATGCATGTAAATAATGCAAACATATATCTGCTATACTATGATGCAGTCACCGACCACCATTCATTCAAAATTGCATTTCCATTTACATACATATGTGTGAATACATGTTATATGTATATATTGTATGGACATTGTGTATGAATTATTTGACAAATAATAAAACTTTATCATTTATTTTTCAGCTGCAGTTGGAAAAAGCATTCAATATATTTATTGGCTCTTATTTAAACGTAAAAAGTACCAAAATTGAGTCGCAAGGGAAATATTCCGAAAATAATTCAACAACAAAACAGAAAACAATGCATACATTCAGCGAGACGGGTGCTGGTGTGCCGGCTTTTTTGGCAAAGCTTTGGCGACTAGTAGAAGATCCGGAAACAAATAATCTCATTTGTTGGAGTAAGGTTAGTAATACCCAGACTGTAAGTTTTACAAAAAAAAAAAAAAAAAAAAATTGAAAAAAGAAAATGTTGAAAAGTTTAACTTAATTTGCACATATGGACAGAAAAATAAAATTTGTTCAAATAATTTAGTTATTGTAAAAAGCTTCCCCTATATATAAAGTTTTTATGCAATAAGTCGGATATGATGGTTTAAAAACGAAAAGGGAAGTGCCAATGGAAACAATTTATATTGTTATAATTACTGCAACAGTTTTTGGTTTTAGTGGTTATTTTGCTTGGACAGAAAACAAGCGTAGCCTACTTGAAGTTCGAGAATAGGAATATTAATATATTAATTGAATAACAAACAATTTAAGGTGAGTCGTGCTCAAACCTATTTTATCAACTACAACAACGTCTGGAACTGAGAAAATCTTAGAAATTCATTGCTAAACCGTTGGAGAGTTTAGAAAACTTTGTAAGAAATGTTTTGAAACCATAACAAAATATTTAGACTTTTTAACGGTTGGGCATTATATTTTCAAGTTTTTTCCTTCGATGTAGTTGAAGTTAGACGACTCTTTTCTTCACCTAAATAATGGCCAAGAAATTTAATATTACTTAAATCTTATTAATTTATATAAATGAAATATTCTCGAACAAACATCATGTTCATGAAACACTGATTTTGTTGGAAACATTAAATAAAATACCTCCACGTAATATTGTTAAAGTTAACCTTATTTTTTGAATGTAGTTTTCAAGCTGTTTGGTGTAATATAGTTTTTAAGTTGCCTAAAGTACTCAACAAGACATCCATGATATGGCTAGAATGGAGTTAGTAAATCAAAGATTAGCTAGACGAACAAAAAATTTCAATAGAAGCTGCTTGACATATGATTTCAGTCATATTCACGTTCTGTTCTTAATTTATTTTCAATTGTTTTAATGCTTATTCTAGTCAAACTATTCTGAAATTCCTTTAAACTATTCTCTTAATCATTCTAATCTAACTATCTTTTCTACTCAAACCAAAAAAATCACATTATTTTTTACAATATCATTTTTTATCTTTAAGATTTTTGTTTTTCGTTTATAAACTGTTCTAAATTAGATATATACTACTTCATTTTTTTTTAATTTGGAGAAGCTAACACAAGTTCTGTTAAGTTTAAAAAGATTTATTTTTACACATATTCTATCAATATGTATATGTATGTTCTCGTATCGATTAGTCCTTTATCTCCTTGTTCACATGTTTCTTAAACACTTAAGAGAATTTTATAAAAAATAATAAATAATAGTAATCGATAAAGAAATGACTTTCTTTTTACAGGATGGAAGAAGTTTTATTATACAGAATCAAGCACAATTTGCTAGAGAACTATTGCCGCTTAACTATAAGCATAACAACATGGCTTCTTTTATAAGGCAATTGAATATGTGTAAGCAATAATTTATATAAAAAAAATATTTGTAACAAAAAAAAAAAAAAAAGACAAATAGTGGAAAAAATCGGCTACATGAAATTTTTTGTATATTTTTTTCATCACCATACAGATGGTTTTCATAAAATAACATCTATTGATAATGGCGGTTTAAAGTTTGACCGAGACGAAATGGAATTTACACATCCCTGTTTCAAGCGAAATTGCCCATATTTACTGGAACATATAAAGCGAAAAATTGCTTCAACAAAATCTGTGGATGAGAAATCTGCTCTCAAACCTGAAGCAGTAACAAAAGTTTTGCAAGATGTCAAAGCTATGCGTGGCCGCCAAGATTCATTGGACTCTCGTTTTTCAGTAATGAAACAAGAGAATGAGGCATTGTGGCGGGAAATAGCATCGTTACGGCAGAAGCATGCTAAGCAGCAGCAAATTGTTAATAAATTAATACAATTTTTGATAACAATAGTTCAACCGCAGAGAAATATGACAAGCGTTAAAAGACATATGCAATTAATGATAAATGACATACCAGAAAAGTCTAAAGTGCGTAAAACGAGCGAAACGGACTCGGAATGTGGACCAGTAATACATGAATTGGGTGAGGAACTACTTGACGAGGTTTCAGAAGTTGAACCCGAATTGATGGTGCCCAACAGCCCTTTTACACGAGTTGCTACTCCAGCAACACCGTCTACCGACGCTGAAGCGGTAAATTCGCCACATAATCCAGATCGTCCACAGTCAAGTGTTAGTATGATCTCCCAAAATTATGAGTACTCTAATCAAAGTGCTGAAGATGCTGGTGGTTATTTAAGTCCTGCAGCTGGTACACCGAGTACTGCAATAAATGACTCCGTTGTACAGACGGTTTATAATGATGGATCAAAAATTTTTTATCACATAACGGAGGTGCCCGATGCTCAACCACAGGATGCAAACATTAGTCCTGTAAACTATAATGAAGATAATGTATTGACGACACCTATGGTGCGTGAAGAAATGGCTCGCAATCAATTACTGAAGCAAAAAAATCGGCAGAGACGAAATAAGAATGATGGTGCAGTTGAAACTCGTTCCAAAGCTAGTGGATCTTCAAACGTTAAGAAGCAACGTATCAGCAGTCAATCGCAAGCATCATCAAAACCACCACAGCAAAATCAACAAAAGCAAGTAGCACATCAGTTGCCTCAGCCACTACAAATTAAATCTGAACAAGATGCAACTATTGATCCAATGCTCTTTTTAAATGTTTATCCTGATAATCGCGGTATGACACCAGATCCAAATTTAATATCTCCCAATTTCAGCGATGATTCAAGACAATCTAACTCAAACACTACTGCTGGTAGTTTTTTGGTGAATACATCGACATCATCTGCAAATACAGCTGCATCACTCGACAACGATATTTTAGGTGGAAACAGCACAGATTTATATAACCCCAATAGCTTCATAAATAACGATATACCGGCTGATATATTTGAAGTAAGTTTCATAAATAATACATATAAAAATTTCTTAATAAAAAAATTTATTAATAAATTTATTAATATTACTAGGACAATTCTGTGGTATCTGCTGGAGATAATAGCAACACCGATGGTAGTGAGAACTTTAAACAGGCTCAAGAACAATATGGTCGTTACACTGTTAACAGTGGAAAGTTTTCCACATATTTGTCGGGAGCCACGTCGTCGGGAAATAATGGTGTTCAACCTTCAACTTCTGCAGCTGCTGCTGTTGCAGCAGTTCCAACTTCAAACCACAGTAATACACGAAAGGAGACTGCATCAGCATCCACATCTAAAAATAACACTTCAAATGTGAATGGCAATAATATGGCTCTCACCAAGTACAAGACACATCAAGATGTTATGCGGTTGAGTACAGCGTTAGTAACTAGGAGAAATCTTAGTTGCGTTTTAGAATTATAAATATACTAAACATTTTGTCTTTTCTTCTATTTATCTCTATCTTATAGCGATGAAGTTAGTGGTCATTTAGACGTTGTGCAGGATGAACTAGAAGGTTTAAAAGATTTACTACGTAGTGATGTTTATTCTTTGGATCATAATACTTTGTTAGGTGTAAGTTTACCAATATTGAATATACATGATGATGAAGAAGCAAATTATAAGGATGAGAACAATTTAACTGCTGGCAGTAAACAAATTTCTAATATGAATGAAAATGTTAGCGTTAAAAATGATTATGATGTTGAACAAACTCGTAACAAAATTTTGCAATTTTTAAACGATTTTATTGACTTACAGTAAAGTTTACTATTATAATCAAAATTATTTGAGGTTCGTTTGTTGATGTTTAATTTTTTTCAGTACATGTTTGTACACAAAAAAAGAACACAGCATTGTAAGAAAATTAATCATATCCTTTTTTAATTTGTTATTTTCGCAGATTGCTTGTACAATTTGTTTATTTTTATTTTTTACTTTTCCAATCGTTTTTTATTTTTTCCCATTTTATATAACTGTAATTGAAAAATTGGATTCTTCATTATTTCTTTAACTCTGAATGATTCTCAACTCAATAAAAACGGTACACTTACTTTACTTGGCCTAATGGCAATTAATATATAAAAATGTTAATGTTAAAAAACACTCCTTTTGAAATGTAATCAAAATAAAAACAAAAAATATTTTTCAATAAATAAATGAAATTCCTCAAATTTGAACGATGTCTTTAAACGGAACAACTCCATTCAGAATTCAAATAACAATGCATTTGAAAACAATAATTGTATATATTTGCCGCCAGCTATGGAAGAGGATATACTAAATAAGGTCAGCTTTTACAAAAACACAATGAATATCAGTTATAATAAAAAAGTAATCAACACTTAGTAATTCGGTTAATCGATACTTAGATTGGCCGAATTATGGTTTTATTAAAAATTAAATGTGTTTTCATATCAAACAGATGTTTTCCGAAATTTATAGCTCACTTCGCTTTATTAAGATAAATCATTGTTTTCTTGTTTATATATTAAACTTCAAACTCTTTGATAAGAATTGTTTTGTTTATGTTCTTTTTAAATTGTAAACGAATGTCCCTCCTATATTATATTAAATATTCTATTGAATTTCTGTTAATAGCTATTCAATGATGCGGATGTTTTGGGGCCATATGGATTGCATTTACCGAACGATGGTAGTAATAGTAGTGAGAAGAAGGGTAATTTAATTGTACTTAATAAAAAATACAAATATATGCATATATTCATATAATAAACATATATATTCATATTAATTTGATTTATTTTGAACAGGTTCAGAACTAATGGCATATCAACCAATGTATGACTTGTCGGATATCATAAACGACCAAAATGATTTAGATGGTAAGCGAGTTTTTTAATATTTTTTTTTGCATCATTTTGTAAAATACAAACATTAAATTGTATACATACATATGTATTTAAATTTCTTAATATTAAAAGATTAAAACATGCAAATGTTTTTAAACGATTCTCACGAACAAGTTTTCTTTTTTTAAAGATCAAAATTCAATATGAGAATCATATACACATTATCCAAGTGTAGTATTCATTTAGAACATTTCATAATTATTAATCATGATTCATTTTAAATCAATTTGCAGCTACTTATTTAACTTTAAACATACTTTTACAAACAGTTGAAAAAATATTAAATTTATTCTTTTGTTATAGCTAAAAAGTCCTAAAACAATCCATTGTAATTTTCTTTCCCAGCTGATATCAATATGCCAACATCTTCAGTATTACAAACACAGCAGCAACCAAAACCGGAATTTAGTAATTCAGTGTTGAATACGCCTTATCACGAATAAGATATTGTGTTTCAACATGTAATGATGGATGCTAGTTTATATCGAACTAATTCTCGAGATATTCATTTGGAGACAGTGCGAAAAAAAAATATATATATATATATATATATATATATATATGTATATATATATATGTATGTATATATATATATATATATATATATATATATATATGTATATATATATGTATATATATATATATATATATAAGCGATATATATATATATATATATATATATATATATATATATATATATATATATATATATATATATATATATATATATATGTATATGTTCCGAAGACATATGTTGACACTTTATTTTGTTAAAATTTATTTATTGATAAACAAATGCCTATAGTTATGTAGGAGGAAAAATAATAGTATGCCCATAACTTCGTATAGCATTACTGTCAAAGTGAACTTAAATCCCATTAGTTTTAAAAGTTCAACTTTTTGAACTATTTTTGTTATAAAAACAAGTAATTTGTGCCCATTTTTAAATCATGTTTGGTCAATTTTGTAATAATAAACTTTATATAATATGTGTATAACTAACATATTATATTTATATCTAATTTATATATTTAAATTAAATTAAAAACAAAAATTTACCAGTGGACAAATGAGACTGTTTTAATTAAAATAAAATAATAATAATAATAATAATAATAATAATAATAATAATAATAATAATAATAATAAAACATTCTAAAAATTGACTTTATCTTATCTTGTCAATTTTTTTTAAACATTTTTACTTATTAAAATTCCCAACCATAAGTTTAAAATTTGCCTTAAGACATTAACCATAAGAAGCAAATGGTGTGTTTTTATTTTTAGAATAAGTATACTAAAAACTCATCGTATGTGAATTTTATGTTATCAGTTCTTTTTAAATCTACTTTTATTGAATCAAACCCTCTCATTAATTTTATTTAGGATAGTTTGTTTTTATATAAAAAGAAAACACAAAAAAAAATATTGTATCTTCAAATTCCTTTTATAATAAAAGAATTATCATGACTTGTTTTCTCCGCCAAATTGTTAGAATATATTTTTTTGTGTTCGTGGAATAATTATTTTATTTTATCCCAGAAAATTATATACAGTAGTGGTCGAAAAATCCTCGAAGATTGAACTTGGACTCATCGGACAATAATATTGTTTTCCATTATTGTGGAGTCCAATTCATGTGTTCGGGCAAAGTTAAGATGAATTTATCTGTTCTTTTCAGTTTTTAAATTTCTCTTTTTGCACTCATAATTTCTGAGATCATATTCTCTCGCTCTTTTGTTTATGGTTTATGGTTAGTGGGAATTAAATTTTTTGCTTCTCTAGGAATATCTTTATGATATTTCACAAAAAGATTACTATTGTTATACAAGGTATTCCTGCTTTATGCGCCATATGGAGGATACTGCATTATTGATTATTCCACGAATTCTTGAATAGAAAACTTTAGTGAAATTCCGCTACGGTAATCATGTAAAATTCAAATTTTTAATTCAGAATTGTATTTGTTACCTACCAGCCATTAAAAAAAACTAATGCACGATTCACTTTTAGAAAAAATGTTATTTCTTGAATAGCCGAATAACTAATGTGCATCTTTTTACAAACGACAGAAACTCGCATTATGAGTAAGAAATGTTATTTAAATCATTTCTAAAGGTTTGTAAGTAAAGTAAAAGAAAAAAGAAATGTGATTGAAATAATTTTTAAAGGTTACTTACAAACCTTGCTCAAAGATTATTTTTTGTTGTCTTTAATCAAAAGATGATTCCAATCTTGCTATTACAAAAAAGCAATCAACAAAGTTATAAATATACCGGAAATCAAGTATTAAAAACAAATCGGAAGTAAATATGTAATTGAAAAGGTAAAATACTGCTTTAGTTGCAAATGTTTTGACCACTACTGTATATTTTTGTTTTAATATAACACAAATCAGTTTGAGATTAATAAAAAAAAACACCTAATTTCTTAACGTTTTATAAAACGTATTAACTAACATCTAACTTATTCGTGTATTTAATATAATTAATATGAAATTTAAACAAATATTTACTTCAAAACAGAGATATACTTTGAAACAAAACATAAATTTTCTATACTGCAACAGTTCCTTATCTCAAAAAACAAAGTTTTTACTAAAAAAAAAAAAAAAAAAAACTCAACAATTTCTTTATTGCAAAATAAACGCATTTTGTCAAGTTTGTTTTCTTAATATGACACACTGTTGTAGAAAGGTACATAAGTATATGATAAATATGCTCTAAAATCTTATACATATTCTTAATGTGTTTGATTAGGTGATTGCAATTGTGAGTGAACAAAAGGAAACGTTTTAAAGTTTATAAATCTCCTAATTTCTAATTTATTAAAATAGATGAATTCAGTGAACCATATATGTATATTGTGTAATATACATATAATATTACGATAAAACGAGAATACATTAAGTTATAGTAACAAAGAAAGAAGAAATCTATTATCTATCTATATCTAAAATCTATTAGCCGATTAGATTAACTATATCCTATGCTATGAATTATAAATTATATTTGATTTTGTTTTTTTATATAACTTATCGGTCTAGTTTTACTCGATTTTATTTAAGTTGTGGTTGGGAAATAAAAATTATACTTTTTCGTTTTATCAACAAAACTTTTAAAGTTTTATCAAAAAACTTAAAAATAAGGAATTCGTATTATTATGCTAAAAATTAATTAAATACATTTGAAAATATTTATATGTTAATAGATCTGTAAATAATATTATTATTTATTTTCCCTAATTAAAAAAGTAAAAACTTGTGAAACATGAAAAGAAATTATAATTGATTTAGTTTTATAACTATTATTATATTAAGACCAAAAACAATACTGTTACATGTTGACAAAATGCTATTCTTTTTAGATTTAAATAATTCTTTTCAATGTAATATTTTTAAAATTAAATTTCGACACACTGGAAGTTTAACTGCAGTTACAATTATGTCAGTTTTTAATGTCAAACATCATGACGTAATATATTATCTAAGATAGGTTTTGGTTTGTTAATATTTCATAATTTACATAAACACTCATTTTAGTTTTACTTTATACAAAAGAAACTATATATACTCTTTATATTCAAAATACAGTTTGTCAGACATAATATGAATATATATGGATAATATGAATTTGAATATAATTCAATATAAATATAATTTAATAAAAACTATATATGTATGTAGATTTACTTTTATGTTTTATTTTATACGAAATACTATATATCCTCGATTAGAGATAATTTACCAAAAAAAGGGCATCCACACGTATGGTGCTAGAAATCGAATAGCAACGATGCTTAACAAAATAGTAGTCGTAAAATGATAAGATTCATTTGTATGTAATTTTAATAAACCTGTTCTTTCAACATATTCACATACATTCTGTAAGTTTATTTTTTCTTCAATCATATGTAAACGGCTAAACCGATTTTGTTGAAATTTGGAGTACAGATGCATACAAAGTGAAATATTGTGTCTTTTTTTAATTGTACCTAGGAGAGGTTAAAATCGGAAGAAAACGGGAAAAATGAGTGAATTGTTTTCTGAAATGGTTCATATTTTTTCTTTTTAAATCAAAGTTTCTTGTTTGCTAACTTTCGTCATCCACTATCATATATAATACAGAAGTATATTTTCAAGTTTTGCACTTTAATTGAATAAAAGAATACTTTTGTGTTCATAGTCTTATCTTACGAAAAAAGTAGTTATTATTATAGGACCCTGAATATACATATATATATATATACACACACACACACATATATATATATATATATATATATATATATATATATATATATTATATATATATATATTATATATATATATATATATTGTATATAAAATTTCAATAAATATATCGCGCTCGTACCGCTAAATTGATTCACTCAAAATTTTCAGTAGAGGCAAAAACATTTCTGCTTAATATGAAATTATATCATAAAAGTGGTAACTAGTGTTTTTTTTTGCGAGAGATATATGATCACGATATCGTTTTCTAACAAAATTTAAAAATCGAAAATTTTGAGTTGACACTTCAGACGTCCTCGCAACAAGTAGGCGGCATTACTTATTTTTACCATAGTTATGTTACGCATCCTTATTGCCGTGCCACATTACATATTATGTCCTGAAATGCAAAAGGGTAAAGCGTTAGTTTACAAAATTTTAAAGGAGAAATAAAAAACTTAATAAAATTAAAGTATTGTGATTATAAACATGCTTTCTTCAGAACATTCTTCCATATAAAATTATGAGTTTATTTTTAGTCAAAACTACTCTATTTGGTGGTGCACTACTATGTTGTTAGGCGTTTGTGACTTGTGAAAAAAATCGTTAGGTATTTATGTTTTTTTGAATTTCTCAAAGTTGTTGTATTTGCGAATAAAAGGCTAAAAAATTATAACGACGTGCGCATTGTGCCTCTATCAATCAAAAACGCAATTTTTTTTGCTCGGCCCTTTTCGATTGAAGGTGACGTTACGTATATTAATAAAAAAATAAAAAATCAAGAAATTTTTGTTGATAAAGTGTTTTATAAAGTTTATTGATTGAAAATGAAATACAGTAAGCTATTCGACTGCTCTATAATTGATCTTTGTAGTTAGCATCTTTAAGAATTTTCGCAAACTCGAATTTTACTCTTTCTCTTTCTGAACGTGGCATTGCTCGAAAACAGTCAACTAGAGACAAGCAATATAGTTCGATTGGATCGCTATCAACTGCCGTTAAAGCTGTAATTGACTTTCGTTTACTATTGTTTATTGTATTGTGATCAGGAGAGCGTTTTATGCCCGCTAATGAAGATGAGGGTAACGGCTGTATTGTTACTTCCGAATATAAATCAGTGTCACTATTGCATATATTTTTCAATTCAATTGCAGTTTTACTTGATCCACATGTTGACAATGTTGTTGGCTTAAACAATGGGGATGATGGACTGGAAACATGGGGATTTGTTGGTGAGAATGAAAAATTTAAGTCCTTAGTAGATTTTTGTGTAGTATTTTTAATGGTCAGCTCATTTTCTATTGCTGCTTCGTTCACTTTTGTTGTGCTAGATGCTTCTTCGAAATATTGATCTTCGGGACTATTCTGCGTTATATCATTCATAGGAGCCAAAAATGCCGAAACATCTGGTATAAATTCATTTGTTTCATCATCACTACGATCCAATTCGATTACCTCATATGTATTGTTCGCTGTTGTTAAGTTGTCAGGATACATATAACTGTTGCTGTCATCACTAAATAATAGCATTTTAACATTTTAACTATTTGACATTTTTATTCAAATTTACAATCACTTACGAGCCATTGCAGCCGGATTTTGTTGGCGCTTTTCCATCTTTACGAAAAGCGGTGTGCTTGAGAAACGACAAATCTTCTGTGAATCTGCGTTTCCTAATATTTGTATTAACAATTCCAGTTTCTAGACACTTTTGCTCCTGTAGATAGTTGTAACGTATGTTCTTCCATTTTGTTTGCAAAAAACGAGCTAACAAGAAGAATGTATACAATTTTAAACAACCCCTAAAATGTACTTATAAATAGTATGTACATATGTGTGTTGCATTGTAAGTATAGAAATTAGAGTTTAAAAGAAATGGAAAATAGAACAATACACATTTTGTTGTTCCACTTACATGGAGCTCCTAGTTCCTTAGCAATGTTATCCCATATTGCCATACGAACTGGAGTTCGTCTATAATGAGGATGACCCACATCGTAAATGGCAGCATTTTCCTTAACTAACTTTATTAGGCGATCATCTAACATTTAGAAAAAATGCCAAATATTCACTTATTTATGAGAATAAAACTATTTCCGTGTTTTATTTACCAAATTCTGGTCCGTATCCTTCGCGATCCATTTCATAAAAATAAGTTTATGTTACTGTAAATTTGTATATTATATTTACAAATCATCAAACTAAGCGGAAAGAAAATTGTTTATATTATTTTGTATGTATCAATTGATCCAGGACGAGATTAAATATTTCTTCTTTTTTTGTTGTCTTCTAGTTCTTTTACTTTATATTTTCTACTATTCTATTTAAGCGTTTGATTTGTTTTTTTTTTCGTTTTTACGATGCGCATGTCCTTCTACATGAAATATTTTCCGTCTTTATTCTTAAAAATAGTAATGTTTGTATGTATATATATATTTTTCTTCATATATATTTCTTTATAAAAACTTAAATCACAATAATAAAGGTATTAGAATTAATAGAACTAAATTAACATTAGTTGGTCTCTTTAATTATGCTTATGCATTTAAAAAATTGTAATATTAAATGTTTTTCGTTTATACAATTCAACTCTACTTACGTCAACATTTCTTAAAATTTATATATAAAATAATAAATTTGTTCCTATGGCGTATACATTGCCATAATACCATAGTTTAAAACAAGACGATATTTACTATTTTTATTTTATTTGCATATAAACATACGTTCTGCGGAAGCAGTACATAAATATACGATGGAAAAAAACACAAAAAGATAATTAGAGTTAAGTCTATTACAACTTTCTTTTATAATTTTATCCGATAATTTAGGTCATAGATGCAACAAATTAAATTCTTATATTATAGGTATCACGTATAAAATTCTTTACAAAATTCACATACTTTTATGCTATGTTCCCACGAGATATTTGGATTATCACGTTCGCTAGGCATTTTTTAGCTGCTAGCAACAGAAATCAATGTAGCGAACGATCATTGTTTTGTGTTATTTTTTGCTTTTGACAGCATACTTTAGGGCGGTAAATTTAGTAAATTTGCAATGTTAAATCTGTAATAAAAACATTTTAATTAAGAACTAAAAAGTATGAAAAATTCATTCGAACTAAGTTTTATAAAAATTAGAGAGGACACAAATTTTAAAGTAGTTTACAGCGTAATAGATGTGGAATTACTTACAATTTGGGTGATTCTCGTGCGAACGTAACAAAACTATCTGGTATGTCACATATTCCGATTGAAATGATTTTGATTCTGTATTTGCAATTCCGATGAATTTTGTTATATAAAATTAAAGTTTAATTCAACGGAAAGAAATATCGATCGATATGCTAAGTGAAATTATTAATTCCTGCAGTATAGTTTTCCGTAAAATCGATTTAATTGTGCAAAAAAAAAAACAATAAAAAATTCAAAAAGTTTGTAAAATTTTTTAACCAAATTGTTTTATTAGCGAAATTTGTGTAAAAACATAGACACAGTACCTTTTTAAGGATCGTCACTACTATTGCTTGCTTAAACATTTGGGTAGAAAGAAGTTGTGTACTATAAAGATTTGTTACAGATAAATGATACAAAACTGGAAAAAAGAAATTTAAATACACGTTTAAGATGTGAATTTTTTTTATATAAAGCTTTTTAAAGAATTTTCGTGTAAATAAGGCACCATTCAAATATATTTTACCTGAGCTCGAGTCTGCAAGTTCAGGCAGTAGTTGGCAAGGAGCATTTTCTGTAAAAGATATACTTTCGTCTTAAAAATAAATTGCCTCTGTTTGCATTTAGTTTATTTCTCTTTTTTTGTGAAATTTTAGATATTTTCATAAGCAAAATGAAGAATCTATATTTTGCGGAATCAATAATACGGAAATACCGCAATGGTAGAGATGATTCCGCAACAACGGAAGGATACCGTAGCAACGAAATCAATAATATCAAATTTTGCTTCCACACATAAAGGTTTTCCGTTTTGCTTTCAGTTTTTCCTCAGATGTCCCAAATTTAATGAAAAGTAGACTTTACAATTGCTCAAATATCGAAAAACAATTAAAAAATAAATATTTGCATTTATGTCAGTTTTAATTTAATAACAACAATTGTTCATTCCGAAGAAAATTTTCGTTTTCTGTAAAAGCTAATTGCGGAATTAATTCCATTTTCGATCAGAATTGATTTCCGTGACGTATTTGTATTTAATAGTCAGTCATTCGGAAAAGTTTATTTCCATACTTTTACCATTGCCGTTTATTATTCTACTTTTCTTCGTAATAGGTATAGTTTTCGGATTTTAGCTAAGTATGAGCGATTTTTCTGTAATGACAAAAAAATAAACTGAACAAAAACTAGATTTGGCCACAATTGCAGACAAGTCCTTTGAGTTATGTTAGTTTTCATAGCTTTTGTTCTAATTCAGTATAGATCAGTTTTTTCCCATAACAGTCTTATGTTATATGCGAAGAAAAATATACTTACCCATTAAAGTTTAAGCATAAAATTTAATTATATCTATCAAAAAATCAGATTTATATTTAAATGTTTTTTAAGTTTCATGTATAGTTTTAATTATTTTAATTTTCACATTTTATATATGTATAATAGAAATTAAAATTAATATTTATTTTAATGATAATATTCAATATTGTGTTTGAAAATGAAAATATCGCCGAAAACACGGAATAGTATGAAATTATAAATATTTAAAAGATATATATATATATATATATATATATATATATATATATATATATATATATATATATATTTGTATATGCCAACCTAAACATTAAAAGAATTGGAGAAAAAAGAAACTAAATATTTCACAAAATTGAGAAGTTAAACTTAAAAGTGAATGCAATTGAAATAGGTTTTTTTTGTTTTAATTCTAAGATATTATCGAATGTTTATTTATAAAATAAGTTTTAAGTAGGTGTAATAGCAACATTTATTATTATTTTTAATTATGTAATATGTTTAAGTTAATATATTAAATAATATTTTTAATTCAGAAAGTGGTGGTTGCATACAAACTATATTTTGCTTTCTATATTTAATTAAGAAAAATTAATCTTAAGTATGAAAAATAAAAAAGAGAGGTTTAAATAATAAAGAGCGATGATTTTTTAACTCTTACATGTTTAATTGCGTTGTGAGAATTTGTTACTTGAATGTGTTTGCTGCAGCATACTTAATGTTTTGTTGCTATTTTTTTAAGTTTTATGGAAGGTGGATCTTTGTAAGGACCTTAAAACGTTATGTTTTCACCAGCATCAACCTTCCCTTTTTATAGAACTAGGAGTCTCTGCTAAGCCTTTCACTTTTAAGCGATCTGCTGTTTTAAGGAATGCAGGTAATTGTTCTTGTGATACATTTACTTCACCGGCATACATAAATTCTAAAATAGCTTGTAAATGTATGTAAGAAACATCTTTGAGTATAATGATGGGATGTTTAGATGGATTTTCCTAAAACAAAGGAATTTTTTTTTTTTAATATTATTCTTGATCATTTATACAAAGCATACCTCTAGCAAAGCCTTAAAATACGGACTACATGCTGACAAAACCATTTTATGTGCTTTACATGTTTGTCCTTCACATGCAAGAGTGACCTGTTTCAAAAGTATATTAAATTAACTATCATATATGAGAAATAATAATTAAAATAAATAAAATACTGGATATTCATATTTAATCTAAATTTACAAAAAAAAAAAAAAAATCCGAATTAAAATCTTTATGTAATTAATACTAACATCTGTGAAACTTTTTTCATCTCTCAAATGCCGGAACGATGTCACCATATTAGTTTGAAAATCATTCCATTTTAGAAAGAACTGTTGATCGGACGACATCATTAAAAAGCCGTTACCTTGTCTTTGTGTTGTATTAAAAAAAGTTGAGAAAAATATGGAATCCTGTTCAGAATATGCTTTCAATACTTCTTATGTGGAAATAGAAAGCAAGCAGATGATAGAGTTAGTTAAATCTTTGGTAATCCTTTGGTTGCAGCGGTCTGCACGAAAACTGGAATAAGAAAACTGTATTTTAATATTTTATGTAAAAATATTAAATAGTGTTTACATGATAATACAAAAACTGTTTTCAATTTATTATTGCAATCATATAATTTTATTAAAATTTACAGAAATTGCCTTGAAAAGTGAAAGGCACAAAAAAATCAAAGATATCTCTAACTCTTAAAAAAAAATTGTTTTATTGTACATTTACGATGCATTTTTTTTTTTTTTTTTTTTTTTTTTGTAGACGTATTTCGAAGAAAATGATACGACAAAAACGTTTCTGTGTACTCATCATTAGATTCATCATAAAAAGAACTTTTCATATATTATTGCACTTACTATTTTCCTTTCGTTCTATTGTGCAAGAAGTGCACATGCAAAAAAAGTAAACAATACAATGAAAAATCAATAAGCACCGATAGACTTTTTAATGGATTTATTATATTAATTATAGGTATTAAAAAAAAAACCCTCATGTGGTTGATATTTATCTTTATCTACAAGTCTACATTGAATTGAAGAAATTCCTATTACAATAGCGAATTATCAGACTTAAGGGCACTTTGGTTTGTATAGGCATCCACATGTAAATATGTAATATACAATACGTAAATTATCACAAGAGAAATTATGAACTTACAAAAGTGACAGGGTTTTTTTGGGATTTGTAAAAAATGGTTTTTATTAAAAATTTAATCATATTATACACAGTTTTGTTTTTGAATAGAGCAATTTTGTTGTTTTTGCTGTTGTATATAATTTAGTTTTTGCTTGAGCCAACAAATCCATCCGACTTACATTTCTAGAAAAACAACTTCTTTTTATTGATCAAAAGAAATTTACTTTTTTAGGTCGCCTTGGTCTCATTTGTATATTATTGTATTTATTTTTGAATGTGCTGCCAGACGTTGCTTGTTAAATGCTTTATAATTTTCTATCTTAGTCGATGCAAAAACAAAAAGGTTTAATAAAAAAATATAATAAATCGAAATTTCATATTTCACTACATATTTTTAGTGCAACAATAAGAAAATTTTAAAATTATTATTTCGGAGCAAAATAAAACAATTATCTAAATTGTAACTTTTTGTCAAGTCTGGTAGCACAAATATTTTGTCATTAACGAGATGATCTCTTGTTCTCTTTCTCTCTTACTTAAAGTTGCCTTTTTTTCTTATGAACTTTTTTGCGTACGTACTCCAAATACAATCACAAATAAAGAAAGAAAAAACACATACACACTCACTTCTTGTTTTTCACACTACTTTTTTAATAACAACAAATAAAACAATGTACAATAAAGCTTCATTTCTTTCGCAATATCTACAAATAAGTGTGCTTTTAGTTGCATTTTCGTTTTTTGGCTTTACACTAACACTAACTAATAACCCTTACCTTTTTATTTATGTTTGAACTGTTTCCTTAAAAACAAATTTTCGGTATGCAATCATTTACATTAATGCACACCAACGCAACACAAAATTTCCTTTCTTTTCTCAAAAAAATTTCACTGTACTTTTCTTCCACCGATTGTCGTCTGCTTTCCGTATTCTGTACTTCTTTCACTCGAATTTTCTTTTGTTTCCTTTTCAGCTGAATTCAACTAGATTAGTTTTCTCTCAACTCTCTAAGATTTTTTTACAACTTGGATATTTGCTTTTATTGCAATTTTAATCTTTTGTGCACTTTTTATAAAAAATATGTATTTTCTTTCACTTATGAGATTTCTTTTAAACAAAACTTTCCCGTGTAATGTTCCGTTCCGGCTATTTCTGGTTGAAGGAAAAAACAAAATGAAAGTCGATTATAGAAAATGAATTTGCCTTATTTGCTCTTTCTTTTTTCTTGTATTTTTATTCCAATCTGTTCAGAGCTGTCGAAAAAGGTACTATTCGCTTGGAGTGCAACTATGTGTTATTTAAAGAAAGCAATGAAGCATATGCATCCATATGTTTTTTAATATTAATTCACACAATTATAACATAGAATAACATTTAAATGAAAGTATTTTAAGTTATCATGTTTAAATTAGAAAGAGTTCTATTGAAATATCTAAAAAAACAGACTAACCGGTGCTTGCGTTTGACATCGACACAGAAAGTCTTCACGGAGGTTAATGTGCCAAAGTTATGTTTACGCCAAAGATTGTTTCTAAATTCTCAACAAAAATATGAGAATTATGAGCATATATTGTATAGTTCTCATTTAGAGCTTCAAGATGTACACATGAGCTATGATCTGAGAAGATCACTTAACAATAAAAACTGGCAACGACATTCGAAGAGGAGTGAAACAAGTTACCATAGTAATTCTGGAATACCATGTAACTGGATGCAGGATTTTGAATATTATGATGAATCGAACGAAATGCAGGACTGTGAATCCAAAAAATTTAATATTTTGGGAACTGCAGATCCAAATATTGCAAAGTCAAATGTAGCTTGCAGTGGCTGTGGTGCTATTTTACATTGCAGTCATCAGACAATTCCAGGTAAAATAAATAAAAATAGCAACGAGAATATATTACTATATATCTCTTACTTTTTTGTCTTAAGGTTTTTTGCCAACAGAAATATTCAAAGGCAGAACTGAAAATGAATTGAAAACCATGACTTGTGTGCGTTGTCATTTTCTTAAAAACTATAATATTGCGTTGGAAGTAGAAGTTACACCTGAATCTTATATTGAAACAATTAATCGTATAAAGGATAAATATGCCTTGGCTATCATAATTGTCGACCTTTTGGATTTTCCCTGTTCCATGTGGCCAGGTATGCCAGAACTTTTGGGACCGAAGAGACCAATTTTTGTCGTCGGAAATAAGGTCGATCTCTTGCCACGTGATAGTAAGAATTATTTAGAACACATTAAAAATTGCCTACGAAAGGAAGTTATAAAAAGCGGTTTCAATCAATTAAATGTAAAAAATGTTTGTTTGATTTCCGCAAAAACTGGCTATGGTATAGAAGAACTTATAACGCAATTGCACAAAATATGGGCTTACGAAGGAGATGTCTATCTTTTGGGCTGTACGAATGTAGGTAAAAGTTCCTTGTTTAATGCGTTGATGAATTCTGACTACAGTCGGCCTGAAACAGTTGATTTGATTCGAAAAGCTACAATATGCCCATGGCCTGGAACAACATTACAAATGCTTAAGTTTCCAATTTACAGACCATCAGAAATTCGGGTTTATGAACGTTTTAAAAGACTTAAAGCAGAAAAACTTGTAAATGCTGAAAACGAAAAGTTACGTATAGAAAATGCACGAAAATTTGGAAATATATCTGACGCAGTACCAAAAAGTATAATTGGGCGAACATTTGTACGAAATGCTGACGATGATGTGGACGACATTTTTGCAATGAGTAAAGGAACACAACCTATAACAACCTTTAATGAAAGAAGTAAAGAATATAGAAAAGCTAGGTGGGTTTTTGATACACCTGGTGTTATGCATCCTGAACAAATAACAAATTTGCTCACTCATGAAGAAGTAATTGCATTACAACCGAAGCAAATGATATCCCCCCGAGCATATCGAATTAAACCTGGTATGAGTTTGTTTTTAGCAGGCCTGTCACGGATAGATTTTATCAAAAGTGATTCAAATGATTTAAAATGGGTACAAGTTTTTTTATTTGCTTCCTTTGACCTTCCCACAATGATCGTTGAAACTAATCATGCGGATGATGTTTATCAAAAATATCTAAATACGCCGTTATTGAAAATTCCTATGATAGAAAAAAACAGAATCAAAAATTGGCCTGGTTTAAAATGTTATCCAGAAGATATTTTAATAAGGGGATATGTTTTAAAAGCAAACTGCAAAGAACCTAATTGTTCCGCAGATATTATACTTTCGTCATCCGGTTGGGTTGGATTAAATATACCTGTAGATGTCCAATGTACATTTAGAGTTTGGACTCCGCATGCAAGAGGCATATATTTAAGAACTCCTTCAATAGTACCGTATGCACATAGATTAATAGGAAAAAGAATACGCAATTCTTTGGCCTATAACACGTCAAAGCCTTTTGTGTTTAAAAAATAATTTCAAAACAAATTGCAAATATTAATTAACAACTTAAATATTAAAAAAATCAATTATCCTCTTTCTTAAAACGCCTTAATTTGTTGAGCATTCAATAAAATTATGGATCACAATTTACGTTATCTAATAATTAATATTTTTATTAAGGAACAAGAAAGGCTCTTATGGAGAGAAAAAAAGTTAAAAATTCAAAAAAATCGTATTACTAAAGTCTTGCGGTTTATAAATAATTAACAGAGCGTAACCGATTTAACATACATATCGCATCTGATTAAGATTTTTAAAATTAATTTTTTTACAAGAATTCAACTAACAACATCAATATCTATCTACTGTAAAAATTTCAACGTATTCTGATTACTTTTTAATTTCTGAAATCAAATTTGAGACGATTTTCATGATAGTGTAGTTGACTACCTTTATATCAACAAAAACGTATTATTTCGAGTTAATAGATAACTTGAAGTATAAATACATCGTATATTTTCGTAAAAAAGGTGTTATTTTGATTTGAGCTTTAATTTAAGTTAAATATAATCAAATTGTTTCACTTAAATTTAGTTGTATTTTGAATAGATGCAAAAAAATATCGTGGTTTCAGAAAAATGGTGTTATCTCAAAGGAAAGATTGTGTTTGTAATAATTGAAATAAATTAAAACAAAAATAAATTCAAAATATTTTCCCTGTGTCTGTCCCCAATTCTATATATCTTTACTGCTAACAATCCGACATTGTCCAATTGTATTACATCAATATTTGCAGACGGTACTTCAGTGCTTAATTCTGATATATATTCAAATAAAATAATTATTAATCTACAGGCAAATCTAAATGTTTTGTATAACTATTTTTATAAGTGGAAAAATTTCATTAACCCTAAAAACACAAACTATTTTTTTTACGAGCTTTGTTTTATGAACCACATCATACCATGAAGTAATATCGTCAAATATTTCTTAGTGGATAAATCAACAAAACCATCCGAATAATGTATAGTTAAATCTATTTTCCATCCATTAATGTGCTCTAATTTAGGCCAGTTCCTCAAAATGACACATTCAGAAACTGCAAGTAGCACAGAACAAACTTCTTAAAATTATCTTCAAGCTTCCTTGGCACTATTCAACGCGACGCCTGCATGAACTTGCTGGCTTCAAACTCGTTCATTACAAAATTAACAGGCTTACATTGAATTTTAACAGAAGATGCCTCTCCTCTCAACATTTACACATCAATGAACTTGTTTCATCATAATTTTATTTGTAGTTTTAATTCTTTTTTATGGGTGGAACAACTGTCGGTATTGATAAACTTTCAATTCGTACTTCAAGTCATCAAAAAGCCTCAAATATGTACTTATTACTTATGTTTCAAGTCGCACAATAAGAAAAAAAGTTAAGGCAGCTAGACTTACGGGTAAGTCTTCGAAATTACACATTTCTCAGCAAACGGAAGCAACACGTTCACCGTAATAGTTAGTTGGTCTGTCGAAACGAAGGTTAATTTTTTTTTAGTTACAATTCATACTTTATTTGAGATTAATAAATAAAAATTCAAGAAACTATTAAACTGTGTCCTTATTATTTAGCCCATCATGCAAATGTACAAAAATCGAAAATTGAAATTTATGCTACTAAGTAGAAAAGGAATGTAGGCCTTAAGCCATTTATAACTAAAAGTTAAATGTAAATATCTATTATTAATATTATGCGAAATTGAATTGAAATACATATATTTTCAAATGGAATTTGCTTACTACGACGTATTCAAATTCTCTTAAAATGTAACCACAAACGGGTTTGAGCTTTACTGAACATTTTTAAATTGTTGATCAAGTGCGATATGTAAATTAACTAACTAGCAAGGCAGCGAAAAACACGTAAACGATATAAATACACGTAATCTTGCAAATCCAAGAAATTAACTAAATACAAAACATAGTGGAGAACAAACTGTGCTTACATACTCCCTCCGCAATCAATTCATGTCTTTAGTGCCAAAAACTTTATAAAAAAACACAAAATTTCCATATAAACTTTTCGTTACAGTGCAATGAACGTTGACGATGCAATTTTTTTGTATATTATTACTCAAGATAATTTAATGGTACTTTCAGTAAAAAAAGCCTTGTATTTCAGTAAGTCAAAAGTCTATGCTCATAACAATAAAAAACTAAGGCAATAATTATTCTAGTGGAGACTTTAAATTAGTATCGAGTTGGATAGCTGCAGTACCTAAGAATCCCTCTGAGCCTGTTTTACATAGAATTTAGCAGGTTCATAGTCTCTTCAACTGATATATTCTACCACTGTTCCTTAATTACATCATTTAGCATTAACTCACTTGATATACTCTGCTGACCTCGAGTCATTATCTTGCTGAAAGTTAAATTCTCCTGGCAATCCCAATTTTTCAGCATTCTAGTTTAGATTCCTTTTCAACACAGCCATGTAGACAGATTTGTGCATTATTGATTCGATAATTACGAAATTACCTACTCCACCAGCTGCCATACTCTCAGACATAACTGCACCTCATCCACCATGCTTAACAGATGGTAACTAGTTTTCTATATTAGGGCTGGTTCCTGATTTTATTTACATCAACTGTGTTCTTTTGATTTAAAAAAATTTAACTTGCTTTCGTAATAAAAAATTACCAGTTTCTGGCGGCATGTTAACATATTTATTGGCGAATGCTACACATTTATTTAGTTAACTTACGAAATGATCGGTATCTTGTGGACAACACGACCATGGTAACCACCTCGTTTGCTCGGACGGTCACAACATGGATGGATAATTATAATATCCATTTCTCCAAGTTTTTTATTACTGTTCTTAATGGTTTCCACATTCTACCGATAATTTTTACACTTTGGCGATAATTTAAATCGCCTATCCAAAATTTGATTACTATTTTTTTTTCATCTACAATTATTTCGTTTCTTTTTTGAACATTTTAAAACTTGTACAAAATTGTAATAAATGTAGCGATTTGCATTTGTAAATTAGTCTTCTGTCAAAATAAAACTTAAAAAAGGCTTGATGACCACACTTTTGTTATTAACTGACAGATTTAAAGCTATGAGCGGAGACTTTTCACTCTTTGGAATATAAGGTATTTTTATTGAAAGTACCGTTAATTTATCTGGAGTAGATATAATTATATGGAAAAAGTTGCGTAGTCAACATTTACTGCACTGCAACGAATAGTTTATATCAAAAAATTGTTTTTTTATACACGTTGTGGATATTTTTTTGCACATAAACTTTGAATTGAGTGAGAACCGTAGACTTTTGATGCTTGGTGTACATCAGAACCAATGATATTTGAAAAAAAACATCCCATATGAAATTTGGTTTCCGGTGCTTACGTCTTTTCGGTAGTTATAGTTCGAAATGGCTAGGTTCACATTAGGCGACCATCGTTAGGCAACTTTCATTTTTTTCACACAGAATTATCCGTTTCAACAAATTTTATTGAAGCAAAAAAATTTAATATATCACTATTGAAAATTTTGTGTTTTTTGGTTGTGTGTGGACCCAAATTAACAAAATTATATTGAAAGTGCACCAAATTTGTTTTGTTGAAATTTGTTTTTCTTAAGTTTCGCAAAAAGGCTTACATAGGTGATAAAAAAGAGTTTTTATATACACTCTGGGCTGTTTTCAATAGTAGTTTTATATGTAAACTACATTTTGACGAAAGAAAAATATTTGACAGTTCAATAAGACCAAAAAAACAAAAGGGAAGAAATCCTGTAATTTTTTGTCGTAGATTTTTCTAAACTAAAGAGATAATAACAGAAAGCTAAAAATTCGTATTGAAAATGTTTTAACAAATTCAAAGGACTAAATAAATTGCAAAAAGGAAATAATGTTTTAGAAATTTAAATATATACTCTAAAGGGGTTGAATTTACAAATACAACACTCTCAGCCGATATACAGCCGACAACGTAGAGCCAGCAGTATTGTACATAGAAGAGAAAAAATTTTTTAAATGATTTAAGGATCATTAATAATAATTGAACCTAGAAAGAATTTCCAAAATATTTAAGCGGTAAATAAAAAGTAATAAGCTTTATCAAAGGTGCCATGGAACATAATGCTAATGATCCATTTGCATCCGAAAATAGTGGCACGGCAAGATTTGTCGGAGGAGGAGTGGTAAGTGGGGACCACTCCCTAGACAATGGAGCAATAGCTGGTGGGTCAATTGTGGCCAATAATACAGCCGGTGCTGTTAATTCTGGACATGAATTTCAAACAATTAAACCAGGAATGGGAGTTAATTCTAAGCAGGTGGGACGAACAGAAATATCACACAGTGAATTAGTTAAAATGTTATACTATCTGGAAGGTGAACTTCAGGCGAGAGATGTTGTAATAGCGGCATTACGTAATGAACGTGTCAAGCAATATATTTCACAACTGAAAAACAAACGACTTCAACCGGGTGATCCCCATGTAGCAATTTTTCGTGATAAAGTTGCCTTGTCCGGAAATTTAATATCAAGAGAGTCTTCTACACAAGCTGCTCAAGCAGAAATGGAAGTAAGGCAAATTATAGAGCAACAAATGGAGCAACTATATCAAATGGTTAATAAACAGCGAGCAACACATCTCAGAATGGTTAACATATTGACAGAGTCCCTGGAGAACAATCAACGTATGTTGCAGGAATTGGAGGATGAAAAACGTAAGCATGAACATGATACTGCACAAGGAGATGACATAACATATGGTTTGGAAATGGAACGCACCAAACTAAGGCAAGAACTTGAAGAGGAAAGGGCACAGGTAAAAAAACTGGAAAAAGATTTAAAAAAATTACAGGAAACCTTGGACTTTGAAAGAAATCGCCAAAAGCAAATTGTTCTCCTATTAATAGCTGAAAGAAAAAAAATTATGATGAAATATATTGAAGAAGGTAATATAATTTTTTGAGTCGTAAACGAATAATATGTAAAATGATTTTTCATGTCTTACATAGGCAAACGTTCCGAAGATCTTGCACAAATATTGGCAGAAGAAAAACAGCGTTCTGATAATATTGCCGAAGGTTTAGAAGAAGAAAGCAAAAAATCCTTACGTATGGAAGAAGAACTAGAAAAACAAGCTGCCGCTTCTGAGCAAGAACGTAAAATTATAAAAGCCAGTCTAGCCAAGGAAGAACTTAGGTAGTATATGATACGACGGTATATTTTGTTAATAAGCAACATAAATATACGTTTTTCCTTTCCAATAGAGTTAAGGAGCTAGAACAGGAACTATTAACACTAAGAGCAGAAAATGAAGCTTTAAAAAAACACCAACTTCAACAAAATACTTCAATTAGTGGAAATACTGTATCTAAGTCGAGAGCTTTTACAGGTAAGGTCCCAAAGTTTCAATAATGTTTTATGCCTTCTAATATAAAGGCTAAATAAAATATTAAAACAGTTTTTACTTTAGTATTTTTCTATGATTTCATTTTTTGATTTTTCTTCAATACAGAAATATTTTGTTAAAATAAAAAATAATTCAAGATTAATAAAAGAAAAACAAAATCTAAATAATTCTTAATTTAAATATCCTTCTATTGCTTCTTTACCTTCTATTTCCTCAAACCTAAAAACAAATAAATCTAATCTACCACTTTAAAACGTCAAATTAAAAAGATATCTGAAAAATGTATAAAGAAAAAGGTGATTTTTTTGTTTGTTAATTTTTTTGTGCGCAATTTGTTTTATTTATTTCCATACAATATTAACGGACAAAATCGGCGACTTTAAATTTGTAAATCAAATAATAAATATATAAATTAATATATAAATTTGTGTGTATAACAGCACCAAATTTTTCTTATTGTCAGCCGATTCCGACCGTTAATATCTGAAAACTATAAACTCAAACATATTACAGAATACCGTATTCAATATCATATTTGTTGAAATATAACTTATACATTGTAAATACACGCATAAAAATAATATTCATACAGCAATATGTTTGAGTAATTTTCGTTAGATTTTATGACGTACCAAATTTTTCATTTTGCACATTAGAATACCTATTATTAGCATACAGTTATGGGCAATTGTCATGTTTGTAAAACACAAAGAAAAATTAAATACATGGTACATACTAATAAAAAAATAATATAGATTATTATTGGCATATTTATAAAATTTGAATTAATTCATAGTGTTTCGTCCATTCTGTGTATTGTTACAGTGATTTTCGATTGAATTTTCCAATTTTTTTTATCATTCATTTGAAAATTCATCAATTTTTTTGACTTAACAAAATAATTTAATTGTGTAATTATATAAAAAAATTTCAGAGGATGGATGTTCTGCTCCCATGGTTAATATAGCTAAAATTGTACAACCAACAGCAACAGTATCTAGTGTCCCTGTGTCTGGGCCCACAACCGGTATAGCTCTATCTCTTACCCCAACAATTAATCTTCGTACGGGTATAGCTACGGCTCCAACAACTTTAACACCTTTACCTCAAATAGCTGCGGCTGCAACAATAGCAGCACAATCTGCATCAGGTGGTAGTGATGCTGTAATATCTGCTCAAACAGCGGTACCAGCGCAAATGGCAGTTTTAGCTTCTATTACATCCACATCTGTTGCACAAAAAGTACAAGCTGCAGCAGCACCCTCGTCGCCCTCTCCAGCAAAAATGCAGCCAACGGCTACCATACAACGTGCACCCGGAGGAAAATATTCAGCTTTAGCAGCTGCTGCAGCGGCAAGCCACTCACTTGATCAAGCTCCTTCACCCCATCCCGTACCAATAGCGGTACCACCAGTGACGGTACCGCCGGCTGGTGCGAGAGGTGCTCCACCACCCATACCCCCTAATAAACCAATAGTACCACCTAAAAGAGAACCATCATTATCCCGTTTGGGTTCTATAACTGGTGCTACAAGTGCAGCGGCGGTCGCTTCTTCAGCTCCTTCTGCTGCTGCCAATGCAAAAAATAATTAAATATTAATAACAATAAAAAAATAAATTATACCATAATATTAATTCTAAAATAATCTTTACATACATGTATGACAAACGATAAACAATACTCTCAATTAATATTTGCAATACACATGGATATTTAGGACTTATATTATTAGTAATCTCTAAGTAGTGGATAAAAACTTAAAACTGCTGAATGATTTATTAATGATTTTATTCAGAGACAACAGTTATAAAATATATCTAACAAAATTAGCCATAATTGTTATATTGAACAAATAAATTTTTGTTCCTTCAACTAATAGTTATTTTCAATAAAAATAAATTATGCTTTTTTTTTGTTTTATTCATAATAGATTTTTTTGTTGCTCATAACTTCTATTTTAAATTTTTTATTTTTACTTTGCCTATGGCCAACTTCTTCAATCTCAAAACATTTAATAGCAGTTGTTATTGGTCTCTGATTTTATTTTGTTAATATATTATTTTAATAAAAGTATTATACGTAGTTATTGCATGACTTGAAGTTATACCATATGATAATAAACTTTAATCTAACACTTGTTTTAGTATCTAAAATTTGAACAAAAATATGACAAACCTTTCTTTTTTTAAATTTTCTATATAAATAGTACTGTAGCATATAACAAGCGCCTGAATTTTTTTAGTTTAAACATTTATCTTTTGTCTTAATTATTCAAAACGTTTACTGTAACCTTTATATTCTCTAATGATTTCTTCAGGATTTTACATTGAAAACAATAACGTTAAAACAATACAAAATATTAAAGAGGAGTATTGAAATATCAAGGAGTAGAAAGAAAAATATATTATTATGTATCTATATCCTAAGAAATAGAAAAAGTGGACAATTTCTTTAAGTAAATATTAACTGTTTTAAAGTTCTAAAAATATCATGCTGTACTTTACGAATATTCAAAAAGAAAATAAATTTCCTAGTAAAAAAAATATATCCATGTAAAATATAATTATCTATGTACAATATATCTCAAGAACAAACAGTGAACAAAAAAGTTGCGTAGGTAAACATGTTGCAAAAATATAAAGAAAACTTTTCGATTTTAATTGAAATTTCAATTCATTACAGATTTATTAGATGAAAAAAAATGCATATATACACACATTAAAATGAATAATAAAACTTCATAATGATAAAACTCAACCCATCATGGTGTTTTCTATAATAATTGCTCGTGAAAGATTTCGAGCACAAGCCAAGCGTAGTAGATTTAGAATTTCCTCTATATTTTCGATGCGATAATCTTTAAGAATATTTACTGGCTCCTGTAAGAAAAATATGTTTTTGGTTGTTTGTGAAATATATCTTAAATAGGAACCGATTATTATTTATATTTACATCTGGATATTGCTCAAGCCTTTTCTTTTTCTTGTCAATCAATGGCACTAATTCAGATTCTAAATGGTGCAAAATTGCGCATGTTTCTTTTGATAATATTTTTGGATCTTTGGACTCCAAAAGAGGCATCGTGTCAATAAGAAGCGAAGGCCAGAAACTTTTAAAATCAAATATTATATCTGTAACTTTGTAAGGCAAATTGTAAACAATACTTACTATTCTGGCGTTATTCTAGATTCTAATAGATTAACAAGCAGTTCAGCAGCAGGTAAAAAATCTTTTTTCCGATAAAATTGATAAAAATCAAAATATTTCACTAAAAACACTAACCTCGGCGATACAAACATTTTTGCTCCTATATTGGCAATAACATCTGGACAAAGCATATCTCCCGTTAAAGCATAATGCTAAAAAATATTACTTAAGCCAGAAAAACAAAAATATATGTGAAATATATGTACTTGTAACAAGAAATCAGCTATTGATGTGACATACAAGGTATCCTTCGATCTTATCGCCCATTCTAAGGCATTCCCATAACGTTTACCATCTAAACACCTTTTGGCTTGAATTTTACAAATTTCTTGTTCTGCGTTGAAAAAATTCTTCTTTTTACAAATTTCTAAAATTTTTAAAACTTGTTTTTCGGTTTTAATTGGTATCTTAGTTAAACATATTTCTAAAGCAGCCAAGCCTAAAAAAAATTATTATTATTATTTTTTCTTCTTTGTTTTTTGTAAAAAGCACGCCTATTCTGCATTTCGAATTTGAATTTTCTTCGTTTAACGACTTTAGTATTCTGCGTTCCGTTTTATTTCAATTTTCGGTATTTTACTTTAAGATCGTAGTTACGTTTTTCTAAATTGTGATTATAAAGACGGTGATTCTTTAGGATTTAATTTTTTTTAAAGCGAAAATGTATTGTTCGGTTGTAATTTATTATATTATTTATACATACGTGCCTTACCAAAACGATGCTTTTGAGAACACTATTTTCTTCTAATTCCGTTTATTTCTTTTTGGAATACGAATTTTAGATTGCAACTGAATTTACTGAACTTTGGATTGTAACCGGATGCGGAACGAAATGAAAAGCAGAAAAGGAGTAAATGTGTACATTGACTTACCGCCTTCCGAACAGAACTCTAGATAATCCATTCCTAACTGCCATAAAGAACTTCTATACATTAGACAACTTCCAAATTCGTATAACAGCGCATCTCTCAATTTTATGCAATCACTAAAACGATCGAAACGCAATTTAGTTTTTAATTTTTCATTTTATGAAAAGAATGGCAACTAACTTCACTTGATGATCACCAATTATTTGCAATTGACCACAATTATAAAGTAAATCAGTAAGATGTGTGACGAACCACTGATTATCTGCCATTAACTGTATAGAGTGTATAACTTGATGAACTTCATTCTCCATTAAGGAAAGTATTACTCTATCCAAGTGTTTTAGCTTAGGTTCATTACCTTTCTGGCGTTTAAAACGAGCCCATCTATCTAACCAAGAATTAGCAGCAGTACCCAATTCAAAGTGTTTACATGCGGGATTTGTGTAAAAAAGATATCCCGGCAGATATTCATACCAATACTCAGATTTTTGTATTTGCACATTCCATGCAGTTGTATCCCCCGTAACTAATTGTACGAGTTCTTCTAGATGTGGTTCAGCAGTTAAAATATTTGCGCTCAATTTTCGTTCTGTATCCGTAAGCCAATATTGCCATTGTGAACGAAATTTTTGTAAAGAAAGTCCACCATTAGCCTAGATACATGCATATATATTTATAATCTTATCCATTCAAACAATCATTAAGATTAACTTACATTGAAAACTGGCATAGTCTTTAAAATTTGCTCGCACATTTTAAAAGCAGCACTTTCTGCTTGAGGGTGCAACTGTAAAAGTGCTCTTGTCACGTCTACTTGCCCTTGCATTATCAAGCCTTTCAGTGCTGGCCAATAGTCTTCGTTGTCGCTTGTATCACGACCTAATAATAATAAATCGGTCGCCATTCGCTCAGCTGCAGGAAAGTGAAAACGAACCCACTCAAGCAATTGGGGTACTATTACATTAGAAGATGACTGCTCTAAAAAGAGTATTTCGCACAAATGCCAAATGCATTCAATCGAATAAAAAATTGATATAAATTGATGATACATTTCATATTTCTCCTGCGATTTAACTTCTGCATTCCCAGCTGCTTCCTGTATTTTTTCTAAGCAAGCTCTTATTATACTACGATATGTCCTCGATATTTTTGTATAATCCGATTTTGTGCCTTTTCTCTTTAAAGATTGCAAAGCAACGAAAGTAGAGTTCGATTCGGCTATCAAACTTCTCAATATCGGATCATCGAATATAAACTCAGGCTGTAAAAAATGTATATTAACTGGATCCTTACCAGCATATTCAGTAGGTTGATCACGAGTACTCGCAGTTATTGGTCGATAGCTGTGCAATGATATTTTAGAGCCATTAACGAACTTTCCCGCTAGTGTATTACCATAACGTGTGCTCAGTGGATCCAGAATACCCTAAAATAATTAAAATAACTTTTATATTTTCTCACACTAAATTTAAAACAGACTAACAAAAATGGAAACATTATTTTCTTCCATTATATCCTTAAAATGCTGAAAAAGTAAAAAGTATAAAACACAAAAATATCAAAATATCGCCACAGAATAACACCAATGCAGCACGCACAATTATAAAAAAATTACAGTGTTGACAACATAAAATATTTGAAAATACACGTTTAGCGTTTCATTTTAAAACGCATTAATAAGAAATATGCTAGACCATAACACATTGATTGCTTAAAATACGTACACTAATCTGCATACCTAATATGCCTATTTTTTGCTCATATTTTCCATACCTTTTACAAACGTCATTTCTTTAGTTTTGCTCTGTTTGTTAATAAACGAAAATTGTGCGGATGTACCATAAAAACAAAAGTATAAACAAAACGCTAACAGCAAGTAAATAAAGAAAATATCTATAAAATACCCCTTCCCGCGTTGCTGATAACCATTGTGTTGCATACCTATTAAATGTATTTCTCGTATCAAAAATTTAAAAGAATGCCCACATTTTATATTGGAAAAACAACCCATCACAAAGAGAACTTATTTTTATATATGCATATTGCATATCAGGGATGAAAAATAAGATTTTCAAATTGTACTAACTTTTATAAAAAAGAGTACTTTTTGCAAACCGATTGCACTAAATTTGTTGTATAACTTTTTTTTAATTTTGTTTTATACATACTTACGTACATATGTATGTAAAAAACTTAGCCAAAAGGCACTGCAAGCTTATTTGTTCTAAGTACTGTAAATAAAATTAACAGTTAATGCATAATTTCAAAAGGTAGATAAAAGACTATTAGTTGATGAGAATTAGATCTAAGAGCATCATTTATGATACTCCTTTTGCTTGTTTAATCTTTTTTTTAAATTGTATTAGCACGAATTAGATGACTTCAGCAAATCATTCTTTTGGATTAGATTGGAGACAGTCGATACAGTCTCTTTCTTTCTTTGGGTTTTATTATATTTTGAGACGAATGTGAAATTTTGAAATAGTGCTAAATTAGTCATTGCGGTGCTATTGCACTTTTGATTTACAAAAGAGCTAAAAAAGTACCGAATTTCCCACGCCTGATTGCTGTCGTTTGTAAATAAACGGGTATGATGAAATTAAATAAGGTGTTGTCTGTACAACAACTATTTTTTGTACAAAAACAAATTTTTGTACATCGTATTGTAGATGCCAACAAGTTTTCATATTAAAAAAAAAAACGTAAACAAAAGATGTAGGTATACAGATAATACTTGTAAATTATAAAATATTGTGTTTTGTTAAAAATGTTAATTTTCAAATATTTAGTTTTTTGGATATATAGTTTAATGATATCCTTGGATTGTTCTTTGTAGTAAGTCTCTATTGTGAACGAAAATGTTTTGACATCATGTGAACAAAAAAAAAAGTTATCAGCCGGACAAAAAACTTCACCTTTATAATATCGCCATGTAAACAGGCAAATTCAAAAATTAAATCACAAAGAAATGATAAAGATGAGTTGTCATGTAAATCATTTAAACGATAAACTAGGGAAATTCTATTATAAAAAATAATAAACTGTGAAAGTTCGTAAATTGTACCAAATGAGGAATTGGTGTATATTGTACTTTTGAGTCTGAAATTGTATAAAGGAAAATACAATTGTACCAACCTTTTCAACCCTGATGTATATCGATCAGAATATACACAGTGAACCAAAAACGTTTAAGTACACCTTATATTTAGAAAAGCATACTCATGAAACACATTCCTTTTGAAACATAAAATTATTAAAGCGCTTATATTTTATTTCTATGTATATGAAATATTATTAAGCTAGACTTTTCATGAAAATATAGTGTTAGGTTTAAAAACAAGAGCCTAAGAAAGCCGCAATGTCACTAATTCAGATCAAAAAAGTTTACGTACACTTAATAAAAATGAAATGATTTTGTTTTTACGGAACCTTTTCTCTAACTAATCCTAGGTCTTTCTATTGGGTTAAGACCTGGATATTTTGGGGTGTATACAGTTACTTACAATTATATTAAAGCCATTCTTTGAACAAATATAAGGTATATTATGTGTCAATATCTGGTTGAAAAATATTTTCTTGTGGACCCAATTGCGACGCTCTTTTTTGAGCTTGAGGTGCAGAATGTTCACCATTCACCCCCCACACCATAATGTTACCCATTACGCCCACACCATAATGTACCCTGTGCTGAGCAGTTGGAATTAAATTTTTATAATGCAATGCCTCATTAGCCTTTTTCATATTTAGTAGAATATGATTTAAAACTTCAACACACAACTAACTCAATAACCAATAATAAAATTCTTTAAAACTCACAAGTATTCCATTTTTATTAAACAGGTCTAAGAAAATTTTTACTTTTACAAAAACAATAACTTAAATATGTCAAGAACTAACTGTGTATGTAAACTATTTTGGCGTCTTATTCAGCCATTATTGAATTTTTTATC
Source organism: Wohlfahrtia magnifica (assembly GCA_023159175.1). NCBI lineage: Eukaryota > Metazoa > Arthropoda > Insecta > Diptera > Sarcophagidae > Wohlfahrtia > Wohlfahrtia magnifica. The sequence goes on along the minus strand of JAKWBJ010000040.1, from coordinate 582,648 downwards.
AGTAGCTCTCTTTATGTAAAAGTAATGGGAAAAATGTAGTAGTATTACGAAAATAAAGTACTCTCAAAAGTATGTAAGGCCAAAAAAGATACAGTTTATAAAAAGTAAAATAAACATTAGCAACATTATGAATATACTAGATGTACGTAAACTTGTTTGGTTCACTGTATGTGTGCATATAAATAGCTTTTACCAGATTTGCTTTTTGACTGATGTAGATAGATAACGAAGCTTTATCTGCTAGTGTTTTCCACACATGCAAAATTCCATATCTTATATATAGAAGAGTGTTGTTGTTGTTGTAACAGCTTGACTGAGTCCCGACTGAAATCCTGGCCCGATAGCTGTTCAGGATTTCACTAAATCCCGACCTTAGTTGGGTAAGAATAGCCCTTTATCTCGGTAGTCGCCTCTCGGAATCGGAAATGGGCAGGGGTGATCATCCACAACCCGGTTCGTGCCGTAGTTGTTTCTGTCCCCATCCACAGCTATTAAGTGAATAGCTTTCTGGGCGTTGGCAACGGATGTTGCGTTCAGGATGGGGGGAACAAGGTACTGTGCAGCTTCCTTATATATCCCGATATGCCGAGGAGAGGGGTTTGTCGTTATGGTCCGTTTATTCGGGTGGTGATCTAACTGGAAGAATGTTGGATTCCATATGCAGGTGGTCTACGTTCGTCATCCTTACACATCCGGTGGCTATCCGTAGAGCATTATTTTGGACTCTTTGGGTGTCACTTGGGAAAGAGGTCCAAATTGGGGCTGCTAGTTAAAGATGGACCTGTTCAGCGCTTTTTAAGTTGACAAGATTATCTCCTCTGACTTCCCTCATGTGGTGCCTGCGAGTGCCTTCAAGATTTTATTCCTTGTCCTCACCTTATCCCGAACATAAGTGGCATGTTTGGGGAAAAATAAGATATTGTTGAAGACCACACCTAAGATCTTTGGGTGTCGGGTGGTCGGGATAGTCCTGTTCCCAATGTGCATATTCAGGTCAAGATGAACTTCCTTGGTCCAGGAGGTAAATAGAGTTGCCGTCGACTTAGATGGAGATAGAAGGAGGTTGCGGCTGTCTAAGTAGTTAGCCAGAGTGAGGAAATGGCGTGAGAGAATCGTCTTGATATTTTCCAGGTTTTCGCCGGACGCAGGGACAGTTATATCATCTGCGTAGGAGACGATTGAGATACTCTGGTGCGGCTGCGGGATCCTGGATATGTAAAGATTGATCAAAATGGGAGACAATACACCCCCTTGAGGAACTCCCATTTTTATCCTTCGGTGTGCCGACTTCTTTTCTCTAAATTCAACGACAGCTTACCTGCCGTTCGGGTAATTACTTAGCCAACGTTTGGTGTTATCATGTAAGGTTGTTAATTCCATAACATCCTGAGCCAGGGTCGCGTGATCCACCGTATCGAAGGCCTTCGATAGGTCAAGGGCCACTACTATTGTACGATCACACGGTCTCCTCTTGTTGAAGCCTGCTGCTATTTGTGATGTTATTTCCATAAGGACTGATGTTGTCCCATGGGCCTTTCTGAATCCATATTGGTGAGGATCAAGGTGGAGGTGTTCCGTCAAGGATGGAAGAAGTAGAGCTTTATAAGCGGAGAAAGAAGAGATATGGGGCGATATGAAGATCCCGTATTGGCCGGCTTATCTGGTTTCAAAATCGGATTATCCTCGCCACCTTCCAGATATCGGGTGTGAACATTAGCATGGAGATAGCGTCCGATCCCAGTGCCTTCCAGGTTTGGCTCTACGGATAGCGGATTCGACCTCGACTGAAGTAAATGATGCCGGATTTAAATCACGAGCAAGGTGTCGGATCTTCCGAGATATGGCTTTCCTAGCCTTGTCCAGAGTTAGCGGATGTTCAATGAATTGCCTACAGAATCGCGTCGCGCATTTCCTAGCATCTGCGTGATCTGAGCCATTGAAGGAAATAGCCGTAAGATCTTATTCTTATTATCCGATTGGCCTTTTATTGTGTTCCAGAGCTTCTTAGAGCCAGCTGAGCACGTGTCAAGAAATGACAACCACTTAGTTCGCCGGTGATTCTGTCTGCGCGGAGATGGTCACGCTGATCAGCCAAACGGTCCTCAATAGATGGGAAATTAGGTCTTGAATTCGGGATCCTTCCGGCTGGTATAAAACGTTTTGCCGCAGTTTAGATAATTATCCTTATCCTCTCTCCCTGAACTGCACTTGCTGCCGGGGGTTTCAGGCGCAGGTGGTCCTCGATATAATCGGAGAAGCTTTGCCAATCGGCCTTGTTATAGTTAACACAGGTCCGCTCTTCCGATTTTACAAAGTCACTCGGATATCAGGATAGGGACGTGATCTGAGTGGAGGGCGATATCCGTGAGCCAGTAGTGGAGAGGAGACGATGGAGATGTCTAGTGAGCTGGAGCAGGAAGCTGTGATCCGGGTAGAAAAATCCTCATTTATGACCGCGAAGTCGGAGTAGTCTATTTGATCCGCAAAATCCGTTCCTCTGGAGTCGTTCCCCAATCTAGAGTACCAGCATTCATGGTGGGCATTAAAATCACCTAGAATAATGCGATTCCCACCTTGTAGAAGATGTTCAATACTGGGATGATAGTGGTTAACGATGCTATTAACTGGAGGATGTAGACATTGAGAATTTCCAAATCCTGTCTTGATCTTAATGCCCATTATCTCAAGTAGCGGGTCAGGATTAGGTGTTGTAGGTGTTGACATAAGTGTATAGTATACATTCCGATCGATGATAAGAGCTAGGACGCCACCGCGATCCCTTTCCTTATCCTTTCTAATGATGTTGTATCATTGGCCGTTACTAGTCTGGAGTTTGTAGTCAGTTTCGTCTCTTGGGTCGCACCGATAAGGATATTATTCTCATGCATGTAGGCTGTTATTTCAGCCCCTTTATTTGTCAGGCCATTACAGTCAAGCTGCTTTATAATAAAGGATTGTTGGCCATCGGTTAGGTCGCGTATCAAAGATGCAGGTTGTAAAGGTGTAGGCGAGGTGCTACCGGGGTAATGTTTGGTTGGCCAGGAGAAATCAATCGAGGTTATCTCGAAGATATGTGTAGGCCAAGTAAATGAGATGGTGAACGGGATAGTGATCCAATCGTGGGAGTGTCGATAACCACTGACGAACAGCAATCAACCACAAAATCCTGATTCCAGTCCCTATGCTCGAAGATTACTACATCTCCTCATATGACACCAGTTGTTGTAACCATTGTATCGAACCTATGTAATATGAACTCTATTTCCGTCCTACAGATAGAACACATCCACGTCGAACGTCTGTTGTGGGTGGCATTTCCGAGAGAAGGAATGGTATTAGTCCGGATGTCCAGAGAATGACCCCGACGACAGCAAGTCGCGACGAAAGCGGGATTCCAGTCCCGGTGGCTCTTGAGTCCCGAACAAGTCCTCAGATGACACCAGTTCCCACAAGTAGAACATTTGACAGAGGTCGCATCCCTTCTTATCTGTTCAAGGCAAACTGAACAAGTACCAGGAGGTCAAAGATTTTGTTCAATGCCGGCTATAATTAAAAGAAGTAAGAGCGAATTTGCCGACATAATTTGCTCAGCTGGGAAAAATTTGATCGGGGAGTACAGCTGGTGCTGAGTTGGCAATCTTTGGCCGAAGGGTATATGTGTCGTTCCGGAACGTAGATCCAATTGCCGAGAGAACGGGTTCAGGTGCTGCTTCCGTTTGCTGAAAAATGATACATTTCGAGGACTCTTACCCATAAGACTAGTTTCCATATTTTTCTAATTGTGCGAATTGAAACAGGAGCAATAAGTTCATTTTTGAGGCTTTTTGATGACTGGAAAGGATTAATCTCTGAAGTACGAATCAAAAGTTTATCAAAGCTGACAGTTGTTCCACACTTTCTTCCCATAATCTTTGCAGTTTTCATTCACTGGACCGCATTAATTACTTTAGTTTTAGAGCACTTCATGGTCTGAAAAATTTTCGGTATATGTAAGGATTACTCTTACATATAGAAAAACTTAAATACATTAAAGTTTATGACATATTGGATAAAAATAAAGAGTCCATATTATTTGTTCCAACACTGTATATGCGGTAGGTCCATTGGTTCGCAAGTTATTGACGTTGGAGTGAACCCTTTTGTATTGCATAAGTTTTACTTGAAAACGGAACTTGTTACAGCATTTGAACTTTATGTGAGGTAAAATATATTTTTACAACTGTGTATATAAAAAGCGTATGTAGAAAGTTTTCATTTGGTGTGTGGCTTCACTATTGTTCAACTGGGCGGTGCCACGTCCATATAAAATTTGTATATATATGTCTATATCTTTAAAATGGTAATAGTGGAATGCTTCGAATTTACTCTAAATAACTTGGTTGTTAATAGTTAGAAATATGGGTGAGAGAGACGAGAGCGAGATATACGAAATAAAATCGTCTCAATGAGCAATGTCTGCGTTAACGAAGTGAAACAAAATATTCTCACTCATGGAATGAATAAGGCAATAGTTTGTTTGTCATATGAATATGTTCATTGATGAACACGTTCATGCAACTCCCTATTGTGAAATTTTATACCTAGTCGAAAATTCTGTATTGCTTCAAGATAATGATCGAAGCTGGTAAGAGCATGGCTACTAAACAATATTAAAAACAAAATTGAACACCCTCCAATCTCCGGATCTAAATTTATAGGGCATTTATGGAATGTTCTGAAGCGTAACCTTTGAAACCGTCATATCACGTCAATTTCAGCTCTGAAGAAGACTTTAATGGGGAGTTGGAAAAATTATCCCAGATACAACAAAAAAATTGGCCTTATCTATTCCGTCTCGATTAGCATATGTTATAAAAGCTCGCAAGGTCACACAAAATATTTTTTTATGTCTATTATTTAGATCGTGTAAACTTTCATAAATTTACCAAAAAACTAAAACTTTTATATAATTATTTTTAAGTTTATTTTTTCTAATCACATGTAATATGAACAAATAAAAATATTGGAACATTTATCGAAAGAAAACGAATGTTTTTTTATCGTTTCTATCTTCGTTTCAAACCAACAAAGCGTTGATAAATGCATACAACAACGGTGATGCGGTATTGTAATTTTTATTTCGTTTTAAAACAAGAACGACAACGGGAATAGGGCCGATTTTTATATATCTCAGTTTAATGACGAATATATATATATATATATATATATATATATATATATATATCATTAATAGGGCCGATTTTTATATATCTCAGTTTAATGACGAATATATATATATATATATATATATATATATATATATATATATATATATATTCGTCATTAAACTGAGATATATAAAAATCGGCCCTATATATATATATATATATATATATATATATATATATATTCGTCATTAAACTGAGATATATAAAAATCGGCCCTATTCCCGTTGTCGTTCTTGTTTTAAAACGAAATAAAAATTACAATACCGCATCACCGTTGTTGTATGCATTTATCAACGCTTTGTTGGTTTGAAACGAAGATAGAAACGATAAAAAAACATTCGTTTTCTTTCGATAAATGTTCCAATATTTTTATTTGTTCATATTACATGTGATTAGAAAAAATAAACTTAAAAATAATTATATAAAAGTTTTAGTTTTTTGGTAAATTTATGAAAGTTTACACGATCTAAATAATAGACATAAAAAAAAATATATATATATATATACATATATATATATATATATATATATATATATATATATATATATATAAATGTTCTTTGGAGCTAGTTTCAGGTTTAAACTAATGCACATGTTTTTCATAGTGTTTTCTCTATACTGTAAAGATTTTCTTTTTGTAACTAAATATTTATCATCTAAAACATCTTAATGGTTTTCATTTTAGCAAAAAACTTATTTATTTTCTTTTTGTAAAAATAAAAAGCATAAAAATTATCTACGTACTTATATATGTAGTTATAATATATCTATATATCTATATCTATATCTATATATATATATATATATATATATATATATATATATATATATATATATATATAAATATATGAATATATTTTATATATTATATGAAGTAAGTTCTATTCGATGTGCTTCCATATTCTATTAATTTAAAATTGAAATATGAAAAATGAAAATACAATCAAATTGATTTACTTGTTAAGTAACCTTTCTGAATCAATATATTTGGTATGGGATAGTCCTTGTTGTCTACAAAAGAAATAAATAGATCCTCATAATGTGATAACACTTTAACATCTATCGACTTATTTAAAATCATTTCACATAACAATTGTATGCATTTTTGGCGATCTTCTGGTGAAATATTTTCTTTTTCGCCAACTGCAGCAATCCGGCAAAGAACAGCTTTAAATGGCAATTTGGCCATACTAACATCAATATTGGCTAATTCGTTTAAATGCACCATTTGATGATTGCCATAGTCGACATAAAACACTTTAAATATTTTATAATCGTCGTCATGGGACATAATCTTTGCTCTGTACCACAGTCCATCGATATAACGAGATAAGACCAATTCAAACATATGTGGAGGTTTTTTTAAACGTTTCCCAGAGGGTACGTCCTCGTCATTCCATATTAGTGGTGGACTCATTTCGTTAGTATCATTTATTTGCGCATAGAATCTATCCACGCGTTCAATATAGGTGGGTGTAATATTTATAATGCTTCCTGCTGGAAAAACATTTATCGGATGAAGGTTTTCAATAACTGTGGCACTCGGTAAAGTGTCTTTTGTCCAGCCATCGGGCTGACGCAATGTATGTTCTAATTTACAATTTGATCCTTTAAAGCATACACCAGTGTTAGGATTATAGAAACGACATATACGCTTATCATCCTGAGGATCGTAGCCCATAACAGCCTTCATAGCATTACTAGTGCTCAATGGTTCTTCATAAAGCATTTCCAGCTCACTTTCAGTTATTACTTTATATGTATTATCTTTTTTAGTAGAGCACTTTTCATCAGTATTTGTTGTTAGTGGTTGATTATTATCAGTCAACTCCACATAAAGAATATCGTTTTTTACACCTACAATTTTAAGGCGGCAGTTCTTTTGTTCTAATTCTTTTAAAGTTTCTTGCACTGTATTTAAATCAAGGAAGGGATTTTTTTTTGAATATTTCAATTCACACAGCATTGCTAAAGCCGGTATATGTTTTTGATTATCGGTCAGTTTATATGTTATATTCTCTGATTTTTTCAATGAGACTATTTCTCCAGTGTCTAACAAATAAACAGGACAAATTTCATCATCCATTTCAACATCATAGAAAATCTTCGAGTTACGAACTGCTCTGAATATATGCTGTTCTAACACATAGCCAAATATTTCGTTAGCCGGCGGCATGCAATGATATTGACGCAAGTCCAGGGATTTTGAAATCTCAATAATAGACTCTCTATATGGCGATGACTTGTCAAGTATATAGAAACTTAGACTACTAATATCTTTAATATATGTTATAATCACATTTAAAATAGTACCCTCCTTATACAAATCATTTAACAGTAACTTTGGATATTCAAACAGTTCGACTTCTTCCTTATTATTATATTCTTCGGCCGGGTATAGATATTCTTCGCTCCCATTCATAATGCCAGAAGTACAATCTGTATAAATGCCTTTTCTTAAATAGATTTGATTATAAAATAAAATTTCGTACAATCCAGACAGCTTTTTTCTGTGTAATTCTAGTTGTAAATTTAATTTTCGTCCATATTCCATAATGGTTGTTAAACTCATTATCAAAGAATCAAATTCGGTCAGAGTATTGATATCATCCTTCCAAGTCTTTTCAAACTGCTCTGTTAACTTGTTAATATTTTTAAAAAAGTCTTCTGAATTAGATTGTACTTGTTGAAGTTCGATTGCACATAAGTCTTGTATTCGATAAAGTTCCTTCAGCTTTTTGTTCATATTTAAAAATATTTTTATTCAAGCACTCTTTGTAATTAATAAAAAAAACAAAACAAAATAACCAAGATGAACTTAACAAGAAGACCGCAAGATAAAAAATGCTCATCAGCTGATCGTCTGTCGACTTGTCAAAAGTAGTTGTTGCGACGTAATTTTTGTGCAGGGTTGATATGTAAATTGTAGACAGTTTGCATCAACATTCAATTAGATTTCCGTTGTGTTTGATATATAAACAAAATTTTGAGATTTTTAAACAAAACCGTTAAGAGAGAAAAGTGTTTCGAATATAAATAGAATTTGAAAATTAAAAAATAAAAATATATAATAAATGACACAAAAAGTGAAATAAAAATAAATAATCCAAAATATAATAATTAATTATGTAAAAAAAGTTATTTTTAATATATAAACACAATTAAAAAAAAACATGCATACTTGATATCTTTGCAAAAAGAAAAATGCTAATGAAGTTGGTAATTTCTTCTCCGCACCTAAGGACGATAAAAGTAGAGCAATATATTAAATATGTGGAAAAGCATTTTCAGATATTCCTTTTTTTTCCAGTATAATTTTTTACCATGAAATATAACCCGAGTTGGCCGTGGAGTATGTCATTTGCTAAATACTGTCCCATTTGTTGAATAACTTCAAACGAGCATAATTTCCCCAGAAAAAAAAAGAAATTTTAGTATCAGAATAAGTACACCATTTTAATTGTATTTTGGCCAAAGGAAAACATGGAAACAGTCGGTGTTTTATGACTTTGACTGCAAGATAAGAAAAGAACAGTTGAACGTATTTCTTATTCATATTTTCTCCGAAATTTTACTACCTCCGATGCAATCATTTTATTGCGGAATTTTTAAAAATATATTTTTTAGCAGTTATTTTTTAAAATATTGAACTGGACCTATTTTTTAGAAGAATGTTTGTTCATATATATATATATCAATACCTGATATCTAACCATTCTTTAACATTTTTTATTGCACCCATTTTGTAGAAAGATTTTTTTTTCAAAAATATGCAAAAATTTTTTTGCAAGTGTTTTTTTTAAACAGAATTTCTTTCCAAGAACTTAGTTTTTGTTTTTAAAAATTTCAATATTTGTCCACATCCAATAGCATTTAAAAATAACGTTAAATTTTCTTTAAAATAACATATCTTTTAAAATATTTCTTAAAACGTGTTTAACAAAATGTTACTATTCATAATTACGAGTATATATCCAATAAAATATCGCACGAAATATTTGCACGAAATTATCGTATGTTACAGTTTTTACGAAATCGTCTTTTCGATGCAAATGTATTCCAAAGTCACAAACTCACCACATAGTAAAACATCATATCGATAATCTCAATACTTAACTTAAAAAAAAAGCAAAAAAAAATATATAAATTAAGCTCTCCTGTAAAATTTGCATATTATAACATACGATAATTTTGCTCAAATACATTTTTCAATGAATTTCAAAATAACAACGTAAAATAATTTGCTGCACAAATGTGTTATCGCTTTTTCAAATACATTCTTTGAATACATTCGACCGTTAATAAATTCAAGTAAGCTGTTTTTGACAATTAGACTGATGAAAATGTGTAGTTGTAGACTTGCGGTTACCTTGTTAAATTAATCTTGGAAAATAACAAAACAAAAAGAAAAACACAACAATGGAATTTACATGTGTGAATTCGTCTGTTGGCTAATAGGATTGCCAACTCTATTGTCATGGCTTTATTGGACGAATTTATATTGTTACTTTAACCTTTTTAAGACGTTTGAGTTTTTTTTTTTAATTCTGTAAAATACAGTGTTGCCAGAATCATTTTACACAAACAAGGCCTCAAAGTTATCCAAAATTTTATAAATTACACAAAATATGAAAGTTTCATCATCTTGAGAACAAAAAGGATTTTTAAGCTAATTAAAATATATATATACATTATTTAATTATTTGGTCTTATTTGTATGATTAATACCATACATTTGATTCATTTTAAATTAAAACTCTTGATACAATGAGAAATAACATTGGTAAAATAAAATAAATGCAGCGAATTTATGTTTTACTTTATTTTTAAACTGTAACTTCTTTAAAGCTGGATTCACCCATTGTTTCAGAACAAAAATTTTGTACCGAAACCATTTTTTATATTTAGTTTGACGAGAAAGAGAGCGAAAGATAGTTAACTTACTTCGGAACAATCTCAACTTGAATTGGTTAAAATTTCATTTTTGTTCGGAAACAATTGAACTGTGCTGCTAGCTACTTCAACTTTTAAGCCAGTTGAATTGAGCTGCCACACCATATTATATGTACATATAATACAATATATATCACTTGTTTTGCATTGTTTGTTTTAAAAAGTAACTGTTGATTAAAGTTATTATATTAAAAATAAAATTAAATAAATATTAACATGGAGTTATATGAATCAGTTGCACTGAAGCTTATTTCAGAAATAAAAAGCCGGGCAGGGAATGCTCGTATGATATGAGTAAAAAAAGTTACAAAAATAATCATATGAAGTAAGATGTGTGGTTAACAATAACAACCTCTATTGGAATGGGATGTAAGTTTAATTTTGTAGATAATAATTAAAACCATTCAACAAGTTGTGTTTAATTAATTGCAGGAAGCGAATGCCAAGCGCTTTGGAAGAGTTTGCCTAGAAGGTATAAAACAGCTAAAAGCGATTGATTTACAATTTATTTATTACAAAATAACTGACGTAGTGTGACATAAAGAAACAAGTAAATTGCAATCATCTGCCACTGTGCTGCCAAATTGTAAAACTAACACGCCCCGTTTACAAAAATATTCCATATGGTACCCTTGTTTTTCCAGAACAATTGTTCGAAGTGGGTGAATCGTTTCAGAGCAAACTTTCAAAAAAACAAAAACAAGCATTTTGTTCCGAAACAATGGGTGAATCCAGATTAACTTCCACTTGATACACAATTACTCAAAACTTTTACGTACGTCTTAACACGACTTTATTTTATGAATTTTAAATTACAACTTTACACAATGACTGTCAAACTATGTCTGTCTATAACTTTATATATATATATATATATATATATATATATATATATATATATATATATATATACAATTTATATATATATATATATATATATATATTTATATATATATATATAAAATTGACATTACTTCCGAATGTTCTTTTACTGACTACAACATTCGATTCATTTCCGTTAATTCAAATGTAACACCTAAAATCATGAGCCATTTTTAGTCGTATGAGCATCGATGCATGAAGTTCTTTGGGACATCCACTTTACTTGGCATTACCGACAGGAGCAAGTCCTTTTAACTTCCCGACTGGGGCTCTTGATTTGTATTGCTGTAGCTGACTCTGGCTTGTCCTGACTGCATCTTGAGTCGCAATATATTCAGTGCACTTCGCTATCTATCCGGCGGCAGCTTGCTGGCATCCAACCCAATAATAAGTTGTGTTAATTTTTCTACTGTCTTTGCCACGCTAAGATGTCCTCCAATAGGTTATGGGACTGATTTAAAATTTCATTCATTTTTGAGGAGGGAACCACTATTAGATTGGTAGTTGGTTTGCCGTCTGCACTTTTTCAGCTTCGTTGTAAGCACCAATCAATCAGCTTTAAGCTATCCCATTGAGTACAATAAGCCTATATTAGATGGCTGCCTGCTAATATTTCTTTAGGCCGTCAGTCTTTTCCTTAGCCGCTATTATCCTTGCTAGTAAAGGGTGGGCAAATTGGCTTAAAAAGACATTCAGTTTTATTCATACCAATATAAAATAGAAATATGGGAATTAATAATGGAATATGATGTCGGGCAAATGTCCACCTCTAGCACGTCGGCAGACGACCGCTTTTTTCACAGGGTCTTTTCTCTGAGCCGTTGACCAGTCATCGTTAGCCTCCAGACGTAGTTGTCGGATGTTGATAATGGTCTCGTTGGTTTTATCACCTGTTTTATCAGCGGCTATCTTCCAGTTGTATTTACTTTCCCACTCCGGTAACCAGCTTCACTGTTACGTGGAATTCTTTTCATGTCACAGCCTATATGATGTTCATTGCCATTATGGCCAACTTTATTTACATCACGGTGTTCATTTATTTGTACTCTGCTGTGTATATCTAAGTCCATTTTATGCTGTTCTCCTCTATCGGTAAGGTGATAGTTACGAAATGTTTCTTGTTTTGTATAGCCAGTGTTTTCTCATTTCTCTTGCCTCCATGGTGACGCAAATTTTGCATTTCTGAGAGGCGCCATACAATATATTTGAAAATGACCGTTCTTGCCCCAGTTTTGGCACCTCATTTTTTCCCTTGGCCCTGTTTCGGCCAAAGGTTACTCTACCACCATTTTGACGCACTGAATTTTGCACTTATTTACATAAATTGAAATAAGCATAATACATCTCTAAGAGCTTATTATTCACTTATTTGAACTTAGAATCTTTTTTAATATGGTGACCATACGTAACCTTTTATAGTTTGGATGAATTGAGCAAATATTAAGGTGACCTTATCATTTTGAAGCACACCCTAACAGTTGGGTAACTAAGCTGCACCAACCTTTCGACCTCCATTGCAAAGACTTGAAGCGATTTATTAGCCATTTTCGTTTGCTTTTTTGGCATCTTAACCCCATGCGGTACAAATCTTGTTGCCAAATGTCGCCAAATTTTACGCTGTAGCGCCACTATTAAGTCGTTGTAGTTGTTTATGCAGCTGACTGACATGGTTTCTAGAATCTCTGCTGCAGGATCTTTTAACGCCAAAATTAGTTATAGAGCCTTTTCTTCATCGTCCCATCCGTTTCCCTTGGCTACAGTATCGAACTGAAATTTGAATACCGCCAAAGGTGTACCACCATCAAAGCAAGGTGTTTTATATTGCTATAAGCTTCTGGTATAATAAGTAGTGGTTCCGGCCCTTGGCACTGGATACTGTTGATTTTCTCCTCCATTACATTTAATATTTCATCAACAGTATTCTTGAAATTTAACATTCTTGTTTCTACTACATCTACCCTCTTGCTTACCTTACTCGTATATTTCTTGTAGGTTTTCAGTCATCGCTCTAGAAGTTTCATGTACATCAGCCCGAAGTTGTTGGTTATGGACTCTAAAAGTTTCGCGTGGCGCAGCCAAAAGCTTTGATTCTCAGCTTTAGAAGTTTCTTTTACCTGAGCCAGAAGCTTTTCGTGATCAGCTGTAGAAGATTATCGTACCTCCTCTAAAAGCATTTTGCTCTGGACTTGCATTTTCTCCATCATAACGGCAAGCAATGACTTAATGTCCATATTGCTTTTGATTGCAGATGCACTCATCTCAAGCTCTTCCTCCTCATCAAATTCATATGTCGATTTCTATTCCTCGTCTCTGAAATTCTTTTAACAGACGTTTCTGTAATTCAGTTTTATTACCGGTGTTGAGAGCTTCAATTTATTTAATTTACGTTTGAGACAGTTCACTTTCAATTTTAGAGCTTCATTTTTTTCTCCTCTCACTTCTCACACCAATGTTACTTTTTAACCTTTTTAAAATGTTTGAGTCTTTTTAAATTGCGTAAAATAAAATAAATGTTGCGAATTTATGTTTTACTTCATAGTCAGCAACTTCTTTAACTTCATCTTAATACACAATTAATCAACACTTTTACAAACTCCTTAACACGACTTTACTTTATGACTTTTAAATAACAACTTTACACGATGACTGCTAAACTATATCTGACTATAACTAATGCATAATGCGCCGCCTTTTATATACAATTGACATTACTTCCGAATGTTCTTGTACTTACTACAACATTTGATTCATTTCCGTTAATTTAAATGTAACACCCAAAATCGATGCGGTAATACCGTTAAATACGCACTTGGTAGCACTGTTAAGAACACAAATTAAGTATGGCATATTGACAGCCTTGACAAAAACCAATAGATTAGAATCACACAATACAGTTTTAAATGCACTGATATTTTTGTATCATCTTTAGGCTTTGTTTATTTTCGTAATATGTTCTATGTTATACAGTGCTGCCATCCTGTAAATAATTACACATGTGTGTAATTTTTCATTGTGCGTGTAGTTCGTGTGTAATTAGCTTCATGTGTAATATATGTGTCTTGTTACTTTTTGTTCTACCGTTTTCTTAAATTGTTATATTTTGAATTTTTGAAATTTGACATATCTGGCAAATCTGATTCGCAAAACAAACCGAATTTAATCATAAAAACACAAAAAATAACTATTAAGCATGAACAATGGTTGGGGTGCAGAGAATGTGGTATCGCAAGTAATTTCCTATTCTACCAACACATCGGATAATGCAAAGGTTTGGTTGATCCGTACCTGACCAAAACTTAAAGAAACACCTGCATAGAGTCCAGAACCTAATACAATTGAATTTCTTTAGAAGGTATTGGCTAGGACAATTTATCAGTAAAAGTTTAACACTCTAGCTTAGCTTAAGGCGATATTATCAAAAATCTGAAACTCCACAGAGCCGGAAATATGCCAAAATTGTTTAAAATCAATTCTAAGGCGCTTACTAACTGTTCTGAATTACAAAGGACAGTAGTTTAAGGATAATAGTTTACATTATTACTAATTGCTCGATTATTGTATTCGTTTAGCTCAAACAATTGAGTTATTTTTGTGTTTCTGATGAAACTTACAGTCATTATTATTAAAGGGCTAGTTTTCTTATTATTCATAAATGCTCATATTTATGTTTAGAGGGCTTATCCATGAAAAAAACTCTAAAGGGGATAACAAGTGTATTTTTCTGGCGAAAGAGTAGAGAAAATGATGTAAGATTTTTACAGTAGGTAGACATTACCACTGTATATTGTTTTCTTGCAAAAAGTGCAAATTGGCAAACCTTGAGTTGACTCCTTTAGCCGTACAAGTGCGATATGTAGTGTGTACATTTTGCCATTTCATTTTTAACGAAAGTGAATTTTTCATATGACTTTGATTACGCCCCGCGTCTCGGTAATATGAGAGCTGTATATACCAAATTTTAAGACGATTGGATAACGTTTAGAGGTTACACGCTGTTCCACATTTGCAAAAATAATTAAAAAATACGATTTTTCAGTATTTTGTAGTTTTATTAGGAGAACTACTATAGAAATAACAATTTTAAAATAATACCTCCTAGGTAGAGGATAATAGAGGACAATAACTCATTGTGTTCTTCCCTTGGTTACTAATAACTTTATAAGTCCGAGAAGAGGGAGTTGAAATATGCGATTAGGCGGGCGAATAAGGTGTTCTGGAGGAAGTTGTGCGAGAGCGTTGAATCAAACTTCGCAAGCTGTTCCACTGCCAGATCACTCGGTTGCATTCGGAGATTTCCTCGATCTGCTTCTATATACTCACTTCCCGGGCAATATTTCCCTTAAGGGCCAGGTTGCTAATCAAGCTGGTGCATACACATATAGGCATCATTCTTCAATTTAGATTAAAAACGAAATTTGTTTCGCGCAAAATTAGACCAATTTTGTTTTTCAAAAAGTTATAAAAAATTTTTTAGATTGAATATTTTACAGTTAAGCACATAAATTAGAGCTTAAAATGTTGAAAATGAAATAAGCTATAAATCATGGCTATTGCTGATTTTATTCAAAATTAAATGCAGGTACCTAACTGAAACAAAATTGGCGAACAAATTTTTTCTTGAAAAATTAGTGGAATTTTTTTTTTATTTCCAAAAAGTTATAAAAAAATTATTAGAATATAAATTTTACATTTTAAGCATTTAAATGAAAGTAAAATAAGCCATAAAGGTAGGTACTACGGAGATCGAACGGTTATTATTCGACCGGTTTTAATTTTTTGGTAATGTTGTGAGGTGATACCGCTGTTGAATATTGTTAGATGGTGTGGCCTGGGATTGAACCGAGGACTTCTTCGTTGGTAGGCTATAGATGTCCTCTGAAGTGTGAAAATATTTGGAAGCCGTTGGAAAGGAAGGTTAGGTTAGGTTAGGTTAAATGGGTCGCTCGCATTTCGCGAGTTCACTTAGAGGCGAGTTCACTGTTGCCCATTGTGACGCACTAACAAGTACAGACCCATTAACGAGGCCAAAAGGCCGGACATGAGAGAGTCCCAGGAGAAAGATCCCCACATAAAGACGCAAAAATATCAGTTATCTCATTTGAGCTAACCGGTAGCCTTCACGAAGTTAATCAACTTCGAAAGTGTCACATCCCTAAGACAGTCTAGATCATGATCCCAAATGCCTAAGTTTAAGTTCCCATAGGGCAGGAGAGTCACAGAGAAGGTGTTGTACCGATTCCTCCTCTTTATCCCGACAGCTCACACAGTAGCCATGACCAGGGCATCCCATATGCCCGATATGCGACCCATCCCCACCGACGATGCACATAGAGGGGCATGCACGTTCCCCTGTACGAGAGATAGAGAGGACCCTACAGTAACGCACTCATCAGCAATTTCATTCCCTCGGATACCCGAATGACTTGAAACCCAAGCATCGAGTAGTCTGAGAGAGACCTTGAGGTCCAAATTATCTAAATAAAAACTACAACTGGAAATGAAACTACACTGTAACAAATTAATCACTGGATGAAATATCAGGATGTTGTGTTTTCGAGGAAGAAATGTGCTTTAACGCCCTAAAAAAGCCGGTAGTTGTTCCAGCATACCTACTTGCTAGACATTACGACAAGACAAGGCAACAAGAATTGAGAACAATTTTTTTTTAATAAAAGAATCGGTTAACCAGTTATTTGATTAATTTTTAACCGAAAACCGGTTGTTTTAAAATTGCAAATTTTCGAATTTTTCGAAAACCGGTTTTTTGAAAAAAGTCAAATAATCGACAAAAAATTTGTAATACATTAGGCAACACACAAATCTAATGAAAAAAAATGTCTGGTAGGACACAATACATACGCATATAGTATATGTATTTTTTTATGAATCAATAAAGAATCGCCATTTTTCGGACTTTTCAGCGCAACCCAGCTTTAGTAATAGTCCGCATCATCACAAAATACTAAATTGCCAATTTTGCTAAAATAGGCCAGAAAATCTTCTTGTCTATATCGAAAATATGAGACTTTCGTCTACTTATCTAACAAGTTCCATTGCTGTTATCTTGATGCAAGAAGTTCTGATTTTTATTTTGAGAGTTCTAAGTCTCGAACAAGATCATTCAGGTCAGAATGGTTTATAAAATGAGGTTATCTCGATGCACTTCTATATGCAGATGAAGGAGTACCTATAGACACGTAACTGGCTGTATTCCGAACAGAAAAAACATCTTCTTCATTAACCATTTCGTGACGTTTAGAAGGCATTAAAGGCAAATAAACATTATAGTTTCGAAAAACTAGTCGTCGGGCAGATGAAATGTTCAGATATATGATTTTGTGCTTGTATTTTCTTGTATTTTCACGCGATGCGGTCATGCAGTTCGTGATTTCCTGGTTCACTCCATATCATTGGCTTCATAAATGACATGATCTTTCTATTGCCGTCAAGCCAACCTCTTAAAACTTTAGCACAATTATTACAACATATTTTTGGCAGCTAATATTTGTTTCTTTTAACGCTAGGACATCTAAAGTAATGTTTATAAATAAGCATTTTTAATTTGGGAAGTTATTGTATGGCGTTGTGATTTTAAAGTTAATTACCCACAGATGTAGCAAAACAAATCTGAAGACATGCTGTAATCTAAAACAAAAATCCATTAAAAATAAGCTAACGCTATGTATAAATTTTGTAAAACACTTAGCAAAATAAAAAAATATTAAACGAAAACAGTCCTTAGAGTATTTTTCAATATTAACTTTTGGTTTTGATAAAATCAAATATCGGATAGGATTTGTCTTTTCGGTTTCGCAAACGAATGTTGAATGATGAAAAAAAATTGTATTATTTTTTTTGAAAGTGCAATTTGTACTGAAGTTTTCACCACAATAATAAAAAGAACCATTTACTTTTGTCAAAGTAAGGCATCTGCCTTTGCGGGTTATTTCACTTTCAACATTCTAAGCTTCAATTTAAGTGCTTGATATGTAAAATTTTCATTCTGAAATTTTCATTATAACTTTTGAAAAAAAAAAAAAATAGAAATAGAAATATTACTCCAATTTTCCGCGAAAATTTTTTTTCGCAACTAAGTTATAAATAACTCCGAAACTATTGCAAATACAAAAAAAATGTTATTCAGATGATTTATAGCAAATTTGAATTCAGCGCATCAAAACCATTATATTCCATATTTTATTTTGTAGACCAGTGTAATAGATGCTACAATTCTTAACACAATCATATTCTAAAGTTTGTTTTCAATTAAGTAGGTAAGGTTTTGTTAGGTGAGTTAGTGGTAAGTGTTTTACAAAAATAAAATATTTATATAAGTTTATGTCAATTTTTACCTCCAGCTTTTTATATATAAATTTAATTAATTATAGCTATGATTTTTATATCGAAGTAGAATAAGATATATATGGTATTCTTAGACTAATATTTACAAATAATACCTTATTTGGTTTATTTCTATTGCATGTATGTACATACTTTTGCAACATTATTTACAAGCCAAATAATCAAAACTTACTAGCTCTCTCTTTATTAAACATGAGCTCACAAAGTCTTTTAGGTATATTTGAAGTCAAGTTTTTCAACTATTTTTATAGGAATCTCTCTCAATTCGGCATGCATTTATTTTCAAAATGTTTAATGTTAGTCCGATATTCCATTGAAATATTGTTATCTAATTTGGTCCACAAGTCTTCTACTGCGTTCAGATCGGTGCTCTGAGCCGGTCATTCCAGTGTTTCGGTAAAGTTTCTTGAAAGTAGTTCTCTCTTTGTAATTCTTTGTTCGGGGTCATTATCTTGTTGGAATATAAAGTACAACAAGCCCATGACCAACCTTATACTATGAGACTTCCTCTAACTTGTTTTGTGCTTAGATTCAATGTTTTTAGATTTAAAGTTATTGAGGGCTCAAACTGTACTCTTTTTATATGCTTTGAATTTTTTTAGTTTATATTTCGACTCATCTGACCAAATCACTCGATTCAAATATGATTCTGGCACAGTTACATACATTTGACAAAGGACAAAGGCTTTCTTTGTGTAAAAACTTTTTAGACTGCTCTGGCTAAGCCTTTTTTGTACTGTACGTGACGGAACACTAAATTTAGTTCTTCCTAAATCTCCCTAGAAGAAGAAAATAGTTATTATTTTTCGCTATGATTATTATGCGATCATCTTTACGCTTTGTAGTCTTGAACTTTCTCTTAGACATTTTTAAAACTTCATTTGATTTTCGAATCCTGTAGAGCTCAAGGGCTATTTTCGCTTCTGATATTGAATATGTTCTTTTTTTGGACAATTCTTTGTATTTCATTTCATTTTGCCATTTTTTACTAACAGAATCCTAATAGTTTTCGGCAATGGCTTCAGTTTGATGTCCTGTGGAGATGTCTGAGAAAATAGTAATATTTTTGGCAATTTGGTCAAAGGCTAAAAGACTAAAATATTTTGTGAGGTCATATTTAATAAGAGCTGAGGATCTACGCACTGATTATTATAATATCTTTACATATATCTGCGGTTATCATCCAATATTTTGCATTTGCACTTTATTTTGTCCAACCGTTGGCAGGTAGCATTTTAATTTATTTTGCTTTGCTGGAAAAGTTTAATTAATATAAGTTTTTATGTTTTTTTACACTGAAATATAAACGAAATTAATAAATTAAATTAATTTTTTAACAATAATATTGAGTTTGTCTCTTTTTTTTATCTGATGAAGTATAACAAAGATAATTTGCACTTTATTTTGTCGTATAGTATACGTACGTACATACTCGTACATACCAAATATTTAAAAATCAATAAACAAACACTCAGCAAATTGATTTGGAAATTGAAAAGTGGATGTTGTATCCACTTAATATCTGTAGTTGTATTACTGGTGTATTAGTTGAAATCTGAAATGCCATACATTCGAGATTAGTGTTAGTATGTCCTAAAACTTATATACATACATATGTCCTCAAAAATATTTACACAATATAAATATTCTTAATTAAAGAATCCATATCAGATGGCGATGATGATGAGAAAAATAACGATTTTTAACTCGGTGTGCTAAGGGAACAATTTTTCTAAATCTAAGTAAGCTAAGTAATAATCATTGAATCTTCTTTTGTACAATTATTAGCATTAGTAGATAATAGATAGATAATTTTAACTGTAAATTATTATTACTTATTATATAGTTTTTTAATTATGATAAATTGCTCCTTCCTATTATTTGACTCATAGTTTGTAGTTCATCTCGTAAAGCAATTACTTGCGCTCTCAGTAATGAATTTTCTTGCTCCAAAAAAGCTGCCCTAAAGGCAATTCGATCTTCTCGTATCTTACGGGCATCACGAGATTTCTTAGCCGCTTCATTATTACGTTTTCTTCTTTCGTAGTACTTATCGTCTTTTTGTTCTTCTGGTATTGGTCTTTTTTCACCTCTGGGTCTGCGGTGCAGAAATGATGGAAACATTCCACCAACGCGATTTAGTTCCATTAAAGGAAAATCGATTGGACTTAAATTACGCACAGCTGGCGTCAAGTACTCAAATGCTGGTAAAGTAGTTTGATGGCTTAGATTGTTAGATGAGATTCCTGGCAAGGGTAAGACTCTTAAATTCGGTAAAGATACAACATTGTCGGTTGAAGGTGTCTTTGTAACAAAATCGAGTTCAATTGGTTTAAAGGCAAACTGTGGCTTATTGAGCATAGAACCATCTTGTGCTAGTGAGCTTGTTGTATGATCTAATTCATTTGGTAAGTGTTCAGTTGTTGAGTTCTCTATAACATCTAAAATAGGCGATGCTTGAGAAGATCTTTCCGTTTCATAGTTTTGAGATAATACTGCATCCAGCTGTGGTTGAATTTGTAAATTTTTCATTAAATTTGCGCAAGAGGTAGAATCTGCAATGTAAACAAGTTTTTCTCTTACCAACTAATAAATAATTTTTGTATCGATATACATATGTAGTATATACTTTACCTGCAACAGCGCCAGGTATCATTAGTCGATTTCTTGTGCGTAAGAAGTGAAAGGTTGAAAACGAGAAGGGTTCGACTGAATTGTTTATATTTCTCTGATGTAAAGGTGTATTGCACATTTTTGAAACTTTTTTCAAATATAAGTTTTCTATATTCCGTTAAATACTTATTGTCACAATTCCAACACCAGTAAGGTCTAAACAAGAACTAAAGCTTTTGATTTTTTTCGAAATAGTTCCTTTCACAATTAATATGCATATGTACATATGTATGTACATATAAGCTCCCTTATTCATCTAACCTACGCAATAGGTTGTTAGTATTTATGTATGTACATTGTAATATTCTACTAGATTACCCACCTACCATTGACTCTGATCCAACCAATCACGCAATGTTGACTGGTAATTACCATGTGAATTGCATGACACTTCATATACGTACATACATACATACAATCGATATAATATGAGATTTCAAACTATACGATTACAAGGACTTCATATAACTGGTTACAATAAAAATTATCATCAACGTATGCCACCCCTTAATATAGTAAATCACAAAAGAGTAAGTGAGAGAAAGAAAGACAGAATGAAAAGTGATTTGAAAAAGTGATTTAATAAATTACGGCAACAACAATAAGTAAAACTGCTGTAATAATTCACACATGTCTGGAAGAATATCTAAAGGAATTTTTAATAAAACTCACTTGAATACATTTTATAAAATAATGCATTATTTGTTGAAGTGAATAGAAATTTGAAAGTTTGAAAGATGCATATATACATACATATGTACACATTGCCCCATATGAACATGTGCGTGCCATATATACATATATATGTATGTATCTTTATAAAATACTAGAGTAATCTCTCCCGCGTTGCTGGGAGCCTTTGTGCACAGTTGTCAGATCTGGTGATTTCTCGCCAAACGTGGTGATTTTAAAAGTTATTTGGCAACCTATTTTTCGGTTTGGCGACATTTAAAGTAGTTGGCGATTTTGTTGGCTATTTTTGATAAAAAATACGAAGATTTAAAATTATTGTATTGGCATTTTTATGTGCGAAATTCATGAACATAGTGTAATTTGTAGCTGCCTATATGGATCTGAAATTAATAGATTTTTAGGTTCCAGTTTACTTATGCAATTTAATTTTCGGCAACTGGCAATGAAATAGGTTCATAAGTTGTACGGAAAAACTTTAAACTTGACAATATGGAACAAACATGAAAGTATGTGCTTAAACAATTCACACAAGGCTATGAAATAGAACATCATTGAAAAGGTATACTCCTCTTCTTTTTAGATCCAAAAATCGGATAGTATTCAGCTAAATTATTAGCCTATTCTAAAACCGATTTTCAACCATAATAATAATTAATTTCTTAGTTTTATAGCTTTCGGTAAACTATAAACTATATTATAGTAAACATTGTACACTTTCTGTTTATCTAAAATTTGTATGGCGCATTTTTTCCACTTTTGGCGAAATTTAACAAATCGGAACAAATAATTTTTTTATTTAATTTTTAATTTTTTTTTTTTGGTGATTTTTTAATTTGAATCTGGCGAAAAAGCTTAAAAATGATCTGACAACCCTGCCTTTGTGTTGTACCTGCTTTTTGACTGATGTGAATAGATAAAGACAGCTAACTGCTACCGTTTTCTACACATGCAAAATTACATATTTTTTTAAATGATGGTTTCTATTGACTGGCAAGTTATTTTAACCAAACTTAGAAGCTTCAACTCTAATTTCAAAATATACAAAAATTATTATTCAATTTTTATGGGAGATACCATGCTCACTTATCCGATTCTGCCCACTATTTAACTGATGGTTTGTACTATCTAAGAAGTCATTTAGACCAGAGTCAGAACCTTCCATTCTAATCGTTCTCTAGATATACAAAAATTAATATTAACTTCGTATGGGAGATGCCGCACCCACTTATTCAGTTTCGCTATATTTTGATTGATGATGTGTATTAACTACTAAGTTATTTAGATCAAATTCAAAACCTTTTACTTTTACCGTACCAAGGATATCCAAAGTCAATATTTAATTTGTCTGGGAAGTGCTACTGCCATTTATCTAATTCGGCTAAATTTTTGACTGATGACCGTTTTAAAGATATAGACATATAAATACAAATTTAATATGGGCGTGGCACCGCCCAGTTGAACAACAGTGAAGCCACACACCACATGAAAGCTTTCTACACATGCTTTTTATATGCACAGTTTTAAAAATATATTCTAACTCACACAAACTTTAAGTGCTGCAACAAATTTCGTTTTCAAGTAAAACTTATGCAATACAAAAGGGGTTCACTCTAACGTCAATAACTCGCGAACCACTGGACTTACAAAAACCGCATATATGTATATAAAAACATTGGTATTAAACTTACCTTTCAGGCTTACAAAATAAAATCGGTTGGAGCATTTCAGAGAACAGCAATTACAACGCATTTTATAGTCCTCTTTTATATACATTTATATTCGAAACTTTTCAATTTAAAACAGTTTTTATTCAGAAAATCCGATTGTCAGTAATGACAAATTACGCAAAAATTAATGGAAAAAAACAAACATGTGTATTTGGTTTTTTGCTTTTATTTTATTTAAAAACGGGGTCGATGTTTTTGTTTTTTTGAGTCCAGCACTCAAGGGTTGGCCCCTATTCATATAGTGCATTGTGCTGGTACTAGGATTCATTAGACAATCGACTACAAAGGTATACGCTCTACGAAATAAACTAGTACTACGTGAAAATATGTGATAATTAGGAATTAATTCCCTTATTTTATCATTCCGCTATAGGTAGTACCGACGATCCTCTAATGAATCGATAGAGTTGACTATTCTACCTTCGCCCTCTCCTGCACGCGGTAGAGAAGCTCCAAAATAGACTTTGAAGCATACAGCAGGCCCATACATGAGAGTTGTATATCATTTTGGGTCGGTTATAGGAAATACTAAGATCAGATGGAGTGAAGTATTTCTTGCACTGTCTTAATGCATGAATGCTTCTTTCGACACATGAAATATGTGTTTATTCCAACGAACGCCACCGAGAATTCTCATGCCCAGAACATCAAGAGCATCTCATTTTCCAATATCTACATTACCCATGGATACAGATGACAATACACCATCACGTCTGAGTGTTAAAAAACAACATAAGGTCTTTCTTGCAGTAAAATGAGACTGTTCACACGACCCCACTCGGAGTGTGTCATTCATATTCATGCTTTTTGCCCAAATCTCCAAGAGGCTCGGCCTACGAAGGATTGGAAGTAAGAAGAAGAAAGTCATTAAAAAATATTAGAAATAGCGTAGGAGAAAAAACAGAACCTTGAGGTGCGATGTTGGTGATAGTGATAAAATTGCATTAAATAGTTTTTATGTTCTTCTGTTTGTCATCTCTAAATCGTCTATTATACTGATACTTTTTGTATTTGATTTTTTAAAATTTGCAATACTTTGTATTGTTTTGTTGAGCTCGTTTAAAAGATTGTTTACGCATAGATCCACATCATCTTATTCTTCTTAAAGAACATCGTCTGAGACATTCATGGTCAGGTCCATTATTAAACAATCGATTACACGATTTCATTGCAAACTCTTTTGTTTTGATTTTTGAAAACTATTTTAAATTTTAGGTTAATTTTAAAAACTTTAACTAAAATGTCTAATAAACCTGTAATGGCTGATCAGAAGGCAAGCAAAGTTATGTTCGAAAAGCGTGAAGAAGAAGTGATATTTATACATGTCTGATTTTTAATTCAATTTTAACAGATAATATGAGCGTAAAGCTAAATAATCATTTTACACCCCAAATTTTACATACAAAAGGTGCTCGATTAATTGACACACACTGTTCGAGTTATTTATTACTCGAAATTGGCTATTTTCATTGTTCGATCAAATAATGGCCAAAAAATTCTTCGATTAATCGTTGTTGGATTAAAATTCTTCGATTAATCCAACAACGATTAATCGAGTGGATAATCTACTATCTACTATTTCTGATTAATTTATAATAAAATGTAATCCATTATTTATTATTATCGCTGCTTATTTTATACGAAAATGGATTCCAACTTATCTATTATCGCTATTTCATTTATATCAACTCAGGCTTCAGCATATATTCTGTCGCTGGTTAATTTATATCAACGCGGTTTCCAAACTATCTTATACACGAAAATGGGCTCCAATCTCCTTACTATTGTTGCGTAGTTCATTCTAAGATGGGTTCCAATCTATCTACTAATAAGGCTTATAATAATTAAGCGTTAATGGCGTCAAATTTGAGCCTATTTTGCTAAGCTATTTAAGATTGCTGCGGAAGTGAAAAATTAAGTCAATTACACTTAATATTGGTTTTCTTATAAATTAAATTCAGTCTTAAATACTCGTACATCTAGAAATAGGGCAAGAAGTTCTTCTCTGGAGTAAAATCACAGTACGCCATCCTCAATATTTTAAAACTGAATCCACTTTTAAAATTATTTAATCATTTGTGTTTTCGGAAAAAAAAAACGTCGAGCACACATTTAGCACATCTTAGCATTATGAGTCTAACTTGTAATGTTAATGTCCGGTATTAGTGCAATAAAATTGAAGAAAAACAAAAAAAAGACTACATATTCTCCGTAAATTAAAAAAAATTCTTTTACGGAAAAATAGAAATACGAGTACATACATATATATGTACTCAGTAGCTAATAAAATACTTCAAATTTTGTTCTAAATTTCAAGTTTTCATTCAAAATTATTTTTCTGTTCATGTTGTCTTTTTACCATATTTAATGTAATTTTTTTATTTGAATTTATAATAGTACTAGCAAAAACCCGGCGTGCTTCGCTATCCCCATCTTAATTATTATCTTAGTTGTCATTTTTTAACGTTTTTCCTTACTTTATCGCCTTCCGCTTCAAATCCAAACATTTAAGATAGTCTATAACGATAACGAGCTTTAATTGTTGTTCTCCATTTGTATCGGAGGTACCTTGCCCACCTGATTGTATTGACCTCGAAGCTATTTGGATCAAATTCAGAGCATCTTAATATTACTAATTTAAAGATTTACAGTTAGAATTTTTGAAATGTATATAACTGAACTATTACAGTTCTTTTCAGACATACAGAAAGATACTGTAAAAATTTAAAAAAAATTGATTCAGCAGTTCAGCTGTCTGTAGACTTGAAACAAACATACAAACACGCATTCATTTTTATATATGAGATACAATGCTAGAATATATTTTTAACTGAGTTTGTGTGAAAGTTTAGAATAAACGTATGCATTTACGTACATATGTATGTATGGGTATGTGTATGTATATGTATATGTAATATGTTGTGGATATTCAGGAAAATTAAATAACGTTAGTACAGACTAAAATCACACTTGTAGATTTCAAGAGGTGGGGTTTAAGAAAATGGGTACAAGAAAAAAAGTAAAACAGGTAATAACCAATCAGAATGAAGTTTATAAATAGTGGTTATATGGCTAGCACAGCATATAATATTGACTGTGTAATAACTTGGAAAATTATATATTTTTCTTGGCCATATACATATACTATGCAATAGCGTTAATATAGTATTATGTCCTGATTTTTATTTCATTTAAAAAGAAGTTATGAAAGTGTATATTACTATATACTATGGATGCATACCATGATTCAAAAGTATTGTCATAGGGAGTCATTTATCTAAGCATAATAAATAAATTTGCGTATTAATTGGTATTTTTAATTTAAGCATAGCCAGTGTTGCAAGTTCCATTTTAACATAGACACTTATGCAGTTGTATAAAATTAATATAACGAGCTTTGAATCAGTACAACGCTTAAGAAATAATTTTATACTCTTGTTTCTTCTTAAGCATCCATTGAAGTTTTTATATATCGCTTGTTTCTTCGAATGCAGTCAAATGTTGAACTTCTTGGTCGACAGTAACCGAAACTTTCAGGTTCATTGTGACTTACCCCTTTTAACGAGTGATTTGTTCCTATTCGGGGTTCTAGTGTGCATTTTTTCAGTATATGTGAATGTGGCAATACCAAAATTGCTCAGTGAGTTTGCCGTTACAACAAACGAACAAGGCTTGAAAATCGTTGAATTTTGTTATCAAAATCCGTGTGTTTCTCTCGGAAAATTAAGTATATTCAGCAATGAAGATAATTTTTAGCTTAGTGATTATGTCAACAAAGAGACAAAAATTGGAGTTAAAAGATATGACAAAATTGGAGTTAATAATTGGATGCGGGCAACATTTACATGAAAAAGTCGTTGAAAAGTCAAAGGCAGTCTTTCACGTAACGTCCCAAATAAATATTTCATTAATTTAAAAAATTTTCTCATTTCTCTTTTACGGCAATTTCTTCCATTTCTATCTTTCCGAAAAAGAATCTCTTCAAGGCATTAAATTCAAAGTGTCCTACAATAGCGAATTTTAGTGTAATATATAGGCATGTCACAGATTCTGATCGAAATGGCTTTGATTCCATATTTTGCAATTCCGATCGATTTTGTTTTAGGTTCTTCGGACTCAGAACGATATTGTTCATTCACAAAAATTATAAAAACTCTGTTTTTCAAGTAAAGTATGACAGTGTTGTGCCTTACAAAAGAAAACAAACAGGGTTAGTGAATAAAAAGCAGACAAAACCAAACAAAAAAAGGCGCTAATTAAAATCAAACCAAATAAACTTTAAAATTTTACATGAATAAATTAAATTTGGTCTATTTAAAAAATGTTTGTTCACAAAAAAATATGTGGTTTGCTCAAAAAAATAATGTGGCAATACTTCAGTTAAAAAATGCATCAGTTTGTTTTGTTTGTCTAACAAGTTTAAAAAATTAAAACAATTTTGTATATATATTAACTAAATACTCAAAGAGCTATTTCATATTAACTAAATACTCAAGAAATATATAAATATTTTAGCTTGACATAGTTTTATTAAAATTTGAAGTGGTTTCATTCGAAGAAATATTTCCTTTTTCGTTATCTAAATTGTGTTCTGTGAAATGGCCCATATATTCCCAATACTATCAAATTCTGTTAAATATAGAGTTTTGCAGGAGTATTGAATATTTAAGCAAAAATTGCGCGTAACTTACTGACTTTTAAACAAAATTGTTAACCCTTGATTGGTTGGATTGATCGTCGAAACGACGAACACTGTTTTTATTTCTGTTAGTTTTTATTTAAAAGAATAATCAACTAAAAACAAAAATATCTGAAAATATTTCTAACTATTATTTAAAACATCTAAAAGAACAATATAAATTTGTCTCCATTGAAAAAGTATGCATAGCTACTTCATTATAGAAACGGAAAAGTGGTATTCGTCGATTTGACGAAGTTTACCGATAAAGGGGTAAATTTAAGTATACCAATCTAGGGTTATGCTCAATATAGGGACATTTAAAAAACAAATAAAATGGTGTATTTCATAGAATTTTTAACTTGACAGTGCACAGTGAGGCTTGATTATACCATTTTTCAATTAAACAGCTGGGTATAGGTATAAGTTATTGATATTGTTACGTTTTAGCATTTTTAAAACATGGGAGTTCTTTTTGATTGCGTTAAAATAAAATTAGCACCACTTTGTTGTTGTTACAGTTTTATTGCCGCACTTAACTTTTATACAGTTTAACTTAATACAACAACTAAATATTGCTTTATACAACACTTTTATTTCCGCTTAAACCCGACTTTATTTTATGATAGCAAAACGATAATTAACTGACGTGTAGGTAAAGCAGCCCCTTTATATACCTAATTGTCTACAGCTTGGACAGTTCCGGAAAAGTCTCATCTCGTCTATTTTATATCCGTTAATTCAAATGTAACGTAAAAATGGTCGAATTGGTAGTGCGGCCAGTTAACGCAAATAACAAAAACAGTTTTAAAGGCGCTGATGATGTGTATTCTTTTTATGCATTTTTATTTTCGTAACAATATCATTGGAAATGTCGTAGCCTTAATATTGTGAATCAATAAAACAAATTAAAAAAAAATATTAAAATAAAAAAATAAATACGTGAACAGACGTAAACCCGGTCTTTCAAATGGTCACAGAGAAAATAATCCAGCGGCGTTAAATCTCAGAAAGGAGGCGGCCAAATAACATCGCCAAATCAAGAAACTACGCGACTGGGAAACTTCTCATGTAATTACTGAATTGTTTGGCTGGCTGTGTGGCTTGCGGCGCCGTCCTGCTGAAACCAAAGGTCAGTGATGTCGACATTTGCCAATTGTGGCCACAAAAAATTGCTTATTATGGTTTGGTAGAGCAGATAATTCATGGTGTCGGCCGATGATGCTTTTCTTTGGATGTAATGGTTTTGCGAGGACTGTTTGTGGATTTTGGGAGCCCCATATGTGACAATTTTATTTGCTACATAACCCCCTAATTGAAAATGGGCCTCATCACTAAAGATGATTTTGTCGGAAAATGCGTTGTTTTCGTCGTTTTTCAAACAGTTAATTTTCACAATTGCAATTTTTTGTTCAAGAGTATAGCGTTTCATAGTAAAAATTTTCCAATTTTTTACTAAATAGGTGTCAAAGATTGAGAGCTCAATTCTTGACATTTCATCATTTGACAGCCAATTTACTTCCTAACCTCAAATTTGCCCACCCTGTACATATGTTGAAAGTAACAGATATTTTGCTTCTTTAGACTCAAACATTTGTTTTCTCATGTGAAGCTTGCAAGTAGCCGCGATCAGATATTTTATAAATGAATAACTTCAATACATTACCCTGCTTTATTTTCTAACTTCTAACTTTTAATAGATTCTTTCGCTTCGTCAGACAAAAACCCAACAGGCAAAATCGAACTATTTCCTGGGGTTTAGAAATTTGTATAGCTTTGGTGACATGTAGGTAATACCATGGATTATTTTCGCCATTTGTATTATACCATAAAGCAAATAACATGCATTTTTTAAGTCAATTGAAATCAGGCTTTAGATATATACAACATACGTAGTCCAAAAGCTGTTTTAAACTTTTTCTGAATTCTTTTTAAGTTATTATTAGTACTCAGTGTACTAAACTTAGCACAGTTTCACAGTTTGTTTTATATACATATATCAGACACTTTTAAATGAAACAAGCCGTTATGTGTATTTTCCGTTAAAGCGTGATGTTCTGGAATAAAACTAATAATACCTTAGACTAAAAATAATAAAAAGGACTGTAAATTTTATATGAACATTGCTTTTTAATCATTTTTTAAAATAAAAGCCCAGTCGATTAATTCGTTTTTAAGCAGACTAAAATTATGTGAATTCGATCATTAAAACATGTAAATTCGTTAAAACGAATAACTTTTTCTCGAATTTGGAAGGAGCCGAATAATTTAAAAGGAGGTGTGGTAAGTCACATATATATGTACATACAATGATTAAAACCTTACCACAAACAGTTTTTCATCTCTACTAAAAATTTGAAAATTTTGACTTAATACCCTCTTGTTGATCAAGTGCGGTATGTACGTATGTATGTACATATGTGCATTTTGATTAAAAAAAGAAAATGTAAAATATGTACAACATACGTATGTATGTATGTATGTATAAATACAGTCACTCGGAATAACGGACACACTGGCTTTCGTCAACATTCCAAAACATCAACCCTTTTTTGCTAACATTGTCTTCTTTAAGACGTCAACTAAACCACAAAGCTCTAAGACATCAACTCTAAATAACACAAAATTTTAGCTTCAGTAACAGTTAGACACATACGTACATATGTAAATGTGTACATAGATTTTTTTTACGAAACTAGTTCCGAATTTAGGCATTCCCCTTATAACTATTATATAAATTAAGTTGCATATGTACTGATGATTTTTTTGTTCTCGTTGTAAGCCTTTTTTTGTTTCTTTGAATTTATTTTTATTTGGTTTAAGTTTATAAACAATAAAAACACTTTAAACTATACTATCAATACGTTTTTCATATGAAATTTCTACATTCATAAACGTCAACAATCTGATAAACGCCTACACCCGCGGTTTTAATTAGTTGACGTTATCCGGAGTGCACTGTAGTATCATTTGCGATCATTATCTATTTGATTATTATTTGTTTGAAGAATTTTATTGATTGTTTAAACACGTATGTACATATATAATTAATTACATACAGCCATAGTAATTTTTGAATTTATTTATTTGTTCCTTCATATGCGTAAACAATAAATAACAAAATTAAAGATGAAAAGAATAGAAGTTGTTAATGACACCTTTAATTAGATGGTATTAGGCGTGTGCAATTAGTGATTTATAAGAGCAAAAAGCAAAAGAAAAATATGGGTGCGTATGTAGATATTTCTATAAACACATTCTTATATACATAAGTATGAATATTGTATATGTACATAAGTATATATATTTTTTTACTTTCTGTTATTATTATATATTTTTTTATTACTTTTTCGAAAAAGCTTTATTTGTCATTTGCAGGAAGCATGGCATAATTGTGTTTTACGTGTGTTTGATTGTAGTCATACTTTTTATTTTTATTTTTTACAAATATACATACAACTTACTTACATATTTGTGGAACTTTCAACAAAATTTCGATAAACAATATATTTATCTTCATACATACATACATATAAGTATAATCAATGCTGCGGTGTAATATTAGTAATACGGAACCTTCGACATCTTCTTTGAGGCGTAATGAATATCATTTAAATACAGCTCTCTTCGTGCTTGATGTTGTGCGTTTATTTCAAGATCATCCCAAGTATAAGCAGGGACTGAAGCAGAGTCATATTGTGAACTTATTTGAAAAAGAGTAAGCTGGCTATCCGTATACGTTAGTAATAATATCACAGAAATGTTCATTAAGATACTACATTTTAGGGGATTTTCCTCTGGCGATGTTGAAGCCCAAGTAAAAATGACATTAAAAGAATTAACGGCATGCGGTTTTGTACGTTATGTCAATCTGGGTTATCGTACAATCGGACCATTTGCTAAGTTAGCACTAGCTCGTACACCACGCCAATTGAATTTGACTTGGGAACGTTTAAATGAAATGCAAAAAATTAGTACCACCAGTTTGAGTTCATGTTCAAGTTCGCACTCTAACACTTGTATTTAGAAAAATCAATGGAACTATTGTGAATATATAATACCCAGCCGCCATTCGTATACCACATGCATAAATATAATAACATACATACATACGTACATACAATCTATACCATATACTATACTATATTCATATATTTGTTTCTAATCAATTTCTTCAACCGCTAAAACTAAGCACATTTTCACTTGATTGTGGTAGCAAAATGCGGTTTCGCGGTTAAATTCCTTTAAGTTCACATGTATAATAGTGTATGACAGTTATCAATAAAAATAAAATCTAAACAAAATTCTTCAAATTGTTTTATATGTATATGTATATGTATATGTATATGTATGTGTATATGTAAATATTCTCAAAATATCATAGTGGGCAAAATGATAACGAGCTTGTACTAGGACCCTTTTAAGACTTTATTTATTATTCTCCTTTATATACAGTCTTAGCTACTTATGTAAGTATAAACCGTATAAGCCAGTGAATAATATAGTCTTTATTACCAGGACAATTGGCTTGCTATTAACATGTAGTTTAACAATGACAAACTAAAATTTTCCAATTACTACACTTTAACACATACGCATCGTATGATTAGTAAACAAAAAGATAAATTTTGTAGGTAATAAACACAATGGATGGCAAAAGTTATAATATCCTTTTTTTATCCTTTTCATATTGCGGTATGTGTGTAAGTATGTATGAGTAAAAGAACAATTAATGGTAATATTTCAATATTGTATATACATATATATGTATGTATGTATGTATGTAGGTACAATAATTATTATTTTATGAACACTTACGACAATTATTCTTGCTAGTCGTTGCGAGCAAAACTATAAAAAATACACTCTAAAGTTACATCTAATAAGTCTTGGACAAGGGTTATGCTTTTGAATTATAATAGTTCAGTAAAAGGGATGACTATTAAACAATCCAGACAGACGTATTATTAATATCATATTTTATTTTTGGAAATCAAACATATGTTTTATAATGTTTTTGTTGTTGTTGTTGTTGTTGTTGTTGTTATAGTTTGTTTTAGTTTTTAGGTTAAATTATATGACATACAGTGAAGAGACATTAGGAGACGTCCTTTTTAACACTTAACCCTATAACATAGTAAAACGGAATAATAAATTGTCGAGGAAGTAAATGATGGCGAATGGTTTTATAAATAATCACTAGTTTCTTGTATGTTAGGGTGAAGAAAAGTTTAATTGCTCTACATTGTCACAGTAAATAACACAATATACAACATACATACATACATACATTAAATATTTTACATTATTAGGCATTTAGAATTGATCAAAAAAAATTTTCGTTTTTCATTAACAAATACAATGGTGGACACTGGGTTAGCACAATTCATGTACGCTGCATTATTTCTCAAGGCATTAAAATTGAGTAAACAAAATATAAAAATTGTATCTCAAATATTGGTAAAAATTTCGCTGATTAAAACTATACTTTTTATTTTAATTAGTTTTTTGCCTCTCCTGTAAAATGTTCAAAATGTTAGATAGGGCCGTTTGTGTTTTAGGTGACGATATGTTTGTTGTCTATGGTGTGCTCTGTATGTATCGTAACATATTTTTATTTTCTTTAGCGGCTTTTATTTTTATTTTAAATGTATTTAAAAATATATATAATCTGCACTGGACAGCAATTTAGCATATTTTACACATTTGTATATTCTTCACTAAGTTTTTGTTTAAAATTTTAAATTGGTAATTTTTGTGAATGTTTGATTTCAAAGGTTTTAATAAAAGTCATAAAAAAATAATTAGAATTGGATCAAGGTAAATGATGCACAAAGGCATTGCTAAAAAAAATATAGTGTACAACGTATTAATTCATATTCAAGCCCCTGTGACATACAAAAGTATTACACAGTCTGCTAGTCCTAGAAAAACAACTCATAAAAAGGTCACCTTTATTTATAGTGCCTCGATTGCAGGCCGGTTTAAATTCTCAACTCAAATTCAAAAGGAGTTTTCAAAAAATCTTGTATTGACATCTTCTCGCGAACAGTTTGGAAAAGGAAAAATTAAAAAAAATTGCTTTAAAATACAGTAAAGCAACCGCTTTTTTGGGAAAATGTCCTTTGGAGTGACAAATTTTTTGATTTGCATCTTCAAGCATGCAACAATATCCCAGGTACACATCATTGACAGTAAAACATGATGCCGGTAATGCGGTGTTGGTCCTATAATCAAAATAAGCGCGCAAATAGCTCAGTACGCTTAGAAAGAAATACCTTTGAACACGATGACCCCATTTGCAGGGGAAACATTCCACTTAGATGGTATTTTATGCATGATATTTATGCAAAACACATTTCACGTACTGTGAGGTGTTGCTTATAGCAAAGTAGAAACAACATTTTTAATTGGCCTGCTCAATCACCAGATATCAGTCCTGTAGTGAACCAATGAAATTGTTCATTGTCTGTCCATAAATGATGTTTATGGACAGAAATAATGTAATGGTGAGCAATACCAAAGGGATGTAACACAAAATAAACGAATTTAAAGCAACAAAACTGAAGTAAACTATTCTTTAGACTACGAGTGATGCATTAGGACACGGAAATTATTAAAATAATAAGCACGGTAATGTGCTAACCCAATGTCCACCACTGTATTTATGTATATACGTATGTATGATATGAATTTATCAATGCAATTTTAGATTGTTTAGAGTTGTGAACAACCATCTAATTATGTTTATTATTACAAACAAATATTTTTGCTTTTACGTATCTATGTATGTATGTACATATATTATTAATGATATAACATAAACTCGAGTCACACTTAACCCTATAACCAAAATGCAAAACCCATCGCTATTTTTAAACACGCATGAGATTTAGGACAGGTGTTATTTACTTCATTTTATTTTTTTTATCATTTACAATTACAAAACTAATCATTGCAGAATAATCTATTAGAAATAAAGTGTAGTTTCAACTGATTTTGTCAAAGCAAAATGGGAATGCAAACAGTATTCAAAAAGAAGGTACATCTACTTGAGGAGGGTGTCCAGATATCCTTGATTTCGCTTGATTTACAAGAATTTTTACAGCGTGTAGAGCAAGAATAAAGAAAAGTTATGGTTTGCCAAGATTGTTTAAAACACATTTTTTAAGTTTTCCTTACACAAAGTTTTGTAAAAAGCTGTTAAACATTTTAGTGAATTAGTATTGAGCGTTTTAAGTGAATTTGTTTCCTAGTTTAGTTGTAGAAGCTGTTAATGACCAATTCCATTACAAAACGGGCTCCCATCTTTCTACTGTGGCTGCTGCGGACATCAACATTTTGGCTAATTAAACCGCCATCAAACTTTTGACACAATAAATCGATTGTGGCATGAGATGAGTGGCAAGATGCACCATCCTGTTGAAATCAAACATCGTTCACATCAATACCATGAAGAACTGGCACAAACAATCGGTTATCATGGTGTGATAGGTGTTTCCATTGATCGTAATGGTTGCGCCGTCCTCATTTACAAAGAAATGTGGGCCAATAATGCCTCCGCTCCGCAAGCTGCACCAAACAGTCACGTAATGGGTGCATTGTCGTCTGTAAGACTACGTTTGAGTTTTCGGAGCCCAAAACTTGGCAATTTTGCTTATTAACGTACCCACCAAGATGTCATCCGAAAAGATTTCCGATCAATTGTCTTTGTTTTGGAAATAAATTTCTAATAAATCCCAACGTTGCTCAAGCGTAAATCTATTCATTTCGTTCAGTGAATAATAATACTGAAAATTGTGATAGTATAGAATGACATATGTCTTACCAGATTCGAAATAACCGCTGGTTTAAACTTAAACCGATAGATCGCTCACCCGATATGACTACAATATTTTTGTTGGCTTTTTCTTTAATAAACTGAACAAATACTAGTACACAAAAATATTTTGCTTCTTGAAGATTGCCGTTATTTTTTGAATGTTGGTCTCAATTTATTTTGTTTGTTTTTTTTTTTTAGCAAAAACAATTACTTCGCTTTTTATGTCATAATAAGTTACATTTTCATTTGCATTTTCATTTTCATTCGAGTGCATTTTCAAAGTGAAGTTTTTAATGTAAAAAATGCCTTAAGAAAAAGAACTTAATTGTTCAGAAGAACAAATTAAATCTATCAAATATATATCCGATGTCGACAAATAATAGAAAATGTGATAAAACGGGTAAAAGAACGGGGCTATACTGAAAATATTCCACGAAAGGGCCGAGCAAAATTAATAATTTTAAGAAATGAGAGACAAATTTTAAAAGAAAACCGTGAAAAACCTTATTTATCCGCTTCCTGTGACTTCTTTCTGTTCAATCGAGTTAAAAAACTATTACGGGGAACGTGTTTTAGCAGCCGTTTCTAAAATTGTAAAAAATCGCCAAGACACATAGAGATAGATTGACTCTTGGCTACGTAGCTTTTGCAAATGTCAAGCTATGACGTTAAGATTTAAAGGGAATATCAACAGATGTACCAACGTAACAAAAAAAAAAAAAAAAAAAACCAAATCGGAACGAAGGGACAGCCACACGGAGGTTATTCTGGAAACTTTTTGATCAAGGTAGTATAAATAGTTTTATTCTGTGCTTTGTGCAATACCCGCTTATCCAATTTATCCAGCTTCTTAGCTGATGTGGACAAATAACAAAGTATGAATGGAGCTGCACGCCCGCTTATTCAATCACGCTCAGTTATTGACTGATGTGTCTTGGCCAAGAAGTTGTTTAAACTAAATTTAGAAAATTTTACTATTAACGTTCTCAAGAAATACAAAATTAATAATTAGTATGCTATGTATGGGAGATGCCACAGCTACTTATCCGACCCGACTCACTTGACTGATGATTTCAAATACACAACCAAGTCACTTAGACCAAATTTAGAAACTTTCACTTTAATTGTTATCAAGATATCACTTCTACGATTCCCCCCACTTTTTGACTGATGATTTGTATTGATATTTATATGGACGTCTATTCAAAAAAAAGACAATCAGTGAAAGTAGACCTTTCCAGCGCATGTACTATTTTGTAAATCGGTTGACTGGTCCTAGAGTTATTAAATCACGAACACAGGACAACTTATTTTTATATATGCATGTAGGTATGTACCACATGTTTTCAAATTGTGAAATTATATGTTATTTACGTTTTATTTTTTAATTTGTACCTCCCTAATATGAAAATATGTAGTACATACGATGTACTATGTGTGTATATGGATGTATGTATACCTTAATGAATTATGAGTTCGGTAAAATAAAACATTAGTGGCATAATTCTATATTAGCATGATATTCTTGTTTTTGTAAGCAATTATATTTTATGACTTTAGTTGTTAAGCATTTGTAATATAGTAATCGTTTATGTATATATGTATGCATACAGTTTAGTGTTTACGTTATGGAGAAATGTTTAAAAATCATTGAGAAATAAATCGATAATAAAAATGTGAGATATGTACCTTGTACATATTTTTGGAAATTATTTTTTTAGTATAATTTACTTTGTGTGGTTTACTAGGAGCTATAATTTTAATTACTTCGATAGCTATTTGAGTTACTTATACGAATTGTCCCGTTCACACGGCACCATCGTAATTTACTTTAATGGTTCATTTACTTTTTCTTTTCATTTTGATTTGATGTTTTGTTATTTGCCAGCAAATTGTGTTTTAGAAAAGGAAACATAAGGTTAGGAAGTTGAGCAAACCCATTTAGCGTTAACAAACAGCCGATTATTGATACTGAATTTCTTACATTTTTTGGGCAATACGCTCTTAACATTTTGTATAGCGAAATATGTAATTCGGCTTATAATTTTGGGTTGAATTATGAATGAGAAAGCGAATTACGAAAAAAAAGTTGTCGTGTGAAAATGTCATTACAGATATGTTACTAAAATACGATAATATTTTTTTGATAGAAAATATTATACGAGTTTAACACCTACTCGTATTACTTAATAAATCTATTAAAATTTTTGAGCGTTTTTTCATCACTCTCTCTCTCTCTCTTTTTCTCTCTATTTTCTTTGCTAAAATGTATATGTATGTATGTATGTATGTATGTATGTATGTATGCATGTATGTATGTATGTGTGTGTGTGTATATATGTATGTACAATATTTATCTAAACTGAATGTTTTTTTTTGCAAAATTGAAAATGAAAACACAAAAATTGTGGGCACGCAAATTTATTTTAAACGGTTTTTAAAAGCAATCATCAATGCTGGATAGTGTGTGAACGCAATATTTCTAGGTAGACCAAGCAGTCCAATCCTGTTGTTTAAAATAAAACGCGCACACTTAACAGCGGGTTCAATACTGACTGTCTACTAGTAAATCTTCAGACTTTATTCCGCATTTGAAGGAAATCATTTGATTTTTTGGCCCGCATTGCTAGGAACTTTTGCGTTGTACTCGCTTTTCCAACTTCTCTCGATTTTACGCTGAGGCAGTGAGTTCAATAGTTGTGCAATATCTAGCCAAATCATCAGCCCTACAGTTTCCTGAAATGTCACTGTGACCTGGAACCCATATAATATGAATATTATACTGCTCAGCCATCTCATTAAGAGATCTGCGGCAGTCGATAACCGTTTTTGAGGTCAACTTGTCAGATCCCATTGCCTTAATAGCCGCCTGGCTGTCTGAAAGTATGCTAATATTTCTCTCGAAGACGTTGCCATTTCCTATGACCATCAAAGAAGCCCTTATGACCGATACTTCCGTCTGAAAGACGCTACAGTGGTTCGGTAACCTTATAGAGTAAGCTATATTTATCGACTCCTAAAACACACCTCCACCCACAACTCCGTTTAGCTTGGAGCCGTCGGTAAAGGTTTGTTATGAGTATTTAAGAAGGTGCATTCCACCACCTTCCCATTCCTTTCTATCCGGAATGGTGGTCCGAAACTTCATTAAGAAGTCATAGTGAGGTGCTGTGTAGTCAACCCTTTCAAAAACCCCCAAACTCGTCAGGATCTTTGAGTGACCCACCTTTGAGTTATGCCTCAGTCCAGCCGCCCGCAGACGCTGACTCACACTAGCCGCCACCCCCTTACAGTATAGGTCCAGCGGTGGTAGATGCAGGATTACCTCCATCGCTGAAGTATGTGTAGTACGTAATGCACCCGTAATTATAATGCAAGCGGACTTTTGTACGCGCCGTACCACGGCCGTGTATATCCTTTGTACCACGCCGTGTATATCCAGTGAGTTATTCTCGGTTTAAGACTCCATTTTCTTCCCAACACTTTATTGCAAGAGTAGAGACCAATGAAGGCTTTCTTTATCATATTGTATATATTAGGCTTCCAGGACAGCTTCCTGTCCAAAATGAGTCCCAAAAACTGAGTCTCCTTCCTAAGTCCGAGGCTCGTGTTGTTCAACCTTAATACCCGAAATGGTGTAGGCTTGTACTTTTACGTGAAAAGTACTATCTCCGTTTTCTAGGTATTTACTCCCAAATCACGTGCAGATGCCCACTCGCTAACTTCCCGAAGTGCAAGTTGCATACTGTTCCTAATAGGATCTAAAAATCTGCCCGAAATCGTGAGAACCACGTCATCCGCAAAGGCGATTGTCCTGCAGTTGACCTGTTCCAGAGTCACTAACAACTCATTCATCACAAGATTCCAAAGAAGAGGAGAGAGAACACCCCCCTGCGTAGTTCCCCTACTTATCATCCTAGTGATGAGTGAGCTGCCTAATGTCTGGTAAATTATCCTCCCGTTAAGCTATTTAGCTCTCCAGCTTACCAGGCTGCTTTGCACCCCCAGCCTGTTTAGTGCGCCCGTTATGGCTCCTAGTTCCACATTGTAGAAGGCCACTTCTATATCTAAGAAGGCAGCAAGGATGCATTCCCGTTGTGCAAAGGATTTTTTATCGTATGCACCAGGGAGTGTATGGCGGTCTCTACTGACCTTCCCCTGTTATATGCATTTTGTCCCCTTGACAGGTGACTGTCGTCTATGCCTAAACGTAGATTGATACAATGATCCTCTCTATCGTTTTTAATAGAAAGGAAGTGAGACTTATAGGTCTATAATCTTTGTATGAAGACTACTCTCACCCTACATCATTCATGTGGAATATAAATCAATTGGAGACTGGCTAGGAAGATCTCCCTTAGACGGTCCAAGTAAGCAATGGTCCATCTTATCACCCCAAGCATAACAGTAGTGGTATAGTCCGAGGCGGTTCCTCCACTGGACCAGCCACCAGCGTATCCAAGTTCGTGCTGTGTGGAAAGTGAGTATTCACAAGTAATTCAAGAGTTTTCAGTTTGGCTATCTTCCAATTGTGTGTTGGCAGACTTGGATTACACATTTTAAGCATTTTTAGGACCTTTTCAAGTTTGGAGTTTGGATTTGTGGGAATCAATGCGCGCGTACGCGGACGACTAGGGATGGAGTCTTTAGGCGCTTTCTCCAGCCTGGCACCTGGTCAGACTTCTCCTAATTTCTCGATGGCTATGGAGAAGAGGTCTAATGCCCTTTTATCCGCGCACGTTACTAGTCCGTGTCCTTGGTACCAGTCACTCATCTGATAAACTGGTACTGGGTCAGGGTTCTCCTCCATAACATCCAGAAACACTACTGCCAAGGTGTTCTCCACTAGTCTCCAACTTGTCGGAGTAATGCTGCCATGTGGATCTGAGCGATTGACCACTGCCATCTTTGTTTCTTCGCATCAGGTTCTTTCTCTTCGGTGGATCTTTGTCGTGTGACAGGATCCCCCACCGTTGATTTTTTCTCTAGCTCAGCTAGTATTTCTTTTGCCCAAGTGAACGACTGTTTATCTCTTGGTGTTCGACGGTCGTCTGTGATATTTGCGATCCTTTCGAGAACTCGTTTCACACTCTGTAGTTTCGATTCCTTCGTAAATTTTGTCGCCGTGCCAACCTTATCACTACTTTGGCCACTCTTGCTGGGCGGTGGTCTTGCTTTAGCAATCTCGCTAGTTAGTGGTCTGGCCAGCACCTTTGGCTGATAGTTTTTGAGTCTGTTTCGAAGTGACAGTCTGGCCTATGATCTTAGGATCAACCAGAGCTGTCACTTCTTTATTGAAGTCGGTCGTTGGTCGCAATGCTTCACCCGTACACGGATTTCCTCGATTTGCGTTCTCGGCCTCCAATCTAGAAGACTTCTCACTCTCACCTTCCGTTTTGTTATTATTATTCAAATTCTTTGTCCGCTTCATGTTCTGATCCCACGGTGAAGGGGTGGTCCGCCTGTGCAGAGGTCCGCCGTACACAGGTAAGGCTGCTTAACGCTGGATGTCGCCAGGTATCCAGGATACTCCGTTCGCGACTGGGCTATTTTTGATGGGTGGATGCAGAATTACATAGGTAGTGAGCCTCCTCTTAGCTGATGGCCATCCTATCGGGCAACCATCATTTCCAGTCGGCACCCACGTGGAGGGTTGGGAAGAGGGTTTTTGCCAACGAAGCATTAGCTGTTACCTTTCTGCACACATTCAAAATATATCTACAAAAATAAATATTTACTTCATATTCCACCCACATTTAACTGATGATTTTTATTGACTATGAAGTCATTAAGACCAATTTCTGAAACTTTCACCTTAAACGTATGCAGGTGTATAGCAATGAAAAATCGAATAGTCAGCGCACAAATAAAATGACGACCAAAAAACGACTGAAAAGATTCATCTCAACATTCCAATTAAAAAGATCGAATGTCATTGTACACATAAGACATTACGATACATGGTTTAGTAACTTTTTAAATGACAATCATAATATGGAAAATGGAAGGCATTTTGTTGATATTTGTAGAGGAATATGTAGGAAAATCGATAAGCCATATCTTCTGAACCACTGGGCAGATTTCGTACAAAACATCGTCTGTAGATGGTTTATGTGAAGCATCTACAGACCATCCACAACTTACCCTGGTTGAAATTTGATCGACCTGTTTCCGCAGTTAGGAGTGACATCAAAGTGTATACTTCTTTTTATATATATAGACTAGAGTAACCATTACCGCGTTGCTGGGAATCTTTGTGATGTATACCTATAACATGTATTCATAACACACCCTCTTATTCAATTTCGTTTATATTTGACTTCTGATGTAAATTGACTGACTACGAAGTTATGTAGACCAAATTCAGAACCTGCCACTATTAACGTTCCAAAGATATACAAAAATCGATATTTACTTTGTATGGGAGGTTCCACTCGCACTTTTCCAATTCTGCCCACTGTTTGACTGACGATTTATATTGACCACAAAGTTATTTGGACCAAACTCATAAACGCTTACATTACCGTTTTAAAGATATACAAACTATATGTAAATACTGTAACGAATTTCGTTTTCAAATAAAACTTCAATCCACATACACATACATAAAAACCTTGTTATTGACTTTCGTCTAAGGGCTTACAAAATAAAATCGGTTTGCGCTCTTCATATCTATATATTTACTGCTGCTTATTACTGTTTGATCAAGATAAAAGCTAAGCTATCAACAGATATGATTGGTTAATATTCACCTAAGTTATTAGCTTATAAGTGCATGATGGTCCGAAAAACCGGTTTTTTGTCCGTAAATCGAGATTTTGGAAGTTTTTCTGAAATTAGAAAAATTTACGTTTGTCATTTTCCAGGTATTTCAACTTTGTTCTTTTTTTTGTCGATTTTGATTTTTTGTAACTTAGGGCTTTTTGGATTTCATATGACGATATGTATGTATGTGTTTTGAATAGTTTTAAAGCAATATTTGACAATAACCCCATCAATTTCGTTAATCAAAAACTAAATTTTCAATTTGAAAACAAAGGTAACTAGCATTTAAGCAATTCTCCTTTTTACAAATTAATTTGATCTGATATAAGAAAGATCTATTATCACTAATGATTAGCGACAGTTATAATATTTCTCATATTTCTCTCAGTAATGTGCAATCATGCCATAACTGAAATATTTTACCATTGCAATCATTATCAAATAATTTTTTAGAAATCATTGATTCCATTTTAGTCAATAGCGGTTTCCACTAGAATCTTGTGGAGACTTAAATTTTTTGCTGGAAACTACCAGGCGTTAGATTAAGGCCATATAAAATAATTTTGGAATTCCAGGAATAATTTTTTATTTATTTTTATTCCATATAATGCTTAATTAAAGACAAACTACATGTACT
Organism: Wohlfahrtia magnifica; assembly: GCA_023159175.1. Classification (NCBI taxonomy): domain Eukaryota; kingdom Metazoa; phylum Arthropoda; class Insecta; order Diptera; family Sarcophagidae; genus Wohlfahrtia; species Wohlfahrtia magnifica. Next base: position 539,249 of record JAKWBJ010000040.1, on the reverse strand, counting down.
TATGTATTGACCTCTAACGGGTTAATTGATTTATTATTAAGTAGTATGTTTCATGAGTATGCTTATGATAAATACATATTTGCTACATTGGAAAAAGCTGTGTATACACACCATTTCAGATGTAATTCATGTGTTCAAGATATAAACCTCAACTTGTGTATTTGGTTTCAGAATCATTAAATTCATTATGTTGCTACCGCATTTGCCAGTGGCAATATCAATAATTTTTCCGGTTTCTTGTATTTCTTGATAGGCGATTTCATTGTCTAAATAAAAATCATATACACGTAGGTGACCATTTGTTAGGGCAAATAAGCGCCAACCATCTGACGACAATTCTAAAGTTTGAATGAGATTTTTACGCAACACTGTACCGTTCATGATGGTCTGCTGATCGAGCACTCTTAACTCAAATGGTTGTCGTTTGCTTTCAATGAGGGAAACAAATGCTGCTGTATTTGGTCGATATTGTTGCTGATGATTAAAATCAATGTTCTCATATGATTTCTGTGAATTTAAAATAATATTTTGTATGGCACAAGATTTGCCAGTTATTGCTGTAGCACTGTTAAGTTCGTACAAGGAATCTTTTTTAGAAGATTTCGGTGTTTTCATGAGTTCTCGGTTTTGTATTGGTTTTCTGGATTGACAATTTAAAATTACAACAGCGCCGTTTGAAAGACCAACAGCTAAAAAGTTTTCATTATTTAGGACCTTCAATGCTGTAGGAAATAGAAATCGACTTTCATTTATCATTATTCGTTTCAATCGATCCATTTTGAGTGTTTTCGAACACATTAGAATAAAGTTTCGGTTCGTACAAATGAATAGGTTGTTAGAGCCGCATTCTAAACTTGTTAATCGTAAGCCCTGCTGTCCGATATCTGAAGAAAGTTGATTGAGCTCTTTTAAAACTTCATCGCTGTATATGTCTTTCTGAAATAGTGTTTTGGTTTTGTCGAAACGTGACTGAGTCTGCTGAGATTTCGTTTCTAGGTAATCTTTTACATTGAAAATGGTGCTTTGTAGAAGTTTTATTTGGGCCCAAGGAGAGATAAATTCAAGAGTTTGTCCCATTTTAGAACATTTCGATTTTTCGGTATTTGTTGTTTGCCAAATACGACCAAAATTAGTATCAGAAGCTTGTATCAGAGTCCATACTGTAAGCACTCCAGAATCGTGCAAAGAGACAAACTGTGTTTCAGGAAATTTAGTTTTTACTTGTATTGCATTATGTTGACTTTTAAAACTTTTTATATCCAAACAGCTACCTAAATCCATCGCTAACACAGATTTAGTCCTAATGCCGTACAGCGACGGTACGACTGATTGAGTAGCAGCGAAATGTGTCAAGTGACCATCCAGCTTAGAACAAAATGAATACGTTTCCCTCAAATCCCATAAAGCTATAGAGCCATCTCTTAAAGCTGCCACAACAACGTCTGAAGAATCGTTAGATATTTCTATATGGGAAACTTGACTCCAGGTTGTTAAAAGACGTAAGGGTTTTTCTATTACATTTATGGACCAAACCATCAGAAGGTTTGAAAAATCAGAACTATAAACGTTGCTGTCCGGCAAAGATTCATGTACGGTTATAAGTAAGTTGTATTTATTGTTTGAAAAGATTTTTAAAACTCTTAAAGCATTTAAAAATGTTGTGTCTAGATAATAGTAATTATTAGATATTCGGGAAAATATTTGATCTTTAGCATTTTCTACATTTTGTGTAGAAAAACTGCTGATGTCACTGCTGTTGGGGGGGTTTATAATTTGATTCAGAATAATTGAAGTTCGTAAAAGGAACGAGTTTAAATTTTCATAGTCAAAGGGTTTTCTTTGACTCTTTTGATGATTTCGTACAATGTGCTTCAAATTCTGATCAGTTAGTCCATTTAACACTTGCAAACTTTGTTCAATTCTACATTCTGGCATCTTGTCAGCATAAGTTTCAGATATAGATGATCCACAAGAAATTTGATTGTTATCAAATCGTACATCGTACTGAACGGGATGTTGAGTCCATTTTGAACAAGTTTCATACACATCTGTTTGTTGTTCAGTATCTATTAGATTGTCCTGTGTTTGAGTCGAACACTGTTGCGTATTCAATTTGCCAAATGTTTGCATAAACACGTCATATGAAATTGGTTTGAAGTCTAGCAATGTAAAACTCAAAACATCAAACTGAATTTTTGACATAAGTTCCAAGCCCCTTTGGTTTACAATGGGTTTGCTGTTAAAGTCTTTATAGCCACCGAAAACAATCTCTATATTTCTATTGTTGTCTGAAGGCGGAAACGTTGATACTTCATAAGCTGAGATTCCAGAATCTAATTGATCAGTTAACCCTAGACTAGATATATCAATACTGTCCATTAAATGTTGTATGGAGTTGGATGTATCAGATAATTTAAAATTATTGCTTCTTCGAGAGTTCATTTCATAATGTCCAGAATCTAATTTTTTTTCAACGGCTTGTTGAATGACAGTAACAGGATTTTGAGTTATTTCCGACTCGTCTTTACTGTCGTCGATAGTAGATTGACCTTGAGTACTTTGAGAAGTTGTTTCAGAACATTCTTCTGACTCGTCATCACTTCCTGTACTTGACCGATCTGCAGTGGCCATTGACTGTGTTGAAGACTCGGTTTCGAAATCAGATTCATAGGTTTCAAAATCATCAGAATAATTTTGTTCTACATCATTGGTTTCTAAAAGAGTTACGTTATCCGCACAATCTTTATTGCTTTTTGCGACCATATTAGATATTGACCGTGTTGGCTTCACTTTTTCTTCAAATTTTACCTCGAATGCAACTGGATCTTTAACAGTGATTATTTTGGAATGTGCTGCCCTATCGAGCGGCATATTATCGGCGTCTCTCTTAAGTATCAATATCTCTTCGGGGGCTAAAGTTCTGCTATTTTTTCGATTAAAATTCGGTTTGGAATCTTTTTGTACTTCTGTCGATACTTTGTTTGCGCTTTTGACATTACTCGTATTTGGGTTATATCTTTGGGGAGGTGGTGAAGACACAGTAACATTATGTGGCGTATCTAAAACAGCATTGCGTTTTTTCGATGCCTCTGAAACATTCGTTCTCGATGTTAAATTCTTTTTTACCGTTTCAGTTAAGTTTGAAGTTTGTTTGGCACGTAGTAATGGTTTTTTCTTGTTAACTGGTGATGATGCAAAACTGCGAGAAACCAATTTATTTGTAGTTTTCAATTCTTTTGATTTTTTATTTGCATCTACTTTAAGTTTAGCTTTTTGTCTATCATTTTCATCATTTGCTTTAGATGTTTCTTTCCCATGTGTTGAAATTTTTGTCATGCTAGAGGTGGTTTGCTTTTTTAAAGTTGTCGCTTGATTGTTGGCCACATCTTTTTTTGATGATATAGATTCCTTCAATAAAAATATATGTAAATAAATATGTGATTATCGCCTCTATATGTACATATGTTTGTCAATACTTAAACATAGGTAAATACATACATATGTATATGGATGAGATACTATTTATTCACCGATACATATCGTTGGTCTCGTATTGGAAGACCCTAACACGATTTTGAATGAAATTGAGTTTTTTTTTATTAGATTTTGCAACACGAAAATGCCCCATGTTAGAAGAGGATGTTTGCCTACCAAATTTTTAAAAAACTTAAATCTGGATGTTCCTCTCTGGCCTCCTCCGAGTCTCAATCTTCATATCATTGAAAATGTTTTGGTTTTCATAGGACAGCAGAGACTTATTATACATATGTATGTATATTGATACAAAAGTGGTATGACTAAGTTTATTAAGCAAAAAGCTAAAACTTTCAAAAAACTATCAAACTATCAATTAAAATGAAAAAATGCCATTTTACTTTTGCTTTTTGTCTAACAAACCGTTATCTTTTACAATTCCTTGATTTCTGCTTCTGCATAGATGAAGCTATGGAACAGTAATATTTTTCAACTAACCCCTCATTTGATGAAAAATGTAGTAAAACTTCGCTGTGTAAATACTTTTGACTAGGACTGTATATTATATTGTATGTGTGTAAACTTTTTTATTACCCTTTTACTTTGGAACACATTCTTAACGTTCTTAAAAACTATTACCATTCAATTGCTGCAGAGTATTTTCTTTAATAATAACTAAAATAATTTGAAGTTCACCTGTTTTTTTGTTGTAAAACCATCTCTTTTTGAAAATTTCGACATTTATTATTATTGTTATAAGGATTTTGTATTTTATTAACTCTTTAATCGTATTATCAAATCAATCAATTTGTGAAGTGACACTCACGCTGTTTTGTTGTGTCAATTCAAATATACTGCATATTGCCATGGTAACTGGCTTAAAGAGCTTTAAATAAAAGCGAATATCAGCTGTTTTTTTTTTTTAATAAATCAATCGTTATTATTTCGTACAACTTTAAACATAAGAAATAAAAGTTAAATGAAAGAATAAGGGCTTAAATAAAATAGTTTTATTTAATAGATTTTACAATAAAGATTAAAAATATTAACTAGTTTTTTTCTATATTGTTAGAAGTACTATATTTTTAACTTGATTATAATTTACTTCGTGCTCCTTTTGCTTTAATGTCAAGGAAAGGTGAACATAGCGGATATAATTCTTTACTTGATTTAAATGCTACTAAATCTGTTATTTTAGCATGACGATCAATAATATCCTGCGCAATCCTATTATCTTCAGTTTCCTCTTTAACTTTGCTTTCATTAGGACTCTGGGTGGAGACAATGTGGATAGCCAGTACCCGTCTTTCTGGACTGTCACGGCTAATGAATGCCTTGAATGAATGCAAATTTTATTTACATTAGGAATAAAAATATCTTGCTTTTGTTTTTTATGTGTACCAACTAACTCACTTTGTAGCGTTCTAGCAGTTCCTCTTTAGTTATATTATGTAATATATCAACTTCAGCTTTGCTGCGATCAAAATGATACTGCGATAATGCAATTTCATTGTAGAATAAACCGAATTGAGCATTTACTGTTTTAGGCTTCTCAAGTTTTTTTACTGCTAAAGCCTCCTTATGACGGTCAAATTCTTCTTGAGACATTTCTTCAATAACTTTCTGTATGGTCAATTAAAACACAATTAAGAATTACATCATATGATTTTGATTTTTGCAACAGAACTTACCACAAAATTATCTAGAAAATTTTCAATACGGCTCTCAACATATGATGGATGTTTTGTAGATTGAACAATAATACGAATGCCATTTGCCCCATTTACTTTGCGCACACCACTGAATACTATATAACCTAATTGTTCCTATAAGAATTGTTATATGATTATTTCCTAATTTAATAATTTAATTTTTTGACAATATCTACCTTCGTTCGTAGGCAATCATAGCAAGGTTCAGTGAGAATTTGAGCTATTAAATTTACCATTATGTTACTACGATCTGTTTGAGGTCCACATTGAAAATATAATTGAGCACAAGAACTTTTATGGTAATTATTATCCTTTTCAAAAAGATAACTGTCTCCTTTAAAAGATAATTTGAAAGAAAATTATTCGTAAGAAGACGAAAAAAAGTAAATAAACTCACCAGCAGATAGCTTATATTCCCTTTTGGAAAGCATTTGTCGCGCCAATAATGGCAAAACCATAGCGTTTGTACTTTCTAAGCGCTTATTGACCAAGCCGGCGATATCAAGGGCCTGTTGTTTTGTTACGTTGCCATAAATAAAACATTCCGTATGAAGGCGTGAAAAAAATTCCTTAGCATAGTTAAGGACACGATCAAATGTTACAACTATATTTTTTTGATGAGATTTGTTAAAAAAAATTAAAGGCAAAATTCTTATTACATACGTTCCATAGCATCTAAAACTTCACTATTAGCCCATGCATTTTCCGTTAATAGTAATGCTAAATAGTATATGGAATGCTGATACGGCTGTTCTGCACTGAAATTTTTTAAGGATCGTTTGTACTCGTCTTTTAAAATATGAAAACGTTTTTCATCAACATTAAAATCGAACAGATGATCAAGAAGCTTTTTCAATAACACAACTTGTTTGTCGCTATAACCTGTTATTGTAAACTAATTAAAAAGCAAAACAGAATTAAAAATTTAACATCTTTAACGTTTATGTTTGTGTGTGTTTATAATGGAACTTACATCGATTCCATTAGATCGAGGAGAAACTTGGAGTTTCAACTCTGCTATATCGGCATCATAAAGGTATTCATTTAGTTGATCCTTAATTAAAGCCACCATTAAATAATTTAAATTACAATTTAAAGGATCTAAATAAGCAATTGGATTTGACATATCAAAAGACATACAAGCTTTCGGTTTCAAATAATAATTATCCTGTTTATGCCACACTCTTATTATTGGTGTATCCATGATTATTACAGGGTGTTTAGATAAGTCATTATCGAATGGTGCTAAGTCAAAATTTTCCGGTATGAAAGCGTTGGGTAGAGGTAAATCTAAATTTTTATTTAAATCACAATTTTCCCATCTCTACAAAAAAAAAAAAAAAAAAAAAAAAAAAAACGATTGAAAGATAGATTAATATTGTGAATTACATGAAATGTAATACGAAAAAATAATATACCTTTAACACTTCGTCATTAATCTTACTCGTACCATATTTAGTTTTATAATATGGTTCTGTTAAATTAGCAACTTTTTCATAGTTTTGTCCCACAACAATTACGCGACATTTAGACGGTATAAACTCATTAAGGAGATTTGTAATTAAATCAGGCCGCCATTCATTATTCAAATACGGAGCAGTTAAAACTTGTTCTAAAGGATAAACCTTAAATATATAACAATAAAAAAGCTTCTTTTTTTAAATGATAAATTTTAACACTATACCTGCATACAGGATACTACTCCCGTTACAAGCTGCTCTGGTTTTTCTTTCTCTTTAAAACGAAATAGCATTTCATTGATTTTAACGCACTCGTCAAATATCCATTTCTGCGGACCACGTTCACGCAGCATTTTCAAATACTTTAATAAAATAAAAAACATTTATTTCAAAATAATTCTTATTGCGTTTTGAGACATACTTGAAAAACAATTTCTATTATATCATCAACATGATCTACTCCTTCCTGAGTCAGGTCTATAAAAATTTCAAAAAAACCGAAACCATTCAAAGTATTTTGATGTCCAGCTAACAAACTTTTGGATTAGAGCTTCGATTATAAAAAGCTTAGAACTGAGAACATTAAACTATTTGAGCACTTACTCATTACACCATCCCAGCCTACGTAATTCAGACAGTATACTGCCTTTTCCCTCATGACCCAGCAAATGGGACAAATAACTGTCTGGCTGCAAAAAGAAAATTAAAATCAAATTATATTTTTCATTTACATTCTTAAACTGCTTAAATAAATTTATAATTTCCTATATTCATTTCAACCGGATGATGACATCAACTTTCGGAATTTAAACTAGTTGCAGAAGTAATTTCCAACTTACTCTTAAGTTAAGGTTAAATTTTGTTATGTTATGTAGGTAAGTTAGTGGGAAGTTTTACACAAAAATAAAATATTTATATAGGTTTTTGTAAATTTTAACCTCCCGTTCTTTTATAATTAATTATAGATACTATTTTATATTTAAGTAGAGAAGGATACATATATGTATATATCCCTGGACACTTTCTAAAAATATAATATATACTCACAGCAGATTTATAGAATTGTGACAGGTCGTCAGTAGTAAAGCTTAATGTTAGGGAACGCAAATCTTTAACTGGAACTATCATAACTTTTGACCCATATTGATCGATACCGTATGGCTCTCTTGGCCAATGAGGTATTTTAACATTCTTGTTTTCAATTTCTGAAAACTTCTCCATTACCATATTCTCTAGTTCATCTAGGGATTCTACAAATATGGATTAAATATAAAAATTAATTAAAAATTAAATTTGAATTATAGCCGCACCTTTTCCAATAATCGCCAAACTCATTATGTTAGATGAATACCAGGTTTTGTAAAACTTGAGCAGTTCCTCTCGTATTTCAATGTTTTGTTCTTTTGGGATTTCGTAAAGTGTCATTTTATTTCCACTGCCAAACTTTTTGTATGCGTGATCGGATTTTGCTAAATGCCTTTGTACCTGTTTAATACGCCATACATCACTTGATAGATTTTTCTCATGCTCTGAGTTGACCTTGGTGTACGCAAAAAAAAAAGAGAATACAAAAACAAAAGTTGACGGAAATCCATCATCTTATACTTATAAAAAGTAATATACTCACTGCATTTATTTCACGTTCTGTAGCACTTGGCGTAAAAAGTGGACCAATAAAAAATTGGGCGAAACGATCAAGTGCTTCGTCCAATTTATCCGGTGCAACATAGAAATGGTATTTTGTCATTAAGGGGTAAGTAGCAGCATTGCTGCTTCCTCCACTCTGGGAAAGGTATGTTGTATAGCCATTTTCATGTGGATACTTTTCTGTGCCTAAAAAAAGCATATGTTCACAAAAATGTGCTAAACCTGGTAAATTGTCTGGATCTGACATGTGCCTAAATGAGTTACATACAAAGCATTAAAACTCATTAATAAAATATGTATGCATTTACCCTATATAACCTACCCAACTTGTACTGCTAAGGCGGCTGCTGATACGTCGGTTTTAGTATCACTTACAAGCAATACCTTAATCCCATTTTTCAGCTGAAGTCCTCTATAGTCACGTGTATCTTGTTGACTTTTTTCAATGTTATTTAGCCTAAAAAATAAATATGATTATAGATTTGGTATTAATTTTTATTCTATTTAACCCAGACGGCAAGGATAAATGTCTACCTTACTACCGGTTCGATGTCTAATATATTCTTAGAAGACATTTTATTTGCTCTAGACTCCCCAGCAGCAGTACCATATTCTGCAGTACTTGAGCTACTCATCTTCCTACTGAAGTTTCTGTTAATTACAACAGATGGCTGACGATAACAGGTTTTCAATAGTTGGGATAAATAGTTATTTCTACAAAATAAATTTATATAAAACATATTAATCATAAAGCTTTATTTTACAAATTTATTTCCAATTCCATTCGAAATGTTTAACTTACTTATGGTTTGTAAAAATAACAGGCGGTTTACGCAAAATATTACAACTAAAAGTTATTGATAAAATTTGCTTAATAAACATGTAAGGAGAGTATGACGAAATTCTTTCAAGTTGTATAATTACACACAAATAATTTTTGTCTACAAAAATCCCATAAAAAACCAAAATTGAACGACATTTGCACACACAGCATTGATGGTGATGACAACCGTAGCAGCAGCAGTAGCAGCGGCAACGTAATCAGCTGATGCATATAGTGCCACATTTCTATAGACATGTGATATGGCATGTCTTGAATGAAGAGAAATGGGGATTTAAAGGTATATGTACTTAGAAATAATTATTGGTTACATACAAATACAATACGCCTATAAAAATTGTCAAAATTGTTACTTATTTTTAATTTTAATGAGTTTAACTCAAATTGCCTTACATTTACTATTGAAAACATATTGCCAATGGTACAATTTATCAGGTAGCTTCATAACAACAATGTACATAAACAACAGGCGTATACGCTGTTGTACGTATACGCTAAAATGTCAAAGTTAACTTTTTTGTTTACGAAAATAACAAAACGTTTTTTCTAAGAAATTACTATAAAAACGTCAAAAAAATAAACACTGAATACAAATAAAAATATTTACAAAAATACATATATTTTTTCCCTTTTCACAGAAAAACACAAAGAGGTTGTTTATAAACAAATATAAACGTAAACAAATTTGACGTTTCAGCGGGACAAGAAGACAAAGGTAAATTAAACCAGCTGGTTTTGCGAGGCTACCTGATATTGGCTATAAGGTAATGTTACACACTGCCGCTATCATAGGCCAAAAATAAAAATTAGAGTTCAAATTGCATTTCTAATTTATGTATATATTATTTTTAAATAAAATACAAATCGCTTTTAGCCAAAAAATTAAAAAGTTGCCAAATGTCATAGTAAAATCACAAATTAATAATCGGACATACAGTAGCGATTTGTTATTGTCAAAAATTCTCCATTAGACTGGGGTTAGGACTTTATGCCGTCGAATCCATTGCCTGAATATTTATTTGCGACAGCTATTCTCTGCTTATTCTATCGTACTGAAAGATAACTTCTCCTGTAAGGAACATTGGCTTGTATGACTATTGTCACCTTTTACAAAAACTAAGCAACAGTATGAAAAGCTAAGTCGTTATATTTTAACCACAAATTAGGAATCCTAACAAAGGAATAAACAATAGATTGATATGAAACAAGTTAGGAAATTGATAATCGAACATTATTACATTGGTTATACTGCGCGTGCAATCTGTTCTGTTGTTAATAGAAGTCACTTCACTGGTCACGACATTCGATCAATTTCCAATTAACAGAAGCTCTTCCTAAGCGATTGAAAGCTATTCGCAAAAATAGAGGACTACCCACAAAATAGCTGATTTTTTAACGGGTCTTAATATTTGAAAAGAAACAAGAACATTTGCAAAAGTAAATGAAATATTTATTTGTGGCGATAAAGGCATGCCCTGCAGTCAATCTGTGAGCTCGAATTTCGCAACATTTATTTCTCATTTTCGTTCTTAAAAAAATTTATATTCATGAAAAATATAACAAAATATATGATTGAAAGTTACATATGTACATAAACACTAACCATTAGTCGAATCGACTAACAGGAGCTCTATAACTAAAAAACATAATAGTTACTGAAGAAATGCGAATGCTCACAAGAAGAGAACACTGGCGACAGATAATACAGAGGAGTTTAAGTTGATCGCGCAATGAAATAAAAAGCTGCATATGAAAATAAAAGCGATGTTAGTCGAATCGACTAAGGTTACGGTTGTAGGGTTAAGAAGAACAATAAAAAAAAACTAAATAGGTATTTCTATAAAACAGTATTTACCCGTTTTTCGTCATATGTGTATTTGTTTATTGTGAACTTACCTTTAGACTTCTGCAACTTTCCAATATGGTTACCTACTCCCATATAAAAGCACAGAACTTCTGTTTAAAAAATTCCAAGCATTCATCAATGACCAATTTCTACAAAAGACTGTATTCACTTTTGTTTATATCACATTTTTTATTATTATGTAAATACATATGTACATATGTATGTATGTATGTATGTATGTATGTATATATTTCTTGCGCAGAGATAAAGAAATTAAATAGTGAAGGTGGATATTTAAAATCGTTTTTTATTAATACTAATAATGATTTTAACAGAATTCGTGTTATACATATTGTATGTAACATATGTATGCACTTAAGTTTTATAATAATTGATTTAAATGTTGACTATAACTCTTAAGGATTTATCTCTATTTATAATAATTATGTGTACAGGATTTTTTAAGGACTTTATAATACATTACGGAAAGCTAGACATTATATGATATTAAGGCTAATATTAGAATATATTGAATAGAGAAAGCAAATATACTTGTTGATGAACCCTTGGTGACTCCAAATCCAGCCATTGCAATCTTATCATTACTAGTCTCGCTAGTTGTATCTCCTATTTTATTTAAATGTTGTAAATTGCATTAGTTTTTATACTATATTTGTAAATAATATATAGTGTTGGAGGAAATAATACGGACACTTTCATTTATGCCAAATAACTAGAACAACTACAAATGTCTGAAGAAACGAGGATTAATTTATTTGGGTCTGATGGAAAATCTTATGTACGAACTTCGTTTAATTACAATATATTCTATATTTGATTTTAGTAATGATAAATAAAAATTTAAGAATATTTTAATGTGTCCCTATTATATCTTCCACCACTGTACTTATATGTATGTATGTTAATTGAAAATTTAAATAAGAGAGAAAGAAACAAAAAATTTTTGGTTACTTACCTTCATCACCGATTTTAAATATAAACGGTGCTGAAAATTTCGACCATCCTACTGTGTTCTTTGTTTTCATCCGTGTTTGCCATTCTCCTTCTATTAACTCCATCTCATGAGTAACTTTCCATATGCCGTTCTCATGACGTTGTGTATGTAAAACGGTGGTTGTGCTCCATGTATAAGACTGAAGTATTCAAATTTAAAATATTTCTTAACTATCGTAAATGCTTATCAGTTACTTACACCTGATGTTTTATAATCCAATACTGCTTCTGACAGAGGCTGCAAACTACGCACTATCCAATATAACTTGACATTCTTGCCCTCGATAATAACATTTTCCAGTTGCCCTTTTTCCGGTTCTAACATTAGATGAGTTCTTAACTTATTTGAGCCAATTGAGTTCTCAGCTTGGCATATATATTCGCCTAAATCTTCAAATGCAACATCTTTGACGGTTAGGGTGCTTCGATTGAAATGTTTTTCCATAGCATATGATATAATAAACTTTTCAGAGTACGTAATGGGTTGATTGTTTTTTATCCACGAAACTGTAGCAATGGGATTCCCCTTGTAATCACAGTATAGTTCAGCATTTCCGCCTATTTCGGTATTAATGTGATGCCGATGAGTTGTTACTTTCGGTGAGAAGAGAACATCTATATTAAACATGCCATGTTTAGGTGTTTTACTGCCGTCATCTGCCAAGCATTGGTAAACACCATGATGATAATCTTCGATACTATTAAGAATAATTGCGTTTTGCTTTAATTCTCCAATAGTCTCATCAAAACGGTTACCCTAAATAAATTTTTAAATTAATGTACATATATGTAACTGTCAAATTATATTTCGGAATAAACTAAAAATTGTTTGGATTTGAAATCTCTACAAAGTTAGTGACTGTTCACAGTCAACTAAATTAGCCATGTTTTCGAATACTTGAAAAAAAAAAACGAAAAGTAAAGAAAAAATACCTACATTGAGAGACCATCTTATATTTATTTCATTCGGCCCGTTGCTCCTGCACTCACAGATATGAGATTCACCTTCACGGTAAATAATGGTACGATCGATTACGTCCCTACCGTCACATATAATCGTTAGATCTTTATTCACTTCGAGAATAACATGCAAACGTATATTCTCAGGAAAAACTTCACAGTAATAATTACCAGCATCTTCGAGTTGAACGTTCCTAAGAACTATTGAATTATTCATCAATGTCTCTACACGCTGATTGACACTATATTTTCCATTTGAGTAGACAGTTTGATCTTTATACCAAATGACGACATTATTCACTGCCAATTTATATAAGAACAACTTAGGATATAAGAAATTTCAAAATCAAAAAATAAAATATATATATACTACTACTACTACTCACCGTGAAAGTTTCTCACATCGCAATTTAAAACAATGTCACTGTTTAGATTAGCAGAAACGTGAATACTGTTCTGTTCAAAATATGGTGGATCATTCTCTATTGGTGCAGTTAAATACTGAGGGCTTTTATTGTTGTCATAACCGGTGTAATCATAATCATCAGTGTAATCGTATGTATCTTCGTCTTCGTCTAAATTCTCTGTTTTGTCTGATTGCTGGGTAACACATTGTGCTTAAAGATTTGAGGGAGATGGATATAGAGATTAATATGTAACTGAAACTTTGTCAGAAATACGTACATACGATTTACTATGCAATTAACCAAGCACTATGGAATTTTATTGAGATGAATTACATATATGAACCTCTTTTATGTATTTTCTCTATATTCAAAATATAAATTAATCAATATTTTATCGAAAACTTTGCATATGTTTTGTATACATCTTCTTTAACTTTATGACTTTCATAAAATTAAAAAAAAGAAACAAATTAATTTTTTAAAATCTAATTGTACTACGAAATATCGTTAGATACTCTAAAATTGAAATTTGACGAATAATTATTTAGTTTAGAACTCACACTTAGAAGAATGTATGTATGTATGTATGTACGTACGCATGTAATTTATAAAATTTGATACACACTTTTGTAAATCATACATTCTTATAATATACCAGTATGACTATATTAGCTTTTTAGTTTTTTTCGTTTTTCGTTCGATTTAGCTTTGAAAAACACTGACCTGCTATCAATTAATAATCGTTTAAGAAATGATTCGATATCGAATTCGGCCCATTAAATTTTTCACTGCTAATTCATATTGTATTCAAACATTGAACTTCTTTGTGAATGCAGTTTTCTTAAAATGCCTGATAGTTGATTGGTGATGAATGTTCACTTCGCTATACACGTCCAAGTTATTTGTGTGCCAGTAATTCTTAGTTTTTTTGCATTTTCATTGACTATTTTAGTGATTGACGACTAGAGCGAAGCGTATCTTCAACATCAATATTATCAGATTGAAAACGTTTTTCTAGTTACAGCATCATCTCCGTAATCTTCACAAATTTTTTCAGCACTCTGCGACACATTCTTAACTTTTTTATAATAGAAAAGCAAAATGTGGTGGTTATGTTCAGAATAATGCGATTTTAATAATGTCTTGCAACAAATTGAAGCTTAAAATGTTACCTATAGATAAGCAGGCAAGCTATAGTGATCCCTGATACAAATAATTTTACCAGAGGTATTATAATTTAAAGCCCTCTATCTGATTTACATTTTTGTTCAATTGATAATGTTTACTTTGATGTTAATCAAACAGTTTTACAAATGATCTTCAGCTTATTACCGAATGCAATGTTTTTAGTTAGTGATAAAAAAATAATCTACAATGTGGTACCATATTTTAGCTTTATAGCATTTTAGCATTATATTAATTTAAGATCTGGTCACACTGAGAAGAAGAAGTGGATTTCGCTGTAGTGAAAATGGGCCATTATAATCGTAATTAAGGCTAGTTTACGCGATAATACTTTACGTATGTAAAATCAGTAAAATCAGAGAATAAATATTATAAAATTCCATCCCTATTTTAAAAATGAGAGTAAAAATCATACGACAGAATTTTTTACGTTTACAGGATATGTAAAAAATCGAAACAAAGTAAAATGAAAGCATCTGTTTTAAAGGGGACCAATAGTCTTATTTGTTTACATAAAAGAAGTGTGATGGTTTTAAAAAATTTAAATCTCAATGTCGTACGCTTTCGTTACATATTGAGTTTACACGATACTATTCGCTCTCTTCTACACAAAAACTTGACATGTCGTACGACTAAGTTGACCTAGCTTCTCGACGCTTTGCAATAAATTTTCTTTTAAAATATTTAATATGGTTATCCATTTTGCTGTCGGTGACGACAAAGTTCCCTACACTTGCTGCAGCTATCCATCTCCACATCATAACCCCTCCGCCACCATGCTCGACTGTATTTACGATGTTATTTCTTTCTAATTCGGTACTTGGCTTTCTCCAAACTTTTATTCTTCCGTCTGATTGGAAAATATTAAATTTGCTTTCATCGAAACATTCAGTTCTATTTTCATAATATTTTGCGAAACTTAACCGCTTTGTTTTGTTGATTTGCCACAGGAGGTTTGTAACCGACACGGTGCAAGCTACTGCGCACAGTTTTTGAATGTATATTTTTTCCCATTTCTTCTAAATATTCTGCAGCCACGTCAGAGGAAGTAAGATTAGGATTTTTAAAATATTTTTTTTACCATTTGCCTTTCTTCTTTAACGCTTAAGTTTCGTGGTCGACCAGTACGCTGCAAATTTAAAAAGTTTTCAGAATCTTTATACCTTTGGACGATACTAGCTACAGTAATTGACTTTTTTTCACTATTTTCCTCAACTTCAGCATAAGATTTATTTTGATTATGTAGCTCTAAAATTATTCGTTCACTTTCTGTTTTTGGGCCATTGTAAAAACTTATTAATTCAGCAACAATACTATACATCCACTTTAAGTTCGCTACAGATATTTTATAACAGCACTTTTCCACTTTTTCCATTAAAAAAAAAAAAAAAAAAAATTACGAATTTTGCGTTTAAGAGACATATTTAGTAACAGTTTTTCTCTGTATTCAAACTAGTAATTTATAAAGAAATAATTTTGTAGAATAATAAGCCGGACTATATCTATCTTTTCATTTACAAAATACAGGAGATTAAAAACAAAGTTGGTCGCTGTGTAAATATTTTTGTCCATGTCTGTATTCATGAATAGGCTAAATTTTGTTCTAAATACTATACCTATATATAAAACACCAGAGTCGTCGCTCACGTGTTGCTGGGAGCCCTTAACTGCTACTGTTCTCTACGCATGCAGAACTCAATATTTTCTTTTAAGTTATAGTTTGTATTGAATGCCAAGTTATCATATTTAAACCAAATTTTGAAAATTCAGCACCTACCATACTCAAGCTATACAAAAAACAATAATTTAATTCGTATGGGAGGTACCATGCCCACTTATCCGATTCCGTCCACTTTTTAACTGATGATTTGTACCATCTAAGAAGTCCTTTAGAACCTTCCATTCTAATCGTTCTGGAGATGTACAAAACTCAATATTTAATTTGTATGAGAGATGCCACTACCACTTATTCAATTTCGCTGATGATGTGTATTAACTACTAAGTTATTTAGATCAAATTCGAAACCCGTCACTATTAACGCACCAAAGAATATGGGCGCATTTCAGAGATCATCAATTACAACGCATTTTATGGGGTTCTTATACATATATATATATATATATATATATATATATATATATATATATATATATATATATATATATATATATATATATATATATATATATATAGATTAGTAAGTTAACGCAGTCTTTAATTATTGTAACACATGATTGTATTATTTAAAATTAATAAACATTTTTTTTGCCGTGTAGTAATAATAAATTGAAAGTATTTTGTTGTGTAGCTTACACAAACACTATTGCATACATATATACATACATACATATATCCATAGCTAACGGATAACCTATCTGATAAGATAAGAGAAAGGCAAGTAAATCATGCATGCTTAAGTTCTCGTTATATATTCTTTACTATCAAAAATACAATATTACCTAAAATAATTATTTTCATTTTCATTTATAAATGTGCACAATAGATACAATAGATAATGAGACAAATGAGAGAAATAAAAAATTAAAAATGTAAAAAGTAAAAGAGAGTGATAAAAATGAACAGAAAATGTATTGAGAATGTTTTTTTTTCGAAATGGTATTTAACTACGAGACAGATTTAAATTTTATGACATTTGCAATGTAAAGATGTTTTTGCATTAATTTGTATTTTATTTTATTTTATTTTATTTTATTTTATTTTATTTTATTTTCCTTGATGTTTTTATGTGTTAATTATGACACAAAAGCTAATTTTAACACTTACCTTCGCTAATTATACTTAAAACTAGGCAAATCACTGTAAACCATTTTAGAGTAGTCGTGCTCATTTTGAATTTATGTATGTCGTGTACCATAGGGTATATTACCATTAATATTTAGTAAGTATATATGTATGTATAGTATATTAGTTTTGGCTAAAATCGTTAAAGAAGTTCATAAGTTTTAAAGATGAATTATTATTATTATTATTTTTTATATAAGATAACAGGTACTTTTTTATTTAATAAGGAAAGACATTTTCATCTCTACTAGGAATTAAATAACAAAAGCCACGTTAATTATGTACAAATGTTTTTATTTTATTTATTTATTTATTTTTATTTATTTATTTTTTTTGAGTTAAAGATTTTTGGTACATCGTCCTATTGAGAATTTTTCACAAGTTTGTAGTGTGTTGTTGTTATTTAATAAACTTGTTATGGCTGTAACTTTTTAATTAAATTTCTTCAAATCGGTATGCATGAAGGAAAAAATACTCGTTCATATATATTGGCTTGTCATATACTCGTGCATTTGTATGTTTTTTAATTGAATACTTAGTTGTTTTTTATTTTATATTTCTCAGCAATAATTAATCGAGCGTTTACTCGATTTACTCAACACTACTGCTTCGACTACTCACTTGTGCAGAGTGCACCCCAAATACTTAGTACTACTAGTTTGTCACAATAACAGAACACAACTGAAATGTATTTGGGCCCCAATAAGATAATTTTCAATTTTCCTCCTCCAACTGTATTTTACTGTATACTTACATACAAACATTACGTACGTATGTATGTATGTATGTACAAAGACAGATAGGTAAGATCATTTATTGCTTGCTAAGGTAAGAGTTAAATTCTCGCGCTTTAGATTTCTATTTTATTATTTTTTGTTTTTTATAATTCTCATTTAGCAACATGTATCTAGACTTGCTCAATATGTTTGTGCGACATTTCTTAAAAGCTATTCTGTTAGTAAGTGTGAGTGTTTTGTGTATTTATAAAAGTTTGTTTCTATTTGATAAATATTTGCTATTTATTTCGCATTTAATATTTTTCATTTAAAAGGTATGACTTTGTATGAATCAGACAGTGGGTACACACGTATTTTTACTATTTGTTACGTTCAGGCGTAAGATTCAAATCACCAATTAAAAACATTAATAGTTTACATACATACCTATATATGTACGTACATATATTTACACAATTTTATTTTAATTCCATTAAAGTAGCTAAATATTTGCATATTATTTATCTTATAAAGGGTCCGCCCAATAAATTTTTTTTTTTTTGAAAATTCTATAAAAAAACTACTGAATATTTTCTCAAATTTTTTTTTTTTTTATTTGAAAGTACCATCCTTCCGGTTAATAATGGAAAATAATTTCATTCAAATGGCTGCCTCGGCTGGCCATGCGGTAGCCTACACGATCGGTCAAATTGTACTCGTATTTCACCAATGGCTTCACGAATATTGTCCTTTAAAGCGTCAATTGTCTCTGGCTTGTTGGCGTTACACTTACCTTTGACGGCACCCCACAAATAATAGTCCAACGGTGTCAAAACGCAGCTCCGAGGTGGTCAAACGAAAACAGCTCTGCGGCTGATAATGCGATCTTCAAAAACAGGGCACAAAACATCGAGTGTAGCTTCGGCTGTGTGGCACGTAGCGCCGTCCTGTTGAAACAAAATGTTGCTAATATCGTCCTCTTCAATTTTTGTGAACAATAATTCCTTCAACATGGCCCAAGACCGTCGCCATTGACTGTAACGGCCACTCCTTGCTCATTTTCGAAGAAAATGGCCCAATTATGCCTCTGGACCAAAATACGCACCAAACAGTGACTCGTCTTGGGTGTATCGGCTTTTCAATGTATGCGTGCGGGTTTTCTGTGCCCCAAATGCGACAATTTTGCTTGTTTACATACCCGCCAAGATTAAAATGAGCTTCATCTGAAAAGATGATTTTTTTTTTTTTGGCAAAATCGGTACCTTCTGTAAGTCGATCGCAGGCCCAATTAGCGAAGCGTTGTTCAAGCGTATACACAACCATATTCGTTCAGCGGAAGGATAAAACTAATTATCCGTCAAATCAGACATGAGGTAAGTGTTACCATTCGCGAAATAAACACTAGAAAAAAAAACGTCAGATGGCGGACCCTTTACTTAAATTTATTTTCTGAAATAATAAAAATATTAAAAAAAGATTGTAGCAATGCTTTTAAAACAAGAAACAAATCTTATTCAGCAACCAATCTTATTTATAATATAGAATCTTAAAAATATAAACTAATTCATTAATTTAATCCTAATATTTGAATGTGTTCGCATATACATAAATACTTTTCTTCAAATTTTTTCCCGGAATTTATTCAGAAAATTAAAAATACAAGTTTATTCATCTAAATCTATATTTTCCCTTCAAATATAATCTCCATCGACTGTAACACACTTATGCCAGCGCTTGATCTAATCCGCGAAGCATATTTTATATTCGGTTTTCGGTACTTCCTGCGATTTTTCCATTATTTTCTCTCGGCTGGTGAAACGCGTACCCCGTAATGGTTTTTAAACTCGTTTGAACAGAAATAAGTCACAGGAGCCAAATCTGGTGAATTCGGTGGCTGTTGGATGGTATTTGTTGCATTTTTCGTTAAAAAATTTCGAATAATGATGGCATTGTGCGTCGGTGCGCTATCATGGTGTAAAATCCACGAAGCAAATAATACTCTTTGTTTACTGTCTGGCCTTCTGGCATAAATTCATGATGCACTACACCGTTGTAATCCATGACAATCGTGAGCATTGCCTTCTTTTTTGACTGAAAACGACGTAATTTTTTGGTGTCGGTTCATTAGATGAACGCCGTTCACTTGCCAGATGTCCGGATTGCGTGTCGTACTCAGAAACCTACGTCTTGTCTCCAGTAATGATCCTTTTTATGAATGTGGTATCGAGTTCAGCCTTGCAAATCATGTCTTTTGCGACCTCAACACGGTTTCTTTTTTGCATGAAATTTAGGTCTTTTGTCACCAACTTTGCTGCTACGCGACGGAAATCCAAATCATTAACCAAAATGCCTTGGCCGGATCCATAGGCAATGTTCAAGTTCTCCGCTATCTCTCTGATGGTTAATTTACGGGTTTTGACTAACATTTTGTTTATTTTATCAATGTTTTCGTCAGTTGTCGATGTCGATGGTCTGCTACTGCATACATCATCTTCGATTGACTCACGACCACTTTTGAACTTTTGAACTCGTGCCGAAACACTTTTCCATTATTTCCAACGTTTGCGCAGCATTAAATCCGTTTTTTACGCAAAACTTAATACAAGTTGTTGCACATTTAAATCCATTTCTAAAATTGTAAAAAATCTCTAACACACAGAGATAGATGTACTCTTGGTTACGTAGTTTTTCAAATGTCAATCTATGACGCTAAGATTTAGAGGGAATATCAACTACTAACTACATCTGGGGCCGCCACACGGTGGTTATTCCGGGAGCTTTTCGATCAAGGTGTTATGTACACTTGAACCTTGTATAACACAGTTTCGATATAACCTGGTACTATATTTGCATCTAATACAATACGGTTCTGAAAGAGCGCTGTACAAATTTATGTATCTCTCAATATTTTAATATTTCTCAATATTTACAATATGAATTGAAAGATTGGCAAATTATGTATTCACAGTGTGCATTTGTAATTAAGAAGATTAAGTTACGATTTAAGAAAATTACTTTATAATTACATTGTATGTATACAATTCAAGCTTTCGCAAAACTTTACCTCTTGCAAATAGATTTCGATATAGCTCAAACAAGATTTCGATATAACACGGTACACATTGCATTGATTTGCATTAGGTTAGGAGGACTTAAGGTTAGCGAGGGTGGCAGTGTCGTTAAATCAAGGCTCACTTGAGCACACATAGCGGGCCGTTGTCATATAATACATGAAGCGATGTCCCTGTACTAGTCGCCAAGTCCACATCAACCGGTCTTGACAGTCATTCAGATGGCTGACAAAGAAGAAAAATCCCTCAAATGAAGTCGGAAGCCTTTCTATTAACCTGATATCAATAGGCAATTGCTCCCATAAGTTATCGAAAAAAACCAAGCCAAGTGTGAGCAAACTACGTCGAATTAGAGACGGATACTGGCAAATGAAGTGAGCCTTACTCTCTCTCGGTAAGCGCACCCTGTGCGTGTGCCTACCCATAACGCAATGCTAAGTGAAGATAGACACAGTGGAGAAGATGCTCCCACGATTCAATTCAAATAACTGATTGGTGCGCCTACTTCCAATCTAAGCCAGATGAATCTAGCTGCCTAATGGACAGCTTAGCAGAGGACAGCGGTATTCCCACCCTAGTGGGCAATTGACTGTCCGGTAGAAGCGTGCTCGCCTTAAGCTCATCAGAAACACATTTACCCGGAATGTACCTACGACTTGGGACCCAAATGAAATGCATTCAGAGCTGCCGTGACATCCTTAGAATACTCTCACGGCACGTGATATCCTTGGTATACTCTCTCGTCACGTGATATCCTTGGAATACTTTCACGGCAGTTTTGTATGCATTTCATTTGGTTAGGGACTGAAAGAGATCTGATAGCCGCTTGGATATGAGAGAAAATGCATATGTCGGCTGTGTGAGCACCGCCCCTCCGACTCACTTTTGCAGTATGGTAAATAGACATCACTTCATTCTGAAACATGCTACGGTAGTCCGGAAGTCGGAGAGTCCCTGAGGTTGCGCTTTTCGAAAAAAAATTCCACTGCACAACCTGTTCCCAAATTTAGAGCCGTGAGTATGGACCTCCACCACATCGCGGGGGATGAACAAGCCAGATGCCCAGTCAGAATTGGCAAGTATCTCGAAAGGAAGCTAGCTAAGCATGACAAAAAGGGCCTTGTATGGATGGTACGCAACGTAACTTTGATCTGGATTGCAGCAGACCTCTTGACATTATCCAGGAGCCTGATGTTGAATTGCTTATTGAAGATAGTCCACCAATCAGGTTCAATAACCGTCGAGTAGATCTAACGCTAAGTCTGAAACCCTATCTTACACCCACTACTCTTCTACAGAAGTAGGTGGCACAAGTCGCCTTGCGAGCTCTCTCAGCCAAGTTAGCCTTCCAGATTAGCTTGGTTTCGAGACTAATTACACATAAAATTATGTTGTTGTTATGTTTATAGTTTCGTACGATTTGACTGTGTTATACAAGGGTCAACTGTGTTTTATAATACATCCCCCTGAAGTAGGCAATGATAATTTTGAATTTGTAAAAAATACTTTCAACTTTTCCACTTCTAGATGTTTTAAAAAACACTAAATCCTATTGGATAACACAAAAAATAACATTTTCTTAATTGTTAAACTTTAGTTAAGCTACATACATACATACATACTCGTATATATATTAAATCACAAACTTTTTCTACTCTGCATTGTTTTTGTTTTTAATTGAGCGGTTTTTTCCTTTTTTACTAAAATTGAAATAAACGGCAAAGAAACAGATCTAATATCTTCACACCTATCGGAAAATGGTCAAGTGTTTTTCAATCTGAAGTTTACACAATTTTAGTGTGTGCTGAGTGTATCCGAGATGTGCACATAAACATATTTTATGTTCGTATCAACATATTTTATCTTTGATAGTCAGGCACTGAGGGCACTTGCCTCATGTATGCTGATCGCGGCTAGTGAAGGAGTGCTTTCGTTATCTTACGCAACTTGGTGCGGATAACAGGGCCGCACTTTTCTGGGTTCCCCGTGTCGTTTCGGAGTCGCTGGCTTTGAAATTGCTAACGGACTGGCTCATAGCCCTTATGTGGGATTAATTGGGCAGAGGTCAGATCGAGGGTGGGCAAATGGAAACACTCCCTCAGAATTGCACAGTGGGAAGGCGCCAGGGGCTGCGACACGTGAGGCGGTTGGTAGAGCCCTTCTTGTTTAGGGAAGGACTGTTTTAAATTATATAGGACTGACGTTGAGATATTAGTGAGCTGAGGCATCATCTCAACAGGTTACGTTTCCTGGAAGACTCTAAGCACCGGCTCTGCCTAGAGAGCAAAAGAGATAAGATCTTTTCTTACTCATTCTTACCGACTTCGGAGGGCGAAGAAATTGCTGTTTTATCATAGCTTTCAGCCTGCTTCTGTTTATATGAGTGCGATGTCGTTAGTGGACGATTGTCGTTAACTAAACGTCATCTCATTCACTGTAGAGTATGTTTTCCCACGAAAGAACGACAATATGATAGAGAAGAACTTTTAGGTCCGCGTTTCCGCAGCTGTGCAACCTACTTCCTGATGATGATAATAATGATAACAGACCTAATAAGAAGCCAAATAAGTTAAATACCGAGTACATACATATGTACATGTGTATATACATACGTCCATATACTATATATGACAAGTTTTTACTTTCTATCAATTGATTTTTTTAAGAACCGTTTTTATCTTTATAACGGGTGGGCCATCTATCGGTTTAAATTTGAACCAGCGGTTATTTTGAATCTGGAAATACTTATGTCATTCTATTTTGTCACAAAATTCACTATATTATCTCCACTGAACGAAATGAATCCAATTACGCTTGAGAAATGTTGGGATTTATTGGAAATTTATTTCCAAAACAATGACAATTGGTCGGAAATTGCAAAAAAAATAAAATGCAAAACATCTTTTCGGATGATGCTCATTTTCATCTTGGTGGGTACGTTAATAAGCAAATTGCCGTGTTCGGAGCTCAGAACACCTAAACGTGATCATACAGAAGCCAATGCACCCATTATAAGTGACTGTTTGGTACGGCTTGTGGAGCCCATATTTCTTTGAAAATGAGGACGGCGCAACCATTGCGCGCTACTTATTGGTATTGATGTGAACGATGTTTGGTTTCAACAGAATGGTGGAACTTGCCACACATTTCATGCCACAATCGATTTATTGCGTCAAACGTTTGATGGCCGCTTAATTAGCCGAAATGGTGATGTAAAGAGGTTGCAATTTGACACCGCTGAACTATTTTCTGTGGGGCGCCGTCAAAGACAAGTGTTATGCCGACAAACCAGAGACAATTAAGCATTTGAAGGCCATTCGTGATGCCATTGCCGAGATACGACCCCACGCACTCGAAATAATTCTCGAAAATTGGTCCGATCGAATGGGGTAGTGTGAGGTCAGCCGCGGCAGCCATATAAATGAAATAGTATTTCATTTCTAACCCGAGCAACTGTACTTCACAACAAAATATAATTTTGGCAAGAGTTCAAACAGTTTTTGTTTCATTGCATTTTTTAATTTAAACTTTTAAATGGCCCACCCTATATGCATATATAAGACATGTGTACTATACATAGAAAACAAAAAAAAAATAATAATTTTGCTGTTTTATTAAAAGAAAAAAACAAACCCCAAAAACACAATTATATCTTAAACATTTAGAATCTAATTTACATAGACTGCAATGCTGCTAACGTTCTGCATCAACAAGAATTAATTCCTTGCAAAATAAAACCCATTTTCCTGAACACTTTTACTTATCATTTATCTGTCCTTGACCTAATTTTGGTATATACAAAAGCAATGTCAATAAAAATATTTGTATGTTATGTGTGTTGGCCATAAAATATTTTTTTCAATACATAATATAGAAGTACATATATACATACATACATACATATGTACATGCGTACATACATAGCTGTGTTATGTTCATATGCTGTATAAAATATAACAAAAGTTTTGATTATTTTTTTTCAAAATTCTTCAAAACAAAACATTTAACTTAAATATCACCGTAACGCCCAACCTATATCACATACGTATGTATGCATGTACATAAATATTTGGTAGCACTCCTACTCTTAAAATACAGCAACAAAATGTAATAGAAAACAACGATATTAAACAACATTCTATTCTATTTTACATTCGCTAAACAGAAAAAGAAAAAAATATGTATGTAATTTCAAAATCCTTCCTTGTAATGACTCATCATCATCATCATCATCATCATCGTTTCCATTAAAATGCGTTCAAATAATTATATTCAAATATGTGCATATGTGTGTATATTTCCTTTATTTTCTTTTCTTTACGGATTACTTGTAGTCAGAGTCTCCCAATATATTATTGCGTCATCAAAAATCTCCTTGCGAAAATATACTCACAACATGGTTTTTTATTTAAAATGGGGCAATATGATCCAATCCGTTATTATACATGTGTACATACATATGTACATACATGTACAGATGGGAATCGCTGACATGTACATTTAATTGTTTAAAACTTATTCATCTATGATATGTACAAATATATTATCAGGGGGGTGGTTTTAATAAACCGCAAGAAGTTTTGTTTTTGGGTTTTTATTTTAAAGCAACTTTTTTCAAATTGAGCAACAACGAAAACCCTTTTTTTCATTTCTTTTTTTTTTTTTTGGTCTTTCATTATTTGCAGGGTGGATGATGTATGGAGATATGGATATAACCGATCTAAATGACAAAAACTCAATGACGGCTATATACAGAGAGAAAATTCATTCATTCAGTCATACATACAAACATACAGATGTACATACTTATACTGTGCAAACTGGAAAATTATAATAACTCGTCATTAGACCATACATGCGACCGACCCGCCACTGTTTATTCGGTTTGTTTGGGTCTCTATACCAAGCAAATATATTACCACACATCAGTTTGTTTTTATGTCAAGTCCAGCGCGGTTGTTTTGCACCAGAACTAAAATTTTTCTTCAGTTTTTCAATACAAATAAAAAATAAAACAGAAAACAGAAACAGAAAACAGAAAAGAAAACCAACAAAGAGGAAATTTAAATTAAATATTATATAAAATAAATTGTTTGTGCAAAAAAAAAAACAACAAAACGAAAAAACAATATATCTAAACCAATATAAAAATATAAGAAAAAAAATGCTTTTTAATAACATCTCCAAGGGAATTTTGCCGTTTATATTGATTGTTGTCTTATTCGAAATAAAAGGTATCTAAGGAACCGCAATACGATAAACGTAAAAATAAAATTATTAAAAATAAAAAAGCTTATATATTTAAAAAATATGTACATACATAAATATATCAACAGAAAAGGGGGTGTTTTTCGTTGAATGCATGCATTTATTAACATATGTATGTACGTACATGTATATGTATGTGTATTTATGCAACAATTAATTATTGCTACAAAAACTGTTGATCAAAATTTCTTAGATTTTAACAAATTGATAAACAAATTAAAAATTGAACATTTTTAAAATAAAAATCAATAGTTTTCATAAAGAGTTTTATGTACTCTACACAGAATGTATGTATGTATGTGTGAATGTATTGACCATATATAATACATATACCGATTTATATATCAAAGTTTAATTCAAATATTAAAGCGTATGGATGTCGAATTTGCTTATTCCCTATATATATATGCATATGTATGTACAATATTGGTATTAAAAATAATAACAATACACATTTCTATATACATACCTACGTCCCATACAGAAAGCAAGAGCGACACTCCTATTAAATGTATTAAACAAATTTCATTTCTTGTAATTTATTAAATTTAAAACTATTTGCCCAATTACAATTTGACTTACACACATTTGTTCATGTCTACATTCAAGAAAAAATATATACATACATATATTCTATATATAAAATTGAAATACAATTTAACAAACAACTAAATATGATACTATGAACGTGACCAAATTGCTATGCTATGCTATAAATATGCTCTAAGAATTTCTCTAGCGGATAATAAAAAAATCAATTAAAAAACAAAAAAAATAAATAAATATTTTAAAATAAATTTAAAACTGTTACAACTTCATTTAAGTGTAAAATTTGTTTATAAATCAATTATTATAACTATTATTACTTCTATACATATGTATGTATGTATGTATGTATATTATGGTAGTATGGATTATGGATATTTTTCACATTTTACATGTAAAATTTTATTACACGATGGATGTACTCCGTATAATATAATTTTCTAGCTCTGACATCATCGAATTTGTGTGGCAAAACAGACAAAAAATTCTATAATATTAATATATGCGTATGTGTGTGCGTGTGCATGCATACATATATACATATATATATATATATATATATATATAAGTAAAAATATGTATAAGTAAATATATTTGCAGTTTTGTATAATACAGACGGATAATTTATGTACTTGGAGGCAAATATTAGCGAATGGCGCACGTACAGAGTTTTAAATAATTCTGTAGTATTTTCTTTTTATTCTATTTAAACATATGTAAATACTATATACATATCGCACACTAAATCATGAACAGTCACAACTCAAAATCTTCAAATGTTCAGGTGTTGTAAAATGATATTGTTCGGTTATGAAGTTATGGTATGTCACCACTAATCGATCACAGTATGGCCCATAAGGTTGGTTGGTTTGTTACGTTACAACTATGGCCTTATAATGAGTCATGTCTAACTGAACTCTTAGACAGATTTGTAAACGAAATTTATATGGTCGTTTGAGATTTCTGAATTGATTTATTCAAAAAAAAAAAAAAAAAAAAAACGATTTTGATAAACTTTAAGTTGAGACTATTCATGATTTAGTGACGATGACTTTTAAACATCCATTTATATACATACACAGTTGTACAATAATGTAGTTTCACTTATTGTTAATTGATCAGAAATCAATTTACTTCAGCTACATGTTTTATTGAGCTACTCAAAAATCATCAAAACTGCGCTTCTTGTTTTGTTTATTGTTGTCTATAAAGATTAAATGGATATTATAGGTATCACACTTTA
The DNA here is from genome assembly GCA_023159175.1 of Wohlfahrtia magnifica. Classification (NCBI taxonomy): domain Eukaryota; kingdom Metazoa; phylum Arthropoda; class Insecta; order Diptera; family Sarcophagidae; genus Wohlfahrtia; species Wohlfahrtia magnifica. The sequence continues at coordinate 511,056 of JAKWBJ010000040.1, read as the reverse complement.
CAAAAAAAAGTTAATCAAAATGAAATTTTTCTTAAGATAACTTCTTTTTAGTTTGGTACTTATACTCGTATTCCAACCCATCTTGGTATATATATTAAGCAGCGACAGTAACGAGAATGGAGCTTGTTTTGTTATAAATTGAGCATCTTTGTTCTAAGTTAAGCAGGGATAGTGAAGAGAATGAAGCCCGTTTTGTTATGTACTACGAAGCGATATTAAAATGATGGGAGACCGTTTTGTTATAAATACGCCGGCGATATATTTATAGTGGGAGTCCGTTTTGGTTATAAATTAAGCAGCGATAGTTAAAGGATTAAGCAGTGACAGTGAAGAGAATGGAATCTATTCCATTATAAATTAATTAACCAGATATAATCGAAAGATAAAAAGATGTATAATTTAGCAAAGATATTTTTTCGTTCCAAATTACATTCTGTTCTTATAAATATCGTTTTGGGTTATTTGAAATTAAAAGAAACTTTCTGCAGACAGTTCAAGGTCGTCACTATTTTTTGTCGATTTTTACAATTTTCAACACCTTTACAAATTATTTAGGTTTTTCTACATTTTTTTTTTTAATTTAAAATCTGTAACCGTTTTAAATTCCAAACACTTGCATACACATACATATGTGCATATTCTCTTGTGCTAGAAACACATAGACGACAGCTAGCGGCATGAAAGCAAGCAGCAAGTTGCTGTTGGCAGCATTTGCTCCTATGCTATGCTCCTATATTTAGCTTTTTCTACATTTTTTTTAAATTAAAAATCTAAAACTGTTTTAAATTCCAAACACTTGCATACACATACATATGTGCATATTCTCTTGTGTGCAAGCAGCAAGTTGCTGTTGGCAGCATTTGCTCCTATGCTATCGACTTCAAAATTATTTGGAAAGCAGCAGCAGCAATAAAATTAGGTTTCATTGTCATAAAAATATTTGTTATAGAAAAATATTTTTCCGTGGCGACACTCAATACTCACTTTTCAATATTACTTTAAATATTAATCAAAAGTATTAATATTAATAAATTCATGTGTTTAAAACTTTTTAATTATTAACATAAATGTTAACATAAATGTTGTGATAAATAAAAAAAAAAACATTTTTACGTTTTTTTATTTAAAGTTTTATAATGTATTGACATCACTAAGTTTTGTTTTGCTGCCTAAAAAAAAAAAAAAAAACAGAAGTTATTTTATGTTTAGCAGCAGGAGCAAAGGTTGTTGTCTAAGCTTTTGCTATGCTGCCTTTAAAATAATTGTTTTCATATAAACGTATGTATTATAATTTTGACATTTTGTTGTCTGCTGCTTGCTGTCGGTTATGTGCTTTACTTGTAAAAATATACATAAATAGTTTTATTTTTACTTATCTTTGAAAAATTTTTTTTTTCCAGGAATTGAAACTGCGGGTAATCATAAAGGATCTGGTGATAGCAAACAAACATTTGATTCATATGACTATAGTGATGAGGCAGATACATCTAATGGTGATCTTGCTGCACCAAAGTCTACAATTAAACCATATTTTGAAAGTAATTTAATTACTGTTTATGCAACAAAGGATATTGAAAATATAACGTTGGAATGTTTACCAACTAATTTTAATGGTATGTTGCTTATGATTCCATTAACGTGAAAACTAAATTCTAATAAATATTAATATATAATTTACTATATGCATTAAAGATTCTAAACACCAAATACTATGGTATAATGATGATCACCCTATAACAAATGGGAATACATCGCTTTCAATAGACAAATATGCTGTGGACAATAAATATCGTCTGACCATATTAAATTACAACAAAAATACACCTGGAAACTTTTCATGTGCTGTTTTACCTACCGATATTCGTCAATATGTTGCCATAGAATTTGGCTCACCACCAGAAAATATTACTGATCAGAATGACGCGGCTGCAGTTAATTTTCTTCAAACTGGATTAATTCTTGCTGCCCCAATATTAATTATGTTCTTTAGCAGCTATGGGAGGAAATTTTAAATGTGAACATAACTTCAATGAAGACTAGAACATAAAGTAAGCGAGCGCATTAATGAGGCTGAACTTTTTCTAATTTCTAATAAAGCAAACGTATGTACTTATTATACATTGAACAGCTATTAAAAAAAAAAACAACAACAAAACCAAAAAACAAAAGAAAAAACAATTTCCAAAGCTTTGTTTTTATAACGTTTAAATAGAATGTAATTCGCTTTCTTATATTAATGCGATTTAAATATAAAACGACGCTAATTCTTTTGTAAATAAAATGAAAGATATTTTATTACAAATTTTAAGTAGCAGAGCTTCTATATTGAAAACAAAAACCAAACAAACCAACAAATCGTTGAACAAGAATCAAAGGAATCATAGATCCTTAGTAGATTTTTATCTATATAAGTATTTTAGTAATACATATTAACAAACAAAGACAAGAGATTTAATTTAAAATAGTTAAAAATGAAAAAAATCAAATAAATAAACAACAAAAAAAAAACAAATAAATAAATTCATAATTGAAACTGCAATATTTAATAGATTTTTAAGTTATTATTTAAAGTATTTATTTAAGTAATTGATTTGTACATACATATTTATGTATGTATGTATATAAAGTACTTAGTATCCATATGTATGTATGTATGTATGTATATTGTTCATTTGTATTAGTTAACGTGCATGCCAAAGATGATTTCGAGTGCCTCCATATATTATATTTTACTTGTACGTCGTATTTGTTTAATTAAGTTGTTATATATACACATACCTTTTATCATACTGCTGCTATTAATAGTTTTTGTAAGTTGCTAAGTAAAGCTTAAATAAAAGATAGTAGATATACATATTGTATATACATACATACCATACACGTATACAATTATCATATCATTTAAATTTTCAATTGTGTCTTGATTTTGCAATTTTTTGTAAAGAATTTTTTTTTTTAGAATCTAAAACCCTGTTTTTGTATATTTATGTATGTATATACACATGTACATATGTATGTATGTATGTATGTAGTTCGATTATAATTTGAATTTCAACCATAATCTGTGTACGGTATCATTTGGCCTGCGTTGCTGCACTAGACAAGATTTAATAAAGAAAATTGCAGCATCTCATATATATTCATTTGTATGTATGTATGTATGTATGTATATTTATATATATATTTATTAGAAACAAAATAGCTGAATTATAATTGTATGTATGTACATATGTATGAACTCGAATGTGAGTTGTTAAAGAGAAGTAAAAAAAATAAGGATAATAAAGTGCAAATTATTAAATGAGTGTTATTTTGAGTGCCTGCATTTGCACGTTATGTTTGGATTATCGCTAAAGATTGTACCTTAATACTTAATATTGAAATCTATGTACACTGTACATACATAAGTAGATTTTATATGCTCGTACGTATGTATTTATGTATGTAATAGACATATGTATGTATGCGTGTTTATGTATTCATATACATTTATGCATCATGATATGTAGTATGTACATATGTATGTATGTAAGTATGATGTCTAGAAACCAATACCAATTTTATTCCTTTGTTATTATTATATGGTAATTCTTCCGTAAGACTACGAAATACTTATGTATACATATGTTTGTAAAAATAGGCAACAAAAAAACAAAACAAAAATTACAATTAACACATATTTAATTAAATAAATAAAATTTAAAAATAATGTACTTCAAAAAATAAACTTGACTTTTAATACAATCTTTTAAAAAGATATTTTTGTTTATTAAAATGGTTAACTTTATTGATAATACAAAATTCCACCTGAGTTTCTTTTTTTATGGACTTGTTTTCTCGCCATTCAACATTACATTAGTAGTGTGAAAAATTAATTTTTAAGAAAGATATTATGGCTACCAATACAACTGATTTGGACACTGATATAATGGCACCACCATTTCCGCCATTTCCGCCACTTTCGCCATTTCCGCCACTTCCGCCATTTCCGCCATTTCCGTCATTTCCATTATTATTTCCATCGTCATCTCCATTTAATATTATTGTAATTCTTTCTTCAATTTCAGGATATATGAATTCCCTCTGTTTGAGATACTGCAAGAGAGCTTCATAGTCATTCTTTTGTAAACGTTGAGGTTCCACTCCATTATTTTCCACAAATTTGTGACCATCACCGCCATCAAGAAGAAATTTTGGCACAATAACATTGTAATATTTCTTTTCCTGCAAAGGTTCATAAGTGGGTACTTTACATTCGGCACATCTAATGTTTGCCGAAACAACCCGATTATTGATATTCTTACTATAGTCAAAAATCGTGTGCACTCCAGACATTTGTAGAAAACCTCCATTCGAATCTTTTGTATTCATACTGGCAGAGTGTTCTAAAGCGTTCAAAATTGTTTTACCTGTTACTCTGGTTATGTACAAGTCATTTCCAAAAGGCAGTACCGAAAGAACATCAGTAGCAAAAATTGAGCCATCTGAACGTTTCGCAATTGAACTGCGAATACCTTAAAATTTAAATATTGCAATTGAAAATTGTTGGTTTGTTGTTTTTTCTGTACTTGAGTATATTCAAAACGTACCGCCACCCTGAACAAATGCAATGGGTGCATCTGTCCAATATGAACCGCCTTGGTTTTCCAAAACTCTAGCATAAACCATTGAGTCGGCTATTAAATTTCCTAGATTACATTCCATGCTGCGACAAATTTCTGCTCGACCTTCCAAATGTACCTTTGTTTGGCCTACGACATTTGCTTCTAAAGCCGTAATATTGGGCCTATATACTTCAAGTAGCTGAAGTACATCATCTTCTCGCGGTACCTCAGCATTCAAGAGAATAGGCGTTCCATCGAACTTAATAAGATTGCCATCTTTATCAAACTAAAATGAAAAATCAAGCAACAATACAACAAACGAACACTACAAAGTATGTGTGTAGCGTTATTGATTTTTGATTATACCTGCACGTGTAATTTACCCAAGTACTTTGTATAAGCATAGGCCTGAACAACAGGTACCTCTTTGCCACTGGTCTGCTTTACAACTGTTGGATAAGGACCATCAATGCGCTCTGCATCCGGTTGGCTTCCATTGTATAAGAAAGTATTTGTATGTCCACCAATGACAAGATCGACATCGGGACATTTAAGGGCAATCTCTTGATCTTTCTGATAACCAGAATGGCCTAAAGCTATTATAATATTTATGCCTTTCTCCTTTAAACGTTCAGCTTCTTCACTAAAATTTTGATAACATTTTACACATATTACGAAGCATATATTTTTAACACATACTTAATACATGTAATTTCGTCTAAGAATTCAACCTCGTTTGGCACCGTTAAATATTTAGTTTCAGGAGTTAAATAGCCAATGACTCCTACTTTAACACCCTGTACATCTAAAACAGTTGAGTTGTAAAAGTTTTTCGCCCCATTAAGTTCAGGTTCCTTTCTGACATCCAGATTCGTAGCTAATACAGGGAAATTTACCTTGTTCAGGAAAGGCACTAGACCTTCAACATTTTCGTCAAATTCATGATTTCCCAGAGACTAATTGATTTCCACAGAGAATTTCTAATTTAATACTCGAAATATGCATTATGTACGACAAAATCAAACTTACTATCGCATCAGGTTCTAATTTGTTTAGGAAAGCAGCAGTTATATTATCTTTGAAAACAGTAAACCATGGTGTACCCGTATAGGTGTCGCCAGCATTAAGATACAAAACTGGTGTGCCTCCATTTTGAGCTTCTTGGCGAAATTTTCGTACTCTATTCAATAAAATTATAAAACAAATATTTATATTTATTTATTATGATTGTTTTAATAACTTTTCTTATAATATGGTAATCAATTCGAAAGCAAATACATACTCGTAAGCCACTCTAGCGAAGCCACCGTAACATTTATTTGTATTGGCTAAGTCTTGAGTACATTTTCCACTATCTACACTAGTCTGTTCAAACCTAGCATGCATATCATTATTATGCAATATAATGAATTCAATAGTGCCATCATTGCTACTAAGTCCAATTGGATTGCCTCCAACTCGCGTCAAACACACCAAGATGATTAACAAGATAGAAAACCCCAGACACTTTTCCTTTTTCATCATTTTACGTTACACGGCGAGCTATAAAATAAAATGTGAATTACTTTTATGATTCGTCTTGTCTCGATTATTTCAAATATTAAAAGATAAAAATAAAATGTATAGATATTAAAAATTAAAAACTGCATCCATTTAACCACATTTTATTGTATGTACTCATATATATTAGAGCTGCGAGATGTTCTTAATTTCGCTTGATTTATAAGAATTTGTACAGTTTGTCAAGAATTAAGAAAAAGTATGATTTGTAAAGATTTTTTTAAGGTGCATTTTTTAAGTTTTCTTTACACAAAGTTTTGTAAAGAATTTGTATTTGTATTTGTTTCCTGATTCAATTGCATTTTGTAGGACTCCACAGCTAAATTTAAATTTAATTCTTAATGGTGTACATATCGTAGATAAAAATATTGTTACGTTTTAACCTTTTTAAAACGTTTGACTTCTTTTTAATTACTGTTGTTTGACAGTTTTAATTTTCTCAATTAATCTTTATACAAAAACTTAATATTCGTTTATATAACATTTTTATTTAAGCCTAAACACGACTTTATTTTATGACAGTAAAACGATAACTCTTCAACTAATGCAATTTAAATTACATCCTAATGTTCTTGTTCTTCAAATGTAACACACAAAGATGGTCTAATTGGCAGTGCTGCCAAATACACAAATAAGCATTGATAGAGTGACACATTAATACCAAATATACCAAAGGCGTTTATGTGGCGTATTTTCTTTTTAGGCATTTTTATTTTCGTAACAATATGTAAATAAGAATAATAAATATTAGGCCCCATAACATTCCATGAAGGAACACGGGGACTTCTCGCAGTCAATGAGCTGCACCAGATTCTATTTTTAGACTCATTGAAAGGGACCTACAGCTTAATTTGCTTACTCCGAACGGCAAATGCATTACTGCAGTTCTCAATAGTAGTAATACTCATAACCAGTTACTAACTAATGTTATGAGGTGATACAGCTGTTGAAAAAACTTTTTCTTTTTTCAGATGGTCTGGCCTGGTATTGATCCGAGGACCTTCAGGTTGGTAGGCGCGGATCTTGCCTACCATACCACAGCGGCACACTAAGAATGACGTAAATAAATGGCGTCCAACTCTGCAGAGATTGAAATAAATGTGTAAGGTGGATGCATAAAAACTTTCCAGCAAAGCTCTCTAAGTTTCTGCTGGGTTATCAAAGACGCGAGTATATTCCAGCGTTTTGGTGATGAAACACAGCACCTTTTCTTTTGATCAATTCTGACCGTTTTAATTGAATTGTTGACAGCAGATATCACAACTAATCACTTGGCCAGGTTGTAGAAGCTGGTGATGACCAATTTCCTTTCAATCCCATTACAAAACGGACTATCATCTTTCCACTATAGCTGCTTAATTTATACCCATCTTTCTACTACGGGTGCCTAATTTATACTAAGTCGGACTTCTGTCTTTCCACTATGCCTGCGTGCTATTAATACCAAAACGAGCTCCCTTTTTTCTACTATGGCTGTTTAATTTATAACAAAATGGGTTTTTTTGTGTTTACTAAGGAGATCGATTATTCGACATTTTTTAAAAACCGGTTTCCGAATAATTCGAAAATTTACAATTAAAAAAAACCCGGTTTATGGTTGAAAACTAATCAAATAACCGTTTAACTGGTTCTGTTATTTAAATAAAACTCTTTTCAATTCTTGTTTTATTCAATAAAACTGATCATTTTTGTCCCATGTTGTAGTTTCTAGCTAGTAAGTATGCTAGAACAACATGCCACTTTATTAGGGTTTTAAGTGACATTTCGCCCTCGACAACACAACGTGCTAATCTTTCATCCATTTACAGAAAATTAGTAAAAGTGTGCTCAAGTGTGCATATCTTATTCGTTCAACCATGGTTTTGACGCACTTTGTGATTCGTTCGAGGCCTTCATACTCGTATTAATAAAAACAAGACGTTATATATTATAATTGGGAAAATATCTTAATTATAAATATATTCGCAAAACAAAAATTAAAAAAATGTGTAAAAATTATGTTTTAAAATAACCGGTTATTCGTGTTAAAACGACCGGTTTATTCGGTATTCGAAAAATTTACATTTTTAAGAAACCGTATTCGGCAAAAGTAAAAAAGCCGGTTAAAACTCATAGTCAACGTCACGGCAGTTTTGAACAAGAGCTTTTATGTTAAACAAAGCTTGTCGAGTGCCCATAGCTCGTCTAAAATCAAATTGAGTTCGGTCAATATGTTCTCATTTTGATGTGGTTGTTAATTTTTTAAATTCAATTTTCTCACTTGCACTCATACAACCAATTCAAAGTCAATTCCTTTCTTATTATTTTCTACCCCATTCTTTACTTTGAGAGAAAAGATACGAGTAAAACATACGAACTCAATAATGTATTCTACTGCTGTTTTGTGCTGCTTTCAAACGCACACTGAAAGAAAAACATATTCATTGTGGGGTAATAGCACACACAAAAGTACCTTCCTTAGTATTAATCTTTGCTTTGTCAACGTTAGCGAAGCTTCACCTTACTTCGTCTATGATTGTTTTCGCACATTATTGTTGTACCTAAATCGCTTCTTATCGCCCGTAATCATTCGGAACAAATAAGCTATAATGCTGCATAATATAATTGATGTTACCAGAGATATTAAACTTTAGCGCCATCTACCGACAATTATAAAGTGATCGATATATATATATATACATACAAACATACATATATATATATAAAGTGATCGATATATTGTAATCAAATTTAATATTCATTTTTTATTATTTCAGGTGAAATAAAGTATTTTTTGTATTACCACTTTAGTAATACAATGACATGTTGTTTTTTCCTAAACTACACCTAATCCTGTTTTTATACGTCTTTTTTTGCAAGAATTTGATATTTGCGACAATAATCTTATCCCAATTTTATATGCACAAAATTACATAAATTATGGAATTTTCGCATAGGAACGCTACTACTAACACCCACATGTGCTACTTTTATTTATTTATTTGAATTAGAATATAATTATATATTATATGTAACAATTATAAACAGGTAACTAAGATCATTTCCTCGCCGTGCCAACCAGAGACTCTGGTGAGTATCGAACCCACGGCTAGCGAGCTGTCAGTCTAACATACTATGTATTGGCCTATCAAGGCACCCAGTGCTTTTTTTAATTTTAACTTTTTTGTATATATTAAATCCTATAACAAAATTTTAATATACTATATTGTATGTATGTTTGTATACGTGTATGTACATGCATATATATAGCTACATATGTCTTATAGTATATTTATACTTAGTATATAAGTAAAAGTATATTTGTACAAATGTTAGTTAGTTTTTATTAAGTACAATTCATACAATTAATTTAGAACCATCTTTAGAAAGAAATATAAAAATTGTGGTTCTATTATTCTATCTATTATCTCTGAAGTTTAACGAGGCAACAATTCGGACGTTACAGAAAAAAAATAATGAAAAGGTTATTGGGTAAGCTATGACTATTGGTACTAAAATAAGTGCCAAGTCCATTTTGTATAGGGAGAAAGGAGTGTAGTTGCAGAAATACAACCATCAACCTTAAATTTTTGTTTAAAAAAAAAAGGTGAATGATTAAATAATCATACCATTGACACAGCTCTTAATGGAGACGAATTATTAGAAGTTAGTTAAGCTAAAAGTGTAATCTGTTGAGAACAAAATTTAACGCCCTCAATTAGAGAATAAAGTGGCAGATAATTTTATAATTTTATAGGCCTACAATCAGGTATGACCAGATACAAGAAGCTGCATAAAGAGGTTTCCAAAGTAGAGCAACAACGTGCTTAACTGAATTTGCTGTTAAAATATTTAAATAATTAAACTGAAATGGAATAAAATTTGTCAGCTTTTAAAAAATCTTCTTTTTTATACATACAGTCACTCAAAAAACCGTCTCATTGTTTGGCTAGTGTTAACAAACATAAGTACAACAACAAAGCTAAAAAACCCAAAGCTAAAAACCCAATTATAATGATTTTTGATATAACTGCTTATTGGACTTTTATTTACAACTATAATTAAATATCTCTGTTGTAATATGTACCGTTATCAAAATAAGCAAAACGCATGTAATAGGTCATTGACTTTACTTTACTTAATAAATTTTATAACTTTTTAAGGCTTAGTATTTTGTATAGCCTCGTTCGGTAGTAAAAGCTACCTCTATGCGGCACGGCAAACTGTCCCCTACTACTCCAAATTTCCAAGCGTGTATGTTATTTTTTTTACAATATAACCGTCTGGAACGTACATTCATGCCGTGTAAAAGCAGGAGTAGGTGTACTCATGATAATGATGCAAGAAAATATTAAGACTTTGCTTCTAAGGGTATTGACAACATAAAATTTTTTATTTTTTTAATCCACCTGCAAATATACATACATAAGTGAATATGTATGTATGTATATACGTTTTAATTTGTATGTTATATAGTATTTAACACAAACAGCTTTTGATTTGTTTGTTTTGATTGTTTACCTTCTAAACATTCCGGTTTATATGCATCATTTTGTAGAAACTAGTTCAGTCGAAATTACTGAAATTTATTTAAAATATTTATCCATATTCATATGTTAAAATTAAATTTAAAAATTCGATATATTAAACGCAAAAAATTAATAAATACTTGTATAAGAAGAGCTTATTTTTATATCATGTTTCTCTCATTCAATGACTTCATATCATCTGTTTTGCCATAAAAAACGAAACCGTTTATGGTGAATTTGTACAAAAGAGTGAATAAAGCTGAAAATATTTTTTAAAATAGTATACCGTGCTCTACAACAGTGGAAAGCAAATTTAGTTAAATATCTGAAAGTGGCTGGTGGTTTTTTTCAAATATTTCTCAAAAACATAATTAAATTTAATGTGGATTCATGAAGAAAAATTCGAATTATTTTTGAATCGTGTTATAGGTACGGTATGTTTTAGAATTAATAAAAGAGAATCAATTTATCTGATTTTTAAGACATCTGTTGATGTTTAGACTTTTTAAGAAGTTTTTCTTTAGATATATATACATATATATGTACATATAAAATAATTTCGAGAAAGCCTTTTCAACGTTAGATAATATCATCATAACTCCCGACAAAAGTTTTTTAAGGATCGTAAAGCCAACTAAAGGTGTAAATTGGAATGAAAGCCGTCGTATTTTTCGTTTGTGGTGGCGGTGGCCTATTGTCTTAACGACTGATAAGCAAATCTGATAGTCATCTATATTCTATATATTCTTTTTTTAACTTGTTGATAAGGTTTGCAATTTATTGATGAAGAATGGGTTTTAGTTAATAAATATCTTTAATTCACTATTTTATTTATCGCATATATTAGAAACAAAATTAGTTTTTGTTTTCCATTGAATTTAAAATATATGTATGTATGTAGGTATGTATCTATAGCCATAATTTTTGTTCTCTAATCAGTAACTTGTAATAAAGATAGGGGCTGATCATGTGCTTTTCATGCAATCAATAGGAAAGATCTTTATTGTGTTGTTTTTTAGCAAACAAATTCTGGATACAAAAATTAATAATTATTATTTTTTTCATTTTTAAAATAGTTTTATTATTCTAAATACTTATTTATTTACATAAATATTTTCTTTTTCTTTCTTTGTTATAGAAATATTTTAGCGTGTAGGTGAAAAGAGTCAAAATTTTAATATGCCCAGTTGTAGTCGTCAGTGTCAAGGTGCACTGACTTTTTTATTTCGAGTTATTTAATTTTATTTATTTATTTTTATTATTATTATTTTTATATTTTTGCTTATACAACCAGATTAATCACTATATTTAAAAACTCATTTTTTTCTTTAAATAAATTTTTTGTCTTTTTTGTTTTCTTGTTTTCTGCTTACGATTTTAAACTTCCACTATAGTCACAAAATAAAGACGTTTTAATGAAACAAAACGAAATTCAAGTGTTAAAAGGTTTTAAAAATAACTGCAAGATTTAATAAGAAATAAATAAATAATTAAGTAGAAGCATACCCCTCTTGTTGTGTCAATAAATGATATTTCGAGTGTATTGTGTGTATATATTTCGCGCTCGATGCTTAAAAACAGACTAACACCGAATAAACGATTTTCACATCTAAGAGCACTCCACTCAAACAAGATCATACAACCGACAAACAGAGACCGACGAATACATTAGTGAAAAATACATACATCATGTCACTATCTGATATTGGTTAAAAATTGTTTTTGTTACACTATCAAGCTAAATAACAATAACAAAAATAAAAAATAAAAAAAATAAAAATAATACATATGTACAAACAATAACATATAATATATGTATAACACAATAAAAAAAGACAAGTAATAAAATACTTATAGACGGTACAACTCGACCATATAATGCCATACATTTACAGATTAACTTAAAAGTTTCGTAAAGAACGTTTTTACTTTATTTTATTGTTAAACATAAACAATACAAATTAATGATTGTCGATTTTAAGTTAAAAAAATTGCTCAAATTTAAGCATACATACATATGTACATACCTACATATCTGGCGAAAGGAGTCGTTGTTTAGATAAAATGGTTGGTAGTATTTTAATTGGAAACATTGAAGATAATTGTTCTAAGTAGAAAATTTAGCATCTATACACAACAATGCGTATTAAGCCTAGCAGAAAGGAGATGTTTCTCGACTTTTCAAGCTTGCTTCTTTTACATAATTACGTTTTAACCTCTTTTAAAACGCTTGAGTTCTTTTAAATTGCGTCAAAATAAAATAACCACCACTTTGTTGTTATTTAAAACTTTTTATTTTCCCACTTTTTACAGTCTGCAATTATAACTATACAGTCTTCAACTTATTTGCCTTGCACTTAATATTCGCCTAAACACGACTTTATTTTATGACTGTAAAACGATAACTATCTCACAAAACGAAATGCGCCACCTCTTATAGCAATTCATTTTCAATTTCGAATTTTCTTGTATTCAAGAGATGTAAAATTATAATACACAAAAAGGAATCGAACTGGCAACACTGTTAAACATGTGGTAGCACTCTTAATAGCGCAGACAATTAGGGCAGTAAGAGATACAGAGCCTTAACACAAACCAATAAAGTTTATAGCTAAAATCTCACCATACAGTCTCTGATTGCATTTTTACTTTCGTACCAATATTTATGTTTCATAATATATGGATCAAAACATTCTATGTTTACAATCAATGTTAATTTGTGGTCCAACAGGATCTCAAGATCCATAACATTAATTACTTTATACAGAGCTATTTTCTTAAAGTGATAGTTGGTATAAAGTTTATAGGTAAATAAATAAACTAAATGTTAAACGGACGTCAGCAACATACATCAGGACATTGGAATGAAGGATTACTATAGAACATCTTTAATATTAATAATTTCCATAACATTCTAGACAGAACGAGGAGGCTTGTCTCAGTCAATGAGCTGCATCCGATTATATTTGTATACTCATTGAAAGAGACCTACAGTTTAACGCCGGCTCCGAACAACATATTCATAAAAGTAGTTTTCCAATAGTCATAGTCCTGTGGAATTTTTAAATTTTACTTGTTGGGTTCTCCATGACAGATAATTTGTACAGTATTCAATATCAAACCACTTACTAAAACGACTAATGAAAGCGTGTAGAGCGCAAATGTGAATAACATGTCGATGTTCAAGTTTTAATGACTGAAATTCATTTTCAAACATTCTCTACAATATTTTGTTAATTTTAAATTTAAAACAATTTTTTAAATTCAATTATCTATCTGGTTCTAATACTAATGACGATCATTTTTTTTTCTAACAAGACAAGCTCTTGAAAAAGCTATTATTGATTTTAATTTAATTGGTACTTGTACCTCTTGGTAAGTATTTCACAAATATTGTGCAGTAGGGTAAAATTTAACCGTTTTCAAGCGTGCATTTCAGTAAAATTTTTTTTAGTTTTCTGTGTTTTCAGAAGCATTTTCTAGAGCTGATAGTGCAAGTGTGGAGATTTTTAGTCAACGTTTCGAATAAAAAACAAAAATTGCAATATACGGTAAAGTGTAAATTATTTGAATTAATTTCACTTCAGATATGCTATAGAATTAAATCATTATGCAAATTTGTTTTCTTGTGTTTAGAAAAAATTTATTGAAGAGCAAAACAATATTTTGGTGAATGCAAAGGATAACAAGTAAATATACATACTCGTACAAATGTATAATTAAAAGAACAAAAACACACGTGATGATATATTCGTTGATAGAAAGATTTGATTGTACACTTTTAAATAGGATTTACTTTCTAGCAAACGTTCTATGTATGTAATGCTTGTGCTAAGGGATTATTTGCAGCTGCTGCGTGTTGACTCTACTACTAGAGTTATTCCCCCAATAAGTACAAAACGATTCTTATGCATATGAATCTATAATGTATGTACACATGTATATGATATATGTATGTGTTATTTATTTATATAATTTGGTTATTTTTTATTTATTTATTTCGCGTATTTACTAATGAATTCATATCTTTCAAGAGGATAGCTTTTAATTGAAATAATTAATAGAAATAATTTATTACACAAATTTCAAAATACATAAACATATGTACGTATGTATGCACCTACATGTTTATGAGTTTTTTTATTTTTTATTTTTAATTGGTTTATCAATTAAACGATTCCAATTGTGTTAATAATCAAATTGTTAAAACTAAAAACATATTTTGTTACAGAGTTTGAGTTCTTATTTATTCTTATAAAGAGCACTAACGGACTTAGCTAACATCGCCAAAATTCATAAATGCTTAATAATTTCCTTCTGTTTGTATGTATTTTAGGCAAAATAAAATATTTATATATACAGTGGCGGCAATTTAAATAGCCCATGTATACTCTCCTAAATCATTAATACTTATAGAGTATAAAAACCGTAAAACATTTAAACATTGGTTAACTATTATCAATTTATTTGAATTTTTTATAGACAATTTAAATAGCGCGATAAGTTTTTTTTTAATAATTATTTAAAAGTTGAACAAAAATTAACAGCATTTTAATTATTTTACTACTTATCGACTTCAATACTTTATTGGGAAACGTTTTTTTTTATAACAGCTATTAATCTTCGTCTGCATTTCTTACCATAGTTGGTCTAGATTTGCAGCATTTGTCGACTTTGTGAAATTTGCAGAGATCTCCATATTGGCTTTAGTTGGAAAATAGATGGACAGCTGCTGGGGTTGAACTTGTTGCGGATGTCAGCTCTGAATTAGTAGAACGTAAGAAGACTTGCTGTTTTACTACGTTGATTCGCATAATTTTTGTTTTGGCGATGTTTATTTCGCCTGCATGTCGCAACATCTGTAAGCCAAGGGACAAATGTCTTTCACGTAGTCAAGATCTTACAAACTTGTGTTAGGTCTTTAGATTAAAATTCTTGGTGTAGATAAAGTTTTCTCTGAGATTCAAGTCTGTCGATTGGGTTGGCCATGATGTCGATTAATTTTATTTTGTTCTTAACATTTTTCAACCCTTGATCCATCGTATGCTCTATTTGTATAACTTAATCCACTTCATACCAGGAGAATCCTTCTCAAACCATTATACTAACACCTCCATGTTTAACCGATCTTATTGAATGCCTTCTGTTGAATTCCTGATTATGATTTGAGCGAATATAAAGTCTACCATCGAAGCCAAACCGTTTAAACCAAAATTCATCTGTAAACAGTATATTATTCTAATAATTTCGTTTTATTTCAAAATTTAGACGAATCTTTCTACTTTTTATTCTGAAACTAATGTATTATGCCTTGCAATAAGCCCAAACAGGTTATTTTCATGCAATCTGTTTTAATAGTGCTTGTGAACAATTTTACTCCAAGCTTGTGTTCAATTTGTTAGCGTATCCTCGTGTCACTTAAAAAGAGATCCTTTCGACACATTCGAACAATTTTGTTATCATTTCTCTGGTAGCTTTTTTAACATCTCTTTTAAATTGTATTGTCTTCTGATTCGGTAGAATTACAGTACTTGAGGTCATTATTCACTTTTTGCCGTAAACACTAGCTTATGGGCAATTTTTGCTATGTATGTAAGCATGTATTTTCGGTAATCAGGAATATCCGCAAGTCTTGATTGGAGCGCTTTCTTCGACCAATTTCTACATAGAACTTATTTTTTTATTTTCTTTTTTTAAACATTCTTAGGTTTATAAATTGTATAATTGGCATTTTCTAATTAAAATTTTACTTAACTTACGGACGTAAAATACAAACAATTACGGAATTTTTTCCGCGTGCTATTTAAAACATCCACTAACTAAATGTAACTGATCTACACTTTTAGATATCTTCAATCTATGTCTAGTTTTTGGACATTTTGTTTTGTTGAATTAAAATAAATAACAAAACAATAAAATGTCTGTTTATAGAATTTAAATTTAAAGAAAAATACAAAAAATGTACAAAATTGTTTGTGTTTTTCAAAAACGGGTTATTTTAATTGTCGCCACTGTACATACAATATTTGTATGCATATGTGGGTATGTTTTATAAACCGAAGTCGAGTGAAATTGATAGTTTTTTCTTGTATAAATATGTAGTATGAAAAGTTTTTTACTGAATAATAACACGGTGCAACAAAATAAAATAAAATAAAAATAAAAAAATAAACATAAAGAATATGTTAATGCGATTTTCGAAACACTTACAAAATCTTATGTTTATGTCTTAAACAGTGTTTCGTACCTGCATGCACTTATTAGCTCATAACTTAGCTGAATATTAAACGTTTTTAAGTTTCTTGGCAGATTTGGAATATAGTTGTAAATACAAGGCAACTTATGAAAAATTGTTATATCATATCATCTATCATATCAGCTCTATTCTTCTTCTTTTCAGATCCGCTGAGAAAATTTTGGAGTTGTTTGGTAAATTTCAACAAATTTTAGAACCTTGTTGTGTTCAGCAAACTAGTTAGTAACAGTTTCCAGGTATTTCAACTTTGTGCTTCTTTGTCGCATAGTGTAATGTATAATAATTTTAATATGTTAAAACTAAATGGATAGGAAATGTATATCTTTCCTAGTTTTTAATAACAAATGTGGAAACATTTAAAGATAAGCTATTTAAAACCAAAATAACAATTTGTTTTTATTTTTTTTTTAATTTTGATTATAAATTTATTAGCATTTATATGTCATATTTCTTAAAATGTATGTACATACAGTGTGTTAAGAATGAGTTTACACATTGAAAATAATTAAGTACTTACAACTTTATTACCAATAAAATTCAACTTTTTGGTTCTTACGATGATTTTTTTTTTTTTTTTTTGATTTATTATAAGAATATATCATAGAGATCATGTAAAATCTTAAACAAAAAGTAGAACAAATTCAGTACAAAACAAATATGAAATTTATCAAAAACAAATTTAACTCACATACTGCGAAAAAATTAGATTTGCGTTTTTATTATCTCTAACTTATTACACGTTATTACACGTTAATAACCTTTTTTAGCTTTTTAATATTTTGTCTGAACTCGTCTTGCATCTCTTACACATTATAGTCGCTTTTCCATTGAGTTAATGAACCTTATTTGGTCATAATCTGCCGCTATTCTCTGCTACTTCTCAATTATTGCTATTTAAGAGCTGTAATGTTCTTTGGTTGGCGTTTAGTTACCGTTTTCTTAAAAACAAAATCACACAAATTTTTAATAGAATTCAAGTCGGGCTTTTTTCTAAGAGTATCTATAACATTTCATCAGTTATAAGAAAGCCACATATGCACTATATGGGAATTATGCTCAGAATCGTGTTCTGATACAATTTAAATTGTGGTTTGTTATCCTTGAGGAACCCGAATTTCCTAGAGCTGCTTATCATTGCTGTGTAACCATTGTTGATTCTATAACCCCCAAACCAAATTTTTTTTTAATTCAACAGTTGGAATGATTTTGTTCTTTTCCAGTTGAGAAGTTGATGTTAAAAGTGTTGTTCTGCTTGTAGGCCCATCGTTGTATACTACATCATTTTCGTTTCATTACAAAATATGACGTTATCCCAATAGTCACACGGTTGTTAAACGTTCATAATGGCGAAGAATAAGGCTTTTCAATATTTGCTGCATATATTAATGATTTCTTCTGTACTGCTCTTGATTAGTATTTATATTTTTAATTTGCCTGCCGAACCGATTAATTACACCACACTTCTCTTTTTCAGTTCGACATTGTAAATTATTGCTCTTGCCACTGAAAACATTTCTGATAACTCGACCATACTCTTTTCTAAACGGTCATTATAGTAAATCAACTAAATGACGTTGTAAGATAAACCCTTGTCTTGCATCTTTTAAAATGATTGATTTTGAACTAAATGAGACTTGCATTACAAAAAATTATCACCAACTTGTTTGCAAAATTGCAGAAAACGAGAATGCAAAACCGAGTAAAAATAACATGTGTGTAAAGAGTTATTTGACACTAAAAATTTTTTTGCAATATTTGCTTTCCTCTCAAAATTTCCAAAAAAAAAAGAAATATTTTTGAACTTAACCCTTTGAAGGTACTACACAAGTTATGTATAGAAAAAAAATATGCATGAAGGAACATACCCTGATATTTTATTTCGAATGGAATTACATCCAGGTCATAATCTTTCTGAGTATGTTAATACGTACACAGCCTTGAACTGAGATAACGCCAAGTCAGTGCTCTGATATTGAGTGTCTGTTGGCATAAATGAACACCCTCTCTACATACGGTCTATAAGATAGCTTTAAATCGCTATCCAGCAAATAGATGCCCGCACCAGTGCCTTTCTCTGACTTTAAACCATCCTTGAAAATTGTGGCCATCTATCAGCACCTAGCTTTCGCCCCATATCTGAAATTTTCTCCTGTTGAAGAGAGTACACCCCACTTTAGCACACTCAAAATGTAACATGACTATATGTCCTATCCTTGGCAAGACCTTCTTTAAAGAGTCTTTAAAAAGTCCCTAGCCGACAGCCTTTTCACTGAAAAAGGGAGTCAGACCCAGTTTTATATCCAGTGACGCTTGTGGAGTGCTCCCAAAGGTATCTGAAATGCCCAGAAAGATAAAAGATTTCATCCTACGCAGCAGCCTCCTCCGACTAGCCTTCCCCATTGCCCTCCACCTCGGTCATAGATCCAATTATTGGGCGAAGACCCGACTTCCTATCTATGCTATCCCTCATAGAATACCTCATCCCCAACAGGACAACTTCTTGCCTAGATATTTTGCTCTTTCAGATAACCTTAACTCAACCTAATTAAGCTTGGACAATATAAATTTCTCAAATTTACGATTCCTGAATAAGAGAACCAGCTTCTTCTTTATGGACTTAATGTTAAGACTCCTGACAGACACACAGGAAGAGGGTCTCCTAACCTGGCAAAACCTTTCCGTCACTAAAATTACCACGTCATCCGCTAAAAGAGGCGTTAAAGGGACTTTTACTGGACCAACTCCTCTCTTGGTTTTCAAGAGCAAATGGGAAACTGATCAACATCCATCGTCAGTGAACTTTGGAACGACACTAGTGGCTACGTTTTATATTTTTAGTCTATATTGGATGAATTTTAATTTTAACTTTAAATTTTCATTTTATATTTCCGGTATATATTTAATGAATTTTGAATAAACGGCTTTTTAAAATTTGTATTTCCGGTCCGAATTTTATATTTCCGGTCTATATTTAATGAATTTGAATTTAACGGCGTTTTAAACTTCATATTTCCGGTCTATATTTTATATATCCGGTCTATGGTATATTGGAAGATATTAAATTTAACGGCTTTGATGCACATACAATGCAGTGCAGTGATACGCATACTATGCATGCATAAACAAAATGCCTATCCACTTGGTTATTACGAACAAACTACATAAATATTCTCCAAAATTTGTAAGCCAAATAGGCAGGCTGACCGCCACAGAGTGGCTAGAGAGTTTTTAATTTCCTGCCTTTTATATTAGAAATAAATAAGTGGAGTGTTGGTAAACGGCTGAAAAAAAAGACCAGAGTCGGTAAACGGTTAAAAAACAAGACCAGTGCTGGCAATCGTTTAGAATTTATAACGGTCTGTTTTTTTGAAATAGTTTTTACATTTTTTGAATGCGTATTTGAATATGTATTTGTATGTGCCGCTGGGCTATGTTAGGTAAGACACCCTCCTATCAACCAAGAGGTCCTCGTTTCAATACCAGGCCAAACCATCTGGCGATTTTCATTAGCGATGTCACTTCTTAACATTGCTAGCGACTGGTTATGAGTATTTACGCTAAGAAAAACTTATCTAACTAAAGCATTTGCCAGCGTTAAACTGTCGATTCGGGTATGAAGTTTCGAACCGGGAATGTTGGTCTAATGGGGGCTTAGTTTAGGGTGAGCTCTATCTGAAGTGGTACATCGATGTTATATCATATATTAATTCCACTGGAAAAATCAATGTGTGTCTTCTAGACAGAAATAATAGCCAGTGCCATATCAACCTGGACAGTGGACGCAAATGTAAGACCAATATTATTTTCCCGAATAGCCAAGTTGCCTTAACGGGACTCTTTGCCGAAATCAGGCTTAAAGCAACCATATACAATTTAAAAAAAAGGGTACACATCGCTTTAAAAATAGCAACAGGGCGCTTGTAATTTCCGTTATGAACGACCCCAACTCATCTTTAATTAAGAAGTGGAGTGTGGCAGATGCTCCTACTGTTACTACTCTGATGATGTTGGCTGTCTGACAGCCATTGTTGTTCAAATAACGAGTTCTTTCTGTTGAACAGAAAGAAAACACAAATTTAGGATGATGATGATGACGATGATGAATCTTTTATATGTTGAAATATTTCAAAGGGAAAAATCAATAAAAACTAATTTTGATTTCGAAAACGATGAGCTCTCATGGTATGCCATTTAAACTTGTGAAATATTTCTAAAATATGTTGCAAAGTCTTGCGCTTAGGAGAAGAGTACAGTTGTTTTGGGTACCTGGACACTGTGGGATTATAGACAACAGAACTGCGTGGGCCTTGTCTAGAAAATAAAGGGTGCCTGTGACAATAAGTCTACCAGTAGAAACGGCTGTTCAGTGATTGCAAAAAGTCCCCTTGTTCCACTTGGGATGTCGTAGGCAGTGTTACAGTTGAGTTTTTTCAAATAGTGGCACAAAAAGGGAATTTTCCACACAGTTTGTTTTATCGTTTTTATTTAAATAAAAAGTTAAACGGAGAAAAACAAAAATAATTCAATAGTTTATTAAATAATAAATAATTCATTACTAATGTTAAAATTTGTATTTTGTATATGACTTTAAAGCAATATGTATAAGATGTATTTGTAAATTAGAAAGTAAATATGTACATGTATATAATAAAATATACATACATATATACATGTATGTATTTAATATTTTATACATACAACTTTTATTGACGTTTTAACATTCATAGGGTCTTAAAAGATGCTTACGTTTAAGGTCTTCGGTTCAAATTTGATCCAAGGAGTATATGTAAAATATGATTTAAAAGATAAAAAATGTTAGTGTTGCTAATGCCACAATAAAGTGGCAAAAATGGCAAAAACTTATGAAAAGTAGCAAAATATAATGCATTTTTAAAAGTCGCACAAAATGATTTTGGCCGTCAAAAAAGTTGAAAAATGCGATTTTATGCTATGTTCGCATGACAAAGTTTTTTCGTCATCCGCTCGCTCATTCATAATACAACTCCCGATTATGAGCTTAATTACATAAATTTCCATACAAAATTTTGAGAGAGCATCACTCAAGTTGTAAGCAATTCTATTTCTATTACACTGTGTATTACTTTAACATCAGTGACATCTCTAATTTTTATAAAACTTAAATCAAAAGAGTTTGGCATATTTATTAGCTCTTAATTAAAATGTTTTACTTATAGATTTAATTTTTTAAATTGACCTCCATAAAGTATACTGTAAAGTACAAAAAATATACAAAAAATAAAAACAAACGAAATAAAGACAACAAACAAAACAATGGCCGCTCGCTACATTGACTTCATATGCTAGTTATTAAAAGGTGCCGTGCGAACGGTAGAATCCATTTAAGTAATACAAACAGAGAACGAAGTAATCCAAGTCCCGTGTGAACATAGCATTAGTCGCATCAACGGTAACGCTGCTAGTGGGAATTATGTATGTATGTTTGTGTATGAATATATATTACAGGGAAAAAATATGGTTAGTGATGAAACAGAATTCGTCCGCTACTTCAAGCAAAAACGCTTTCAAAAAAAAAAGATGACCCATAATAAAATCGACAGCCGGAACTTCAAATACAGTCAATTACCCTTTTTGTTTTTATGTTTGCTTTGCTTTTTGTTTTTATTTTTTTTTTTGCTCCAAGACAAAAACATATGTTTTTGCTTACAAAATCCATAAAATTCGGTGAAAGTACGGCAACACCGGATACAGATTGCGAAAGTACAATTGAGAGAGTAAGAAAAAATGCTGTCGAAATCAAATAGATTCTATCTCACGACTGCTTTTGCCGACGATTTTTTATGTCATTTCGTATGGAAAATTATGTCAAAGTTACTGGCTGAAGTAGTATTAAATAAAACACTTTAGAAATTTAGCGTAAACGGTAGTATTAAATTGAATTTAAAGATTTTTACTTCATTTTAATAATTAATAAACAAGTGCATATTGAATATGCATGTATATCTAAATATATAGTTAATTACTTGAATGATACCAAGGGTTCGTTATATATTAATCGGCCAGATCAAGGTGTATCTTAAACATCAAAATGACCAAATCGAAAACGAGTAAGCCATTTCGCTGTTGTTTTTCTAGTTGCAACATCATCTCTGTAAACTTTACTAATTTGTTCAATAAAAGAAAAGTAAAATGCGACGGTAATGTTCCAAATTTTCCTTCATTTCTAAACGTACATAGATAACTTTTCACAAAACAACACGGTTTCAATAAAGTCTTCCAACAAAGTAAAGCTTAAAATGTTATCTATAGATAAGCAGGCAAGCTATAGTGCTGCCTGATGCTATTTAATATTACCAGAGATATTAAACTTTTTGGAGCCATCTACCGACAATTTATAATCGAACTTAACCAAATTCTGATTTAAATTTTTGTTCAATTAATACCTTAACTTTGTTGTTGATCAAATAGTTTTATAATCGATGTTCTTACTTAGCGATTTAAAAAAAAAGAAAAAATCTACACAATATATTACAGTTTTAACCTTATGTAACATTCAACAAGAGAATAAAATTAAAGCTTAAAGCTTAAAAATTAAGCTTTAATTTTTAGCTGGAAAAAACGTGTTTGGTTTTTGTTAATACTAAAGCTATTCTGTAGTACAATTCTTATATACAAAACATTAAACTTTAAAGTCTACATTTAAGCACCAATCAAAAAGCTTCCAGTAAGTAAATCAGTGCTTCTCACAAGTATTATTTCGCGGCACCATTAGGATATGTCAATAAAAGCGGGACACACTACATTTTTTTTTAAACACATAGGTATGCATATAAAAACAACACAAAATTTTTGTTTATATTTCCATCGATGAATCATCGCCACAGAATCATTATCTTGTTGAAATTTGTATAAAATGATCGTAAATGAAAAATGTCATTGAGGAATTCTCGTGACAATAACACAAACAAAGAAAGCTGAAATTTTGCAACATTTTATGATATGAGTTGACTACATGCTGAACGATGCAGGATTTGGTCTGTTAGGGCTCACTAATGCACCAATGCCTGCAAGACAAAATCAACCTCTGTCATCTACAAAAATTTTGAACAATTACTTTGAAAATTTAAAAAAGCGATTTTTGAAACACACTCTAATAATTTCATTTCACTTTAATTAATTTTTTATGTTCTTCGCGACACACTGCAGTGTTCATACGGACGCTTAGTAGGCTTCGGCCCCCCATCTGAGAACCCCTGGATTAAATGTAGAGAATAAAATATGTCTACACACATATTTAGTAAACTATGTATGTATCGCCGCCTAAAGGACAAAAGAACGTATCACATAATTTTTCAAAAGCTTATAAGCAGAAGAAAAAAATTGTTTAAATATGGAAACTAACTGCACTATTAGAACGACATTTCAAAATCTGGGTTAAAATAAAGCTAGAAATACATAAGTATTGTATATATTGGATTAAAAAATTATCATTATTATTTATTTTTATTATTTTTTTCTTTTTGTAGTAGGATTGCATTTGCCTTTCACTCCGGGTAAGCATAATGTTTTGCATATTCATGTGTAATTGCGATAACAAGGCCCACTTATCATTTTCAATATCTTTGAATGTGTTCACGGTAGGCTGTTTATCGCATTATCTGGTTATGTTTTTATATTAAAATCAGCAATATCTCGAGTAACAAATAACTATGATTACCCCAAACTACAAATAAGTAAATAACCCCATAATTTGTAAACAAGGGCATGGGTCTTGTAACGTTGGTTATGTTTATGTTTAATTTCTTCTAGGAGAGATCGCATATTATGATTCCCACAAGAAACTACAGAGCAAGAGAAGATAGGGTGGCTGCGATAGTGTGGGAAGCAATATGCTACTATGTCACCTGCGACTTACAGTTTTTAACATCGCATATGAACTACTACAATATTTGGGAATCTTGCAAAACTGATTTGTAAATCTAAAATTTTCCAATCCATACAGTCCGATCCGTTAAAGCGTGGATTCAGAGTCATACACACCTGGTTGAATTATATTGAAAACCTTTACAATTCAATTTCCAATCGAATTTTCGAGTATATTTTAAACAAAGGTGGTATATAGTTGCTTAAAATACTAATTAAATGCAAATTATATCTGAAAGCGCTATCCTGATGCCCAAATTTTTTAATCCGTTTTTAAATTCCGTTTAGCAGTAGTCATTGTTGTTTTATTTTAAAAGGAATTGATAAGAGTCTACTACATAGAACTTTTAAGGCCATAGCTCAATTGGTGCAAATAATATTTAACATTAACCGTCAGTAAAAGGGGAGGCACTATCCTGATGACACGCAGTGTATGTACGTCGTTTTATTTAAGAAAAGCCTATACTCATGATCAATTTTTGTTACTACTTGATCTTGTATACATGTATATTATGACGTAATGAATCGTAATCAGACAAAAAAGTAAATTTCGATTTTTTTTTATAATACGTTATTTTATCTTTTAGGTGACGGTATGTAAGTATATACGTATGTACATATATATGTATGTTTATTACGAAAAGTAAAATAAAAATATATATATAAATACATACAGTTAGTGTTATTAATATTCGGTTTTTAAGTTTATCGATAATAACACCCCGGCATTAGCGAAATGGATAGGTAATCAGGAGAATAGAAAAAACTTAAATAAATGTTGTCAGTATGAGTATTCAAATTTATGGAAAAAATGGCTCTATGGTAACCCTGTAACCGTGATAAATCGATCAAAGTTTGTTAACCCTGTTTACTAAGCGAAATTAATATTCGGTTTTTCCCCTATTTATATGCTATTTGCAAAAAAAACATGTTATTCAGCTACTTTTCTAGCAATATAGAGATACGTTTTAATATAAGTGCATAACACACCTCTTTTCTTGTCTGTCCAAAATTCTACTTCACTGCAAATTATAGAACTTGGGCGCAAAGGAAAAAACACTGCTTTAGAACAGCGAAAACTTGTTATTTTCCATTATGAAAAAGGTAAAAAGTACAAAGAGATTGCTGAAATTCTGAATATGAAACCAAATACAGTGGGGGACATTGTCAGAAGGCACAAAAATGAAGGAAGAATACACTTCATAAAGCAAACAGGTCAGCCAAAAAATTGACCGAGCGGGAAGAAAGTTCAATTGTGCGAAAAATAAAATCTAACCCACGCTTAAGTGCTCCCAAATTAGTCACAGAGGTGCTCAATGCGTTTAAAAAGAAAATATCTGCATCTACTATACGAAGAACGAGGAAAAAAAGGTTTTCATGGCCGTCGTAAGCCATTGGTTAATTTACGCAACCGAAAAGCTCGCTTGAGTTTTGCCAGGGAGTACATTAAGAAGCCTGAAACTTGGTGGGATGACGTTATATCTGCGGACGAGAGCAAGTATAACGTATTTGGATCCGATGGGCGTGTAATGGTGTGGCGGAAGCCACATTCAAAGAATTAATTTCAGAAAAGCATTTAAGTCGAAGTAAAAAAAAAAAATAATAATAAGAAGCTCTTTACTTAAGTATATACCGTATGTATGCAAGTATATAAATATGCATGTATGTATGTATCCAGCTGTTTAAAATTTATTGAATTACATATGTATGTACATATACAAAATTATTCAAAAACTTCGACGAAATATCAAATGCTTTTACAAAAAAGGATCACAAGCTTTATGCCATAAACACATTCAAGGCTACCGACTACACGACGCTGGCTACAGAAGTAGCCAAATAAGCAGCCACTTAATTATTTTAACAACTACAGCTGCACAATATATGAGCGTTATAATTATTCTTTTTCAGTGGTGCCACATATATGTTTTTTCACGTTTTTACTGTACATATTTCATATATTGCGTTTTTAAAACGCCTATACATCATGCATCTTATTGTATTGACAGCACTAAATTGTTTGTTGTCGTCAAGAAGATTAGAAATTAGCCTAAGTTGGCTACGGGCTACAACGGTATTCGTGTAGTCGGTAGACGTGTTGCCGCTTAAATAATTATTCTCATATGCACACACGTATTCTATTTTTGACAGCTTGTTGTCGATGGTCGGTAACCTTGAATGTGTTTATAGCACAACATTGTTTGAATATGTAGAACTTTATAC
Organism: Wohlfahrtia magnifica; assembly: GCA_023159175.1. Lineage (NCBI taxonomy): Eukaryota > Metazoa > Arthropoda > Insecta > Diptera > Sarcophagidae > Wohlfahrtia > Wohlfahrtia magnifica. The sequence goes on along the minus strand of JAKWBJ010000040.1, from coordinate 484,003 downwards.
AAAGTATTGCGAAATGTTTCAAAAGGTTTTGAAGTCTAAACGTCTTTTAAAAATATAAGAAATCTATTCTCATTTTCTGGGGGTGATGTAGTGTAGTGGTTAAGGCACACGCATAATAATATAAGCGGCCTATGTTCAAAATCCAGCAGGACATGACGAAAAAAAACTAATAGTGATTTCGAGTTTCCACACAACTACATCCACAAAAAATAGAGAAGATACCCCCTTACCCTTCCAGCTTACCTCTGGCGATAATTACAAATATCAACTACTGGGAAAAAAATTACAATACTAAGTGAATATCACCACCACCACTTAGCAAGGATCTTCACCACTACACAATCATATGGAGAGGAGCTACAGTGGATTTAATCGTCTACTTAGCTTGAAAAAATCAACTTGATTAATGAAACTGAAACAAAGCAAATCGATGCTTTTTGGAAAGCCAAGATGCCCCCTAGAGAAGTGACGAAAAGAAATAAATTCTCACTTTCTATGAAAATAAAAAATAATAATGTGCTTAAAACCTGAACTAAAACCTTTATTCCTGTATATTTTCAGTATAAAACAAAATAATTTATTTGTAAGCAGACTATATGTATGTCTGTATGAATATATATAATAAATATGTAGTTTAATTTGACTAAATACAGTATTAATTCATTTACGAATGCACGCCATAGGATCCTCCATCAGCATAGAATTCTTTAACGTCCTCATGTATGGGAATAGACTCGGGCAAAAATACGGGTGGTAAACTTAAATCTACAGGTGGAGCAGCCTGATTCCTTGTACGTTCAAAACGCTGATAATACAAACATGTAACATTGTAGTATTATGCCACAATAGACTTTTTTAAAAAAAAAACATTAAAACTTACCCCGCTAGGACCTCGCACTGAGCCGTGTTCTATTTGAGGCAGAGATGCACTGTATCCCAAAATCATTGCAATCAAAACAATCGCTAAGAGTTTGCACATGCTGTTCGTTAGTATTGTTTGAACTGTCTTATGTCACAATCGAATAATGATGCCTGTTCCTAATATTCGACGTTTATATAAGATTATCGAATGTACATACATACATACCATATATGTATGAATGCATATGATGATACATTGTTTTGGAATAATTGTCATTTACTCAGTTTTTCATCTACATCATATAAAAAAACACACATGCACACACACAGCCGTATAAGTATACAACTTTCACATGGTAAAAGAATGTTTGCATACATACATACATACATACATACGTATGTATGTATATTAACCCAGTGAGAATTCTTAAAATACCTGAATTATTAATAAATGATGAATAATAATACGAAGAATGTGCATGCATGCAATACGATTAATGTTATACTAATGTACGTATGTCAGTTACATACTGCAGAAAGCAGGTGTTTTAAGAACAGGAAGTCTTAACGTGATTTTTACTGTTGGGGTTGAGTCGTTGTTGTTTCTCTTCTTTATTTTATTTATTTTTTAATTTATTACTCGTACTTACAGTGAAAGTAATTCGTAATAAATATTACAAATCCAAAACGTGTCATTCAAGACATTTCAATCGATTGTCATTTAAATATTAAAACACACTGTATTTCGTTAACCCAATGCATGAACAAAATAATCCTTTACGATACATACATACATACGTTTAATACACCATTTCTAAACAGCTAAGACTCGTGTACATGAATACATACCATATATTAGAATATGGCAAGCATACAACTTTCATAATACTTACATATGTATGTACTTTTATGTACTTATTAATCATTAAAACGGACCTAGAAGAGGAAGACACAGCAAAACTTAAATAAGCATATCCTTTTGAATAGTACGAAATGTTTAAGTGCAAATAAATTTGTTTTACCAATAATGTTATTTAACATTAAAGGGCTTATTTTGTTAATCACTTAGGTGAAGCGTTGCGTTATCTGTATACAATTTGTATTACTCTTGTATGTGTCTTCAAAAATTAGCCCTAAAATCTCATATTTGATTTATTTTATTACTTCCATTTCAATCTAAGAAAACAAAGCCTTTGAAATAACTAAACATTTATCGAAACCAAGTTTGTAATTACATAGTCCATCACTGCATTACATACATGAGTCTATGTTACACTGTTTCCAGCCTTACAGAGGACTATATTGTAACTGGTCTAATTTTTTCTGTAGAAATACATACATAATATAAAAAATATTTTCGATCGCTCAACAATCATACATTTTAATTATTTTAAAAAAAAGTGTAACTCAGAAATTTATAATTGTACGTAAAATTGAAGTTGAAAACGCTTTCAAAGTCAAAATGACTTACACAAGCCAAACTCGGACAGTAAGTTTTTTGGGTTAATAACTGCAACTCTGTAATTTCAATGTGACCAACTTCACTAATATAACTTACACATTTAGGAGAAAACCCTTTAATTCAGTTTTCGAAAATTATACAGAATAAACAGAGCTAAAATCAAGAAGATGGATTGATAACTGGGACAAACTAGTAACGAAGTAAGAAAGCTTATTATTGTGCATACACGAAAAGGAAAAAGAGTTCGCGAAGTTTCAAAAATTGTTGTCAGAAGACATTCAACTGTGCACGACATAATAAAAAGTTTCAAAGTCAATAAAACGGTGCAAAATAGACCAAAACATGTCCACAACAAAATATTTTCTGAGGCGGAAGAACGTTTTCTGGTCAGGAAAATGAAAAAAACTTACTGCTATTGCTGTGACCTTGTGACCTTGATAAGAAAGCAAGCCCATCAACCATAAGAAACTTGCTTTATAGAGTTGGTCTAAATGGTAGACGAACTAGACAAAAACCTCTTATTAGTAAGCACAATCAAAGCATAAAACATAAATTTGCAAAAGAGTACCAAAATAAGGGTTTTTATTTTTGGAGAAACGTTAGGTTCACTGACGAACGCATATTTAACGTATTTGGGTCGGATGGTAAGCCGATAGTATCGAGGCGACAAAATCAGGAACCACGTTTGAATAACTTGAAACCGACAATAAAGCATTGTGGTGGATCAGTACTTGTCTGGGGCTCATTTTCTGCATCAGGTCCAGGATCTTCTCATTTTATTGACACTAGAAAAAAGAAAACTTGCCAAAAAGTGTGGATAAGCTTGCTCTGGATAACGTTTGGTACTTTTCCCTAGATAACGACCCCAAACACAAGGCCCACAAAGTAAGACCTCGGCTGAGAGCCCTGACATAAATCCTATTGAAAATTTGTGGGATTATCGCAATACAAAAGTTCAGCATCAGTCGGTTTACAGAAAATCTGAGCTAATAAGTGTTTTATTACAAGAATGGCAAAAAATACCAGCTGGTTACTGCCTAATATTGGTCGAATCTATTCCCAAGAGACTCCAAATGGTTATAAAAAACAAGGGTCTGCACATAAAATATTGTTTTTATAACAATAAGTAATATTCTCAGACATTTACATATGTAGCCTTCCGAGTTTCGCTTTTGTAACTTGTTTTTTATTTCTACTTACAACTACTGAATAATTAATTTAGCTTTCTATTCTTAATAGCTTAATATATGGATATATGATCTTTCCTTAACTATTTCTTATTAGTTTGACTTTTATCCAGAAAATTAGTTTATTATATTGTCCGAGTTTGGATTGTCGCCAATGTACGAGGGCGGATTGACATTTAAGCTACCTAGCGCCAGATGGCAGCACTAACAAAAAAACTTTCTTAGAAATTACGATCTGTCAAACGTCAGCTGTTAAAATTTTAGCCAAATTCATCGATTAGTTTATTTATTGTAGTCGTTTGAAGTGAGCAACTTTTGTGTTTCTTGGAAAATGGAAAAAAGTGAATTTCGGGTAGTGATTAAACACTATTATTTGAAAGGCAAAACGGCACAAGAGACAAAAGAAAAGCTTGATAAACATTACAGCGAATCTGCTCCGTCAGATTATATGGTAACATATTGGATTGCTGAATTTAAACGGGGCCGAACAAGCACTGCAACAATACCATCAACAGGAAAGCCAAAAGAGGTGGTTACTGAAGAAAATATCAAGAAAATCCTCGATATCGTTATGAATGATTGCCGGGTCAAAATCCGTGAGATTGCTGTAATGGTAAACATATCATGTGAACGTGTGTTCAACATTTTGCATGAACATTTGCATATGAACAAGCTATCGGCAAGATGGGTGCCGCGTTTGCTCAGTGTTGAACAAAAACAAGTTCCACAGATCACTTCACAGCGGTCTTTGGACATGATAAAGCATAATCCTGCTGATTTTTGGCGTAGATTAATAACTGTTGATGAAACTTGGGTCCACCACTACACACCTGAAACTAAAAATCAATCGAAGCAATGGGTGGAAGCTGGTGGAAGTGCTCCGAAGAAGGCGAAGACAGCGAAATTGGCTGGCAAGGCTATGGCCACTGTATGTTAGGATGCACACGGAATAATGCTCATCGATTATCTTAAAAAGGGATCCACAATCACAGGAGAGTATTATCGTGCATTATTGGATCAATTGGTTGATGCAATCAAGGAAAAATCACATTTAAACAAGAAAAAAGTGTTCTTTCTTCAAGACAACGCACCGGTTTACACAGCATTAGATGCGATGCTAAAACTACGAGAAATCCACTTCGAATTGGTTGATCATCCAGCTTATAATCCAGATTTAGCCCCTAGTGACTTTTTCCTGTTTCCAAACTTGAAAAAATGGCTCGCAGGAAAAAAGTTCATCTCTAACGAGGAAGTGATTACCGAAACTAATGCGTATTTTGAGGAGTTCCCAAAATCGTATTATTCAGATGGTATCAAAAAGTTGGAAAATCGTCTTACTAAGTGTATTGAGCTAAAAGGAGACTATGTTGAGAAATAAAAGGTTTTTGAAAAAAAAAATGTTTTTTTCCTACTTAGGTAGCTTCAATATCAATCTGCCCTCTTACATACCATTTCTGTTGGATAATGATTTACTAACTACAAAAATAACCAAATTTTCCAAAGTGCATATTCTGTACAGTAATTTTATTATATTTTGGTTAGTTGTTTGTTCTTTATTCGGGTTTTCCCCATTTTGTTTCACACTTTTCGTTTGAAAAACGCTAAAATTGATTAACAGAAAAGTTCATCTATATTTTATTTTTATTTATATCGGCACTAGCTAAAATCCGGCTTGCTTCGCTGCCACCATCTTAATTATTATCCTAAACGTTATTTTAGCTACATTTTTTACCTTTTTTCTGCCTTTCGTCCCCTGCCGTTCCAAATCCGATCACTTGGAATAGCCTATAGCTCTTTCCGGAAATACACTGTAGAATCTACTTAATTCCTCAATAAAAATTTGTTTCAGTATGTTCGAGTTAAATATCCGCTTCATGCAACTGTCGGCCGCTGTATTCGCCTAGCTGTTGACACCCTCAACTTCAGTAAACAGCTTAGTCTACGTTCACATTTGTCAAATATTCGACTAAAAAACTTAACCACTATTTTATAGAAACATTTGCTTTTATGTCAGCGTTTCTTAAAAAATTATTAAAAAACAAATAATAGTACAAAAAATGTTTAGATTTTTAAATTACTTAATTAAAAAATAAATAAATAATAACAGAAAAAATATTTTAATAAAGTATTTCATTAAAGTAGTGTAATACCTGAGATCATGTACATGTACTTACTAATGTGAATTAAATATAAAAAACATTAAAAGTTTGAATAAATTACTTTATTCTGAAAGATAAATATAGCAGCTAACTGAACAATAGTTAGTTTACAGCTATTTACAGCTATCTTTTAGGTGATTTAAATAAAACTAATTTATAGTTAATTTAAGGAAACCTACTTACAACCAACGGAGAAGCGGTTAGCGTACTGCTACCGACAAAAAGTCAATTAAAAGCTAACGTTTAGAAAGTCAACTTTGGGTTAGTTGGAAAGTAATGCAGAGTTACGCAATTGACTACCGCCTAGGACACGCAGTGTTAAAATAGTTAGTAGCTGCCATTGAAAAGTAGGCCAAGTGTCAGTCAGCACTAGTTGCGAAATAGTTAGCTGAAAGTTAGTTTTAAGTTAATTCAGTTTCCGACAGGGATATTTTGCAAAATCAAAATCTATTTGTGATTTGCTCGGATGCTTAAAACTCGAAAACGCCTGGACCAAATTCGATGCTTCCTACTTCGATTTTTTTCGGTATTGCTACGCGAAGGTTTAGAAAAAAAGAAAGTCGAAAAATTCTCAACAGGTAGCACTGTAGGCGGTCACTACTCTATCTCTGCAACTTCAGTGTACATATTCTAAGTTCTGCAGCAAATATGATCGGGATTGGATAAGTGGGCATGGTACCTCCCACACAAAATAAATATTGATTTTTGTAAACTATATCGTGAGAACGGTTAAAATGGAAGTTTCTGAATTCGGTTTAAGTGACTTCGCAGTTAATACAAATCATCAGTTTTAAATTGGGCGGAATTGGATAATTGGGCTTGGCAACTCCTATACATAGTAACTATTAATTTTTGTATATCTTGAGAATGGTAATAGTAAGTTTCTAAATTTAGTTTAAACAACTTTTTGGACATAACACTTCGTTAGTCAGTAACTGGACAAGATTGAATAAGTGGTGTGGAGAATGGTAACAATTAAAGATTCGTTAAGTATCCACATCAGCCAAAAAGCAAAAGAAATTGGTTAAGCGGGTATTACACAAAATACATCGGGTAGAAGCGATTTATATATGTATGTATTCTTATCTATAAACGTATATAAAGAAAGGTTGTGCTTTTGTGATGGTGCTTTTCTCATATAATGTATGTTTTTTATAGAGGTATAAAACTTTAAGTTGGCATTACTTTTCAAGATGGCGGCCGATTTAACAGCTGTCAAGTGATTTATTCTCAGTTTGGTTTGGCAATTCATCATGAATAGACTCACGCCTGAACAACGCTTCCAAAAAGTGCAATTTTATTTCGAAAATAATGGTTCTGTGCGGAAAACGTATCGCGCACTACGTCCATTTTATCGTCGACAAAATCGTTCATCAGAACAGTTAATTCGATTAACCATGGAACGTTTTTGCACCACATTTACTCTTATTGATAACTCGCATTCCCAGAGGCGCTGTGCGTTGCGTACAGAAGAAGCTATTGAGCGTAGCATTGAGGAAGACCTGAATGAGTCCATCCGCCATCGAGCACAGGAATTGGATCAGTGTCCATCCACTTTATGGAAAATTTTAGTTTGCGTGCTTACAAAATCCAACTCGTGCAGGAATTGAAGCCAAACGATCATCAAGTAAGGCGTAGATTCGTCGAATGAGCCCACAACGAGATTACCGTTGTTCCCGATTTTCATAAGCGAATTTTTTTTAACGATGAAGCGCACTTTTGGTTGAATGGCTACGCCAACAAACAAAACTGTCGCATTTTGAGTGAAGGTAATCTTCAAGTGTATGTGGAAACACCGTTACATCCAGAAAAACTGACTGTTTGGTGCGCTTTATGGGCTGGTAGAATCATTGGTCCGTACTTTTTCAAAAACGATGGTGGCCAGAACCTTACAGTCAATGGTGATCGGTATAGAGCCATGATTACTAACTTTTTCACGCCTGAATTGAATAACCAAGACGGCGCAACATGTCACACAGCTCGTGCTACAATAGATTTATTGAAAGAGACGTTTGGTGACCATCTCTTTTCACGTTTTGGACCTGTGAATTGGCCTCCAAAATTTGTGATTTAACACCGGTAGACTACTTTCTGTGGGGCTATGTAAAGTCATTGGTCTATGCGGAAAAGCCACAAACGCATGGAAAAAGACATCGAAAATTGGACGTCCATCCGCGTCAGCCGTGGCTGTCATATGCCAGAAATCATATTTCAAATGTAATGCCACTAGATTATCTTTCGGATAAATAAAATTCATGTCAATCGAATAATCCATCGTAGTTTTATTGCAACTTAAAGTTCTATACCTCTACAAAAAACACCCTACATATACAATGTGAATATTCCTTTAAATTTCTCTTATGAGAAATACATTTTACCCGCCAGCAACGCGGGAATGGTTACTCTAGTATTTTAATAATTTTTTTTTCATTTGTTATTTCATTTTAATAATTTTGTCTGTGTTCTCTAGGCCTTCGGCAATTTTTTAACACTTGGTCTCTGTGTGTTTGTTAGGGAAATTACTCAAGCAGGTACAATGGCCGGGAATGGGTTAAAAAGTAATTTTGAAACTTTATTGTGATGAATTCGCTATTAGACCTTTTCTTAGGTTAATTTTGGCAAAAGAAAAAATATTATGTTCGCTATTATAATACATAAATACATACATCCATACATCCATATACATATACTTTGTTAGACTAATGAATTATAAGCCAGCAGGCATACATACCTATCTAAATATGTATAGAAAATAACGTAAACTACAACAACGGCTGATTGTTAATTAAAGAAAACGTAAAAACGATGAGCAAAATTGAACTTCAACAATAATTATATAATGATTTCTTATATGGACAAAACATAATCGTTGTATTTGCTTTTGGAATGGAATCACAAGTTCTTTGAACTTTGCTGTTTGTTGCCTTTCCAGAAATTTCAAATTAATTACTTTTCATATGATGGCACTTTTCGTACAGAGTGTGTGTCTTGGGTGACTACTTAACACTTTTAATTTGTCCTATTCAACATGCGTATTCCTATTTAAAAATAGCTGGTAAGTTAAATTGTAATATTTAATAAAAAAAAAAAACGTTTAATCGAGGAGCATAAATATTCAAACACAAAAATTTCACATTTTCTTGGAAATTGGTTTTTTTGCCCTTGAAAAAAGCACATTAATAATATTAGCCGGGGGGCCAGTTTGGAAAAGAAGCAATAAACTATAATAAAGCCAATGAACTTTTAAGCTTTTTTTAATTCCATCTATTTTTTAATCATTATTTGTATTTTTTTTTACTTTTATGCGATACATACATCAATGTTCATATGTACATATGTATGTTTGCAAGTGTATACTGTGTATTGTTTAAATTTCTCCATTGGATACATCATCTCGTTTCTGATTGTTATTTACTTTTATTGTATTTTTATTTTTCTATTTTTCATTTCAACAAATAAATAATCTTTTTCGTAAAACCTTAAATATTTTTTTATTACACTTCATACAAAATTGTAAAACAAATGATGAAAAAACAACAATAAATAAATAAATGAATGAATTATAGTGATTATGGTATACATAAGTACATATGTATGTACATACCATACAGTGGTGGACATTGGGTTAGCACATGCACAATGTGTGCTGCATTGAAAAGCTAGACATCAAAATTAAGTAAAAGCACTGTAGATCAACTGTTGTCGAGGCAATTAAGGACTCGTATGTTACTAACTAATAGATTTATTCAAAGTAAAACATTTAATTCTTATCATCTTAGGCACCTAAATTATAACTATAATAACAACATTCTCTACAAATAATAAAAACTATTCACCAAATATGTGTAGAGAGAAATCATCGTTTGTGACATTGCTTCCCTATTAAACTGCTACATAAGGATGATGTACAACCTATTACCTATTACCTCACATTCAAGCATTCATGGGATATGCAAAAGTATTACACAGCTAGGCCTAGAAAAACAACTCGAAAAAAGGACTCCTTTATTTATTTGAAATTCAAAGGTCTTTTCAACAAAATTTAGTTTTGACATCTCCTGGCGAACAATTAGAAGAATGAAAAATGAAAAAAAATTTCTTGGTTGCATTTTACAATATAAGGCACACGTATCACAGAAGATCTTGAAATCCCGAATTTTAAGAAAAGCCATCGTTCTTTTGGCAAAATGTCCTCTGTAGTGACGAATATAAATTAAATCGATTTTGATCTGACGGAAAATATTGTGAATGGCGTTCTGAAAACGTGCAATACAACCTCAAGTACACATTAATTACAGTAATGCATGGTGCCGGATATGTGATGGTTTGGGTGGCATTTTCTGGACAGGGTGTTGATCCCACAATCAAAACAGAAGGCAAATAAAACAGTACACTTAGAAGAAAATACTTTTGAAGGCAATGGAAGGAAATAATGCGACTTAGATGGCATTTTATGAATGGTAATTATTCGAAACACATAGAATCGACAAATTCAATTGACCAACTGAATCACCAGATAGATCTCAGTTCTGTAGTAAATCCATGGAATGATGTACAGCAACACATTATTGTTGTTAAGCCTAACAATTTTAGTGATTTATGGACAGAAATCTGACAGAAATGCTAAGCAGTACCAAAAGAACGCTGCGTGGGACTTATAGACAGTATGACAAGAATGTTATTAAGAAAAAGGGTTAACCTACAAAGTACTTAGTTTTGAATAAGTAGATTTGTTTTCCTTTATTGCTGTAAAAAAATTTTGTTTTTTTTTTGCTAAATTATTGTCCAGTTATATTTTTGGGTTTTGCTCTATTTTAACACAAAATAGACGAATTGACACGAACAAAACTAAAATAAACAATTGCTACATATTCCTTGGACCACGAGTGATACATTAGAACATAGAAATGATTAAAATAATAAACACGTAAGAAAAGCTTTGATTCCAAAAAGTACACGTACATAGGTAATGTGCTAACTCAGTGTCCACCACTGTACATATCACCAGACATCATTATCAGCACCATCATCATTAACAATGATCATTATTTAATTGAGGCAGAAGAGTCTTAAAAGATTTTTCATTAGGTTTGTCTGTTTTTGTTTTCTTCTTCTTATCAAGACATGTGCGATATTACGAAATACTGAGAAATATAAAGTCTAACGGAAATTAGTAGTAATCCCAATAAAGAGGATCTGCGCATATGAGGCATTTTGTTAAGCTCGATAAGAAAAAAATTAAATTTTTATAGGAATAAATTTTTTATTTGAAAGATCAAGCCATGGCATTAACATTTAAATGCCGCAGTTTTTTTTTTTTTTTTTTTTTTGAAGACACGCATTCTGTACGTCGGAAGTTTTGGCCACTTTTTCGACCATTACGAGTGACTGCTTGCTTCGTGCCTAACGAATAACGGCCAGAAATTGAAGATATGGACCTGGACAATATGTGGTTCCAACAAGATGCTACACAGCCAACGAAACAATGGCTCTTTTGAGCGAGAAATTCATTGGATGTGTTATCTCATGTCGATCGCTTTGGCCGCCACGATTCTGACACCGTTGGACTTATTTCTTTGGTGATACTCGTATTTCAATAAGCCAAGGACAATCCAAGAGCTGAAGTATGAGATAATTCGGCACATTAACGACATTGAACCTCAATTTTGTCTCAAAGTCATTGAAAATATGGACCGACGGATAGAGGTATGCCACCGAAGCCGAAGGCGAGCATTTGGCCGATATTTTATTTCACACATAATTGTCGCAGATCCTTCTATTATAATAAAAAAAATTGGGATAATTTTCTGAAAATGGTTTGTTTTATTTACAATTAACATCGTGCGTTTTTGTTGGACCACCCTTTATAACAGATAATCGAACGGATAGATCCTATCAATTACCGATTGGTGGGAAAAATTCAAAACATACTTATCAGAGTTTTGAGAAGAAATCCGCTGCTCATAGTGGCAAATATCCAAATCCTCTTGAAACATGCTCACAAATAGCAGCACTCATAAATATGTGGACCAACATATAGCAATTCTATAATATTCTCGAATAAATCTGTAAATGGAGTACGTATTATATGTTAGGGCTGGCGAAAAGTTTCATACTTCTTAGAAATAAGCTATACCGTTTATAGAATAATGAGATCAGATAATCTTTAGGTCGATTTGCGCAGGAGAGTATTTGATTTAAGGCCTATTGTTGCTTCTGAAAAGTTTCTTAGAATTTCGCGTAGATTACGTCTGTGCTATACGATTTTTGACGAAAAATATTTATCCACCCTACCGTACATATGTATAGGTTGGGCCATTTAAAAGTTTAAATTTAGAAATGCAATAAAACAAAAACGGTTTTTGCCAAATTTAATTTTGTTGTTGTTAAGTACAATTGTTCCGACTAGAAATGAAATATTTTTTTCATTCCATTCGATCGGACCAATTTTCGAGAACTTTTTCGACTGTATGGGGTCGTATTTCGGCAAAGGCATCACGAAGGTTGGCCTTCAAATACTCAATTTTTTCTGGTTTGTCAGCATAATACTTGTCTTTAACTGCGGCCCTCAGAAAATAATACAACGGTGTCAAATCGCAGCTTCTTGGTGGCCAACTGACATCACCATTTCGGCTAATTAAACGGCCATCAAGTGTTTGGCGTAATAAATCGATTGTAGCATGAAATATGTGGCAAGTTGCACCATCCTGTTGAAACCAAACATCATTCAAATCAATACCATTAAAAGCGAGCACAAAAGAATCGGTTATCATGATGCGATAGGTGTCTCCATTTACCTTAATGGTTGCGCCGTCCTCATTTTCAAAGAAATATGAGCCAATGATACCTCCGCTTCTATAAGACCACGATTGGGTTTTCTGAGCCCCAAATACAGCAATTTTGCTTATTAACGTACCCACCGAGATGAAAATGACCTTCACCCGAAAGATGATTTGAAATGATGATAAATTTCCAATGTATCACAACGTTGCTCAAGCGTAAATCAACACATTTCGTTCAGTGGATATAATATATGTACTGAATTTTGTGACATAAGTATTGCCAGATTCGAACAAATCGCTCGTCCAAATTTAAGCATTTAAATTGCTCACCCTATATAAAGATAAAAGTAATTTATATTTTAAAGAATTTTACAATTTATTGATTATATGTACACTTTTGTTAGACTGTGTATAAGTAAGTCTAATAACAATATGCAACAAACAAACATACATACTCGTATGTACATATGTGTATAGTTGCTTGTATAGGTATACAATTTTAATCAATTGCAATTGTTTAAAGCAATTTTCGAATTTTTTCAATTGTTTTCTGACCTTTGCAAGTCGTGTTTTAAGTTAAGATATACTGTTATGACGAAAATAAGACATGAACAAAGTATGTGATTAAAGAAGAAGATTAAGAAAGTATGCATATGTATGTATGTATTTATGTATGTATGTTATAATAATAATAATAAAAATGGTAAATTTTAATGTTTAATATTAAGTATTCTAATGTTTTTATTTTAACTATACCATGCCATGATCACTTTTCTTCGATAATACTTGTATGTATATATGTATGTATGTATTAAACTAAAAATAAAGCACAATTATATGCATACATCGAACATACATGTTACTCCAACTGTACATAAAGCTTATAAATGTAGAAACATATTCATTCGACCATCTTCATCTTCGTGAACATTAAAATGAATTTTCGTCAAAGGAGCATTCGCATACTGGTACACACATAAAAGTCTTCTACGAATACATACATACATACTTATGTACATACATACTTGCGCCAAAAGACATGACATCGAAATCTTAAGATACTACATGGCTACATTCAAAACTACAATATGCATACAACGTACACAGGGATTGTTATAGGGATAGATGGATGGATGTGTGAATGAATGGACGACGAATTATTTTTGTATGCAGGAATAGATAAGAAAGGGAAGTTGCTTTTATAAGCCAAAGGCTAAAACAAAATACCTGAACAAAAAATAACGTTGAAAAAAAGTTTATTTTTAGACAAAAATAAAAGAAAAAGAACAAGAATAAGAAAAAAAACTGGGAACTTGGATGTCTGAGACACAAGAAAAATTCCAAACGAGAATATAATAGAGAAACTTGAGTTACTTCTCAAGCACATTTAAACTTTGCTATGTTCGTTACTTTAGTTCTTCGCATATTCTGTTCTTCTTCATGCCTTTTCTTACCAATCTGCCATCTACTATCGTCCCTCCCCCCCCTTCTCCCGTTTCGGATACTTCCACTTTTATTCCTTTTCATCTTTTTTTTTCACAGCTTTTATTAACGACAAGGGAGTATGTATGAATGTATATGTTGTATATGTACACACCGAACAAGGCAGATAGGCAATAATAACAGCAACAGTAACAAATAACAACGACAACAGCAGCAGCAACAACAACAACAACAACAACAACAACAACAACAATAGCGACTATAGCCACAATAATAATAATAATAATAATGTCGAAAGAGTTGAAAGGCGTAAATCTTAATCCCTGAGAATTCATGATTTTCTGACATTCATCCTAAAGGAAATTAAGAAAAGAAAACAAAAAGTAACGAAATCAAACGAAACGAGATTAAACAAAAAAAATATGTATATATATGTATACAATATATATATACATACAAAAGTCGACGACGATCTTGATGGTGTTGTTGCGCATGACTGGAGTCTTTTATTAAAAAATACATAAAATTATTGCAAATTCAAGGCATGGTAAATACGTATGAATGTGTATGTACGTACAGTGGATTTCAAAGGTATTTAGTCTATAATGAAACTAAAAACCAAAAAGCAAACATTCTTGAGATTAAAAAAAGTCATATGTATAGTATACTGCATACATATGTGCATACATGCATGTATATAAGTATGTACTTGAAATTAGTATTTGAAGCCTTTTGTAACTCTTTAGAAATCTATCGTGCATTTCATACGACAATTAGAAGTCACAGTCTAATATACGATTTTTATTTATTGATTATTGTTAGAATACACTGAGATTCTTGCATACAAACATACATGCATACATATGTATGTAGATTCTATGTCACGAGCCTATCATTTTGTGTCATATGAATATTTGCGGTCTATTGAACATAGAAATGCTAATTTCGTAATGGTGGCTTTTCTATTTACATTTTCTATTTCATCTAAACCCTGGGTAAAGCAGTAAGCAGTTTTTGTGCCACAACATTAAAAAAGTTTAAAATATATGTACATATGTATGTACGAGGGCGGATTGATATTGAAGCTACCTAAGTAGAACAAAAACATTTTTTTTTCAAAAACCATTCATTTCCCAACATAGTCTCCTTTTAGCTCAATACACTTAGTAAGACGATTTTCCAAATTTTTTATACCATCTGAATAATACGATTGTGGGAACTCTTCAAAATACGCATTAGTTTAATTCGAAGTGTATTTCTCGTAGTTTTAGCATCGTATCTAATGCTGTGTGAACCGGTGCGTTGTCTTGAAGAAAGAGCACTTTTTTCTTGTTTAAATGTGGTCGTTTATCCTTGATTGCATCAACCAATTGATCCAATAATGCACGATAATACTCTCCTGTTATTGTGGATTCCTTTTCAAGATAATCGATGAGCAATATTCCGTGTGCATCCCAAAATACAGTGGTCGTAACCTTGCCAGCCGATTTCGCTGTTTTCGCCTTCTTCGGAGCACTTCCACCAGCTTCCACCCATTGCTTCGATTGATTTTTCACTTTTTTCTTGTTTAAATGTGGTCGTTTATCCTTGATTGCATCAACCAATTGATCCAATAATGCACGATAATACTCTCCTGTGATTGTGGATCCCTTTTCAAGATAATCGATGAGCAATATTCCGTGTGCATCCGAAAATACAGTGGTCATAACCTTGCCAGCCGACTTCGCTGTCTTCGCCTTCTTCGGAGCACTTCCACCAGCTTCCACCCGTTGCTTCGATTGATTTTTGGTTTCAGGTGTGTAGTGGTGGACCCACGTTTCATCAACAGTTACTAATCTACGCCAAAAATCAGCAGGATTATGTTTTATCATGTCCAAACATCGCTGTGAAGTATTCCGTTGAACTCGTTTTTGTTCAACACTGAGCAAACGCGGCACCCATCTTGCCGATAGCTTGTTCATATGCAAATGTTCATGCAAAATGTTGAACACACGTTCATGTGATATGTTTACCATTTCAGCAATTTCACGGATTTTGACCCGGCGATCATTCATAACGATATCGAGGATTTTCTTGATATTTTCTTCAGTAACCACCTCTTTTGGCCTTCCTGTTGATGGTATTGTTGCAGTGCTTGTTCGGCCCCGTTTAAATTCAGCAATCCAATATTTTACCATATAATCTGACGGAGCAGATTCACCGTAATGTTTACCAAGCTTATCTTTTGTCTCTTTCGCCGTTTGCCTTCACTTTTTTCCATTTTCCAAGAAACACTAAAGTTGCTTACTTCAAACGACTACAACAAATAAACTGATCGATTAATTTGGCTAAAATTTTAACAGCTGACGTTTGACAGATCGTAATTTCTAAGAAAGAAAAAGTTTTTGTGTTTGTGCTGCCATCTAGTGCTAAGTAGCTTCAATGTCAATCCGCCCTCGTATGTATGTACGTATGCACAAGAATTTTTTTTTTTTTATTTAAAAGGGTGATGCATTGGATGTTTGCAAACAAATGTTTGACAATGTATCACCCCCTTTAGGCAACTTTTTTATCTTTTGCTTAATAATGTAGGCATAACGATTTTTTATTTACTTTTGTAAGAAAATCAGTTACGATTGATTTAAAATAATGGTAAAATTAATATCTAGAACAATATTCAAAGTCAGAATAGCTCAGTTCATAATCTTGGGCAAACTATTTTATTTCTTTTAAAAATGTAATCTGTCCATTTTTTATTGGGTTTTTTTTCTTTTAAAACGTTTTTTATGTTGTACGTTTACTATCTTTGGAGTTTATTTTCAAGTATGGCAAATATAAACTACGGTTTTGAGTGTGGGATATGTGCCAAGCCGTAGCAAGGATTTCAGTGTATTTTGTCATTGTGTGTTAAAAAAATACCCAACCATTTGCAAATGCCATGATGCCAGACCATTTGCCCAAGTTTGTGAATTGAGCCACTGTGGTATGGTGAGTAAGACATCCGCTTACCAACAAGGAGGTCGTCGGTTCAGCACAAGACCAGACCAAAAACTAAAAAGTTTTTCAACAGCGGTATCACCTCATAACATTAGCTAGTAACTGGTTATGAGTATAAATACTATTGAAAACTTTTCTAAATGCATTTGCCGTTCGGAGCCGGCATTAAGCTGTAGGTCCTTTTCCAGTCCCTTTTAAAAATAGAATCGGGTGCAGCTCATTGACTGAGAGAAGTCCCCATGTTCCTTCATGGAATGTTACGGGAATAACTAACACACATGTGAATTGAGCTAAAATGAAAATTAAAACATATGTACATATGTATGTATGTAAGTATGTAGTTATTCAGCTAAAGTATATAAAAGGCAAGCGTATGTGAAGAACAAGTGTATGGTAAGAGTATTTTGGTTGGTAAGTAAACATGGATATTTTTTCTGAAATTTCGGAAGAACATTCATCAGTAATTACCACCACCAGACTTTGGCTGATATATATGTGGAGAAATACACAGATATTCCTCAAAACTATTTAAACGAAATATGTTTATACCAATTAAAATGTATGTTTCTCTCCTTTCCAAATACGCTGAGAAGTTTAACTTAAGCGAATAAGTTATGACCTTATAAGTTAATGAATATACGAGAAACCGGTTTTTTTAACCGTATCTCAAGATTTTGGAGGTGTTTCAAAAATTTCAAACACAAATTCTTGTTGCACTCGATAGCGTCTATCAGAAAAATTGCACCACATCCCAGGTGTAGATTTGTCACACCGTGTTATTTACTTGCATAAAACAAAACAAAACAAAACAAAACAAAAATTCTAATAAAGCAGGTCTGAAATTTCAATAAATGTGTTCTGGTGGGCAGCTAATAAAAAAAGCTAAATTTTATAAATATTTTTTTTTTTTTTTTTAGTTTAAAGTTTGTACTTTCATAGCACGCACTCAGAGCTGGCAAAAACCTGGGTTTTTTAAAAAAGCCCAACCCACAAGGTTTCATTGGATTTTTTGATGGGTTTTTGGGTTTTATAACTGCTTCCGAATTCCGTTTAAGTCTACAATATCTTTTATTTATTAGTACACTTAAGTTGTTTTAGTATTTATAATGCAATTTTGCACTGTTAGTCGGATCAAGGCGGCATTGTGCACTGTGAGCTGCTGAATTATAAGAAAAACATCCGGAATATAAAGACAGACATGATTAAGTTATTCTTTTGCATGAAAACGCTCGGCCTTACCTCGCAAAAGTTTTCAAACAATTAGAAACGTTCAAAAGCCGCACCCGCACTCTTGGCTGTTTGGACAGTTACAAAGTCTTTTAGCATATCACCAAATCACATAAAATATATAAAATCGGCTTCAAGGTAGGAGCGCTTTGAAAGGCAAGAAGTTTTTCTGAGACGTGATTTGGGAAAAAGATGTAAGCAGAGCTAAAAAACGGACCGGACGAATTTATACTTCTAATACGATAATTATACTTATTTTTGTTGTAAATAAACTATGAAAACCTTTAAATTAAAAAATCCCACCCGGGTTTCTTTAAATATAAAACCCAATAAAACACGGATAGGTTTAATTGGGTTGCCAATCCTGCCAGCTCTTCGTCAAACGCTAAATAATTTAAAAAAATTTTAATGCAGTTTAACTAAGAAAAGTGTAAGCGAATAAGGCCCATAAAAAATGTTGCTCAATTCTCATTTTTTATAAGGGACTTATTTCCAAAAATTTGATCGGGCTGACCCAACGTGCATTGTTATAAAATTAAATTGATCGGTTATGAAGTTATGGCATGTCACCACTAATCGATCACAGTGTTGCCCTTAAGATTGGTTTGTTATATTGTAACTGTGGCATTGAAAATAGTCGCTTCCTGCTGAACCTTTAGTTGATTATATTCAAGCGACACAAGTAACATAACAGTATTTTACTATTGTAGTTAAGGAAGAAATTTTTATGGTTGTTAGAGATTTGGTCTGTGAATTGATTTATGCAAAAAAGCGATTTTGATACATTTTGAGTTGCGACTGTACATGATTTAGTGTGCGATAAGTAAGTTTATAAAATTTCAATAAAATAATCAAATTCTGTGTGTATATATTTATGTACATACATATATTACGTCTTATACCCGGTGGCCTATTTGAGCGACAATGTCACTATGATTTTTTTTTTATCGATATATCATCGTCATAGTATCAGTTTAAAGTCGAAATTTGTATAAATGAAAAATTTCACTGATGAGTCCTCGCGACAATAACACAATCAAAGGGAGTTATATATGACAACGTCATTGTATGTCACCATACTAAAGAAATAAGTATTATAAGTCGACTTCATGCTGAATGATGTAAGATTTTGTCTGCTACACCTCTCCGTTAACGAATAAAGCACTAATGATTCCCGATGATATCACCAATAAACGGACGTCTACAGGACAAAATCAACTTTTGTCATCTAT
The DNA here is from genome assembly GCA_023159175.1 of Wohlfahrtia magnifica. Classification (NCBI taxonomy): domain Eukaryota; kingdom Metazoa; phylum Arthropoda; class Insecta; order Diptera; family Sarcophagidae; genus Wohlfahrtia; species Wohlfahrtia magnifica. Next base: position 464,674 of record JAKWBJ010000040.1, on the reverse strand, counting down.
GACAATTTGGACAATTAGTTTAAAAAGTCATGTATGATACGAAAGTAAAATCATCGTCAGTCATCGATGTTTTACTATTTTCAGTGTTTGTCACGATGATTCACTTTGACTTTCGCCACCGGGTACATATGCATATATGTATGTATGTAATAGTTTATAATTTTGAATATTCATAAAATATATTATATGTATGTATGTATGTATGTATAATTTGTTGTTTTGTATACAATGGAAGGGCTATTTCAGAATTTAAATATTTAATTTTATTTTTAAAACTATGATTTTTCATTAGAAATTTCTTATCCTGCAATCAACAATCATTTATCACTCTCATATTGTTATTACAACAATCTTGCAATTATTATTTGTTTTGTTTTTTTGTTTTTTTACAATTCAAAGTTAAAGCAAAGATAACAGCGATAAGTGGACAATAATGACAACAATCACTTGCAATAATACTTGTATTTTAGATTTTCTATATTCGAAAGGGTGGAACTGACAGACAGGCAGACAACTCCTTTATGCAATTTCATTAGCCGAGAATAAAACTTAAGTTGTACAAATACATGTATGGGTTTTTCGAGCATGGAAGTACGTACATACATATGTATGTCCGAATCTTAAATCTATCGACTATAATAATCATACATATTTACATATGTGTATATGATAACATATCATATTTTTTTTGCAAATATTAAATTAATGTTTTACATATTTTACAACAAAGAGTACCTTTACCTCTGTGCGTTTCGAATAACTCATATAAGATTTTAGAGTCAACATAGAAAGGAGTTCGCTTTTAGGAGTCCGAATTTCTACTTCTGCATGTGTAAATACACATGTACTATATGTATGTATGCATGTGTGCATATTTATACAATTGTGTTAGTAAAGAAGCACAGGAATATTTTTTTATTATTATTATTTTACTTTTCTTATTGTTCTTTCATTATTATTCATTTTAACGACGACGACGATGACGACGATGACGACGATGATCATGATAATGATGATGATGATGACGGTGATGATGTTGATGGTACGACCACCATAACAACGATTGATAAACAACTAAAAAAAAAATAAAAACAAAATTTAAAAGAATCAGGCAAACGAAGAAACAAGTTTCGAGATTTGAAGGCACAAAAAGAAAAAGTAGGAAAAGAACACTGAAGATATGTATGCATGTATGTATGTATGTTTGGTAAGAAAGGAAAATGGCTAAATCATATGCAATAAATAACTTTTGTATTGTATACTTGTGCATATACATATGTACATACAAATGTACACGCATATGTATAAGAAATTCTTTTGTATGGTCAAAAGGAAAGGGTGCTATTTTTAATTCGATTGCCCAAACACATTTGTCGTAAAAGGTTATTGTAGCAAATATGTATGTTTGTATGGATGGATTTTAGAGAAAAGCTTAAATGAAGAGATCAGTTAATGCAAAAGCAATATTGAATTCGTCATAAATCTGATCGAAAGTTGAAGTTCAGTTGATAGATTTTTAAAAATTTGGGGCTTTTAATTACTTGAGCAAAAACAAAAAAAAACAAAAAAACAAAATTTTAAATCACGAAACAAGAACAAATACAAATTGGTTACAATACACTATTTTGCTTCGATGATGGACAAAGACCCCTGTGTAAATGTGAACAGGGCTATTAAGAAATTTTCACATACTCTTGTCAACAGTTTTTTGTTGTTGTTGTTTTGTGTTCTTTGCTTTTTTTCCCCCATTTCAAGTAAAAACGTTGAAGAACTTTACTTGAACAACAACAACAACAACAGCGAAAAAGTATTTTATAAATATATGTATGAAAGTACACATTTTGATTTGATAATGGTTTTATGGTTTGGTATGGGTATGGGTGCTAGTAGTTGGATCATCAGGTTATAGTGTGTCTGTCAGTGAGGTAGGCATAACAACAGACGGACAAACGAATAGTCAGTCAGTAATGCTATTGAATTTTATTTATTATTTTCTTTTTTATTCTTTTCGATATAGGTATGTATGTACCTATACAATAAAGAAATGAAGAGTTTATGCTGTTGCTGCTATTGTTGGTTGGATCCGTTGGCTGGTTGGTTAGTTGATTAGTTTGTTTATTTGTTTGTTTGTTTGTTTGTCTGTTTGACTATTTAGTTAATACTTACTTTTTTCTTTTGGTAATAGTGTATTTGTAGTTGGTTCTTATTTATTTTTATTCGATTTGTGTTCTTGCCGTATGTATGTATGCATGCATGTATGTGTTAACGTTTTTAGTTGAATGTATTTGGGCTTGTACATACATACATACATATGTAGATGTATAAGCCATTCTTGAATGTATTCTTTGAGTGAATATTGTTGTTTATATACCTTAATTTTTTTATATTTTTCTTCTTCTGTTGGCTTATTTATTTTTCCTACGGATGTCTGTTTAAAATTCCTTTTAAGCTTACTGCGTATCCCAATTTAAGGCATTCGTGATCGAGAATTTGGATCGGAAACAACGACTTGCGCCTCAAGAACTTGACAAACAAAAAAGAGAAAAAGAAAAAAAAAACAAAAAGAAAAAAAGGAATAATTAAGAAAAGTAATATCGATGCATATATAACCTTAACTCTGGCCGTGTGTATTAGTGCGCTAGTAGTGAATGCTTTAGTTGCTTTAAAGTTAAGGTGCTCTGCACAAACAAATCAAGTCAAATCAAATCAATTCAAGTTCTTTTGAAGAAAAGAAAAAAGAAACACAAATAAAGTACCTGTGAACCAACCCTTTGGTCATTATCAAAGCTTCATAATTTAACGTTAACCTTCGGAGTATTTAGTTTGAATCTTGACTATCCTTGCTAAACACAAGTATCGAGCAAATCGGCTAAAAATATTTATAAATCAAAAAAACATACTGTGTTTTCTACTGTCTTGTTAACAAAATTAGTGTAGCAAATACTTATTAAAATGAACAAAATTCTTATATGTCTGATTGGTTTGGTGGTCCTTTCTACAGGTAAGTTGAGGTGTTTAGCTTTAAATCAAGGATAACAATTTTCGTTACAAAATTTAAAAATTACGACAAAAAATAAGTCATATAATTCAATAATTAACAAACAAACAAAAAAAAGCATTAAGAATATATACATAATTTTTTTTTTTTATTGTAATTGTGCATGAACAATAAATACTAATAGATAGTGGTATTCTCAAGAAAAAAAAAGATTAATAAATAAAAAAAATAAATAATAAATAAAATAAAAAATAAATAAAAACCGTAATAATATACATACACACACATACATACATACATGCATATATGCTAGCTAATGCCTTTTTTGAAATTATTAATTTTTCTTTAATATTAGAGAAAAGAGAACTGATGTCATAAAAAGTGTGTATTAAAAATTCTGTCGATAGGTCTAACTAAGTTTAAAACAAATAGAAAATAATTAATGCAGTTCTTAAAAAAGAATGAATGAAGTGTGATCTGAATTTTAATTACAGGAAGTGATTTTAACCACTAGCGCTACCTACTCCTAAAGTAGTTAAATATAGTCAAATAACAGTTAAAAGTTATCAGCACCACCACCACCACCACCACCACATAACTACTTACTGTATTAATGAATTCAATAACTACATACATACATATGTATTAATAAAATGTTAATAAAACAATTTTAGAAATATTACTTATTTAGAAAAGGAATTAAAAAAAAAACAGTTTTTTTCTCTACTTTGGAAATGCAAATCAGTTTAATGAGTTAACAATAGGAATAATAATTAAGTGTCGTTAGTTTTTTTTTCTACTTATTTATGATTATTTCTCTTTAATGTTAGGACAACGCATTACTACCATACACTTAGACGGTGTACAGTACTTCATTAGTCGCATGAATCCATATTCGCCTGAATTGAATTACTTTTTGGCCTATCAGTACTGCCGTTCATTGGGTTTACAGTTGGCATCGTTTGAGACTAAAGAAAAGGCTGAATCGATGACAACATATTTAAAAAATGCTGGCTATGGCAACTATGATTTCTGGACTTCCGGCAATCGTTTGGGCACCGGCATGTTTCTATGGATGAGCACTGGCTTGCCATTTAATGCCACCTTTGACTTTTTCGAAAATACTGCCGATGCCATACAAGCCGGCCTTCTTGATCCTGTCGATCATAATAGCAATACATCACCGCAAAGAACAGCCAGAGACAGGTAAAGTATATTTATTAAATATTAATTGTCAATTGAACATTTTATAGTTTTGGAAAAAGTCCATTTAAAAAAAGATTTTGTTTAATTTTCGAACGCAATTTCTTTAATTAACTTCATTACTTTTAACAGCAGCAGCGGAGCCGAGAAAGGTTGTGTCATTTTAAAGCAGCCTACTCTAAAATGGATGCCAGAAGACTGTTCCGCGGTGAAAGATTTTATATGTGAGCAAACCCGTTGCTATTACTATAATTATGGCAGCATTCCAGTCTCTTCGGCGCAGGGGTAAGAAGAGCCGCCTCCTTTCACAAATTATTTAGGGGCCTATTTTTTAAAATTGTGAAAATTCAAATTTGAACCTAAACACACAAATTTTAGCCTGTAATATGAAAAGCATAATAATAAAACAAACTTCTATTTGGATAAAACAAAATATACATACACATACAATACATAAGTACATATATACTATAAATCGTATAATTAAAGAAAAGAACAATTTAAGCTGAATGATAAATGAAATGAATTGATATTTAAACTTATTTTAGGTGAGCTAAACCCCAAGTCATATATATATATTTTTGTTATTATTACATTCTCGATATTTCTGATTCTGATTCTTTAACGACCTGATATTGACTGATTACTGATATACTGTCTGGTTAATTCAGCGAATAACTATAAAAACCATCATTCACTAACCACATAGTAACTGTAATAACTATCCTATTATTGAATTATATTCGTTTTAATATTGTAGTACAGTAGTTATGTACATATATGTATGTATAAAGCCCTTGAAAATTCTTTATCTGAACACCTATATACATAGTAAACTTTTCATAACTAATAATTTCACATGCTAATTAGCCATATAAGACACAATCACATATTAATAACACAGTGGTGAACTGGGGCTTAGCTTTCCTAAAGTAGTTTAATATGTAACTACGTGTAGTTAATAGGCTTTTCATATTTCGTTTCATTACACAATTACTAACATAATGCCTTTTCCACACCTTTTACATATTTTCTAAATTCAGACGCCCTATTACCACTACCACTGCTCGAAGCAACATTGCCGATGTTAATAAATCAGAAATCAAAATCACTACACCATTGCCCTTTTTAATGTCCTCTTACACCACCGACAAAAAAACAAATCAACCATCTTATGTGTCTCTGAAGCTTAATGAGGAGCGTGCTTTGACGACTTCCAGTAAAAATGACGATAACCATCTAAACGATCAAGAAAACGAAGAGGAACACGAAGACGACGACGAATCTAATAACAGCCAAGGTGATGAAATTCAAGGCCGAGATTTAACAAACGAAGAATTTGATCATGACATCGATGGTAGCCAACAAGAAAATTCAGAAGAATTACACGAAGATCAAGACAATATACAACCAAATGGTAGTAATAAATCGAACGACGGCCAGCAGAGTGATGAAAATAGTAAAATAAATAGCTTACATTCTCAAGAAGAATCAGAAGAATCAACTGTCAAAGAAAAATCATTAGAGAGTTATGAAATTGAAAATACTCCTGAACTACCAGCCGTTGAAGTAAGACTAAAAGAGATTTCGCAAGAAGTGGAGAAAAGAAAAAACGAAGAAAATAGACAAATACCATCATTACAACCCGATCTTGATGATATCGGTCGTCAATCGTTTCTATCATTAACCGATCTTATACGCACACTACATCCCAACGATAAACAAATAATACCACAAATTGATTCCGATTATTCCAATGCAATGCGTGTGTTGGGTGAAAAATCTGTAGTGGTAAAAACGAGTGAAGAGTAAATATTTTTGATGCATACATACATATGTATACTACATATGTCTAAATATATGTACATACATACTTTAAAAGGGGCATTTATAACTAACATTTCAATTGAACTAATGAGTTTTCGACATTTATTTAAAAAAAAAAATGCTATTTTCATATAATTTTTCAAAGACAACACATAACAAACAAAAACAAACAAAACAAGTTCTTTTGTTAACTGCAATAAATACATACATAGTTTAGTTTGGTTTACGCCAAATTCTTACTAATGAACTCTCATTGTATGCCCATATGAAAATATGTATATCATACATCCATATATTCTATACAAAGCTAGTTCATTAATCAGCACTTTTCACTGGAACTTGTTCGTGTAACTCCTGCATCACTTTAATCTACAGCACTTAATTTTAGTTATGTAACAGCATAATATTTTTAAGACTTTTTTTTCTTTTTCAAAAATAGTCGCCTTAAGCGGTCATAAATTGTATAATTTAATGTTCATATACATAGTTCTTGATGAATAAAAGACAAAAAATGAAAATAAAATAAAACAAAATAAATAAATATTAAGTAACATTTTTGTTTTATTACTTTGTTGTGATTGTTTAAATTGTTTCGAAAAAGTGCATCATAATTTAATTTTTTTGTTTCTTAGAACTTTTTTGGAGTTCATATGACGATATACATATCAATATCAATAATATCAATTTCAAAATAAATATTGATATATTAATATATTCGCCGCCTCTATTCTGCATTTCAATACGAATCGAAATATTCCCCATTCGCAATTTTGGTATTCTGCGTTTTATTTCATTTTAATTTCTACGAACGTAGCTACGTTTGCTTCAGTTGTAAATTTGGTGACTGAGATTTTTTTTCGATTTTTGCTTCTTTTGGCCAAAATTTATTATTTAGCTGATATGTATTATTATATGTGTTCAGGTATGTGATCAAGATGTGATCTGGGTACATTGTCGAGCTACCGTAACGATTTCATATTCCATTTTGTTCTTAAATCGACTAAAATTATTTTTAGAAAAAATTAAAAATTTTAAAAGAATATGAACTTTAAAATAATGAAATAGGATAATTGTGGTAGTTTTGTTTTTATTATTCATATTCACGGGAAAGCAGAAGAAGACAAATAATACACAAAATAAGGGAAGGTGGAATGAATGATCAGAGGTCTAATTCTCGCATTCGTATACGAGCGAATTCTTACTCGAACGTGGGCGTTTTTTAGTTTTGGAATTATTTCATTACTTATCGCGTAAAATATGTAAAAATTTATAAACCTTGCGAGTTTTTACTCGTAAACCCGAAATAACATATTTCTCATAAAAAGAAGTACAGAAAGAAATCAAATTGTAAGTGAATAAATGAAAGAAAATTTAATAATGACTGAATTAAATGCCAATATTTGTGGGTCAAAACTATCAAATAAGAATTCAATATTCAATTGTACACTGAAGGAAATTTTTTGGAAATTCTTAAGTATGTATATATGTATGTATACATTTGACATCATGCCCCTTAAGCCAACAGCACCAAAAAAAAAATTTAAAAAAAAATGTTTCTTTTGACCCATATATTTTTGACCAGGTATAGTGACAAAATTGGCTGAGAACCCCTGACAATGTGATAATTCAGTCAAACACACTAAAAAAATGACAAAAAACAACATTTTATATCGATACACGGACAAAAAATTCGAAATATAAAACATACACGAAAAAAAAATTGAAAACAAAATATATCATTTATATACATTTATGGATAGGTCGTGCGAAAAAAATTACTATGAACACTTGACATCATGACCCTCAAGCCAACAACACTGAAAAAATTAAAATAAAAACAAAATTTTTTTGACCAGGTAAAGTGACAAAATTGGCTGAGATCCCCTGACAATGTGATAATTCAGTCAAATACACTAAATAAAATGACATAAAACAACATTTTATATCGATACACGGACAAAAAATTCGAAATATAAAACATACACGAAAAAAAAAATTGAAAACAAAATATATCATTTATATACATTTATGGATAGGTCGTGCGAAAAAAATTACTATGAACACTTGACATCATGGCCCTTAAGCCAACAATACCGAAAAAAAATGTAAAAAAAAATTTCTTCTTGTAATGGACATACAATGGCCATAATTTTAATAGCCCGTTTAAACGTTGAACAAATTGTGCTTATAATTACTTGATTTATGTTTATTGGATCAGGGTTCCCTACGCTTTTATACTCTCCTAAATCGTTAGGTTATAATCGTTAGGTATAGGTTATAAAAACAGTACAAATATAAGAAACATTTTATTAGTTATCTATTATTAATTAATTTGAATTTTATATGAATTATAGACATTTTAAATAGCACGATAAGTTTTTTTAATGTTTATTTAAAAGTTTAACACAAATTAACAGCATTTTAGTTATTTTACTACTATTGGGAAACGTTTTTTTTTTATAACAGCTATTAATCTTCGGGGCATGGATGATATAAGGACTCTTTTCAATTGGAAATAAAATCTATGTCGTCTGCATTTCAGATTTGCAGCATTTCTCAATTTATGTGATTAAAAACATCGTGCCACAAGTTTGGCGATTGTGTCGGCCGTGATGCCACATTAATTTTGTTTTATTCTTAACATTTTTCAACCTGCTTGGTTCTATGTTTTGGATCGTTATCCCGAACAAGTTACCACTCTAGAGACATTTCTTCTTCGACGAAAAGCAGCATTTTATTTAATATGATTTCTTTGTAAGCCTCTTGATCCCCTATTCATATAACTGTACGCGCACCATACCAGGAAAATCCTTTCCAAACCCATATACTAACACCTCCATGCTTAAACGATCTTACTGAATGCCTTCTGTTGAATTCCTGATTACGATTTGAGCATTCGATTCATAGAGTCTATCATCGAAGCCAAAGCGTTTAAACTTAGATTCGTCTGTAAACAGTACATTATTCTAATAATTTCGTGTTTATTTCAAATGCTTTTTATCAAAAGTAAGACGAAACTTTCTGCTTTTTATTCTGAAACGAATGCATTATGCCTTGCAATAAGCTCAAACAGGTTATTTCCATGCAATCTGTTTTTAATAGTACTTGTGAACAATTTTACTCCAAGTTGTGTTCAATTTGATAGCGTATTCTCGTGTCACTTAAAAAGAGATGCTTTCGACACATTCGAACAATCGCAAATTTTGAATTTTATTGTCTACTGATTTGGTAGAATTATAGTGAAGGGTGGCCAACATTGTATAATTTAAATTTTACTAAAAAAGACACTTTATTCAGATATTAAAAATATTTTTATTTTTACAAATAGGTACCGGTTAAAAATGAAAATATATTTCGATCAAGCGAACCCCTACTGGCTCGGCAGGCTCCCAATCGTTTACTCAAATTATCAATTACGTTTTTCTATAAACTGTTGTCAATGGTTGATATCTGCTCGATAATGTTGGTTTTAAGCTCTTGAACTATTGGGGGAGACTTTTGCCATTTTCAAAAATATTTTAAAATTAAAAACACATTGTTCTTCAGAAAATAAAATCTTAGAATAAAAATTACAAGTAGACAAAAATGGCAGCAAAATTAAAATGATACCTTGAGGTCATTATTCAGTTTTCTTCGTAACACTAGCTTGTGGACAATTTATGCTATGGAAAGCATGCCTTTTCATCAAGGAAGAATTTCTGCAAGTCTTGATTGGAGTGCTTTCTTCGACCAATTTCTACATAGAATGTATTTTTTTTTACAAAACATTCTTATTTTTAAATTGCCTTTTTCTAATTAAAATTTTACTTAATTTACGGATGTAAAATACAAGCAATTATGGATTTTTTTCCGCGGGTTATTTAAAATGTCCACTAACTAAATGTAACTGATCTAAACCTTTTAGATATCTTAAATCTATATGTAGTTCTTGAACTTTTTGCTTTATTAAATTAAAATAAACAACAAAGCAATATAATATCTGTTTATAGAATTCAAATTTCAAGAAAAATTCAAGAAATTTACAAAATCGGTAGCGTTTTTTACTTCATATTTGGTACCTTATAAAGCATAAAAGCATAACAATTTTAGCTGTAGCATCGGCTTATTGTCTTGTTGAAAGTTTTATTCCTATGGCAATACCAATTTTTCAGCACTCTGCTTTAGATTCCTTTTCAATACTGATTTCACTAAATATAATTTTTGCTTTTAAGAACACTATTCACGTTTTTTAAATACTAATTTTCAATCATAGCGTAACTGAATGGTATAGGAGTGATTATATATGTAATGAGATATTAAATCAGTCCTTTCGAGTCGAAAAATCTTGTAACGATTACATTTGCGCGAGCGTAGTACCTTTTAGGCTTTATTTTAGTTTTTTTTCCACTAATAACATATAAATTTTTGTTTTTGTAAAAGTTATTTATAAAAATGCATTATTGTGTGCAATAAAAGGTAAAAACTTGAAAGTTTTTTATTTATCCTACTTGTTTGTTTGACTATTATTTTATAATTCAAAATCGTCCCGCATATCATTATAGGCCATAATATGTTTTTTAATTTTAGAACCATCTACCCATGTCACAAAGTCTTCTAGATTACGAGAAACTAAGAATGCAATGTCTTTGACCATTTCGGTTCCTACTCTTACATGGCCACATTCTACAAACTCCGTTGCCGTCTTTATATTTTCCGAAAGTTTATCTAAACAGGATAGATTAATAGAGAATTAAGAAAGGTATGTAGAAGTACTTACTTTTAACCATAACAACAGGTAAACGACGACGACAAAAACAGCTGGCAGACACTCTACTGGCAACTTCTAAGTTTGTTTTCTCATGTATTAGACCCATGCCATATAGCTTCTCCAGCAGCATATAAGAGGCCTCAGCTTTGAATGGATCATTTTGATCTAGTTTTGCAATTTTTTCCACCAATTCTCGTATCTGACGCGACAGTTTGTTATATCTGGTAATATATGTATGTTTATACAGAAATTGTCATTAATTTGTTCCTTCTCTTATGAAAGGCGTTTAATAAATAAACCCACTTACTTTGTATAGTCTTCCCTTTTGCGTATGTGATATCGACGAAGTATACTGTTTTCATGGCCACCATTGTCAACTTTCCAAGTGATGAAATCAACCTTTTTTAGGAGCTTCTGTTCATGAAACTTTAATTTTCTCACCATATTTCTCTGCTTAATGAAGAACACAGACTATATATTATTCTGTGATGAAGAAACTAAAAAGACGAACGGCGTTTGCACGTTTCTAAAAGTAAACAATAAAAATGTTGCCACTCTTTCTACTCTTTCAGGTATTGCCAGATGCGAAACATTCATCAATTATACACTGAAGCGAATGTAAAAGTGCAGTTTATAAGAAGTATAACTATCTGCAGAAGTATAGTGTATAGTTTGCAACCATGCAAACTTTGACAATGTATTGTATTCCTAGTCATCCTCTTCCTAGCTGATGCCCACATAAACGCAATTCATAATGCTTTTTATAAACACTGGCGGAAAGAGATATTTAAGAATTTTGGTTCAAATAAAAACTTTATATAAAAAATTGAATTTTTGGAAAATTTACAATGACAATGCATTTGATTTGAAGTTTTGCGAAGTATTACTGCCTGATTTAAACACTGCTTTAACGTAGTATATAGACGTTTAAGAAGGCAGTAGTGTTTTCCACCCGCTTGAAAAGAAAGAAAAACGCAAAGAAATCTTTTGTTTTATTCAGGTATGTGATGGTAATCGATTGAAATTTTAAACTCTATAATTTGCAAATCTGACAAAATTTTGAATTCTGTTTTTACTTATTATGTTAATTACCATTAACATAACTGCCTTGATTAATAAAACTCTTAATAAATAAGGAGTTGCAAGATTTATAAGACTTTAAAAATATTGTCGATTTCAATTTCCATCACAATCGATTTCCATCACATACCTGATTAACTTTTTTTTTGAATAATGACAGATTTCAAATGTCAGTAGTTATTTATTTTTCTTTTTAATGAAATTTTAATTCGTCGGAAGTTAGACAATTTTTTACTATCGGTAATACACTACTCGCACATTCACTAACATTTTTTCAGCTTTACATTTAATATATTTTTTATTTTATTTGAAATACAAAATTCTTCATATTTATTAATAAATAATAAAGTATATATAATACATATATATGTATGGGTGTGTGAGTGTGTGTGCATACTGTATGTGTAGAATTTTGACGTCATTTCTTTCTTTAAAGTATTTGTATGTTTAAAGCAAAAACGAGTTAATAAAAAGGACAATTCTAAGCCAATATTTAAATGACTGGACATAATTGAGTGAAAATTATTATCGTACGAAAATAATATAAATAATATAATATAAAAAACTAATAAATTAATTTATATAAAAAAATATGTTGTGTTATTATTATTATAGTTTTTTTTTTTTTTAAATAAGTAACACATATTTTGTTTCAATTTATATATAATATATACTTTTTTCTTTTATTATTTTATATGCATTTTCAGCATAAAATATTAATAGAGTATATTTTTAAGTTTTTAGTATAGGTTTGACTTTCGTTTGAATTATTATTTTATTATTTCAGTTTTTTGCTATTCTAAATACACATCTTTCTTATGTTTCTTTAATTTCAGTTAAATTTATGCAATTTACAATAAACAAATTTGTTGTCTTTCTTTCTTGTTTTTAATTATTTTCATACAGTTCGTAATTGTTTGTATGAGTTTATATTGATTGATTTCAGTTCTTAAATATGGTTAAGGAGATTAGTTTATAGTATATTCAAAATATAAAAAAGGTTAAGGGGAAATTGTTAAAAAAACAGGATGATGTGGCATAATAATATTAAATATTATTAACTTAAGAATGTTAAATATATATTTGTAGTATGATCTTAGGAAGTATATTACTCATGTATACTGTTATTTTTACTCAATCGACTGTCTAAAGGTTGATATTTTTAGCAAGCTGCAGTGATACACTCTCTTATCAATTCTTGTAAAATTTAAATTCCGCATAAAAATTAATTATGTGAATAACATATTTTGTAGATTAGATGACTAAGGCCATGTCTTTTTTACTTGGCAAATTTACTTTTTTACCCTGCCACAATGAATTGTGTATTGTGAATGCATCGATAGTAACTGTTAAATGTTTTGTATGGACTTGAGAAAAGCACTTTCCTCCTGAATTATACCTTAAAGAGTAAAACATTTTAAATTTTACGTGACAAATACATTAAAAAGCGATGTACTTACTTGAAGAATTTATCAAACATGACTTCATCTACTTGACTAGGTCCAGTTCCATACAATTTAACAACCTGTTCCGTCTCAGGAGTGTAGCTGTATAGTGCCCGAAATTGGCAGCCTGCATCTCTAAAGAGTATTAGAAAATGCTTAGCTTCGGAGCGTGCAATTTTTTCAAGAACTTTTTGTTTAGCATCACGATTTACGGCGCCCGGAAAGACGCAATATTCAACGGCATTAAGAATTATTCCTCTATTTGATTTGGCTGCGGGTTGCTTATACAGTTTAGGACCTACATTATAATTATAATGTATAAAGAAATGTTTAAAAAAGAAGTATGTATGTATGTATGTAAGTCAAAGTTTAAGTCATTGAATTGTTAAATCTCGAAGATTTAACACTCCAGGATTTTTTGCTTTTTGCTTTAAAAATTAAAAACAAAAAATGCTTAGTGTGTAAACCAACGTTACATTTAAAAAACCAATAAATTGGCAAAAATTCATTTCCAACATCATAACTAAGAATATAACAATGCAACACAAAAATATAATTATTAATTTAGATCATGTTCTGCAAAACGAGAATTTTTTCATTTTTTTAACTAGTGTGTAATATCTTCAAACGGCTTAGAAAAAGTAAATGATTTTTAATTGCTTAAGCTTAAATACTTTCGCATAAACAATAATATTTTTTAACATATTATTTCTTTACTTAATCACGTGCAACATTAGGACCCGTTTTACAGAAAAGCAGAACTATATTAGTACAAAAACAGAACAATATTACAATGCACTAAGACAGTGGTTACTATTTTTTTCTATATATTTTGTAGAAGGCAAGCATTAATAAATTGCAATTTCATTTTTACTTTATCTTAAAGAATATACATATGTATGTATGTATATAATATATAAATAAATAATTGAACTATGAGTGTTCATACTTAAATTATTGGCCTTCTTAATTGATAGATAAATCTTAAGAGATTATTAAAAATTGTTAATATTGATCGTAATTGTTCAAGTAAATATAATGAAACGATGAATATGAGTAGAGTTGGTTTGATTGTTTTAAATATATGAATGTATATGTGATTTATTTATAATATATGTACGTAAGTAGAGATTTATCTATACGAACCCGAATATTCCATCATGGAATTGCCAGTTGATGATATATCGCTTGATCCATCATCTAATCCACGTCGTTTTGATATTAAACCAGGAGGCAAAGAGCCAGGACCTGATGGAGAGGGCATATGCCTACTCAACGTAGCCATACCAGGCGATGGTGCTCGACGTGGAGGCGTAGCTCTTCCTATACCAGAATCTATTTCTAGCCAAATATTATAGTTATCATCAAGGCATGACACAATTACAAAACAAACATTTATTTGGATTCGTTATTCAGGCAAATGGATGAAATGTGATGTTAAATGATGTATTTTTTGTTTATGAGCCATTTGCAAAGTTTATTTCAAAATTTATGTATACATTTTTCAATGTAAAATGAAAAAAAATTGTTATAGAATAAAAAAGAAACGATAATATGGAAATTAGTTCGGTAATAATTATTGGTGCGTTAATATTATTTTGTTAGCAATTTACAAAAAAAAAAGAAAATTTTTATAACCAATAACCATTTATGTAAAAAAAAAAAACACAAAAATAAGTGTGCCTTTTAGAAATAAGTTGCCAGATAATGAAAAATGTTATATAATAAATACTTGTATATATGACATAAGAATATTAAAACTATAAACACAAAATATTACCTACAAAATATTACAATATGTAATTAAAATAGAATTCATCAACATATTCGTGTCTTACTCCCCCCGTATACACTTTCAATGGGGAAATTGATAACCAACTGTAAAAAACCTCACCTAAACTTCTTTCTTTGATTACTCGAAACAATAAAAAATTAAAAAATAAGAAATAATAATATATACATACATATATCAAATCATCATTAATTAACAGACTCAATTGCCATTTAAAATAGTAATAAAGCTAAATACATATTATTATAGGATTTAATTCCCCAATAGTAATAATACTATCCATCTTGTACTAAATAATTCATAAATATATACTATATCCCCTTGATATGTTACAAGAAAATACTGTGATACCATATTAAGATTATAATACGCATCCTTGAATGATAAAATGAAAACAATTGAAGAAAAAATGAAGTGATTACAAATAAAAAGAGAAAACAAATATATGCATAATGTGTATTAATTAAGTTAAAAGGAAAAAACAATACAAAATAAACCGAAAACCACAGAAAGAAATGTTTTTTTTTGTTTTTTTTTTTTACAGAAAATGAAAAAAGAGAATGTAATGGTGAGTTAAACTCTTACCGCACAAATTCATAAGCGAATTTGATTTTCGCCCACGAAAATTTAGAGTACTTCCTTTGGCTACAGATATACGTGACAAAGTTCGACCTCGTTCAACATTTGGTTCTGGAAAAATTCCCACATTTTTATGAGGGTGGTATACATATATATATATTTTCTTTTATAAACGTGGTAATGTATTCTTATATAATTCGTAATAAATAGGATTTTTTTAAAATAAAGCTTATTTATGGCATTAAAAAATCACACCCACACAAGCACACACATACACATACGCATAAGGAAACATAACCCTTCTCCTTTTTATTTTAAGCTTAATTTAATTCAAATAAGATGTAATTGTATTTTAATTAATAGATCATTTAACCATAAATACCTAAAAATAACATAGTATGTATGTCTGTATGTATATGGAAATGCATATACATATGTATATTTGATTTTGCAATAATAATTACATACGAATTCTTGTATGTGTTTTCTTAAGAGAGCATGCCAAAACCTTTTGTTATTTATGTAAGCGTATATCAGAGATAAAAGTGCAAAAAAAAAATGTATTGCAATGGAAATCCCTTAATCTGGGTTATCAAAAAGCAAACAAATAGGAAAATTATAAAAAGTTAAACCAAACGAAATAAACATAATGCAAGACATCAAGTTAACTTATATTGCAAACGTATAAGAAAAACGAATAGTATTTGAAAAAAAAAAGCATTTGTTCCCACCACCAACCTTTAGATAATTTATACGATCCCCGGCGTCCAATCGGCGTTGAACTTGTGCTAGGATATTCATCTGGAGATTCTAACAAGAGAAAAACTTTTTAGTTTCTAGTCTAACTTTTTAGACTCTAACAAACTAGATGCATTTTTTTAATGTTTTTTTTTTTCGTATTATTTTTAACAAAAACTTTATCATGCAACAAACACACTACTTGTGTACAAACAAAATCAACAAAAGAAAAAATCCCAATAAAATGATTAATTTTAAATAAATATTTCTTTAAATAACTAATTTAAAATAAGAAAATCACCACATAAAAAATATAAAGCAAAAATAAAGGCAAATAAAAATTAAACAAAAAATAAAATAATAATTACCTTTAACTGTAAGGGAATCTTGAGAGCCTCTATAATAATCTCTCCTCATTGAATTGCTATTTAATTGGCCATAGCCTTTTAAAATTCATAATTCAATTTAAAACAAGGAACCATCATTCAATAAAAATTAAGAGAAATCGAAAAAAAAAAACAAAAAGTGAATCACAAAAATCATAAGAAAACATAAAATAAAATAAAACGTAAACAAAATTTTAACATGGTAGCATTAACATTTGACATTCCGCTAATTTACATTGCATTTACCTGTTAAATTAGAACTAGAGCCCTTTTTTCCGCGACTAGAAATGCTCGAAGCCTCACTTATGTCCACAGATCCATCATCAACGTGTATCGTCTTGGGGCGTGGACGTGTAGGTTTAGGACGTGTTCTCGTTACTGTATTTGTATGGGAACTCGTTTTGTGCCCAATATCCGAGCGTTCAAGTGTTTTGCCCTGTAATTAAATGACACATTATATGAATTTCTTATCTTAAGATCTCAATCTCTATCTCTCTACTTCTCGTTCTGCTTCTTCGATAGCCTTCTTTAAACGATGTTGTTCGAGTATGGCTGCCCTGCGTGCCATTTGTTCTTCTTTTTTGCGTTGTTTCTCTTCTTCCTTTTCCCTCTCTATTTCACGCTTTCGTGCAGCTTCTTGTTCTTTTCGTTCTTTAGCTTCTTCCTGTTGTTGCCGACGCTGGAGTGATAAAAGCATAATTTTTTCTTTACGCCTTTCCATTTCCTCTGCCGATTCCTAAAAAGACATCAAAAATATATATATTTTTTTTTAATGTGGAATTCGGAGTAATACTCATACAATAATTAAATCTTTATTGCTAGATTCTGCTTACCGGATCTAATGTAGAGGGATCTGTACCAATTACCAAAGCTTTACTCTTAAATTCTCGATTCTCTAGTGGAGTGCTAGACCGTAAGTGTGTTGGTGAAGTGGAAGCTACTGATGGGGGAGGCGTTTGAGGTTGGTTATTATTGTGCGACGATGAAGTGTTCTGCTGTTGTTGTTGCTGCTGTAGCTTTCTTTCGTTTTTGTTTTCCCCCATTGACATGACCTGACTAAGTTGTATTGGACTATCAGTATATTTGTTGTATGTCGCTTTATTGATATCCATTGAGTTTTTGTTTTGGTTACTGCTGCTGATGCTACTGTCACTGTAGTTAAGTTTGTGTACTTTTGGCCGAATTTTTGGCTCGACATTTATTTCATTGTTTATCATCTCAACGTAGTCGGTTGAATCGGAATGGATCGTATGCTGGTTGTCCACACTATCTAAACTTTTATCTTTTTTCGGTGAACGTTTGGCCCGCAAGGGTGGCTTAGGTCTTTTTGGCTGTTCATCATCGAACGAGATATAGAAGCCCTTTTCAATTGTATTCTTTTCGGATGATCGAGGATCCTAATTTAATCAAGTATATTAAAAAAAAAAAATGTCAAACAGTTTTTGTTTTTATTTTTTATTTTACCTGGAAGCTGTTAGAATGGAGTTGTGGCCGTTGTGGTGAAGGAATTCTATATGTAAGATTGCCACTTGTTATATTTAATTTTTGTGACATTATATCACTGCCGCCAACACCGTAGTCATCATAATTACTTTCTCCTTCGTCGCGATGCATTTGATTTAGCTGAGAGTGTTGTGATTGCACTTGTTGTGTTTGATTATGATGGTGAATTGGAAAACTGTATTCTGAAAGTCCTGTAGATTGCATCTTTTCAATAACATTTCGTTCAATTTCATCAATGTCGTCCTGATCGCCAATAAAACAAATACTTTGAGGTGCCATTACATCATCTGGAGGTGTGGGAGCAGAGGAAGCCTTGGGAATAACATTTGGCGATCTAGTTTCTCTCAAATTAGTCATTGATTGCTGCCTTTGAACGCCAACGGCTCCGCCATTGCCACCTGACGTGCGCTGACTATGTAAAGGAGATGAGTGCAATGGGTACATTTGATGATGTTGATTATCTCCGTTCTGATGTATTGAGGTTCGGTGGTGTTGCATATTAATTTCTGCCTGGGGACTTCCCCAATTTGATCCACCAACATCACCGTCATTTGACTTTTGTGGTCGTCTTTGTGCTTGCCAAGTATTGCTGCCATCAACCATTTGAATTGGATCATATGACGGCTGAGCCCAAGTTCTTCTTTGTGTAGGGTACTGTTGCTGTTGCTGTACCAGAGCCTCATGTCCATAGTAGTTGTTCGGTTGAGGTGACATATTAGGTTCTCGCCCATGAATTGACTGTATTTGATAATCATCATAAACACTTTGACGAGGAATGTATTGTGGATGCTGTTGATGAGATTGCATCGTTGGCTGATTATTCAATTGGGGCCCACCACCATAGACATGATTGTTACTTCTATTATAAGGCACTACGTTGTTATCATTATAATGAGCATGTATTGTATTATATTGAGATTGTGGCAACATCGTTTGAGGTTGTGCCTGCTGTTGGCCATACATATACGGAGTATTATCATTAATATACTGAACAGGCATTGTCTGCATTTGTTGATATGGGTCTCGACTAGGCGGTCTTGAGCCATAAGGATTAATAATACCAGTATTAAAAGATTGTGGCAAATGTGGTGATGATCCAAAATTTGGCTGATGTTGCAGTGGTCTCGTTGGATAAGTATCAGCTAAATGTTGTTGTGATCCGAAACCCTGCTGCTGCTTTAAAAATAATTTGTTTTTTATTGTCATTCAAAAGAAAACTTTTAACTTGTGCCTTTACAAGTACAAATAAGCAAAAACATAAGTGTTAACATGTAATAATATATCTAAAACTCATCGCCTGAATAAAATCAGTATTCAATTGCGAGAAAATCGAGAAAACATTATATATTTAGGTTTCAAAAAATGTGTTTAATGTGAGGGTGTACGTATGTACGTATTTATGAATATACATGTTGTTGGTGGTATATAATAATCGTTTTTATATGATTTCTATGGTGATGTTTTTACCTGATTTAACATATTCGCTATTTGTTGGGCCTGCAGGAGCTGTTGAGCTTGCATTTGTTGGGCCTGTATCTGATTTTGTTGGGTAGCTAATCTTTGTATATCTTGTTGAATGTCTTGAAGATTCATATTCATTATAGCGATGCTTTGCTGTGTTTTGTTAATGGTTTAAAGGATTTAAAAGTTAGATATGTGCATAAATACTCTTGACGGGGCAAAAAAACATTTTCTTTTCAACTTAAAAATATTATAAAAATTACAATAAAAAAAAAAAAACAAAAATAACAAAAGTGAAGAGAACTAACTAAATATTTCTTATTATTATTACTATGAATAAAGGAAACTACTAAAAAACAGTATCTTCAATACAAGTTGATAGAAAAAAGAAAATAGAAACAACAAAAATTAAATACAAAGCTACCAGTAAAAGAGTGTTTAGGCTATGAAAGTTTTAAATCAAATATTGCCGAGACAACGCAATTAATTGTGTGAAATTACAATTTCTTTCTTTTTATCTAATGTTTATTTATATATTTCATAGTCAGATCGTAACACTACTCTTCTCTTTTTTGACAATAAGTATAGCTCAATTAGACTTCAATTTTTAAAGTTTAACCCAACAGCCGCCGCATTCGAATACATACAAATATATAAATTGACACAAAATCAACTTTATATTTTTTTAGGGCGTTTGCATCAATGAGACTAAACAATTTATTTAATAAAATAAATATCATACACTTAAAATAAGTTCGCAGAGCATGTCAAAATTGAGACATTGGCGGGTATTGAGTTAAATTTGTTTTTCTGCTTTAAACTTAATAAATTAATTCGATTGCGTGTAATATAATGTATGTATATGCGAATAAAAGTGAGAAAATGAGATAAAAGACGAATTTATATACTATTAGTTTATATAATTACTTTTAAATTGGCCACAACTACAACAAATCTTAAAATGTGAAATAAATCAATAGCATTTAAATATACGGACCTGATACTTATCCAGTTCGTTTGGATCTATATCAGAAGTTCGTTTAGAATCGTTACTCATGGTTTCCCATTTCATATAGTCAGCATCCATAAAATCATCTTGATTTAACTAAAACAAACAAATCAGCATTGACAATAAAAATAAAAATATAAATAGATATTTAATACCTTTTCCTGGTATCGCAATAAAGCCATTTCAATTCTCTGTTTATCTTGTTCGATTTTTTTTCTTTTCTCTTCCAGTTTCATGCGTATATTTGTTAGCTTGAATGTGCTTTCCAATGACCGTGTATCATCATCAAATGTATCTAAATGTCAAATAGTAAATGGACATGAATATTACAAAATAAAAACAATAATGATTCGATATTACCACATTGATTATTTTGCCAATTAGTTGTTTTCATGTGCGCGCTTGCATTCGATGATTTTCTGGTAAGAGTTGCATTTGGATCACGTTGAGTCTCATCACTTAATAATTCAGGACTAGTGGAATGCTTTTGTGCGGAGTTATTGTGGCTATTGGCTTTTGCTTGTGTGTTGGAGATAAAGTTTATATTATCACAACTATAACAATAAAGAACAGTTACGACGTTTACATAAAAGCTCATATAAAATATAATTTTTATACCTGGTTTGACGTTTTAGAGGTTCTTGTTTCTCGGTATCACGGTCTTGTTTCTCTGAACCTGAATCAGTATCATAACCTAATTGCAAAGTGCCACGGGCATCAGCTATCGATGATCGTAAAGGTACAACATGCTCTAAAACAGAAGATAATTTTTAAATATTACGCATTAATATGTTTAAATTTATGTACCTATTGTTGTGTTGGATAATTTCCTTTCTCTTTCTCGTTCTCTTTCGAAACGTTCAATATTATTGAGTTGATCTTGTGAGCCACCAAAATTCTCAATTGTTAATTGAGAATCTTCACTGGAAGAATTTCGACGAGATCTTCGCCCTGAAAATTTTTAATATTGTCAAACAGGTAAATTTTAAAACTTTTTTAAAACTTTTACCCGCATAACTAGGTCGCCGATGTTGATCCCAATTACTTGGTCGTCCAGCCGGTACATTGTCTCCTAAATAAATAGATAAAACATGGCATTTAAAAATAAATGAAAACGAGCTAAAAATGTTTGCAATTGAAAAGACGAGACAAACGAAATAATAAAACAAACCTCTTTCGTCGGCTTTAGTTTCTGTATTATTTTTTTCTTTTGCCTGTCTTAAACGGGCTGGCATTAAGGGGTCCTGTTGCTGCATATGTATGGATGATAATGTGGTAATACCACGTGATTTGTGTACAATGAAAGCTAATCAATAAAAAACAAAAAATAAACATAAATATACAAAAAAAAAAAAAAACTAAAAATAAATTATAACATAAAAGTATAACGATTACCTTCGTTATCATAATGAGTGCTTTCAGTAGTCATTTGATGATCAGGTTGTGATGGTTGTTGTTGCATGGATGGTGCTGGTTTATTTATGAAGCCACTTGCGGAATTTGTATAAGTAACTAAAAATTTAGATATATTTAATAAAAATTAAAGAAAACAATTTGAAATGAATTTAAACAATAAAATTAAGAAAATAAATCAAGGGAAAGCTTTTTATGTGATACATTCGAATGAAATAATTAAAAATGATTTGAAGCAACAAATTATTTGAAGAATTGCCACTTGCTTTTCATAACTTTTTTTTTTAATAAGGTTATTATAATACTCACTAATTATTGCACTAAGTTTTGCCTTCAATACTTTTAATGACAAATATATATATATAATATATTCAGTTTGTGAAAGAAACACACACACACACACACATAGACAAATAAATGAATAACTTTAAGGAAACATCACCTAGTGACTTGGGAAGCACAAATATAATTACTATTTTTAAAACATATATAAAATGGGACAAACTTATGAAAATGAATCAAGATCTGAATATATATGTACGTACTATGTATATATGTATGTGTATTTTATGTATCTATGCGTAAAGTGTGGATATTTTGTAATAAAAATTGTGTTATAATAGAAAAATAAATTTATAATTGGACATGCATGTGTTGTATATATTAAACAATAAAATAGTAACAACAAAAAAAAAAAAGATAAACAAACAAGCAAAATTTATGTCAAAAAGAAATAGTTCAAATTTTTTTTAATGTATGCAAAAAAAAAAAAAAAAAAAAAAAAAAAAAAAAAAAAAAAAACCGCAATAAAAAGAACAACAGACAAATGTTTTTTTTTGTAAATCTTCATAAATATTGACCTTGAAATTGAGGTCTGGACGATGGTGATGAAGAAGGTTGATCTAATTCACTTCTTAAATCTGGAATTGGCGTTACGGTTGGCATTGTTAAGCCGCGGCGATGGTATATTCCATGTTCATTGGCACCTGCATTCTGTTTAGCGATGATCTCTTTTAGTTTTCAATATTTTTATTTTTGAATTCAAAAAAAGCAACAAGAAAAAGAAAGAAGATAAAAGAGAATAATTTAAATTGTTTTTTTTTTTTTGAAATGCATTAAATTCTTTTTGAGCAAAACCTATAAAAAAGCAGATCCCTTTCAAATATCTGAACAAATTTTCAATTTAATTTACGTACATACATATATCCATATATTTTTTTGTATTACAACAGCCTATACTTCTAATCATAATTATCTAATGTATTCTTTTTATTTTTAAAACTATATGTGTGTGTTTCTTTAATAGCCAGAATACACAGAGGGAAATTTGTCAAGCAAGTTTATCTCAATAATGTAATACTCTACAGGACAGCATAGAATTCTCATTAAAAATTTTACATAATTTAATAATTACAATTTTTTATTCATATTTATTAGCTTAAATACAAAAAGCCTTACGGAAATAGTAGCACAGTGTTTAAAAGAATGTAAACAAGTCGTGATTGTGAGAGAAGAAAGATATTGTTGTAAATGTTTTCAACTACCCACACACATATACATATATATGTATGTATGTATAAGAAGATGTGTGTGTGTGTTTATAGGAACACCATTATCAAATAATTGATTATGCCTAATCAAAAAATGTGTAATAAAATAAATAGTAAATAAGCAAAAAGAAAATTAAATGAATATAATAAAGATAATAAATAAGATCTTACCAATAGAATCCATGCCAGGATAAGTAACGCAATTGGCAGGATGTATTTCAAATAGATTGAATAAATCAGCTAGAAGAACTAATAAGTTAAGACGCATTGACCTGTTAAATAATTATACATTTTTCGTGATTAATACTACGCCTTTAAAAAGCTTCTCTATCATACATACCCTCTCATATAGGTGACATCTTCAGGAAGCATATGGAACACATTGTATGGCAGATATTTTTGTGAAAAGTTGCTTACTATTAGAACATTGTGTATGGAATCCTCAACCGCTGGTAAATAATTTATGCGCACATCATTCCACCGCACTACTTTTGGGCAATAGTATGATATTAAAAGTGCCAAACAAATACCATCACAAAGGTCTTGAAAATCACGCACCGGTGGTATGTCTGGGACTTGTAAACGCTTGCCCTGTGTTTAATACGTAATATTAACAAAATTTATTAATAATTGTGTAATACTTTACATTTTCATCCTCTGGATTTAATTGTATATCCCTTTCAATACGCTTTTTTAAAGCAGCACAAGTATGAGATACCCATGAAAGTATTATTTGTTCTATATTACCACTGGCTGTTAAAACAGGTTGATCGCTGTTACCAGATATTCTCTTGATAGCATTATTAATACGCTCATTTGAAGCAATTTCCTTAGCGTATAACATCATAAGCGCCTCTATAACTGCCATATGACCAATCTATATACAAAAGATTATAAATATCACACATATCAGATATTTAAACAATTTACACTTACAATTCTCAAAGGATTTGTTTGTATTAATACCGTTTCTGTAAGTGGCATTTCAGGAGATTCATTAACAGGTACTCCTTTACGTGCCAGTGTTTGCAGTATTGACCAATGATTAAGACTTTGGTAATTTGGATCGGAGTATAGATTCGCTAAAGTCTGACAGTACAGAGTTGCATTTCCAAGATCAACTACAATTTTTGGCTTAAGTCTTTCTTGATTCTCATGATCACGATAAAACGGTTCCTTTAGATTATCTGGCACGCGATTATTGTACGCCTTTGATAATAACCATTTTACAGATGCACGATAACGAGCCTAAATATATATATATATATATATATATATTTATATATATATATAAATAATATAAAATATATAAAATAATATATAAATAAATAATATATATATATATATATATATATATATATATATATATATATATATATATATATATATATAATCTAAAATGCAACATGCTGAATTAATGGAGCCTTAATTGACGCTTTTAGTAGATTATCTGAAGTTTTTTTGTATTTTGAATTTTTTTTATAAGAAAAACAAATGTATTAAAAAAGATATTTCCAAACGACCACGCAAATATGTAAAATTTTTGATTTTTTCTTTTTGTTGTTACTTCTTATGTATGTTTAGCCAATATGACGATAAAACTTCAATTATTCTCGATCAGCTATTCATTTGCTAATGGACAGTCGATATACACTGACTGTCATACTCAGTGTTAGCAATTGTTAGAAAAACAAAAACCAATTTAAATACTCACACACACACATGCACACTTACACATGGAAATATATTATGCATATTAAGTGTTTGGATACTAAGAAGGGTCTTAGGGGCATGGCGAGGTGTAGCAGCACCTTATGGTAGTAGAAATAGTTTGGGGAACAGAAAAAAATGTATGACGTGCTGTATGTTGTGCTTATATGTAGTAAATGTTCGTGCTGCTGTATTGGATTGTTGTCTGCGCTATACAAAAAGTTGACAGCAATTCATTTTGGCAATAGATGTAGGCGAATGACACCACACGATACAACATTTTATTATAGCACAATTTAATATGTGTTAATCGACATTTTTGTTTAAGAAATTGAATAAATATAATAATCAGAATATCAATATAGGAAGTACTGTATGTATGATCATATTTGTTAGCAAGGAATACATTTATTCTAATCTTTTTTTAATATCTGGGCATTTGTATTAATAATTAGTGCAGCAACATTAAACAGTTTTAAATTAATGATATGGGAAAACTTATGTAGATGGAAAAAAGGCTGTTTTATACCATATAACACATTGTATGTGTCTAGGCCTGATGGTAATGTGATTAAATTATAAAAATCAGTGAACTAACAATAATAATTATCAATTAAGTAATGCTGTTAAAAAGCAGTAGCAGCAACAAAAGCAGCAACAGCGGCAAAAATAAAAGAAGTAATGAAATAGTAAGAGCCTTAAGTGCAAATGATTTCATGTCTAACATTTATTCCAGAACATATAAAAGAAAGGTTGTTTCAAACGTTACCTGGCGAATTTCTTGTGTTTCGTCCATTTTGCGATTATCGTGTATCGTTCTGCTTTACAAAAATATTTGAAATTATTTATCGTATTCAACAAATCAACAAAAAAAAAAATAATAATAATTTACTCAAAACGAGAAGCAGCAATGTCTAAGATGGCTCAAGGCAGAGCAAAAGCAGCACAAACAACAGCAGTAACAGAGCTTATGAAGTCAGAGGAGTATTTTTCTTGCGTCTTCTTCCTCTTCTGCTTTCAACTTTTATTTTTTGATTAGTCTTTTACTTTTTTCTCTTTCTGTTGCTTTTTTTTTGGATGGCTTTGCAGGGCACTCAGGCAGGCAGGCGTTTCCACATCAAACCGAAATAAATAATAAAAACGTTTATGCCCTCTTTCCGCTTACTTTCACCAACCGTAAGACTTCTTCACTCCACAAATTGTTCGTTTTCCGTTTTGTCTGTTTGACTTATTTGTTAATGAATTTTTAGTTGTTTTCCTTCTTCTCTAGTCGAACTTTTCGTATTCCTTACTTCTTGTTAAAAATTGCAAAAACGTTTTTTTTTTCTTGTTTTTGGGTTTTCAGTTTTTTATTGTATCGTATCGGCATATGAAGCAACTAACTAGTGTCTGTTAATTTTGTTAATTACTTTATTATCATCATCAAGTTCAGTGTCCATTACAGAGAGATGAAGAAAATAACTGCACTTTAAAATAACAACATTTCATGTTTAAAACAGAAGCAAGCACACACAGAAAAGTGATTCACTCAATCATAACCGCGGTGGGCGTAGGGGTTTTAAAGCAGCATTAGAAGACGTAGTCGTCGTCACCGTTGTCGTCAGCTGTTTGTAATTTTTCAATTTTTGCCGTTCTACTTCAATGTCTTCTTCACAAATCCATCATAATAATATTTTAACGATATTAATAAATGATTTTTCGTAATTTTCTTTTAATTTTTTGTATTTCTAAACATGGTTTTCTTTTATTCACTAGGCAAAAACAAAAAAAAAATTAAACAATTCTTATAGGTATTTTTCTGATTTTTCTGGCAGCAGTATCTGCATTGTATCTATTCTCTCTCACAAACTTCACTGTACTAATGACATAGCAAGTTATCGCTCTCTTTCTTTTGATTTTTTTCTTCCTATTATGACAATCAGCAATTGTTGTTTTTTCTTTATTTTTGTTACCGTGGAGCTATTTTTCTCTCTATTTATTACACTAATGAACTTTGCTTTATTTATTATAACTTCGTTATTTTATAAACAATTTATACTTTTTTTTAAACTCTATTTGCAAAAAATCTTTATTTTCCCATTTATTTCAGCTTTTAGTTGGTCAGTGAGATAAAGGATAGAGGTGTTAAAAAGAAAATACTGATTTATTGAGTAGTCAGTACCGAACAGAGATGGGCAGCAGAAATGAGTAACCATACAATTGGTCCAATTGAAAACCTAAATATTGAAGTGGCAAGAGAAATAATTTTAGTAATAACAGATCCATAATATGAACTATAGAAATTGTGTTGTTTTTCTTTTTAATATTGTTTAACTGTGTTGTCATTTATTTCATTTCTATACTTACGCTTAAATACAACGCTGATAAACAAATGTGCTTGAGATGGTAGCACTATATCACAAAAAACCGGGAAACCGTTAAAAGAATTTAAAAACGTACATATGTACGTCGTCAACTCTTGTTTTAGCACTGTTTTAATGCTTTTGAGTTAGTGTTCCTTTGGTTGTCACCAAGCTATTATTTCAAAGGGTAATAAAAACTTTTACAAAAAAGTAACAACGCATTAAAAAGTTTAGATCACACAAAGGAATTAAAAATGCTTATTTAATTATTAGGTGAGATGTATGGAGACTGAATGCCTTGTTCCTTAGTACGCTGGCTTCCGCGTATCAGCAAAAACACAAAACTTCCAAATATATATTGGTTTCTAATCTAAAGGCTTGCAGCATCAATTTGCAAAATTAATACTTTAAAAGTGCTATTTGAAAATGTGTATGAATACGCATTTTCCATACTGTTTATAGTTGTCAGTTCTCACTGAACACACATCATTCGGCGTTGCCACTCTTCATTCTATATACTTTGCACAAGGTTGAATTGCAAATTCGTCTCAATTAATAATGCAATTAAGTACTAATTGAGCAATTTATTAATTGTGCTATTGTATGGTAAATATAGCGCAATTTATTCCCTAATTGCTTAAATTCCCTTAATTGCAAATTAAGGATTATGTGTAAACATAATATTATATACGTATAGAAACACCAATCCGAATAATTAGTTATAGTTTACATATCCTTTGTAATTCAGGAATTAATTTTAAAAAATTTTAGCTTTCTTCGGCTCTACGAAGTGCTATATTGTTGATAATGTCGTCTTGAGCTCAATTAGTGTGTTAAACTTTTTCTAATAAACTCTTCTAGCTGGTTGCTTCTAAAGATGTTCAATAATATTGCGTTCTGGACTCAGTGCAGGTGTTTCTGTCAGTTTGCTTCAGGTACGGATCAACCAAACCAATTTCGGATTGAATTTTTGTTTATTTGTTTGTGGGTTTGTTTGTTTGAAGTCTATAGACGGCTAAACGGCTGGACCGATTTTCTTGAAACACTACTAACAGTACTTTACTGTATATCTGGAAGGAACTATAGGCTACTTTTTATTTTAAAATTTCAAGTAGGCGAGGTACGACGCCCACATACCCAATAAGTATTTAATGTCGCATATCTCATAAACTACAACGCTAGATTCCTCAAATTGTGTATGGACAATTTTGACATGTGTATGAACACATTGTGAAATCATTATAGATAAAATCATCAAATTGTACACGTTAAATACTGAAATCCATATGAATAATTTGTGAAAAAGTTGCCAGACTAGCAATAATCTCTATATACATATATAAAAATTACGTGTATCTTCGTGATCGCTGAGCTCAAAAACTACTGGACCGATTTGGAGCAAACTTAATACACATGTTTTATGGGGCGTGTGGAGGAGTGTTTTTGTGTAGTTTGATGAAGTTCGTCAGACAGATGGCGCAATATTTAGTTTTCTTTTGTGGTTTTGCACCGTAACTCAAGAACTACTGCACCGATTTCGACCAAACTTTATATACAGACGTGAGGAGTGTTTCTGTGTAGTTTGAAGTTCGTCCGACAGATGGCGCAATATTTAGTTTTTTTGTGTTTTTGCACCGTAACTCAAGAACTACTGCACTATGCTGTGTTTCGTTGAAGGCGTTGTTTCGAATGTTACTTTTATACCAAAATTATTCACAAGAAAATCGCGAAATACGCATCGAACAACAACGTGCTGCGAGAAGAGCCTCCAGAGCAGCGATACACAATACCAATCGCATTTCTTTTATGCGTCTTGCATTCAATTATGATCCGACAATTGATTATAATGTACATCGCAGTATTAATATCGGTAGCATGGTTCAATTATGTGTCCGTTGCAAAGCATTTAAATAAAAAAAGGAAGCACCTGGCTTATGTTGCGCAAATATCAATCAGCCATGACTTTGCATGCAAACCAGACTTACAGTAAAAATAAAATTCGAAGGCAAAACAACGTTTTCCCTTGTCTGCTAGTATCATATAAATATGATACAAAAGTTCGTGTACATCGAAAACTATTAGAGCTAGAATCTAGCATGAACCACTTTGACACACATATTAACATTTTGGGTTAGGGAAATAAATGGACTCTATTTTTATATGAATTCTTAGACAGAAAGTAGATACTAAACATCATATACCTGATAAACTATTGCAGCTAAAATTATGTGTATTTGCCTGTTCATTCCAATACCTGTTTTATTATATGTTTGTAAAAATACGCATACAGGGACAGGGACATGTGTAACTTAGGTACCATTAACAGTAGACACAGACCATTGATGACACTATACTGTCTTAATGTATTAACTACCTACAGCATACATAATTTTTTAAAAGACCAATTGTTACCTGTGGTTATACAATACAAACCAAACCTTTATAGTCGGGTCGTTTAATAAAAAATATTAAATATTTTCTATTGCCCCATATTTTTTATCTTGAAAATTGTATATTTGCCTAATAATGATTGAAAGGAAGTACATACTTAAATAGTACTTACAATCTTTTTCGCAAATCATTTGAATCCCAGATTCTCATATATAAAAATGAATGTGTGTTTGTATGTTTGTTGGTTATATAAATTTCTAAAATTCCAACTGCGCGGTGCCTATCCCAAAATAAATGTAAAATGATAACAGAAACAGAGTTTAATTTGGCCCAAATAGATTTATTGTCAATCACCAGTCAAAAACTGAGGGGAATTGGGTAAGTGGGCGTGATACCAATCATACAAATAAATCTTGATTTAAGAGTATCTAGAGAACGGTTAAAGCTAAAGTTTCAGTATCTTGGTCAGTATTTGGTCTAAGTGACTTCATGGCAAACACAAATCATTAGTCAAAAAGTCGGTAATAGTAGAAGTTTCTAAATTAGGTTCAAACTAAGTCGTGAATAATACGCATCATCAGTCAGTAGCTGGGTGAATTAGATAAGTGAGCGTGCGCCTTCTATTCATTCTAAATGTTGAATTTTGTAATGTGGAGAACGGCAACAATTAAAGCAGCGTTATCTTTCCGCATTAGCCAAAAAGCGCGTATTTCAGAAAGCACACTGGATAAAAGCTATCTATATATGTATCGACTTCTTTGAAGACTGTAGACAGCTAAACAACCGATTCTATAGTGTCTTTCTGGAAGCAGCTATAGGCTATCACAGGTGTCTGGATTTGGATCGGAAGTGGACAAAAGTTGGAAAAAGTGTAAAAATATAACTAAAATAACAATTAGGATAATAATTAAGATGCATAGCGAAGCACGCCGGGTTTGACCTAGTCACTATATAAAAAGATAAATGATTAAAATGGTAGTTTTCTGGACTTCCGGTATAAGTTTATAATGTTATTTCAACAATATGCTTTAAAAAGTGCGAATGGACGTAAACCAACAAACGTGCTCGAACATGTAAGCCAACAAACGCCCTACAACAGATTTTCAAGATGTACATTATTTTTATTTATTATTTATCAGGCAAAAATTCCAGCGCCATCAAATTAAAAACGTAAAAAGTATTTCAAAAATTATTAAATTCACATCGTTATCGATGTCTGGATGGTACAAAGAAACCTGCACTGTGTTCTGGAGACTGCTTTCGACAGTGGCAGTAGTTTGGCTATGAAGTCTTAAAAACGTAACGTAAGTTGTAATGATGAATATATTATATATGTATGTTATATATGCAAATGCAAATTGACTACTTTTTCATTTGCATTTTATTAATGAACTAAACTAATCCCTCCCGCGTTGCTGGGAGCCTTTGTGTTGTACCTGCTTTTTGACTGAAGTGTATAGATTGCATGAGTGCCAAGTTTAAATCAAATTTAGAAACTTCAACTCTACTCACTTATCCATTTCTGCACACTTTTTAACTGATGATTTGTACTATCTAAGAAGTCGTTTAAACCAAATCCAGAACCTTCCATTCCATAATCGTTCTCTGGATATACAAAAATCAATATTTCATTTGTATGGGAGATGACACACCCAATTTCGCCCATATTTCGACTGATGATGACCAAATTCAGAACCTTTCACTATTAGCGTTCCAAAGATATATATGTATATAATTCTCTCAGTCAATGAGCTGCACCCGATTCTATTTTTCAACTCATTGAAAGGGATCTACAGTTTAACTCCGACTCCGAACGACAAATGCATTTAGAGAAGTTTTCAATAGTAGCAATACCAGTTACTAGCTAATGTTATGCGGTTATATCGCTGTTGAATTTTTTTTTTTCTTTTTTCAGATAGTATGGCCTGTTATTGAACCGAGAACCTTCTGCTTGGTAGGCGGTTGTCTTGCCTACTTAACCACAGCGGCACCAAAGATATACAAAAATCAATATTTACTTTGTATGGAAGGTGCTACTTCCACTAATTCAATTCCGTTCAATTATGTGGGCCAAATTTAGAGATTCTCACTACTACCAGTTGACCAGGTAACCAGGTAACGCCCAGTTGAACAATAGTGAGTAAAAGCTTTCTGCATATGCTTTTGATACACAAACACACAGAGTTACAAATATTTTTCAACTCTCATAAAGCTTAAGTGCTGTAACAAATTTCGTTGTCAAGTGAAACTTATGCACTACAAAGGGGCTCACTCTAACGTCAATAACTCGCAAACCAATGGACCGCATGAAACCGCATACAAAAAAACCTTGGTATTGATTTAATCTTTCGTTTAAGGGCTTACAGATGGGTTGGCGCATTTCAGAGCACATCAATAACAACGCATTTTATAGTCCTCTTTTATGTACATATGTATGCGTATAGATGTTACGTCATTTAAGTCAACGTCATTTAAGTCAAAAAATTTGTTCAGTATTGTCGTTGATGCTGTAGCATTTATTGTATACAACCATTAAAATATGATCATCTGACGACCATTATAACAGCTGTTTTAACAAAATTTAAAATTTCTTAGGCACCTTTTTAAACATTTTACTGTCCACAAACGTGTTAAACGAATTTGTGAGATATGTACCAGATGATAACCTAAAACACATTTCTAAAAATAAGAAATTCAATTTATCAATTGAAATTCATTAAAAAGCTGTATTTGTTGTATTTTTATTTCTTTTATTAAGTTTTATTATTATTTTTTTAATTATTTGCTGGTTTTTGTGTCTTTTTTTTAAGGGAAAAATGAACTAATTATGGAATAATTATCTTTAATATTTATTTGAGAGAAATATGTATGTAAGTATGTATGTATGTGTGTTTGTATAATATTTTTACAGATTATATTTTTTTTTAAAGCCTTAAATTAAATTAAAGACAAAAAAGTACTTTTAGAAAAAAAGAAAAATGTTTTGCATTTTATTCTCTCGTTGCATACTTTTGTTTTAGCATTTTATTCTCTCGTTGCATACTTTTGTTTTAGCATTAGTTTTGAGATTGAATTTTAAATATTTTTATTATCAATTAAATAAAACATTACTTAAAACTAAGTTTCAACAATTTTTTTCTTTCAAATTTTATTTTCATTTCGTTTTCATTTTTTGTTTCTTAACTTAATTCTAAAAGTATACATATTTCATTATCTATGAACTCTATTTAAGTTGTGTAACATTTGTGATTTCATACAGTTTATATTGGTATATTATTTATATATAATTTATAATATATATGAATCTATGTTAGTGAATTAATTGGTAAGCCAAAAACCAAAAAGAAAACAAATTTACAAAAATTTTAAATCAAAAAATATGAATAATATATAAGTAAATATATATGTTTTTTTTTTTTTAAATTTAATCTTGATATTTCATGATATGTTTTTTATTTATTTCATTTTTGTTTTTGTTATTTTTATATTCCTATTTATTATTAAATTTCTTTATTGTTTAACAAATTGAATTGATATCAGTGTCTATGATGTATGTATGTATGGTATGTATACATAGTTATAATATAATATGTACATACATTAGTATTTATTGTAGTGATTTACATACATATGTACTTATTTATTTATATAACGTGTCATTGAAAACTATGGTACTTCATCAACTTTCAAGCATTTAAGAGCCGTTGCTTAGTTAAAAACAAAATTAACAAAATCAACAAAATTGATTTTGTTTTTAATTGAATTAAAATTAAAAATACATTTTTACACCACGTTTTTACATTTTAATTCACCATAGTCAGTCGATATGTACTAACGCATATATAAACCATATAAATTCGACTATTTGTTATTGTTGTTGCTATTGTTGTTAATAATAAATGAAAAACAAAAAATGTTCTTTTGCTTTTTTATTAAGAGCAATTCAAAAATCCAGCAGCTATGGTTAAGAAAAAAAAAAAATTAAAAATATATAGTGTAGAGTGCACCTAAGGTCGGCATGTACCAGTAGTCGGCATTTTTCTATTTATACTTAAATAATTAAGTATAAAAGTAATTATGTAGTGAAGTAAAGCTATGTACTCGTACATGTAAGAAATTTATAAAACTTATTCTCAGCCTTTTAAGTCTAGGGTCCGCCGTCTAACGTTTTAACGTTTTCACCTCGTGCTTATTTCGTGAATGGTAACACTTAGCTCATGTCTGATTTGACAGACAATTAGTTTTATCCTTCCGCTGAACGAAAATGGTTCTGTATACGCTTGAACAATGCTGGGAATCTGGGCCTGTAATCGACTTACAGAAGATGCCGATTTTGCCAAAAAAAAAAATCATCTTATCAGATGAAGCAAAATTGTCGCATTTGGAGCACAGAAAGCCCGCACGCATACATTGAAAAGCCGATACACCCAAGACGAGTCACTGTTTGGTGCGGATTTTGGTCCAGAGGCATAATTGGGCCATTTTTCTTCGAAAATGAGCAAGGAGTGGCCGTTACAGTCAATGGCGATCGTTATCGGGCCATGTTGAACGAATTTTTGTTCACAAAAATTGAAGAGGAGGATATTAGCAACATTTGGTTTCAACGGAACGGCGCTACGTGCCACACAGCCAAAGCTACAGTCGATGTTTTGTGCCCTGTTTTTGATGATCGCATTATCAGCCGCAGAGCTGATGTCGTTTGGCCACCTCGGAGCTGCGATTTGACACCGTTGGACTATTATTTGTGGGGTGCCGTCAAAGATAAGTGTTACGCCAACAAGCCAGAGACAATTGACGCTTTAAAGGACAATATTCTTGAAGCCATTGGTGAAATACGAGTACATCTGGACACAATCGATAATGTGCTTAAAAATTGGACCGATCGTGTAGGCTACTGCATGGCCAGTCGAGGCAGCCATTTGAATGAAATTATTTTCCATTATTAACCGGAAGGATTGTACTTTCAAATAAAAAAAGAAATTTGAGAAAATATTCAGTAGGTTTTTTATAACATTTTCAAAAAAAAAAAAATTTTTTTGGCGGACCCTTTATTTCCTTCTAATTAGTGACTGTCTTTCGGTTTTTACGAAAATACTTGTTTTTTTTATCAAAAAATTAGTGGTAATGCCGAATTAATAATGGCAATAACTACTTGCAAATAATCAATTTTCAATCGGAAATGTTTTCTAAAGATAGAAAACTATTGAAATATGGCTATAAAAGTGAGAGCTGAAAAAGAAAATTATTTTTCCCTAATTTTAAGCGATGTCGATGTTGTAAATGTTTGGCATTAAGTAACTGTGGCCAATGACCAATAATTGTACGCACGACAGCTATATTCAAATCTGGCTTCATCACGAGCCAATAAAATCTTAAGAAAATTTGTAGCAAACCGTGACCACTAAAAGTGTCGATTTGTAATACAGAAGGTTCAGATCAGGGTTATCACAGTTGACAAATTGTTGGAAGCCGAGTTTGCGCCATTTTAGCCTTATGGGCAGTCTCAAAATCCTGTTGTAAAATCTTGAGTTGGTTTTGGGAAAGGGATTTATTAAATGGCTTCATAGCCCCTTTCAAAACGACTTTCTGGTAAACTGTGGCTGATGTTTTGATCCCTTCTACACAGAAATGTAAGTCGGCGACCTCATAGTAAACTGGATTACCTTTTCGACGCGTGCGGTGAGTTCAGAGACTTCTCTAGACTACTGTGCTTACATCTTGTCATCGTACTTCTCCAAAAGGCGTTGGGATTTTTCTACAAGTGTCCGATCCCAAAATTCAACTCTATTTCAATGATTCGTTTTTTTTTTTTCAATAAGACCAGCACTCAGGGGATAACCCCTACTCATGCAGTGCATTGTGTTGGTACTAGGAAAACAGGTTGTGAGAAGGAGGATAGATAGAGTAGTGTTGGTGGACGTTCGATTTAAATTTGCTCATGTCGTAAGTGGCAGGAAACACATTCGCAGGAAGATTGTTCCACAAGCGAATAGTGCGACCAAATAACGAATTCTGCCTATAATGCGTTGTGCGATTCACCGGACAATCAAATACAAAGGGATGAGCTCTATGAGAAATACGAGTACTGCGTAAAAATATATGATTTCTAGGAATTAATTCCTTAATTTCGCCAGAACACATTCCGTTATAGTACCGAACAATGAAACACACGCCACATTGCGACGATGCTCTAATGAATCGATAGAATTGGCTACCCTACCGTCATTAATAAGAACCTTCGCCCTTTCCTGTATGCGGTCGAGAAGCTCCAAAATAGACTTTGAAGCACCGGCGCATACATGAGCGTTATATTCCAATTTGGGTCGTAAATATTAAGAAGATCTGATGGTGTGAAGTAATTCTTACACCGTCTTAAGAAGCCGAGACACTCGAAATATGTGCTCGTTCCAACGAACGTCACAATGAATTCTCATGCCCAGAACATCAAGAGCATCTGATTCCTCAATATTCACATTACCCATAGATACAAATGACAACACACCACCACGTCTGTGTGTCAGAAAGCAACATTGGGTGGATTGATGACTTTTGCGTGATATGAATTTTACGTATTATGGCTTTCTGTTTCCGAAGAGGACATTGCAGGGTTCTCGATTTGAAAGCTTTAATGACATGCTATGTTCGAACTGTAAATGCTGACACATTTTGAAATACCAGTTATAGACTTAAGCTTTAGAGGGTAGCTTTCAGAAGCCTATAATATTCCTAACCTATGCACAAAACCTGAGTTATACACAGATAATATTCAGGTTCTTCTGATATGAACTTATCTTTCGTACCAGATTGATTTTATTGAACATATCGAATGTGAAAACCATTTGTTTTAAATACTCGTAAGTAACAGTTTGAAATCAATCTCGATTTATTATTCTCTGTTCTAAAATATGATATGCCGACCATAGGTAAATAGTATGCCGAAAACTGGAAAATTAGTGCCGACTACTGGAAAATTTGGTGTTTTTCACAACAACAGTAAATTTCTCGATTTCAATAAAAAAATATTTAAATTTAACTTAATAATCGGAAACAAAGCAAGCTAATGAATTGTAATAATTAGTCATCAATTGTATACC
The DNA here is from genome assembly GCA_023159175.1 of Wohlfahrtia magnifica. Classification (NCBI taxonomy): domain Eukaryota; kingdom Metazoa; phylum Arthropoda; class Insecta; order Diptera; family Sarcophagidae; genus Wohlfahrtia; species Wohlfahrtia magnifica. The sequence goes on along the minus strand of JAKWBJ010000040.1, from coordinate 427,406 downwards.
ACATTCACATGCGTAAGGGCAATAACTTAATATATGCAAAAGTCTTAAATTGCTGACTGACTATTGGTATATTCACCCTACATATGGTGTACAGTAATGTGAAAAATAATAAGCGCACTAGTGTAAGGCATTGAGTTGTGATTCGAAAGTACGTAAACTGAAAAAAATGCTGATAAGGAACTGTACTTATTTTCAGTCAATATATTGCAGATAGAAAATTTATTGAACTTTTATTAAATTAAACTTAAAACACAAATTCACCCTGTGAAAAAAATGAAATAAAAAAATATCATATAATAATATGCAATAGGTAATTTGTGGAATGTAGTGAAAATAGTAACCAGAGGAAAGTGTACCACAAATTATTATGAGCCTTGGGGTTCAGGCTGCGTGGTATGATACATCGGAACAGACGAACTGTGTCAGTTTTAAACAACCACAGAGCCTCAACACTTTAAAATTATTAGAACTAAAATTAGTGCAAATCAAATACTTTTTTTCCTAACTATTTCGGATATACCATGAAGTGTCCTAATTTTTTTCACGGCATGAATTTGTATTTTTAGTTTAATTTAATTAAAATTTTGAAATATAATCGATAATTTAATAAAAATGCCATGAAATTTGTTTTTGCAGTTCATAAGGTAAAAACGAGTACAATTACTTATCAGCAATTGTTTTATTTTATGTACTATCTTATCAAATTTCAAGGTGCCAAATTAGTATCCTTATTATTTTTCACATCACTGTATGTACGTACATATGTATGTATGTATGTATGTATGTATGAATGTATGCATGTATGTGTCTACGTTGTTATCAGTTTTTGCATTATGTATAATAATAGTTATTACACTATTTAATTGAGTACAACTAACTGGGAAGGATACTATTCTTCCAAACACGTCCAAAATGCTGAGTTACGAATAAAAGACCGGTTTTTCGTACCTACATGCACTTACAAGTTAACATCTTAGTTTGGTATCAATCGATTGTATGGAAAGCAGAAAAACATATCTCTCGAATGGTTTGCATGAACAGATCATGAATAGTCTAAATTTGTAAATGTTTAGAAGAGGCCAAAAACTGTATAATACATAATACATCGAATTAACTGGAACTATGTTTCGATTAACTGAACACTTTTTTCATTAATAACGTCACAATTCAAAATAATACTATTTAAGGGGCGTTTACACGATAATACAAGTGGTAGGATATGTCAAGATTTTGTGTAGAAGAGAGTGGATAGTATTGTGTAAACTCAATATGTAATAAGAGCGTACGACATTGAGAGAATATACGGATGAAAAATTGGCAATCGTACGGTTTTTTTTGTTTTTTAAATTTTTCAAAAACCATCACAGGTATCGGAGATGTATTTTTACGTAAGCAAATGTTTATTTTATTTTTTTGTTTATTTGAAAAAAGTCAATTCTTTCTTTCGCACTATTGGTCTCTTTGCTGCTTTCATTTTATTTTGTTTTGGTTTTTTACTTATCGTCTAAACGTAAAAAAAATTTGTCGTAAGAGTTTTACTCTCATTTTTAAAATACTGATGGAATTTTATAATATTTTCTCTCTGATTTTACGTGCAGAAAGTATTATCGTGTAAACTACCCTATCACCTATCACCGTCACAACGAAAAATAGTACTCTTTAGTACTCCTTGATAATGTGTAAACGGCACAAGTAACACTGTCATGACATAACAATTTCTCATGTAAGGAAGTTTATGATGAAAACAAACTTTTCGTGTTCGCTAGAGATTTGCGGTCATATGCCTTTGTTAAGCAAAATTCCTTAATGTTGTATGCAAAAATCATTATTAGCTTAAAATACCTTAAGAATTTTAAAGTGGAAAACTATCTATCTACTTTAAGGGTACTTTAAAGTAACATTTATGTCATGAATATTTAATATAAAAGTAAAAATAGCATGTTTTAGGCGTCAAGGAACATTTTTTGAAGGTGTAAACTCTTACCCAAAAGAAGAAGTTGTCTTTTAGTGAGATGGTAATCCAACCCAGACCACTAAAATTGTCAAAGAATGACTGTTGTAACTGAAATTTAAGGTAAATTTGTGATCACCGTAAAGCCCTTTCTCCAATCCAATGGAGAATTTTTGGACAGCAGTAAAAAACGCCTGGAAAAACATAATTGAACTTCGAGGAACATGTTCAAGCTATGACAACGAATATAAATATATGAATGGAAAATACTCTTCAAAAACGCCGCAAAAACGGAGTTCTAAGAATGGTTTTAAAAAATATAAGTTCTTATCTATTTATGCGAAAAGTGTAAAACTAAGAGCATGCGAATTATTTTATATCATTGCCTTTCTCGCTCCCCAGTGTTTGAATATCATACCTTGGTAATGTTTTTTTAAAGGACCTAACAATGAAAACAACATATGTATGTATGTATGTAAATGTGTGAAGTTTTGTGTTATTTGATTGAGTATTAAAGTTTTATAGGAACTTTTGCGTTCCCTTCGTTTTGCACACCACTGAATGTATGTAAATTTATACGCCCACTTTATCATAATCAGCCCAATTTTCGAATTAAAATTTTCTTTTAAAACAAATTTTTTTTATTTAAAGGTAGGATCGCACGATTTTCGTAATGCACCAATAATTATGCCAATCGTGTGATTGTACAATTTATTGGGTCATACGGCAACTCATAATATTATTGTTCTTATTTATCCCAATCAAATGCAACCCTGGTGCGACAATCGTATTAAAGCTTTAAAGTCAATATGCACCAATGTAAATGCCAATTTTCACCAATATTTATTGTACTCTTGTGCGGCAATTGAAGAAGACAATACTCAACAATTTATATATTTTAATTGATTTCTTTCCGAAAAAACACCTGTTTACACGTTATTTATAATTGTCCTCCCTTAAAATAAGCATTTTTAAGTTATTTATATATAAATTGCATCCTAAGCTACTATTTCTTTTTTTTATCAAGCGGGCACACGATAATAAAAGCCGGTGCATTTTCTTTTTTTTTAAGAACAAATCATCTCTACTTTATAGGATTAAATATAATTTGTAATTATATACCAATTTAAATAAATAAATATTTTAGTGAATTGTTACTTTTTTAAATTTATGGAAATGTTTTCTCATATGCACTATCAAAGTTCCTTCTTGTGAGTCAATCTGTGACCCACACGCTTCATTTTTTTTGTATTTCGTTTTTTAATTAATTTATTCACTAAATGAGCTCAGTATAACTAAGGTGGACGCTATTTTTTTTTACCAAAAAAAAAAAAAAAAATTAAATTTACCACAAAAGCTGATCCACAGAGTTGCCGTCAACTAGCACAATCGCGTGACAGCGTTAGGACAATTATTGTCAATATATCGTTTCGCACCATCTTGTGACAATAAATTTTGTATAAAATAAGACAACCGTGTGAATACATAATTTTTAATTGGAACAACTTTATTACTGTGCGCTAATAGCAATAAAAAATTGTATCAGATTAGTGTATTTGAGGCAATCGTGTGATCCTAGCTTTAGCACAATAAAAACATTTTTCTTTTAGTGATGTACATCAAATCGAAACAACTACACAGCGCTCGTTATTTGGGTAATTGTCTTAGCTTTTACGATTTAAAGAATTTTTGCGATAAATATGTATGGAATTCAATGAAACAGATTTATTGAAAAATATGATTTTATATTAAATTATGAATTATTAAAAGAATTTTTTTTGGTCGCTGACACAAAAATATCATGGTATTGCCAGCATGAAAACTTAAAATAAGGTAAAGCAATCATTAGCTAATGTGGGGTTTTTGCATACGTTTTTTTAACATATGTTTGTTAAGCTTAAAGTGTGTGGCAACTCATGTGCACTACAAGTCTACTCTTAGATTTTTTTTTGCATATGGCCGTTGATCTGTAATTTTGTTTATGAAAAAAATGGGTTCGATAAATTTTGAGTTGTGACTGTTAATGATTTAATGAGCGATATGTATGTATTTTTTCCACATTGTTCCGCAAAACAGAACGGAGTGAGTACAAGCTTGGTATGCACGATAGCACCAATTCGAATATTAGTATTACTTCCCAGTGTATAGTGTTATTTATGTATATTTTGTATAAGTATGTATATTGTGTATGTATATATGTAGTGAAGTTCGTTCGTATACATTTATTATAATTTAATTTCTTTATTTTCACTTTTCAATGATATTTTGATTATTCTATTTAATAAATTTATTTATTCGTATTTATTTATTGCATATTTATTATTAACAATTTCCTTAGAATTGATTTAAAGTAAAATTAGCAAAATTTTACATCTGTGAATATATGTATACATACTACATATGTATATTAAATACATATGTATATGGTATATAAAATCTATAAAATATTGAAAATACACATGTTTGTATGTAGATATGTATGTATGTATGTATGTACTTACAAAAATCAATATAGATATGAGAGTTTGTAGTTTTAGAAAAACAAAAAAAAAATGTTTTTTGATATGCATTAACACAATGGGAGGAAGCAGAACATATTGTTTGTAAAGAAAGTCATTTGAATATTTTCGATTTTATTGCAATGTGTTGATAACAAATATATGAAATGCGATGTATGTATGTATAGATGTATGTATGTATGTATGTACTTTTATAATTTTTGCAAATTTTCAATTATAAAACTACATACATAGATATGTACATATGGTATGTATGCATGTATTTAGCCTTTCAGTTTTATATAAAACACACAACATGGAATATTTTGTTTCTGCTTTTTAATAGTAATATTATTTTGATGACGTCACTAGTTGCGTACTGCTATAGCCCTGTGTGTTGCAAGTGGGCAATGTAAATGGATTAAAACTCAAACTGCTAACTCCTGCAATACAATAACAGAAGAAAAAATATATAAATAAAATGAATAAAAAAACAAATATATAAAGGGAGAGTTAAGTGAAAAAAAATAAAAAAAAAACAAAAATATATTAAAAATTAGGAAAATTTTCAAAAAATATTTAAACATATTTTTCATTTTAAGGTCCTTTATACTATAAATACTTATGCCAACCAGCACACAAGAACGCTTTTAAATAAATTTTTTATATTGTATATGTATATACATACATATGTATGTATCGGGTGGGCCATCTAGTGGCTTAAATTAGAAACAGCGGTTATTTCGAATCTGACAATACTTATGTCAGTCTCTTCTGTCACAAAATTCAGTATATTATCTCCACTGCACGAAATGAATCGATTTACGCTTGCCCAACGTTGGCATTTATTAGAAATTTATTTCCAAAACAAAGACAATGTCGTACAAAATTTGGTCGCAGCGAAGGACCAACAGTGCCCGGTATAAGCAAGCTTTTTGCTAAAGTTTGTGAAACTGGTTTCATTGTTGATGCACCAAGACGTAAGAGCCAGAGAATGGCAAAAATATGGTTTTGTGTATGAGTGGGAAAAGTTAAAAATAAAACGATACACATACACAACATATGCAAAGCCAGCGCCACTTAAATAACTACAAGTAAGAGTTGCGTAAAATGCCTGTCATACGCACACTTAAAGTGTAAAGTGTTCATAGCCAGTGGGTATATTTATAGTTGGATATGTGTATACTTCTACTCGAGTATACACAGAGTATACATTGAGTATATTTCTACAACATAAAACCTTTCGCTGTGATACAGTTAATAAAAGGGTTTTATATTGACATTTTAGTGAAGTTTAAAGCTTTTTTAAAAACATTTCCAACGGGTTTTAGTGAAAAAATTAAAAATAAGAACTGATAAAAAAGTTTTGATAACTTTAACATCATAAGTGAAAGATCGTAAATATACTTATTAAGCGTTTGATTATGTGCCTTTGGACATACATATATTTTGTGATAATGTTTTTCCATGAAATAGGAAAATTTTTTTTTAATGTTTTTCCCAAGTTTTTTAAGACTGTTATAGCAGGTTCATCAATGGGTTAAAAAAAACTTGCAATGGGAATTACAAAATCCAAAAGCACTCTGATTTTTCTATGCTGAAGTACCAGGTATTTTTTTATAAATGGATTTTTAATTGCTATTTTAAGAATTCTAAGAATTTGCCTAATGTTCAAAATATAATCTTTTCTGTCTTGGATTGTTTCTTGGACCGTCACAAAAAAGGCAACGAAGAAACACAAGCAACGATGTAAAAGCATACAACTTCTTTCATTCATTCATACACGCATGTCATACGAGTACTTATTATACGCACGAGTACTTAATCTACTTTCAAAATCGCACACAAATATTTGTATAGCTATAGCGCATAACATGGATATAAACAAGTTGTTGAAGATGGTTGTGTACAGACATGTTTGCTAGAAGAATGAAGTGGAATTATGTCTGTATGTTGTTTATGCATTAGTGTAGACAACACCTAAAAATATAGATAAGTTCTTATGTATATTTTGCTTGTGAGTACTTATTGTCATTCTCTGGTAAGTGTACTTGTACAGTGCGTACACCCGAAAATATCGAATCCGCTGCTGAGAGTGTGCGTGAGAATCCATCAACATCAACTAGTCAAGAATCGAACATTTCAAGTAGCAGTTTACGTCGAATTTTGCGAAAAGAGCTCGGTATGACGCCTTACAATGTTCAATTGGTTTAAGAGTTTGCCAAAAAAAAAAAAAAAAACAAATTCATCTTTTCGGATAAATCTCATTTACAACTTGGTGGGTATGTTAATAAGCAAAATTGCCGTATTTGCGGCTGCGAAAACCCAAACGTGGTCTCACAGAAGCCTATGCATCCACAACGAGTCACTGTTCGGTGAGGAGGAGGAGGCATCATTGGCCCATATTTCTTTGAAAATGCGGACGGTGCAACTATTACGGTCAATGGAGACACTTATCCCACCATGATAGCCGATTTTTTTGTGCCCGCTCTTCATCGCATTGATATGAACGATGTTTGATTTCAGCAGAATGGTGGTGCAATTTACCATACATCTCATGTTACAATCGATTTATTGCCTAAACGTTTGACGCCGTTAATGGCCGTTTAATTAGCCGAAATGGTGATGTCAGTTGGCCGCCAAGAAGCTGCCATTAGACGCCGTTGGACTATTCTCTGCAGAGCGCCGTTAAGGACAAGTGTTATGCAAACCAGAGACAATTGAGCATTTGAAGGCCAACATTCGTGATGCCACTGCCGAGATTCGACGCCTTACACTCGAAAAAGTTATTAAAAATTGGTCCGTTCGAATGGGGTACTGTAAGGCCAGTCGCTGCAGCCATATGAATAAAACAGTTTTTAATATCTAACCGGAAACAAAAAATAAATTTGGCAAAATTTCAAACCGTTTTTGTTTTATTGCATTTTTAAATTTAATCTTTTAAATGGCCCACCCGATACATATTTGTAACGCTTGCCAAATAAACAATTTTTTAAAAGTGTTTTAATTTATTTATAAATGACCTTAAACATAAGACAAAAAATATTTTTAAAAATTCAAAGAAAAAGATTCGCCAAAAACATGCAATACGTATTCAAAAAAGAAATGAAAAGTGTTTCTTTTAAAACTGATTGATTTATAAAAAAAAGTTTATGATCGAAATAAAATTAATTAAAATGGAAAAACTAATATGCATACATACATACATACATACATATGTACATACATAAAAAATATGAAAAAGAAATAATAATTAAATATAATAATGAATCTTAAGTACCTACAGAAAAGTGTTTTTGTGTTTTAAGTCTTTGATGTTGTTATTGTTGTTTCAATTGATCAAATCTTGAATTTGCATTGAATATGGGTGGACTTGGACGAGCTTCTCTCTCTCTCTCTCTCTCTATCTATCTCTCTTTCGATTTTTCTCCTGGTCACGTCGTATATTGTTTTATTCCATTTATTTATTGTGTATGTACATATGAAAGAGTCTTAAAAGTATGTAATCTTTTAAAAGATCTTGAGACTTTTAATAAAATGAATTGAATGATAGAGAGGCTGGCTTGGCAAGGATATTTGAAGAATTTTATGGTTAAATTTTCTGTTCTGTTTTTTGCATTTAGACGGCTGCTGTTGCTGCTGAAACAGCTGGATTGTGCCAGGGCTGATGCGGATGATGGTAGTGGTGTGGATGCGAGTGATGATGCTGCACAAGGGCCTGATGCCAAGTTGAGGACACTGTTGAAATTAATGGCGAAAATGCACAATCTGAGCATTGGTTTTATGTTTTATACAACAATTTTAACAGTAACAGTTTTAATGTTTTTATTTTTTATTTTTTTTTTAAATTTTTTTTATTGGTATTTTGTTAGTTTTCTTTTTTAAATGTTTTCATGGTTTTTGTTTTAAAATTGTGTTCATTTTCATTGCAATTGATTTTCCAGGAGTGAACAAACAAACGCATAAAAGCAAAACAACAACAAATGCATTAAAACTAAATCTTAAAACAAAGTAAGAGTAGATGAATAAGAAATAAGAAGAAATAATATTTTAAAAAAGAGAAAAATATTCAAAATGAAAATGAACAAAACAGTTAATAAAAATAAATAAAAACAAAAACAAAAAACAAAAACAAAACGTATGTATGTACATACATATTTGAATTTCAAATCAAAAACCACTTAAATATAGAAAAAAGAATTTGTTGTCTGGCAATACTGACTTGATGTGGAATTGAAAACACTGCCGGGCGAAGAGGATAAAGTGCCCATATTTGGTGTGGGACCATAGCCATTTGTTGCTGCCGTTGTTGTGGCACCATACGAACCGCCTCCTGAACTATGAGGTGTTGAAGCACTGCTACAGTAGCCACCACGTGGACTAACACTACTCGATTGGGTTCTCTGATAGTCATCTTCTGTCCATTGGCCACTACCATCCTGAACACTAACTGCCAATTGTCCAGCATACGAATTGAAACCGGTCGAACCGCCTGGTGACCTATTATTTGTTGAAGAAATTTTATTTTATTTATAATTGAATTCAAGTGATTTCAACATTTTCGTGGGTATTTACGGTTACATATCGTCATATGAAATTCTAAAAGCCCTAAGTTACATTTTATAAATTTTACAGGAGAAGCAACAAGCTTTTTAAAATGTAAAGTAACCAATCAAAGAGTCGATTTCGAAATTTTTATAACTTAGGCCTTTTTTAGATTTCATATGACGATATGTATGTACGTATGTATGTATGTATGTATGTATGTACGTACCTGGGCATTGAATAGAGGGCCTCAACTAAATCGGCAGCTCTTTTTAATATGATTTCTTTTTGTAATTTTTCCGGATCTCCTGGATGACGTGGTATCAGTTTCTGTAGTCGTTGGAACCCATAATCAATAGTGGGTTCATTAAGGGCTGCTTAATCAGGAGAAATTAAAGCAAACAAGCAAATTTCAATTTTATTAAGATCCCCCTCCAAGCAAATGATTTTAAGATTATCTTTTGTATTCAAATGGCAACTTACAAACGTAAACAAAACGACCTGGTGACCCCTTACAAAACTGTTTGCTTTTGTAGGATAATGTCACCTCGACTACACCCGGTATATGTCTTGGCGGTGTTTGCACTCGTATAGCGTGAGATGTTATCAATTCGCTCCATACCAGCATTGTACCAAATACAACCTGTAGACCATCGAAGAAATTATCACCCACTATAATAACTGTAGCACCACCGGTAGTCCAACCTTCACTAGGCGATATTGCTTTAATGCAGGGTGTAGCTACTGGCAAAGGCGGATACAAGCCTAAAGAGAAAATAATTCAAAAGAAAACTAATTATTATTTTTTATAAATCTAACAATTAGATTAAGGGCCTAGGGGTTATCTTGTTAAGCCAATTATTTCAATAAAAAAAAACAACAACAAATTAAATTGTTTGTCTTAATTTTAACCAATTAAGGGTTTTTCGGTATGAAGAAATGACAAGTGCAACACAAAACAGCACAGCAGATATGTACGAGTACATACATAAAGGGTGTGCAAGTTTGAGGTTAGGAAGTAAATCGGCTTAAAAGCACAGTTATTTTTGACAAATTCAGTTTTATTCATACCAATATAAAAAAGAAATATTGGAATTAATAATGGAATATGAGGTCGGGCAAATGTTCAGTCCTCGAAAAACCATTTGTGGTTAGGCGACATCATCAGCCCGTATTTTTTCGAAAATGAGCGTTTATTCTCCGCGCTACCAAGCCATGATAACCAATTTTCTGTGGCCACCATTGGCTAATGTTGACATCAGTGACCTTTGGTTTCAGCAGGACGGCGTCGCAAGCCACACAGCCAGCCATACAATTCAGTTATTGCATGAGATTTTTCCCGGTAGCGTAGTTTGTCGATTTGACGATGTCAATTGGCCGCCTCATTCCTGTGATTTAACACTGCTGGATTATATTCTCTGGGGCCATTCGAAAGACCGATTTTGCGTGAACAAACCACAAGCAACTGACACTCTGAAAGATGAATTTCGGCGCTACATTGAAGAGATAAGCGCAGCTTTGTTGCACCACCGACGTGCTAGAGCTGGATATTTGCCCGACATTATATTCCATTATTAATTCCCATATTTTTATTTTATATTGCTATGAATAACACTGAATCCGTCAAAAAAAATGCTTTTAAGCCAATTTACACTCTTACCTCAAATTTGTCCACCCTTTATTTACATATGGTAGTAATACGCTGGTATTGACTTGAAAATTAAGACAAACAAACAAAAGGAAACAAAAAATAGAAACGAAAAACAAAAATATTTAAAATTGAATTTTGATTTACAGACCATCGTAGGTACTGTCAGGCGCTAAGGGATGTCCCGTTATGGACAGAGAGGAATTGCCTGTACCTTCCGTAGTATCCAAGCGTTTTGCACGTCTACCGTGTTTTGAATTATTATGCACAAACATATTGTCCGATATCGCCAATAGAGGACCCTCAACACTCACTTGCGTCGATATGACAACCTTTATAGTTAAAAGAAGAAGAAGAATGATAAAAACGGTAATGAAAATAAAATGCTTTTAAGGATAATACACTTAACGAAATACATAAATTAAGCCTACAACACTATTAATGTTTTTTTTTTCAGATGGTTTTATTTCAGAACATTTTAAGGAAAGAACTCAGTGTAGAATTAAACTATGGGATATAGGATAACGCAGCAGTTCATAAAACCAAGACAAATTATTATTATTACCTTTGTTGTTGTTAAAAACATTAATTTGTCGGAAAAGTCGGCTATTAGTACTGATTTAAACCTTATAGGGAATATTTTGGCCATTCTGTAACAACGCATTTATGCGTATCCATAAAGGAATTGATCTCTGCACTAATCGAAATCTTGTTGGCATAGATACCAATCATCGGAGGAGCTTGTAATACTAGAGGACGCATGCCCTGGTGGTAGATAGGTGAATGCCTCCCAGATATTGATGGCAGAAGGGAACTGAAATATCTCTCGGAGAAAAACTGGCAGCAGCGTTTGTACTCCACGAGGAGCGACTGTCTCTTCAAGAAGGTATACTTTGAACCCTTTGTACAGCAACGAGTAATACAAGGGTGCTAAGACTATCCCTAGGTAAAAGTCAACTGATATATAGGCACATGGAACACACAAAGTTTTTACGAATTTAGTAAAAAATCGCCAATACACAAGAAGATAGATGTACGCTTGACTACGTAGCTCTTGCAAATGTCAAGCTATAACGCTAAGATTTAGCGCGAATATCAACAACAGATGTACCAACTAACAAAAAAAAAAAAAAAAAAAAACACAAATCGGAACAATGGGACCGCCACACGGTGATTATTCCGGAAACTTTTTAATCAAGGTAGTATATGTGGCAAGTTCAAACATAAACTCAACTTTAAAAGTTACAGGTAGAATGATCTTCCCTTTAGCTTAACGCTCACTTTTATCTTATTGTATACTTATAATAACGAAAAAGAAATTAACTGCCCATTAAAATCTTGCCTTTGGTTAAAGGCAAGTGGTAATAATGGCCCTAAGTCTCATAATAAATTAATAAAGTTAATTGTATTGTCGCTTACGTCCGATATGAGATTAGCAGATCGTTTTAGTACTGTCATTATAGCCAATGGTCTATTGCATGTAGGGTTGCCAGATTCAACATCGCAAAATTCTTGACATTTAGGGAAAAAATATTGGTGTTAAAAAAATTTCGGTTACAAATTTTCGGTAGATGACTCTGAAATGTAATATCTCTGGTATTATGAATTGCATAATTGGTGCGAATGATTACGGGTGATGAAAAGTGGATCACGTACGACAATAATGTGCAAAAAAGATCATAGACGAATCAAGGTGAAGCTTCGCAAATGTTGGCAAAGCCAGGATTCACTCCAAGAAAGTTAATAAAGGTAACGCTGCGTGTCTAACGGGATTGGAAGGGAATTGTTCATTATGAGCTTCTACAATCTGGTCAAACGATTGAGTCTGATCTCTACTGTCACCAATTAATGAGATTGAAACAAGAAATTCAATTAAAATGTCCATAATTTATCAACAGAAATGATGCTGTAACAACGCCAGACCTCACACATCTTTGATGACTCGCCAGAAACTTAGAGCGTTTGGCTGAAAAGTTTTGATCATTTGTTTCGATCTCTGTAGAACTCTTTTAGTGGAGTAAATTGAAAACGAAATCGCAATTGTTTTTCGCTCAAAAGCTCTCTACTGATGGTATGATGAATGTAACCTACATATTTGGTTTTATAAAGAACGTTTTACATATAAAAAAGGAGATTCAAATTTGTAATCGAGTTTTTTCAAACACATCGCATACCAAATCATGAACAGTCACAATACAAAATTTTTCCAAATCGGTTTTTTTCATCATCCAATTCACAGATCAAATCTCTAACGACCACGAAAATTTTGTTTGCATAACAACTGTCTTCGTTCAATGATAAAGTACTATTGTTTTACTTGTGGCGGGCAATTGAACATAATCAACTTAAAGTTCTATTAGTCGTGACATATTATAACGCCTTAGTTGTAACGTAACAAAGCATACTTAAGGGCAACACTGTGATTGATTAGTAGAAAAATTCCATAGCGTTGTTAGTGTGAAATCGAATTTTAAAACAATGTTTTAAAAACAGTTTTTTGTCTTTTGTTCTTTCAAAAAATCTTGACCAACTGCATATGTTTCTTCTTGATTCACGATAAGTTGTAAAAATTCTTTTAAATTAAGCGAAATTAAGGTCATCGGGCAAGTCTAGTTGTATGACAAAAATCAAATGTACATACATACAGTGGTGGAAGAAATAATAGGGACACCATCTTTTATGTCAAATTACTAGAACAACGTGAAATGGTCTGAAGAAACGAAAATTAACTTATTTGGGTCAGATGGAAAATTGTATGTACGAACTTCTTTCAATTACAATGGCATTATTTACATAATTTTTTAAATTATAAAAATTTACGAAAATTTTAATTAATAAAAAAAATTTAGATGTGTCCCTATTATTTCTTCCAACACTGCATATATGCATACTTGAGGACAAGCAATTAAGTTAATAATGAAATATTTTGGTTCTGAAGTTAAACATAACGGCTAGTTTTCTGTTGATAATTTGCAATTTTTATAAATATGTAGTACCGTTATAGATTTCTAGAAATATAACAATAAAATCAGCAGATTTTTTTAATAATCTGTCATTTGTTTGCGCATATTGAAAGATAAGAGGACAACTAAATAAGTCATTTATATTAAAACCGGTAAATATATGAATAAAATTCGTTATGGTAACCAAAAAATTGTAATTTTTATATAAAAATGCTTAGGTCACCTTTTGCAGTTAATAAAGTAGACATTATTGAGTTGTGGGTAAGAATAAGATAATTGCTTTCAAAATGTTGTATCAGTTGCTAAGGTGATGGTAAATGCATTGATTATATCTTGGGGAGAGGTTGTTAACACTATAAAGTATTACAAAAAATCTAATACTTTTTATATTTTAAAACGAAATGGACAGCGTAAAACGTCCCAAGACAAAGATAAGGTTGTGGTCGGAATGACTAACGCTGATCCTTTTCTCACAACTACAATGTTAAGATATCAGCAGAGATCGTAAGAAGAAAATAATCTTGTAGTTCGTATTGCTGGCAAAAAGCCAGTATGAATCCAAATTTTTGAAAGCTAAGTTTAGAGCTATGAGCAGACCGTATGCACGACGTCCCGTAAACTCTCACAATACGCCAAAAAGACTGTCAAGCACTTAATTGACTTAATTGTTTGTCCACAAGTGTATGTAGTATATACAAATATTAATGATATTAAAAAAAAATTTTTGTTGATAATATTAGTTTGTATGCCATATTTACATTGGTAGTACATACATATGTATTTCGTTAAGTGTATTCAATGTGCATATTATAATACTAACCTGAAAACGGCGCATATCTCTGGGATTGCCAGCATTTTTCAAACAATTTTGATTGCATTTCAGAAAGAATTTTAGGAAAAATCTTAAAAAAAACGAATAAAAATAAATATAAATTATTTTTTATGATTTTTGTATTTAAGTCCTTGTCATAATATTTCAATGTAATACATAAAAGTAAAAGTAAAAAAAAAGAGAAAAACGCATAGGAATTTGACACTCGTTGTTGAAATTTCCCAACAATTTGTTTCGTAAGGAAACCTTTGAGATATTTATGATCTCAACAACAGAAAACAACATGAGCATGTTGATGCCTGGTGATGATGTTGGTTGGTAATGAACATTGATTAGCCTTATAATACTAAATAATTTTTATCTATTTTACATTTAACATTTTTTACACACATTTTCGATTTTTATTTTTTTTTATTTTGTTATTTCGTTACTTTGGTATTCAAATTTCATTTCGAACAATAGATGATACAAAACTGTCAGTCAGTTAGTCCGTCTGTCTATCTGTCTGTCTGTCTGTAATTCAATACGAAAACACTTTATTCAGTGTCTATACAGTAAAAACACGAAAAAAGAAAAATTCAATGAAATTTATTCAATATTTTAAAACAACTGTTCGAATCTTAAATTATTACTGTTGTACGAGTGCGTACATGTAACATATATGTATATACATAGGTATGTATGTATGTAATAAGTAAGTATGTATGCACGTACTTGGCTTCACTAAAGTATTTATCCTTCGCATGTGTCAAGCAATTCACTACAAATATCCTCGAAAGGAAATAAATGGATATTTATGATGTTGTTGTGTAAGTTATTGTTTCAAAGAATCATTTCAAATCAAATTTGTATGTAAATATTCATAGAAATGCCTGTTTCGTAATTAATTACATAATGTCTCATATAACTATGTATGTATGTAAGTACTGTATGTACATACAGTATGTCAAGTGTGAGTTTACGCAGATAGAAATAATAAGCTTTTTTAAATGTAATTGGCAATAAAATTTCAGGGTTTATTCTTCATACATATTATTTTGTTGTAGATAATTTATGCAGTATCGTTAAAGGATTATCATCAAAAATATTCCAATTTATTACAAAAAAAGGGAACAATTTGTTAGTGTCAAATAACTCTTTACACACCTATTGTTTTCTACTTAGTTAGGCATTTATTGGAAGATCCAATGTGTTTTGCGCTTATGTTTGGACTATTTTATTTCTGCAATTTTGTAAATAAGTTGGTAATAACTTTTTGAAATGCAAATCTCATTTACTTCAATATTACACAATTTAAAAGCTGCCACGAAAAAGATTATCTAACAGCGTCATTCAGTTGATTTACTATAATGATCATTTTTAAACGGGTATAGCCGATTTATCAGAAATGCTTTCAGTGGCAAGAAAAACGATTGGAGTTAAAGAGATGAATTGGCCCTAAGACCATAATAAGTAAACATGCAGATCATATTATTATTACAACAATTGCTCGAAACCCTCAAAATTCCACATGAACACTTGTGAAAGAGCTTAAAGAGGAGTGTGGCGCTGTCGATTGTCATTAAACAGTATATTATTGACAGTATATTGTTATGAACGATATTTCCGGAACCTTTCAAACTGTAGGCAATTGGGTATATAAAGGGGCTGCTTTACCTACAAGTTATTTGGTTATCGTTTGGATGTTGTAAGATAAAGACGTGTTTAAGCGGAAAAAAAGAGCAGAACATAAGAAATCATTATTATCTGCAGCAAACGTAGAAAAGCGTTTTCTCGTCGAATTATGAACGTTTAACAACTGTCTGACTCTTGAGATAACGTTATATTTTGTGCTGAAATTAAAATGTGTAGTATTATAACGAAGGGTCTACAAGCATGTGAAAATCGCTAGAAAAAACATTATCATTCCAAATGTTAAATTAAAAAAAAAATGTCAATATTGGTTTAGTGGTGTGTCTCAAGGGAAAGCGTAGAAGACTTTACTTCTATAGAATCGACAATGGATGCACGACAATAATAAGACCCATTTGATAAGCAGCGCTAGGAAATTCGGTTCCTCAGGGACAACAAATCACAATTTAAATTTTATCAGGACAATGATGCGGATGTGGCTTCTCTATAACTGCGGAAATGTTATAGACAAACAACAACTAAACAAACTACTGACTTGAACCCTATTAAAAAGTTTTGGAAGAGTGACAAAAAATACCGGTAGACCTTGGCGTAAAAAAGTTGGTTAATTGGTTGAAAAATCTACTACAATGTGTAATAAATGCAACAGAAGTTCAGACCAAATTTTAACAGTCTGGAAAATGTTTTTATTATTCGCTAAATATAATGTAAAAACATTTTCTAATTTTTGTCTAAAGACTTAGTTGATAATACCAAATGTGAGGAAAATTTGTTTTTGGTAAATTTCTTATGTATTTTGAACTGAATTTGTTCTATTTTTTAAAAAAGGTGCCATTTGATTGCTGATGAAGTTGTAAGTACTTAATTATTTTCAATGTGTAAACTCATTCTTGACACACTGTACATTTGAAATTAAAAAGTATAAGTTATGATTAAGTTCACATATTATTGGTAATAATACAGTACATACAAACATACATCTGAAACAAAAGTTAGATTAGTAAGTGAGTTAAATGTTATATTTATTAGAAAATAAATTTTTTTTTTTTTTAATAGAAACAAGAGAAAAGCAAAAAAACTATTTTAAATATAATATTAATCATAAAAAATAAAAAAAAATAAAAAATAAAAAGAAACAATTTCCCCATCTTCAACAGATTTATGTGTAGAGTGTGTGAATAATAAAATTTATTTTCTTTCTTTTTGTTTTTAATGTTCTGTCCTGGATTCCTGCCGAGTTAAAGGATATGTACTTTAAATGTTATTTCATTAATAAACCCTCTTAATTTGAGTACCATGCTGTTGTTGTTATTATTGTTGTTGCTCTCAACATAAACATACACATATGCGTTTATTTTGCTCATTTTGTTTTACTTTTCAGTTTCTGTTTCAGCTCAGTTTTGGTTTTGGTTTTAGTTTCAGTTTCAGTTTTTTTTTTTTCTTAGAGGACAGACACAATGAAAAATAGGCGTTTTGATATCATCATTTCTACGATGAGTACGTTTTCCTTTTCATTTTTTACAATTTAAATTGTCGAGGCAAGAAATTCATATAAAAAAAAATTTGAAAATGTTGATAATAAAATCGCCTGCTGTGCAATATATTATCAGTCAATGTGTTGGTAGTTGGCTGGCTGGCTGGTAGATTGGCTGAGTGGACGGTTTTGGTCCTTTAGGCAAATTATTTATCCGTGTGAATTCAATTTGTCGCCCTGGGGTTTAAAACTTATTTGGGTGCACTTGATACTGGCACTGGTAAGAAAAACTGATACTGCCACTGCCACTGCCACTGCTACTGCCACATTTACACAATTGCCAGGCAAATCTAATATGTAATAAAAAAAAACAAAATAAAACAACAACAAGAAAAAAAAACTGACGTACAAATCATAGAGAACAACCAGGAAAGAATATTTATGAACATTTACCGTTCATAGTTTTAACGTTTAAACATAGAAAATTTACGTGTATTGATGTGTATGTATGTGTGTGTGTGTGTATGTACACAGTGTAAATAACTAATTGCCTTCCGGCAAACATCTGTTCGATTTACGAGTATTTACGGAAAAGGGCAAAAACAAAAACAAAAACAAAAAAACAAAATATTAAAAGTGGCATTTGACATTCATTGCACACACGCACACACACACACACACACACATTGAAATTGTTGTGACTTTAATAACCCACTAAAATATTTAAGACTTCTTTCTGATCGAAAGAGAAAAGGAAACATTTATTGAAATGCATCAGGAAGTGATAGGAAAAGAAAAAATCAGGGCCAATCATGAATAATTGCTTAAGACAACTATCCCTGAGGATATTTATCAATATTTTGTACAAATTTTGAGATTTTTTTACTAGCAGCGGACAGCATTTAAGTTCAAGTGCATAAATATGATGGCTGATTAATGTATCAAGACTGGTTTTAATTAAAAAGGTACAGAATACTGAGGAGAACAATAAAAATGTGGTGCAACAAGATCCTTGTGAGAGGTATAGCAAAGACACTTAAACCTCGCTCGAACTGGCAATGATTATATCACCTTAATCAAATAGTTCCCGGAATTTATTCAGAAAACTACAAATAAAAGTTTCTTCATCTAAATCTATATTGCCCTCTTCCCCACCCAGTAATCCCCATCGTCTGCAACGCACTTATGTCAGCGCTTGATCCAATCCTCGAAGCATTTTTATATTCGGTTTTTGGTATATCCATCAGTGCTTCCTGCGATTTTTCCATTATTTCCTCTCGGCAGCTGAAACGCGTTCCCCGTATTGGTTTCTTAACTCGATTGAACAGAAAGCAGTCATAGGGAGCGAAATCTGGTGACTTCGGTGGCTGTTGGATGGTATTTGTTGAATTTTTCGTCAAAAAATTTCGGATAATGATGGCACTGTGCGCCGCTGCGTTATCATGGTGCAAAATCCACGAAACGCGTTCCCCGTATTGGTTTCTTAACTCGATTGAACAGAAAGCAGTCACAGGGAGCGAAATCTGGTGACTTCGGTGGCTGTTGGATGGTATTTGTTGAATTTTTCGTCAAAAAATTTCGGATAATGATGGCACTGTGCGCCGCTGCGTTATCATGGTGCAAAATCCACGAGTTTTCCACCCACAATTCTAGACTCTTTCGGCGCATTGTTTCACACAAACGTCTCATAACGCCCAAATAATACCCCTTGTTTACTGTCTGGTCTTTTGGCAAAAATGCATGAAAGCCGTGAGCATTGCCTTCTTTTTTGTCTGATGTCTGGTTTGCATGTCGTACTTATTAACCCACGTCTCGTCTTCAGTAATGATCCTTTTGATGAGTGTGGGATCGGATTCAGCTTCACAAATCATGTCTTTTGCAACCTCAACACGGTTTCTTTTTTGCATGTAATTGAGGTATTTTGGCACCAACTTTGCTGCTACACGTCGGAAACCCAAATCATTTACCAAAATGTCTTGGACGGATCCACAGGCAATGTTCAAGACCTCTGCTATCTCTCTGATGGTTAATTTGCGGTTACTGACCAACATTTCTTTTACCTTATCAATGTTTTCGTAGGTTTTCGATGTCGTTGGTCTGCCACTGCGTTCATCATCTTCGATTGACTCACGACCACTTTTGAACCGCCCGTATCAATGGTAAACGACCGCTTTCTTTAGAGAATCGTTGCCGAAACACTTTTCCAATTCTTCCAAAGTTCGCGCACCATTAAATCCGATTTTACGCAAAATATATTACAAGTTCGTTGTTGCAAATTTAAATCCATTTCTGAATTTCACCAACACACATAGAGATAGATGTACTCTTCGCTACGTAGCTTTGGCAAATATCAAGCAATGACACTAAGATTTAGCGGGAATAACAACAACAGATGTACCAACTTAACAAGAAAAAAAAATGAAATCGGGAAGATGGGACCGCCACACGGTGGTTATTCCGGGAATTTTTTTTTCAAGATGGTGTTATATAACTGTTGACAAAGCTTAAAACGTAGATGAAAACAGAAAAAAAAAAATGAAATCGGGAAGATGGGACCGCCACACGGTGGTTATTCCGGGAATTTTTTGATCAAGATGGTGTTATATAACTGTTGACAAAGCTTAAAACGTAGATGAAAACAGAAAGGTCTGTCTAAAATTCAGGTCTGATATAGAGTATCGAAGATCTTAGACTGCAGAATGGATTTTAAACAACTTTATAAATTCGTAAGATTATGTTCGGTACCGGGACACAAAGGAGATGGCTTGAAGGGACTTCGAGTCAGCTGATCTGCGGGCCGCAGATTCCGTACTGCCTTACTTATGCCACTACATTCACAAACCTCAAGGGTTTCTCGCTAGAGGGCCTTATAATCCAAACATTGCACGTCACTCTACTATTTCTTTCGATCGGAGTACCATTCACTTTAGAACAATAAGAATCTGGGAAATAAACGTCGTATATTGTCGGCCTTCCTCTCTCATTTTTCTACTTTTTCTTTCTTTCACATTTTCTGCTGATCTACCATCAGTTCTTCTGGTGGTTGCACACCCTCCTACCTACCATACCTAAGGTATTGTAAAAGAAGATGACGAAGAAACATTTAATTGTAGTTTCGAATATTTAATAAAGAGGCTTCAACTTTACTCCAGACAACTCAATCTAAAAAATAAAGAAGAAGACCTCCTCCCTGACCTTCCCGCATACCTCTGGCGGCGATGACAAACATCAGACGAATGATTAGGAAAACACGACACCTACTGGAAAAAATTACTAAGCTAAAGTAAACATCACCACCAATTAGCAAGGATCTTCACCACTACGCAAAATCGTATAGAGAAAGCAACAGTGGATTAATCATCTTCTTAGCTTGAAAGATTAAATTGATTAAAGAAACTGAAACAAAGCAATGGATGTGCTTTGTGGCACTCCACAGAGGAGTGGCGGAGAAAAAAGTTTTTGGTCTATGTTTTAATAAGTAGTTATCCTTTAAGAATCTTCGGGGATCATATATATATTCCTTCCACGTGCGCTGCTTTAATCTAAACCCAAGTCAATCTATAGGTAGCAGATTCATTCTTCGATTCATTTTTATTTTCTTCGGATAATTTTCTTTATTACAGGAAGTTGACGTGATCTTGCCATAAGATGGGTTTGGATATTATCTCTGACCCATATATTCTCATAATGTGCGTAGACAGCGATTGACAAAACGTCTGAATGGAGTTCATTCACATCATTAACTGCTACGTTTCACGACTTGCAATCACATAAAAGTATAGACTTTAAACACTAGTTAAAGATGTTAATTTGCGTTTTTAAAGAGATGTGTGGAGAGCGTCATATAACTACGGTGAACATAATTGCTTAACCAAAATATAGAACAGAGATATATTTAAAAAAAGTTGTGTGGTGTAGTGATTCAACGCTTGAACATATAACCTAGCAGCTGTGGTTCGAACCGCGGCGATGATAAGGAAAATTTTCTTCTTGGCTTCGAAAATTAAAATAATAAACTTCGTTTCATTTGCAAGGCATGACTATTTAAGATTTTTTAATATTTATAAAAAAAAACTACTCTAAATGCTGTTTTTCTTTATATAGAGAAAGCTAAGCCGATCATGTAAATATAAATTTCATATTCATTTATGCCAAGAAGTATGTAAAAAAATGCAACGAAATAAAACTCACGTTGTTTCTGTGCATAGAACTACGACATCTCAAACTTTTACATTTTTGATTAAAGCAGTATAGTCGAGACAGAAACCATGTTAATTTTTTAAAAGCACTTTGAGCCACGCAAATACAAATACTGAACAGTAAATAAAATACAGAACATTTTACTGTTTTTGCCTAATGAATATTTTATACAGAACAAGACTCTTAAATACAGTACTGATCTGTATAATAGGGAACGGATGGTCACCGCACATATAATATTTAAGGGGCTAAAAAAATTACTGTTCAGACGTAATCGGTTTGGGATATAAGGATATAAAAAAATTCTACGTTCAAATAAGTGAATAATAAGCCGGTTTTGCTTTTAGAGATGTACCATGTTTATGTTCATTTAAATTTATGTAAATAAGTGCAAAATTCAATGCGTCAAAATGATAAGGTCAGTGTTTCATTTATCCAAAGTTTGATTTAAACTGAGCATCATCATTGATCAATTATTTTTAATTTATGCAGTTCACATTTCCTTCCATTGTCTTAAAAATGCGGGATGGCAGCGCAACTACTAAATTGTCCAGAACTTTGGAGCGGATTTCGCGCCAGCTGTTGCTGATTACCACTTTTAATTCATCTTTTATCCGATACTGTTTGTTGTCTGCATAAAAATTACGCACAAGCAGTTCTCACAAATTTTCCATGGGATTTAAGTCGGGGAAACGTGCTGGCCAATCAACTACTTTAATATTGTGCTTCTCAAACCATTGTCTGGTTGACTTGCTGACGTGAACTGCTGCGTTATCTTGCTGAAAGGTGAAAGTTCAGACAGATCGCCCTGGTACTCTAAACTATCCATTCGAGTGGAAGGAAAGTAGAGTTACAGGGTACATCAAACTACCACCGCCGAAATTGCGTTTGGAAAAAAACAAGAGCTCCTTTCTCAAATCTTGCCAATAGCAATTGAAACCATCTGGTCCATCCAGGTTAAATTTTTTCTCATCAGAAAAGATTACCTACAAACCCAAAAATGTATGGAATATCTTATAATCTTTTTTTAAAAAAACGTTTACCTGATGCCAATTAGTTGCCATGTTGTGTTTCGCAAACTCCTTACGCTTAATCTGATGCTGCTTAGTCCGACAGGGAATTTTATTTAATTTTGCTCGAATAAGGTTGGGCTGGGCGTTAATATCTCTCAGAATTGCGCTTGTTGAAGCTTGTAATTTCAATTCCTCTCGTGAAATTAGCCGAATTTCACGGGCAGTCAGGACCTTTGGACGATCCGTGCCTTTTAATTTTCCATAATTTTCTCGGTTTTTGAGAAAATTTAGCACAACACACAAAGATCGTCCCAGTTTATTCGCCATTCCACACATACTCAATCCCTGCTGATGAAGTGCCACAATTTATCCTTGTTCATAAGGTGACAAGGGTTTCCCGCGACCCATACCGAGCAGATATTATTTAAATTATAAATTATTACGAAAAAAAATAATAACAATTGTGATACCTTCTGATTAGATTAATTGCTCATTAACCACTGACCTTATTATTTTGACGCAATGAATTTCGCACTTATTTACATAAATTTAAATAAAGATCTAAACCGGCTTATTATTCACTTATTTGAACGTAGAATTTTTTTGAATTGAGCAAATATTAAGGTGACCTTATAGTACTTTCGTTCTACATATTGTCTTATGCAAAAAATAATTTTAAAAATTTTAAATCAAAAGAATGAAACATATTCGCTTCTTCTTTAAACGTGTCCAGCAATTAATATTTCGAGTGCAATCGCCTGTCAGTGCGTCAAACCATGTTCCTATTTTTTTCTATTTTAAGTTCGAAGGAAAGAAGGAAATGTGAAAACCAAGTCTGAAAATCAATGATGTGCGTAATGAGTTTCTGTAAAACGTGATTTTAATTTGGAAATGCTTAAGAAATTGACCTTTAAATCAAAAGGTCAAAATTGATTTAAAACGTTTAAGATAGTAAGACAGTTGAATAGCTTAAATTGGGCATTAGAAAAATGATTGTAAAAAGAAAAAACAATAGAAAGAAAGACACTTTTGTGTTGTGCCACCATTTTGTTTTTCTGTTTGTTTTTCTTCGCCATTTAACTTTTTCACTTTTAAAGCTTTTCACAGAGCGTTTTACCGTTTGCTGGTCTACTGTGTTTCATTCACGAATGGCGAATAATTATTTATCCCTGATTTACTTATTTGATTATTATTTTATTTTGTTTTTAAATTTATCTTGGATTTGATTCGGTGTTATTCGCTAAAACTACAGGACTAATATCATGCGAATTTGATGGTTGATTGTGTGTTTATTTACTATTTATTGTTTGTTGTTCATTGTCGCACAGCTATAGTAAAAGCTTTTTTTATTTTTTATTTATTTATTTATTTTTTTTTTTTTGAAGAAAAGAAAAAGAGAAATTTTAAACAAGGAAAAGTGAAAGTCCTTTGTGGACGGCGAAAATATCCTGTTGCGTCTCTTGAGTGAATAATTTAAACGCTCAAAATTTGAGTGTTTTTTTTAAATTTTATTTCAGATAATCTACTCAAAGAAAACAAAAAAAAATTGGCGTTTTCTTAGCAATCTCTTCCTCCCCAGCGTGCTTTTATAATGCTATCCACCCCCCTCAATATTAGTTCCAAGTGTAGAGCGATGTTTACATTTGGAACATAAAGGGTGCTTTTTATTTTGTTTTTGAAATGGTTGTTTTGCCTTTATTTTATGGATCTAATGATAAATGGGATACATTTTTTGGGGGTTGCTTTGGGATTCGAATTCATGCTGTTGGGATTTTGACGCAATGTAAAGAATCAAAATGTCATTTATATACATATGCACATACATATGTACATATGTATATACAAGTATGTAATAGGTACATATGTAGGTATATAATCTGTATTTACTTTTTAAATAAATAGTTTTCGTTGTTGTTTTTATTAATTTTTATTTTTTGTTCAATATGATTATAAAAAGCATGTGCAACTTGTTAAGTTTCGCCGTTTTAAGTTCACCAAGACAATTCAACTAATTACGCTACTTGGGTGGTCCTTATATCAGTCACTGTTAAACAAGCAGTCAGCAATTCAGTTGAAGTTTGCTCCAGGGATGTCCACTAATATGGAAAGCGGCAACTGCTTGAAGTGTGCCGTGAATACTTTAAACAGTCAGTTAGTCGTTATTCAGCCTGCAGTCAGTCAGCCAGTCACTCAGTCAGTCAGCCAGTCACTCAGCCAGTTACTCAGGCAACCAGCTAAGCAAACACTTGGTCATGCCTGCTATCGCTGCAATTTTCATTTTAGATGTTGCGGTTAAACGCATAGCCAGCAAAAACGGAAAAAAACGAACGTCAACTGTGTCTTTGAAGGCACGTCGAAATAATGAGAACAAACAACAGCAAAAAAATGTATTTTTTTCTTTTTGTTTTTTTAATAAAAGTATTTTAAAGATGTTTAACTATTTTATAGAAATTTAAATTGTATCCAAATGATAGATACAAACAAACGTATATACATCGTATATCGTATATTTCATTATAATTTCACATTTGTTATTGCATTTTATCATACGACACATAATGATTTCATTAATCAACGTGATGTTATTAGCGATGTTTGCAACGTAAGTAATTATCCCATAACTGGCATATTAATTAAATGTTTCTTCTTTGATTTACAAAAAAAAAAAAAAGAAAAAAAATATGTGAAGAAAATATTTTTAGACTAACTATGCGACTACACGCACTTTTACTCTTATGCACTTTTTTCTTAATTTTTTTTTGCTTTTTTTGCTTTTTTTTTTGCTTTTTTTTTTTGCTTTTTTTGCTTTTCTTTAAACCGTATAATTGCTGATTGACAATTTAACGCTCTCAACTATTATTGTTATTTTTATTACTGATATTTAGTTTTTCCTCTCTTTTTTTTCTGTTCATTATTATAATCATATACTCGTATACATACATACTTGGATTTCAAGATTTAATTTGATTTGATTTGTTTTTTTTTTCATTTGATCATTTGATTTTAATGATCTCGTTTTATACTCAGATGGTCGATTCAAAGATGCAATAATATTTACATTTTTTGTTTGCTTTTAAGAAACATTTTCTCTCAATTGTTATCTTATTTTATAGTCAGAACAAGCGAGACTTGTTGTCTGTCAGTCCTCAGGTGAGTGTCAGTGAATGTATGCTTGCTTGTGTTTGTCTGTTTTAGGCCTCTTATTATAACACATCATACAAATCGAATGAAATCGACTGGAATGTTTCTCGTTTGAGGCGGGGAGTACGTTTAACAATTATAATTATTAATGTTGCAACAATTCTGTTGTCCAAATAAAGCCAAATACATACATACATACATACATACATACATATATGCATACATATGTACCAATAACCCAATGAACAATACATTTACGCACATATGTACAGTCACAAAGATAATATTACGTACGTACCCCTTAAAAATGTTTTAATTTTAAATTTAATTAAATTTTGTTTCTGCCGTCACAACCGGTAAAGTTTAACTTGATCTCATAACTCAATATCACATTGTCCCAGAAATTTGATTTCTTGTTCGTATGCTGCAGTGCAAAGGCCAGTCACTTTCTTTTATTGAGTTCGCTTATAAAACGTTTCTTTCTTAATTCTCTACTATGGACTCCGTTTTTTCTACTATGGGCTCCGTTTCTGAATGTACATTAATATTGCGGTAATTTTCCATTGTATAGGGTCCGCCATCTAACGTTTTTTTTTTCACTAGTGCTTATTTCGTGAATGGAAATAGTTAGCTCATGTCTGATTTGACAGATAATTAGTTTTGTTCTTCCGCTGAACGAATATAATTGTGTATACGCTTGAACAACGCTGGGAATCTGGGCCTGCGATCGACTTACAGAGGATGCCGATTTTGCCAAAAAAATCATCTTTTCAGATGAAGCTCATTTTGATCTTGGCGGTTATGTAAAGAAGCAAAATTATCGCATTTGAGGCACAGAAAGCCCGCACACATACATTGAAAAGCCGATACACCCAAGACGACTCACTGTTTGGTGCGGATTTTGGTCCAGAGGCATAATTGAACCATTTTTCTTCGAAAATGAGCAAGGAGTGGCCGTTACAGTCAATGGCGATCGTTATCGGGCCATGTTGAATGAATATTTGTTCACAAAAATTGAAGAGGAGGATATTAGCAACATTTGGTTTCAACAGGACGGCGCTACGTGCCACACAGCTGAAGCTACACTCGATATTTTGCGCCCGGTTTTTGAAGATCGCATTATCAGCCGCAGAGCTGATGTTGTCTGGGCATCTCGGAACTGCTATTTGACACCGTTGGACTATTATCTGTGAGGTGCCGTTAAAGATAAGTGTTACGCCAACAAGCCAGAGACAATTGACGCTTTAAAGCACAATATTCGTGAAGCCATTGGTGAAATACGAGTACAGCTGCACACAATCAATAATGTGCTTAAAAATTGGACCGATCATATAGGCTACTGCATGGCCAGCCGAGGCAGCCATTTGAATAAAATTATTTTCCAGTATAAACCGGAAGGATCGTAGGACCCTTTATTACGATTTTGAACACTTGATGTTTTAGGTGAGCGACCAGTCTTGAGCTTGCTTGCTAAAGACTTCGACTTGGAAATATTTTTAAGAACTGTCTGAATTGTAGACTTGGCACTACCACCAAATTTAGCAATTGCATTTAATAAATTCCCAGCTTTTCTTAAGATTATTATTTGCCGGAAATTTTAAAACGAATATCTTTAGATTTTCGACTTATTTTCGGTCAGAATCGTATTTTTCCACCGGTAACAAGAAATTTGTTAAACTTTCTTAAAAATGTAGTATCTTTTCACATCATACGTTTATTTATCGGTGTTATCATACGTCTTTTAAGTGCTTAAGCGCAATAAGCACGTACTTAGTGGGCATTTTAGAGCTTGTTTAGAAGGCTGTGTCACTATATTCTCAAATGTAAAGCTAGCTTTGAGAAGATACGTAAAGTTTTTTTTTAAAACCGTTTTTATTGAGGTTACGTATTATTATCTGTGTAACTGTATGTATTTCTCTGAAAACAGCGAAAATTCAGATGCCAGAATTCAAGTTCCATTTTACACAAGCGAGATAAGCAGAAACAATCAATAGAAGCAGACATCCATAAGCGGAAATGGTGTTGGCTTGGGCGTACGTTGCGAAAAGAATCCTTCGATATTGCAACACAAGCCTAAGAATGGAACCCACAAGGCAGTCGTCTAAGGGGAAGACCTTTTCATACGTGTAAACGGCTAATCTAAACTGAATTATCTCGTTTACAATTTTGTTGGATTTGAAAAAAAACACCGTGCGATAGATCGAAATTATTGGAACAACCAAGTTGTGGCCCTATGATCCTCACAGGAGTGAGAGGAACAAATATATATAAATCTGTATATATATTAAAGAGGACTATAAAATGTGTTGTAATTGATGTTCTCAGAAATGCGTCAACCGATTATTATACGCGGTTTTTGTAGGTTCATTGAAACGCGAGTTATTGCATAAGTTTTACTTGAAAACGAATTTTGTTGCAGCATTTAAGCATTGTGTGAGTTAAAAAATATTTTTAAGACTGTGTATGTATGTATGTGCCG
This sequence comes from Wohlfahrtia magnifica, assembly GCA_023159175.1. Lineage (NCBI taxonomy): Eukaryota > Metazoa > Arthropoda > Insecta > Diptera > Sarcophagidae > Wohlfahrtia > Wohlfahrtia magnifica. The sequence continues at coordinate 399,030 of JAKWBJ010000040.1, read as the reverse complement.
CTGTGGTATTGTAGGTAAGACAGCCGTCTACCAACCAGACGGTCCTCGGTTCAATACCAGGTCAAACCATCTTAAAAAAACAAATGCTTTTTCAACAGCGGTATCACCTCATAACATTAGCTAATAACTGGTTATGAGTATTACTACTATTGAAAACTTCTCTAAATGAATTTGCCGTTAGGAGCCGGCGTTAAGCTGTAAGTCCTTTTCAATGAGTCTAAAAAGAGAATCGGGTGCATGGAATGTTATGGGAATTATTATGTATGTATATAAAAAGCATGTCTAGAAAGTTTTCATTTGGTGTGTGGCTTTACTATTGTTTAACTGGGCGTTACCACGCCTAATAAAATTTTTATTTATATGTCTATATCTTTAAAACGGTAGTAGTAAGAGTCCCTAAATTTAGTTAAAATAACTTTGTGGTCAATACAAATCATTAGTCAAAAATTTGGCCGAATTGGATAAGTGGAAGTAGAACCTCCCATAAAAAGTAAATATTGATTTTTGTACAGTAATAGTGGCAGGTTCTGAATTTGATATAAATGACTCAGTAGTCAATACGTATCATCAATCGAAATATGGGCGAAATTGAACAAGTGAGTGTGTCATCTTCCATACAAAATTAATATTAATTTTTGTGTACATATCTAGAGAACGATTCGAATTTGGTCTAGATGACTTCTTGGATAGTACAAATCATCAGTTAAAAAGTGGAATGTGGAATCGTGTAAATGGGCCTGATACTACCTATACAAATTAAATAATGATTTTTGTATGTCTTGAGAGTAGTTAGAGTTGGAATTTTGCATGTGTAGAGAACGGTAACAGTTAAAGCTTTCTCTATCTATCCACATTAGTCAAAAGACAGATACAACACATGGGCTGCCAACACAGCGGCAGAGATTATTCTAGTATATGTATAACATAGCATAAGAATATTATTTTTAACTCATTATTTTATTAAATCTTCCTCACTGAACATACTTCACCCAGAGCCGTCACTCCTCATTCTACATTCTTCACACAGTGTTGTATTTTGAATTTTAATCAATTAACTGTACAATTAAGTACTAATTGAATAATTTATAAGTTGTAGCTTTGGCCTTAATTGCATAAAATACCTCAATTGGCAATTAATACTTATGTGTTAACATGATATAACGATTTTTATGAATTTTTGCCTCAGGATTATATCGCTTATTTATTGCAACAGTGTCATAACTGTTTTAAATTTCAATTTCCCTTTACTTAACATTGAAGTGGGAAAAAACAATTTGCTCTTATGCTCATAATTTTATACAAATCGCAAAGAATTTCTCACACAATATACATCACAATGTTCCGCATATTTTAGAATACTTAACTGAAAATGCACGTTTTTTGAGTTATGACACTGTTGCAATAAATGAGCGATCTCCAGAATATTCTGGCCTAAAACCATAAATAGCACAGAACTGTGGAGCATGATTAATGAGGAACTCATACTGAAACAGATAAGAAACTGGTGATGGCTCGATTACACCATCCGAAAAAGTCCAGATAGTATCACGAGAGAGTCACTCGAGTGGAATCCTCAAGGTCGACCAAAAAACACTTGGAGACGCACAATTATCTAAGAACTAAAACAAACAATCAACAGCCGTAAACCGTGTTGGATGGAGGTGCTTTGTGGAAGCCATATGCTCCCAAGACGAGTAACGGGAAGAAAAACAAGAAAATTTATTACAATTTTCAAATAAGGAAATAATTGAAAAACTTTTAACCAATAACTTTCATTGTCATAATTGTTGTCATCATTGGTTCCAGTTTTTAGTCATTATTTTGTAAATGTCCTGATGATTTAACTTGACTTGACAATTATGCATACTTTGGCTGAACAATTTGTAGAATTGTTAACCTTTTTATGATTTGCTCAACCACTTCAATATAAAAGTTTCTCAAATTGGTGTTCATTTGCCCTTAATCATCTCTAGAACAAGAAGAAATAGATTTTTAAGCTGATAAACCTATACATACATATGTACATTAATACAGTATTTGTATGATCAATCAACCATACATTTGATTCTTTTAAAATCGGGATTTTTTTTAAATTCTTGATTGAAAATTTATTACAATGTAATACTATTGAAACAAGATTACACAAATATTACACACAAACGTTGTGGTTCACATATAGTTCAAGAAAAAAAATGTTGTCCTTTTCTTGAATAATTACACACAAATTGACAACACTGAGTAGAAAAGTTGTGCATTATCTTTTATCATTTCTAACTGATGGCAACCATATTTGACTTTTGATTGAATTTATAATACAATAACAATATTGTTTGCTGGGTTATTCACGCGACAACGACAAGTAAAAATATGACTGACAGGCTGGTTAAGCTCAGTTGCTAATAAGAGTACAAACATACATACTCGTATGTACATACAATCAAAATTATGATAAAAGAAAACAACGCAAGTTTTTCTTTAACGAGCTTAAAAACTCACATTTACGAAAATGGTTAATCCATCCGTCAATCCGAGTGTGTTACGATGACGAGATCAATGCTGTCTTTCGTTTTTATTTTAAACAACTTTGAACAGAAAACAAAACAAAACAAAAAAAGTCGACAACACATGTATGCAACACATTTTTATGCATTTCATTTGAAATTTTTTCGGTATGTTTTCATTATTGTTGTTGCTATTATTTCAAAAGTGTAAACGAGAAGGTAGGTTGGTTGTTAGGTAGGTAGGTAGGTAGGTAGTTAAGTAAAGTACGAGTTGTAAGTAGAAAAGACAGAAAATAACCAAGTGAATGAGTAAAGTACGTGTGTACGAAAATAGCGAAATAGAAATTTAAAGAAAATCTCTTCTGCCGACATTGTTTGTCGTCATGTTGTTGATATTCATTGTTATTGACGACATACTAGCAGACACACACACACATACACACATCCAAACACATAATCATTGCAATTTCTAAGGATGTTAACTATGATGATCACCTTCTTCACTGATGACACACACATACACATACGCAGCGCAAAAGAGTGAGAGAGGGAGAGGAAGAGGAGGAGGAGGAGGAGGAGGATGGCAATGATCGTTACTTGAAAAAGATTATTGGCGGCATCTTAGCACTCGTCAATCAGTCACAAAGACCACAGCAGTGGCTTAAATAAATAAATAAAAATAAAAAAACAGGAAAAAATAAAAATTTTCTAGTCAAGCCTGGTAAATGCATTGACTTTTTTTTGTTATTTTGTTCAAAAAAGGCCGCCGATATGATTTCACGTATAAATAAGTGGACAGACGGACAAACGAAAACAAAAAATCTGTAACAATAGCCATAATGTTATTGTTCGAATTAAAAAAAGAGAAATTCGTTTAAAATCCCATACAAAAGAATAGTTAAAAAACAAAAAATGTATAAATAAATAAATAAATAAATGAAATACTAGATAAACCATTTCGCCATAAAAAAAAGAAACGCAAAAGTGATCAATTCATACTGAATTAATTCAGTACGATTACAGTAGAGCCATAATAGTGCACTTGGCCAACAAACGTACACACATACATCCATACATACATTCTAAATAATAATATATTTTTTTGCATTTTTATTATTAATTCAGGATCTTAAGAATAAGCCGAACAGAACAATTTTTTGAGAAAGCGACACATACATATTTGGTTTGAATGTATACTTGTCACCCTGTTTGGCATTCATCTCGTTATAATCTAGCACGTGTTACAATTCCAATGTATTCATGTAAAATATTACTTATCCTTAAGCCAGAAAAAGAAAAAGAAAAAGAAAATAAAAAATAAAGAAAAGAAAAAAAAAAAAACAAACAAAAACCCTCTTCCAATCAACCGTTTTATTCCTCAATCGATCGATCCATCCATAAGCCAGCAATGAAACGACAGATATCATATTGGTTTGTCGTTTAATCTTTACGTTCAATAATATGATCTTTTAACGCTTTTGCGCTTTGTTTTTATTGGCTTTGGTTTAAGGCAATCGATCGAGATCCGTTGATGCATTGATACCGATGACGATTTGATGATTCGGTGATTTGATCTATGCTCATGTAGAGTAGTGTTGCAAATAGCGCGTAAAGCGCAAACTTCAGTGGAGGTCCCTGCCACTTATGCATCACAATTTAGCGACCCAACGATACTGTTCACCAACCAACCATTCACCGCGATTTGTTAGTACACTGACTATCGACTTGTCACCCAGCTTTTGTTAAACAAAAGAAATGTGGTTTCTAGCTACTGCACTAACTAACTCGTATTGTTATTGTCATTGTTTATATGTATGTATGCATTGTATGCATTGTATGCATTGCTGTAATAATAATAATAAAAACAAAATTGTTGCTACAAAAACATGAACAAAAAGCAGCATTTCATCAAAAATAACACAAGAAAGACTGGACGAGAGCAACTTGAAATAAAAGCTGCTGCAAAAAAAATTGTCAAAAAAGGTAAAGATTACACAGTAACTTGCGGACGAGACACAGTGTTTCAATATGATAAAATTAAAAAAGAGCTTGATTATGATTTTGAAAAATATTTTCAATCATTAAACAAACAATAAATACAGTACACTCGCGATTATGTGAACACCCCATTTTTCTTTCATTGACTACTCTAAGACATGAACTTAGTGCAAAAGCTTTTAAATAAGCTGCTCGCTCATATTTTAAAGCTTATGCATTTAAGGAAAAGAAAATCACAATTTATTTTATTTTCTTTTAAATAAATTGATGCTTTTTTTTAAGTCCAATAAACAGTAAATAAAAAATTTTATATAAACAACCTTTAGTTTTATGAGAAATGAATTAGATGTCAATCAAAAATATGAACAATCATGCAAAAGTGGACTGGCCTGGTTTTATTTAGTTCATGTTATCGTGAGTGCACTGTATGTAAATAAATTCGCCTTCGCTGGATCTTATCCGTTTTTTAAGTTCAGATGCGTATATAATGCAATAAAGCTACGCACCCCAGCGTTTATAACATCGCTAAAATAAATAAACGAAAGCTGCAGGAACAACTCTATACGTGCTGTTTACAAACAACCAAATCTACAACAACAAACATTTGCAGAAATAAAGTAATTAAAAATAACACGGCAACAACAATAATTAAGCAATAAACAGGCAACAACAAATACTAAGAGCTGAGAGGGGTAGATGTTTACATACGCATGGCTATAAAAGCACTAAAAATAAATTAAAAGAAAGAAATGGAATCTACCTGAAATATCGAGAGGTTCGAGAGCTTTCGATGTGTTGTTTACTCAGCCATATAAAAAGCACATTGATGCGAACAATAAGGAGTTTAAGTAAAGTAAACGCAGCGAGTGCAGTTTGTGTGAAGAGAGTTAATAAGGAGTAAACTCGTGAAGTTAATCGTGAAGTAAAAAACGAGTTTAGTTGGAGCTAACGCAGTAAAGAGAGTTAAGTGTGGATAACCTCTGGTTGAAAAAGTTGCGATCGAACCTAAATTATAACTACGATCGGGTGGGAAGGTCTTTAGAAAGAAAGATCTGTCGAGTAATTGTTGTTGTTTACAAAGTTGTAGAGTACAAAGTTGACAGAGTAATTAAGTATAAAAATATTACAAGCAGTGGTGCACATAACTGCGTTGAATAAAGGATTTTAATTAAAACCAAACACAAAGTTTATTTGTTTTTAACTACAATCTACGAACTCATAAATACACGTTTTTAAAAGGTAAAAACGTAGCAATATTATATAGGAACCGCACTGTTGAATAAGGAATTATATTAAGGAATTGTTTTAAGTTATGAATAAAATGAGATTTACGATTTCGAAATCCGTCGGAATTTGACGTTGGAATTGTATCGGGTTATATTCAACTAAGTTATTAGCTTATAAGTAACTCGAGATTTTGGAGATGTTTTGAAAATCCAAGATTATATCCCTGTTCTACTCGACAGCGTCTATCAGAAAAGCAGTGTTATTTCCCAGGTTTTTCAACTTCGTTCAATTTTGTTGCAGTGTGTAGTCACTCAAAGTACAGTATCTAAAAATGTTCTTTTGGCGCTAATCTTCAAAAGACAGCTGTTAAAATTTCATGATATTCTACTAATTAGTTTGTGATTTATTGTGTTAAGAGTGAAGCTACTTTTGTTATTTTCAGAACAATGGATCAAAAACACTTTTTTGATGAGAAAAAATACCGTTCGAGCGTTGGCTTGAAATATGTTATAGGGACTTCGCTCCATCAAAAACAAAAATAAAACTTTGGTGTGCTGACTTTAAACGTGTTCATGGATAGATCGATGATGTAGCACCAGAAAATATAAAAAAACACAAAACCGTTTTGAAAGATGGAAAAGTGAAGTTGTGTGAGTTAGCTGATTAGCTGACATCGTAAAGATATTAAAAGAACGTGTCGGCTTTATATTGCATGAGAATTTGACCATGAGAAAACTCTGCTGCGTAGGCTTACTGTTGACCAAAAACAAGAAAGTGTTGAAGATTCTGAAACATGAAAACTGCATGGAAAAACTACATAAATTGAACTTCGAATTGCTTCCACATCCACCGTATTTACCAGATTTGGCTCCCGGTTCGCAGACCTCAAAAAAATGCTCGCCGGCAAGAAATTTCGCATGAATGAAAAGGTTATGGCTGAATCTGAGTCTTATTTTGAGACAAATGATAAATCGTTATACAAAAGTGGTATTGAAATGTTAAAGCGGCGCTGAAATGATTGCATTGCTCTTGATGGAGATTGCATTGATAAATTAAGCTAATTTTGTACAAAAAAGAGTTTTCATTGTTAGGCCCAGGACCTTTCAGCTCATGAATTTGCTCATTTGCTTTAAAAAGAAAAAAATTGTGTCATCTTTGAAGAAATCACTAATTTTCCCTATTGCGCTTTCATTATCTGTGTTCTAAATTTAAACAAAATCCATTTAATAGTGTGCGCGTGCTTGGCGAAAAGCAAAAAAATAAACTTAATTTTGAACCTTTTGAAAACGTATATCGTTTGAGTTCGTTATTGCAAATTAAATTACAATTCGAATCCTTATCTATGCTGTTAATTCATTATTCCGTTTATTTATAAACGATGTTCTCTCTCCCTCTCTCCGAGGTGGCCAAACGACATCAGCGCTGCGGCTGATAAAGCGATCTTCAAAAACAGGGCGCAAAACATCGAGTGTAGCTTCGGCTGTGTGGTACGTAGCGTCGTCCTGTTGAAACCAAATGTTGCTAATATCCTCCTCTTCAATTTTTGTGAACAAAAATTCGTTCAGCATGGCACGATAACGATCGCCATTGACTGTTACGGCCACTCCTTGATCACTTTCGAAGGAAAATGTCTCAATTATGCCTCTGGACCAAAATCCGCACCAAAAAGTAACTCGTCTTGGGTGTATAGGCCTTTCAATGTAAGCGTGCGGATTTTCTGTGCACCAAATGCGATAATTCGGCCTATAGGCTGGAGGCATCATCGAGCCGAGCAGTTACCGTGAATGGTGTTCGCTATCGCGAGATTATAACAAAAAATCGAGGATATGGCCTGTTTCCAACAGGCTGGTGCCACTTGCCACACTGCCAACGAAACAATGGATTTTTTGCGAGAGAAATTCCAAGGCCGTGTTACCTCATGTCGCGGCGATGTTAACTTGCCGCCACGATCATGAGATTTGGTTGACACCGTTGGATTTCTTTCTTTGGGGATATTTAAAAAAAGCCAATACGTCAATAAGCCATGAGCAATTCAAGAGATATTGAACGTTAATTGAACCTCAATTGTGTCTCAGAGGCATTGAAAATGTGGACAAACGGATAGAGGTATGCCACCGAAGCCGTGGCAAGCATTACGTCGATATTTTGTTTCACACATAATTGTCATAGATCCTTCTATCATTATAAAAATATTAAGATAATTCTCTGAAAACGTTTTGTTTTATTTACCATTAGCATCGTGTGTTTTCAATGGACCACCCTTTACTTACTTGAAAATTGACTGAGTAAAAGCAACTATTTCGACATGACTGTATTGCAATTTCCTAGAAATTGAAAACTATCAATATCCTTTAATGTAAGCATATCCAAATCTAAGATTTAGATCAAAACCATAACCATAATTTAATAAATTTTTTGCCTGCTTTTTATACCACATCGGAACACTGTATGCTCACTGGACGGTGTGTACTACACGAGTATAACTAACTGTGTGATCAACTGTATGACATAATAGAGAACCAAACGAACTAAAAGCCTAAAAAAATAAATGTTTCATTTATGTGAAAAAAAGACAGAAAAAAAGGTTTAACGAACTGCTAGTTTTGAAACATGACTTAGTACCAGTTACCATTTGCAAAAGAAAAAGTACTTTTTTATGCTCAAACTGCAAAGACGTGGCTATTTTGTTAGAAACTATAAAACATGAAAAACTTTAATTTTTTCCCAATAAAATACCTTTATACGTCATTCGCTTTTTTACCAGCACTCAGGATATGACCCCCACTTATGCAGTGCATTGTGCTGGTAGCAGGAAAATAGGTTATGGGAAGGAGGACGGAGGGAGTAGTGTTTATGGACGTTTGATTTGAACCGATCCATATCGTAAGTGACAGGAAAAGCCTACTCAGGAAGATCGTTCCACAAACGAACTGTGCGGCTAACAAGCGAATTCTCTCTATAATGCGTTGTGCGATTCATCGGACAATCAACTACAAAGGGACGTGCTCTACGGGAAAAATGAGTAATGCGTGAAAATATATGATTATGCGGAATCAAGTCCTTTATTTCGTTAGAAAACATTCCGTTATAGTACCGATAGAACAATGAAACACACGCCATATTGCGACGACGTTCCAAAAATCGATAGAGTTGGCTACACTACCGTCATTAATAAGCATCTTCGCCCTCTCCTGTACGCGGTCGAGAAGCCCCAAAATAGACTTTGAAGTTGTATTTCATTTTGGGTCGGATATAGGACTTGTAATATTGAGAAGGTCAGATGGAGTGAAGTATTTCTTGCACCGTCTTAAAAAGCCGAGGCATTTGAATGCTTCTTCGACACGTTGAAAATGTGATCGTTGCAACGTACATCACAATGAATCCTCATGCCCAGAACATCTAGATCATCTGACTCCACAATATCTACATTACCCATAGATACAGATGACACTAAGTATATACCAGGCATAGTCACTGATACGCTTTCGAGTGCGGGCAGTGGTTGGAAGCTCTCCGACAAACGAGAATTATTTGCAAATAATTCAGCTAAAAGGTTTGCTTTTTCAACCGGGTTCGTGAATGCTCGGTCATTCTTTATAAGAACTGGAATTGAACAAGCGCTATTCCTAAGTCTTTTAACGAATGACCAAAAGCTTTTACTTTCCCTAGGAAAAGTAAGAACTTTAGCAGGAAGGCGCTGATCGTAATGAGCTTTTTTACGCCTATGTACTGCGGCACACGAAGATCTCGCCTATTTGCGTAGCGAATTAGTAAGGCCGCATTTATTATTGCGCCAATTCCTGAATGCTTCCTGATGGAACCAAGATTTATTTCTTGATTTAATCGATCTCTGTTTGGATGGAATAAACATATCCATTCCCAGCCTTATTATTGTAACGATCATCTCTGCCATGGCATCAACATTTGAGTCAAGGAAACAAAGTTTCCAATTAAAATGCCTAAAGAAATCATTGAGCTCAACTCAATGAGCTTTATCTTAGACAAAAACAGAGCGTCTCTTAGCTGTAGGTGATACGTCATGAAGGGCGGAGAACGAAAAAGAGGCAGAAATGATACAATGATCTGAGTTACCGAGAGACCTCAACTTTGTACTTTTCAGGGTGTGAAGTGAGGAAAACGTCGAGGGTGTTGTGTTATTTTGATGCCCATCTACACACGATGTATGTGTGGGTTCATTCACTAATATTACACTACATATTACAGTAGAAATGTACCAAAAGCGTACTAAAGTATATCGCTCTACGAACGGTGCGTATAAAAATGTTGTTTCTGTAGCAACTGGTTGTTTGGTTGTTGCTTATACTCAACCCAGTTTCTTTTGGGCAATAAGGAAATCTATTTTGTTGCTTTTGTTGTTGTGTTTGACAAACACACACACATACACATAAAAATGTTTTATGGATGAATTTGTTTTATTGTCGTCTCACTTTGTTTTGGTCTTTTTTAGAAGAGAAAAAGTTGAGATTGTAATTGCATTAAATCAAAATCAAAAATCGAACGAAATCCATATCAAAAGTCGAAAAAAGAAAAAGAGAAAAATAAGAAGAAGAAGAATGAAAAAAATCGAATTTTAAATTATGCGTTGAATAATAGCAGTGACGATCACAGAGTGTCGGCGGTGGCGGCCCATTTAAACCATCAGCTTTCGATATCACATTTTATTGCCTTTCAAAGATATTTCGGTTATAAGCATCGATGTGTGTGCATGTGTGTGTGTGTGTGTGTGTGTGTCTATAAATATTTTATGATTTGTTGTTAGTATGTAGTTGCACATATTGATCGATCGATTGATCGATTGATAGATTGATCCTTCGATACGTCCATGACTACAACTAAGACGACACTTTTGTATTCTATTACGCGATCATTGTGATTGTGATTGTCATCTTCGTTTACTTGTTTTTAACATTTTTGTTGTTGTTTTTGTATTTTTTTTTTTCGCTTCTTATTTAATGCATTTAAGGGCGACTTAAAATTATGCCAGTAAGTATTTTATATGGACGATTGAAGGAAAATATGTGCTTCGTGTGAGTTCAAGAATTAAATGAATGTGTAGGGATCCATTCACAGACAATTCCCCGCTCTCTGCTCTTCCTACACTTTGTACTTTAGAAAGCGTTCACAGATCACAGATCACAGATCACAAATCTTTTGTTCGCTTGTTTAAAAGTATTGTTCGCATTTCACGGTGTGTGGTTTCATCATGTAAACTTTTGCCTTTTTTAAGCAATTTTTTTCGTTCGATCGTTTAGTTTTTCTGTTTCTGATTAAGGCCGCTGCTGATGTTGTTGGTACATTTTATTTGACTTGATTTTAAAATTATGGGAGTTTTGTATCAGTTTTTATCTGCTTTCAATTCAACCAGAAATGAATCGACGGACAATTGTCGCTGATGGTTATAGGAAATATTTCTACTTTTGTGCAATTCAGCCAGATGGTGTTAACAATTGATCGATTAAAAAGTAACATTCAAAAATCAACAAAAAAACAAATATTTTTATAAGAAATTTTATTATAATTTCTAATGAATATTTTTACTTTATTGTTTCAGTCTCTTATTTTATTTGTTGTTTTTAATAAAATTAATAAAAGTAATTTATTTAGATTAATATTGTTGTAATTGCAGTGTTACATTACATTTCATATATATTTTTGCTGTCTTTCGTAATTATCTAAATAGTTTGCATATATACGTTGAGAACTTTGCCTCTGGCCCATATACTACAGCCACGAATAAAAAATTGGAAAAAAAACACATACATTTTTTGCCTTAATTGGGGCTTACTAGTAAGGCCATACGTGTACATGTTGTTATCGTTTAGTTTTTTGCTAAAATATTCACCCTTTTTTATTACAAAAAAAAAAAGAAACGGAAAAAAAACAGAGTCAACTGGCTTTTTTTTTCTCTCTTGATTTTAGTGACTAGAGTGTATGCATATCGCGTGACTTTTTTGTAATTTTATTTTTATGTAATCGTTTTAAATGATGACAAAACTTTTATCCACTTTGTTAAAAATGCTCACCACAAGCACCACCTAAACAATACACTCGAAAAATTGGTTGGTTTCCTTTTTTACGGCCAGGGTTAGCAAAAACCCAACCTACCGTTTTTTTTTTTTTTTTTTTTTTGATGGAGTTTTTGGGTTTTATTCCAGTTTGCCAATATTACAATTACTCGCAGTGGAATCAAGGCGGCATTGTGTACTATGAGCTGCTAAAACTCGGTGATCGTAGCAGACAAATAAAGTTTTCTTTTTGTGTATGACAACGCTCGGGGTCACGTCGCCAAAGTGGCCAAACAATTGTTAGAAACGTTTAAATGCCACACCCGCCGTTTTCTCTATACATTGCTCATTCTGACCGAATAACCGAAATATAAAATCGGCTTCGAAGTGGATCGCCTATAAAGACAAGAAGTTTTTCTGAGACATAACTGAGACATTGGATCAGAGGTGGGGAAAAGATGTAAGCAGTGATTTTATACATTTTTATTTTGGTAAATTTGTTAAATCATTATCTTTTTTGACCTAAAAAAACCAAACTGAACTAATTTATACTCCTAATACGTAAATTTTAATTATTTTTCTTGTAAATAAGCTCCGAAAACCTTTAATTGGGTTGCCCACCCACTGGGTTTACGGCAATTAGTTCTTCCGAATTCTGTGAATGCTATTAGAATATAAAGGGTTAAGAACCATTCGATATTTTTTATAATATAGTTAGAAGTGACCACTATTAAGTGATCATTACATGGAGAGCTTTCTTTTAAAAGATCTGTAGACTGGAAATACCACCTTGATCGAAAAGTTCCGCAATAAGCCCTGTGTGGCGGTCTATCCCATCGTTCCGATTTGAGTTTTTTTTTTTTTTTTAGTTGGTACATCTGTTGTTGATATTCCCGCTAAATCTTAGCATCATAGCTTTATCTACCTCTATGTGCGTGGTCGATTTTTTACAATTTTGGCCATGATAAGGTCGCAAAAGACATTGTTTGCGATTCTGAATCCAATCCCACATTCGGAAGGATCATTACTGAAGACAAGATACGCAAGCCAGACATCAGGCAAGTGAATGGCATTCACCAAATAGCAGAGACCATATTCAGTCAAAAATGTTTGCTAAAAGGCCAAACAGATAAGAAAGAGTATTATTTTGGCGTTATGAGACGTTTACGTAAAGCAATTCGCCGAAAGAGACAAAAATTGTAAGCGTTAACGTGGATTTTGCACCATGATAGCGCACCGTCGCACTGTGCCATCATTATTCGAAATTTGTTGACGAAAGTCACCGCGTTCACGTGATTTGGCTCCCTGTGATTTCTTTTTGATCAATCGAGTTAAAAAGCCATTACGGGGAACGCGTTTCCGCCGCTGAGAGGAAATTATGGAAAAATCGAAGGAAGCACTGATGGTCATACCGAAAACCGAATATAAAAAATGCATCGAGGATTGTAACAAGCGCTGGCATAAGTGTGTTGCAGTCGATAGGACAATAAATTTGATATGGACAATAAAGATTTAGATGAATGAACTTGTTTTTTTTTAATTTTCGGAATAAATTCCGGAAATTTTTTGATCAAAGTGATATGATTATAGATTATTTTAAATATTATCCTAATCTAGCCTATTGTTAAGGCTGTTGCTTTGTCTCAGGTCTGACACATTACGCATGCATGGGATTTTTCCGAACATTCATCAAGATAATGTTTTTGCTCGTGGCAACTATCATGCGCACAGCTTTCTCTTCTCTAAAGTGTTTTTTAGTTTGACTGATCATATTTTTTGAGTGTAAAAATATGTAAATATACATTAAATGTTTCCCCGTTTTGAATTTATTTATTTATTTTTTATCCCATTTGTTTAATCAAGCTTTCGCTGGTAACGGTGAACATTTTTTTAATTTTCTAAATGCATTTCTACTGAAGGACTATCATTATTATTTCATTTTTCTCTCTCTATATCTCTGTCCATACTGTAACCATATTTTGCAAGAGTATGTTAGAAAAGATGAAAAAAAAATGTCCATTTGTAAAGCTTGTGTAGTATTAAAGAAAAATTTATAGTCGGTCATGGATGGACATCACACCAGTACAACTGACTAAATACTAAATATTGTTTAAAAATAAATCTTAGAAAAAAACTTAAAAAATGAACAACAACTTGCTTCTTAAAAGCAAAAAAAAAAGTTTCAATAACGAAATATACAAAACTTATCCAAGTGTTGTTATGCTGTATGTAGGGTGTATAAATATTTTAAAAATTTTAATAAATTGTGAACACTTTATGGAATACATAGTTTTGTTTAGAGTTGAAACTGAACTTAAGTGAAGTGAAAAATGTCACTTTTATGTGGTCAATTGAATGAAAAATTGTTGAAAATTTGCATACTTCTGCTATACATATGTACTTATGTATGTATGTATCTCTATTCGTTATTCGTATTTATGAATATACAAAATATTTACCATAAATATGTTATTAATGTATTGATGGTTGTGTGTAGGTCTGTTTTATAAAAGAACTAACATAACACGGACTTATCTCTCCTCAAAATACAGACATAAAGGGTGGGCTAATTTGAGGTTAGGAAGTTAATTGGCTTAAAAACACATTTTTTTTGACAAATTCAGTTTTATTCATGCCACTGTGAAATAGAAATATGGGAATTAATAATGAAATATGATGTTGGGCAAAAAAATATCCACCTCTAGCAGGTCGGCAAACGTCCGCCCTTTATACAAAATTTTGAATCACATTTTGCAACAAAACTTCGCTTATCTCGTCAATGCAACGCCCAATTTCATCTTTCAGAGTGTCAGTTGTTAGTGATTTGTTCACGTAAGCCCGGTTTTTCAAATGGTGTCAGAGAAAAAAATCCGGGGGCATTAAATTACAAGAACGAGGCGGTCAAATTGAGAAATTACGCGACCGGGAATTTCTCATGCAATAACTGAATTATTAGCTTGCTGTGTGGGTTGTGGTGCCGGCCTGCTGAAACCGAAGGTCATTGATGTCAACATTAGTCAATTGTGGCCACAAAAAGTTGATTATTATAGTTTGGTTGCGCACAGAATTCATGCTGACGGCGTTTCAGGCTCATTTTCAACACTTTGCTATACAACGGTTATCTTTGCATTATTTTGATCTATTGTCAGCAACAAAACCGTGAATCTCGGATTTAGCAACTAAATTATGCACAGCAGTCTCAGAAGAAACCAGATTACGAGAAAAATCTGCCCGAACTTTAAGAAGTGATACAGTAAAAACTGCACAATTTTAATAGTAAGTTTTCATAATTAAAATTCTTTGTTCAAGAGTGTTGCCTTCCATAGTTAAAATTTCCCATTTTTGTTACTAAATAAGTGCCAAAAAATGACAGCTCAAATTTGCCCACCCTGTACATACATACATACATATATAATCGTTGTTTTAAAATTGTTATTCATTAAAAAAATGATCGAATAACGAGTAATACTCTAATTGATATTAAAAATATTTTTACGAACGCACAAAGCAGCTATTCTCTTAACAAATTTGTAGCCCTTGCTGTTCCGGAAAAAAAAAGTTTGAACAAAAAGTACAACAACCAACATATGTACGTAAATGTATACCAATTTATTTATTGAGAAGATACAAATTCGAATAAATAATGTTTTAATTGGTGGAAACACGAAATACAATTGGCAGACGTTGCGTACGCCGCGCCATCGTTATCTGTTTAGCATAGACAAATTGATAAGAAACATTAAAATGCTGCGCTCCACTAAGAGGCGTTTGCTTCTATGTGTGGCTCTATTCAAATGGACTGGAACATTTGAACTCACGTGTTGGTATCGTGTTTTCCTTTAGATGCCCGTAAATTAAATGTTTTTTTTTTGTTTTTCATCTCATCTGGCACTTTTTTTGTTTTTTTGTTTTTTGTTTTAATTTAACCAATTAACTGAACAACTCGCAATCGATAAAAGTACAATCATGATGATGATGATGATGATGATGATGATGATGATGATGGACTTTTCGTTTTTTTTTTTACATTAAACACAAGTGACAACATGCGTTGGCAATTTGTACGAAAACAAAGTAGAAAAAGTAAAAGAGAAATATTGTAATAACAGTTATAGTATGTAACAGCAGCCATATCAGTTATAATACTAATAATAGGTACTATTCGTAATGAAAAATAAGTAAAATTCAAATTTGTCTTGTAAACGAAACAACAAAAAAACAAAAACAAAAAACAAAAAATCCAACAAAATAAAAAGGTGGAATGTTAGAACACAGTGGTTAACTTATTGACATTTTGCATCATATTCTCCCACACCTACATCTACATATGTATTTACATACTCGTACTAATACGTATTCGATTACAAAAAAATATCCCAGTAAACAAAAATATCCAAGACATTAATACTGTTGCTAACTGTCCATTAAAAATCGCTGAAATTTTCACTATTTTCACTAAAGAAACAAATATTTTCTTCTGATAAAAATTATTTCACATGGTAAGGATATATAAGGCATTTACCTACATAGCGTTGCTGTCATGTAGAAAGGCGCAAACTCAAATAATTGCAATTTTACAGGAGAAGGTAAAAACATAATAGAAACTGTTATTATCAAAGTTAACTTTTTTATATGCAGCCTTTAATGAAAATCAATTACAATATGTCGCAAAGCGACATATATCTGCTTTCATCAAAAGCTATCACACAACTTAATGAGATTGTTGTTTATTTCTTTCTTTTTTATTTTGAATATTTTTATTTTCGTTCGAGTATATACATATAGGGAGCCCATTAAACCCCACTTTGACCACCTGTGAATACTTCCCAAATAAATGACTCACGGATTATGACTTATAATCCTGAATATGAACACCAAACTTGGGCATTAAATGTTAATTTTATATGTTAATCCGGGGATATATCAAAATCATTATCAACTTACAATTGCAACTTCGAAGTCGGTCCCAAAGCTATATTAATAAATAAATGAATAAGTTTTAAGGCGCCACTATTCCTTCGTTTACGACTATAAAATTGTAAGTGGCAGAGCTATACATAGCGTATTGATGAAAAGCTGTGCTGTGTGGTAATATTTTACCGCAATAAAGCCAATTTCTAGCCATAAATGAGGCATGGGTCCATATAGTCACTCTTGAAACAAACAAAACAGTGAAAGCAGTGAACTGGATTAGGGGAATCGTTTCTAAAGAAGGCGAATACAGCTGCATCTGTTTGCAAGGTCATGACATCTAATCTTAGGGCTGCGCGAGGTATAATTTCTAATGATTATCTTAAGAAAGACAAGACAATCAATAGCAAGTACTATTGTGGTCATAAACACATTGTCAGCATAAACACAAAGTTTATTAACACTTTTACTATTTTCCGTGTGAAATCTTTGTGCTTAGAAATTATGCTAAATTCGGATAAGATTTGGAATTAAGAAGAACACTAAATTAACAAGTCTCTCTTTTTGATTCTATGATAATTTGGCATTTTGATGCTCGGTAAGTGCGGCAGGAGTGCTCAGAAATACTTGACTTTAGGTACTTAGTTCTGTGCCCATTGTTTCATCAGACAATGCGTCAGTTCATCACATTCACTTTTGATATGGCTAGAATCAACAAAATAACGTTCGAATTGCTTGATCACGCACCTCATACGACAGATTTAGCATCGTTGTATTATTTTCGATTTGAAAACTAAAAAATAAAAACGGCGGAGGTTGCGGAATTTCAAGTTTTGTTTTAATTTTTAGAATATCTTGTTTGCAGACTGCAAAAGTATATTCATTTTTATTGTACTTTGTTGTTATCTAATAAATTGTTACTTTAAAAGCCTGTGAAAATGTTTATGGGGTTGTTACAGTGCCACAGTGTCATCGTACTGAGACAAAAGGATGAGCCAGTGATGATGCTGGTACATAATTTTTTGGCACGTGACAATCAAATTGACAATGACAGGTATTGCAATACATACACACACGCAGAAACACACGAACAAAATAAACACAATAAAAATGGAATTAATTATTAAAAAACCTTTTTTTTAAAGCAGTATATGTACTCTTTTATAAATTGTTATACAATTTCACAATAAAAGATTGTCTGAATAAGATTTAATAAAGGAATTAGTCACCTGACCTCATTAATCGCTTCAAGAAAGAGATAACAAATTTGAGATAATAGTTTTTATAAAACCCCTTCATAACTACGTAAATTTGTTGTTTTATTATTATTTTTTTTTTAATAACCTACAATGCCGTTTTCTATTTTGAAAAAAATATTGCATTCGGTTGCCCTTACTTTTTTCGTGTGTTCTTTTTCTAAAGAATTTAATGCCAGGAAAAGGAGCTGTGCTTATCCCTAATTATACTGTCTTTAGAAGTCTTTGATATTTCCTATTTTTAACTACGTTTTATAGCAAAGAACAAACAAAGTGTACCGTGAAACTTTTTAACTTGTACGAGGGCGGATTGACATTGAAGCTACCTAGCGCTAGATAGCAGTACAAACACAAAAACTTTTTCTTTCTTAGAAACTACGATCTGTCAAACGTCAGCTGCTAAAAATTTAGCCAAATTAATCGATTAGTTTATTTGTTGTAGTCGTTTGAAGTAAGCAACTTTTGTGTTTCTCGGAAAATGAAAAAAAGTGAATTTCGTGTAGTCATTAAACACTATTATTTGAAAGGCAAAACGGCGAAAGAGACAAAAGAAAAGCTTGATAAACATTACGGGGAAACTGCTCCGTCAGATTATATGGTAAACGGGGCCAAACAAGCACTGCAACAATACCATTAACAGGAAGGCCAAAAGAGGTGGTTACTGAAGAAAATACCAAGGAAATCCTCGATATCGTTATGAATGATCGCCGGGCCAAAATCCGTGAAATTGCTGAAATAGTAGATATATCATATGAACGTGTGTTCAACATTTTGCATGAACACTTGCATATGAAAAAGCTATCGGCAAGATGGGTGCCGCGTTTGCACAGTGTTGAACAAAAACGAGTTCGACAGATCACTTCACAGCGGTGTTTGGACATGATAAAGCATAATCCTGCTGATTTTTGGCGTAGATTAATAACTGTTGATGAAACGTGGGTCCACCACTACACACCTAAAACCAAAAATCAATCGAAGCAATGGATGGAAGCTGGTGGAAGTGCTCCGAAGAAGGCGAACGCAGCGAAATCGGCTGACAAGGTTATGGCCACTGTATTTTGGGATGCACACGGAATATTGCTCATCGATTATCTTGAAAAGGGATCCACAATCACAGGGGAGTATTATCGTGCATCAATTGGTTGATGCAATCAAGGAAAAACGACCACATTTAAACAAGAAAATTGTGCTCTTTCTTCAAGACAACGCACTGGTTCACACAGCATTGGATACGATGCTAAAACTACGAGAAATTCATTTCGAATTGGTTGATCATCCACCTTATAGTCCAGATTTAGCCCCTAGTGAGTTTTTCCTGTTTCAAAACTTAATAAAATGGCTCGCAGGAAAAAGATTCATCTGAAACGAAGAAGTGATTACCGAAACTAATGCGTATTTTGAGGAGTTCCCAAAATCGTATTGTTCAGATGGTATAAAAAAGTTGGAAAATCGTCTTACTATGTAAGTGTAAAGGAGAATATGTTGAGAAATGAATGGATTTTGAAAAAAATATGTTTTTTCAATCCGCCCTCGTATCTCATAAGCTGTTACTTTTTTAATGTATTACAAATACAAATAATTTCCAGAAATTATAAAAAAACAATTATAATCAGGGAAACCAGAAATATACAATTGCATGTTGTTCTCATACAACCAATCAACTCAGACGTAAGATATTTATTCGTTTCATAAATTTTTATGAATTTTGGCATCGATTTTTGCATATTTTGCTCACTTCACCTTTAAGAGCATATTTTCGATATTTATTTGCGTATTTAAAGAGCATTTTAAGCCTTTTTAGCGCATATTTGGATATTTTGTGCGCCAATATAGTTTTACAACAAAAACTAAATTTTCCTGATCAAGTCATAGCTTTTTTGAATTACAGCTACTCAGATGCAGTGTTGCCAGGTCCGTTGAGCATAAAATGTGAAATTTTCCAACAAAATCACCAAAATCGTCAACATGCTTTGGAAAATCGAAAAAAAATACATTGAAAATAATCGTCAAAACAAAATATGTTTTGTTAGCAAAAAAGAAAAATTCGTTTTAGTGAAAGATAGTGATCCAAGACAGACCGCTTAAATTGTCCAAGAATGGCTGTTGCAATAAAAGTTTTAGAAAAACTATAGACCACTATCTAATTCCAATTCAATTGAGAATATTTTGGATAATAGTACAAAAAGCATTGACAAATATAATTGGGCTTCGAGGAACATGTCAGAGTTACAGCTCTTACGCTTTTGGATAATATTACAGAGAGTATGTGTAAATTCTTCAAAAACACCAAGCAAATAAACAGCTCAAGAAGTGTATTAGAAATATGAGCGAAAAGTGCAAAACCAAGTCAATGCGGATTCTATTTCTCATTCTAATATTTGAATGACACTTTTTTTAATGAATAAATGTGTGAAGTTTTGTATTATCTGATGGCATATTTAAAGTTTTTTATGAACTTTCTAGTTTAACTTCAAAACACGAGCTGAATTTTGCTCAACACTGGACTTTAGCATTTTTTCAATAAAAATTTAAATATTAACACGAAACATGCATTTTACAGAAATTTGCGTCCAACCGTTATATTTTTTCTATGTTTTCATTGGTGATTATTAAATGTAACGAACATGAAAAGTCTTCACATAAGACGTAAAGTATCAACTCTGAAAACATGCATAAGAAAACAAATTAATAACTTCCGTCCTTGCTTTCTACACATATACTCCTTAACAATAGTTTCCTATTTTATTGACTTATAATACGTTGCCATACTTCAGTAAAACAGTACTTACTCAAAATCTACTACATTTTTATTATTTAATAAAAATTGTAATTTTAACAGCAAAAATCAAGTCGTAATTTTGCTGTTTTTGGCACCTAAAATCGTCACAATGACGATAAATCGTCACATCTACCATCACTCAAAGCTATGCTTTAGTCATTGCTTTCCTTGAAATTCAGCAGGTGGTTTGAATCAAGCATATCGTTTGGTCCAAAAAGATGTATTTTCGTATCATAAACTAAAGGAACATCAACAAATTTCGCTATACCTACAGAATATATTCAATATGAAGGATCAAATCATAGGCTCTTCAAATAACCGTCAAACTCTGTGGTTGTTCTCTTATGTATAGGGCTGTAAGTAGGGAGATCGATTATTCGACTTTTTCAAAAACCGGTTTTCGAATAATTCGAAAAGTTAATAACAATAATTCAAATAACCGGTTAACCGGTTCTTTTTTTAAATAAAACTGTTCCTAATTCTTGAAGCGCATAGCTGGACCACGTCGTTTTAAACATAGGCATAGGCTGAGGGAGAGCTAAAAATTAAAGTGGCAATCAATACTTACAATAATTCTAACAAATCGCATAAAAACTATGCCGAAACGATGAGCGGAGGCCATAAAAAACAAAGTTCAGAATGTTGCTTAAGTTTCGAACAGCTACTCAAGGAGCTAATTTCGTTTTTGTTGTATTACTTGGTAGAGAAAAAAGATTTAAATGTTTGTTATTGTAGTTATAATTTAGGTGCCTAAGGTGCCCAAAAATTAAATGTTTTACTTTGAATAAATCTATTAGTAATATACGAGTCCAAAATTGCCTCGACAAGAAAATTTGCTGAGATTTCGAGCAGCACCTATTTAATAGTGTGTGTGTCACTGTGGTATGTTAGGTAAGAACCCATCTTTCAACCAAGAAGTCGTCGGTTCAATCCCAGACCTCACCATCTGACAAGTTTCAACAGCGATATCACCTCACAACATGTGAAAAACTTCACTAACTAATATATCTGCCATTCGGAACCGGCATTTGTGGGTCTGTGGGCTTTCAATAATTCTAGTTGAGCAGTCTCCATATATAAAAATCAATATTTATTACAGAAGATGAGAAAAGGTTTTCTTTGCTCAAGAGTGCATATCTTTTTCGATCTATCTTGGATTTTCAAGTTCTTTGTGAGATTTCCAAGGTTGCCATATATACAAAAATAATTAAATTTGTACAAATAGTTAAAGGATGAGCATATTTTCAATCAAAAATATATACAAACTTATAAAAGTTATACTTATTTAAGTTAACCGGTTATTCGTGAAGATTTTGAAAAATCCGTATTCGACAAAACCAAAAAAACCGGTTAAAACCGGTCGAATATTAACCGTCCGATCTCCCTAGCTGTAAGTCTGCATCTGGGATTGGCAAAATACATTTTCTAGACGGAATAATGAATGCGAAGTATTAGATTGATAATCTAAAAGAAACTGTTAAGGAAAGTGACAAAAATCTTGGAAACTAAGACGATTTTGTATTCTACCAGAACAATTATTTTAAGCATAAGCCTTTTTTATATAAGACCAGCACCCAGGGAATGGCCCCTACTCATGCAGTGCATAGTGCTGGTACTAAAAAAATAGATTTAAATTTACTCATGTCGTAAGTGGCAGGAAATATTTTTGCTGGAAGATTATTCCACAACCGAACAGTGCGACCTAAGAACAAATTCTCCCTATAATGCGTTGTGCGATTTACTGGACAATCAACTACAAAGCGATGCGCTCTACGAGAAATACGAGTACTACGTAAAAATATATGATTTTTGGGAATTAATTCATTAAATTCGTTAGAACGCATTCATTCATAATTTCATTCATAATATCGTTAGAACGCCACATTGCGACGGTGCTTTAATGAATCGATAGAAATGGCTACCCTACCCTATTAATGAGCATCTTCGCCCTCTCCTGTACGCCGTCGAGAAGCTCCAAAATAGACTTTGAGGCACCGGCCCATACATGAGAGTTGTATTCCATTTTGGGTCGGATACAGGTCTTGTAAATATTAAGGAGATCAGATGGGGTGAAGTATTTCTTGCACCGTCTCAAAAACCCAGGCACTTGAATGCTTCTCTCGACACTTGAAATATGTGATCATTCCAACGAACGTCACAGTGAATTTTTCATGCCCAGAACATCAATAGCATCTGATTCCCTAATATCCACATTACCCATGGACACATATGACAACACACCACCACATCTGTGTGTTAGATAAAAAAATTGAGTCTTGCGGGCATTAAAAACGACCCTGTACACACTACCCCATGAATGAATCGATAGAGTTGGCTACCCTACACGAAATGGCTACACGAAATTGAAAAGTGCCCAAAAGTAATTGAGAATTCTCCTAAGTCTCTAGACTTAAATGTTACCAAACATTTGTGAGCAAAAATTCAAATGAAAGTAACCAAACGAAGGTTATCAAGGATTTTTTCCCTAAGGGAAGTCGTAGCAGAATAATGGTATTATATTGAACCTGAAGTTTGTAGAATCATGTTTGAAAGTGTACCACGATGTCTTCAAGCTGTGATTGCAAGTAAAGGAAAGTGTTCCAAAAAATCAATGGTATCCCATTTTAAGTATGGACTTCAGAAGCCTGCAGTGGCATCTTTGTAAAGATACATTATTTTTATAGTTCTGTTTGCTTTATTCAAACAATATGGGCACAGGCAACGTGTTAAATGAAATTGTTTATCGTACATAATGGCAAGATCCAAGCTTTATAATGAAATAATAGTTTCAATGGAAGTCGTAGTTTTATGTGTGTTTTACTTGAATTTTTTTTTTTTCGTATTTCTTCTATGAAATTAAATATTTTTATTAAGATTTAGAAATAAAATTTAAGATTTCGTTTTAGTTTGTTTGTTTTTTTAAGATAAACTTTTACGGTACTGTGGCTGACGCACACACACAGTAAGTTGCCTAAACACAAGTAGTTTTTACATAAATTTGAACAATTTTTTTCCAGAAACTTTTATTGAATATTATTGCTGTCACAAGGATCTTTTGTATATGAACATATATACAGACATACATACAAATGTAAATACATCTGTGTATAGATGTATGTGTATGTCATCTATCTGATGTTGAGTCTGATATTTATTTATTATAATGAAAAGCTGCTTAAAATGTCAATTTCGTATTGAGATGTACGTTGCAGTTCATTTTACTTTAACATCATCGTGAAAGTATCAATGTCTGTCTGTGTGTCTGTCTGTCTGCTTGTTTGTCTGTATTAGTTTAACATTGAAAAGAGCAGGATGAAAAATAAAATAAAATTTGTATATGATGCACTTACTCACTCACTTCCTCACTCCCTCACTTACTACTTTACTCATAAATAAAAATACATGTAAAAGAATATGATGTTTTCTGTCATTACTGTTGTTGTTGTTGTTGTTGTTTTTGTTGCATGTACTTATGGTATATTAATTTTGACTTTTCTGCCTCTTTCTTCTTCTTCTTCTTCTTCGTTATATTTCTTTTGTAACGTCATTATAATAATGCAGCAACAATTGCTTCACAATAAACGAGTATTTGTTTGGGTGTATGTGTGTGTGTGTGTTGTGTTTATTATTACATTTGACTTACCGATCAATAATGACAGGATCTGATGGTGTTTCATTGCGGTTTCCACAGCTTTTTTTATCGCAGCATCGACTGCAAGAAGATAAAAAAAAGAGAAAAATTGTGAAAAGAAAAGAAAATAAAGTCGGAAAAGAACATCCCAAATTGATTTATAATGAGAAGCATGAGACAATAAAAAATATAAAAATTAAATGTAAATTAAAGCAGAAAATGAAAAAGTTTAACATTTTCTTGTTGCAACAGTTGAACAGCACTTTCGTATTAAAATTAAAAACAAAAATAAATACGGAATTTAATGCAGTGCGTGGATCAGTTACTCTTCTGTTTATAATTTTCCTTTTCTTGTTGTTTCTAATCAATGGGTTTATTGTTGTTACAATGTACGAGCAGTACCTGGTAATCTCTTTTTTATGTTTTTATTGCTATTGTAGTTGTACTTTAAGTCAATACTTTAATGCGTGAAAATACATATACAATAGACGGATGAGAGTATATGGATGGCAAAAAGCCAAATTCATTGTTATCTTCTTTTATTATACTGTTATACTACAGCTACTGTTGACTGACCATAATTTCTCATCCGACGAACAAGAAAAAATAAAAATAAAAAACATTTTTTTCTTTTTTCAGGATGACCAAAAAAAAAAAAAAAAGGAGTGACAAAGATAATCTTATGGTGGACACAGGCATACACAGATTTGCACACACATGTGTAGAATAAAAAGAGAGACAAGCACACGAATAGAGTGCGTTATTGGAACGATAACAGAGTCCCCATCGTTAAATTTTGGTAAAACTTAAACAACCATTTTATGATGACTATGGCTGCTGGTTAATGCTTAATACTGGGCTCTGCTGTAATAAAAGGACCTTTTACATACACATACACATACACATACATATGTGCTATAAATGGTATTTTACCGGCACCCAAACAACCACCCACTTCTACACGCTTCCACTCATACATATTTACTTGTTTACTCTCTGCATGGCATAGAGTCTATAGAAAAATTAATGGAAGTAACGGTAAAATCTTTGCATTGCCAAATACACTAAAGATACAACAACACTAACAAACATTTACAAGTTTAACTCCATTTTATAAACATACAAGCACAGCACAAACACAGAGCACATTCTCATCATCATTGTATTCGAGAATCAAAGAGAGACTGCGTTAATGTTTAGCATGACAACAAAGTGGAGTGGAAGAACACACAAAAAAAAGAAAGCAAAAAACGATAGATCAGAAAAGCACCATTAAACATTAGACTAAAATTAAACCTTAAACTGAGCAATAGGGCCGAACCAAAAATTTAAATAAAATTCGTTAAAATTTCCCTAAAGAGCACTGAGCACAGAAGAAGTCACATTTTCATAGAGACTTTAAAAAAGTAAAATTAATGCAATTACTGATGATATCGAGATCTCGATTGAGACGAGCTACACCTTTGATATCCGTTTGTAATGTGTGCTAAACTGTGCTGGCCAAACTCATCAAATTTAGTTCGAGTTCTTAAGGTCGTTGACTGATGACTTGTATTGAATACAATTCGATTTCTGTTATATAACTGGTGTTGCACATGGTAGTCATTTGTGAGCATTATTATTTCTAATATACTTTAATCACTTACCATCTTGCTTTAAGTACCACCTTGATCAAAAAGTTCTCGGAATTAGTTTAGAAAATTAAAAATAAAAGTTTATTCATTCATTTCTATATTGTCCCCTTCAAAGTAATCCCCATCGACTGCTACACACTTATGCCAGCGCTTGATCCAATCCTATCGAAGTATTTTTTATTCGATTTTCGGCATGTCCATAGTGCTCCCTGCTATTTTTCATTATTTCCTCTTGGCTGCTGAAACGCGTTTCCCATAATGGTTTTTTAACTCGATTGAACAGAAAGAAGTCACAGGGAGCCAAACAGGTGAATTCGGTGGCTGTTGGATGGTATTTGTTGCATTTCTCGTCAAAAATTTTCGAATAGTGATGGCACTGTGTGACGGTGCGTTATCATGGTGCCAAATCCATGAGTTTTCTGCCAACAATTCTGGTCTCTTTCGGCGAATTGCTTTGCAAAAATTCATGATGCACTGCACCGCTGTAATCCAAGAAGAGCGTAGGCATTGTTTTCTTTTTTGATTGAAAACGACGTGTTGTTTTTGGTCTCGACTCATTTGGTGAACGCCATTCACTTGCCTGATGTCTGGATTGCGTGTCTTCCCCAGTAATAATTCTTTTGATATATGTGGGAACGGATTCAGATTCGCAAATCAAGTCTTTTACGACCTCAACACGGTCAAAATTGTAAGAAATCGTCAACACACATAGAGATAGATGTACTCTTGGCTACGTAGCTTTTGCAAATGTCAAGCTATAACGATAAGATTTAGCGGGAATATCAACAACAGATATATAAAACAGATGTACCCACACGGGGGTTATTCCGGAAACTTTTTGATCAAGATAGTATGTATAGTAAACATAAAATTTTCTCAGTTCTTAGGCGTTTACGCATGATTGACTCATTAACAAACTGAATAAATAAAAATAGAATCGGGTGCAGCTCATTGACTGGAAGAAGTCCCCATGTTCCTGCATGGAATGTTATGGGAATTAATAATAATAATAAATTTTAAAAGATAAATCACTTATTTTGCCCGTTTTCTCCCTAATTCGACTCCATCTATGGCCAATTTTGAAAAATATACACTTTCATTAGCTTGTTTAACTATTTGTGTTTCAAATTTCACCAAATTTGCATGGTTAAAATCATTTTAATTAGGAGCTGAAAAGTCTGCCAAATTTGTAAATGAACCTAATTTGCCTATTTTCCCTTGTCCAGTCGCCTACGCGTGATTGAATGACAGACAAATAAACTAACAAAGAAATGTGTAATACACAAGGCGGGAGGTTTGATGTTAGGAAGTAAATTGGCGGTCAAATGATGAAATGTCAAGAATTAAGCTGTCAACCTTTCACACTTATTTAGTAAAAAAAATTGGGAAATTTTAACAATGAAACGCTACACTCTTGAACACAGAATTTTAATTGTGAACGTTTACTATCAAAATGGTGAAAATTTTACTGTATCACTTCGTAAAGTTCGAGCAGCTTTTCCTCATTATCAGGCATCTTCTGAGACCGCCGTGCGTAATTTAATCACTAAATTAGAGACTCATGGTACTGTTGCTGATAATAGATCATAACAATATGCTCGTAGTGGCCGTAGTGATGCAAACATAACCGCTGTACAGCAAAGTGTTGAGAATGAGTCTGGAACAACTTGTCGACGTTAGCAATAATTGGACATCACCAGAGCAACTTTGCGCATCATTTTGCATAAAGATCTTCATCTTCACGCTTATAAAGTTCAACTCGTTCAAGACTTAACGCCAGCCGTACAGTGTTTGCGCCGAACGTTTGTTAATTGGCTGTTTGAAAAACTGAACGAAAACAATGCATTTTTCAACAAAATCATCTTTAGTGATGAGGCCCATTTTCATTTAGGCGATTACGTAAACAAAGAAAGTTTTCGCATATGGGTCTCACAAAATCCATAAACAGTCCTCGAAAAACCACTACTATTGTGGTGAGACGACATCATCGCCCGTCTTTTTTCGAAAAAAAGCAAGAAAATGCCGTCACCGTAAATTTTCTTCTCTTAGCTGCCAAAGCCTGATATCAAATTTTTCGTAGCCACAATTGGCTAATGTTAACACAAGTGACCTTTGGTTTCAGCAGGACGGCGCCACAAGCCACACAGCCAGCTAAACAATTAAGTTATTGCATGAGAAATTTCTCGATTTGGACGCCTCGTTCTTGTGATTTAACGCCGCTGAATTATTTTCTCTGAGACCATTTGAAATACCGGGTTTACGTGAACAAACCACGAACAACTGGCACTCTTGAAGATGAAATTCGGCGCTGCATAGACGAGATAAGCGAAGCTTTGTTGTAAAGTATGGTTAAAAATTTTGTGAAAAGAGCGGACGTCTGCCGACGTACTAGAGGTGGACACTTGCCCGACATCACATTTCATTATCATTTCCCATATTTCTTTTTTATATTGGTATTAATAAAACTGAACTTGCCAGAAAAAAGTCTTTTTAAGCCAATTTACTTCCTAACCTCAAATTTGCCTATCCTTTATATGTATGTATGTGTAGACTGTAAACACACGGTGGCGTATTTGAGCGACATTGCCACTATGATTTTTTTCATTGATGTTTCATCGTCATAATATCAGTCGAAATTGGTATAAAATTTTCATAAATGAAAAATTTCATTGATGAGTCGTCGCAACAATGACACAATCAAATGGAGTCATATATGACAACGTCATTGTATGTCGCCATACTAAAGAAAGCTGAAATTAAGCGACATTGTCTGTTATGTGTAGACTACATTCTGAAATTTAGTGACATTGTCTATTATGAGTCGACTTCATGC
The DNA here is from genome assembly GCA_023159175.1 of Wohlfahrtia magnifica. NCBI lineage: Eukaryota > Metazoa > Arthropoda > Insecta > Diptera > Sarcophagidae > Wohlfahrtia > Wohlfahrtia magnifica. The sequence goes on along the minus strand of JAKWBJ010000040.1, from coordinate 370,234 downwards.
TGAATGATGTAAGATTTTCTCTGCTACACCTCTCCGTTAACGAATAAAGCACTAATGATTCCCGATGATATTATTTGTTAGGATTCACCAATAAACGGACGTCTACAGGACAAAATCAACTTTTGTCAGCTATGACAATTTGGACAATTTCTTCAAAAAGTTATGTATGACATCAAAGTAAATTCATCGTCAGTTATTGATGTTTCACTATTTTCAGAGCTTGTCACGATAATTCCATTATGACTTTTGCCACCGCGAAGTAGTAGTTTGTTGGCTTAAAAAATAAAAATAAAATAAATTCCTTGTCTTCAAAGGGTTAATGACAACAATGCCTGCCATTGCTATACGTGGTAAGAAAAGGGTAGAGAAGGGCATAAGGGATGACAATTTGAATCATATCGCCACATACTAATACACATACACTTATGGAATATCAAATATTGGCTCGTTTTCTATTACTTTAGCGCTTTACAACTCAAAATAGTTTTCATTTGTAAGAAAAACGAAAAGAAAAGAAAAAGTCAGCGAAACTTTTGTTTAAAATTCGAAAGTTTACCGATTACAAATTCGTTGTGATTTAATAGAAAAGAAATAAAAACAAAATTATACATACGAACCTATGTACGTGTACATACATACATACATACATACATACATACATATGTATGTATAGATAAAAATACAACTAAAACAGTTAAAATAACGATAATCAAACAAAAATAACAAAAAAAAGAAAGAAAAAAGAAGGAGAAGAATTACTTATGACGATTACCATCAAAATCATGCTGTTGATGATGATCATGATGTATACACTCGTAGATAATGATGATTATGATAATGATATAGACGAACGCAATGTACGAGTACCTGTGAAATGTTTGCAAAAAAAAAAAAGTGTGAAAATGTAAAAGAAAAATCCAAATAGAAAGCGATTCCTTTAAAAAAATGAATTTGTTTGTCTTTAATCGTTGAAGAAAGAAATATAGAACAACAGCAAATACAAAAAAAAAATTCAATTTTTTTCTAGTTTTGTAGTCAATAAAAGGAAAGGAAAGTAACAAAATTAAAAAGAAAAAAAGGATGGAAATTGTAATACTCAAGGGGTTTTGAGTACCTTAACAGATAGAAATTTTTGTTTAAATGTTGGCTTATTTTCTATTCTATTCTTTTCTTTGCTTTTCATTTCTTTTCTTTTCTTAGTTTTTTTTTTTTTTTTTGATTTTAGACTTTGTTTGTTATTCCGTATTTTCCCTTCATTATGCAAATAAAGTCGAGAGCGTGTTGATTACAAAACAAATTTAAGGCTTTAATTATTTGGCTTTTCGCTTTTTCTATCTATAAATTTACATTTAAAGAAACCCTCGTATTTCTGTGGCATCTCTATGATACAACTTACCTGCACATCACCTCATGGGTTAATAATACGCGACACATTTCAGGATTTTTGTCTTGTCCTTCATAAATAATGGCCTAAAGGAATGAAAAAAAAAAAAACAAAAGAAAAATTAAATTAAATCTCAATAAACAAATAAGTTGGTGATGGAATAATAAAAAAGAAGAATTTAAAATCAATCGGTGGTTTATTTATGTTCATATGCAACAGTTCCATAATACTTAGAAAACGGTAAATATCAAGTGGGCCATCTATCGGTTTAAATTTAAACCAATTCTTACGTCATTCTATTCTGTCACAAAATTCAGTATATTATCTCCACTGAACGAAATGAATCGATTTACGCATAAACAAGGTTGGGATTTATTGAAAATTTATTTCCAAAACAAAGATAATTTGTCGGAAATTGCTCGAAAATGTCGTACAAAGTTTGGTCGCAGAGAGGGACCAACAGTGCTCACTATACGCAAGTATATTACTTAAGTTCGTGAAACTGGTTTCATTATTGATGCGCCCAGACTAAAGTGTGCTCGTACAGTGCGTACACCCGAAAATATCGAAGCTGTGGCTGAGAGTGGGCGTAAGAATCCATCAACGTCAACTCTTCATAGTTCATAGTGTGTGAACATTTCACACACCAGTTTACGTCGAATTCTGCGACAAGATCTAGGTATGAAGCCGCATAACCATCTGCTTCGTTTTGGCTTCGCTAGATGAGACAACGAGAAACTGCACGATGATGTCGATTTTGCCAAAAAAAAATCATCTTTTCGGATGAAGCTCATTTTCATCTTGGTGGATACTTTAATACGCAAAAGTGCCGTATTTGGGGCTCAGAAAACCCACACGTGGTCTTACAGAAGCCTATTACGAGTCACTGTTTGGTGCGGCTTGTGAAGCGGAGGCATTATATATCTTTGAAAATGAGTACGCCGCAACCATAATGGTCGTTTCAATAGCAGAAATGGTGAAGTCAGTTGGCCACCTTTTTCCTGCTGGACTGGCTGCCATCCGGGATTTTCGTCAGACAACAGGCTAAACTTGTAGCGGTGAGACCAAACATCCTTCCACACTGACATATTATTCCCTCGGGGCAATCCTCTATTCTATCTGAGGAACCCTGAGACGGCTCTAAATTTGAGAATCGTTTGGGAAGTGGAATTTTTTCCGAAGGGCTAAATCTTACGTTGTCTCTTCACCACCCGTAGTTGATGCGGGTTAATGGTACTTCTAAAACTGGCATAGGTTTTATTTCTAATAACTAGGGGGCTATCAGGTCTCTTTCAGCTGTAATGCTGGTTAAAAACTGTCGCAGGGACAGTCAACTATTTAAACTGAAACGTCTGAGCATCTCCTCCTTAGTCCCCATTCGTTGTTGATTGTCTGTAGGAAAGAATTAAGTTTCTGCTCAAACCTCGAGGAATATATTTTTCCTATTTTTTTCTACATAAGAACCGGAACCCAGGGGATGGCCCCTACTCATGCAATGCATGGTGCTGGTACTAGAAAAACAGGTTGTGGGAATAAGGACAGAGGGAGTAGTGTCTATGGACGTTAGATTTAAATCTATTCATGTTGTAAGTGGCAGGGGGTAATACTTTCACTGAAATTTTATTTCACAACCGAACAGTGCGACCAAAGAACGAATTCTCCCTATAACGCGTTGCACGGTTCACTGGTCAATCAACTACAAAGGGATGGGCTCTATGAGAAATACGAGTAATACGTAAAAATATATGATTTTTAGGAATTGATTCCTTAATTTCGTCAGAACACATTCCGTACCGATAGAACAATGAAACACACGCCACATTGCGACGGTGCTTTAATGAATCGATAAAAATGGCTACCTTACCGTCATTAATGAGCATCTTTTGACTCTTCTGTACGCGGTCGAGAAGCTCCAAAATAGAAGCACCGGCTCATATATGAGAGTTGTATTCCATTTTGGGTCGGATATAGGTCTTGTAAATATTAAGGAGATCAGTTGGAGTGAAGTATTTCTTGCACCGTCTTAAAAAACCAAGACATTTGAATGCTTCTTTCGACACTTGAAGTATGTGATCATTCCAACGAACGTCACAGTGAATTTTCATACCCAGAACATCCCTAATATGTACATTACTCATGGACACAGATGACAACACACTACCACATCTCTGTGTTAGAAAACAAAATTGAGTCTTGCGTGCATTAAAAACGACCCTGTTCGCACGAACCCACTTGGAGATTTTCACCAGGTCACTTGTGAGTGTATCATTCATATTCATCCTTCTCGCCCCGATCTCTAAGAGGCTCGGCCTACGATCAAAAGAATATGAGTGACAAATGTTGCTGTCATCCGCAAAAGAGTAGAAAGGATTAGAAGTGAGAAGAAGAAAGTTGTTAAGAAATATTAGAAAAAGAGTAGGAGAAAGAACAGAGCCTTGCGGTACCCCTTAGTTTACACTGAACTCTTATAGAGCGATCTCTGAGAAAGCTCGATATAAATCGACAGAAGTGATTACCGACATCAAAAGCATTAAGTTTCGAAAAGAGATCCTTGTGCCAAACTCTATTTAACGCCCTTGAGATATTTAGAGCCACAACCTTACTCTCCACAAAACCATGAATGAAATTGTTCCATTTCTCTGAGAGCAACGCCAGCAGATCACCAGTATAACGGGCCTTTCGGAAACCGTACTGACGATAATTTAGCAAATCGTGTGACTCCAAAATAGTGGTGATTAATCACATTCTGCGGAACAAACTGGACGGTAGTTCTCAGGGTTACTAGGCTCGTCCTATTTGGGGATTGGCGTTACATTAGCAACCTTCCAGTAGGATGAAAAATACCAGTGCGATATGACGCACTGAAAAGGTGAGCTAATCGAAGAGCACTGCTTGAGGATTATTGCTGGTATGCCATCCAGCTAAGATGACTAGTTAACGTTGAGATTTGCAAAGACCTTTTTTACAGCACGGGCATAGTTACTGATACTCTTTCAAGTTCGGGCAGTGGTTGAACGCTCTCCGGCAAGTGAAAATTACTTGTAAATATTGCAGCCAAAAGGTTTGCCTTTTCAACCGGGTGCGTTAATGTTTCGAACTATTGCTGTTCCTCAGCATTTTAAGGAGTGACGAAAAGTTTTTACACATCTCAAGGGACTATGTATACCTCACCTAAATAACGTACAGACTTCGATGAAATTTTAAGCTCGATAGATCTGCGTACCGTAGAACACATATGGTTAAATTTTTTTTTTTTTTAATTCTCAGAGAGGACGATGCAGGGGCTATTTCTCCCTATCCCCAACTATTGTTCGCAGACGTATGAAATTTGGTGGCTAAATTCATAGAGTCGTTGTGGAAAATCCCACCAAAAATGGGTGTGGCAACCCTCCCCCTTCCAGAGATACCTATAATTCAGGAAAATAGCCAAACTATAGTAATGAAATTTGGTATAATAGTACAGAGTACTATGGTGTTTTGTTCCCATTTATAGGAAGCGACTGTTATTATGCTTCGTAATATTAGTCGGCCAAAACTTTGTAGAGACTTACTGTAAAAAAGTTAATGGGCAATGTTATTGTAGCCACTATTTTTATTGGAAACTTCAAAGGTGAAGACGTTTTGATACCATCGGATTTGCCGTTTGAGTTCAAACGTGTACGATTTACAGTGCATGTTGCCTTTCGATTGACCATTAAAAAGGCGCAAGGCCAGTCTTTGGGAATTTGTGGGACAAACTTAGAATTTCCAGTATTCTCTCAAGCAAGGACAAGCGAAATATATTATTGTCTTTCGTAGAGTATTACAATAAGTACGTAATGTGAATTACAACTATTTAGGGGCAATAAAAAATCAATTTTCGGGGGACGAAGTTCGCCGAGTCAGCTAGTATGTCTTTAAGATTGACACTGGCAATTAAAACTCTTACAAAATACGATGTAAAAAATGTATCACTGGATGAAATTTTAAAATGGTGCGTTATCGAGAAAGAAGTGTTCGTTTAGGCTGCAAAAAAGTCGGACGTTTTTCAAAAGTACTTACTTGATTAGTTGTTAATGCAACAAAAATTGAAAAGAATTTTATTTCAATAAAAGAGCCGAAAACCGAATGTTCTAAATTTTTAACTTTTCGACATATTCGAAAAGCGGTTTTGGAAAAAAGTCGAATAATCGAAAACAGAAGGGAAGAGCACCTCTTTGCCGAGATCTGATGTAAAGTGACGAATACAACTCATTCGAATTAAAAATTGTTTTTCAAATGGATTCGAATTAATATTTTTCCGATTTTATGGGCAAATATCGGCACACAATGGTAATGCACTTGCACGAGCTTCTTTTTAAAGTAAATATTTTAATAAAATTACACAAAAGAGAGAAGTAAAACATCATTTTCAAATTACGTACAAAGGACCCATCCAATACAACAAATATTTGTAAATTGAAACAGATAATAAATAGCACATCGAGAGTGAAAATATAAAAAATAAGGGATAATGATGGTTTTCTAGTTGGATATGTTTCTGTTATAGTTGTTTTTGTTCGTATGTTTGTATGTTTGAATGTTTATGTTTATGTTTATGTTGTTTTGTTAAGCCCTTAAAAATCCCTGTGATTATTATTGTTTCTCTTTTTTTACTTTGAAAATTAATTTCTGATTATGTTTCCTTTCTTTTTTATGTATGTGTCAATAAGCGTGTGTGTGTGTGTATGTCAGGAGGTAAAAGTGAATTAATTTTGTTGCTGATACAGTATTGCTGTGTTGTTGTAAAGGATAATTGCACATATGGTGCTGGTTACCAGTAAGTAGTCAGTAAGTGATGCACCACTGCTGCTTATTGTCTGTCCTCTTTTTTTTTTAAAGAGACACTGACACGAAAAAAGTTTCAAGTTTTCTTCAGCTATAGAAGGAATCATTGTGTTGTGTTGTGGTGGTTGAATTTGCATTATAGTTGTTGTTTTGTTGTTTTATTGTTGTTGGTGTAATAGAAGCATTGTTGTAGAAATTATTATCTGTGTTTATTCCATAAAAATTATAACCACCAACAAGCAGCTTTATTTCACTTCACAAGCCACCCTACTTTAAAGGATTCTGGTTGGGATTTGTTGTATGATTCACATGTATTTGTATTGGATTACACATGCTGCGATGTTGCTTTAGGTTTTAGAGTAACCTTTGCAGCAATTTTTAGTTTCAGTTACGTTTCTTTAATTATTTTCAAATTAGACTGACTGACTCACTGGCGGACTGACTGAATGATTTTTGGTACGTTGGTTGGCTGGTTGCTTGTCTGTTTGTTGTGTGCCTGTCTACTAGCTGTTGGCCTATTTGTTTGTTTAGATTCTTGTTTTTGCATTTAAAGGGCTTCAAGTACTTGAAATAATCATTTGTTTGTATTTCACTACCCATACAAGAACAACAACAACAATAACAACAATAACAACAATAAGAATAACAAAATTAATATTAATAAGGGAGAAATAGATACAAACAAATATGATGTATGATAGATGAGATATAATACAATAGAACTAGAATTAGAATACGATTCTTGCTACTCATCTGCCTGAATTTCAGAATTATTGCCATAATTATTACACCACCAGACACTTGCGGTTTTTAGTCTTAACTACACATGTTAACATTTTCATTTCTACCTTTACCATCTCTAGTACACTATGTATTGTATCATCTCTATAATAAATATAAGCGTATATGCATACAAACATTATTTAAGAAAAGTTTCGTTAAAAAAAAAAATTAAAATTCATTTGTTTTTTTAGTTGAGTTTTTTTGTTTTTTTTTTTCTCTGAGAGGAGAGGACCTTTATCACAATGTCTTGTAATTTGATTTAATTTTCTAGTCGAGTTAATGGAATTGTTGTGTTATAATTCCATCAAATATTTGTTTTACAAATCAGCTGATGACACATTTAATAACTATTCGGTAGGTATTGCCTTTTTTGTAGGCATTCACTGTAATTTCTCAGAAAATATTTCAATTTATTTGGCATTTTTTGCCTTAAAAGTGACTGTAAAAAAGAGAAAATAAAATTGAAAACGAGTTCGGTTTGGAATGAAACAAGAAAAAATTACATTTTAATTCGACAGCTCTTTTAGTTTAGTTTTAAAATTGACATATAAAGCAAATATACATTTTTACTAAAAATCTAATGATAATTGACTGGCACATGTCCTTGCAACAAGCAAACAAACGAATAAACAACAACCTATCAAACCCTTAACTAACGAATTGAATTGAATTGAATTGCTTTTCATTTAAAATTTATCAGCAAAACTGAAAAAAACTGAAATTTATTTATTTATAAAACACATACATGTATGGTTGTGTGTAATTGTGTAATTTTAATTGTTAAAATATTTAAATTTTATTATTTAAAGCACTTTTTCCCCCCAAAAAAGAAAACAAATAAAACTTATTACAGTTGGCCGTCACTATAATAAATGATTGAAATTCTGCTTAATATATATACAGTACGCGACAAAATATATACACGAGCTTGTACTTAATATTAAAAGGGGTGTTTTTTATAGGGGGTACAGAACTTTAAGTTGCAATAAAACAACGATGGATTATTCGATTGACATGAATTTTGTTTATCCGAAAGATAATCTTGTGGCATTACATTTGAAATATGATATCTGGCATATGACCCCCACGGCTGGCGCGGATGTAGTCCAATCTGTACGTCCAATTTTCGATGACTTTTTCCAACATTTGTGGCCGCATATCGGCAATGACATGGCGTATGTTGTCTTCCAAACGGTCAAGCGTTTGTGGCTTTACCGCATAGACCAATGACTTTACATAGCCCCACAGAAAGTAGTCTAGCGTTGTTAAATCACAATATCTTGGAGGCCAATTCGCAGTTCCAAAACGTGAAATTAGGCGGTCACCAAACGTGTCTTTCAATAAATCTATTGTGGCACGAGCTGTGTGACATGTTGTGCCGTCTTGTTGAAACCACATCTCCTGGACATCATGGTTATTCAATTCAGGAATGAAAAAGTTAGTAATCATGGCTCTATACCGATCACCATTGAGTGTAACTTTCTGGCCACCATCGTTTTTGAAAAAGTACGGACCAATGATTCCACCAGCCCACATACACAGTCAGTTTTTCCACATACACTTGAGGATTATCTTCACTCCAAATGTAGCAGTTTGTAATCATGGCTCACCATTGACTGTATCTTTCTGGCCACCATCGTTTTCGAAAAAGTACGGACCAATGATTTCATCAGCCCACATACACAGTCAGTTTTTCCACATACACTTGAGGATTATCTTCACTCTAAATGTAGCAGTTTGTAATCATGGCTCACCATTGACTGTATCTTTCTGGCCACCATCATTTTCGAAAAAGTACGGACCAATGATTCCACCAGCCCATAAAGCACACCAAACAGTCAGTTTTTCCACATACACTTGAGGATTATCTTCATTCCAAATGTAGCAGTTTGTAATCATGGCTCACCATTGACTGTAACTTTCTGGCCACCATCGTTTTTGAAAAAGTACGGACCAATGATTCCACCAGCCCATAAAGCACACCAAACAGTCAGTTTTTCCACATACACTTGAGGATTACCTTCACTCTAAATGCGGCAGTTTTGTTTGCTGACGTAGCCATTCAACCAGAAGTGCGCTTCATCGCTAAAAAAAATTCGCTTATGAAAATCGGAAACAACGGTAATCTCGTTTTTGGCCCATTCGACGAATCTACGCCGGGCGTGAGTCTATGATGAATTGCCAAACCAAACTGAGAATAAATCACTTGACAGCTGTTAAATCGGTCACCATCTTGGAAAGTAATGGCAACTTAAAGTTCTATACCTCTATAAAAAACACGCTTTATATCTTCATAACATAGAAAAGCTCATTTGAATTTCAATTTGTTTTTTTTTTTTCTTATTTGTTATGATAATTTTACTAATGAAAGAAACACAAATTTATAACAGTAAAGATTTATGTTAAAAATACAAAATCGCTATTTTGCATGCGTCAAAACAATAGCGAAATTGACAGTTAAATTACCATCTACAAAAATCGTTCAATATAATAACTTTGTAATTCAACACAGTATTATTTGCCGTACTATAAGCCGTTTCCGATCATCAGACCCCTGAAAACCAGCAAACGAAACGACCAGGCGATACTCTGTTTAAATAAAAAGTATCGACCCTTTTACGCCAATTTATCGTATGTAAAAAAAAACTAAATTTTACAGGAGAGCGTTTTTTCTTCTTAATTTCTATACTTTGGCTGGTTACATCAATACCAAATTTTAAATGTTGTACAATAACCGATACGTTAACATAAATTGGAAACTTTTTTTTATAGAAAAGCTTGTATTTTGAGAGATATTCGGGTTTGTAAGCACATACGATATTTTTGCCCACAGAGTTTTATTCGTGTCTTTGTTAAGTGAGATACTTACGATAATTTAAAAACAACTGAAATATCTACTGGCATCGTAGTATGGCCCGGAATTAAAAACGTAACCTTAATACTATTGACATTGTGGTTCGGACCGACACAACTGCTTCAGTAAAGTCTTAGTAAATTAGCTGTTTCATTACGATATATGATTATTATTACGTTTGAAGGGCTGAGCGTACTTCATTCGAACCAAGCTTACCGTCGCTTTCACTCCACAAAAAACAGTAACTATCTCTTGTGCCATTTTCGTAAACTCTAAAATTACATATATTTACGAGACGAAAACAATCTAAAATTTTTCCTGCCCGGGGACTTAAAGACCTTTTGCATATTAAAACACTTGCACATTAAATATTTGATTTTTTCTTGCCTTCTGCTTGGTCTTCAAAGCATAGGGTTTTGCTCTCATCTTTGTCCCTAAAGTGCGTTATAAAATTTGATATTTTTTTTTCCTCTATTATCGTATTATTATTAATAAAAAAAACAAATCTAATATTACAATTTAAGGAGCACAAACTTCTTGCATTATCAGCTCTTGCGTACTAAAGAAATATAATTGAAAAGTATTATGTACCTGGTATTACTCGTATGTACCTACTACAAGCACCAAGGAGTTTAAAGAACATAAATTAAATTCTTAGTATAGAGAAAATTTATGCAGTAGTAGTAGAAAATGCTTAACGGAGGGTCTGTAACCACATTTAGAGCAAGCAGAGGATGATTTCTTATTAACATAACTATTTCATAAGTTCTCAGGTAAATAAATTATTTAAACAATTACTGCTCTATTTAAATATGTAACCAGTTATACGTTGTTATCTTTGCAAAAGCGTATGGTACATACGATAATTTCGCTCACAATGCCACATACGATAAAATAATTCAGTAACCAGGGTTGCCATTTTGGTTACTTTTTAACCAAAATTGGTTATTTTTTTCTTTAAAGTGTAGATGTGTACTTTTTTTCCATTTTAGTTACTTTTTCCGCGAAGCAAAAAATAAAGATAATGATTTTTTTTTACCCAAGTTTTTATTGAGTATTTCACTTTAAAAACGGGAGTTTTGGCAAACTTTGGCCTTTTGTTGTGAATATCATCTTTCCCATCCTTCTGGTAACATATGGATTTCGTACCAAAAGACTGCAAATTTTTTGAAAATTTTTGAAAGGTAATCTGATCGAAACAAATGGTCGTCTGACGGGCAGGGTTTGGATTATAAGGCGGCTTAAACTATTTTCTAAATAGTTTCCACAGATATTGGAACCTTGGGCCGAGTGTTGCCGCCACAATTTTTTCCATCTTGAGTAGCTTTTTGAGTTTGAAAATAATCTTCGTAGAGTAATGGCCTCAATCCATCGGTGGAACATATTCAGAATAAGCTTTGGCAAGCAATCAAAGCGATAAAACTTAGTTTTTTGCACTATTTCGTTCAGTGGCTAAGTGAGAATAAATGTCAGACATATTTCACTTCGGGTATTTAGCGATTCATTAAGATATATAAATGGTCCGCCAAATAATTTATTTCTTTTTTTTTTTTGAAAATGATATAAAAAAACTACTGAATATTTTCTCAAATTTCTTTTTTATCCGAAAGTACAATCCTTCCGGTTAATAATGGAAAATAATTTCATTCAAATGGCTGCATCGGCTGGCCATGCAGTAGCCTACACAATCGGTCCAATTTTTAAGCACATTGTCGATTGTGTGGAGCTGTATTTCACTAATGGCTTCACGAATATTGTCCTTTAAAGCGTCAATTGTTGGCATAACACTTATCTTTGACGGCAACCCACATATAATAGTCCAACGGTGTCAAATCGCAGCTCTGAGGTGGCCAAACGACATCAGCTCTGCGGCTGATAATGCAATCTTCAAAAACAGGGCGCATAACATCGAGTGTAGCTTCGGCTGTGTGGCACGTAGCGCCGTCCTGTTGAAACCAAATGTTGCTAATATACTCCTCTTCAATTTTTGTGAATAAAAATTCGTTCAATATGGCCCGATAACGATCGCCATTGACTGTAACGGCCACTCCTTGCTCATTTTCGAAGAAAAATGGCCCAATTATGCCTCTGGACCAAAATCCGCACCAAACAGTGACTCGTCTTGGGTGTATCGGCTTTTCAATGTATGCCCCAAATGCGACAATTTTGCTTGTTTACATACCCGCCAAGATCAAAATGAGCTTCATCTGAAAAGATGATTTTTTTTTTTTTTGGCCAAATCGGCTTCTTCTGTAAGTCGATGGCAGGCCCAGATTCCCAGCGTTGTTCAAGCGTATACACAACCATATTCGTTCAGCGGAAGGATAAAACTAATTATCTGTCAAATCAGACATGAGCTAAGTGTTACCATTCACGAAATCAGCACTAGTTGAAAAAAAAAAAACGTTAGATGGCGGTCCCTATATTAGTAAAGGCTATTAAGCTAAAATTATGCACAAATAAATTTTAAAACCTCATCATAACTACACGTATGAGAGAACGATATTTTCTATTGTGCGAAGTTTGTTAATATAAAGTTCAAATGTTTAGAACATACTCGTATATGAGAATATGCCTCATCAATCGTTATACCAAGTTTTTTTTTCACCAGTTTATATTCAGTCCATACTGCTATAAATTGCATATATAAATTGTTTTTTGTATTAAGATTATGATTTAAAATTTTGGTTATTTTTTGGTTACAAAAAACTCGAAGTTGTGGCAACGCTGTCAGTAACTCTGCATAAGTGCAGCGAATATCGCTACAATGATTTACTATGTGATGGGTATGTGACATTAGAATACATTTGCATCAAAAAGTCAATTTTGTAAAAAATGTTACATACGATAATTTGGCGCAAAGTGGTCTGTCTGTATGTCCTTATATCAGGAAGATCTATTACAAATCAATTCAAATTAAATGTTTCGATTGGATGCATCTAAACACGATCTGTAGACAGTGGATTAGTATTATGCCGAAGTGCAAAAAGTGCATTTACTACTGCCAAAACAGATTGGCCAGATTTGAATTTACAAAGAAGCTAGTAAACTTAGGTATACTTTTAATGAAAGACCGTACTCTTCTCTGATGAATCTAATTAAGCTGAATAAAATGGACAACGTCTTAAGCCTCGGTATACCAAAGACGCGGTAAAACATATAGAAGGATGTGTTTTAACCTGCGAATGTATTTCTGGCCATGGAATTTGTCTAATACACAAAATAAAGAGGGTAATGGATCAATTCGGCAACGAGGATATCCTGGAGTACATACGGCAGAGAAGACAGTGCATCTTGATTGGGGATATCAATGGGACAATAATCGAAAATGCCCAGATAAATGAGTGAAAGTGTGTTTTGTAAGCAAACAAATCAAAGTTTTAAAATATCCAGCGCAATTGCCAGATCTCAATTGTAGATCTCAAAATAAAACGCGTTAATTGGAAATTGCATTGAATGAAATTTCTGGTGAAACATTATCGCATAATAATCAAGTCCATAACTTGAATATGTAAAGAACTTTCACAAAAGTAAGTGCTAGGCAACTAAATCTTAGTAAAATTAATATTTTAAGTGAATTTATTGAAGAAGTGCTTATGTTTTGTCGCATTTAAAGAACTATGTATTACGTACTAAATGACTTTTTCTAAGTTAAGTAGGAATTTTTTTTGTTATTTTTATTTTATTTTTTAGTGAATTTAAATCCCAAAGTGTTTGCTTTTGTATCAGCCAGAAGTTCCTGCATATGTTTTGTCGCACACTGTATACTTGATGGATATGAGAAAATATTGAAAATCGTCTGTTTGTTTTAACGAATACCCACTGTTTTAAATTTGCCCATAAATTTTTGATTTAAAACAAACAGTAAACTGCATAGCTTCTACATTTTTTTTGTCTCTTTCGATTTTTGCTTTTTACATTTTTTTTGTTTTTGTTTTTTTTTTTTTTGTTATAATTTTTTGCTGCTTTCGGATTCCGTATGAAAATAAAATTTTATATTTAAAAGCATAAATAACAACAACGCCATTGTGGTTATCACTTTAATGCTTTAATGTGACCAGCCAGCAATATTCATGCGAATTAATGGTGAATAAAAATGTTCAGAAACACACACACACACACATCAAATGATGTAAACAAAAACGTATGGATGATGTTGGTGGAATCGGCAACAATCCTATGGAAAACAACAATAATATTCGTTTTTATTATGGGGCGTAGCAAAAACTCATGGCCTCCACTTGAGTGTGTATGGTGTACTGATATATAGGAGATGGAGAGTTAGTAAGTGCACATGTAGTGGTGGTATGCAAATTGCACCTCATATCCATATAAAATGTTTGTTTGTTTATATCTGTTGTTGCTTCTTGAATGTTATACGAGTATGTATGTACGGCCATATTTGTTGACTTTTATTAACCGCTGTACTGTTACTGCGAAATATTGAAATCCACTTAAAAACTTTGTTTGTGTATGTGTCTCTGTTGCTAAAGTTGTTGTTATTGTTTATGTTTAATATACACAAACAAATATTTTTTTCATCAGAAATTTTTGTTGCTACTGGTGCATTTCAACGCCAGTAATTCAAAGTGTTGACGTTCGAATTAATTTTATCACTTAATTAACACTCATATACACGACAAGAAGATAAATAATTTCTCTTTCTCCCTCTCCCTCTGTCGCATACACACACAAACACACACATGCACACATGTTATAGCCACTCAATTGATAAATGTGTGTAAATTGGTGTTGTCAATGCGTTTGTCGTTTAAAAAAGAGAATAAATTTGCAAAATAAATTATTTTCAAGTGTATTTTTAAAATGCTTTCGCTGTTGTAATACTTAGCTTACAATGTAAACTCAGCACAAACATAGGTATTTAATTTTACACAAATTTTATATCAAATTTTTGGTTTAATAATTTTAAAGCTTAAATAAAACAAAGAACAAACAAAGAAAAACAAAAATAAATAAAAAATTTATTAAAACAAAAAAGACTTCTTTCTAAGCAAACGCCTTTTATCACCAAATACTCTTAAACAACAACCACATTCTACGCTACTCTACTCTACTTAGTGTCCGTTAGTATGATGTTACCAGACTATGCACACAAACAAACAAAACAAAATCCACAAAATAGAGAATGAAAAACTAATCATTATCGCCATCATTATTGGTTATTGTTTTTATGGCATTTAAACTCATATTTTGTTCCCATCTCCTGACAACCTCACTGGCTATTGTTGCTATCACATGAATGCTATATTTCAATGGACTTCCACAATAGCCACAAGGATAACGATACAGGAGTTGTATTTAAAACGGAGTATCGTTAACAGATGCAATAATGCAATGAAATCATATACTTTCACATACGCACCGACACACTCACACAAACGAAAACTAAGTAAAGCTGCGGACAATGAGCGGTCATCGTTTGATACCGCGGCTATTCAACTTAAAAATGCAACAAAAATATGCAAACATTTTATTGTTTTGTTCTTGTTGTTGTCGTTGTTGTTGTTTTCAATATTTTCAAAAATTTAATGCGTAAAATCGCGATAAATTGGTGCAGTTTTAAGCCAAACACCCAAACTTTCATTCAAACTTTTAATGGGTTTGTTTAGTTGGTTTGTGTATCTGCAGGAATAATTTTTTTTTTTTTTTTTTTTTTTGCTTTTGCATTGGCATCACATTCGATTTGGTGGTTTCGCTTATGTTGGTCGTTTTTTTTTTCTCGTCGTTTCTTTTCTTTTTCTTTTTGAAATATGATCCAATTTTATCGTTGCTGTTGTTGCCAATATTTATCTGTATGGCAGCATATCAGCAGCACGTGGTAAAAGTATTATCCTTTTTCGTCATCATTCGTTCTCAAATTACGTTGCAATTGTTGTTTTCCTCTACTCTCTTCCCCTCTCCACTATGCGTTGTTATTTTTGTTAAGCATCGTAAATGGCTTAAAATACTCATCGTTTTATATGAAAAATGCTTTTAAAGGCATTTGTAATGAATGAATGGCAACATATTCTGTTATCTGATCAAGTGTAATTATGAATAATATTTTGTCGTTGTTGTTGTTTTTTATTTTGTTACTTATTGTTGTTGTTACTACAATTGGTAGTCGCCATTCGCCAGTCAGTCAGTCAGTCAGTTAGTCCTTTGAAAATTGAGATGCTAATACTGCAGCTTTTTTTTTTTTTTTTTTTTTGAGGGTTGTAAAGATTCAACCAGCAAAAGTTTGGTCTAAATTTAACCCTTAGGTAGTAGACAACGATTAGAATATTTTAAGCGAATAATTATTTAAGCCATGTTAACCAGATACCTTAAAGAATCAATTATTGTTGCTATGCGGCTTTGTTTTAAATAAATGCGTAATCACTAGCAGGCGACATATTGTTTAGTCTTTTAAACTCCGTAAATTGTGTGCATGTAGTTGCTAAAAAATCAATTACAGGCTTATTTCTGTTTTGCTCATAACTGGAAGTACTACTTCTCCTAATTGAGTATAAAACACTTACTAATTGACAGAACGTTTCTCCCAAACTCATACTTCTTACGCAGCAAAAAAATAGTCCAAAAAAAAAAAACATCAAACATTTCTCACCTTTTCGAAATAAAAACAAAAAACTACTTGAGTTCTGCAGTAGAGTTGGATTCTTTAGCTCTTTTCAGTGATCGCTCTTTTTAGTTCAGCGCATTTATATGAACTAGATTGTTCACTTAGTTCAATAGCTCTGTGTTAAGTTAATTTTTTGTAGAGGGCAAATTACGATATTCTGTATCGGATGCAATTTAAATAGAAATTTCGTTCGATATGGATATTTTTTGCAGGGGAGCACTACTAACATAACAGGTTACTCAATAGATCTGTAGGTTAAGTAAGAAAACAAAACAAAATTTCGACAAAACTCGATTTTATTATTGAACATACCACCTTGATCAAAGAGTTTATTCATCTAAATTTATATTGTCCTCCTCAAAGTAATCCTCATCGACTACAACACACTTATTACAGCGCTTGATTCAATAGTCGTAGCATTTTTTATATTCGGTTTTCGCTTCCTCCGATTTTTCCATTATTTCCTCTAGACTGCTGAAACGCATTCCCGGTAATGGTTTCTTAGCTCGATTGAACAGAAAGAAGTCATAGGCAGCCAAATCAGGTGAATTCGGTGGGTGTTGGATGGTATATGTTGCATTTTTCGTAAAAAAATTTCGAATAATGATGGCACTGTGCGACGGTGTGTTATCATGGTGCAAAATGCACGAGTTTTATGCCCAAAATTCTGCGTCTTATCGCGAATTGTCACACGCAAACTTCTCATAACGCCCAAATAATACTCTTTGTGTACTCTCTGGCCTTCTGGCAAAAATTCATGATGCACTACATCGCTGTAATCCAAGAAAACCATGAGCATTGCCTTTTTTTCTGACGGAAAACGACGTGGGTTTTTGGTCTTGGCTCATTTGGTGAACGCCGTTCACTTGCCACATGTCTGGATTGCGTGTCGTACTCATAAACCCACCTCTCGTCTTCAATAATAATCATCATAATCGCAAATCATGTTTTGGCGACCTTAACACGGTATCTTGTTTGCACGACATTTAGGTCTTTTGGCACCAAATTTGCTGCTACACGATGGAAATCCAAATCATTAACCAAAATGTCTTGGATGGATCCATAAGCAATGTTCAAGTCTTCGGCTATCTCTCTGATGGTTAATTTGAGGTTATTGACCAACATTTCTTTCACTTTATCAATGTTTTTGTCGGTTTTCGATATTGATGGTCTACCACTGTGCGTTTTTTACGCACAACTTAATACAAGTTCGTTGTGGCAAATTTAAATCCATATCTAAAATTGTAAAAAATCGCCAACCACACCTAGAGATAGATGTTCTCTTCACTACGTAGTTTTTGCAAATGTCAAGCTATGACGCTGAGACTTAGCTCGAGTATCAACAACAGATGTACAAACTTAACAAAAAAAAAAAACTTAAGTCGGAACGATGGAAACGCCCCACAGGGTTACTCCGGGAACTTTTTGAAAAACGATTTTCCAACTTTCCGATACCACTTTTATAATACAATTTCTCTTTCTCGTCAATATATGCCTCAGTGCCGGCGAGTACTTTATTATTGGACTTAAACTTCTTTCCAGCAAACGTGCTCTTGAGAGGAGGATAAAGTCGCCGGGTGCTAAATCTGGAGAATACGATAGATGGGTAAGCAATTCAAAGCCCAATTCATTCAATTTTGCGGTTGTGACACCATTTGTGAGCTCATGTGGCACCCATTTTGATTAGAGCTATCGCACACCCAAATGTTCGTGTAAAATATGGTAAAACACTGACGTTGTTACAATGTCAGCTAGTTCGTGCACCTTCAATTTGCGATCGTTCGTAACCAATTTGTGAATTTTTTTAGGTTTTCTGGAATAACAGTCTCATTTAGACGTACACTGCGCTCTGCATTATTTGTGCTGTTACGAACACGCTTAAATTCAGCAAACCACTTCTCTACCATTTGTCTCGATGGAACAGAGTCCGGAGAATGTTTATTTATAAAAAGCAATGCTTAACCAAAACTCGAAATTCACTTTTTTCCATTTATTTTTTTCACACAAAATGCTATAACTCACGAATCAATAATCAAATTGTTGCCAAATTTATACACGTATCGTTAGAAATTCTCGTAACGCCATCTATGTGTCATCCTACGGACTTATTGAGTGACCTGATGTGTATTTTGTCGAACATATCAACGAAAAACATATATAAATGAAGAAAAAGCAAACGAACGAAGTCAGGACTAAAAGGAAACATGTACGAAAGAGACACATGAACGATAAAGAAACATTAACGAACGAATGAACTACGGACCATAAGAAAACATAAACGAAAAAGACGGATGACCGATAAAGAAACAGGAACGAAGGAACTATCAAACTACGGAGCTAAAAAAAACTCACAGTAATCACCGGCTCTCCTAGCTCAGTTATGTGAATAGTTCAATTGAACTTAGTCATTCACGAACTACCCTAGCTTATCCTGTAGTCGAAACTGTGAACTTAGAGTCGGTAAGTGTATATCAACATTTGACAGATAGAAAAGAAAGTCGTCTTAGGTATTCCGAAAAATCGTAAGGTAATTTTGTTCATTTTTTCTTTTGTGAGTATAAAAAACATCATTTGGTTGTTTTTTTTAACATGAGATTGGTCTAAAATCAAGTACATGTCTGACTAAAATTCCACACCTTTAAACATACGAGTACTAATAACGATTGTCTTCTTTTAGAGTTCTGGAGATTTGAATTCAAGTGAAATTGCGTCTAAAATTTCAAATAAAAATGAATCATAATCAGTTCTCGAGTGAGTTAAATGCAATTGCTTCCAAATTGTTGAGGTTCTTTAGCAGAAATTAAACAAAAATTACTTCCCCTTTTATGCCTTTAATACCTTCACTAAACACACACACACACACACACACACACACAAACACACTTATATACAAATGAATAAAAATGAATAAAAAGTTACAAACGTGTGTCAGTCAGTTAGTATTTTATATGAAATTTTATCTTCTTTCTCTTCTTCCTCTCTTATCGTAATGATATTATTTTGATCGAATCAGATAATCGGATCAACGGAAGACGGCGATTGTTCATTTCTTGTTTTGTGTGTTTTTTTTTTGTTTTTTTTTGTTTGGTTTTTGTTCTTTTGGTTGTAAGCCCGTTAGAGAAACATACAAGTAATTACGACAAAAAGTCTCTTGTTGTGAAAAAGGGGAAGTTTGTTGGTTGATGAGAAGGAGGAGGATGTTGATTGTGGGAATAAAATTGTAAATCCATTTAAAAAAAAAGCAAAAATATTTTCAAATTATGATTTCAGGGTTAAATTGAAAGTTATTTTTGGATCTTGTTTTGTGTTTTTTTTTTTTTTAATAGAATTTTTATTTAAATATTTTTTAAGTTTCAATTGTGAAATTGTCATTATATTTCTTCACTTTCATTATCGACGTCTTATCAGCTTTGAAAAAGTCCATATGGCGGCTCATTGATTCTTTCGGATACAAACGTATGGTATGTACCCACATGTGTATCCTATCTATGTATGTACATACTTATGTATATAGTGTATCGTTGGGGATGGCCAGTAAATCGATTACAAAATATAAAAAACAATAAAGACAATAAAAAAGTGTATTTATGTATGTATGCACATACATATGTACATTTATACCTACATACAGTATGCGACAAAACATATGCTCGAGCTTGTACTTACTTTCATATAAAAACTCATTCGAATTTTAATTTCATTTGTTAATTTATAACGATAATCTTCTCCTTTTACAAAGACAAGACAGAAACAAAGAAAAACGAATTTGTCACAGTAAAATCTAATGTTAAAGTTACAAAACCGCTATTTTGCATGCGTCAAAACAATAGCACGAAATGGTTAGATAGTTAATAGTTAACCAACTGCTAAAAACGTTCAATAACAAAACCGATCATTTCAACATTAGAGGAACAATTAGAGAAAATTTGAACGTCTTTATAATCGTATTGAATCTATCAAACTCTGCCCCTAGCCCACAATATTTTGCATTATTCTGCAAAAATGCATCAGAGACATCAATCGCCAAAAAATTTGGAATTCAACACCAGAATTCAACCAGCAAATGAAACGACAAGCGCAGCGCAAAACCATTCGAAAGTCAGCCGTTACTACTATACAGTAGAATATATCACAGTATTTAGTGCATTTCCTTAAGTAAAAGCAAAAGTTCTTTGGTTTTGATTATCAACAAAACCATCATTGATCATTTGAAAAAAAATTCCAAAAACATACTGTCGCTGCTTTTGTATTTTCTTCGACAGTAAAAATAAAAGCAAACGAAATAATCAAGTCAAATAACGGTAAACTATAGTAAGCACCTTATGTACGAGTAGAAGTAGAATGTGTATGAAATTAACAAAGACAACTCAGCATGATTATAATGAGAGTGGGAGAGTGAGAGTGATGAATGAGAAAAGAAGTATTAAATAAAGGGTCCGCCATCTAAGGTTTTTTTCAACTGGTGCTTATTGCGTGAATGGTAACACTTAGCTCATGTCTGATTTGACAGGTAGTTAGTTTTAACCTTCCGCTGAACGAATATGGTTGTGTTTTCGCTTCGCTAAGTGGGCCTGCGATCGACTTACAGAAGATGCCGATTTGGCCAAAAAAATCATCTTTTCAGATGAAACTCTTTTTGATCTTGGCGGGTACGTAAACAAGCAAAATTGTCGCATTTGGGGCACAGAAAACCCGCACACATACATTGAAAAGCCGATACATCCAAGACGAGTCACTGTTTGGTGCGGATTTTGGTCCAGAGGCATAATTGAGCCATTTTTCTTCGAAAATGAGCAAGGAGTGGCCGTTACAGTCAATGGCGATCGTAATCGGGCCATGTTGAACGAATTTTTATTCACAAAAATTGAAGAGGAGGATATTAGCAACATATGGTTTCAACAGGACGGCGCTACGTGCCACACAGCCGAAGCTACACTCGATGTTTTGCGCCCTGTTTTTGAAGATCGCATTATCAGCCGCAGAGCTGATGTCGTTTGGCCACCTCGGAGCTGCGATTTGACGCCGTTGGACTATTATTTGTGTTACGTCAACAAGCCAGGGACAATTGACGCTTTAAAGGACAATATACGTGAAATCATTGGTTAAATACAGCTGCACACAATCGATAATGTGCTTAAAAATTGGACCGATCGTGTAGGCTTACTGCATGGCCAGTCGAGGCAGCCATTTGAATGAAATTATTTTCCATTATTAACCGGAAGGATTGTACTTTCAAATAAAAAAAGAAATTTGAGAATATTTTCAGTAGATTTTTTTTTATAGCATTTTCAACAAAAAAAAATTTATTTGGCGGACCCTTTACCATGCAGCGTTGCCACAACTTCGATTTTTTTGTAACCAAACTTCAATAAAAATATAACGAAAAATAACCATAATTTTAATACAAAAAAAAAAAATAAAAATATCATTTTACGAGTATATATGGAATTTATAGCAGTTTTGACTGAATATAAACTGGCAAAAAAATGTGGTACAACAATTGATGAGGCATATTCTCCTAATTGATCTTAATATTTTAACTACGTTTTAACAAACATCGCACAATAGAAAATATCGTTCGTTCATATGTTTACTTTAGAGGTTTTAAAATTTATTTGTGGATAATCACTAAATACCCGAACCAAACAATAGCGTTAAAGTGAAATTTGTCTGGTATCACTTTTCTTACTTTGATTTTTTGCCAAAGCTGAATATGTTCTACCGATTTCAATGTGCGAGACAATATTTATGCAGTTCTGAAGTAATGATTTTCACATGAAAAAGAAAGACCTCTCAGGTCAGGCAAAAATGTTTGGAGTGTGGTGGCATTATTTTATGAAGATTATTTTCAAACTCAAAAAGTTATTCAAGTCGGAAAAAATTGTAGCAGCATCCATTCATTGCTGGCGATGAAAAATCGAACTTTTAGTTCACTTAGAACAGAATATAAGAAATTGGTTCGATTCATTCTCTTGGCCTCAAAACATACACGTTTGTAGTCTTTTGGAACGAAATCCATATATTACCAATGGGAATGGCATAATCACAATAAAATACCAAAGTTTGCCAAAACACTCGTTATTAAAGTGATACACTCAGTAAGAACCTGGGTAATAAGCGTTAGAGGAAATCACTATGTTACCTTTTTACTTCGAGAAAAAAGTAACCAAAATGGAAAAAAGTACACAACTACACATCAAAGAAAAAAATACCCAATTTTGTTTAAAAATAACCAAAATGGCAACACTGGTACCAGATCATAGCATAATCACAACAAAATACCAAAGTTTGCCAAAACGCTCTCAGTAAGAACCTGGGTAATAAGCGTTAAAGGAAATCACTATCTTAACCGCTTACTTCGAGAAAAAAGTAACCAAAATGGAAAAAAGTACACATCTACACATCAAAGAAAAAAATACCCAATTTTGTTTAAAAATAACCAAAATGGCAACACTGGTACCAGATCATGGCATAATCACAACAAAATACCAAAGTTTGCCAAAGAACCTGTTTTTGAAGTGATTCACTATCTTAACTGTATACTTCGAGAAAAAAGTACACAACTACACATTAAAGAAAATAATACCCAATTTTGTTTAAAAATAACCAAAATGGCAACACTGGTACCATGCTTACTTTTTGTTGTGGAAAAACCAAAAAGAAAAAAAACAACAACAAGAAATATACGCATATCGCCAACACAAGATTTTATTGATTGTGCTTGAGTTCTGTGTCAGTTCCTTATGTTCAACTGCAATTTTCCTTTATTTTACTTTGTTTTAAAGGTTTTGTATGCTTTTCTTCTATGGTTTTGATTGTTTTGATTTTTTTTTTTTGACTTTGTTTGTGGTTTAAAATAAATATTATCTCTTCAAAACATTTATTTAATAATTTTGTAAGACACTCAAGTCGTGCTTGCGCGGCCCTCTAGTCTTTATATCAGGAAGGTTTCTTACAAATCAATTCAAATTAAATGTTTCGATTGGATGCATCTAAACACGATCTGTAGACAGTGGATTAGTATCATGCCGAAGTGCAAAAAGTGCATTTACTACTGCCAAAAACAGATTGGTCAGAATTGAATTTACAAAGAATCAAGTAAACTTAGGTATACTTTTAATGGAAGACCGTATTCTTCTCTGATGAATCTAAGTTTAGTGTGAGACGTTCTTATGGATTCAGATTGTTAAGCTGAATAAAAGGATAACAGTAAAGCATAAAGAAGGAAGTGTTTTTATCTAAGAATGCATTTCAGACCATGGAATGGGGCCTACAGAATATCCTGGAATACATAGTGATAGCGCATACCTATGAGAAAATGCCGTCAACGTCCAAAAGCAAACACGTCAACGTTTTGAAAGCTCCAACACAATTGTCAGATCTCAATCCCCCAGAAAGTCTTGGATAATTGCAGCAACAAGGGTGAACTTTATTGACAAGTGGAAATTACATTGATTGAAATTTCTGGGGAAACATAATCGAATCTAATCAAGTCTATAACATGAATATGTAGAGAACAGTAAAAACAACTGCATTTTAGTAAAATGCATATTTGAAGTGAACATGTTGAATACGTGCTTATATTTTGTCGCATTCAAAAAACTGTGTTTAAGGTACTAAACGATTTTTTTCAACGTTAAATAGTAATCTTTTTTGTTTTTTTAAATGTTTTTTGAGAACTTAGATGATTAACTTTATAAATAAATAAAACAGTTTAAAATCCGAAAGTGTTTTCTTTTGTTATTAAGACATTTTGTATTCATCAGATGTACGTGCATATGTTTTGTCGCACACTGTATGTACATAAATGGTTCAATATTTTATTTTTATTTTTATTTTTATTTTCGTTTTCGTTTTTCTATTTTGTTAAACAGCATAATGCTTTTTATCATAATTTCTGGTTGATTTTTGCATGTGCGTTTATAAAACAATAACGAGCTCTATTCCTATGTATTTATTTCCTCTCTTTCACACTCTTTTTCACTCTGTTTTATTAACAACGAAAGGGTTTGCTGTAACAACTACAGAATGTGTATTTTTAAAAGGGGGGAGTATAATAACAACAACAACTATACCCTCCATATGAATGTCATAATAATAACAAACAGAGGAGTCTATAAAAATTTGTCACCCCAGAAATTAATTGCCCTTGAAAAACAATGCCAAATACCTACCAAATATGTATTAGAAAACTGAAATACACCCATACTCGTAATACAATCAGTAGCAGTGATAGTAACCATCAAATTGGAAACAAAAACCAAACAAAAAACAAATAAAAGTTGTAACATTACCATGCCAGTGTTACCAGTACCACCAGTGTACCTACCAATTGCTTAGAGTCAGTCATCATCGTTACTTTTAATTTTTTCTTAAAAACCGTCATTGGAATTGCAATAGATTTCTGCGCTCTATCCCTCTGAGTCGTGTTCTTTTTTATTTTTTCATTTTAATCCATTCACATAAGACAGATGGGCAAACAGTTAAACTCGGTAACATTTCAGTTCAACTCTTTTCCTTTTTTTTCTTTTTTTTTTAAGAAAATGCTGGTTTTGCACAATTTTTCGGAATTTTTTTTTTTTTTTTTGCCTTCTTTTCTCTATTTTCTAGTGACCCCTGCCTCCCAAAGGCTATTCTTATGGAAAAATGTTCGCAATGGTTGTTAAAATCCAAATAATCGAAAATTAATAGTGGACAGCTATAGCAACAACAACAGTTACAAGAATAAAAGCAACTTTTAGTTTTGCTTTTAGTGGGCGATACCTTCTTTGCAGAGGTAAATTATCGCCCATTTGTTGTTTTTGTTTTTGTTTTTTCTTTTTCTTTTTGCTTGTTTTCTGGGCAGAGCTGGGAGTTTGACAAGTCAATTTATTGCTGCCTTGTTGGTGTGTGTGTGTGTGTGTGTGTGTGTGTGTGTGTGTGTGTGTGTCATTGGATGATGCGTGCTGAACGACGCACTTAATTAACTGTGACAATCAATTTTGAATGCAACTTATGGCCCAATCGAGTTGTTAAGTTGAATGTCGATGAACAGCAACTTAATTTGTTAGAAAAGAATTGTTTTTTGAAAGGATTTTTGTAAAAGAAAACTTATCATAGAAAAATTTAAGATGAAAAATACGTACAAATCAACGGGAAATTAAAATAAAGGAAAATTTCAAACAAAGTAAACTTACTTGTTTTGTAACCGAATCGATGAGACGCACAAATATATCCTGTTCCTGGCGGGCACCTATAAATAAAAAAAAAAAAATAAATAAATAAGTAATAAAGTTTCATTAGAAAACAAACAAAAATTAAAATAAAAAAATTTCAATGCAAAACTTACCATTGGCATATAATAACTGTAAACGGTATTGTATTCCATTATTAGTTTTTGTTGTATCTGCCTCTGATTCCTTCTCAATGAACCCTATAAACGCAGTCCGTTCAATTTCAATGGGCTGACCAGCCCGATCGTATAATGCGATAACGAAGTGGAAAAAATTCGATTTTCTTAAGTTACTGGGCGGCTGTTTCTCGAAATGTGCACGGCCAATACCCAAACTGTAAATATCAGAAGAATAAGAAAGAACAAATCCAATCAAATGTTTTAAATGATTTTTTTTTTTTACTGAAATCTAACAAATACATAAATAGTAAAAGCGTTTCATATTGGGTATACGAGCTTATAACATCGATTTGGACAACGTATGGCATAACTATCGCATATGGTTTGTGTCAATGATAACAAATATGGTATTCTAGAGGTATTCCGTACTTTGAATATTTCTTTTATATTTCATTTTGTTGTTATAATAAAAGCAAAAAAAAATCGACATTATTAACTTGTATACCCAATATCAATATTAGCATCCAAAGTACAGAGTTACGCGCTCAGTGAGGTGTCTTCTTTTCGGCCTAATACGTTCAGACGATTTTCTGCAACTCTTTGCATTGTAACGTGAAGCACAAACGGCTCTAAATACCACAAAACGCAATGACACTGTCCCATATGTCAGGCTGAATTTGACCGATGGCTTTGGTTATGTTAACTTTATTCGCACAGACACCTGTGTCTTAATCCCACCAGAAAATATGTTGCATATTCCCATGCACTGAAATCAATTATGTAGTATGTCCAATATGGCATACGCTGTGAGGCAGGTGTCGTTGGTGAACAAATAATCCAATTCAGGCCAAACAGCGACTGTTTCAGGATGCATAAGAAACTCTTGGATCTCTTCGCTTATCCACCACACTGCTTATAGTCTTCTCGGTAGGACGTTTATGGTTTGTCAAACAGAACACCCATTTGCTTTAATTTTAATTTAAGTTTAATTTCATCATTTGCGTGATTAAATAACAGCCAATTCGACAACATGGCCACTATCAGCTTTTAAAATTCAAGAGACACGTTACGTGTCAACAACAATACCAAGACAGAAGCTTAATCAAAAACTGTAGAAATATTGCAAATATCAGTTGGAAACTAAAATAAGAGTGCAAAACTAGCTGATAAGAGGTACAAACAGCTAAATTCGGTGAAGAAATATTCAACGATTCGTTGGCTCCCGGAATTGCAACAACGTTTGTAGTGTTTAAGTGTTGTTTAGTGTAATGAACAATTGTATGCAAGCCTTTGTATAAATTATTCTTTACTTTTCTTCTTTAGCTTTATTTCAATTTAATACATTTTCAATTTCAATCACTACCCAGCTAGCAATTGGACGATCGTTTGTAGAAAAATCATTTTGCTGAGTCTTTCTCGAGTCCTTTTTGATGAGTAAAAATATTTGAAGGAAAACATTCGTGATGCCACTGCCGAGATACGACCATGTACACTCAAAAAATTTCTCGAAAATTAGTCCGTTTAATGGGTTACTGTGGGGCCAGTCTCGGCAGCTACATAAATGCAATAATATTTCATTTCTAACCGAACAATTGTACTTCCCAACAAAAAAAAAAAAAAAAATTTGGCAAAATTTCACACCGTTTTTGTTTTATTGCCGTTTTAAACTTTTAAATGGCCCACCCGATACTATTGTTAAGAAAATAAAAAACACATAAAAAGTTAAGACACCACATCAGCCTTTAAAACTATGTTGTGGGGTTTTGGTAACACTGGGTTGTCTCAAGGTTCGTAATGTGCCACTCTGGCTATGCTGTACTTATTTGCGTACTTGACAGCATTGTCAATTCGACCATCTTTGTGTGTTAAATTTGCAATTAACGGAAATCGAATGTTGTACGAGTATGAGGAACAAGAACATTCGGAAGTAAAGTCAACATAGTTATCGTTTTGCTGTCATAAACTAAAGTCGTGCTTAGGCGTAAATAAAAGTGTTATATAAACGAACATTAAGTTGCTGCATTAAGATAAACAGTAAGAAGATAAAGTGAGAAAATAAAAAGTGTAAAACAACAACAAATTGGTGTTTATTTTATTTTGATGCAATTTAAAAGAATCCAAGGGTTAAAACGTAACACTATGATTAATTTGCGATTGCTATACAATTTGTTATTGTATTAGAAAACAAACTCTTTTTAAGCATTAGTGCGAATCGTTTTCGCAACCTTTATTAATCGTGCAAGTGATTAATCCGTTTTTAATCACCAAAGGGACTCGAAAAAGACTCACTGCTAGCTGGGATATTTTGTTTTTGTATTATAAACTAAATTATAGTCTATACTTAAAGGGATTAATAATAAAATTTAAAAAAGTCATGAACTTCGTCATCAACTTATCTTTAGTTCATCTTCAGATTTATGTGTTTCTCTATAAAGTTTAAAGCATAAGACGTTTAAAATAGAAAATAATAGCAAAATGACATGTTAAATACATAGTGACAAACACATTGTAGGCGTTTAACAATTAAAAATAAAACAAAGCAAAAAAAGGAAACGAATCATTTATTTATTCAAGTTAATTATGTTTAATAAACTTGTCTAATAGTTTAATAATTACAAGCCAAACTAATTCATACAAAATAAATGAATGCGAGTATGTATCCTTGCAGGACAGGATAAATAGCAAATTAAAGTCATAAAGAGTTTACCACTCAGTCAAGCTGGGTGTGTGTGTACTTGATGACATGTTCTTTTAGTTAATTATAGGTTTTTTAGCCAAAAAAAAGAAAAAACAAACAAACAGCAAATATTAGAACAAAAACAGAAAATTAACCAAAAGTATAAATAATATTCATGTTCATACCATACTTATGTTTATACATACGAGTACGTACTAATGAAAGCAATTGAACTACAATGTTATTTAATAATACAGTAGAATCTCGAAAACGTTAACTGAAGTGCTCCAAGGGCAATCGTTAACTCTTTTAAGCATTAGAAACAATTAAAAAACAATTAAAACACTTTTCATCGTTAGAAAAGAGAAAATTATTGTGGATTTAATTTGTACGGACTGTTTTAGAGTTTAAAGTCACCCTGCAATAGGTCTTAATCATTTTCGTGCGGTATTAACAAGATCTGCTGCTTGTTGTGCATTGTTATTATTTTGAAACCATTTAATCAATGTATTGCTGCTTTCAACTGCTTTGGAGTAGCTTACTTTAGATTGTTAAATATCTTGTTGGATAGTTGATCCCCCGTTATACGAGTATTATCAGATACTTTGGAATCGTCAGTATCTTCCATTTTTTAATGTCATTAATGCTGATGTCAACATTATCTCCAACCTTCGACATCAGCAATTGAAGCTATCGAAGTATACTGCCTTGATCAAAAAGTTTCCGGAATAACCCCCGGCAAAGTCCACGAGTTTTCTGCCCACAATTCTTGTCTCCAGTAGTGAACCTTTTGATGAACATGGGACTTCAATATGGTTAAAATTGTAAAAATTGGCACGTTGCTTTTGCAAATATCAAGATTTAGCTTGAATATCAACAACGGATCTACCAACTTAACAAAAAATAAAAAAGCCCAAGTCCTTACGATGGGACTGCCACACGGGGGTTATTCCGGAAAATGTTTGCTCAAGCTAGTATCGTTCTATGCACTATTTGATTCACTCAGTTCAATTCGTCTTCACTATCGTACTGATCATCAGTCATCCCACTTTTTTATCTTATTCCATGCTTACATGAGAACTGCTTGAGAAAGTTCATCCCACACTAATGTAAGTAGCAGAATAGCATCACGAATGGCTGGCGTCTTTAAAAGATTTTCAATTGGAATGTTTTCTTGTGCGACAATGTTGCACAACAGTTGACTACTGTTACGTTAGTTGGTAAAAGCAATGCTGCAATACTTCTATCATGAGACTGTAAACCGGCGATTAGACGATCCAGCGCGTCTTGTTAGCACGTCTTAAGGGCAAGCTAACCAGATGGTGAATACCATGTTTCCTCTTAAAATTTGTTAACCATCCATCATTGACACTAAATTTCTTTGCATTATGGCGAGTTCTTGTTTAGCTCTGGATTTTATAATTGAACCAGTTACTGCACTATTCATAATGGAACAGTCTCTAGAATTGCGTACCCCTCTATACCTATTGTTCTTCGACTTCAAGAAAGCCTTCGAAACCATCAAAAGGACTGCCATATGGAAAGCATTGAGAGGAAAAGGAGTTCCCCAGAAAATAATCCGAATAATACAAGCAAATGACGAGAATGCCAAACTCTTGTTTCTTCACAACGGGATCATCAGCTAACCATTCCATAATAACAGCTAACCATTCCAGTTACTGCACTATTCATAATAGAACAGTCTCTAGAATTGCGTACCCCTCTATACCTATTGTTCTTCGACTTCAAGAAAGCTTTCGAAACCATCAAAAGGACTGCCATATGGAAAGCATTGAGAGGAAAAGGAGTACCCCAGAAAATAATCCGTATAATACAAGCAATGGACGAGAATGCCAAACTCTTGTTTCTTCACAACGGGATCATCAGCTAACCATTCCATACTAACGCTGCAGTAAAGCATTACTATTCACCATCGTACTCGATGAGATCATGCTGAAGTCTGTTCACAAAGGAGAGGTATAACATGGAGTCTATCTTTCACGACAACTCGAGAACTCCGATTATGCAGACAACATACGTCTACTCTCATACAAAATCTCCAACATGCAGTCAAAACTAAAAGACCTGAAAAGATTGGCTCGCAATGTTGTACTTGAGATAAATATCAAGGAAACCAAAGATATGAGAATTAACAACAATAGCACAGAAAACAGCATACTACAGGGCTTTGGACGCACAATGGCAACAAACAGCGGTGCAGAAATATACTTTAACAACAGGTTCAACGAAGCAATGTGGGCATTCGGACGATTACAATCTGTATGGAGAAGCTCATGCATATTCAGGCAAACCAAGCTCGGAATATTTAACGCGTGTGCAAAGTCAATTCTGTTGTATGGTAGTGAAGCCAGGCTTGTGTCTAAAACCATCACGCAAAAGCTACAGATATTCACCAACAAGTGCCTAAGAATCATATGCAAGATATTCTGGCCTAACACCATAAGCAATATAAATCTTTGAAACTTGATAGGCAACGAGACCATACTGTAGCAGATAAGGCAAACAAAGTGGAGATGGATCGGCCATATCTTAACGAAAAATCTCAGTAGTATTACAAGGTTGGCACTTGAGTGGAATCCTCAAGTATCATGGAACCGCCATCGACCAAGAAACACCTGGCGACGCACAATTATCCAAAAACTAAGGCATACCAATCTTAGATGGTAAGAGCTAAACACAACAAAGGCAAATCGTGTAATATAGAAATGCTTTGTGAAAGCCCTATGCTCCCAAGAGGAGTAACGGAAAAGAAAAAAAACTGCACAATTACATTACGTTGTCGTCAGTTCAAGTACCATTTGGACAAGAATATGCTGCCTCAAGATCAGCATATTCCGGCTAGTGAAGTGTTCTCTTGTGTGCTTTTTCATATGTGTTCGACACCAACTCTAAAGCGGCGATTAGACCGATCCAGCGCGGCTAGTCAGCACAACTTGATGGCAAGCCAACCAGCCAATCAGCTCGTATTTGCAAATATGCTATTAGACGATCTGGTTGGTGTAATCGCCACTTAAGATGTTCTGACGTTTTTTCTTTATTTTAGAGATGGCTGCTTCAGATAGACCGGTGAGAATATTTTAAAAGTAAAGTAACAAAATTGCCACATTTATGACTGGAAAAATTGTTGTTTCAAAAAATCATGCCTTCGGACAACTTAACTGAAGGATTAGCTTTTCGCATGTTGATGCTGAAATACTGTTAACATATCCGAGAGCTACGCGAGTTAATTTTTTCGAGATTCTACTGTACTAAGAAGGATTGTTAGTCCTGGTAAATATATATATTACATACATATACATATACATGTGCATAAGCAAACAAAGAAAAACATGAAGGAACAAGTAAATGTATACTGTTTATGTTTTATATGTGTATGTATGTATGTATTTTGCCTTTTGTTTTTGTTTATATTTTTTCTAGGCTAAGCAAATATGATAATTGTCGTTCACAAAAATAATTGCACTTTTGAAAATGAAAATAAAGAAAAAAATATGATTATATCAACGACAACAACAACAACAACAACAACTACTACTACTACTGCTACTACTACTACTTATACTACAATATTTTGTTTATTTTGTTTTGTTACTCTTGCCAGCAAAAACTCACAATTAAAATGTTAAAGGAAACAATGACAATATCAACAGCAACAACAAGTACATACATACGTTAACAACGACAATATTAATTTAAAAAAATAGAAATGCAACCATATGTGTATTTAGTATGTGAGTTAAATGTCAAATATATTACACACATACCATATACCAACACACACACACACACACACACACACACAAAATAATATTTATTGTCGTTATTCTACCATTTAACTAAGAATTCTTTCATTCACTCATTCATTCATTCACTCACTCATTCATTAACGCGGTTTAACTAAACAAAAGCCAAAAAACAAATAAACGATAAACAATAACACCAAAAACAACAACAGATAACATAGAACAATTGAATCCTGTATTTTGCTCGTATGAGAGGACTACTGGTACTATCGGTGTTAGTGTGGGTGCTTCACCTCTATATGTACGTGAAATAACAACTAACGGTATTATTATTACGAAATATGCTTGTTATTCTGTTGACGCTGCTGTTGTTGTTGCTCTTGTTATTGTTTTATCGTTTATCTGGTTTCAACACATATTTACTCATACATACATACATACATACAATATGTATGTACATACATATGTACATACTCCAATACAGTAACACAGAAGAAGAAAAAGAAAAACTGTGAAAAGAACAAAAGCGATTGCAATAGAATTTGTCTTTCAATGTTTTGTTTAGCAAAACACTCAGGCCTCTTCTAACAAGTTAGTCTTATAAGATTATTATTATTTTTTTAATTTTTCCTTTATTCCATATTTTATTATGAAAAAATTGTTTTTTTTTTAAGTTTTTTATTGAATATTACAATAACAAAACAAAAACATGGAGTGTTTTACTCAAAGATATATTAAAATTTGCAGTTTTCAATGTCGTTCGTAGACTTTTATGGCATAGTGTATATACAAAACAAAATAAAAAAATTCTTAAACTTTGTTTCCACGCATTTTAAAAGGTATTAAACTTTGCTAAGTACAATGACAAACATCAATAAAAACGATTTAATTTTTATTCATAACCAAGATTTTACGTCAGTCTTCTCATCCTTTATTTTAAATTTATCTGCGGGTTAAAGATTTATTAACCCTTGATTTAGATTATACCTATTTCAACCAAAAGGTGTTTTTTGACAACTTTGAGTTTAAATGCAAAAAATGTTCACAAGTTTTGGAATTTCAAGTTGTCGGTTAAATCTGGATAATTTTGGCAATTCAATGGGAACAATAATTAAAAATTTAAACTTAAACTCATTTTAACTTAATGAAGATTTAGTCTTATGGATATACTACTACCCTGTCCTATCATTTCCGAAAATGAGCCAGAATTACTTTTACTCATTTTCTGTAAATGGATCTTAATTTGTATGTATAGAGATCAGCTATGCAATTCGGTCTTGGAACCGTTTAAATAAATCTAAACAATTGTAATGGATGATGATGGAAAGGATTGTCTAGATGCACTAACATCCTAAATTACTAATTTTACATCTCGATTTCAATAATGATAGCGACTTGTTAAAACTCTTAACGAACTCCAGGTTCATAGTAATAACTTCGGAAACAAGGCCCAAACGTATTCTGTTCAATTGAATAACACTGGCGCGAAAGTGGTGCACCCCACCCAGAGACCAAAAGAGTTTCGTTTTGCATACGTTCAGAAGAGAGATAAGAGAAAAAGAAATGTGACCATTAACCACGAAACCAAAAAATGGAATAAAAGAACTAAGAAAAATACCACAAGATATCAAAGGTGGGAAAGAAAGGGCAAGATAAAGAGTCTGCCCACCAGTTAACTAATGGCTTAAAGAAAATATGCCCGGACTAAATATTTTGGTAGACGCAAAATCATTAAGGTCACTAAGAAGTCTCAACCTAATAGCCTGAGTATGCACTTCCAATGACTACGGCAAATGTTTGCCCGTATCTCATGGCCTGGTTTTTGCCAGAAAGCCTAGTAGAATTCTGAGAGACTTCGTACTAGATTCACGACCATGCTAAGGCTTTTCGCCAATAGGACTTGTTAACCACCTAAAATATGTGGTAATTGTGCAGCAAAAAAAATTTTTTCTATACCAAGTAGTTCCGTGGCGCCAGCCAATAACACTCTTGCAAAAGTTATTCACTGGGTAATATATTAGCAAGTTGTGTTATTGTGGACGGAATGTCTCTTAAAGCCCTAAAAATCTGGGTGTTGTTCTAGCCTACTTACTAGCTAGAAATTACAACATGGGACAAAAGTGATCAATTTTATTTAATAAAACGCCATGAATTGAAAAAATTTTATCTAATGAAAGGAACCGATTAACCGGTTATTAAATTAATTTTTAACCCTAAACCGGTTTCTTAAAAATTGTTACTTTTCGAATTATTTGAAAAGTCGAATAATCGATCTCCATATTTAATACCAAAGCTTTTATACATCATTGGTTGCTCAGTTGAGAACTTTCCACAGGTAGTATATACGAGTTCCTAAATTCAACCAAGCGTTTACTGTATTTGGCAATCTAAAGTATAGTTTTGACAGATTTTCTCTGTGTTCCATTTTACGTGTGATTAGCTGTATATGTACATACTTGTGTATGCTTTTTGTACTGCAAACACTTTCCCATCCTGAAATCGTTAAGGCGACATAAGACACCTCATGGCAAAATATCATACTTATAGGTGTACCATATGGATATTTTTAAATACGGCATAAGCTGGAAGAAAATGTTATCGCTGAACAACTATTGCTTGAAAAGTCAAAAAATTATTTTTGAAAACAAGATTTAACTTGAAGAGCAGTGCTAAGTTACATTTTGAAACGTATCTCGTAACACCTCTTGGTAGAAATAGTGTTAAGTATTGGAGTATTTAAGTTAAAGCACATTTTATTCTATCCTCGAAAAACTTTGATTTGTCATTCATTGTATTCATAGTCGATTTGTTTCAGATCCATATGAATGCAACCATATTTTTCGCCAACGTCAATACAATACAACACTCAATATAATACGTGTGTAATCGAACATACAGTCTGAAGTGTATCTTTGCAAAGAACAACATTGATGTTACAGGAATTAGCAGCATTTATAGTACGAAATATAAGGGAATTAATTATCTCGTAACACCTCTTGGTAGAAATAGTGTTAAGTATTGGAGTATTTAAGTTAAAGCACATTTTATTCTATCCTCGAAAAACTTTGTTTTGTCATTAATAGTATTCATAGTCGATTTGTTTTAGAACCATATGAATGCAACCATATTTTTCGCCAACGTCAATACAATACAACACTCAATATAATACGTGTGTAATCGAACATACAGTCTGAAGTGTATCTTTGCAAAGAACAACATTGATGTTACAGGAATTAGCAGCATTTATAGTACGAAATATAAGTGAATTAAGTGAAATGTCTATAACTTCTTACTTCATAATATAAAAGTGCTATCTTTTACCACTCAATGCTGTGGGTGGGTGCAATGAGTGACATTCAAATAATAAATAGAATAGCATGACGAACAATTTAGCATTTTTTTGAAATTCGCTGACTTTTCGGTTTTTTAAATGGTTGATGGTCTTACTTTTGTTTTCCTACCAAAGGTATCTATTGTGCCAGTCTAGGATTATATCCATTTTTATGTTTTATTTTATTTTATTTTATTTTATGCATACATATGTATGTACATATTTATAAAAAAGAAAATAAAAATTACATTTAAACTTTTTAGCCATCATTTATAGTTTAAAGGAAAATATGCTTAAATATTTTTAACTTGTATTCTCATATTTTTGTATTTTAAAATAATAACAGCAATGAATTGTTCATACGGTAAATTTTTTTTCGTAATTCGCTCTTTCATTTATCACTTAAACCCTAATTATGAGCCTATTTATGTAATTACATAATTCCTTAAACAAAATTTCGAAAGTGACCCAAAATGTTGTTATTCAACTTTAAACGCCACGTTAATTACTTAAAAGTCAATGTCATCTCTAATTCTTATCGGCTTTTTGGCATCGCCAAATGTCAAGCATAGTCATATAAAAAAAAAAAAACTCTACACAAATTATAATAAGAAGAACAACATCAAAATTGGCGAAGGAAACGAGTTAGTGTGTAGAAGACCTGTAGAATTTCCAACGAAATCTCATTTTATTCATAACTGAATATAGTTCCTGACTTAATTCATAAATGAATGTGCAATTTCGAAAAGGGCACATGTCCGAATATTTAAAGTTTACAGGAAATGAAAAAAAAAAACTAAATATTTTCTAATGAAGTATAATAGTTCACAAAATTTTATACGGATTATATTTTGAGGCTAATTTGTAACCGAAAATTACAGAAGTATTTGGATATCGACTTTATTATACTCATATATGATTGTTTATATATAGGCTCCACCATCTAACGTTTTTATTTTTCAACTAGTGCTTATTTCGTGAATGGTAACATTTAGCTCATGTCGTTCCTTCCGCTGAACGAATGTGGTTGTGTATACGCTTGAACAAGTGGGCTAAGTGGGCCTGCGATTGACTTACAGAAGATGCCGATTTTGCCAAAAAAATCATCTTTTCAGATGAAGCAAAATTGTCGCATTTGGAGCACATAAAAACCCGCACGCATACATTGAAAAGCCGACACACCCAAGACGAGTCACTGTTTGGTGCGGATTTTGGTCCAGAGGCATAATTCGGCCATTTTTCTTCGAAAATGAGCAAGGAGTGGCCGTTCGAGTCAATGGCGATCGTTACCGGGCCATGTTGAATGAATTTTTGTTCACAAAAATTGAAGAGGAGGATATTAGCATCATTTGGTTTCAACAGGACGGCGCTACGTGCCACACAGCCGAAGCTACACTCGATGTTTTGCGCCCTGTGTTTGAAGATCGCATTTATAGCCTCGGAGCTGCGATCTGACACCTTTGGACTATTATTTGTGGGGTGCCGTCAAAGAGCCAGAGACAATCGACGCTTTAGAGGACAATATGCGTGAAGCCACTGGTGAAAGACAGCTGCACACAATTGATAATGTGCTTAAAAATTGGACCGATCGTATAGGCTACTGCATGGCCAGCCGAGGCAGCCATTGGAATGCAATTATTTTCCATTATTAACCGGAAGGATTGTACTTTCAAATAAAAAAAAGAAATTTCAGAAAATATTCAGTAGTTTTTTTTTTTTGGAGAATTAAAAAAAAAAATTATTTGCCGGACCCTTTATTTAAAATTAATGAGATGTGCCCTTTTTGAAATTTATTTTATGTCGAGTATACAAAACTTAACGAAAAAAACCATATTAATTTGCAGAAAATTTCATTTTTGGTAGAAAAAAAAATTTTAAGGCTATACTCCTAGTAAAAATAGATAAACTTTTATCAAAAATCTTCTTCAGGAAGCTCTTTTTCATTTGTAGTTGGCCATTGCAGTATTTCGTCATAAAATTCTATAAATTCTGTATATATTCGGTATATATTGCTTGAGTTTTATAATGTCTGCAAATTTCAGATAATTAATAGGTACTTTATCTCTATAAGCTGGATAAGGAAGAAGTAAAAAAGTGGTGCTGTATTGCATTTTTCATACTCTTTGTTAAGCAATAATTTCGAAAAGGGCACATCTCTTAGAGGTGTGATCTACGCGTATCTGCCATGACGTCTAAAGTGGAAATAATGCTAGGGAGGTTAGTTTTTCAAGCGTAATAGGTGCAGGGAAGCATTTGGAATGAGAAATACACCACGATTCTTGAAGGCTAATTAAACGACATATATATCTATTAAAAGATCGGTTTTTCTTCTTCTTCAAATCCGAAAAGAAACTTAAAATCGGGTAATATTCTGCTAAGTTATTAGCATAAAAGTGCATGAAGGTCGGATAAGCCCGTAACTCGAGATTTTGGCGATGTTTTGAAAATATCAAAAACAGATCCTTATACTGCTTACCAATGCCTATCAGAAAAATAGTATCATTTGCCAGATATTTTTTTTTTGTCGTATCATGTAATCAATGATATTTTCTGCTTCCATCGGCCTATTGGTCTATCAACACGTCAATATTTAAACTGCTTTTTTAGGTCTCAATAGGTTAGGGGAACTTGTCTTTAAAATAATTTAATTCATTTTTTTCACTTTTTCTTTTTTTTTTTTCTTTGATAGGTTATCGGCATTGGCTAAAAGATCATCTCTCCACATACTTAAAAATCGTGATGTTTTCTTCTTCAAATCTTTTATTTTAAGTCATACGTCGAGTAATACTGCAGCTATTCTCGTGCAAAGTAGGCAAAAATAAAATAAAAAAAATTATAAAAATTCAACAATAAACTTGAGAGTCCTTTTTAGGCATTTCATGGTACTATTCACAGCTACAGCATTGGAAATGTTAAAGAAAAGAAAAAAAATTATTTCTTTCACTTCGAATGTATAAATATTCGAATAAATCTGACTGAATATGAGGAGTATCTGAGTCTGAGGGCAGTGGTTTAAAAGATAAAAATAAACTTTTTATAGGATGTTTTTATTGTCTAATATACGATGTAAAAGTACATGTGAGCGTGTGTGTGTGTGTGTGTGTGTATGTGTGAGTGTTTATGGCCATAAATAAAAATGATATTCAAATAATAAGAGAGTAATAATAACAGGATAATACGTATCCTGGACTTTTATTGTTACTCTGTTACAGCTTCCGCTACTGGTACTCTGCCATTGAAGCTGATACTGAAATCTGATGTCGAATATTGAGTTTTTTGTTTTTCAGTTTTTCAGTTTTTCAGTTTTTCTTTTTAATTCTACTGTTGCTGATGCTGATGCTGATGCTGTTGCTATCAAAATATACTTTTTCCCATAAATCACGGTCATTATATTTGCATTCTCGATTTATTTACCTATCGACCTTGTCAATTAGTCAGAAAAATAAATAAAAGAGGAGTAAAAAAAGCATATAAAAGGAGCCTAACACTTACATGCATACACGTTGCGTTTACTTATGAACACAATCGCTGTAAATACGTGCACACAAGAAATGTTTACACAAATTTTATTGGATTGGCTGCTGGCGCAGTACATACTTGCATGTAAAATACGTCAAGAATAAGCATGAATGTAACCAATAATTGGTGCAATAAGTCGCATTAGCTCTGTTCTATATATCTTTTTCTCTTTCTTGTTGTTATTATTTTTAATCTAATTTTAATATGTTTCGGGGGGCCATCTATCGGTTTAAATTTGAACCAGCGGTTATCTCGAATCTGACAATACTTATGTCATTTTATTCTGTCACAAAATTTATTAAAAAAAAAAAAATACACAACATCAGCGTCTTTCAAACTGTATTGTGGGATTTTGGGTATATTTGGCGTCATCCTGTCAATGCCGTTCTTATTTGTGTATTTGTGCACAGCCATTCCGACCATCATTGGGTAACACAATCTTACTTGTTTAAAATTAACGGATAGACAATAGAGGATATGAGATCGTTTGAGACATATCCGGAAGTTTCCGGAAGGCTGCTTTACCTACGTCACGTAGTTATCATTTTGCTGGCATAAAATAAAGCCGTGTTTAGACGTAAATAAAAGTTGCTGTATTAACATAAACTGTATAAAGATAAAGTGAGAAAATAAAAACTGTATAACAATAACAAAGTGGTGTTTATTTTATTTTAACGCAATTTAAAAGAACTCAAACAAACGTTTAGAAAAAGGGATAAATTTAACAATATTATCTTCACTGAACGAAATGAATCGATTTTCACTTGAGAAGCGTTGTGATTTATTGGAAATTTGCTTCCAAAACAAAGACAATTTGGTCGTAAATTTCACAATAATGTTGTACAAAGTTTGGTCGCAGAGAGAGAACAACAATGCTCGGTGTAAGGAAGTTTATTGCTAAAGTTTGTGAAACTGGTTTCATTGTTGAGGCGCCAAGACGGCAGCATGCTGGCACTGTGCGTACAGCCGAGAGTGTGCGAGAGAATCCATCAACATCAACTTGTCATCGTTCTCAAGAATTGAACATTTCACGCACCAGTTTACCTAGAATTTTGTGAAAAGATTTCCGTATGACGCCTTATAAAAATAAATTGGTTCAAGAGTTGAAGCTTCAATACCATCCGCTGTCAACTTTGCAAAAAAAAATTATCTTTTCCTATGAAGCTCGTTTTCATATTGGTGGCTACGTTAATAAACAAAATTACCGTATTTGGGGCTCACAAACCCCAAACGTTGTCTTGCAGAAGCCAATGCAAAGTTTAGTGCGACTTGTGGAGCGAGCGCAACATTAATCCATATTTCTTTGAAAATCAGGCCCTGTCGCACTATGATAAGTGGCTTTTTTGTGCCCGCTCTTCTTGGTATTAATGTGCACGATGTAACTTGCCACACATCTCATGCCACAATCGATTTATTGCGTCAAACCGTTTAATTAGCTGAAATGATGATGACAGTTGGCCGCCAAGAAGCTGCGATTTGATACCATTGGATTGTTTTCTATGGGTCGCCATTAAAAACAAGTGTTATGTCGATAAACCAGAGGCAATTGAGCAATTGAAGACCAACATTCCTGATGCCATTGCCGACATACGACCTATACTGGAGGGTTCATTGGAACGAAGACATTTTTCTCGTCAAACGAAACATTTTAGTGTCTCAGAGAGATCTAATTCAAAGAGTGAACGCAAAATTCCCTTTACAAAAGTGGAATGCTTAAGGGAGCTTTGAATTTAGTGAGTCTGGTTTTAGTTTTCATAGAAATTAAACGCAAACCAAGTTGGTCACATTTGTTTTTTTGTGTGTAAATTATGCTTTTGGTTAGTTAAGAGAAGAAGTGCATATTGGTATTGTATTGATCTGATGTGTATGTGTGTGTGTGTGTCCGTTCCCTTTATCGTTTTGTAAACAAAGGTATCTCGTTGTAGTAGCCCCAGTTAAACTTTTATGAAAAAGTTCGATATCTTTTACAATATAAATTACATTTTATTACATTTTCACAATAATTTGGCAATAATTTAACAAAAGCAACAGCAACAACTACAACATATATAAATATCTTTAATATACACATACATATGTACGTGTAAATAATTCACACACATACATATAAGCATATCCTACATACAGGCGTACATACCTCTATACCTACAATACCGACAGGTAAACAAAGCATGCCGTTGTATACGAAAATCAGGGAAGGTAACAGAAAAACTACAACAGCAACAAGAACAACAACAAAGAGAATAACAACAAAATTTAAAAGTTTTCAAGTGTCGGCTGTTTAAACACAAAACCGTTCAACAAAATTAAAAACCAAAAAAAAAAGAAAAAAAGGATTTTATAGTTAACAATTGCTTTTGGTGTTGCATGCAACCTGTTTAACAATTTAAAACAAGAAAAAACGTTTCAATTTTGAAAGTTTCTTACAATTTTTCTACTTTTAAGAACGAAGGGAATAAGACTTTCATTTAAAACAAATGTAAAAAAAAATTAAAGAAAAAAGACAGCCTGTAAGGCCCAGCATTTGAAATGCGAATAAAAAGAGAGTTTGAGGGATGAGGAGCCAAAAAACTGTACTCGAAAGGTAAATAGCGTCGATGAGGATATGGATGATGTTGTTGATGATATAGATGATGGACAAATAAACACAACAAATCATTTACATAGATTCACACACACACACACACACACACACATCCATACAGCGGAAACGGAAGCGGAAAAAGTGAATACAAGTAGTGTTTTTTTCTGTTCTATTTTTATACAATTTTCTTCCTTTTTCATGACTTTTTTTGTTCCTGCCATATATTGTTTTGCAATTTTTTATTTTTATTTTTATTTTTATTTTTAAAATTTTGCTAAATTATTGTTCATTTTGTTTTTTTGTTTATAAGGATTCACCTTAATAACTTGGCATTAACACTTTGTGGGCCACGGCCATTTTGTGGAGTGACTGTAGCTGTTTGTAGGAAACCTGCAGTCATATTGTTGTTGTTTTCTATGTTTGCTTGATTATCACTTTTATTGTTTTTGTTACTTTTGTTGTTAGGACTTTACTAAATGATGTTTTGGCGTTTCTCAATGTAAACATCTCACTTGATATCCATCTCTATTAACACTAATCAAACGCTTAAAGCTTTAACTCCACCAAACCAGGGGGGAAGCAAAAACAATGCAAACAAATAAACAAAACAACCAACAAAATATCTCAATGAACTTGAAAATCAACCCTCTTTTTATATTATTTTTGTTTCCCCCAATTCTCTAACAACCTACTCCTTACCCCACCACTCGATTAGCCGCTCAAACTTAACGGAAAAGAAAGCCAAAATACGCACAAAACCTCCAAGTAAATATTTATCCTGTCCTGTTGATGTCCTGCATCCATCCCCCCTCCCACCCCTACTGCACGCTGTATTACAAAGCTTT
This sequence comes from Wohlfahrtia magnifica, assembly GCA_023159175.1. NCBI lineage: Eukaryota > Metazoa > Arthropoda > Insecta > Diptera > Sarcophagidae > Wohlfahrtia > Wohlfahrtia magnifica. The sequence goes on along the minus strand of JAKWBJ010000040.1, from coordinate 327,734 downwards.
CACTTTTTGTAGGCAATTTTTTTTTTTGGGGATGTTTAAGGTAAAAAAAGGCAAAAAATTACAAAAACAAAACAAAAATAATAAAAAATATAAGAAAACAAAATGAAATAAAAAGAAGAAAACGTTTTTCCTTTAATATGATACTTTTCCTAAATATGAACATCCATTTGGTTACTCCAGCTGTTGGTAACCGATTTAAAAAAGACAAAAATAATTGAAACTTTGCATACAATTTACAAAAATAGGTCCTTTGTTGAGCGCTTTCTTCATAGATTTTCTTTGTTCAACCGATTGCAAATGTGCACATGTCCGCCGCGGTTTCGCTAGATAGCGACTTACAACTTCAGTAAACCCTGCAAGAAAAACTGGTTTAACGGGCTCAAATTGCCTTTGCAGAATGTCCAGCTGTGTGGTTTATAGCGCTGTTTCCTTGTTGTCCATATTATCCAATTAGGGCCAAACGAAATTGGTAGTTATCTATCATCTATAGGACTTGCCGTTTACGGTGATGGTTAGACGTCTTCAGTTCTAAATCCACACCAAACAGTCACTATTTCGGATATCTAGAGGATTGAAATCAACTACTGGATGGGATAATGAAAGTATAGGGAGGGCAATTTTACGATTAGGAAGTAAATTCGTAGTCAAATGATGAAATATCAAGAATTGAGCTGTCAACCTTTGACACTTATTTAGTAAAAAACTGTGAAATTTTATTACATCACTTTGTAAAGTTCGAGCGCCTTTTTCTCATAATCAAGTTCTTTCTGAGACCGCTTGCGTAATTTAATCGCAAATTCGAGGCTCTCGGTACTGTTGCTGACAATAGATCAAAACAATACGCTCGTAGTGGCCGCAGTGATGCAAACATAACCGCTGTACAGCAAAGTGTTGAGAATGAACCAGGAACATCAACTCGTCGACGTTCGCAACAATTGGACATTTTGCATAAAAATCTTCATCTTCATGTTTTTGAAGTTCAACTCGTTCACGAATTAAAGCCAGCCGACCACTGTTTGCATCGCACGTTTGTGAATTGGCTACAACACAATTTTCAACAAAATCATCTTCAGTGATGAGAACCATTTTCAATCAGGCGGTTATGTAAACAAACAAAATTGTCGTATATGGCGCTCCAAAATCCACAAACAGTCCAAAAAATTACATTACATCCATTACATCCAAAGAAAATGACTGTATGGTGCGGTTTGTGATTAGGCGGCATCATCGGCCCGTATTTTTCAGGAATGAAACGCCGTCACCCTGAATTCTCTGCGCTACCAAACCATGATAACTATCTTTTTGTGGCAATGTAAACTAATGTAGACATCAGTGATCTTCGGTTTCAGCAGGACGACGCTACAAGCCAGCCAAACAATTCAGTTATTGCATGAGAAATTTTCCGATTGTGTAATTTATCCATTTGGCGATGTCAATTGGCCGCCTCGTTCTTGTAATTTAACGCCGCTGAATTATTTTATGTGGGGCCATTTGAACAACCGGGCTTACGGGTACAAACCACAAACAACTGACACTCTGAGAGATGAAATTCGGCGCTGCATTGACGAGATAAGCGAAGCTTTGTTGCAAAATGTTTTTCAAAATTTTGTAAAAAGAGCGAATGCCTATCGCTAGAGGTGGATATTTGTCCGGGATCATATTTCATTATTAATTCCCATATTTCTCTTTTATATTGGTGTGAATGAAACTGAATTTGTCCAAAAAAAATTTGTTTTTAAGCCAATTTACTTCCTAACCTCAAATTTTGCCACCCTTTAATAGGATCCCTCAAGGAAAGCTGACTATTTGTAATAGATGATAGATTGAAACAGAATACGTTATCCCCCCTATTGTCATATTCATAGTATAAGTCTTTGTTATGGCGAAAACAAATGCTGAGGCAACGGTTGGTATACAGTGGCGGATTAATGATAAACTTCATGATTTTAACTACGCAGTTGACACACATATGCTTGATGTCACATAAGCTAACGAAGATCTCTAAACTGGCTACGGACGTACTTGCAAGAGCCCAACATACATATGTTGCTCTCGGCAGGGTATGGTAATCGTTTAAAATTTCTACAAAAAACATAAGATCCGCATCTTTAACAACAGTATTAAGTGCGTAATACTGTACGGTTGCGAGGCATGGAAAGTTAGCAAGTCCAAGCTTGGGTTAAAATTGCAGTTTGCTTTCTATTACGAGGGTTACTGTTTATATTTCGGGAATAGCAATACACTTGATGATCAATACACTTTTCATTCGTTCAAACCAATTTTTAAAGCAATTTTTCCATTCCTTTTGAGACACCTCCAAAACATGGTTTTTTAACGCTTCACCTGCTCCTTCGGCGCTCGTAAATCGTTGACCACGCTGTTTGCCCTTGATATTCGGGAACAAGTATAAGTCACTAGGAGCTAATTCAGGACTGTACGAAAGATGAGACATCGTGTTCGATGTTTGACGGCTCAAAAATTCATCTGATTGACGAGGTGTGTGAGAGTTCGCATTGTCATGATGGAGAATTATTCGCATTCTGTGGTTGGTTTCAAGAATTTCTCCGAAAACTTTCGGCAAAAAATTGTCGTGTATCACTCAGAATTGACGTTCTACGTTGCTTAAACGGAACAGCAGTCACACGACCCGTTCGACCGAAGAAAGAGGCGACCATTTGCTTCGCTGTGCTTTTACCACGAACAACTTTTATTGGATTAAGTTGATCATAGAATACCAACACGGTCGATTGCTGTTTTGTTTTCGGCTTATACGCATATATCCATGATTTGTCACCTACCAATGCGAGCCTTTTGTTTTTGAGCGATTGATTAATTAGGGGTTATCCAACAAGAACAAATTTTTTCTTTTACAACTAAGTGCTCATGAAAAATCGTATGTATTGAAGTGGAATTAATGTGCAAGGATGCGTCTATCTCACATGCATTGATGTTTAGTGGTACAACAACCGATTTTGGACGACCTTCACGGAATTTGTCGGCGACCGAACTACGACCACGATTGCATTGACTATATTAGCGGTATACTGTGGTTATTGATGGTGCTTTATCGTCATACAAAGAACTGAGTTCATCGACACATTCATGTTGAGATTAAATCCACGTCGAAAATTGTGAAAAATAATTCAACGAAAACTTTCTCTTGAAATTTCCGATTTTTGGCCGAATTGATGTTTTTAACTCACTGGTAACAAAACAAATAGCACCTGCTCCTCAAAACGTTGTGAGTACGTTTATGCTAAAAAATGTTAAACTTTATTATGTTGTTGCCAGATTTTAGCTATTGACATTAGTGCTGCCAGTACTCGAAATATAAATAGTACCCCTCATACCATGTGTCTACTACAGCATGGTCCTCTTAGCTCCTATCTGGCAACAGTCAGCCATACAGTCGCCTTAATTAAGGCAAAGTTCTGGGCCTCCTCTCCATAACATCTGCCACATTCTCCGGTTACTCGCATGCCAGATCATTCTGGTCTCATAGTAGGTGGATTCATTTCCCCACAGTGTGATCATTATTTTATCGAAATTTCCGTGTTAGCAGCCGTCTATACTGCGTAAGAGAAGCATTGGTATTTCCAATCTATCCGTTTAGAACCAAGGTGATATCTACCTGCTCAAGTACGTCCACCATGCAGTTACCGTTAATGTCCTCTAGTCCACGAACTCAAGTGAAGATAATCGTTGAATATCTCGCTATGACATCTAGAGATACACGGGTTTCATAAACAATTCCCGACACCTTATGCACACTTTTCAGAGATCTTTTATAAATACAGAGATACCTCTATAGAACAAAATCAAATTGTCTCTGGCTTGTCGGCATAACACTTGTCTTTAACGGCGACCCACAAAAAATTGTCCAGCGGTATCAAATTGCAGCTGCTTGGCAGCCAACTGACATCACAATTTCGGCTATCAAACGTTTGACTCAACAAATCGATTGTAGCATCAGATGTGTAGCATGTGTTGTACCATCCTGTTGAAACCAAACATCGTTCATATTAATACCATGAAGACGGAGCACAAAAAATCGGTTATCATGGTGCGATAGGTGTTGCGCCGTACTCATTTCCAAAGAAATATTGGCCAATACTGCCTCTACTTCACAAGCCGCACCGAACAGTCAGTCACTCGTAATGGGTACATTGGCTTGTGTAAGACCACGTTTGGGTTTTGTGAGCCCCAAATACGGAAACTCTGCTTATTGAAGGACCCACCAAGATGAAAATGAGCTTCATTCGAAAAGATGATTTTTTTTTAGTAAAATCGACATCATCGTGCAGTTTGTCGTTGGCCCATCTAGCGAAGCGAAAACAAAGCGGATGGTCATGCGGCTTCAACTCTTGAACCAATTGAACTTTGTAAGGCGTTATACCGAGATCGCGACGTAAACTGGTGCCATTTCGTATGCACTGTACAAACACGCGTACGTTTTGGCGTATCAATAATGAAACCAATTTCACGACTTTAGCAATAAAATTGCGTATAACGGGCACTGTTGGTCCTTCTCTGCGATCAAATTTTGTAAGACATTTTTGTGTCTTTGTTTTGGAAATAAGTTTCCAGTAAATTCCAACGTTGCTCAAGCTTAAATCGATTAATTTCCCTCAGTAGAGATAATATACTGAATTTTGTGACAGAATAGAATGACATAAGTATTGTCAGATTCGAAATAACCGCTGGTTCAAATTTAACTATCGGCTTAATGGCCCATCCGAAAGTGTCAAAAAAGTACGTTTGTATCAAATTCCTCATCACTGCTTAAGACGTATAATTGCGATATTCTAATTGCGGCGGGTGAGTAACGATGATCTGCTATGTAAGTGTGATGATGATAGTTTACGTACTGAAAAGAGCAATGTACTGTAAAGGATTAGCTTGGCTGCAGGTGAGGCGCTTAGCGCAGAGTATAACCAGATGGAAAAATTGTATAAATACAACTGAAATCTATACAACAAACAGCAAATGTAACCCTTTGTGTGCGCTAGAAGCTCCAATGGAGTAACTGAATTTGCTACTTATTATACGTCAAGGGTGGGCAAATTTGAGGTTAACAAGTAAAAACAATTTTTTTTTTTTTTGTGACAAATTCAGTTTTATTCATACCAATATGGGAATTAATAATGCAATAAGACGTCGAGCAAATGTCCACAAATGTCTCTAGCACGTCGGCGACGTCTGCTCTTTTAACAAAATTTTGAACCACATTTTGCAACAAAGCTTCGCTTATCTCGTCAATGCAGAGCCGAGTTTCATCTTTCAGAGTGTCAGTTGTTCAAGGTTTGTTCACGTAAATTCGATCTTGCAAATGGCCCCAGAGAAAATAATCCAGCGGCGTCAAATTACAAGAACGAGGCGGCCAATTGACAAAGCCAATTGTAATAACTGAATTGTTTGGGTGGCTGTGTGGCTTGTGGCACCAGTCTGCTGAAACCAAGGGTCACTGATGTCACTGATGCCACAAAAAATTTGTTATCATGTTGGTAGCGTGGAAAATTCACGGTGACGGCGTTTCCCTGCACATTTTTGAAAAACTACAAGCCGATGATGCCGTCTAACCACAAGCTGCAGAACTGTTTATGGATTTCGTGAGCCACATGTGACAATTTTGTTTGTTTACATAGCCGCCTAATTCGAAATGGGTCTCATCACTAAAGATGATTTTGTTGAACAACTGCGTTGTTTTCGTTCAGTTTTTCAAGCAGTACATTTCACAATTAAAATTATTTGTTCGAGTGTAGCGTTCAATAGTTAAAATTTCCCAATTTTTACCAAATAAGTGTCAAAGGTTGACGGCTCAATTCTTGACATTTCATCATTTGACAGCCAATGTACTTCCTAATCTCAAATTTGCACACCCTATATAAGAAAACACATTTGATGTAAAATTTTTGTAAAACAATTCTGGACGAAGTGAATGGAGACTAAGTACTCGTATGTTAAGAAATAAAACAGTGATCAAAACGTCAAATTTTTTTGTTTAATTTTTTCTTTTTCCCATTTTGTTAGAGTTAAAGAAATTCGTCCTTTGCCTGGATTACAATATTTCTACCTCTTGTGTGTCTGTCTATTGAATGAATTTCTTTTTCATTTTCTTAAAAGACATAAAAATAGACCAAAGACAGAGAAAGGGAGAGGGAGAGTGAGCAAGAGAGAGCAAAAGTTAATAAGCAAAACACTTCTTAAGAGAAAAATAAAATAACAAATTTCAAGACAAGACATTACTATACGATACGCTTGTTATTTTACCTCCCCCACAAGTCCTGTAGCCATTAAACTGAAGATTTTTTCGAATGCTTTGAGTGAAAATTTTCTATTGCGTTCTTCATATTTTTATTTTCTTTTTTCTTACTCAACAACAGGACTCAATTCATGAGCTTTTTGTTTTTGTATTTTTGTATTATTTTGAGAAATTCTTCTTAAGAGAGTTACTTAGTTGTTGGCAAATTTCATGTGGTGATGACATGTCATTAAAACCACAAAATATAACAGAAAGGAGCCTAAAGGCCTATTTTATTTGTTATTGGTGGGGGTAAAAACGCTTAAAATAGAAAAATAAAATATCTTGAGTGATGACATTACATTCACCGAGAGTATCCTAAAAAGCTTTATTTGATGTTTTGCGCTAAAGATTACAAATTAAGGCAATAGTGTAACCAACATCAGTTAGAATGTAAGCGTTAATCTAGGCGTTTGAAGATCCTCTAGGACAGAATTCGGCAAAGAGCTGCTATGCTCTTCTGTTTTCACACGTATGTAGTCACACGCATAGGCAAAAAATATGCAAAAAAAAAAAATAGAAGAGAAGAGAAGTGGAAAAACACAGTGTATAGTTGACTGAGTGAGAGACTCTCGATTGTAAAATGCATTAGTTTTTTAATTTGCCGAACGCTGCTCTAGGGAAACGAGATTAATGTGTGGCGCAGTGGTTTAGGGTTAACACAGATATGTCGTGTGTATGCCATACATATGTATACATATGTATGTGTAGAGTATCATAAATGGTACATATTTAGGATATTCAAACGCTGTTGTACTGGATACACAATCGACTTGCATGGCTATTGCGGTATGTATTACTTCTTAGAATTGAATGAATGCCACTGAAATAACAAATTTTTTTTGTTCAATATCTATGTTAGAGACAGAGGCTACATTTTTTTCCATAGGGTCAGGGGGAGAGGTGCCCCCCATACAGATCAAATATTAATAATCGCATATTCAAAGAACTATATCAACCAGAGTCATGAAACAATGCCCCAATTACTCCCAAATTTTTTTTGTTCAATATATAGGCTACCTTTTTTCCATAGGGTCAGGGGGAGTGGTGCCCCCATACAGACACAATATTAATAATCGCATATTCAAAGAACTATATCAACCAGAGTCATGAAACAATGCCCCAACTACTCTCGTATGAAACTGATTTATGGGAAATAATGTAGGGCGGTTATAATCTGGGGGAGAGGTATACCTAGGCTTACCAGATTCAATATTGCAAAATTCTTGATTTTTATAGAAAAAAATCTTGACAAATTCTCGGCAGATGTCTCTAAAATGTAACATCTCTGATAATATTAATTTTATCAGATCCGAATAATTACTGGCGATGAAAAGTGAATCACGTACGTCAATAATGCGAAAAGATCATGGATGAAGCCAGGTGAAGTTTCTCAGACGGTGGATAGATCAGGAATGACACTGAGAATGTTAATTATGAACTTCTACAATCTGGTCACCAGTTAACTTTAAAAAAATTTGTTTAAAAAAAAAAAAACTTGAAAAACCATATTCTTTCTTGATTCTGGACAAGCTGTAAAATGTCTTGTGAATCAAGCGTAATCACGACCATCTGGTAAGCCCAGGTGTAACCCATACAAAGCAAATTTTTATTATCGCGACAGTCTTCAAATTTTACTCCAATTACTTTTCTATGAAACTAATTTACCGGAATAAATGTAGGGCAGATATAATCAGGAGGAGAGATACTCCCCATATGAAGTTAATATTAATTTGGTATAAAATTTTATACCAAACCTTTCCCAAAAAAAAAAACCAATAGAAAAAATCTAGGCGGGATAGGTTTGGGGGGGGGGGGGAAATGAACCCCATAGAAAGCAAGCAGAAATTGTAGAATATCTTCCAAACTGTTGCAGCGAGGGCCCTAAAGTTTTGTCCCTATTACTTTCCTATGAAACTGATTTAATGATAAAAATATAGGGTGGATAGGGTCAGAGGGTGTGGTGCTTTTCATATCAAGCAGCTCTATTAATTATTATGGAATACCTATCTGAAGAACCAAGTTGGGGCAGCGAAGCACGCCGGGTTTTGCCAGCTTGTATTATAAAAAGAAGAAAAAAATTTGACAAAAAAAGAAATAATATTTTAGCTGAAAATTCGATTTTAATTTTTCTTGAGTTACATTCATGCGAGTATATGGCTATAACGGCCTGTTTGAATTATGTTACACACTTTCGTTTTAGGACGCAAATTACCTCGTTAAACTGCTAAAAAACGTTAGAATCACTGTTTTTTTTAATAAAAGTGTAAGGCAAGCAAAAGTAACACATGTTCAGTTTGTTTTACGGCATTTCGATTTACGGCCTACATTCTCAGAAGCTATCTAGGCTGTATAAAGAGGTATGAGTGTATTCTCAATTTTGTTAATGTTGGAAATAATTTTTTTTTTTTTTTTGGTTTTGTTTTGTTTTTAAGTATGTCCACTCTAAACCACTGTTCTGTTCAGATTTGCTTAAATGTGCTTTAATTTTTTCAAAATTAATTAAAAATATTTTTTAATAAAAAAAATTTGAATTTTATATCCCCCAGAGAAGATACCTAAGCGCCACACAATTTTACTTTTCAATTCGGGTCGTACTATGCTTCATAAATATTTTATTAGAAATTGAAAATTGCTTTTACATACTTGCTTTGATCGACGACTGGTTGCATCCAGGCTCGAGCACCTAGCGGCTCCTCTTTTAGAGAAGTCATGGGTCCGCGCGGTTGATTCATGTCGGCCGCAGTTGGTGGCAGGCCAAACATGAGACCGCTGGCCGTACGTGGAGCGGCTGTGGGGTACAATTTTCGACCCCATTCCAGATCGAGGGTCGGCCAAGGTGAAGCCGAGCTAAAACCCGGTACAGCCTCGTCGGAACGCAGTTTGAAGCTGTTTACTTGCTAAACAAATGGAAACAAAAGGTTTTCAAAGCTTTCCAATCAAAAAAAGCTTAAGAAAAAAAAATATTTTAATTTGCGGCACTTCTTCGTAATCGTTTTGTGCTTTTCACACTCCTGGTAAACAAAGTTTTTCTTTTATTTTGTTAACGAGATCGATCACCTTCTTTTTTGAATTTCAAATATTTTTCACACTTTTCTTGTTAGTTGTTGTTGTTGTTTCTATTTATTTACTTGTGTAATAATTATTTTTTAATTTTATTTAATATTTGCTGTTGTTGTTGTTGTTTTTTTTTAAATTTATTAATTCATTGACGACACAGTCACAGTTTGTTTTTTTTTGTGGATGATTTTATTGAATAGGTATGTTTTGATTTGTTTACTGCTGTTGCTGTAGTTGTTGTATTAAACGGTATCAATAATGCACCAGAGAGATTTAAGGATTTTGATAAGGCGAAGCACAAACAACAAAAAAATGAAATAACATTTTGAATGCAAACGTGTGTGTGTGTCTGTGTGTGTATGTGTATATGTGTGCTTAAGCTGTGGTAGTAGCAGTAGTAGTCAGAGTTCAAATCAATTTGAATTGAAGCGCGCGATCTTCCGTCCCGAGTGACAGTTAAACCCCAACTGAATCCCGCAATGCAATAATACGAAACGACAACGACAATCATATGACGGACACTGTGACTCTGATGACTGACTACTCTACTCAGTGACTGGGTATGTTTGTTCGTTCATTCGTTCATTCGTTCATTCGTTCATTCGTTAACAATAATCACAACAAGCGCAACGTATACAACGTACACGACGTACACCACACAACGCAACACAATAAACGAAAGAACACAGAAGAACAACACAGAAGAGCACCACAACAGAGCACAATAGCACAGCTCAACATGGCACAAAACACAGGCAGGCAGGCAGGCAGGCAGGCAGACAAACAGACAGCAGCACTGCTTCAATTCAAACCAGAACTGGAAAGGCCAAACCAGGCCAGGCCAGGCCATCATCGTCTATGCAGTCATTCAGTCTCATAACAACTCTTCTCTGTTGTTGTTGTTATTATTGTTGTTGTTTTTCAACTGTTTTTTTTGTCTTTTTTTTGCAACCACTAGCAGTGATACTGCTCAGAGCTCTTTAAAGTGTGACAGGCACAGCGAATAGAAACGATATGGAATTGAATTGAACTGAACTTAACATGTGAAACAAAGCAAACACACCACCCTTTAATATAAAAAATAAAAAATGAAAAAAAACAACAACAATTTTCTCAATGTGGTGGTTCTTTTGCAATCATAATAACAATGAACAAATGCCACGAATACTTTTGTAACATTTTGGAACAGCCTTATCGTCAGTCCATTTAGTCCACCCGAAACAAAAATAAGAATCAGCAGGATTCTCTCGAGAAGGTAGCCAACTGATAGAGAAAGCGCAACAGTTTGACTCGAGCCTGGAAATCCATTGGGATATGCGCGTTATGGCAACAACAAGAATTCTGAAGTCTCTTGTGAAACCACAAAACAAAAACAATGACACACGCAAAACCACCATTGGGACCGTCCAGCCCTCTTTAATCGCAGCAACAAAAGCAATAAAATGCGATTTCATTTACCCACCAGTCCAGTCCAATCCAGTCCAATCCAGTCCAGTCGAGTGGTCGTGAATTCAACGAGGAAAACAATACTGCAACAATAATGCACAGCAACAAACCAACACACAACTGCCTGAGTGTAAGAGAGAGCGAAAGAGAAAGAGAATGATTTGCGTGTGCGTGTGTGTGTATATATATTAGTATGGTTGAGGGAACGCAGTGATAAATGAAACAAATCCTGTTTATTATTGCTTTTCTTGTTGTTGCTATTGTTGCCCATTAAACTGAATCATTTTATACCAAAAGATCTTCCCATTAGAATTGTTGTTTTTGTTTTTTTAATTCTTTTATTTAATTTTTATTTTTATTTCATTTGTTTTGAAACATACATTTAGTACAACAGCAATAACAATTCTCGATCCCAAAGGTAAAGAAGCATTTGCAACTTTTGTATGTCAGGAGTGTGATTGGTGGTTAAGAAAATCTCTTGATGATTGGTTGGCATTTCCAGTCGTTGTCTCTTGAGAGAGTGAAAGAGAAAGGGTGAGAATAAATGACATGCGCACTGTTAACCACCATATTGTGAAATGAATGAAACAAATGGAATGGAACAAGAGTGCACCAAGTCGATAAAACAGTTCCTAAGAAATACAACCTCCATTATTAACAGCAACAACAGTAGCATATCAATCTCTCTCTCTCTCTCTCTCACGCCTTCTCTCACAAGCCTACACACGCTCATTTTACAGAAAAGTGTACATGACTGTGTACGTACATGTTTTCTATGCAAAGGAATTTAATGTTTGCTGTTGTATTTGTGGCATGAGAGGAGACTATTTCATACGTTTTTTTTGTAACAAAACACATTCCCATTGGCTGTTCCATACAGTCTGTTTGTCGTTTCAGTTTTATTTTCTTTTGTTTTTTCTTGTTGTTGTTGTTGTAGTTTTATTAATATCATTTTTATCTGGTAGGTGCCTCACACAAATAAAGACGCATACATACATACACACATGCATACACATATACAATATATTATACATATGGAAGTACATAAGTAAAGAGTCTCAACACATGCATTCCATTCATTCTACAGAAGCAATACTTCTCCCAGAATCATTACTGACTGGCAGACAGGTCACCTTTCAAGAAACCATACAACCATACAACCATACAACCATAAACCAAGATTTCGCATACTTCCATACATATGTACAGCCATCCATACACACAAACAAAATTAATTTCAAATGTGCCCTTCGTGTACATAAGTAGGTTGTATATACACTATATAACGGTATCTATATACCTCTACAAGCAAATACAAAAGGAGGAGCTAAAATACATACATTTAGTGTAGTGTAGTGTACTGTAGTGTAGTTGTAGTTGTAGTTTTGATTTTATTTCATAGGTACCTACTGCTACAATTTTTCTAGTGTAAGCATGAGTGTGTGTTTGTTAGTTTGTGTGCATGTGCTATAAGCATAAAAAGAAGATATAAAAAGAAGATACAAATTTTCTACTGTTACAGTGTGACCAGTTGTAGAAGAGAAAAAGTGTTACGTTGTTTTCTTACTTCTCTTTAGTAAAGTAAGTAGTAATGTACCCCTAAATAGTTGTTGTGTAGGAATAAATACGAATGAAAAAGCAAAAACGAAATAAGAAAATATCAATTCAATTCAGTTCATCATCTGTTCGGAATCATATCTGTTCGGGCCACAAAAAGTTGATCCATATAGGGTGAGTGCACCTAAGGTCGGCATGTACCAGTAGTCGGCAATTTTTCTATTTATACTTAAATAACTAAGTATAAAAGTATTTACGTCGTAAAGTAAAGCTATGTACTCGTACATGTATGAAATTTATAGAACTTATTCTCAGTCTTCTATTACGTTAAAAACAATTTGAGCTTAGATAAGTATAGGGTCCGCCATCTAACGTTTTAACGTTTTCAACTGGTGCTTATTTCGTGAATGGTAACACTTAGCTCAGGTCTGCTTTGACAGACAATTAGTTTTATCCTTCCGCTGAACGAATATGGGAAATATTGCGACATTACTTTGAATGTTGCAGAATCAAAAATCATCTTTTCAGATGAAGCTCATTTTGATCTTGGTGGGTATGTAAACAAGCAAAATTATCGCATTTGGGCCACAGAAAACCCGCACGCATACATTGAAAAGCCGATACACCCAAGATGAGTCACTGTTTGGGGCCATTTTTCTTCGAAAATGAGCAAGGAGTGGCCGTTACAGTCAATGGCGATCGTTATCGGGCCATGTTGAACGAATTTTTGTTCACAAAAATTGAAGAGGAGGATATTAGCAACATTTGGTTTCAACAGGACGGCGCTACATGCCACACAGCCGACTCTACACTTGATGTTTTGCGCCCTGTTTTTGAAGATCGACATCAGCCGCAGAGCTGATGTCGTTTGGGCACCTCGGAGCTGCGTTGGACTATTATTTGTGGAGTGCCGTCAAAGATAAGTGTTACGCCAACAAGCCAGAGACAATTGACGCTTTAAAGGACAATATTCGTGAAGCCATTGGTGAAATACGAGTACAGCTGCACACAATCGATAATCTGCTTAAAAATTGCACCGATCGTGTAGGCTACTGCATGGCCAGCCGGGGCAGCTATTAGAATGAAATTATTTTACATTATTAACCGAAAGGATTGTACTTTAAAAAAAAAAAATTATTTGGCGGACCCTTTATTTCCTTCTAATTAGTGACTGTCTTTCGGTTTTTATGAAAATGCTTGTTTTCTTAGCAAAAAATTAGTGGTAATGACGAATTAATAATGTCGATAATTACTTGCAAATAATCAATTCTCAATCGGAAATGTTTTCTAAGGGTAGACAACTATTGAAATATGGCTATTAAAGGGGAAGTTGAAAAAAAAAATACTATTTTTCCCTAATTTTAAGCGATGTCGACGATAGAAACGTAAAATTTGTAAATGTTTGACATTAGAGTGCCGACTACTAGAACACCACCGAAAATCACTTGTTCCTATGGTCGGCAGTGGCTTTTACTACTAGTTTTGTTAAGGTTGAAATCTCAAAATACGTTAAGACTTCTAGAAATTGAGACCAATAAATACTTTAGAAATCTTCATATCTCTTCCAACCTCGTCTTAAGTAACTGTGGCCAATGATCAATAATTGTACGCACGACAACCATATTAAAATCTGGCCTCATCACAAGCCAATAAAGTCTTAGGAAAATTAATGTGCGGCTTTATTTTGGAGCAAAACGTTGCCACTAAAAGGATCGATTTGTAATACAAAAGGTCCAGATCAGGGCTATCACAGTTGACAAATTTTTGAAAGCCGCGTTTGCGTCATTTTAGCCTTATGGGCAGTCTCAAAATCCTGTTGTAAAATCTAGAGTTGGTTTTGGGAAAGGGATGTGGCTGATGTTTTGATCCCTTGTACACAGAAATGCAAGTCGGCGACCTCATAGTAAACTGGATTACCTTTTCTACGCCTGCAGTGAGCTCAGATAGTTCTCTAGACTACTGTGCTTACATCTTGTCATTTCGTTTATTATACTTCTTTGGTTCGGTCAAATTATCATCGTACTTCTCCAAAAGGCGTGGGGTTTTTTCTACAAGTGTCCGATCCCAAAATTCAACTCTATTTCAATGATTCGATTTTTTTTTTTTTGTTTTTCAATAAGACCAGCACTCAGGGGATAACACCTACTCATGCAGTGCCTTGTGCTGGTACTAGGAAAACAGGTTGTGGGAAGGAGGATAGATAGAGTGGTGTCGATGGACGTTCGATTTAAATATGCTCATGTCGTAAGTGGCAGGAAAAACATTCGCAGGAAGATTGTTCCACAAACGAATAGTGCTACCAAATAACGAATTCTGCCTATAATGCCTTGTGCGATTCACCGGACAATCAACTACAAAGGGATGAGCTCTATGAGAAATACGAGTACTGCGTAAATATATATGTTTTCTAGGAATCAAATCCTTAATTTCGCCAGAACACATTCCGTTATAGTACCGATAGAACAATGCAACACACGCCACATTGCGACGATGCTCTAATGAATCGATAGAATTGGCTACCCTACCGACCTGTACGCGGTCGAGAAGCTCCAAAATAGACTTTGAAGCACCGGCGCATACATGAGAGTTGTATTCCAATTTGGGTCGTGAATATTAAGGAGATCTGATGGTGCGAAGTAATTCTTACACCGTCTTAAGAAGCCGAGACACTCGAAATATGTGCTCGTTTCAACGAACGTCACAATGAATTCTCATGCCCAGAACATCAAGAGCATCTGATTCCTCAATATCTACATTACCCATAGATACAAATGACAACACACCACCACGTCTGTGTGTCAGAAAGCAACATTGGGTGGAGTGATGACTTTTGCGTGATATGAATTTTACGTATTATGCCTCTCTGTTTCCAAAGAGGACATTGCAGGGTTCTCGATTTGAAAGCTTTAATGACATGCTATGTTCGAACTGTAAATGCTGACACATTTTGAAATACCAGTTAGAGACTTAAGCTTTAGAGGTTAGCTTTCAGCAGCCTATAATATATTCCTAACCTATGCACAAAACCTGAGTTATACACAGATAATATTCAGGTTCTTCTGATATGAACTTATCTTTCGTGCCACATTGATTTTATTGAACATATCGAGTGTGAAAACCATTTGTTTTAAATACTCGTAAGTAACAGTTTGAACTCAATCTCGATTTATTATTTTCTGCACTAAAATATGATATGCCGACAACAGGAAAATTAGTGCCGAAATCGGAAACAAAGCAAACTAATGAATTGTAATAATTAATCATCAATTCTATACCATATTCACATGCGCAAGGGCAGTAGAGTAATATACGCAAAAGTCTTAAATTGCTCACTATTGGTATATTCACCCTATGAATTGTGATTAAACAAAGCCAAGTATATCTATGATGTCAAGTTACGTAGGATAGTGATTTTGTAGGTACCCACCTATTTGGTGAAATCAGAAAGACATTATTTTATGTTTGTCAGTAACTGAGACCGAGCGAAATGATTACGTGAGATCTGCACTGAACTTAATTCATTCATTAATTGCAAAAGTAGAATTAGCCAAACGTTGTCGTAACCTAACATGTCAGCTGTTCGCTTCTGGTATATGGGAATCAATGTAACTGTTTTCTGAATTTTGGGTCACGTTGCTGTAACGCAACATTCTGTAGAAAAATAGAATTTCTCAACGGCTTCACGTGGCATTTGTAAGGCAGTGATGGTCTGTTTGTATGTATATGAGGGTATTTTTACGATTTATTTTTCCTACCATGGCTGCCTGATAAAATTTGCTAAAAATCGTCTTATTTCCGATATATTTGAAAAATATCGTCATATCAGTTTCGAAAAATCGTCAAAAAAAACCAACCAAGTTGGTAATGTTTTCAATTTTGATGTACAGTATCCATATAGAGTACGAAGCTACGTACAAAAGAATACCTTATTCTCCGTCACTCCTCTAGGAAGCATATTGGCTTTCGACAACTCATCTATTGCTTTGTTTCAGTTTCTTTAATGAGATGATTAACCCGCTGTAGCTTCCTCCATATGAGTTTTTTTTTTTGTAGTGGTGAAGATCCTTGCTAATTGTGGTGGCAATCTTTACTTTAGCATTGTAACTTTTTCCCAGTAGGTGGTGTGTTTTTCCTGATCATTCCACCTGATGTTTGTCAACATTGCCAGAGGTATACGAGAAGGGTCAGGGGGGCTTTTTTCTTTATTTTTTTAAATGGAGTTGTCTGGAGGGAAGACGTTGAAGCCTTTTTTGATTAATAAACATTCGAAACCACATTTAATTTTTTTCTTCGTCATGTCCTCTGCTGGGGCTCGAACCTGGGTCGCTTGTGTTGTTATGAATGCACTCTAACCACTACAATACGCCACCCTCACCGTAATACTTAGAACAACATTTTATGGTCTGACGAAACGAAGATTGATTTGTTTGTATCAAATGCTAAATCGTATGTACGAACATATTTTAGTTACAATTCATGCTTTATTTGAGTTCAATAAATAGAAATTTAAGAAACTGTTAAACTGTGTCCCCATGTAACTATAAAAGCTTACAGACGACTAACAACCTGTGTCGAACAAATTTTTGCAAATGTGTCTCCGTATTTACTCTTAGAATTTGACGATAGTATCGATAGTGAAAAAAAAACTATCGATGGTCAGTCAAAAACAAGACTAACTATCGATTGTTTTGAAGGCCAGCACTCGTGAAGTCATTGCCGAGATACAACCCCATACACTCGGAAAAGTTCTTGAAAGTTGGTCCTATCGAATGGGGTACTGTAAAGCCAGCCGTGGCAGCCATATGAATGAAATAATATTTCATTTCTAACCCGAACCATTGTACTTCACATCAAAAAAAAAAAAAATTTGGCAAAATTTCAAGCCGCATTTTTAAATTTATAATTTTAAATGGCCACCCCGATATATAAAACGAGCCTTGTGAAACCAAATATGTGCCGTTCTGATCGATAACCTTTTACCATTTTTTGGGGAAGAAGTCATTATTCCATTAGTGTAGAACATCTCGTTTTCAAAGCGAAAATTTGATTCAGTTGCAAGGACAAGGTCCCTCAATACGTTGCCATTTTCAAACTCTGCAGTTGAAACACAAAATTTCTTTTGAGTAACCAGTAAAATTTTGTGGCCTCGTCTGTGTAAAACTAAATTCGGATTCTGGCATCGCTGGTTAAAAGAACATTTTTTGCTTCCTATGAAACACGTAGTTATTTCGGTATACGAGTATGTATCTTGGAACCTTCTATTCTAAGGGTGTACATTAAGTTAAAAAATCAACTCCACGGGAATAAATATGGATAGGAAAGGGGAATTTATTTCCAATTTATAATTGGCAAAGCTAATTTTAATAAATGCATTTGTATCATCTACACATCTTAAAGGTATATAATATTCGTCCACGGCTTCTCTCATCAATAAGTCAATGTTTAGGCCTTTTTAAAGATCAGATATATGATCAGTGATCACCAATTAAAATTCAGTGTAAAATAACGCCAATCGAATAAAGTATTGTTACGAATATAAGAATGCCTTTAAAGAAAATACACCACGTCAGTGCCTTTGGGACTGTATTGTGGGATTGTGGTCTACTGGTTTGTGTAAAGGTTGTTAATGCGTTACCCTGGTAACACAATGTTTAAAATTAGCGGACATAAAATAAAGAATTTGAGAGCGTTTGAGACATTTCTGGAACTTACCAAACTGTGGGCAGTTACGCTACTTTGCTTACGTCGAGTTAGTTACCGTTTTGCGGTCATAAAGTAAATACAAGTGTTGTATAAACGAAAATTAAGTGCAAGATAAATAAGTTGCTGTATTGAGATAATCTCTATAGAGATAAAGTGAGCAAATAAAAACTGTAAAACAATAACAACGTGGTGTTTAATTTATTTTGACGCAATTAAAAAAGAACTCAAACGTTTTATTATTATGTTGAGCATTTTTGTAGGAATCAATATATGTTACACTGTTAATAATAATAATACATAATAATAAAATAAAACTTTACTCCAATGAATTCTTTGAAAAGAAATTTAAAACATGTTTATACTCATGTTTCATTTCTATTTGCGTTTAAAGTTTTAGCCGACCAACCATGCCACCAAGACTTCATTTCATCAGCAATCGCCATGGCTCCTTTCTACACTACTCCTTCTCTCTTGTTCTCTCTCCTGCAGAGATTTCTATTCCTTTTCCTAATGACTAGTGATGTGAGAGACGTGAATACCGAAAACATGGTAAATTGTACTCTGATCAGCATGATTTTTCCAGTGAAGCAACGTTAATTTGGGTCTGATGTTTAGCAAATCAAAATTAAAAAAAAAAATAAAACTATTCGTGCCACATAGTCTTGTTGTTGTTGTTAATTGTGAAAATATCATGATTATTATTGTCTTCAGCTGTGTACGTGTGTATGATATTTTACACAGTCATTATAGGTCATAAGAAGGATGAGGAGAAGGAGAGGAGAGGAGGTAGAGATGTGTTAACCAGAATATGACCTGCCGTTTTCATGACCCTTTCTTTTCGTTTGTTTCTTTCACATATAAATACTCGTACTCGTTGTACTTAAATGTAGTCGTAGTCGTAGTAGTAGTAGTTGTTGTTGTTGTTTCCCTTTTTCTTGTGTCTTCTAATTGTAGGGGTGTGTTAATCCCATTTGGGAATTTTTAACGCTGCAAACAACTGAAAAACCGCATAAAGAGTCACATTGTAACGTATTCATTCAATTCTACACACATACACAGACACACACACATATTTATCCACACATAGTCAGTCATTTTGAGATAAACTTTTTAAAGCGACAACAATAGAAATAGAAAAATAGAAGAAGAAAATTAATAAAAAAAAAAACAAAACAAAACAAAAATTTTAAATTTTACGCCTTTTTTTACATTTTACTCACTTTGTAAATAAAATTTTCACCAGCGTAACTCCCTTTCCATTCTGAATCCATAATATTCTCTGTCATTTGCATTAATGGAATAGAAAAATTCAATGTTTTTTTCTTTTCTTGGGTGCGATTACTCTGTTTGAAGCCACACATTTTTTAAATCCTTTTTTTTAATTTCACAACAAATGACTGGAGATTTATCGCAGTTGCTAACTGTTTTAAGAATTTCTTCCAAGAAAAAAAAAAAAAAAATTGAATTTTTTGCTTTAGAGTCGCAATGAACAGAATTAATTATATTACGAAACAAATTATAAATGGGCCCCCCATTTAAGGTGGCACAACATACGCTGAGAGATAAATGGTCAAGAAGTACTTGGCCTCTAATATGCGAACTCTTGATACCAGCCGTTTTACAGTTTCATTTAATTCGTCTTCCCGCAGTACGTCGGGCAGGTGACTTGCTGACCCGATCATAAATAAACCAGTAGGGTTCTGAATAGCAAAAAAGGAGCGATGCATCAATAAATATGAAGACAATACCGAGGTGGTAGAAGATATGTATGAGTGTCACTACCCCTGTAAGTAAACTGGCATTGATCGCCAGTGTACCAAATTTAGGTGACACAACTCTTGTTTTTTTCTGTTACTGCTCTTGTGAGCATATGACTTCCACAGAGCATCTCCAACCTACACGGTTTACCGCTGTTGATTTTCTCTTCACATGTTAGATTGCTTTGCCTTAATTCGTGGATAATTGTGCGTCTCCAGATGTTTGTTGGTCGACCACGGTCTCTTAAGCCTTGAGGATTCCATTCGAGTGACATTCTGGTTACACTATCCACTTCCACAGAGCATCTCCAACCTACACGGTTTACCGCTGTTGATTTTCTCTTCACATGTTAGATTGTTTTGCCTTAATTCGTGGATAATTGTGCGTCTCCAGATGTTTGTTGGTCGACCACGGTCTCTTAAGCCTTGAGGATTCCATTCCAGTGACATTTTTGTTATACTATCGGGAATTTTTCGAATGGTGTGTGAATGGTGTGTAATGTTGCACAGTGTTGTGTTACTTTTGGTGTTAGGCCAGTATATTCTGCATATGATTCTGAGGCACCTATTGATATTCGATGCAAGAAGAACGGATTTAATACTTAGAGCCCCACTTGACCACCCATGGCCATTTTTCTTCTGCACCATTGAACCGCGTGCTGACGTGTGGTTATTTGCGGCTTGACAAGCTGGGACCAAAATTTGATTGTTCAATGGTAGATGTATGCAGAACATTTACAACATTTCGTGATCACAATGTCGGGAAATGACACACAACGTATGACCACCGGTGGTCATGATGTCACATAAAGTAAATCCACTAATGACCACGGGTGGTCACATTTTTCTAAATCATCAAAATACAAATGTCCACCGGTGGGGCTCGTGGGGCTCGTGGGGCTCTAAGTCTTAACACATGAGTTAAATATTCTGAGCTTTGCTCGTCTGATTAGACCACCTTGATCAAAAAGTTCCCGGAACTTATACAGAAAATTAAAAATACAAGTTTATTCATTTAAATCTACGAGGGCGAATTTATATTGAAGCTACCTAAGTAGGAAAAAAACCATTCATTTCCCAACATAGTCCCCTTTTAGCTCAATACACTTAGTAAGACGATTTTCCAACTTTTTATACCATCCGAATAATACGATTTTGGGAACTCCTCAAAATACGCATTAGTTTCGGTAATCACTTCTTTGTTAGATATGAACCTTTTTCCTGCGAGTCGTTTTTTCAAGTTTGGAAACAGGAAAAAGGCACTAGGGGCTAAATCTGGACTCTAAGGTGGATGATCAACCAATTCGAAGTGGATTTCTCGTAGTTTTAGCATCGTATCTAATGCTGTGTGAACCGGTACGTTGTCTTGAAGAAAGAGCACAATTTTCTTGTTTAAATGTGGCCATTTTTCCTTGATGGCATCAACCAATTGATCCAATAATGCACGATAATACTCTCCTGTGATTGTGGATCCCTTTTCAAGATAATCGATGAGCAATATGCCGTATGAATCCCAAAATACAGTGGCCATAACCTTGCCAGCCGATTTCGCTGTCTGCGCCTTCTTCGGAGTACTTCCACCAGCTTCCATCCATTGCTTCGATTGATTTTTGGTTTCAGGTGTGTAGTGGTGGACCCATGTTTCATCAACAGTTATTAATCTACGCCGAAAATCAGCAGGATTATGCTTTATCATGTCCAAACACCGCTGTGAAGTGATCTGTCGAACTCGTTTTTGTTCAACACTGTGCAAACGCGGCACCCATCTTGCCGATAGCTTTTTCATATGCAAATGTTCATGCAAAATGTTGAACACACGTTCAGCAATCTCATAACGATATCGAGGATTTTCTTGATATTTTCTTCAGTAACCACCTCTTTTGGTCTTCCTGTTGATGGTATTGTTACAGTGCTTGTTCGGCCCCGTTTAAATTCAGCAATCCAATATTTTACCATATAATGTGACGGAGCAGATTCGCTGTAATGTTTATCAAGCTTTTCTTTTGTCTCTTTCGCCGTTTTGCCTTTCAAATAATAGTGTTTAATCACTACCCGAAATTCACTTTTTTCCGTTTTCCAAGAAACACAAAAGTTGCTTACTTCAAACGACTACAACAAATAAACTAATCGATGAATTTGGCTAAAATTTTACCAGCTGACGTTTGACAGGTCGTAATTTCTAAGAAAGCGCCATCTGGCGCTTGGTAGCTTCAATGTCAATCCGCCCTCTTATATTGTCCCCTTCAAAGTAATCCACATCGTCTGCAACACACTCGAAGCATTTTTTATATTCGGTTTTCGGTATGTCCATCAGTGTTTCCAGCGATTATTTCATTATTTCCTCTTGGTTGCTGAAACGCGTTCCCCGTAATGGTTTTTTAACTCGTTTGAACAGAAATAAGTCACAGGGAGCCAAATTAGGTGAATTCGGTGGCTGTTATTGGTTTTTTCGTCAAAAAATGTCGAATAATGATGGCACTGTGCGACGGTGCGTTGTCATGGTGCAAAATCCATGAGTTTTCTACCTACAATTCTAGTCTCTTTCGGCGAATTGCTTCACGCAAACGTCTCATAACGCCCAACATACGTTATGACGTCTCAAAACGGACACACTTTAGTCTTCTTTGGTGTAAGTTTTTGGTGGCCTTTGATAGATTTATCTTATGTCCACAGGTACAACTCGTATTGCGCCTAAGCTTCGCCAAATACTTCAAAATTTTAATGCAAAGTGCAATGTAAGCATTCGACTGAGATGATTACAGTTTTAGCCATGTTAAGATGCACTTTATCCTTTAGCGTCCCTTATACGAGTATCGTTAAATGTTGTGCATGTGCATGATTGCAATCAATCTCAAATCTTATGTACTATGTCAACTATTTGACATTTCTTATTATGGTGTTACGTGTTTTATTGTTGTAATTGTTGTTGTTTTATTTCATATGCTTATACCCATCAGTCCAAGACAGTTAAGAAGAATGTAGAAGCATACGAACCGAATCGATTCAACTTAAATTTGTTTTATTAGACTTGTGAGCTTTAATTTGTTCTTTTGCTGTTATTGTTGTTACAATAAATCTATTGTTTAAATACATTTAGTTTTGTTGTTATTGTTGTCATTGTTGTTGAAATTATTTCTATCTTTTCGTATATGAACTGTTAACATCATCATCCCCACACCATTATTACAATGACGACTAACGTCTGACGACTGACGACTGACTGGTTTTCTTTAGGCAATTTCTTGGCGGGTAGTTTTCTCTTCTTCTGCTTTAAGTTTCAGGTTGTTTTTGTTTTTCTTTTTGTTTTTTTTTTAATATGACGATGGTCGACAGAACCAAATAATAAGAAAAAAAGCCAAGCAAAGCAAACAAAAAAGGTTAAAACCTCTAAAAATTAAACTCTGGGGGCAAGTTTACTTTTTTGTTATTGCAAATGTTTTTCATAAAGACTTTAACCCAACAAAACTGAAAACTCAACTAAAATTGCTAAGATTGGCAAATTTTAGAGAAATTAAACGCTCATTCTTTACCCCGACACCCTGACACTCCCGGCCAACATACAAATAAACGATTTACACATGTAAGTCCATGGAAGTAAACGAACGAGTGAGTACGTTACGTTTCCACAAAGTGCCGGCAATAAAAGTTGCGTAACTGCAGAATTATCAACTGAAACATCGTAAAAAAACAAATGAAGAAATGGCTTGAATGTCTTTAAGAGCCAGTTATTTGACACTCTACGGGTTATATTAAACAAAAAGAAAGAAGAAGAAAAAAAGTTGAAATTATACGACAGATGAATGAGAGAAAAAGTATTCAAATGATGTGTTGATAAGATTTTTAAATTAATATCCAGATACCTTAAGAAAATATAAAAGGAAAATTAACAAGAAGAAGAAGACGAAGAAGAAGAAGAAGAACAATAAAAATATAATTTTATTTCATTTTTATAAACATTTATTTACATATGTATTTACATACATATGTATGTGTGGTTATAAAAGCAGATTAAAACCATACTTACACACATATGTATATAATACATACATACATACATACATACGTACATATGTATATGCTGTAATAATAATTACAATTTGAAAATGAAACAAACAAACGAAAAAAATGCAATTCATTTTCAAGGAAAAGAGTATTTGTTGACCGGTTTATGCACATATTACCCTGATCAAAAAGTTCCCGGAATAACCCCCGTGTGGCGGTCCCATCGTTCTGATTTCAGTTTTTTGTGAAGTTGGTATATCTGCTATTGATATTACGCTCAATTTTAGCGTCATAGCTTGACATTTGTAAAAGCTACGTAGAGTACATCTATCTCTAGGTGTGTTGGCGATTTGTTACAATTTTGAAGGAGTTGAGGTCGCAAGAGACATGATATTCGAGTCTGAATCCAATCCCACATTCATCAAAAGGATCATTACTGGAGATGAGACATGGGTTATGAGTACGACACGCAATCCAAACATCAAGCAAGTGAATGACGTTCACCAAATGAGCCAAGATAGAAAAAAAAAAAAAAATCACGTCGTTTTAAGTCAAAAAAGAAGGCAATGCTCACGGTTTTCATGTATGTATGGTATATTCGTCAATGTACCCAAGCCCCACCCCAAACCCCACAATTATCCAATATACTCCTAATTCTCTTCTATTGAGGTACCATCTCTTCTAAAATGATGTTCTTATCGCTTTTCTCAGTCTATTAAACAGAATAAACACATTGTCAGAGGTTCTCAGTCAGCTTTGTCACCGTAGAAACTGATCAAATACGTATGGGTTCGAAGTCATTGCCTTTTGTCCATTTTTTCCACTAAAAATGCCGTAAAAACCATGATGTTAGGTATTCATAGTCATGTTTAGCACACAATCAACGGTGTAGTGCATCTTGAACTTCTGACAGAAGGCCAGACAGTAAACAAAGAGTAGTACTTGGGCGTTGTGAGACATTTGCGTGAATCAATTCGCTGAAAGAGACCAGAATTGTGGGTAGAAAACTTGTGGATTTGGCACCATGATAACGCAGCGTCGCACAGTGCCATCATTATTCGAAATTTTTTGATGAAAAATTCAACAAATACCATCCAACAGCCACTGAATTCACCTGATATGGCTCCCTGTGACTTCTTTATGTTCAATCGAGTTAAAAAACCATTACTGGGAACGCATTTCAGCAGCCGTTTCTAAAATTGTAAAAAAATCGCCAACACACATAGAGATGGATGTACTCTTGGCTACGTAGCTTTTGCAAATGTCAAGCTATAACGCTAAGATTTAGCGGGAATATCAACAACAGCTGTATCAGTCTAACAAAAAACAAAAAAACTCAAATCGATACGATGAGACCGCCACACGGGGGTTATTTCGGAAACTTTTTGAGCAAGGTAGTATGCACGTATACTACATATACACATAAAAATTAATGTGTGTTTGTTTGACGACTGTAGACAGTATCTTTCTCGAATGATTGGATTCTAACAGGAAGGGGACAAAAAGTGTAACTAAGATAGCATACAAGTTAGTAATTAAGATGGGGGTATCGAAGTACCACAGGCTTTAGCTAGTTGACTTATAAAGCTTCAAATGAATTGATATTTTGCAAAAGCCTTATACCGATTTAAACTTATCATTATTAAAAAATCACGCATCATTATATAGAAATTGAAATTAAATTATAATGAAGGATGACACATACTCGTATGTATGGCGTTACTTTAATTTTGTTCATATGGTTGTTATTTAGTACTAACCTTCAAGCAATACGAGTATAAATTTGACATCATTTCTGACTATTGATTCGTGAGTTATAGCATTTTGTGTGAAGCGACTTATGTTATCGAAAAAAAATGGAAAAAAGCGAATTTCGAGTTTTGATAAAGCAATGCTTTTTGATGTAAAATACAGTGCAACTCTGCTCCATCGTGACAAATGTCAGAGAAGTGGTTTGCTGAATTTAAACGTGTTTGTACCAACACAAATAGTGCAGGGCGCAGTGTATGCCCAAATGAGACTGCTATTCCAGAAAACATTAAAAAAATTCACAAATTGGTTATGAACGATCGCAACTTGAAGGTGCATGAACTAGCTGACATTGTAAGGATATCAGGTGGTAGTGCTTTTACCATTTTACACGAACATTTGGGTATGCGAAAGCTCTGTTCACTGCGGGTGCTGCGTGAGCTCGCAAATCGTGCCACAAATCGATGAAAACTATGGCAAAACTGAATGAATTGGGCTTCGAATTGCTTACCCACCCACCGTATTCTCCAGATTTAGCCCCCAGCGACTTTTTTCTGTTTTCAGATCGCAAGAGAATGCTTGCTGGAAAGAAATTTAAGTCCATTGTTGGCCTATTTTGACGAGAAAGACAAAGCGCACTAAAAAAGTGGTTTCGGAAAGTTGGAAAATCGCTATACACGTTGTGTCGCCTTCAAAGGCAACCGAGTTGTATTTACTACGAACTTATTGAATGACCTGACATACATACCTACATATGTACAAGCATTTATTTTATTTTTATAAAGAAATCCTGATAATAATACAATAATATTTGTCTAAGTTTTCATTAAAATCTGTTTTTACTCAGTCACAAATAATATGTTTTTTTTTCTGAAATTTTATTTTCCGAAAGAAAAAGAATTCCATGAAATGTTGAAATAAATATTTTATAAAATATTGTCAAATAAATTGATTGATTGCCTAACTGACTACTTACTTGTTTTGTCTAAAAATTGTTTAATCATCTCGATCCTTTCAAAAATGTTTGAACAAAAAAAAAACACAATTATTATGGACCGACCACCTTGAGAGATATTAACGGAATTATGTTCATCAAAACTAAATAAAAGATGAACAAAAAAAAAATAAATTATCATCGATATCTATTCGTTAAAGATTACAAACAATTGAAGTTGTTTGTCTAGTAAATTATTAAGAAACCAAAGGACTTCCCTTGAATTGTTACTGATCATTTTCTTTCTATTCCTATAAGCACTGTTACAAAAAGTCTCGTTCTCAACAGATCGTAAATATTTAAATAAAACGCACATTTGAATACATTTTCACTGCTCAGTAGGAAAAATACAAATTTTGATGTCGAGGAATTTAAATATTAACCCAAAATATAGGAGGCTTCACCTCTTTATACCCCATGATATCGCTATTACTTTATAATAAAAAAAAAAATTAAATACCAATAGGGCTGTAGGGTTCCATTTTAAGATAATCCAGTATAATAGATACATACACTGGCAAGCAAAAGTGTATAAATACTGACAAAATCGCTATGTTAGACTCCATAAATTCCTTAAAAAATAAGCAATTCCTATGACCATTTCAGAATACGTTACTTATTTAGTATATGAGCCGCCAAATAATTTTTTTTTTTTTTTTTTGAAACTGCTATAATCCTTCCGGTTAATAATGGAAAAAAATTTCATTCAAATGGCTGCCTCGGCTGGCCATGCAGTAGCCTACACGAGCGGTCCAATTTTTAAGCACATTATCGATTGTGTGCAGCTGTACTCGTATTTCACCAATGGCTTCACGAATATTGTCCTTTAAAGCGTCAATTGTCTCTGGCTTGTTGGCGTAACACTTATCTTTGACGGCAACCCACAAATAATAATCCAACGGTGTCAAATCGCAGCTCCGAGGTGGCTAAACGACATCAGCTCTGCGGTCGCAAAACATCGAGTGTAGCTTCGGCTGTGTGACACGTAGCGCCATCCTGTTGAAACCAAATGTTGCTAATATCCTCCTCTTCAATTTTTGTGAACAAAAATTCGTTCAACATGGCGCGATAACGATTGACTGTAACGCCCACTCCTTGCTCATTTTCGACGAAAAATGGCCCAATTATGCCTCTGGACCAATATCCGTACCAAACAGTGACTCGTCTTGGGTGTATCGGCTTTTCAATGTATGCGTGCGGGTTAGCTGTGTCCCAAATCCGATAATTTTGCTTGTTTACATACCCGCCAAGATCAAAAAGAGCTTCATCAGAAAAGATGATCTTCTCTAAGTCGAAGTTCAACCATATTCGTTCAGCGGAAGGATAAAACTAATTATCTGTCAAATCAGAGATGAGCTAAGTGTTACCATTCACGAAATAAGCACTATTTGGAAAAAAAACGTTAGATGGCGGACCCTTTACATAATATAACAAAGCAAAAATAATAATTAAAAAAATTTTATACTCCATGATATTAAATAAAATATGAAATAAATCTATTCGAACACTTTTGGGCGTCGCGTGTTACTTTACTCTAAATTAGCCACACTGTTGCATGCCATTATTTTCCTTAGTGTGTTGCCTTGGCATCTTTTTCCTTGTCATTCTCCATGCATTTAAGAATAATTTGCAAGAGATTGCAGGCGTCAAAATTTCAATTCCGTTATTTCTAAAATTAAAAGTAACAAAAATGAAGAAAATTGGCATTGAGTTTGCAAATCAAATAGTAAATTTGACGGAAAATGGAAAATCATGCAGAGAAATAGCTAAATCCCTGAAAATTGCCATAGCACTGTCCAAAGTGATCGAAAAAAACGAAGTTTAGCAGCTAAATCTACGGCAAATGGCCATATTGAACGGTTAATGAGGAATAATGAAACTAAAACGCTAAAGTGAATGGACTGTACGTAGAGCTTTACGTAAGATTTGTTTAGTTGCAGCCGTTAAAAAAACAACGGCGCTGTCAAATAAAAATGTCAAGGCGCGTCTACAGTTTTGTAAGGAATATGGACAGTTGAAGATTGGAATCACGTAATTTGGTTTGATGTAACGATAATCATTCGATTTCAGTCAGATGGTAGAGAATATTACTGGCACCATCGATATAAAAATCTTCAGCGACATCAAGTAAAGCAAACCGTAAAATATGGAGGTGGAAGTTTAATGGTTTGGGGCTGCTTTATTTGGTGGAACGTAGGTCCATTGGTAAAAACGGAAGAAAGACTACCGTAATATACTGCAGCCTGAATTTATCGATAAAATGTCTATACTGAAGAAGAGATTTCGTTTCAACAAGACGGTGTTAAAAATTGGTTGTCGAAGCAGAAATTTCAATTGATTAAGTGGGCAGTGCAAAGTCCAGATCTTATTTAATTGAAGTGAAGTAAAGTTAATTGAAGGCAGTATATAAAAGAAACATGAATGAACTTTGGCTAAGGGTCCCAGCTGAATGGAAAAACATTCCAGATGAATGAATTCACAAATTTGGTACAAAGTCTGCCAAATCGCATTATAAGTTTAAAAAAAAAAAACAAAGGATTCTGGACAAAATATTAGAAGAAGTCTGAAGAATGAAATGAAATTTTCGCGCGCGTGCAAAAGTGTTCGAATAGAATTAATTTCGGGTTTTTTTTTTAATACATAGAGAATATAAAAACTTTGTTTAATAAGTAAATAAATAATTCGAAATTTGTATACACTTGTCATTTGTAATGACTATTTGTCAGATCTTTAAATGTTGAGCTTATCAACAGTTATACACTTTTGTTGGCCAGTGTACATATCTCCGAAAGAGTAATACTGATAGAAAAATTTAAGATCTATTTAATCGTCAATATAATGAAAATATTTTAATACAATCGAAATGATCTTGTCTTTAGTTAAAGGCTTATGCTCGAAAATATTGGCTTAAATTATTTTTTAAATGGTGAGCCTATATACTGTATATATGCACATACGTATGTATGTATGTATGCATGAACGGTTATTAGTCGACCGGTTTTTTTTTTTTGATTTTGTCAAATGTGGTTTTTTTAAATGTCAATTTTTCCGTTATTTTAACACGAATAACTGGTTAATTAAAATATTTATAGTTTTTATACGTTTTTGATGTAAAATGTGGAAAAAATTGGGTAAAATATGTGTTTGCTTGGGAAATTCACCCAGATCCTAAAAGGATTATTAAACTACATATGTTAGTTACTTAGGGTCTGGGTAGCCAGGCGCTGCTCCAGCTCACTTGGGTACAATAGAATCAAACCAAACAGACGCATGCCCAAACGAATTAATCTCACTGATACTCTCACCAGCCAAGTCCGACATGGCATGCAGAAACGGACCGCCAAGAAATGCAGCCCCAAAATCGAAAATATTGAGACATTGGCGCAAAAAGTGCTCGACAGTCTCCTCTTCTTTCTCATCCTGATAAATCCTACAGTAGTCATTGAACGGTATACCTAATCTCCTAGCTTGCGTACCATTCACCCAGTGCCCGGTATTGACAGCCACAAAGATTCGTAGCCTTTGTGGCAGTATTCCCATAATAAACTCTGAACGAGCCCGATCGTATAGGGTACAGATCTGTCCCCTTAAGCATTTTTCTAAATTTAATATACAACGTTTTACTTTTATATACATATCGCACTTGATCAACAAGAGGGTAGTAATTAAAAATTTTCAAAATTTCACTTTTTGCAAGCAATCAGCTAACAATATCAATATCTATCAACTGTAAAAATTTCAACGTACTCCGTTTACTTTTTCATATCGAAAACCAAAATTTTGGCGATAGTGTAGTGCAGCATTCGGCAAACTAATATTAATGCGTTTTACAATTGTGGTAGTAATTTAGAAGCTCTTACTCAGGCCAACTTGCACTGTCTGTTTCCATTTGTTTTCTCTTTACTTCTCTTTACTTTGCCTATGAGTGTGACTACGTACGTGTGAAAAAGAAGAGAAGAGCAGCTCTTTGCCGAAATCTGGTGTAGTGACTACTTTTATATCAGTCATGAGCTTTTCATGGGACTTTTGTCCCCGATCAACCTACACGTATTCTTACGCTCTTGCTTTTAGTTGCCACTAAAATAGCGGCAAGTGCACATGCGCAGCAGATGTATGTTGATTTGTTTTTAAACATCAACTTTACTCTCTCTGAGAGAGTAATTTCCATGTTCTCACTAACACAACTGCTTCATATCATCGAAAGGGTATTATTTTGAGTTAAAAAGCCGAAATAGAAATGTATCGTATATTTTCATAAAAAATGTATTATTTTTTTGCATGCTATGATGTATTCGGATTTTCAAATTCTCTTAAAATGTAACCATAAACAGTTTTTCACCTCAACTGGAAATTTTTTAATTTTCAGTTAATAACCTCTTGTTGATCAAGTGCGATATATGACAACCTTGAACGTCTCACAAAGAACATGAAAGCCATGGTAGATATCTTGCATATCTTGTTTTCTCTAAATAATTATTAATTTTTTAGGTATGGAGAATGATAAGCAACTAGACTCATTGAAAGGTCCTTACAAACGCTGGCTCGGAACGGCAGATGTATTAGTTAGTGAAGTTATTCACAGCGTAAATACTTGTAGCCAGTCGCTAGCAATGTTATGAGGTGATACCGCTGTTGAAAATTGTCAGATGGTGTGGCGTGCGATTGAACCGCGAACATCTTGGTTGGTAGGCGGGTGCCTTAGCTAACCTACCACATTAGCAAACACTTTTAAATACGTGGTGCATGCATTTATGTATGTTTCTATAGATTTCCTCTGAATTGAGAAAATATTTGGAAATCGATGGAAAGGATAAGTCTAGAGTGTCCTTAAATACTAAGCTGAAAAGGCTCCATGGATTATTAAGAGTAACCATCTTAACGCTATTATGTAGCAAGGGAAACTTGATTCTATACTAGGTGCTGGCAAATAAACTCCTTACAAAATACTCTGAAAAAAATGAATCACTGGGTGAAATATTGTAATAGTGCGTTGCCGAGGAAGAAATGTTCGTTAAGGCTTTAAAAATGCCGAACATTGTTGTACCATACTTACTTGCTACGAACTACAACATAGAACACATATTTATCAACTTTAGTTGCTAATGCAACAAAAATTTAGAAGAATTATTAAAAGAACTGATTAACCGAATAATTTATCTCCCCAGTGTATATGTAGAAATATAATTTCAATAAATGTTTAAAAGTAAAAAGTAAAAATTAATGAATTAATGAATTACTTTAGATATCTGTTTGCACGTACCTATTATTGTATTAATTAAAATTAGACTTGGGGTTAACAAGACTTTTATAGAATTTGTTTAGACATAAATGACGCAGCACACACATTTAAGCACTTGGGAATCGATTCAAAAATAAAAATTTTAGTGGGTGTCACGCGGTTTCTTTCGCCTTTATGACAGACTGTGTGTGTTGGTGTTTAGCTGTGATTATTATTTCGCTACTCGTCGTAGTACGTATAGTGTCTTCTTATTAAATATTGTTTTAACATTAATTTCATCATCATCTTCAGCACATTTCGAAAGAAAAGTAAAAAGAGTTGTTGTGGAACTAAAGGGGTGAGGCGTAGAGGAAGCAAGAGAGGGATAGTATGGAATAATAATTTTAACAAATCCACTTTATGCATATTTTATTAATTGAGAGAATGTCTAGGGACTAGAAGACGTATAGCAGACAGCCCAGTCAGTCAGCGCTAGTTGCAAGTTAGTAATTTCAAAAAATTATTGTGGCCATTTGCATACCACCACTCCATCCACTCACTCACTCTTAAGGTATGCAACGATATATGCGCCACAAATGCCGGAGGATGGATGGTGGTGTATGTATGTATGTATATATGTAGGATGTACTCATTCATTCGATAGGTTCTATCGAATACTAACGGTATGTTTTTGAACTTTTCTTTAATTTTCATGAGTATTTTCGTTGTATTTTTGTTGTTTTCATTCTTGGCATCCTCTTTGACAAAATCCTTGGGGTACAATTAATGTCAGTTACACACGCTTTACATATTTTATAAGTGATGATGAACAGCAAGAAGAAGAAAGTGGCTGTATGTAGAATGAGGATGCAAATGTTTGAGATGAAATGATAAAAGCCGCCCAATTGGTTAGCCTGAGCTGATGGTGCACAGAAGCCATAAAATCTTGAATATGTCCTGGTCTTATTATTTTAACTTTTGTTATTGTAGTTTTATTTTCATTTCCAAAATTTATGCATAAATATTTGATGGGTTTTATTTTTATATTTATTGGACATGTACGAGCAACATTCAGTCTATATTTGAATTTTGTTGTTGTTTGTTTTTCTGTAATTTCGGGGTTTAAAAGTCATTTGATTTTTTTTTTTTTTTTGAAACCAAATATAAAGACAAATTTGTTTTTAGCTACATATGTACATATGTATGTATATATTTTCAATGTTATTGTTGTTGTTGTTGTTAATTTATTTCAAGGATTCATTGCTGACAATGGGTGCGAACGTCTTAATTACCCAAACTCCTCCCTTAAAGTCTCACAACCGAAATCGGCATCACCCGTAAAAAAGTGAATGAAGTGAGTACGCTGATTGCTTGACTATGAGTCTGTAATAAAAATGTAAATTTTTGTTCACCACGTTTTCTGCTTCTTTTTTTTTTCATATGTATATACATACTTAAGGATTTATTCACAAAAATTTTAATTTTGATTTCGTTGTGTTTTGAGAGAGAGAAAAAAAAGTTATTTATGATTCAAATATTTCAAAATAAAAGTTATTTACTAATTAAAAGGGATATTCTTCTGTCTTTTTTTTTGTTTAATTTTATTCATCTTTTTTTTCCATATGAATTTGTTATGGTGACGACCATGCAAAATTGAAAACGGCTTGTTTTACATTTTCACACTTACGAACGAACACTCAATTCGCATTAAAAATGTTGGAAAAAAATCAAGTTTTCCAAGCTTGATTTCGTTGTCCAATTGAAAAAAAAAAACCTTCCTGTTGAAATTTGTTGTTTATTTATTATTTTAATAATTGACTAAACATCAAGTAATGTATCTTCCAATAGGGAACTTCCGAACTGATTGTCATTTATTCAGTTTAATTTGTCAAATTACCATAAACACATAACCAACAGCAAGCAGCAAGAAAGCAAGCAGCGAGTTCTTGTTTGCAGAATTTGTTCGACTTCATAAATATTTTGAAAGCAGCAGCAACAATAAAATTAAGTTTCATTGTCATCTGCTTTATTTGTCATAAAAATATTTGTTATCGGCTTTTCAAATCCACCAGAATATCTTCGCTTTTTGAAGATATTACTCAAAAGTATAAATATTAATAAAATTAAGCGTTTAAAACTTTTTAATTATTAACATAAATGTTGTTTGTTACAATATGTATTAATATTATAGTGTTGTTTTCTGATAAATAAAAAAAACTATTTTTACATTTTGTTGTATTGTTATCACTAATTTTTGTTTCGCTGCCAAATATTTTATGCTTAGCAGCAGCAGCAATGGTTGTTGTCTAGGCTTTTGCTGTGCTGCCTTTAAAATAATTGTTTTCATATAAACATATATATTCTAATTTTGACATTTTGCTGTCTGCCGCTTGCTGTCGGTCATGTGTTTAATGCGAGTGCACCAGGTCGACGATTACCATCTTCTTTTGACAAGGCGGCAATATAGGCTTAGATGAATAAGCTTGTGTTTTTCATTTGCTGAATAAATTCTGGGAACTTTTTGATAAAAGTGGTATACATTACATTCATAGAAAATCGATATTTTCGATATGTGCTGTGGTGACTACTTATATACATATGTACTACGAATGAATACGAAATTGATTTTAAAAAATACATTTTCATTTAATATCTTGTAGCCTGTTGCTCATCTAAATAGCTTTCAAAATATATGTACATACCACCTTGATCAAAAAGTCCCCGGATTTTATTCTGAAAATCAAAAATACAAGTTTATTCATTTAAATCTATATTGTCGCCTTCAAAGTAATCTCCGTCGACTGCAACACACGTATGCCAGCGCTTGATCCAATTCTCGAATCATTTTTTATATTCGGTTTTCGGTATGTCCATCAGTGCTTCCTGCGATTTTTCCATTATTTCCTCTCGGCTACTGAAATGCGTTTCCTGTTATTTTTTTTTTTAACTCGATTGAACAGAAAGAAGTCACAGGAAGCCAGATCAAGTGAATTCGGTGGCTGTTGGATGGTATTTGTTGAAATTTTCGTCAAAAAAATTTGAATAAATTTGAATAATGATGGCACTGTGCGACTTTTCGTCGTCATGGCCACATTTCTGGTCTTCGGCGAATTGCTTCACGCAAAAGTCTCATAACGCCCAAATAATACTCTCTTTTTACTGTTTGGCCTTCTGGTAACAATTCATGATACGCTATACCGTTGTAATCCATGAAAACTTTGAGCATTGCCTTCTTTTCTGAGTGAAAACGACGTGTTTTTTTTAGTCTCGGCTTATTTGGTGAACGCCATTCACGTGCTTGATTTCTGTTTTGAGTGTCGTACTCATAAGCACACTTCTCTTCTCCAGTAATGAACCTTTTGATGAATGTATGACGGGATTCTGCCTTGCAAATCACGTCCTTTGCGACCTAAGCACGGTCTCTTTTTTGCATGAAATTAAGTTCTTTTGGCACCAATATTTCTGCTACACGACGGATACCAAAATCATTAACCAAAATATTTTAGACGTATCCATAGGTAATGTTCAAGTCCTCCGCGCTCTCTCTGATAGTTAATTTGAAGTTACTGACCAACATTTCTTTCACTTTTTCAATGTTTTCGTCGGTTTTCGATCTCGATGGTCTGCCAATGCCTTCATCATCTTCGATTGACTCACGACCACTTTAGAACCGCTCGTGCCACTGGTAAACGATCGTTTTCTTTAGAGAATCCTTGTCGAAACATTATTCCAGCATTTCCAACGTTCGCGCATACATAGAAATTGTAAAAATAAAAAACGTGTAAAAAAATGTTGGTTCGAAAAAGTACATTTAGGTAATGTGCTAACCCAGCGTCCACCTCTGTATATATGTACAAATGTGTGTACAGCGTACTCTCTCTTAAGGGACACCTCTATTAAGCGTATGTCTTCCATAAGCGGGCATATTTTTCAGTCCCAAGAAATCTCTAAGGATTTAAAAAATTTTTCCTTTTTAAGTGCGCAAGCCTCTTATAACGCGGACACTTTTTCCAACACCAAATTGTTTTGGTGCCCCAAAATTGGACAGTTTACAACATTGTTTTTTCGTTTACTCTTTTCCACTTCTCCCCTTACTATGTAGTTAAAAGAGGTGACACATTGGCAAACATTTGTTGGCAAACATCGCAAATAGCCAATCGCATTCAAGGAAAGGTAAGTTATCCATGTATGTAATTGGCTATTTGCGATGTTTGCAAACAAATGTTTGCCAATGTACCACCCCTTTTAACTACATAGTAAGGGGTGAAGTAAGTATCTATGTATGCGATGGGCCAATGCATCAGTCCTACATTCATTTAGATTCTTATGTTTACTTATTAGCCATGCCTAAGGCAGTTTTGACTATTAAAGACAAAGTTGGTGTCATTGAAATTTATAAAAATGAAAAACTTAGTGTATGCGAGCTTGCAAAGAAATCTAAATCTAAAGATGTAATCTTAAGAATGTGGAAGTCTGATGTCAATCCGTAGAGAAAAAGGCCTTAACATTGACAAATTGTGCTACGAATGGTTTATAAAGGCTCGACTTAAAAACATTTTTCTTACGGGCACTCTTATAAGGAGCAAGACTAATTGCAGAGAAGCTTCTTTATGGTGATTTCAGTGCACCATCTGTCTGGTTCAAAAATCGGTATAACATATCTATCCGTACAATTACTGGAGAAGCTGCTAATGTACATAAATCAAGATGATGTCATAAGTTTACTGAAAAAGTGACATCTTACACAAAATTTACACGATGACATGCCTTTTTTAAAATTCTCTTTAAAATATGCTTCTCAAAATCAACTGCATTTACACCATAATTTGTGAGGCATGCCTTCTTTTCTTGCAGGGTTGATATTTTAACTAAATCGTTTAAGTTTACATTGAAGAACAAAGCACAATGGTAAAGACGAAAGTAAACGTAAAGGAGAATGCGAAAACATGCACGAAAAAGAGAAATCGTGCTTTTACTTCTACCTCTCTTTCTTTTCTCTTCCTCTCTCCTACAAACAAAGAATGCATGCAATAAATGCGTGCATGGAAAATCATCGTGTAAATTAGGTGTTAGATTAAAGCATATGATTCGCGAGATATTTATAATGCAGATGAGACGGGCTTATGTTTTCGTGCATTACCCGATAGAATATTATTATTAAAAGATGAAAGATGCGTTGGTGGAAAAATGACTAAGGATAGGCTAACGATTTTACACTGCGTCAATATAGCTTTTTTTTTATTGCGAAAGCCGCAAAGCCTCGGGCATCAAAAGGCACATATGACGTCAGATTTAATAACTGATTTTTTAGTATAGTTCAGTAGAAAAACTGAAAACAAAGCGGCTCCTCATGCCCGTGATCTAAAATTTAGAAACGATAAAACTATTTTCCTCCCAGCAAATACAACAGCCTTTTGTCAGTCCAGGGATTAAGGCGTTATAAGAAACTTTAGGTTTTTGTACAAATCGTTGTTTATAAAAAATATTTTGTCGCCTCTGTTTGCAAATTGCGCTGTAAAGATATCAAAATCAATGAATTTGTTAGATGTTGTTTATTTCATACACAAAGCGTGGGAACAAGTGAGTCCACAGACAATAAAAAATTGCTTCAGGAACGCAAGATTTCATCACTATCAGCACTTGCTCACTTCACCAATGTTATTAACCGAGTGCAGAGCCAAATTCAAGTTAACGCCGAAGAACGACTATATTAATTTGGATAATAAAGTCTTCATTAATGATGAAGAAGTGTAAAACGTTAACACTGAAATGTTAAATGTTTTCTCAAGAAACTTTGACCAACTCGTCTGAAGATTAACTAGAAAGCGAAAATGACGACAAGTTAACTTCATAGAAAGAGGCTTATTTGGCCATAGAAAAACTAAAAGGCTTTTTCTTTAGATCACAGCGACCTTAAAGGTGTTAAGTTGCTTACTGATCTTCAAATACATATTCAAGATATCGAAATTAAGGGAAAAACTCGCCAAGCAAAAGCTTTTGACTTTTGATTTGGTCATTGAATTTTGATAACTTAATGAAAACTCATGTTTAATAATTCAAAAATTTGTACAAATTATTGTACCAAAAATCTAATTAAAAAACTGTCGATATGTCGTCTGTTGTTCGTTCACTGGCACCAGACAATGTGTCGTCAAATACTTAAAATATTTTCACGAGATCATTGCTGGTTAAATAAAAATTATATATTGAAACGTATCCAAATCCATTATGGACAAGTGAAACTATAAACGGATACGATTTATTTTTTATTTTCGAAATACGAGCATCCACCCCCCTGTACTTGTTCTTGTTGTTTTTGCTTTTGTTTTTGTTCGAAATCTTTATTTCTTTCAAGCCCTTATTTGCTGCCCTCTTTTGTATTCTGGCAATTATTTGAAGTGTGGATGGAATAAATATTTTAAAGCGGCAGCATATTTAGTCTTTTAAACAAGTGGTCGGCCACTTGAACACTTGTTGTAGCCATTGTATACGAGTACCATATAGTGGAATGGATGGCGGGAATTGCTGGTTGGCTATTGCCGCCGATGCGGTCACGTGTTTGTATTTATTTTACCAATTTTCCTTCAATTGTTTACATAAACGTTTCTTGTATTTGTTTTTCTTATTTCACTACATACTTGTGTTGTTATTGTTCATTTTCTTTAAACAGATTTAAAAAATAAAATTTAATTTAATTATCCGCAACACGTGCTTAACCAAATGCAATGATTTTTTCAATTTCTTTTCATTTTTGTTTTTTTTTGTTTATGTTTTTGCCCGTTTTTTCATTAATTTTAATGGGCAAATGCTTAGTTTTGTTGTAGATTCGCACAACATTTAGGAAATTTGACACATTTCCTTATAGATCATACCGAAATGATCATTATCATCATCATTATCGTCATATACAAACATATGTATTTTTGAAAATACATACATGCATACATATGCACATATGTATGCACATATTTCATATCAAAGAATGACATGAAAACGAAAAAAAGTATCGATCGAGTTAGGAAGCTGTAGTAGAATGATTGTTAAGCAATCAGTAGCACAATCACGTTTTTCATTTAGACTTATGCTGGTGGCATATAATTTTTGTTTTTGTTTGTTTTTTCATTTATTGTTTTTTCATTTATTGTTTTTGTAGGCATTTGTACAACATGTTGCAATATTGTTTTAAATTGTTTTCTTACTTCGTTATTTAACGTTTTTGCAAGTTCAACTTTTTAACAAGTTTTTGCTGCGATGAACAGGCGAAACCGATAAACTTGTAAACACCTTTGGCTGGTGCCTTTTTTTGTTTTTTTTTGTAGTAAATTTGTTGTGTGTTTTAGTTTGTCTCGCCATAATTTTTATTAAAACGATTATGCAAGACCTTAAAGAGTGAAAAAGTATACATTTTTACACTGCGAATCGGTATCATTTCAAATTACAAACAATTGAAATACATACATACAGACATACATACATACATACATACATACATACATACATACAGACATAGTGTGAAATAAAAAAAGGCTTAAGGGGAATTCTGTTGCAGTGCATAAGCGTTATTAGTTGGTTTTCTTTACTATATTTTTTGTTGTTGATATTTTATTTGGCAGCAACACGTATAAATATTACTTATAAATCACTAATGACAACTGTCAGTTGTGAAATGTTCTCGGAAACATTTCAAACAAACAAGTTGTTTGTCTTAAAGAAAGGCCGTCATCATTGTTACCGTCATCGTCATCGCCATCGTCATCCACACCATCAACGTGAGTATCATGAGCCAATCGACTGAATGACTGACCGACTGCCAGGCAGACCATTTATTTAAGGGCCAACCAACTTAAAATGTCAATTCTACAAGCGTCATCGTCATCGTCATCAACGCATCATCAGTTTCGCTTGTCCATGTCGTTATCGTCATCAACATTTTTTGGTTTGCCCTCCGTCTATATGGCTCATCATTTTGTGGATTTTTTTTTTTTTTTTTTTTTTTTTTTTTTTTTTTTTTTGGTGCAAGAATATGCTGTAAACAGGTATTTGGACTTTAAAAATTGTTTGCACTACATGCCCAGAGATTCCAGCCAATATTGCACGCTTTTGAACATTTTCAACTGAATATAAGAGAACATACATACATAACTACAAATCACATATGTACTCGTACATGCATCTAAATGTATGATTTCTTTTAAGTGATTAATTGAATTATTTTTTGTCGCCGAATTGCTTAAAGTGGATCCAGCGAAAACAGCGGATATGTTATATCCTTTCATTGCGCAAATATGGAGAGAAGAGAGAATCACGAATGAATGACTCATGTGTACGATCGTCAATATTCCGAAGAAGGGACTCTTGTCGGTGTGCTCCAACTATCGCGGCATAATGCTTCTTTCAATACCCTCAAAAGTTCTCACAAAACTGTTGTTAATATGCAAACGACAATCTGGTTTTCTGCCAAATAGCTCCTGTATTGATCAAAACTACACACTTCGCATAATTATCGAACAGATCACTGAGTGGCAATCACCTCTTTTTATGGTCTTTATTGATAATAAGACTGCTTTCGATAGTGTGGCACTCGAGTGCATTTGGACGGCGTTACGACGTCGGCTTTTAAGGGCACAATATGAGGATTTATGATGTAGGGTTCTCCACAACGGCAAATATTCCAAAAACTTCAGCTCAACATCTGGTATCAGGCAGGGTTGTCTTTTGTCACGCATAAACGTGGCATTCAATGGAACTTCAGGGAACGTCTCGAAAATCTCGACTATGCCGACGACATCTGTTTGCATTTATGGGAGTACCAAGACAAAAACTATGTCTGTTCAACTGAACAGGTTGGATAACCAATTCTGTATCGAGAGCGAAAGCATAGAACGCTCGAAAAGTTTCTGCTATTTAGGCAGCCTAATCACATCTGAAGGGGGAGTTGCTAAAGATGTGGACAATCGTATTAACAACACTTAAGCTGGATCACACGATTTTCGAAAAGGCACCAATATGCCACAATTTGTATTGTCCTTTATTGCCTCAGAAAATTTAATAATGTGTACGTATTGTCCACTCCGATTGTCACACAAGAACACAATAAATATTGGCGCATTTTTGACAACTTTGTTGCCACATGATTGTCTATCGAGCCGTCACACAATTGTCTTACCAATAATTAGAGCATTGCGTCAATCGTGTGATCTAAGCTTAAAGCGGCTTTTGTTTAATTGAGCAAAGTGTGGAAATCAAGAGCTTTATCCACGACCACAAAATTGCGAATAGTTAGATCAAATGTGCAGTCCATCTTACTATATGGTTGCGAAACCTGGATGATGAATGGAAGATTGGCAAATAAACTGCAAGTGAAGAATTATCTTGTACTCAAAGCTTTTGAGCAGGTGCAATGAGGAGTTAGTGACAATCCAGATTAGACGTCGCAAATGGAGGGGGATTGATCCCCGCTACGCAAATCAGCATGTGACTTCGCCAAAGAGGCTTTGGACTGGTATCCGCCAATTACCAGTAGACGCGGCCGACCAAAAACAATATGGCGTCGGGAAATAAATGCAGAAATTTTAGCTTCTAGCAAAATCTGGAAGGAGATAAGAGCGATTGCTGGGAGCAGAGGGAGGTGGAGAAAGTTTGTGGAGGCCCTTTGCCCCAAGCCGTGGCTTGCCATCAAGTCGTGCTAACAAGTCGCGCTGGATCGTCTAATCGCCGCTATACGTACGTAAAGTGCGATTGGGTTCGCTAAAAACGTAAGCAAGTAAAACTGAACGAAACTTGACGAAAAGTTTGTTAAGTACATTATGGTTATACACATCTGAATGTGTGTATGGGCACAGTTGTTTAAGCTAGCCTACGCATATGATGGTTGGGACTTAGGTAAGCCCTAAGAGACAACTTTTCAAACTAAAGCTTCATGAAAATAAAGTGAATATGCATTGTTTTGTTTCGTAAAAATCCAATACCAGAGGACCATAATTACGGTAAACTCTGAAAGGGACGTTGAAATTAAAAAGAAATGAACTCAGAATCGACATCACCAGTAACAAGGTGGCAAATAAAAGAAATACCTAAAACTGCTCTACTTCGCTTGAGTGTAGTAAGCAGTTTAATGAGACCCAACTTACCCAACAAGGTTACGAAGGATAATCTGAATATTTCAACCCAAGTCCCGTAAGTAAAGAGTCCGCCAAATAATTTTTTTTTTTTTTTGAAAATGCTATAAAGAAAGACTACTGAATATTTTCTCAAGTTTCCTTTTTTATTTAAAAGTACAATCCTTCCAGTTAATAATGGAAAATAATTTCATTCTAATAGCTGCCCCGCTTGGCCAAGCAGTAGCCTACACGATCGATCCAATTCTTAAGCAGATTATCGATTGTGTGCAGCTGTACTCGTATATCGCCAATGGCTTCACTAATATTGTCCTTTAAAGCGTCAATTGTCTCTGGCTTGTTGGCGTAACACTTATCTCTGACGGCACCCCACAAATAATAGTCTAACGGTGTCAAATCGCAGCTCTGAGATGGCCAAACGACATCAGCTCTGCAGCTGATAATGCGATCTTCAAACACAGGGCGCAAAACATCGAGTGTAGCTTCGGCAAGTTTGCCTGTTTACATACCCGCCAAGATCAAAATGAGCTTCATCTGAAAAGATGATTTTTTTGACAAAATCGGCATCTTCTGTAAGTCGATTACAGGCCCAGATTCCCAGCATTGTTCAAGCGTATACACAACCATATTCGTTCAGCGGAAGGATAAAACTAATTATCTGTCAAATCACGAAATAAGCAACATTCACGAATAAAAACGTTAGATGGCGGACCCTTTAAAATAACAAAAATTGTTTTCGTATTGACTCAACTGAGTTATTTAACAAGGTTTTACATGATGTGTTTGATGACAAGAGGTTTTAACATTGATTTTATTGCGAAAATTCTGAACGTTTTCACAAAAGACAGCATAGTTTTACGTTGTGCAATAATGAAGAACAAAAACAAAAACAAGAACAAAATTTGTTTGTATTTGTATGGCAGCAATTAAAAAATTTAAAATTAAGGAATAAAACATTATCACTTTTAATTTTATTTGAAAATACTGATTAAATTAATGAAAAAACTTTTGTCGATTTTTCTATCTGAATCTGAAAAATGAGATCTTCGACATTAGGATGGATGGCTGCTATTGCTACTGATATGGAGCAAAAAAATGTTTAACAAATAATCGATGTTTTTCTTTCTTTATGCAGAAACACAACATTGCTGCAACAACAACACATCATTATAAAATAATTAATATTTATAAGTTGACAAGTATGTTGGATGTGTATATGGTTTATGACCATCGCTGACCATCCATCCAGCCATTCAGCCATCCAACGTTCGATCGATCGATCATCGTATTAATAAATAAAAATAATAATAAATTCATACTGTTATTATAACTTCTTAGATCAGAACTACTGCTACTGCCACTGCTACTGCTACTGCTACTGCTACTCTACTACTACTGCTACTCTACACTGCTGTATATAGAAAGTACTCGTATAACTCAAACGATTGACTGACTATACTGCCAGATCGACTTGTTTAGATAAAATTATTGCATTTTGCAATGCTTGCAATAAGCAATAAGCAACAACAACAACAACTCAGAAGATCATAAATTAATGTCTGTCTTTTGTTTTGTTGTTTTTCAATTAAAAAATGAGAAAAAACGCCACCACAAATATGGTGTGAAATAAAATAAAATCAACTTAAAAAAACAGCAACAACAGAATAAAATAAAATAAAAAAACTCATTGAAAATGTATTTCAGAGACAAAGAATTCGAATATCTTTTATGAAAAATGTTTTGTGTCTCTGCAAAGAATCCAAAAGGATTCTCAAGATTGGCCAAATGTGATAAGAAAATACTTTTTTTCAAATCAAAAAAGATGCATCTCAGAATGGCCAAAGTGTAAAATGTAAATGACTTTATTTCACTCACTCACTTAGCCACTTAGTCACTCACCTATAACTGTCCTTTTTTTTCGATAATATCACACTATTTTGGACATTAACATGCCAACCAACCATAATCATGCCAATTTAATTAAAATAATGTTTTCTTTACTCCTTTATTTTAATTTAATTCTTTGTGTGTGTGTGTGTGTGTGTGTGTGTGTGTGTGTGTGTGTCCTGCTAGGTGATACATATTTTATAGAGGGGATGTTCAGGTGTTCGGGTGTTCGGGTGTTCGGGTGTTTGGGTATTTGGGTGTCCTTTCTCTAATTAATTGCCTCATTTTCATTTAACAATGTTGTGTTAATTTTAACGAATTAAATGATAAGATCTTGCTTTGACATTAACAGCGGCATTAAATAAAGGATAATCATGCTCATCATTATCTTCATAACAATAATAGCTGGCCATACATCAATTCATGAATACGTTTTAAGGTGTCCGTCCAATGATCGTCTGTCTGTCTGTTTGTCTGTCT
Source organism: Wohlfahrtia magnifica (assembly GCA_023159175.1). NCBI lineage: Eukaryota > Metazoa > Arthropoda > Insecta > Diptera > Sarcophagidae > Wohlfahrtia > Wohlfahrtia magnifica. The sequence continues at coordinate 283,462 of JAKWBJ010000040.1, read as the reverse complement.
GTTTGTCTGTCTGTTTGTCTTCTTTTATGGAGGCAGTGTATGTGTTCACGTAACCGTGTCATAATGAATTATTTTCAATATTAATACGGACTTAAGTAGTAGAGGCAGGCTAATAATGTTTATTGGCTGGCTGCCTCTCTGCGTGGCGCTTTGTGTACCTTACATGCATCACGTAGCGGTAAAGGATATTAAAAAAGGAAAACATTCAATATAAAAACAAATAATAAAAATATCAACTGCACATACATACATATGTATATTGGGTGGGCCATCTATCGAATTAAATTTGAATTAGAGGTTATTTCGAATCTGGCAATACGTCATTTTATTCTGTCACAAAATATATTATATTGTAACGAAAATAAATATGCACAACAACAGCGCCTTCAGAACTGTATTGAGGGATTTTAGAATATTTGGTGTCATTCTGTCAATAACGTACTTATTTGTTTATTTGACAGCACTGCCAATTCGACCATCTTTGGAGAACACAATCTTACATATTTGAAATTAACGGATATAAAATAGAGGATATAGAAGCGTTTGAGATATTTCCGGAACTTTCCAAACTGTAGGCAATTAAGTATAAATATATCAAAAGACTGTTTTACCCATGTCAAGTAGTTATCATTTTGCTGTCTTAAAATAAAGTCATGTCTAGGCATAAATTAAAGTTGCTGTATTAAGATAAACTGTATAAAGATAAAGTGAGAAAACAAAACCTGTAAATCAACAACAAAGTGGTGTTTATTTTATTTTGACGCAATTTAAATGAATCCAAAAGCTTAAAAAAAGTTAAAACGTAACAATATTATCTCCACTAAACGAAATGAATCGATTTTCGCTTGAGCAAATTTGGAATTGATTGGAAGTTTATTTCAAAAACAAAGACAATTGGTCGGAAATTGCACGAAAATGTCATACAAAAATTTGTCCGCAAAAAAAAACCAACAGAGCCCGGTATATACGCAAGTTTATTGCTAAAGTTCATGAAACTGGTTTCATTGTTGATGCGCCAAGACGTAAGCGTGCTGGTGCAGTCCGTACACCCGAAGCTGTACCTGAAAATGTGCGTGAGAATCCATCAACATCAACTCGTCACCGTTCTCAAGAATTGAATATTTCACGCACCAGTTTACGTCGAATTTTGCGAAAAGATCTCGCTATGACGCCTTACAAAGTTCAGTTGGTTGAAGAGTTGAAGCCGCATGAACATCTGAGCCAACGAGAAACTGCACGATGATATCGATTTTGCAAAAAAAAAAAAAAAATCAACTTTTCGGGTAAAGCTCCTTATCATCTTGGTGGGTATGTTAATAAGCAAAATTGCCGTATTTGGGGCTCAGAAACCTAAAGTGGTCTTACATTTTACTGTTTGGTGTGGCTTGTGGAGTAGAGGCATCATTGGCTCATACTTCTTCGAAAATGAGGACGGCGCAACCATTAAGGTCAATGGAGACACCTTTCGCACCATGATAACCGATTTTTTGTGCCAGCTATTCATGGTATTGATATGGACAATATTTGGTTTCAACAGGATGGTGCGACTTGCTACACATCTCATGCCACAATCAATTTATTGCGTCAGACGTTTGATGGCCGTTTGATGCAATTTGACACCGTTGGTGTTATGCCAGAGACAATTGAGCATTTAAAGGCCAACATTAGTGATGTCATTGCCTAGATACGACCCCATACACACGAAAAGCTTCTCGAAAATTGGTCCAATCGAATGGTGTACTGTGAGGCCAGCAGCGGCAGCCATATGAATGATATAATTCTTTTCCAATCGTTTTGGTTTTAATGCATTATTTAAGTTAAACTCTTAAATGGCCCACCCGATATATATTCACTTCCATTGGATCCATAAAAACGTTGGCAAGCCAGGGTCGTCGTAAGTGTTTATTTTGAATATCTTATCACTTTGGCTAATTCAAAAAGGGCTCATTTACATACCCAATGACATGCGTGTTTTAACGCATTTCAGAACTCAATTCAACATTTAAAGTTAAAGTTAAATTTACGCCCTTGTAGTTTTTGATGTTGATGCAACATATTTATTTGATAAATTACATATAAGTTGTTTTTGTTGTTTTTGTTGTTTTTGTTGTTCTTGTTATAATTATTGTTATTGCTGGTCGTAGTCAACACGATCTTTATGAACAGTTGTGTTGTGCCTTTCGCATGCTACGTAATTAATTTCAATTTTATTTTATTTTATTTCACCTCTTTTTGTTGCAACTCTCTAACACCCTTAAGTAGATACAACCAACACACGCATACTGTGGAGTGAGTGAATCAAGGTAGTCACTCTTACAGGGGCGTTTGTTCTTCTCACTTTTATTATACCATAATAAAGCATTGAATACAGTTTTTAGAAAATGAAAAAAAGCAACAAAAAAAAAAAAAAACAAATGAAAATGCTGTCATATGGATTAATTTCTTTTAACTTTTGTTACTCGCTTTTGATTCTTAACGAGTGTAATTTGCATGCATTGTTCGGAAATTATTGTTGTTCTTTCATACGTAATTCAAAGAATTTGTAGTGAATTGCAACAAATTTGTCGAAAATTGTCGAAATATTGAGATAACTGTGTAAAACTCGTCGGTTTTTAACATACACACATACATGTGTACAAACACCGAAAGTGACACGAAGGAGCCATTTCACAATTGTGCGACATACAATCTAGGCTGTCGGCTCTGTTCTAATTTTGTCCTAATTTTCATTTTGGCGACATGCCGATCTTTTGGCGAATTTTAAATTAGTTGGTGATTTTGTTGGCTATTTTTGATGAAAAATACGAAAAAAATTTTAGTATTTTTATATGTGAATTCGTGAATATTGCATGTTTGAATCTGTTGATTATAGTCGGCTGCCCACCTCCAGTTGTGTTCACGACAACGAGAACTGAACTAATAGATTTTTAGGTTCCAGTTTACTTATGTAGTGAAATTTTAAAATTATGGAAAAAAATAAATGTATTTGCTTGAGAAATTTATACATATTCCCTAAGGCTATGAAGTATAACAAACATCATTCAAAACGTCTGCTACTTTTCTTTCCAAATTCTTCGAAAAGCTTAAAATCGGATAGTATTCAGCTAAGTTATTAGTTCATAAGTATAAGACAGGAACGACAAATTTCGAAAATTTCAAAAATTGACTCTTGAGTTTACGAAGAAAAAAATAGAATAACTTTCCATGTAGTTCAACTTCTTTCTTTTTTGTTGCATAGTGTACTTTAATTCACATACAAGACAATGAATGAAAAGTATCGAAGATAAAGTGAACCCGTTTTAAATATGTATACAACAATAATTAGATTACATATCTACATATAAGTATCCATCATCTATTTTACTATTATTATTATTTAAAACTTTAAACAATGTTATATAGGGTCCGCCATCTAACGTTTTTTTTCAACTAGTGCGTATTTCGTGAATGGTAACACTTAGCTCATATCTGATTTGACAGATAATTAGTTTTATCCTTCCGCTGAACGAATATGGTTCTGTATATCCTTGAACAACGCTGGGAAATATTGCGACATTACTTTACCGATTTTGCCAAAAAAATCATCTTTTCAGATGAAGCTCATTTTGATCTTGGCGGGTATGTAAACAAGCAAAATTGTCGCATTTGGAGCACAGAAAACCATACATTGAAAAGCCGATACACCCAAGACGAGTCACTGTTTGGTGCGGATTTTTGTCCAGAGGCATAATTGGGCCATTTTTCTTCGAAAATGAGCAAGGAGTGGCCGTTACAGTCAATGGCGATCGTTATCGGGCCATGTTGAACGAATTTTTGTTCACAAAAATTGAAGAGGAGGATATTAGTAACATTAGGTTTCAACAGGATGGCGCTATGTGCCACACAGCCGAAGCTACACTCGATGTTTTGCGCCCTGTTTTTGAAGATTGACATCAGCCGCAGAGCTGATTATTTATTCACATGATGATTTCACAGAATGCTGTTTTTATTTTGGAAAAAAAACAGTTCTGCAGAATTTTGTAACTTAAACTATGGCCGTGAAAAAAGTTTGGAAGAAACTTAACAAGTTTTCCTTGATAATTTCCCCGAATGGGAATAAGTTATTAATGTCTTGACCAACATTTACTGTAAACGAGTTATTTCTTAATAAAATATTCATTCATTTCATATTTCATTTACTTTTTTGTTCAGTTAATTATGAACAAGTTCTCAAACACCCAAAAAAATATGAGATGAGCCATGATCATCCATCCATCCATCGCCTCTATTAAACTCTAAAAAACATATTTATTTTGAACCACATGTAGAATTAAAACATTGTATATGTATGTACATATCTGTGGATACATTAATACCTTCACCATTTCACCTTTGTTTGAGCTTTTTTTAATGGCACATTTTATAGTCGTAAAATATTAAATGAATAAAACCTTAATAAACTTAACGAAGCATCTCTCATCTTGTGGCAGTAGCACGTATTCCTTAAACTACATGCATGTTGTACATACATTGTATGTGACTAAATGGATAAATGAATAACGGAATTTAGATACACTGAAACAATTTTTAAAACAATGTAAAGCAAATTCCAAGTCAAGGGAATAATTGCGATCTTTGTTTAAAAACCTGCAAGTGTTTTTATTTTTAAAATGCTGAAGAGAAAAGTACACTACATCAGGGACTTTTTGTGAGATTTTAGCTATAAACTTTATTGGTTTGTGTCAAGGCTCCATAATAGCCATAATTGTCGATTCCTTTTTGTGCATTATTATATTTACACCATTTGAATTTATCGTAGATAAACAGAAATTTGTAGAAACTAAAAGAATATTCGAAATTGATAATGAAATGCTAGAGTAGTTATCGTTTGGCTGTCATAAAGTTAAGACGTGTTTAGGCGTAAATAAAAAGTGTTGTATAAACGAATCCTAAGTTGCTCTATTAAGACAAACTGTATAAAAGTTAAAGTGATAAAGTAAAAACTGTAAAACAACAACAAAGTGGTGTTTAATTTTATTTTAACGCAAAAAAGTTAAAACGTAACAATAGCAATTCAATGCCAATTTCACTTTTTTTGTGAAATATTCGTTTTCTATTTCTCAGTGTATTTATCCATTTCATAAGTTATTAATATTTAAACCTTTTAAAGTCATTACGATGCATATAAATACACAATTAAATGTTTGCTTATGGAATAGAAGAGAGAGACAGCAAACATTAAGTGGATAAAATATCCAAGAAACTGGAAAAAAAACACATTTAACCGAAATTACATACATATGTATGTATGTATGTATGTGTGTATGTACATATTTTAAAATATTTAAAAGACAATAACCTCGAGTCTTTAAGTGAAACACATTCAGATATTCTGTTATAATTTTTAATGGCATTTTCCTTACACCCTCCAACTCCTTTTTGGACTGGCTAGTAATGGAAACAAGAAATAATCAAAAAAATAAAGTAAAAAAAATAATATGCAGGCTTATGTTCAAAATGAAAAAACATAAGAGTGACGTCTACTCACTTGTAAAATTGTTGCAACCATTAGTGTTTCATGTTGCACGATGTGTTAAGAATGCAGTAATAATTGCGAACAACATATCACCTGTAACACAAGTGTCCATATTTAATTAACACGTTTGTTTAGATGAAAAGTGCATTTGAAAGGCAGCCAGTGTTGCCAAATTGTTTTATTAAAAATATTGTAAATACTGGAACTTACGTATTTAAGTAAGCACCGTACCCGATATTATTTTAGTTTTGATTTTAATTGCATTGAAATTGTTCAACATTCACTTTTAATTAATTTTTGAGTGTGAAAATTAAAACCTAATGTGCATTGCTATAGTCTAGGAATAGAAACATTTTAAAAGAATTTTCACTCCTTCCTCTTTTTTAATTAAAATTGCAATTAATGCCTTAACTTAGAATTTGAAACCCTACATCGAATACTAAAATCAAAAAAAAAAAAAAAAAAAACACTCACACACAATAGGACGATTTGCTAATTGAACTAAACTGAACTGAACTGAACTGAATATTTAAATTGACAAAACGTCTGCTGTCTTTACATGCATTAACATTCAACACATACACATGCACAGATAAAAATATTGTAAATGTATTTCAGTTTTCATATACATACTTACATACATACACTTCAGGAATTCAATACACGTGTGATGTCTAGTACTACGTACATACATGCATACGTATATGTATGCGTACAGTTAGCGTCAAAATAAAGTGTACACCCTTTTATTCTAGGATTTGATATGAGTTTAAACATTTAATATGTTTATTTAAATCTTTACAAAATTCTTAAAAAACAAGCTTCAAAAAAAAGGTATACAAGGTCTATATCTATATCTATATCTATATCTATATCTATATCTATATCTATATCTATATCTATATCTATATCTATATCTATATCTATATCTATATCTATATCTATATCTATATCTATATCTATATCTATATCTATATCTATATCTATATCTATATCTATATCTATATCTATATCTATATCTATATCTATATCTATATCTATATCTATATCTATATCTATATCTATATCTATATCTATATCTATATCTATATCTATATCTATATCTATATCTATATCTATATCTATATCTATATCTATATCTATATCTATATCTATATCTATATCTATATCTATATCTATATCTATATCTATATCTATATCTATATCTATATCTATATCTATATCTATATCTATATCTATATCTATATCTATATCTATATCTATATCTATATCTATATCTATATCTATATCTATATCTATATCTATATCTATATCTATATCTATATCTATATCTATATCTATATCTATATCTATATCTATATCTATATCTATATCTATATCTATATCTATATCTATATCTATATCTATATCTATATCTATATCTATATCTATATCTATATCTATATCTATATCTATATCTATATCTATATCTATATCTATATCTATATCTATATCTATATCTATATCTATATCTATATCTATATCTATATCTATATCTATATCTATATCTATATCTATATCTATATCTATATCTATATCTATATCTATATCTATATCTATATCTATATCTATATCTATATCTATATCTATATCTATATCTATATCTATATCTATATCTATATCTATATCTATATCTATATCTATATCTATATCTATATCTATATCTATATCTATATCTATATCTATATCTATATCTATATCTATATCTATATCTATATCTATATCTATATCTATATCTATATCTATATCTATATCTATATCTATATCTATATCTATATCTATATCTATATCTATATCTATATCTATATCTATATCTATATCTATATCTATATCTATATCTATATCTATATCTATATCTATATCTATATCTATATCTATATCTATATCTATATCTATATCTATATCTATATCTATATCTATATCTATATCTATATCTATATCTATATCTATATCTATATCTATATCTATATCTATATCTATATCTATATCTATATCTATATCTATATCTATATCTATATCTATATCTATATCTATATCTATATCTATATCTATATCTATATCTATATCTATATCTATATCTATATCTATATCTATATCTATATCTATATCTATATCTATATCTATATCTATATCTATATCTATATCTATATCTATATCTATATCTATATCTATATCTATATCTATATCTATATCTATATCTATATCTATATCTATATCTATATCTATATCTATATCTATATCTATATCTATATCTATATCTATATCTATATCTATATCTATATCTATATCTATATCTATATCTATATCTATATCTATATCTATATCTATATCTATATATAAAGTAGATATTGATTTTTGTATATGTAACGAACGATTGGAATGGAAGGTCTTGAATTTGGTCTAATTGACTTCTTAGATGGTACAAACTATCAGTTAAAAAGTTGGCGAAATCGGATAAGTGGACATGGTACCTCCCGTACACGGAATTTTGTATGTGTGGAGAACGGTAACAATTAAAGTTTTCTTTATTTATCCACAGCTGTCAAAAAGCAGGTCCAACACAAAGGCTCCCAGCAATGCAGAAGGAATTACTTTAGTAATTAGTAAATGACAAAATATTTAAACTCAAATACTAACTACATGCAATCAACTATAAATTTAGTTCATTGAGGAAGTAGTTCTAATAAATAAGAAAATAAAAAATAAGGACTAAAGGTAAAACTGTATTAAAAATAAAAATGTGTTCCTCTAACAGTAAAATGACTGAAATAAGGACTAAAAGTAAAACTGTATTAAAAATAAAAATTTGTTCCTCTAACAGTAAAATGACCCATTTGCACTTACATACATATGTATGTATGTGTGTACATTCATATGTAAGTGAGTGTGTGTGTGTAGTGGATAATGTTTTGTATGACGTGTCTTGCATTTGTAAATATTTGTTACCTTGTTGTTGTTATTATTAGGTTTTTTGGTGTTGTTGTTGTTGTTATTGTTGTTGCTGTAGCGACTGCAATGCGCATTTCAAATACATAATTTAGAAAACATCACTCACACATTCTCATTCTATTGCAAAAAGAAAACGAGAAAACAAAAAAAAACACGACTACAACACAACAGCATTTTATCTTTTTTTATTTTGTTTCACGTGGATATGTATTTATGTATGTGTGTGTGTGTGTGTATTGTCCATTAACGGTGATTTACGAGTATTTTGCATAATTGATGACTTATCTATTTAAACTCATACTCTTATGCTGTCACTTTTATCACAATTATTTACTAAATTATTTTCACATACGCATACGCACGCACACACACCCACTACATACACGTACTCTTCTTATTAATAATAAACGTACATATGTACATGCATGTATGGTATGTATGTGTGTACACGTATAAGTATGAGTATTGCAATTTGTATTATTGTAGGCAATTATTAAACTGACCCACGGTGAAAATCAAAAATAATAATAAAAAATAAAAAAAATCTGAAGAAAGCATGAGTTGTGTAGTCTACTCACGTTTCATCTTAAAGGATACTTATGACACACACCCACACACACACACACACACACACACACACACACACTTACTTGCAATTGATATAATACAATCGTATAGTTGATAAAAAAGAACAGAAAAATAGCAGAACAAATGACCTTTGGTTTCAAATATTTTTTTTATTTTTTATTTCTTCGGCGTCCCTTTTTTGTATTTGAATTTCGTTTTTTTATTTGCTCTGATTGGCTGTCAATTAAACGGTAATGAGTAGAAATGAAATAAAATGAAATGAAAAAAGAGGTCAAATAACTTGAGGCCAATTATTTTTTATTTCCTTTTTTTGGATTTCATTTCTCTCTTTTATATTTACGAGTATGTGTATACGTATACGTATCATTAGATTTTTAAAATGTCAAATAATTGAAAATTTATTAGTTTTCATTTGGCCATAGATTAAAGACCATGTGAACATAAATTAAGCTAAACCACAAATACATGCATATCGAGCCCTAACGGTCAAGAAATCGTAAGCGACAAAAAAACAATTTTTACAAGAGAAGGTTCTTTTATTTTTATTTCCTAGTGTAGTACATAAGACTTTTTTGTCTTTTCTGTAAAATCCTAATGGTAAATGTTACAGCTATAAAATGTTTGTGCCTCTTAGTCTGATCTGATCGATAGTATTGATTTTATCAAAAAACGAAAATCGGTAATCATGGCGCTTACGTTTTTTTGACGGTTATGGCTCGATATGTATGTACGTACGTATGTATATAAATATCGCACTTGTATCGCTAAAGTGAGTCCACTCAAAATTTGACAATTTTCACTTTTTGCAAGATAACGATGTACAAGTGGTCATATCTACCCACTGTAAAAATTTTACATCTTTTTCTCTACTCTTTTGCCACAAAAAAAGAATAATAAATAAATACACTTGTTAGCCCTTTTTGTTATGTACTTTCATATTAAACATAATAGTTTTTTGCCTCTGATGAAAATTTGCCAACTTAAAGTTGACTCACTTTAGCGGCACAAGTGCGATACGTATGTATACATATATTGTGTGAATGTTTCAAGCAAGAAAATTTCAATTTGTAGCAATTTTAAGGCTAGAAAAACGAAATTTGAAACAAAAAAATTGGTAATTGGCTAAATCCATACATAACACAGTGCAACAAAAAAAAAAAGAAATACTTAGCAAGTGATACCATTTTTCTGATAGGCGCAGCCGAGCAGAACAAGGATCTGTTTTTTTAAAAATTCGAAACAAATTATTTTTCGTAATGCAACTCATGAAAAAATCATAAAATTTTCAGCAAACTGGTGGTTTTTTTTACTTTGAAACTATATTTTTCAAAAAAAATTTTGTAATAAAAGTGGGATTTTTTCAGTTGCTTTCTGGTTTGGTAAAAACTCTGGGTTATTGAGTTTTTTGATGGGTTTTTGTTGAGTTTTTTTAAGGTTTTATTGGGTTTGATAACTGCTTCCTAATTTCATTCAATTCGACAATATTTTTTATTTGTTAGTAAAATTATGTTGTTTTTGTATTTATAAAGCAATTTTGCACTCTAGGTCGGATCATGGTAGCGTTGTGTACTGTGGGCTGCTAAGGCAGACTGCAAATACTTCGTTTGATTCGAGCATTATGAGAAAAGCGGCCGGAATATAAAGACAGACATGATGACATGATTAATTTATTCTTTTGCATGACAGTGCTTGTCTGCATGCACTGTATTCACCGAACACTGACTAGTCCCTCTGACTATTTTTTTTTTATATAAGACCAGCACCCAGGGGATGGCCCCTACTCATGCAGTGCATTGTGCTGGTACTAGGAAAATAGGTCATTGGAAGGAGGACAGAGGGAGTAGTGTTTATGGACGTTAGATTTAAATTTACTCATGTCGTAGGTGGCAGGAAATACTTTCGCTGGAAGATTATTCCACAACCGAACAGTGCGACCCAAGAACGAATTCTCCCTATAATGCGTTGTGCGATTTACTGGACAATCAACTACAAAAGGATGCGCTCTACGAGAAATACGAGTACTACGTAAAAATATATGATTTTTGGGAATTAATTCCTTAATTTCGTTAGAACACATTCCGTTATTGTACCGATAGAACAATGAAACACACGACACATTGCGACGGTGCTCTAATGAATCGATAGAGTTGGCTACCCTATCGCCATTAACAAGCATCTTCGCCCTCTACTGCACGCGGTCGAGAAGCCCCAAAATAGGCACCGGCCTATACATGAGAGTTGTATTCCATTTTGGGTCTTGTAAATATTAAGGAGATCAGATGGAGTGAAGTATTTCTTGCACCGTCTTAAAAAACCAAGACACTTGAATGCTTCTTTCGACGCTTAAAATATGTAATCATTCCAACGAACGTTACAGTGAATTCTCATGTCTAGAACATTAAGAGCAGCTGATTCCCCAATATCCACATTACCCATTGACATAGATGACAACACACCACTACGTCTCTGTGTTAAAAAATAACATTGAGCCTTGATTAAAATCGACTCTGTTCGCACGACCCCACTCGGAGATTTTCACTTGTAAGTCACTTGTAAGTGTGTTGTTCATATTAATCCTTGTCGCCCAAATCTCCAAAAGGCTCGGTCTACAATCAAAAGAATATATGTCATCCGCAAAAGAGTAGATAGGATTAGAAATGAAAAGAAAAAAGTCGTTAAGAAATATTAGAAAAAGAGTAGGAGAAAGAACAGAGTCTTGTGGTAATATCCTGTTCCATGAACTCCAAATTTTTATAAATTATGTTGAGAAAGATTTCTTTATTCATACTGTCTGCTAAGAAAATTAAAGGAATAACACCAAATTCTGAGCAACACCACCAAACCATTATCCTTCCACCGCCGCGTTTTACTGTTTCGATTACCTGATCCTGCTGTGTTGCTTTTCCGGTATTGGACCAAAGATACTTTATTGCCATCGGAATTAAACCTGTTTATTTCACACTCGTCTGACCACAGATTATGTTTCCAGTCGCCAATAGTCCTATATTGATGACGTAAAGCAAACGGTTCACGAGGGTTTTTGTTTTTTGGGGATAATTTTGTCTTCCATGGTTTCTATGATGAACAACAGCCAACTTCTTTAAGTGCTCGCTTTACAGTCCATAAGCTGGCTTTACAATTTACGCTTAGGACCGTTTCTTTGAGTGTTTTCATTCGTCCAGACGTTAATTAACGTGTCATATGCCTCGCATCGATACCGCTTATTATTTTAAGGCGACTATTTTTTTCATGTTGTGTGACCAAATTTGTATTACCTGTGATTGTGGGGCTTTTTTTTGCAACTTCTCGACTAGATTTGTCCATTTTAAGAAATTTTTCTACCTCCAGGAAGTTTTTGTTGTTTCTTAACTTCATACTGCTCTGATTCCAAAATGCATCCACACACGATTGTGGTTAAAGGCAGAAACAATTGAATTAAATTAAGCTTCTGAAGCCCATAAATTTATTAATTGCATTGGAAAAAATTGTTATTTTCTTTACATTCCTCTCTCTAATTTTACTGAATTAAAAAAAGTTGTAATGAGTGGAAAAGTGAGCTCTATAGCTAATCTTAAACCAGTGCAAGCAATGCTTAATAATAATGTTGTTGTTGCTTCTTAATAACGGCTGTGTTTTCTAAGCACAATAGCAGTGCTTATTACTGGTAGAGTTTAAAATAAAATACAAATTTTTTTTTCATACATAACAGTGACTAAAATTTAAATTCTTAAGTGTTCACTTTTGCTGCATAGTGTATATACGAGTACAGTAACGCATAAAGCATCAGTACAACTTTCATTTGATATGGAGGGAGTTTGTATTTTAAGTTTATAGTAAAACCATAAAAACAACCAATATCCAGCGAATTAGTCGCAGTTAACAATTATTTTTTAACAAAAACAACCAAAAGTACTTTAACACAAAAGTAGTTTAATGCTCTTACTAAATACATACTACACTTTTTCTTGTACATCAACGTGAACTATTTTGAAATTAAATTCGACTTAAACGTTAACTTTTTTGTTACCAATCTATCGAAGGTCCTATAATAATAACAAGAGATTAAAAACATTAAAAATGTTGTTGGGATTGTTGTTGATCTGGTGGTTTTCTATTACATTTCCATATTGCCCAACTGCTTGACTGCCTGGCTGTCTTGCTGTTGTAACGTAAGATTATATCCCTTTTGGTGCACCAGAAGGGACTAAAAGTGACAATATTATTTCCTTTTTGATTGGGGTTGCGGTCAGCAAAAAAACAAAACAAAAAACAATAAAAAAAACTAAACCTAAAACAGACAAGGCAACATGTTCACATACGTACGATATTGGTTTGAAGAAAATCAAAAAGTAATCGTTAGCATTGCCAATTTCTTCTCCACATCCTCTACACTCCCCCACATACACTCACACCTGAAAGGTAATGTTAAGCACACTGTTTGTGTCTGGTCAACAAAAGTGTACGAAAGTTAATGTTTATTGGACACTGAATGAGCCCATTACAAAGTCAACAGAAAATTGCAATCAAAATCTTATTATCTAACTAAACTTCACAGTTAGAATCCAAGGTAAGCAAATCAAATGAACAAATCAGACACATAAAGGAACAAACAATTAAACAAACGTTTGACATACGAGGCTGAAAATATTAAATTTCTTCGGTTACTAAATTCAAAATGAGATTTTTGTTCTTTTTTTATGGAAATGGGCCATAATGTTTCGTGTAGGCTTTACACGAAATACTAAGCAAACAAAAAAAAAAACATAAAAATTAATCCCCTGCTTGACAAACAGTTTATTTAACAGTAAATCAATTACTACCTTGTATGCCCTTTTAAATATCCGGTATGTGTCAACCAACCAACCAACCAACCAACCATCCATTTATTTATTGTATTCGATACAGCGCTAACCATCAAATCATGGGAAAATCAAACAAGTGACCTGTGGCTTATGTTCTTTTAGCGTTGCTGTTGCGCTCTCAGCGTTAAACCGCTTTGTTTAATGGGTAATGATGAGACAGTACCAGTACCAGTGCGGATGCATAAGCGAGTGTGTCATCATTAATGGTTTGTATGCAAAGATTTAATTTTCTCGTTTTTCATTCTTTCTTTCCCGAACATCATTATCAAATGCTACGCCTACTTGCGTGCAATTTTTTCTTCTTTTGTTTTTTGTTTTGTTTTAATTCTCTTTCTGTCAAACATCTATTATTTCCTTCCGAATTTTGTTTCTTTATTATATACTTCCTCCGCATGTCTGTCTATCTGTCTGTCTGTCCGTCTGTCTTTTCCTTATGTTGTCATCGTATGGTGCAGAAGGAAAGAAGGAAACTGCATTTGAAAATTCGCCATACTTATCAGATCCCGTTAATTCAGATGAATGCCAATCTCTTGAATGATGTTGCTTCTGTTTGTTTTACAACAATTTGGAAAAACGCACAAACCTTACAAGTCACGTGACTACACTCCTACCCTCAATGACACGTGTCGTTATCATCGTTTAGTCGTTATTTCTACTGCAACTACACACTATTCTCGCATTTTGATTGCTGAAACTTCACTTAAAAACAACAACTGGAAAAGGGGGGAAAATAGCGGATATAACAACAAATCCTTACAAGTTGTTCACGAGCCAAGTTTATTAAGAGATCATCGGCTAATGTGAAATTAAAAGAATCCATAGAAGTTTTATACTGATGAGAAATGGAACCATATTGTGATATTGTTCGATTATTCGATTATTATAACAGCACACATACATATGTATGTATACGGCTTTTACAAATTCACACAAAAACAACGCCCATTTTTATTATTTCCTTTATGACAACAGTTTACCCGTATTATTTATTAACATAATAAAGTTGTTTAACTAATTAAGCCATCCATTACACATATTAACGAACTTTTGATTAAATGCAACCGCTCTAAAAGCGTCCTATCGTCTCTTTGATGGATTTAAGTCAAACAAAAAGGAACAAAAACTTGACCAATTAAGTAATAGTTTAGGACACGTACGACTTCTTTGTTTTGGAGAGGAAACTCTACTAAAAACGGTTATTAAATTTCACAAGCACGCTACGTTGTTTGACTTTGACGAAAGATATCTGTTTTCATCGGAGAAAGAGAAATTTCCAATATTGAAAGTTCGTTGTGAAATTTAAAAAAGGATGCCATTAGTCTTTGTTTCCGCTAAACATATCATACACATATACGAGGTAAGCACACATACACACACATATGCCCATTCCTCACTCTTTCTAATCCATTTTCTTTCTCATTTACACCGCCATTAATACAATACCAATAATATAACTAGAATTGGTGTTTTTCCGCAGAAATACAGTCCATCTAGCTCATCTATCTCTAACCCTAATTCTATCTATAAAATTCCAAACACCATTCTTGTTCATGCTCTATTGAAATAAGGGCAGATAATCGCGAGGTCCATACTCTTCAAATTTTCAACAGTTCCAAAGTTTGTAAAATTCAATTAATTAGACCGTTTACGACAGTGCATGATAAAAGAAATCCTTTTGAAATTTAGGTTAAATAACAACGTGCGAGTATGGTAAACTATCGGGTGGGCCATCTATCGGTTTAAATTTCATCCAGCGCTTATTTCAAATCTGGCAATACTTATGTCATTGTAGTCTGTCACAGAATTCAGTAGTATTATCTTCACTGAACGAAATGTATCGATTTACGTGTGAGCAACGTTGGGCTTTATTGGAAATTTATTACCAAAACAAACACAACTGGTCGGAAATTGCAAAAAAATATCAATTTTTCGTTTGAAGATCGTTTTCATTTTAGTGGATATGTTAATAAGCAAAATTGCCGTAATTGGGGCTCAGAAAACCCAAACGTGGTCTTACAGAAGCCAGTGCACCTATTACGAGTGACTATTCGGTGCGGCTTGTGGAGCGATAGCATCATTGACCCATATTTCTTTGAAAATAAGGATGGCGCACCATTACGGTCAATCGCACAATGATAACCGGTATTGTCAGGATGGTGTAACTTGCCACACATCTTATGTCACAATCGACTTGTTGCCTCAATCATTTAATGGCCGTTTAATTAGCCAAAATGATGAAGTCAGGAGGCCGCCAAAAATTGCGATTTGATATCGTTAGACTATTATCTGTGTGGCGCCGCCGTTAAAGACAAGTGTTATGTTAACAAACCAGAGACAATTAATTATTTGGAGGCCAACATACGAGATGCCATTGCCGAGATACGACTCCATACACTCGAAAAAATTCTCGAAAATTGATTCGATCGAATATGGTGGTGTGAGGCCAGCCGCGGCAGCCATATGAATGAAATAATATATCATTTCAAACCAGAATGCCCTAAAAGTGTAAAATCATCCTAGAGAAGACTAGAAAAAGTTATTAAACCATCTCACCTTTACCCAAAAAGGTAAACAATTTTAGCTTGAGCTTTAGAATCCCAGGAGCTCTGTATCAAATTGTACTCTTCAGCAAATAATTTAATTTGCCTCAACAAGAACTAAGGTGGGAAAAAATAAGCAACACATTTGGTTTGTTTTTGGCATGAGGCAAATGTAAGCAGATAGGCTACACAGTATGATTAGGCTTTGCTACAATTTCTGAGCACTTAGCCCGAGTAAAAAAAGTGTCCTCACTATTGCAAGAAGGTTAGTATCTGTCGTAGATAAACATCAGTCATTCTCGTAGACAGAAAATGTGAAAATGAAACGATACGCTTAGAAACGTAGATTTTGAAGAAAAAAGCGAAAAAACAATGATTTTCTTCAACGTTTTTGTGATTCACAATGCCAAAGAATAAATACTTCAGTGTTACTCTTAGAAGACACGTGAATACTCTCAACTTAGTAAATGATACAGCAGAAAAAGGAATTGCTATTATAAAAAAAAACTTAATGAATCGGTACAATTGTTGTTGCGGATAGCCGATCACTATAGAAATATTGTCACTAAGCGAACAAAACAAGAGACTGTGTCGTTTAAAGTTGATTAACACGTCTAACTCCCGTATTTCGTATGACATATATGGCCTCATATTTTAGTCTTGACATTAATTAAAAATCGTTGTTTCTAACACATGGACTGAAACGTCCCGGGGCTAATACATAGACGATGCTAGTTTTATTGTCTTCACCTCCTTTTCAGTGTTATGCTATAAAAATATTCAAGGCTATGGACCATCGACTACAAGCTGTTAAAAATAGAATACATGTGTGCATATGAGAATAATTATTTTGGCGGCATCACAGCTGCCGACCACACAACTACGGCGACAACAAACGGATGCACAAATAGGCGTTTTAAAAACGCAATACATAAAATATATACATTAAAAACGCGAAAAAATGTACGTGGCACCACTGAAACAGAACAATCATGTATACATTTGCTTAAATTTTGTTGTTGCTGTAGCCGTTAAAATAATTAAATAGCTGGTTACTAGACTACTTTTGTAGCCAGCGTCTTTCGTAGTTGTGTGGCCGATGGTCGATGGTCGATAGCATTAACCTTAAAACGACAGCTGTTACAATGACATTCTATTAATTAGTTTGTGAGTTATTGTGCCAAGAGTGACGCTTCTTCTGTCATATTCAGAACAATAAATCAAAAACAATTCCTTGTTTAAATTCTACACTGCTTCTTGATGAGAAAAATAACGTTCAAACGAGGCAATGGCTTGAAAAATGTTATCGGGACTGCGTTCCATTGGAAACAATAATAAAACGATGGCTTACTGACTTCAAACGTGGTTATGGAGACATCTATGATGCAACACCAGCAAACAACAAAAAATTTACGACATCGTTTTGAATGATGAAAACCTGAAGTCAGCTTTTTATTGCATGAGCATTCGACTATGAGAAAGCTCTGTTCAAAGTGGGTGGCACGTTTGCTCACTGTTGACCAAAAACAAGAACGTGTTGATGATTCTGAAACAATGTCAAAACTACATGAATTGAACTTCAAATTGATCCCTCACCCACCGTATTTGCTAGATTTGGTTCCCTGCGACTACTGGCTGTTCGCAGACCTTAAACAATGTGCTCGCCGACAAGAAACTGGGGGCTATTTTGACGTAAAAGATAAATCGTTCTACAAAAGTGGCCTTGAAATGTTAAATCTGCACTGAAATTATTGCATTGCTCTTGATGGAGATTACCTTGATGCAAAAAGCCAATTTTGTACTAAGAAAGAAGTGTTTTCTTTGTTAGACCTGGGACTTTGCAGCTCATGTGTTATAGAATTTCTTGTAATAAAACAAAAATTTATTATTTATTTCTGCAAATCCAGTGAAAGAGCGCAACCTCTAAATGCTATTCAACCTTCTCAGAATTTGTTATATTTACAGAGCTTATAATACAGAGACTCGAGGCGTAAGCAAGGTCTTATGAAAAACACATCTATGGAAAAAATTTAACATTCCAATAGCATATCATATATCGGGTGATTTTTTGGCAACTTTATTTTTTGCAAAACTGTTTTTGGCAGATCAGCTGTTTTCGCGTAACATGTTACTATCAATCCTGATCAGTTTGGTTTATAATTTAATTATAAATCGACTTTCAAACGAACAACGCTTGCAAATTATTGAATTTTATGACCAAAATTCATGCTTTTTTATCGGAAAATTGTGTTCAGCGACGTAGCTCATTTCTGGTTGAATGGATACGTGAACAAGTCAAATTGCTGTATTTGGTGTAAAGAGCAGCCAGAAACATTGCAAGAACTGCAAATTCAACCTGAAAAATGCTCTGTTTAGTGTGGATTATAGGCCGGTGGCTTCATTGGACCGTACTTTTTCAAAAACTACGAAGGCAGGAAGGTTACTGTGAATGGCGATAGCAATTTTTTTTTTTTTTTTTGCCCAAAATGGAAGAGCTGAATTTGGCTGACATGTGGTTTCAACAAGACGCTGCCATATGGTACAATAGCAGGCGAAACAACGACCGAATTGTGAAGCGAGTGCGGTGAATAATTTATTTCACTTTTGTAGCCGGTTAATTGGCCGACTAGATGGTGCGATTTAACGCCCTTCGACTATTGTTTGTGGGGCCATGTCAAGGCTCATGTCTATATTGGCAAGCCCTCAGCAGTTAACGCACTGGATGTCAATATTTGAAGAATTTATTCGTGAGATACCGGCCGATATATTGGAGAGAGTATGTCAAAATTGGTCACAGCGTATGAACCATTTGAGGCGTAGCCGCAATCAACATTTACATGAACTTATCTTTACCCATTGAATTATATACATACAGTTGTGGACAAGCAATTAAGTTCATAATGAAACATAATTTTTTTTTTCTTGAAGTTAAACATAACGGTTAGTTTTTTGTTGATAATTTGACATTTTTATAAATATGTAGTACCGTTATGGATTTCTAAAAATATAACAACAAAGTCAGCATTTCAATCTGAAGTTTTTTTAATAATCTGTCATTTGTTTGTTCATATCGATAGATAAGAGGGCAAAACATTAAGTATTAATATTAAAACCCGTAAATGCTTGAATAAAATTCCTTTTGGTAACCACAAAAACTTGTAATTTTTATATAAAAATATTTAGACCACCTTTTAAAGTTAATAAACTAAGAATAAGAGCTCCACTCCCTCTGAGAGAGAGAGAGAGGCATTTGTAATTGCTTCCAAAATGTTGGATCAGTTGCTAAGGTGGTAAATGCATTGGTTATATTTTGGAGAAAGGTTGTTGACGCCATAAAGTAAAAAATTTGATAAGATTACGGTCAGAACGAGTAACGCTGATCATTTTCTCATATCTACGCAGATAAGATCGAATATGCAATCAGAGCACAACGTTAAAATATTAGCACAGACCGTAAGAAGACGTCTGCCAGAAAATAATCTTCATGGCCGTATTGCTGGCAAAAAGTCAAACGTGTCGAAGAAAAATGTTCAACAACGCTCGGGGCGAATTCTAATGTGTTCGTAAATGACGGCAGACCCTATGTCTAACGTACCGAGTAACCCGAAAATACGTCAAAAAGACTGCCAAGCACTTAATTGACTTAATTGCTTGTCCACAAGTGTAGATTGTTCTAATGATTCGAATAAAGATTTCATACATTCCTCTAAATTTGATGTGCTTTTCTTAATCAAATCCAAAAGCTCTTAAAAAATCACGCGATAAATGCGAGTACATACATACGAGTATGTACTTCGAAGTAGCTCAAGAACTCTTGACTCTATAAATAGGCCTCTAATTAAAAAATTAAAATTGTTTTTTTTTTCATTTAAAAACTATTTAAATACAATTTACTTAGAGACTACAACTAAGCCAATAATGACCAATTAGAAGCTTAGTTTGCAGGATATTCGAAAACGGAATTTTGTTACATATCAATCAACCTACTAGTTGAAGCGCCACTTAGAACATTTAGTACTTTTCGTAAGCACAACTTAAGTTAAATAAAATAAATTCTTCAGTTTGCTGATTTTTGCTTAAAACAGAATAAACTTTCAAAAAATTATCTCAACTTTGTTTTATTTTCGAAAAAGAAGAGAAAAAAACTCTTACAAACTTAAGTAATATTAGAACGATATCATTGTAATGGCAAATGTAGAAGGAATTCTCAGAAGATTAAAAGAGAAAAACTTTTATTTGATTTCATTGTTTAAACTTTTCTGAAATTTTGTGTTTCTTTTTTTAACAAAATGTTTTAAAAGGCAAAAGTTGTATCAGAATAATTTTAATTTTTAAATATGTACCTTCAAAATTGTTTTCTCACAAAACCATAGTAAGTGGCAACATGTTTGTTACCAAACCCATTGGTTGGTTAATTACTTGCTGCCACTAAAAACGTATTTTTTTTTTTTTTTTTTTTTTTTTGTTACCAAACTGAGTGAGACAGCAGAGAAAACGTCGTTTAAATATCTATGCAAAGATTTTTTCGTTTTTGTTATCTTCTCCTCTATAACGAAATATTTTTTCTTGTGTTCGTTTGCTTCTGTTGCATGCCCCATTAGCATTGAAGTATAACCCAACAACAATAGTTTTTTGATTTTCTTTTTTGCTTTGTTTTTTTCTATTTTTCCTTTCCTTTCTTCGTTTTCTTCAAATACAAGCCTGTGATTGGCTCAATGGCTCCATAATGGTGGGGGAAGAAGTACTTGTTGAAAAATTCCAAACGTGAACAACATGATTTGTGCTACATGGAGCAGAAACGTTGTGGCATTTGAAACACGAGTGTCGGTAAAACAGCAACTCTACTACAACTTACTCTACATTTACTTACTACAGAGCGTAAGCATTTTGAAGACGGTATTCAAAAGTAACTGTCACATATGTATGCCGAAAATCGAGTAAATAGTGTCTTGTTTTTCAGAAAAAAAATAAATAAAAAAAATGCTTAACATTCTTTTACTTGCAACAGATTTTAGAAATAAAAATTATAGATTTTAATTAAGCCGTATGTCTATTTGTTCCTGCTACGACTACCTTCTGGTTGTAATAACTTTTTCATATGAATTTCGTCAATTTTCAAGCGAATTTAAAGGAATGAAAATGCAAAAGAAATGTCAAAATCTCCCCGTATTTGGTTTGATTATTTGTCCATTTGTGCAGTCAGTCATTCATTCATGCACTCACTCATTTATTCATTTATTCAGTTAACCATTAATTCATTAATTTGTATGTTTGTTTGTTTCTTTAAATGATAGTTCGCAGGGGCATGAGTGGCATTTTTTGACATTTTTAAACAATTACGAAAATATAAAAACAACAACAACAACAACAACAACAATACTAATAATAATAGCAATGATAGATTACATTTGAGTTTGCTAATGAATAAAATACACACTTTCGTGGCAAGTTGATACTTGAAACCCACCACCACTTACCGTTTAAAATATTTTTGATTGCGTTGGTGGTGGTTGGTCGGTCGATCTTGTCAAACAATTTATTTGCACATATGCGCTACTCATTTTACATAATCAACTGCAACGACTTGAATAAAAATATCAATTTGCTTAAATCCTGTTGACTCTATATGAGTATGTTTAGCTCAGTCATTCAGTCAATCAGGCAGCCAACAACCGGGGATGTTACACCGGACTCTTATATAAATAA
Source organism: Wohlfahrtia magnifica (assembly GCA_023159175.1). Classification (NCBI taxonomy): domain Eukaryota; kingdom Metazoa; phylum Arthropoda; class Insecta; order Diptera; family Sarcophagidae; genus Wohlfahrtia; species Wohlfahrtia magnifica. Next base: position 261,263 of record JAKWBJ010000040.1, on the reverse strand, counting down.
CATATAACACATGTGAGTGTACTCGTCTAAAATTAAAATCTTTAAACAGTTGATGCAACAACACCTAATACTCTCATACAGTATGTCGTCATCAAATCAATTTTATTGCAACGATACGGGTTAAATCATATTGCTGTGTTAACGAGATTTTGGTGAACCGCAGTTGGAAAAGTATTTAATCCAGTGATGCTAACTGGTATTTTCAACAACAAATTTTCAAAAACAGAAATAATTTTTCATGAATTGTTTTACTAAAATACATACTTAATAATTCTGTCAACTTCCCACGGATTTTCATTTTATTCTACCATCGGCTCACTTGAATCCAAATTTTGTTCATTATCGCAGCATGGTCGTCGCAGCTCCTGTCTGGCAGCAGTTTGCCATTCAGTCATCCTAATAAAAGCGTTCGCACCTTCCCGAACAAACAGAGAATGACTCAAATAGTCAAATAGCGAGCAGTGGCGCAAAGAAGGTGTTCCGCAGACTCCTTCTGCTCTTCATCATTGCAGTTTCTGCAAAGATCATCATGATCCATCAAAAAAGGTCAACACCCTTGTTCAGATTAATGTGATATTGTTAACAATATTGAACCATAGAACCGGAAGTATATCGATCTCAAATGTACGACGCTTACTGACTGTGCTGGATTACAAAGGATATGCAAGGTATTACCGATACAAACTTTGCCTTGTCCGATTATGTGTTGAGTTTATGTTTGTTTTTTACTGAAACTTACAGTTGTTATTGGATTAAATGCTGGTTTTCCTATCATTCGTATAGATAAGTATCTGTAGTAAAAATAAAACCCTAAAACGTCTGTATATTTATTATATTTTTTACGTTTAGTGGACTTATCTATGAGAAAAAGAGGTGTCCTATTATGCGTTGGAGTCAGTGTATATAAGGTTTTACACATAAAGTTTTCTTTTGAACTTTTGTCATTAGAAAACGGATTTTCTCATTTATTTTTTGAATATTTTTTTTTTTTTTTTTGTTAATTTAAAATGATCTGATTATTAACTAACAAATAACATCAAAAGAAAACAGAAATTAAAAATCGGGATAAGGAAATAAGATACAAAATAAAAGAAAGTCCAAAATTTTGCTGTTGAGACTTTAAAATTACAATAGAACAGTGTTGGATGTAAATTAGTTGGTTTGCTATAGTCACCCAGTCGGAAAAACGGTCAAGCATTATCTGTTATTTTCTCAGTAAAAAGACAAACTATGTCAAAAGTTTAAAACGCACCAAATAAAGGGTCCGCCAAATAATTTTTTATTTCTTTCGAAAATGCTATAACAAAAGACTACTGAATGTTTTCTCAAGTTTCTTTTTTTATTTGAAAGTACAATCCTTCCGGTTAATAATGGAAAATAATTTCATTCAAATGGCTGCCATGCAGTAGCCTATACGATCGATCCAATTTTTAAGCACATTATTGATTGTGTGCAGCTGTATTTCGGCAATGGCTTTACGAATATTGTCCTTTAAAGCGTCAATTGTCTCTGGCTTGTTGGCCGTAACACTTATCTTTGAAGGCACCCCACAAATAATAGTCCAACGGTGTCAAATCGCAGCTCCGAGGTGGCCAAACGACATCATCTCTGTGGCTGATAATGCGATCTTCAAAAACAGGGTGCAAAACATCGAGCATACCGTCGGCTGTGTGGCATGTAGCGCCGTCCTGTTGAAACCAAATGTTGTTAATATTTTCCTCTTCAATTTTTGTGAACAAAAATTCGTTCAGCATGGCCCAATAACGATCGCCATTGACTGTAACGTTCACTCCTTGCTCATTTTCGAAGAAAAATGGCCCAATTATGCCTCTGGACCAAAATCCGCACCAAGCAGTGACTCGTCTTGGGTGTATCGGCTTTTCAATGCATGCGTGCGGGTTTTCTGTGCCCTAAATGCAACAATTTTGCTTCTTTACATACCCGCCAAGATCAAAATCAGCTTCATCTGAAAAGATGATTTTTTTTGGCAAAATCGGCATCTTCTGTAAGTCGATCGCAGGCCCACTTAGCGAAGCGAAGTTCAAGCGTATACACAACCATATTCGTTCAGCGGAAGGATAAAACTAATTATCTGTCAAATCAAACATGAGATAAGTGTTACCATTCACGAAATAAGCACTAGTTGAAAAAAAAACGTTAGATGGCGGACCCTTTATGAAAATAGGCTAACATTAATACATTCACCATAGGTCCCACGTAATAATTAGAAGAAAACAGAGAAGTGTTACGAAGAAAAGTAGAAGAAACCTATTGGTATACATTGGTATGCCGCGAATTGAGAGAAGAATGCTGCATGACAGTTTCCTACGAAACGGTAAGGCAGGTCTTGAATAAGAACGACTGTTTTATATAGAGTGGCGCTCTGCTTACAAATCAACACAAAGAAAGGCGAGTGTCTTTTGCTCTATCACTTATTTCCAAGCTAGACGACTACTAGTTTCAAATTATATGTTGTGACGAGACCATAAATGTGTTTTTTTATTATAACGGCCCTAATGAAGCATGGAAAGTCTATGAAGAACTTTCGGTAATGGTTTGAGGGTGCATATCTACTAAGGGTGCATATCTACTAAAATAATTTGGCTTAGAAAGCCGAAGTTCAAGGCTACTTTCTTAAGAACTTGTCTTCTTTATAACTGTCGCAAAGGCCAAGAGGCGTCTCAAAAATCAAGCTGAATTAGGGGCTGTAATTGTGGAAGAATGGAATAAAATTTCAACTAAACAAATGCAAAAATGTATTTCGTCCTTGAAAAGGCATCTCTACGCTGTAAGTAATACCAATGTTGGCCATACAAAATATTGATTAACTTGCGATTCAATATTTTCATTCCATTTATTAATATTGTGTCAGTATGTAAAAACATTTTCTTGACAACAAAATTCTAGTTTTTTTTTGTTTTTTTTATCTCATTTTTGAATTAAAATTTATTGTTTTTTTTCTATTTTGCTATTATTTGTTAGCTTATATTCAATAAAAATTGTGTCATATTTTTGCATTTGCGACAATCGTGTGATCCCAGCTTAAGTCTTAAGCGTCAACGACACAGATGTTTGTAAACCTAAAGCTTCCAAAACAACTTTCAACTTTCAGTTAGTTTTCAGTGGAAAAAAGCCAATCAAAGTTACGTTTGTCCGACTTTTACTGAGCCTGATTATACGGCAATACCATCTATTTTAGTGGCGTTCAACACAGTTTGTGAATTCGAACACTAATATTGTGATCAAAAAAGTATAAGAAATATTTTCTATATGAAAAGAAGAGTTGAAAACGTCTTTTGTGATGATTACAGCAACGAGTGGTGTGGCGTGGTGTAGTAAGTGATTAGTGCGCAGGCATAACAACACAAGTGACACAGGTTCAAGCCTAGCAGAGGAAGAAATTTTAATTGTGGTTTCGAATGTTTAATAAAGAGACTTCAACTGCGCTTTAGACAACTCCATCTAAAAACTAAACAAGAAGCCCCTTAACCTTCCAGCCTACGTCTGGCGATGATGACAAATATACATGCATACCTACTGGGAAGAAAATTACAATGCTAAGTAAACATCACCACTACCACTTAGCAAGGATCTTCTTTACTACACAATCATATGGAGTGGAGCTACAGTGGATTAATCACCTACTTAGCTTGAAAAATCAACTTGATTAATGAAACTGAGACAAAGCAATGGATGTTTTGTGGAAAGCCAATATGCTTCCTAGAGGAGTGATGGGGGAACAAAATAGATTGTCAGAAATAAGATGGTTCTGATGATTTTTTTTAGTTCTTTTATATTTCTTGTTGAACTGTTGCTGTTTTCTTTGTTTGTCTATTATAAAACAAATATTAAATAAAATAAAAAATATCACAAAAACAAATTCTCCTTAATTTTTACCATTACCGACGAATGGGACACATACATATGTCCCATCATATTGTTACGTTTTTACCTTTTAAAAACGTTTATTTACGAGTTCGTAAATTGCAGTTAAAATAAAATAAATCTTGTGTTTGGTGTTTAGCTTAAAATTTTTTACTTAACACCGTTTTATGTTCCACTGCTCGTAACCTTTTCACGAGCATAACAATTCTATTCCTAATTACTCCGTCTGTTTACAACTTTGTAAACAATAGCTATTACTCGACAGATCCTTCTACTTAAAGATCTTCCAACCCGATCTTTGTTACAACTTAGGTTCGATCACAACCTTTTCAACCAGAGGTTATCCACACTTAACTCTCTTTACCAGTGATGTCACCTTGTGTGTAATTACACATATTGAGTGTAATTTTTAATAGTGTGTTTAGCATGTGTGTAATTAGCTTCATGTGTAATTTGTGTGTAATTTTACGTTTTGTTCTATTGCTTTCTTTAATCGCTATATTTTGATCGATATGTATGGCTGTTGGGGTTGGTTCTGAACATTTTTCAATTGTTACTTCTTAATGCAGTATTTTTTATTTCATTCCCGCTAGTTCTGTTTCTTGAAACTACGGCTTTGAGCTCCTTTTTCCAAGTATAAGCCGTTGTTTTTCTTCTTTTACTTATTAGTGGGCTTCAATCAATGACGCTACGTGTGATGTTATCACTCAAAGCTTAGTTAGGTCATGTTTACAATTCGGCATTCGATAATAGGGTCGGTCATGATAATTCCTATTCTTCTTAGGTTTTTAATTGCCAGACCCATACACTTGGTAATTATGCGACATTGATAAAGTGTGGTGTTTTACTATTTGGTTTTTTAGTGTGTTTTTTTTCAGTGTCAAAAAGCATTCATGACAAAAATGTGCAATAAGGTTTGCCATTTCACCATGAATGCCTCAATACGTAAGTCAAAGAAGAGAATTTACGAATTTGTTGGGAGAAGTAACCATAGCCAGTTCAAAAGGTGCCAATGTAACCTGAAAAATGCACTGTTTTGTACGGTTTCTCAGCCGGCAGCATCATTGGACCGTACTTTATCAAAAACGTTGGAGTTAATTAAATAACGTAGCATGCGATGTTTACCGACTTTTTTGCCGAACATAAAAGAATTGGATTTGGTTGACATGTGCTTTCAACAAAACGGTTCCAACTGCCACGCGGCACACAATATCATACACCTTTCAAAAGATGAGTTCTTTTGTGGTGACACATGAAGTATCTCGTATATACAGACAAGTCAGCCACTATTCCAGCCCTAAAGTACAGCATTACAGCTGCCATTAGTTCCATCATTTCTACCAGTATGAATTAAATGCTGGAAAAAGTACACAAAGATTGGAATTTTGTGTGTAATTTTACTTCAGATGTGTAATTTTAAAGCCGGTTGTGTGCAAACTGTAACGCTGTTGGTGGCAACACTGCTCCTTACTGAGTTAGCTTCAACTAAACTGATTTTACTTCAAATCTTACTTTACGAGTTTACTCCTTATAAACTCTCTGCACACCGGGTTTACACCAAATCACGCTGAGTTTACACCAAATAAACTTGTCACACTAAGTTTACACCAATAAACTAATTGCTGTTTGCATATTGATGTTCTTTTTATATGGCTGAGTAAACAACACTCCGAAAGCTCTCGAACCTCTTGATATTTCAGGTAGATTCCATTACTTTCCTCTATTTTCTTTTTAGTTCTTATGAAGCCATGCGAATGTAAACATCTACTTTTTTATCTCTTGTTGTTTTGTTGTTGTCTGTTATTTGTTTTCTTTTCTGTCTGTTTCTGTTGTTGCCGTTTATATTTATTTACTTTATTTCTTCTAGTGTTTGTTGTTGTCGATTTGGTTATTTGTAAACAGCACGTATAGTTGTTTTTGTGGCTTTTGTTGATTCTTTTTAGCAATTTAATAAGCGACAGGGGTGCCCAATCTGATTTTTGTAACAATATTTTCAGCCTCCACAAGAAATGTGTAAAACAGATTCAATACACATAAGTTGGTTCAATGATTTACATAAATCATTGGTACATATAATACTCAAAGTTTAACTGACTGTATCGACTAGGAAGCGAGATTTTGGGAAACAAAAATTGCAAAAAAAATTAAGAAAAATTTTGACTTTGAGATGCCCTTATGTTAACCCGAATATAAAAGAGTGCATTTGTTTTTATCGAACAAAACTGATTTTAGTAAAATCCATTGGCAAATGTGTCTGTAATAACGAAAAAAACAAATGCGACATATGTGTCCCGAAAATAATACTTATGTACATATACATATCGTATATGTATATATGAATTAAAGTCTTTTTTATGTTTTTACTGTCAAAATCATCTAATAATTGTCATTTGAATGGGTGGGATAGATGGATAGGTAGAAAACGGTGTAAAAAGAAAAGGTTAAAACACCACCATTACCACACAAACAACTCAAATAATTTTAATGACGACAATGACAATGACAATGACAACGAGAACAAGAACGAGAACGAGAACGAGAACGAGAACGACATTGACTTCATCGGTAATCAAGGATAAACAATTTGATTTGTTTTGCTGGCATTTACAATTCATACAAATGAGCAAGTCCTATAACAGCAGCAGCAAGAACAACAACAATAACAACAAGCATAAATAGAACACTTACAATTGTATCAGATTGTGACAATAAAGGTGACGGTAATATTGACTACTATAGCGGATTTGTCACTGCTATCACCCACAGAAGCCACACAACAAAAGCCGCAATCCCTGAAATTCAATGTTGATACTCGCACAATAGGAATTGAACCTTTGCAAACCATCTGCGATGGTTAGTCTGTAGCAAAGGTCATTCAACATCCCACATCCCACAACCCAAACAATACACAACACAAACTCTGAAATATTGAAAAAAGTATAATGAAAAGTGAGAGCATAAGAGTGATACAGGCAGAGGGGGAGGAATAATGTAATCAATTGTGCTTCATTAACAACATTCTGCAAAGCGTTCAAAAATTCTAACAAATGCTGAATGCAAATTTCATTTCAAATACAAATTAATTGTTTTCATAATTGAAACGCTTTATTGAGTTTAAATGATAATAAAATTATGGCCAAATAATTGACAATCAATTTTAATTCTAAAATACGATTATTTAGTATCCCTTTCCTCCTTTTGCTTCAATTGTTTTCAGAAGAGAAAATAGCTTCTTTTTTGATTTTATTTTCTTTTTACCTTTAAAATTTAAATTTAAATTTAAACACGTATTGTGGCCAAATTGAAATGTGATTGCCAAAGCCATATTATACATGATTTTATAGATTCTTTTAAGTTCAAAAAAAGTCTTCGCCGCTTGCACTTGATTCTACTTTGATATCTGCCATTATGCTCACATTTTATTTCATTTTGAATGTAAAATAACGACTATTGGGCTTGACATTCTTGATCTGCCAGCAAAAGTGTCAATTCAGTTTGCATTACGAATAATAAATGATTTTTTTTCTTTTATAGTTCTTTTCTTGTTCATTCTCATTCGCTGTTCCCCCCCTTATATTAAAGGTTAAGTAAGGTTTTAAAATGTATTAAGGCACAGTTGAATAGAGAGGGCCCTTTTTCGCAGTACTATTTTGGTTTTTATAGCTGACAAGTAATACTATTTTTCTGATAGGCGCTATCGAGTTTTTGATATTTTCGAATCACCTCCAAAATATTGAGTTACGGTTAAAAAACCGGTTTTTGGACCTTCATGCACTTTTAAGCTTATAACGTAGCTAATTATTAACCGATTTTAAGATTCTTTTCGGGTTCGGAAAATAGACCTTTTAAATGATATACCAGTATACATATGACGTTACAGTAGTGCTGTAGAATCTGGGTGTATTTCCGAAGCAAACACATTTTTCATTCAATTTTTTCCATATTTTTCAAGTTTGGATACGTTTTTGCACACTAATTTCTATAGGAACCGTACCATTTGTGAATTAATTAAAAGACTATGTTTAGCTATGAACAAAATAATTTGTTGTAAATTTACAGAGTTATTAAGCTTTTCAACAGGGACTAAAACCGAACCCGAACCCGAACCCGTTGAACCCATACGAAAAGTGGTTAATGGCTTCAGGTTCGGAAATAGAAAAAATACAGGGAATTTTTAACGAAAAAATAACCATGACACTATAGTCACACAAAATAGAGTAAAAAGGGAAATCTGTCTATCCTGTTCAAAAATTTACAAGTGGAAAGAGAAAAGAAAGTTTTGTACGAAAAGATTTACACGAAAAAACTTTAAATTATTCAAATGTAAATGCCACAGGTGCGATTAATACCACCTTGATCAAAAAGTTTCCGGAATAACCTCCGTGTGGCGACCACATTGCGCCGATGTGAGTTTTTTTTCTGTTAAGTTGATACATCTGTTGTTGATATTCCCACTAAATCTTAGCGTTATAGCTTGATATTTGCAAAAGCTACGTAGCCAAGAGTACATCTATCCCCATGTGTTTTGGCGATTTTTTACAATTTTGACCGTGTTGAGGTCGCAATGGACATGGTTTACCAGGCTGAATCCGATCCCACATTCATAAAAAGGATCATTACTGGAGACGAGACGTGGGTTTATGAGTACCATATGCAATCCAGACATCAGGCAAGTGAATGGCGTTCACCAAATAAGCCGAGACCATTTTCAGTCAAAAAAGAAGTCCATGCTCATGGATTACAACGGTGTAGTCTATCATAAATTTTTACCAGAAGGTCAGACAGTAAACAAAGAGTATGAGACGTTTGCGTGAAGCAATTTGTCGAAAGAGACCAGAATTATGGGCAGAAATCTCGTAGAGTGATAACGCACCGCCGCACAGTGCCATCATTACTCGAAATTTTTTTACGAAAAGTGCCACAAATGCCATCCAACAGCCAACGAATTCACCTGATTTGGCATCACGTGACTTTTTCCTGTTCAATCGAATTAAAAATCTATTACGAGAATCACGTTTCAGCGCTCATAGACAGATGAACCAACTTAACAAAAAAAAAAAAACTCAAATCGGAACGATGAGACCGACACACTGGGGTTATTCCAAAAACTTGTTGATCAAGGTAGTATATGTAATTATTGAAGTCTGGGAAGAGAAATAAACTTTGTACTATTTAGGGAGCAACATAAAGTATGGACGCAAAAATTGTATCAATCGGCTCAGATTATATTCGTAGTACTCGCTGAGCAAACAATATTCAGCCTTAAATTTATTTTGTCAGATTTTAAAGAAGAAAATTTATTAAACGAAAATTATTTTGACAAATAAATACTTTGTACTTTTTAAACTTTAAGCCCAACCTGAACCCTGAACCCCACCTGAACCTAAACTTTTAATTTTGATTAACCCGAGCACGAACCTGAACCCATTTTTTCCAGGTTTTCAGTCCCTGCCTTTCAGTAATCCAACTCACGAAAAAAGAATGCAATTGTTAGCAAACTGGGGTTGTTTTTCATTACTTTGAAACTGTATTTTTAAACAAAAGTTAACAATCGACAGTGACTTTTCCATGAGTTGCTTTACTAAAACGCTTAATAACTTTTATTTAAATTTTTAACCGATTTCTTAAACTTAATATAATTCTCTAAGTACTTAATAAATAGTACGGTTCCTATATAAATTAGTGCCCAAAAATGTATTTAAACTCGAAAAATATTGGAAAAATTGGCTGAAAAATGTGTTTACTTGAGAAATACGACCATATTCTTCAAGGCTACTTAAACGATATGTATATCATTTAAAAGGTATAGTATTCTTCATACCAAATCAGAAAAGAGACTTAAAATCAATTAATAAGTAGTTAAGTTATTAGCTTGTAACTGCATGAAGTTCCGAAGAACAGTTTTTTACCCGTAACTCAAAATTTTTGAGGAGTTTCGAAAATTTCGAACACAAATTCTTGGTTTACTCATTAGGGCCTAGCAGAAAAGTAGTTTCATTTCCGAGGTATTTCAAGTTTGTTCTGTTTTGTAGAACCGTGTTATTATTGTTAAGTTTTAACCTTTTCAAAACGTGTGTGTTCTTTTTATTTCTACACTTTTACTTTATACAGCGACACCCAAATTACTCAACACTTTTATTTACGCCTTAACACGACTTTTCTTTATGACTGCAAAACTATATCTCAACTCACTAAGCGCAAAGTGCCAACTTTTAGAGCAAATCATCATAGTTACCACAAATTTCTATTCACGTTAAATTCAAAAGATGTAAAATCATAATACACAAAAAGGAAGCGAACTGGCAACACCGCTAAACACGCGAGTGGTAGCACTGTTAATAGCACAAACAATTAGGGTAGTGACAGATACATAAGAGACTTGACACAAACCAATAAATGCCGTAATATAGTTTATAGCTAAGACTATTACTATTGTACTAATTTAGTATATCTTTTCTTTAGCATTGTTTACCTTCGTAACGTTATCATTTTACATAGAAATTAAGAGTAAATGGTGAACACAGATCAACCAATATACACTCAATCAACTGAACTGACATTAAAAACGCTGAAGTCATTTTACAAGCTTTAAATTAACGTTAAATCTTTTTAGCGCCCTTTACAAGTAAGCGCCTTTTAGGCAGTTCCACTTCTCTTCTTCATAGAAAACGGCTTTGGCAAAATGCCAAAAAATAAATGCTTATTCAAGTGTACGACTATTTCGGAAAGGCAATAATCCTTTCGACTTTATTTATACGAGTATTTGGGTGCACAACGAAGAAGTTTTTTTTAACTGAATCTACACGTTACACGTTACTTTCGTAACGTACATACATACATAGTTAATTCAAAAACCAAGAAATAAAAAATATAAAAAAAAATTCTATTGAAAATAATTTCAAAAATAAATCGAAAATGAAAATTTTATGACAAAATATTGCATTAGTATGTACTTATTTATATAGACATACACTCGTACATATTTATGTATGTTTGTACATACTATACTTATGTATAATCAAAACTGATTTGTATTTAAAAAATAAATAAATAAATAAAAAATTATTTAAATATACATTTTTGCTTAAAATTTAAGAAAATGAATGAAAGAAAAAAATGAAATTAAATTCTATTTCATTAATTCTTCCAAGTTAGTTGCATATGTACAGTGGCTGTCTAAATAATAGCATCACTAATATACCTGATTTTAAACAGGTGAAAAAATCTTATTTATTAAAAAGAAGTTTTTGTAATTTTATTAAAAATGTAAAAAAGTATGTATAAAGAACGATAAAAAGAAAAAGAATTTCATTGAAATTCAATTTTGCCCAAAAAAATGAATAAATAATTTGTCAAAATAATAGCAGTGCTCATCTTGACCTGAAAGCAAAGTATTATAATTTTATTAATATCGTTTTTAATATATTACAGTTTTTAATATTTAATTGCGTTACCCTTGTTAGAAATAACTGCTTGGCAGCGTCTCTCTATGGAACTGACCAAGTTTCGGACACCTTTCTAATGAAATGCCGTGCCAGGCCTCCTGCACTGTGACACGGGGATCATTATTGTTAGCTGGTTAGACTTCGCAGACCTTCTTCTTAACATCAGCCTACAAACTTACGATGTGGCTTAAATCGATGGACTGTGCAGGCCATTCCATCAAAGGAACGTTATTGGCATGTTTTTTTGGTCATTGTATTGTTGTAGGAACCAAATCAGTGTCATATTTTTAGAAGCATGACAGCATTACTTCACTTCGAGTAATTTGATGTATTATGTTGCCCAACACCGCAGTACGAAAAACTCCCCATATCATGATACTGGAATTTAGTGTTTAGGGTTTTTGGCATTGTACGTAAAAACTCGGTTGTTTGCTCATTTTATGACTCGTGCTCGTGAGTTATATTTTTTAATTCGTAAGCACGAATCATATTTTTTGCGCAAATTATTTTTGCTCGACTTGTGAGCACAAATTTAAAATTTTTAACATTTGTGCTTACGAGTTTTGAGCACGAAATTTATACTGCGAACAGTGTTGCCGTTTTAGTTTTCTTCGGTGTGTTTTATCGAAGTATAAATCAATTTCTTTTAATGTTTATTAACCAGGTTCTAATTGGGTGTACAATTTAAGCAAATGGGACTTTTGTTTAGGCTTTAGTTGTGGAACATTGGTAGGAAATAAATTTACTCAAGATATTGTTGAGCGTTAGCTAGGACTCTTTTCACCTTTTTGGAAACATATGGACTTAAGATAGTTCATTTTTTGAGGCCACGAACGAATCAAGCCAATTTCGTATACTCAATTTGAGAGCAAAATGTATGTAGGACAAGGAGTGGACAATAAGACAAATATAACGACTTCAAGTTTGGTCGAATATTTCGAACATTTTTTTGCCAAAGCTTGCACTTCAGGTTGTCGTAATAGATCGATTTTTCGTCACCCGTAATATATAGATGCCGCAAAAATGCTTTTTGTGTTAAAATTGTGGTTATTTTTTGGTTACTTTTTTATTGAAATTTGGTTACAAAAAATTGCAAGTTGTGGCAACATTGGCTGCGAACGAATTCAAAATGAGCAAAAAAGTATTAAAGACCAGCAATAAATTTCAATGCATGTTGTTTGTGTAGGATTAAATGACTAATACCATGCATTCGTATGTGTGTGTATGTGTGTATGTTTTGTGTGCAGCGACCAATACCACACACATACATGTTCTATATTACACAAACAACATTTACTGAAAAGAATTACTCGTTTTCGGCTCGTTTGAATGCTTTTCGACTCGGTTTGCGTTCCGAATTTTATTTTTAAATTCTTTTGTTTTTGAATTTTCGGCTCTCAAGAAGAATCGTTCTTTCGAGCACTCTTCCTACTCTGATTTTTGCGAAATGTAATCTTTTATTATTATATTGCTAAGACTGAAACTTTTTTGGATTGTGGCCTTTAAAGTTGTTTTCCTTAGGTCTCCTGGATGTAGTTTCAATGCTAACTGGCAGATTTTATCTCTTTCTGACACCTACAGCCGACGTAAATGGTAATCTTTTTTATTTGGCGCGAAATTTGGTAGAACATTAAAATGGTTGTTTCGCTTTTCTATCTAAAAGTTTAGATTTTATTTTCATTTTATTTAAGCAGTTTCGTATTTGGCGATAAATTTTTCCAGCCGAAATCAGTTTTTTTAAAGATTTTACCTTTTTCCTCGGAACAGTGCCTAGACATGACCCACTGACCAATCCCAAAATTTTTGAAAACCAAGCAAATGCAACTTATCATTTTAAGTTCTTTAAAAAAATTTTGGCACTATTTGATAAAACAAGACGAATTTGGGCTTTTTTATTTAACAACAAATTTACAAAATTCTTAAGAAGCATACTTCTAATAACAGGTCTGTAAAATTATAGAGAAAAATATACCTGCACAGCAACAAAATTGAAAGATGAAAATTAATCCTTATGGTGGTGCTATTATTTTGAAAGTAACTGTACATACATGCAACAAGCAAAAATATCTGTGATATTTAATATATTTTTTTGATGAGCTATGGTCGCCTAACTTCAAAAATCATCAGCATTTCACATTCTATGGATAAGTTTTTTTTTATAATTATTTTTCTAAAATGTGAGATTTTTGAAGAGGCTGCTTCATACATCTTATGATAACTTTGAAATGACTAAGTCGATTTTTTTACGCCATATGTTAAAATATTCCAAATTATACCAGCTTTGAGTAATTGTAATATCATTTTTTAATATAAGCAATGTTTTTGGAGATACTGAGAAAAAAATTATAAGAAAAAAAATTTTGAAAAATGATGAAACTTGATTTTTAAAAATTCACAAAGAAAAAAACGGAAGCAGCAAATATTTACCAGTTTCACTATTTATTCATAAAGTTGCATATAATAGGAACCAAATAAACCATAATTCGTGAAAATCGATGGATAAATGAATAAATATTCCCAATAAAGTGAAAGTACCAAGTTTGGAAAAAAAAACCTTTTTTGCTGTGATTGCCGAAAATTACGGCAACCGTTCATCTTTATTTCTTATAGAGAAGGTTTACAAAGTATGATCTGAAAATTATTTCGACTTTTGTTCTGTTTTCTATTATCTTCTGAGTTTGATTCCCTTATAAGGAACCAAAAAAAAAAATCTCCCATCATATTTTCATTCCATGCTTCCTTATGACGATGATCCATGGTCTTAAGTTGTTGATGAAAGCGTTCACCATGCTGGTCGCTTACGGAACCCAGGTTTTCCGGAAAGAAATCCCGAAATTTTACCCCTAAATAAAGCATTGAGTAAAAAAAAAATATTTTTTATTATATAGGGTCCGCCGAATAATAATTTTTATTCTTTTGAAAATGCTATAACAAAAAAAACCTGCTGAATATTTTCTTAAATTTCTTTTTTTATTTGAAAGTACAATCCTTTCGGTTAATAATGGAAAATAATTTCATTCAAATGACTGCCTCAGCTGGCCATGTAGTAGCCTACATGATCGGTGCAATTTTTAAGCACATTATCGATTGTGTGCAGCTGTACTCGTATTTCACCAATGGCTTCACGAATATTTAAAGCGTCAATTGTTTCTGGCTTGTTGGCGTAACACTTATCTTTGACGGCACCCCACAAATAATAGTCCAACGGTGTCAAATCGCAACTCCAAGGTGGCTAAATGACATCAGCTCTGCGGCTGATAATGCGTTCTTCAAAAACAGGGCGCAAAACACCGAATGTGTTGTTCCTGTTGAAACCAAATGTTGCTAATATCCTCCTCTTCAATTTCTGTGAACAAAAATTCGTTCAACGTGGCCCGATAATGATCGCTATTGACTGTAACGGCCACTCCTTGCTCATTTTCAAAGAAAAATGGCCCAATTATGCCTCTGGACCAAAATCTGCACCAAACAGTGACTCACCTTGGATGTATCGGCTTTACAATGTATGCGTGCGGGTTTTCTGTGTCCCAAATGCGACAAGTTTGCTTGTTTACATACCCGCCAAGATCAAAATGAGCTTCATCTGAAAAGATGATTTTTTTTTGGCAAAATCGGCTAAGTAATGTCGCAATATTTCCCAGCGTTGTTCAAGCGTATACATAACCATATTCGTTCAGCGGAAGGATAAAACTAATTATCTATCAAATCAGACATGAGCTACCATTCACGAAATACGCACTAGTTGAACAAAAAAAAAAAAACGTTAGATGGCGGAGCCTTTAAATAAATAAAATAAAGTTATCAGAAGATGTATAAAGCAGCAGTGGCATTTTAGAAAAAAGAAATTCTAAAAATAATCTTAACCATAGAGCCTAAAATATTGATGATTTTCGCAGTTAGGCGACCATAGCGCATCAAAAAAATATAGTGGTTATCCAAGGTCGGAAATTTTTTAAACAGATTCTTAACCATAACAAGGTAAAGAATTGCTAAATTATTTCCAATGACGATGATGGTATAGAGATGGGAGTATAGGGGGGTATAAATATTTAACGACATTCGACCGCATAAAGCGATACAAAAGTATGTATTTCGTTTCTTTATTATAAACATTTGGTTGAACCATAAAGTGTAGAGTACAGCGCCAACCCAGAGATACACCAACGCATGTTGTGCATGTTATTTAATTTAATTTTTTTTAGGATTTAAGTTAAATTTGTTTAAAACTGTGTATACTTACAGATTTGTTGATAATAAGACACTGCCCCACCCCATAAAGAAAATTAACATATAAATGGAATCAAATGCGATATAATAGAATGGAATGAAAGTAATAATTTTGTTCTAAAAAATATTTAAAGTTTTTCCTTTTTTGTTTTTTGCTTGTGAACTTCTTCTGTATGAATCTTAATCGACTTGTAAGGCACTCAGGGGTGCCATAAAATTTCACACAAGAAATATTTTGCATTAATCTTTGAATGAATTCAAATGATGGAATACGAACTAGAAAATTTAAAAACACCAACATTATGGGCATATTTTTATATTGTTGGTGTTGATATTCCTCTCCTCTCTTCTCATTTCTTCTCTTCTATTGTATTTCTGCTCTGTTTTGCTAAATTTTTTCTGTTTCACCAAAAAGGATAATTAAGAACAACATCAGATAGTAAACATCTTAATGGTTTTACGATAATTTTATTTATTTGAATGCGTGTTATCAATGACTGAACATTATATTGAGCATTAAATTGACTTTAAACACATCGTTTCTGTGTTACGCTCTTAGGCTAAAGACCGTTATTGGTTTAAACATATTTCTGAAGAAATTTTAAAATTTTAAATCATTTGCATAAAAGAAAATTATAAAAAACAGAATAAACCATGAAAACAGTCTTTAAATGAGATTTTTATACAATATTTTGTGAAAATATTAAGGCCTTGGAAAATAAAAACGGGATTAGGAACTGATAAGAATAAATGAAAGGAATAATTTCGAGAAACCAAAGTAGATATTTATGTTGCCTAATGATAGAACATCAATCATATCGAATTATTATTCAATAATAATACAAATTGACAAATGTCCTGAATAAGAACATCAACAAAAAGGTGTTTGGGATTTGTCTGGGATTTTCTTAAAAACAAAAAACAGAAAAAAAAACTTTTCAGAATTTGAAAGCACCCTCTTTATTTAAAATCTTCGAAAAATAAAAGAATAAAACTTAATGCTCGATAGGTTGATTGGATAAGTCAGTATAAGCATTTTGACAGTGAACTTACAAAATATTCCTAAGGAAGTAAAGAGCAGAGCATAATTTTAAATTAAATCCCATAAAGTGGAATTCAGTTATAACGAACTATGCTTGTAGCCAATAGTTTTAAACCTAAAGCCATAACCTTAGTTAGTGTTTCATAAATAAGGCTCCAAATAAACCCTGAAACAAATTAGTTTTTTTTTTTTGTTAAACGAAAGCAAAATGAAAAAATCTGTTGTATAGACACTCATACCTCTTTATACGGCCTCTCTTTATACGGCATTTCGCTACAACGGCCTGCTTGAATTATAGAACGCATTCGCTTTACGGTGGAAATTACCTCGTATAAGTACACCTAAAAAAACTGTAAAATCACCGTTTTTTAACAAAAAGTACATACAAGGCAAGTAATAGCAATATTTCAATTTACGGCCTACCTTCCCAGAACCTATTTATAAAAGGTGGTCCATCCATAATGCACGAAATAAATTGTGAGTCACACCTTAACGTCAAGTTTTTTTTTCCAACTTAATTTTGGACTTTTTTGTTTCAGTGTTTGACAAATTCAACCATGGGAGGTACCCAATAGAGCAGCGCCTTAAGATTGTTGAAGCTTTTTACTAAAATGGGCGTTCAAATCAAAATGCATTTCGTGCACTTCGTGATTTTTTTATCAGCATAATCGACCAAATGTGTACATAAGCGAGAGAATTAGTAACATTTTGTTCTAGGCTGGCGGCGTCATCGGGCCGTACTTTTACGAAAATGAGATCGGCCAAGCGGTTACCGTGAATGGTGTTCGCTATCGCGAACATAATGATAATGATGTATTCAACAGGATGGTGCCACTTGCAAAAAACTAACGAAACAATGGCTCTTTTGTACGAGAAATGGCGATGTTGATTGGCGATGTTAATTGGTTGCAACGATCATGTGACTTGACAACGTTGGACTCTTTCTTTGGGGATATATAAAAGAAAGCGTGTACGTTAATATGTCAAGAATAATTCAAGAGCTTAAGGATGAGATAATTTGGCACCTCAATTATGTATCAGAGTCATTGAAAATATGGACCGACGGGTAGAGGTATTGCACCAAAGCCGTGGTGAGCATTAGGACGATATTTTATTTCATACATAATTGTCATAGATTCTCTGAAAACTTTTTCTTTTATTTACAATTAACATCGTGCCTTTTGATTTGACCACACTTTGTATATATGTTAGTCGTTTCGACTCATAGTATAAAAGATAAAGTTATGGTTCTAGGGTTAAAGATTTTGTATTGGTTGTCCGTACCAATCACTAGATTTATAAAGAATACGGTTATAGCGGATATACTAAAAAATCTTAAATTTTTCTTTTCAAAATGCTGAATGTAAAATGCGGAAATAAATAGTTTCTATATATAAACTCGCTTAAATCCTGTACAAAAAGGCCGCATGTCGGAACATAAAACGAACAACGTCTATTTACTGTTTTAGTGGATAAACAACCAACAATTTGTGGGCAAATAATATTGTAAACTGGCTCGTTATAGCCACATTCGTCTGTGAATGTCTATTATTGTTATGTTAAATAAAAGTTTTTATGTTTTTAGTGTTTTTTTTTTCCTACAATAATTGTATTTTATGAAATAATGTTTGAAAGAAAAGAAAATAGAATTGCCAACATTACAAATGTTCGTAGCTATTGATTGTGGTCACAAAAAAGCACTTTAAAGTTTTTTTTCTTCTCCTTTTTAATGCAAAATATAAAATTATAGTTTCATTTCATTATTTATTTGACACATTGTGTTGTGTGTCCAATGGGGATTTGATTTTTTCTAACCTCATCAATTTATTTAAATTCAATTTCGCATCTGTTATAGTTTTTACCACAAAGCCAAAAAGTACAAAAGTTGTATTGAAAAACAAAAACAAAAATAGGCTTTTAAAGTCTTCTTGTTATTATAGATTTGCGTGAAAGTATTTTTCTAATTTGAATGGCAAATATCTTTTAATATCTTTTCAATATGTCATACATACCATATGGATGTGTTCTGTTATCGAACGGTCCCTGCCACTCACCTATCCACAATCAGCTGATGGCGGATGGCTCATCTCCATAACGTAGAGAACTGCACGAGGCAACAAGAAATAACAACGAAAACACGAATCAGCTTCAGAACTCGACCATAAGCTGAGTTCAATCCCACATTCATCAAAAGGTTCATTACTGGAGACGAGACGTTAACCAACTGAGTCAGTCAAAAAAGAAGGCAATGCTCACGGTTTTCGTGAATTAAAACGGTGTAGTGCATCATGAGCTTATGCCAGAAGGCTAGACAGTAAACAAAGATTAGTATTTGGGCTTTATGAGGCGTTTGCGTCAAGCAATTTGCTGAAAGAGAGCAGAATTGTGGGTAGAAAACTTGTGGATTTGGCACCATGACAACGCACCGTCACACAGTGCCATTATTATTCGAAATTTTTTGATGAAAAATGCAACAAATACCATCCAACAGCCACTGAATTCACCTGATATGGCTCCCTGTGACTTCTTTCTGTTCAATCGAGTTAAAAAATCATTACTGGGAACGCATTTCAGCAGCCGTTTCTAAAATTGTAAAAAAATCGCCAACACACATAAAAATAGATGTACTCTTGGCTACGTAGCCCTTGCAAATGTCAAGCTATGACTCTAAGATTTAGCGGGAATAGCAACAACAGATGTACCAACTTAACAAAAGAAAAAAACTCAAATCGGAACGATGGAACCGCTATACGGTGGTTATTTTGAAAACGTTTTGGTCAAGGTAGTATATAACGGTATCGCGATATAAAGATCAGTGAATTCCTAGAACAATATCTGTACTAAGCCTAGGACTGCCAAAGCCATACTAATTATCATACTAATTGATCAGTAAATAACACAACGCACCCAGATCAAGGAAGGTATTAACAGCTTCTAACGGGCCCAAACCGTTGTTTACTCGAACAGAATTATGCTTCTACGGGCAAGAACCATATGTTTACAATTCCTTAGGTTGAGATTCATCAAATTAATCCTGCACCAATCAAAAACAATACTTCGCTGCAGATCAATCTGTCCAAGACCATCATTAGATGCATAAAATAATTAAAAATCATCACCATACATAAGACCAGAGTCAGAAAATAAATTACATCCATAACAAGAACAATAGAGGCTACCAAATGGCTACCCTGCTACAATACATTTCAGAACAGAACTATATGAATCCTAAAAGAGAGGTAAGAATCTCTACAACGATGAAATACCAATCAACTCCATCACTAAAATCAGCTGCAGCAAAGCTCCGAAAAGACCTCGTAGATAATTCAAGAAGGTTAGTAACTGTCGACCTACCCTTTAAAAATCATACTGAAACGAGGACTTTATAGGTTTTGTCTGAAAAGAGATATAATCAATCACAAACTCCTCCATTAGCTTAGGAATTACACTAAACTTAGCAGTACTCTTATAATTCGTTATATTCGATCGATAAGCGATACCTTTCGAAAGCTTGTAAAAGCTAAACAACAGCACAGCGTTTCAAGCCAAACATACGAGTATGTACTTGCATACTACATTACATACTGTTACGAAAATAAAAATGGCTAAATTTGGTATATTTGGTAGTTATGTGTCACCCTGTTAATGCCGTACTTATTTGCGTTATCTGACATTACTACCAATTCGGCCATTCTTACGTTACATTTGAATTAACGGATACAAAATAGAGGATATGAGAATTTCCGAAACTTTACAAACTGTAGGCAATTAGTCATAATATGAAGTCGTATTTAAGCTTAAATAAAAGTGTTGTATAAACGAACATTAAGTTGTTGTATTAAGTAAACTGTACAAAAGATAAAGTGAATTAAATAAAACTGTAAAGAACAACAAAATGGTGTTTATTTTATTTTAACGCAATTTAAATGAACTCAAACGTTTTAAAAAGGTTAAAACGTAACAAAATCTATACAGAAACTCATGATTTTTTTTTTTCTTTTTTCTTCTGAAATTGCCAGAAATTGTTAAAAAATTAATCATATTTTGGCCTCTCCTATATTGTAATAATTACACAAATGAGTGTATTTCTTGTGCTCTAA
Organism: Wohlfahrtia magnifica; assembly: GCA_023159175.1. NCBI lineage: Eukaryota > Metazoa > Arthropoda > Insecta > Diptera > Sarcophagidae > Wohlfahrtia > Wohlfahrtia magnifica. The sequence continues at coordinate 240,564 of JAKWBJ010000040.1, read as the reverse complement.
ATAACTTTTGTAGAATTTGCTTGGTTTTAATCATTTTAAATCGCTATGCTCTGGTTTTTATGCAAATTACTTCTCACTAATTTACGTTTTGAAATTATTTTTTAAACCTTTCCTCAGGGAAACTTGGCGCCAATTTTTATTTTGCTCTTCTTTTCTTAAAGACTTTTAGACTTTTTTCTTTCCTTTTTTTTTCATAAAATTATTAAATTAATTATGTCACTTTTATGATTTTACAACAAATAAGAAGCGGCATGTCATTAAGTTGAAACTTTTATGTTCGTTTTTACATTCCAAATTGCCGTTTAAGCGCAAAACAAGTACAAAACGATGGCTATGGCGTTGACGACAATGTCTTGCTTTAAATTAGAAATTCAACCATTTGCAGGCTGTTAGCAGCAGTTTTAACACTTCTTCGCCAAACTCTCCAAGGCATTCAGTTATTTTTGTATAAAAACAAAAACGAAATACACGCAGATAGATGGATACAAATAAAAGGGTTGTCCAAATGACACCAGCCTACAAATATATATTAATGGTATGACATGGCTGAGGCATCTTTTTATTTGAATTGAAGAAAATATACACAAGGGACACATATTTTTCTTAATAAAACTTATGATTATGCAATTAAATTTGGTAAAATTATTAATTATTTACTGCCACACATACATACACATAATAAATATTTTATCTAAAGTACTAGTACAAGTACAAGTACAAGTACAAGGTAGTTTCGTAAATACAAAATCACCCATTTCGATTTAAAGCTTTTAAATGAACATTCAAAGAAAACAAAAAGAGTTGAATTTGTTTACGCGAATACTATATATGTAGGAAAGTATAATCAAATTTAAAATATTTAATAAAAATACAACAACAACAAAAAATAAAAATAAAAATAAAAAAAAAATAAAAAATTAATAATCAGAATGGTTACTGTATAAATGAATCCCATATGTTACATTAGGTAGATAAAATAATACATAATAGTACACATGATATCCTACAGATATACAGACATACATAAATACATACATACATACATACATACATTGATAAACGATTGTATGTATATATTTGAAACAAAACTTATTAAAAAAAGAAAGTAAAATCTATAGAAAATTATAATATTTTAATAATACATCTACGTACCAATTATCCTTTTTGCAACACCATATCTCTCCCCTCCCACTCCCCTTCGTTCATTCGTTCTGCTGCATGCATCTCTAGAGTATTATAAAAACATTTTAGTTTAAATAAACATATGTACACATGTGATACATTCCTTCGGTCCATTTAAATACCATATAAACATACCCATGTCTATGTACATGTCCATATAATAATGTATGTATGCATGTATGCGGATATGTGCTTAAAGGCCTATTATTTCATAACACAGGTTGAAATATTAATTTAATTGAGCTTAAAAATCCAGTAAACAATTATAATTTATATTCATTTGCACCCAGCGTTGCCAATTTCTGTATAATTATCGATGAAAATTTTGTGTAATTTTTGTGTGATTTTTAACACTATTCAACACTATTTCATTATGGGAAATTTTAAATCGTTTACTATAACGATAACGACTAAACGAAAACAAGCCACTCGTGGAGCTGTAACAGCGTAAGTAATGGCGTTTTCTTTTTTGTATTGCTTTTCTTAAAAAATTCATACAAGGGAAGGGTGCTATGTCTATCCCTAACTATGTTGCCTTTAAAAATCTTTGGTGTTTCTTTTTAATTTTTGACGTCAAGGACAAACGAAGTGCAACATTGTTTGCCAGAAAAGAAAACGCCATAAGTTGTATCAGATAAAATACAGCAAACGTTATATTCGGCAAGTGCAATTCTGTTGTAAGTACATTAAACGGTAAATTGCTCCTGTCATTTAGTGCACTTAATAGCCTCTGAATCTGCTTCAATAATTTCAAGGTATTTGATAGGTTTTTAGCCGCAGTCACTTACGAACGACAGAGCTTCGGAAATTTAACTGTATTTTCATTTTAAGATGCACAAAGTGTTATCACCCGTCCTCAAATACACAATGTGTAAAGATTTAACTGAACTAATGTATTTATATACCTTTTAAAATATCTATTCAGTGAGTGTCAAAAAATTTTTTCTTCTTTAATAATATTGTTACGTTTTAACCTTTTTTGAAATATTTGAGTTCGTTTAAACTGCGTTAAAATAAAATCAAACCACTTAGTTATTGTTACAGTTTTATTTATTTACTACACTCAAACGACAACACTTTTATTTCCGCTTAACGACGTCTTTATCTTATGACAGCAAAATGATAACTAACTCTCTTGTAGGTAAAGCGGCGTCTTTATATAGCTAATTGCCTACAGTTTGGAAGGTTCCGGAAATATCGACCATCTTCTATTTTCATATCCGTTAATTCAAATGTAACGTAAAGTAACAAAATGATAACTAACTCTCTTGTAGGTAAAGCGGCCTCTTTATATACCTAATTGCCTATTGTTTGGAATTTTCCGGAAATATCGACCATCTTCTATTTTCATATCCGTTAATTAAAATGTAACGTAAAGATGATCGATTCGGCAGTGCTACCAAATTGACAGCGTGATACAACATGTACTGAAATCCCACAGTACAGTTCTAAAGCACTGATGTGTTGTAATTTTCTTTTCGTGACAATATCATTTAAATATTTGTTTTCGGATGTTTGTGATTAAAAAAAAAAATTCAATTTATATATGATGCACAACATCACAGTTTATTTGCGCAAATAAATAAACCAATAGATATGATACCCTTATCATTTTGACGCATTGAATTTTGCACTTATTTACATAAATTTAAATAAACATAAAATAACGGTACATCTCTAGGAGCAAAACTGGCTTATTATTCACTTATTTGAACGTAGAATTTTTTTGAATAAGGTGACCATACATAACATTTTATAGTTTGGATGAATTGAGCAAATATTAAGGTGACCTTATATATTAGTTTCCATATTATTCCATGAAGGAAGATGTGGACTTCTCTCATTCAGTGAGCTATACCCGCTTCTATTTTAGATTGATTAAAAGGGACCTACAGTTTAACGCCGGCTCCGAATGCAAATGCATTAGAGAAGTTTTCTATAGTAGTTACTAGCTAATGTTATGATGTGTTACCGCTGTTGAGAAAAATTATTTACTTTTTTCCAGACGGTCTGGCCCGATATTGAACCGAAGACCATCTGGTTGGTAGGCAGATGTCTTACCTACCATATCACAGCGGCACACTCATTATACACATTATAAATGCATTACTTTCAGAAATTATACGCATCACAGTGATGGTAAATGGCATGTGCGCTTGGTATCAAAACAAATTTTTGAGATTATTTTTTGATAACTTGAGTAACAAATTTTACAAAAAAAAAAATACGTTTTTCATGAGTTGCTTTACTAAAAAAATTAACAATTCTGTCAACTTCCAACGGACTCTCATTTTCATCTTAACTAAACATATGTTAGTTTAGGTTAATCTGGCAGCTATCATCGGCTAAGTTGGATCCAAATTATAGGTTTCATTATGCTACCATGTGTCCATAACCGCTCTATGGTCCTCGCAACTCTTGTTTAGCAGCAAGATTTTGTCCAGAGCGTACATTGAAAGATAGTCCTTATCGTCGAATCTCCTCCGTACAAGCGCAGAAAGCCTCAAATCATCGAATTCTGAGCAGTGGCAAGGTGTTCCATACACTCATATTTTCTTTCATCAAAAATTATGAGCACAAACTTGATGACAATTTCTATGTGGAAAGCTATTATGGTACCAAAGTTTTTAAAATAAAAACAAACGATCTCGATGAGCATTAACTTTTCTTCTTATTTAAGCTTTTTTCACACTCTCCAGCAGAAAGAATTTTAAGCAAAAAAAAAAAATTAACAAAAACTGATAAAAATCGTTATAAGCCAACACAAGATGTCTTCTGTGGTCTTGTCAGTGTAAAATTGAATTTAGATTCTGGCAACACTGATTGCACCCAAAAGCTGCTGTAAAAGTCATTTACCGGCTGTAGAACAGTTTGCGTTCATATGTTTTTTTTTTCTTTTTTTTTAATTACACTTCGACCTAAAGTAACAAAGTTGTATACTTTTCACCTGCAACACATAATCCAACGCTGCATTTTAATTGAATTACAATACGGACAAACGATTAAAATTTCTTTAATTTGTAGCCGATGTGTTAGTGAATAGTTTTTGCTGTTGGTGAGATTAAAGAGTACAAGCGCGTCGCAATTTAAGCCTGTTCACTTTATTCTTATTATTATCTAGTTTCCGATGATCATCATTACGCCAAAGTGGCGATGAAAAAAAACGACAGTTTCATTTAGTCAATTACGCAATTTATTTTATATGAAATATAGAGCCGGTATAGTAGGCAAGACACCCTCCTACCAATCAAGAGGTCCTCGGTTCAATCCCGGGCCAGACCATCGGACAATTTTCAACATTCATAGTGACATTGTTAGTGACTGATTATGAGTATTTACTCTCTGAAACTGTAGTTACCTTACAATGAGTCTAAAAATTGAATCGGGTGCAGTTAATTGTCTGTTCCACTTGGAATATCGCAGAAATATGTATGTACTCTTCAATCAATTGAGAATATATTCAAATCAGTTGAGCCATTGCTGAGTCTTAGAATAGATTGAAAGTAAAGACAGATAGATATGGATGTTGGTGATTCGATGTTGACTAGGTCATGTAGTTTGCAGTAAAAAATTGTTGATGCACATTTATGTAGCAATACTTCCCGATACGGGTATGCTCCGTAAACCAAAAAACGAGTATAATTGAAATCGAGTAAATTTTCAAAATATGTATCTAAAACGGTAAATGGCCACCTTTGAAAATAATTTTCTTTTTATTTGCTTGAGTGGGCCGTCGAACAATTATTATGTGTAATTAAGTCAGCATGATTGTATTGCAAAAGAGTATAAATGACCAGAGTTGGTAGTTCCTGTTATATTATTAAAATCATTTTTTTTTTTTTTTTTTTTTTTTTTTTTTGGTAAATTTTAATGTAAAACGCGCACCAGAAGAATAATATTTAACGATAGGCCAGTAATCTTTACTTTCAGTCCTATTTTGCACTTGTATAGTAAAAATAACTTTTTTTTTTAATAAATACTATACGCTCCAATATAAATCTATAAATATAATTATAATCCAAACTGAGGCTGGTCGGTTTTTTCCTATAAACACAACAGATGTTCATAATGAAATCTGTTATAAGGTATACGAGCCAGTCTCTTTTTTTCTTGTAAATAAAATTTAAAAAAAACGTAACATTTTATCTGTTTCATAATTTAATATTCACGCATTAAAAACAAAAATAAAAAAACGAGTGAGTGCTTTAAATGACAATAAAATAATTAAGGCATAACTTCACACAGTTTTGGTGTATTTAAGCCAAAAAAAAAAAAAATAAATAAAAATATTGCCTGTTTATTTTGTATTTTTGTTTTTGTTTTTGTTTTTTTTTTTTTATTTGTTGTTTACCATAGACAATGATTTCCCAGGGGTGGTATGCCAGCAGCCGTTTTGGGAACAATCGAGTAAAGCGACTCAACAAAATGCTGACCCCATAAACAAAAAATATCACCCACCCACCATGCCGAGACACCTACCCAACACAGCTTTTGCCCACATCATTACACTGGCCGCAGCAGGTGGTGGAGGAGAAAACGGAAAAAGAAACAGAAAAAGCGTCATAAACAAATTTGTTTTTCAAAAGTCATTTGTGATGCAATAAAAGGCTACGAGAACAGGACATGACATCTTGCTCAACGAACAAAAAAGAAAAGAAGACTGAGTTCTGCAAGAAGAATAATTTAAAAATTCCCAGAGATAATTTGTGAAAGCATAAGTAAGGATCCAAGAACAGAGAATTTGGTCATTTCATTTATGGCATTTATTGCCTTTAAGCATTGAGAGCAATAAATTGTTAAATAAATTAATTAGGCCAGAATCTAATCATATACACTCCCCGCCACATGAATAGGGCCCCCATTTATATTTTGTACAACTGCAGTACTCTCCTGTATTTGCAAACAATTAAAGATGGTTTGTTTTGTGTTTTAAAGGTGTCTATGTTTACTAGGGAGATCGATTATTCGATAACCGGTTAACCGGTTCTTTTATTTACATAAAATTGTTCTTCATTCTTGAAGCACAAAGCTGAATCCCGTCGTTTTTAAAAGAGGCAGAAGCCAACGAAAAGCTTAAAATTAAAGTGGCAATCAATGCTAATAATAATTCTAACAAATCTCATAAAAACTATGCCAAAACAGTGGTCGTTCTGAAAGTTATAGTTCTGAAAGTTGCTTAAGGAAAGTTACTGAAAGAGCTATTTCCGTTTTTTGTTGTTGTATTTCTTGGTAAAGAATGGAATTAAAAGTTTGTTATTATAGTTAAAATTTAGGTGCTTAAGATAACAAAAATTAAATGTTTTACTTTGAATAAATCTATTAGTATTATACGAGTCCTTAATTGTCTCGACAAGAAAATTCGCTTAGGCTTACGAGCAGCACTGTATGTAAATTCATGACCTACGTATTTAATAGCGTGTGTGTCACTATGGTATGTTAGGTAAGGCATCCACTTTCCAACCAAGCAGTCGTCGGTTCAATCTCAGGACAAACCATCTGAAAATTTTCAACAGTGATATCATCTCACAACATTAGCGCCCGGTTATGTGTGTTTACGCTGTGCAAAACTTTACTTAAGGTAGGATCACACGATTGTCGTAATACACCCCAATAATTAGTGTTTTTTATCTGCCAATCGTGTGATTATACAATTTATTGGCTCATACGGCAACTCACAATATTATTGTGCTTATTTATCCCAACCTAATGCAATCCTGGTGTGACAATCGTGTGAAAGCTTTATCGGCAATCATGCACCAATGTAAATTCCAAAAATACACCAATATTTATTGTATTCTTGTGTGGCAATTGAAGAAGACAATAATCACCGAATCTTATTTTTTAATTGGATTTTTCCTGAAAAAACACGTGCTTATACGGTATTTATAATTGCCATCCCTTAGAATATACATTTTTATTTTTTAGAGAATAAATCATCTTTAGAAAACTAAATCTAATTTGTAATTATATTCCAATTTAAATAAATAAATATTTTAGTGAATTTTTTAATTTTAATTTATTGAAATGTTTTCTCATATGCGCACTATTTGTTCACTAAATGACCTCAATATATGTAAAAAAAGAGGACGCTATTTTCGAACGAACCATTTTGAACACACAAAAAAAAATAATTTGATTTACCACAACAGCTGATTTAGAGAGTTGCCGTAAACTAGAACAATCGTGTGACAGCGTAGGGGCAATTATTGTCAATTCATCGTTTCGCGCCATCTTGTGACAATTAATTTTGTATAAAATAGGACAACAGTGTGAATACAGAATTTTTAATTGGGACAATTTTATTATTGTACGCTAAGTTGTCACAATAAAATTTGTATCAGTTTGGTGTATTTGAGTCAATCGTGTAATCCCAGCTTAAGTAATATATCTGTTGTTCGGAGCCGGCGTTTGTGGGTCGCTTTCAATGAGTCTAGTTGATTATACTCCATATATAAAAATCAATATTTATTTAAAGAAGATGAGAAAAAGTTTTCGTTGATCATGTATGCATATCATTTTCGATCTACCTTGGTCTTTACGTTCTTTGTGAGACGTTTAAGGTTGTCATATCTACAGAAATAATAACTAAATTTATACAAATAGTTAAACGATGAGCATATTTTCAAAAAAAAACATACAAACGTATAAAAAGTATACTTATTGAAATTAACCGGTTTTTCGTGTTAAATCAATCGGTTTATTCGGTTTTCGAAAAATGACGATTTTGAAAAAACCATATTTGACAAAACCAAAGAAACCGGTTAAAACCATTCAAATAATAAACCTCCGATCTCCCTAATGTTTACTTGTTCTGAGATCAAATTTGTCTAATTATTTTGCATTAGTTTATGAGGACCAGCCGCATATTTTAATTAGAATTTTTTTGAAATGGTTCGGCGAAAAACTTTAACAGAGATGCTGAAAAAAATGAAAATTATAATTTATAAGGAAATTGGACAATCGATTCACAAAAGAAGCGGAAATGTGGTATCTAATTTTTTACGGAATGAGTCAAACAATGGAAAAACATGAAAGGTCGTACTAAAGGTGTACTTTCAGCAACTGATAAACGCGTTATTCTCAGAGCAGAGAGTGGTATCTTGTTTTGTACAGAATGAGTCAAACTATGAAAAAAACGCGCTATTCTCAGAGCAGCATCAAATTCTCACGACTCGTCCACACTAATTAAATCAAAAACTGGTGTTTCGGCAAGCGTAAGAACAGTGCAGCGTGTAATTTTGAAGGCTGAACATCTGAAACGGTTAAAACTTAAGAAAAAACCACCACTTAACGATGCTCGGAAAATATGCGCTTGGGTTTTTGTCGAACTCACATGACGTGGAATAACGAGTGGCACAGTGTAGTTTTTTTCAGACGAAAAAAATTTAATTTAGAAGGCCCTGATGAATTCAGTTATTATTTTCACGATCTCTGAGAAGAAGAGAATCAATTTGATCGTTTGCATAGCAGAGTGGGAGCGGTTATGGTATGGCGAGCTATATCCTGTTATGGTACCTGCAAGCTAAAATTTTTGTCCACCTTCATGAACGCTAATTGCTATATTGAAGTGCTACAAGAAGCGTTTCCTCACTTTCAGAACATTTCTGAAGGCGTACAGTCGACATTCCACTGCCGGGTGGTAAAGTCATGGCTACGCGATCATAATGTTAATGTGCTCGATTGGTCCCCTTACTCGCCGAACCTTGACATCATTGAAAGTGTTTGGAGATGGCTAGCTCGTAAGGTGTATGCTTCTGGAAAGCAGTACTCGTATACCAAAAAAGAGGGACTTATTGAAGGCATAAAAGTGGCTTGATCGACCGTTTCCTATTCATATGACGCATATATTGAAAGCATTTTTTATAAAAACAAAACCAGTTTATATATTGAAACAAGTGTTGTAGTGTTCAATGACCACTAAATTACCTTTAAATAGAAATAAGAATTAAGTTCGTAACGTTTTTTGTGTAGAAGCTATAACCTTTTCAAAGAATTGTGTTAGGGAGTCCTATTCATGTGGCAGGGAGTGTACACACAACATACATACATACATACATATGCATGCACACCTTCGTTATTTCATTTTCCATCACATCTCTTCGTACGGTCTTTCTATTTAATAGCCTCTAACCAATCGTAAAGATGGTCATTGTATTGTGCTCTAATCGTAGAACATATGTATGTACATATGTATGTACAAATATAAAAATTGTCATTCAATTACTTACAATAAAAATAACAATAAAAATAAAATTCAAATAAAATCACAACCAAATTTCAATGATGTTGGTCTACATACTAACACACATAAGTCCGTTGATCCAAAACAAAAAATGACAGAACTTTTGACAGTTCATCTTATGCTTCAATAAAAAAGAAAAAAAAACCTATTTGATCACTCGTGCGTGCGTACATTTACATTAAGTTGAATACTTTCGGATGAGGTTTTCTTTTATCATGGCCTCTATGCGGCATGTGGCAAGTGAATACAGGTTGCTTTTGGTGTTTTCTACGTATGCATGTACATCAATGTTACTGAAAGGGTTGATGATTTTTATATTTCGTTTTTCTTCTTCTTCTTTTTTTAATTTGTGCACTTGATTAAGTCACACACAAATTGATCCAATTGAAAAACCACAAAAACCCAATATTTACTGTGTACGTTTGTTTGTTTATTTAGCAAATAAACAAAATGGCCAACCGGTTAACAGGTCAACTGACCAACTGGCCAACAAATATTTGATATCCATGTGAGGTATTTATGTACATTGGTTTGGTAAACTGGCTGCTAAATTGTTTTTAAATAAAATAAAAACAAAATAAAATGAAAAACGAATTTCAGTTGAAGACTTAAAAGGACATGCCAAGAAAGCAGAAAAAAACACCTGTTATGGGATAAAACAAATCAATTGTCATAAACTTTGTACACCGTAACAAATTTTTGGGTTTTTTTTCGTTTTTTTCCTGTTTGTTATAAATTCAAATGGAAATGTTGAGCCTGCTAATGTTTATTCAGTTGAATTGGTGATGGTGGTTGTTTTTTTACGACGTTTCCTTCTGTTCATTTGACTTCATTTTCCTTCATAACCCACAGGCAAACCCGCCATCACATTTACTTTCATGCATAAAATGCGTTGGTAAGAAGAAAAAAAAATATATGAAAGAAGAAGAAGAAGAAAAAACTAACGATGTGTCAATTGAAAATTCATAGCCACCAAGTTATTCATGACGTCTTCCTTTTGCCGTTGTATGTTGCATTAATATTTAAAAAGAGTCACATTTCTTTTCCTGGCCCCTGTCCCAAACACAACAAAAAAAAGAAAAAAAAAACAGTTTGTTATTGCAAGTATTGAGTTTTAAGTGAAATTTTATATTTAAAGAAAATGCTGGCAAAAAGATATGTTGTATGCAACATTGCCTACATATTCAATTGGATTCTACTTGTCTGTGACCATAAATTTGTCGCAATTTTTCGTTTGAATCGTTATTTTTTAAAGCAGCAGTCTTTACTTAGGACTTAAAATTATTTTTTGGTTTTTTGGTAGTTTTCATCGCTAATGTATAAACGAAATACGATCCTTTAGGTACAACGCGTAACGTAAAGTAACTCTTGTGATGGTGTGGTGTAGTGGTTAGAGCGCACGCATAACAACACAAACGATTCAGGTTCGTGCCTCAGCAGCGAACATGACCAAGAAAAATTGAATTGTGGTTTCGAATGTTTAATAAACAGGCTTTAACTTCCCTCCAGACAACCCCGTCTAAAATATAAAAAAAGAAGAAGCCACCTGACCTTCCTGCTTACCTTTGGCGCTATGATGACAAACATCAGAAGAATGATCAAGAAAACACGGAAAAAAATTGCGATGCTAAAGTAAAGATGACCAACAATTAGCAAGAATCTTCAACACTACACCAAATCATCATATGGAGGAAGCTACAGTGTATTAATCATCTAATCCACTGAGCTTGAAAGATCAAATTGATTAACGAAACTGAAACAAAGCAATTGAATGCTTTGTGCCAAGCCAATATGCTCCCTAGAGAAGTGGTGGAAAAAAGTAACTCTTAATGCAGTACTGCTTTTGTTAACTGTTTTATCGGTCTTTCACTGGTAGGCAAAATATGAATGTACACCAAAAATGGCCAAGATGGACTTGATCTTATAGAGGGCATTTATTTTAAGCCCGACAGAACTAAGCTCCCAAAAAGCTGATGATTGCACAACACTATCAAATTACCACGATTTACTTTGTTCTATAGGAGACCAGTACTCATAGAATGATCCCTACCCATTTGGCGCATTGTGCTGGTATTAGAAAAATATTTTGCGGTAACGAGGAAAGTGGCAGGAAAGACTTGCTCGGGCATATTGTTTCTCAAACGAATAGTGCAACTAAAGTGCGCATGCCCCCTACAGTGTATTGTGCGATTCGCTGGACAATCAAGAGCAAAGATTTACGGTGAACAAGAAATATGGATACTTCAGTACTTAAATAATATTGTTACGTTGTAACCTTTTTAAAACGTTTGAGTTCTTTTAATTTGCGTCAAATAAATACATGAATTTGTTCTTTTTATTTTTACACTTTAACTTTAAACAGCGACACACTAATCACTCAACACTCTTATTTACGCCTTAACACGACTTTAGTTTGTAAAACTATAACTGAAACTATAACTGAACTAACTGCGCCGCCTTTTATATACAATTTACATTTAGCATTAAACACATAACCGATAGCAGGCAGCAGGCAGCAGGCAGCAGACAGAAAAATGTCAAAATTCATACGTTTATATGAAAACAATTTGTTTAAAGGCAGCACAGCAAAAGCCTAGTCAACAACCTTTGTTGCTGCTGCAGCAAAACAAAAATCAGTAATACCAATACAAATAAAATTTTAGATAAGAAAACGTAAAAATAATTTTTTTTTTTTTTTTTGTTATTTATCAGAAAACGGCAGTATAAAATTATATTATATTGTATGAAAAAACATTCATGTTAATAAATAAAAACTTTTAAACACATAATTTCATTAATTTTTATATTTTTAAATAATATTTTAAAAAAGCGATTTTATTTTGGTTTATTTGAAAAGCTTGAGTTGAGTGCCACCACTGAAAAATATTTTTCTATAACAAATATTTTTATGACAAACAGATGACAATGAAAGCCAATTTTATAACTGCTGCTTGCTGTCGTTTAGGTATTTAAAGTATAACTTCCGAATGATCTTGTTCTTACTATAGCATTCGCTTCATTTCCGTTAATTTAAACGTAAGACTAAAAATCGGTACGGTAACACCGTTCAATACGCAATTGGTAACACTCTTAATAACACAAATTAAGTAGGGCATTATCAAGGTGACACATTCACAGCCTTGACACAAATTAATAGACTAGAATCACACAATACAATACAGTTTTAAATGCACTGATGTTTTTGTATCCTCTTTAGGTATTATTTTCTTTTTTTTTGTAATGAAATATATACCACATTGCGAGTAAGCTCTAACGAATCGATAGAATTTTATAAGCACCTTCACCTTCTCTTGTACGCCGTTGAGAAACTGCACAACAGACTTTGAAGGACCGGTCTTTGAAACATAGGTCTCGTAAATATGTGAAGTATTTCTTCTTACAACGCCTTAAGAAACCGAAGCACTTGATGCTTCTTTCGGCACTCGAAATATGTGATCGTTGAGGCTGGCAAGTGATACTATGTTTCTTATAGGAGCTATCAAGTAGAACAAGGAGCTGTTTTAGAATTTTCAAAATACCTTCAAAATCTCGAGTTACGGGTAAAAAACTGGTTTACCGGACCTTCATGCACTTATAGGCTCATAACTTAGCTCAATATTAACCGATTTCAAATTTCTTTTCAGATTCTAAAAGAAGAGAAACAGACCTGATATACCTACTATATGTCGTTTAAGTATCCTAGAAGAATCTGGCTATATTTCTTAAGCAAACACATTTTTCACCAAATTTTTTCCATATTTTTAAAGTTTAGAAGCGTTTTTGTGCTTATTTTTATACAGGAACCGTACTACTCATGAATAAAATGAGACTTAAGGTTTAAAAATCAGTTGAAAATTATCGGACTTATGAAAAAATCACACAATTATTGCAAAATTTTAAACTTTTTTAAAAATACAGTTTCAAAGGAATAAAAAAATACCAATTTGCCAAAATTTCTATGAAAAAATCATAGAAAATTCACGGAAAAAATCATAGAATTTTTAGCAAACTGATATTTATTTTTATTATATATAAAGGGTCCGCCATCTAACGTTCTTTTTCAACCAGTGTTTATTTCGTGAATGGTAACACTTAGCTCATGTCTGATTTGACAGATAATAAGTTTTATCCTTCCGCTGAACGAATATGGTTGTGATATATGTTTGAACAACGCTGGGAAATGTTGCGACATTACTTTGCCGATTTTGCCAAAAATTTCATCTTTTCAGATGAAGCTCATTTTGATCTTGGCGGGTATGTAAACAAGCAAAATTGTCGCATTTGGGGCACAGAAAACCCGCACGCATACATTGAAAAGCCGATACACCGAAGACGAGTCACTGTTTGGTGCGGATTTTGATCCAGAGGCATAATTGGGCCATTTTTCTTCAAAATTGAGCAAGGAATGGCCGTTACAGTCAATGACAATCGTTATCGGGCCATGTTGAACGATAACGATCGTTCACAAAAATTGAAGAGGAGGATATTAGCAACATTTGGTTTCAACAGGACGGCGCTACGTGCCACACAGCCGAAGCTATACTCGTTGTTTTGCGGCCTGTTTTTGAAGATCGCATTATCAGTCGATGTCGTTTGGCCACCTCGGGGCTGCGATTTGACACCGTTGGACTATTATTTGTAGAGTGCAGTCAAAGATAAGTGTTACGCCAACAAGCCAGAGACAATTGACGCTTTAAAGGACAATATTCGTCAAGCCATTGGTGAAATACGAGTACAGCTGCACATAATCGATAATGTGCTTAAAAATTTGACCAATCGTGTAGGCTACTGCATGGCCAGCCGAGGCAGCCATTTGAATGAAATTATTTTCCATTATTAACCGGAAGGATTGCACTTTCAAATAAAAAAAGAAATTTGAGAAAATATTCAGTAGTTTTTTTTATAGCATTATTTGGCGGACCCTCTATATATATTTTTTTTTTCGTACTAAACTTGAAAATCTCAACCTGAATTCTTTTGACTGCATAAATTAATCATTTAATTTTTTTTTCTTTTTTTTTAATCTGAATATAATATTTTTATTAGCCGCAGTAATAAAAACAATGTTCATCCTTTTAATAACAACAAGAAGAAAAAATAATAAAAAAAAACAATATTTTGTCCCTTTATTTACTCAGAAAATTTATTCCTGTGATGGTGGTCGCGCGTCTCAAAATAAAAAAAGCTGCGAAGGATAATATTAAATTAATTTTGGGCATTTTATTGTGTTTTTTTTTTTTAAGCAGTTTCATTCTGTTTTCTTTTTTTGTTTTTGTTTAATTTACTCGCTAAGCTAAAAAGTGCAAGAAAATATTTTGTTTGTTATTCATTCATTCATTCATGCTTTCAATCATACGTTCATACGTTCATACGTTCATAGACATTCATATTTACAACGAATTGTAAGTAAAAGAAACAGTAAAAATTTAATAAAAACGACGAAAAAAAAGTAGGAAAAAAACAAAAAATTCATTTATTTTCATTTATTGTTTCACATTTCCCCCAGGATCTCTGGATGGCAGTTGCAATTTTAACAAAATCATAAAAAGGAACAACTTCCGACGCATAAAACTTTTCTTATGACCGAGACCGGTCAATGGAGACTCACAGCAGCAGCAAAAAAATTCAACAACAACAAAAAAAGAAAGAAAAACAATACGAAAACAACAAGACATTCTTTATAATTTTTGAATTGTCGTGTTGCTTGTAATATTTGCTGCAGGACAACTGAAATCAACGAAATAATTGAATTATGGAAAGAGTAAGAGTAAGAGAGAGAGAGAGAGAGAGATGTGGTAAAAAAAAAATTTGTTGAAGAAAAAGAGTCAATTTTCTTGTTTACAAGTTTTCTTAAGTTTTTTGATACGAAAAGTTTTCATTTTGTTTTCATGTGTTTTTGTGTTCTTTCGCTCATGCCTAGACAATTGAAAGGGTTTTTGGTTTTACTCTTACAAGTGTCACTATTAATTTGATTTCATTTATTGAACAATAAATGTACATACTTTGTCAAGGATTAATTGTTATCAATAATTAGTTTACTTCTTAATTTCTGAATTCGATACATATTCTCTTATTCTATTCATTTTCTAAATGAAACAAAATTTTTTAAATTTTTTGCAATATCAAGTGAACAACAAACATGTGATTATTTAAAGGCGCAAATATCATTGTTTATGTGATTCTTGCAACATGTAGTAGGTATTATATTTTTTGCTTTTTTTTCAAGCTCATATACAAAATATGTTTGTATCTTCAGACTCCTTGGGGAAATTTTGAAAATCGCACTCTATTTTCATTCATTCATTCATTTGTTTCATTCATTTTTTTCATTTTCATTTTAATTTTTTTCCATTTTTTTCTTTTCTCATTTTTAATGTTCATTTTTCTCCTGTTTTGTTCTTAATTTCCAAATAGATGGCTGGTTGGTTGGTTAAAGTGAGTGAGGAGTGGTTCATTCATGAGGTATGTAAAGAAAGAATAAATGAACAGGCTGAAAATGATTATATTTGAAGAATATATACATACGTATGTAGGGTATGTTGTTTTACTTCATTATTATTATTGTTTTTGTTGTTGCTGTTCTCTTTATAATAATAAGTTTCTTGCCTTCATTTTTTCCTTCCAACCACAAGTCATTTGATTTAATTGGAAAAACTTGACGCTTAAATAAACGTGCATACATACATACCCCTCCACACTCCTCTGCACTCCTCCACGATACTTCTATGAAAAATATTTTGTAACAAAAATAAACAAAATCGCTCGTATTTGCCGGAAAATGCAAAGAAATATTAAAAAAAAAAAATAAATCCAAGTAAAATACGATATTTTTTCCGCTTTAATGTATGAATATATGAAAATAGCGTCGAACAACTAACAAATCAGCAAAATTCACAAACAGTACGATTTGGCTAAAGCAAACTACTTTTATTTATTATTTACATACATTACATACATACATTACATATATGAAAATTTTGTTTTATTACGTATCAAAAAGTTTTTATGAGAAACTCAAGGTTTCGTTGTGCCTTTACTCTACTGTGCCATATATGATTTTCCCCAACAAGCGTGAAAATTGCTTTTATACAACTCCAGCTTTTCAATAATGAAAAAAATTTACTTTTCTAATTTTCTCGACATTCTTTTAGCAGTTTATGACAATAGCAGAGTTAGGAAATAACCACTTTCATGCTCTTTTTCATTTTTGTTTATTACTAACATAAGCCCGGTGCGCTTCGCTACATTTTTCTTAAATCCTGTCAGCCATCTAACGTTTTTTTTCAACTTGTGCTTATTTCGTGAATGGCAACACTTAGCTCATGTCTGATTTGACAGATAATTAGTTTTATCCTTCCGCTTAACGAATATGGTTGTTTATACGCTTCGCTAAGTGGGCCTTCAATCGACTTACAGAAGATGCCGATTTGGCCAAAACAAATCATCTTTTCAGATGAAGCTCATTTTGATCTTGGCGGGTATGTAAACAAGCAAACTTGTCGCATTTGGGGCACAGAAAACCCGCACGCATACATTGAAAAGCCGATACACCCATGAGGAGTCACTGTTTGGGGCCATTTTTCTTCGAAAATGAGCAAGGAGTGGCCGTTACAGTCAATGGCGATCGTTATCGGGGCATGTTGAACGAATTTTTGTTCACAAAAATTGACGAGGAGGATATTAGCAACATTTGGTTCAACAGGACGGCGCTACGTGCCACACAGCCGAAGCTACACTCGATGTTTTGCACCCTGTTTTTAAAGAACGCATTATCAGCCGCAGAGCTGATGTCGTTTGGCCACCTTTGACACCGTCGGACTATTATTTGTGGGGTGCCGTCAACGATAAGTGTTACGCCAACAAGCCAGAGACAATTGACGCTTTAAAGGACAATATTCGTGAAGCCAGTGGTGAAATACAGCTGCACACAATCGATAATGTGCTTAAAAATTGGACCGATCATGTAGGCTACTGCGTGGCCAGCCGGGGCAGCCATTATTAACTGGAAGGATTGTACTTTCAAATAAAAAAAGAAATTTGAGAAAATATTCAGTGGTTTTTTTTATAGCATTTTCAAAAAAAAAAAAAATTATTTGGCGGACCCTTTATTATCGAAGCTTTTTTGTTCAAACTGAAGTATCTGGGTCGAGTCCTACCTAATGGATCTCTAAACTTTACAATTGAAACCGTTATTGTTAAATTGTCGTTTTGAGATCATAACCAAATTGTTATTCTAGTTGGTTAGTTAGTTAGTTCGTTACGACGGGTAGACAGACACTGGTCCAGCCCTGGTGGCTTCTTGCCAAATTTGCCCACGAAGCGCTCAGCAGCACATTGCTTCAGGCAGGCCCTTCTAGCGGGTGTAATATGCCTTTGGGACGTCTTCTTGTTTGAGAGCTCAGAGGGAGGAGGTGAAGTTTAGGGGACCGAAGACTTGTTTGCATTTCTCTTGTTCACTGTAGGCACTGGGTTACCCGAGATTCTTGATTGGCAGAATCCGAAGTAGGGGTTTCGCCGGCCCTAAGCCGGTGCATCGCAAGACAACTTTAGAGGTGCTTGATTCAGCTCTTTGCCACTACTCCCTTTCGGAACATGTTTTACGCATTTGAAAAGTCCAGGTTTCCTCTTACTTCCGTGTTAGGTTTGATGGCAATAGCTTGCAGATTAGCCTAAATTGGATTCGATTCACCACGACCCATGGACGTCGCCGTGGGAATAGGATCTCCGGAGATTGTAAGGCTCGCGACCGGATATTTCGGATAAAACAAAGTGCGTTTTATATATATCCGCCATGTTGTAGATTCTAACTGATTAGAAAATTGATCCAGACAGCTTCATCTAAAAAATAAAGAAGAAGCCCCCTGAAAAACATCAGAAGAATGATCATGAAAAAACACTAACTACTGGGGACAAAAATTCAATGCTAAGTAAAGATCACCACCCCTTAGCAAGGATCTTTACCACTACACAATCATTTGGAAGGGAGCTACAGTGGATTTATCAAACAAAGCAATAGATGCTTTGTGGAAAGCCAATACGATTCCCAGAAGATTGACGGAAAAAATAACAAAAATGAAATTTCCGCCCACTTTTTGACTGATAATTTATATTGACTACAAAGTCATTTGGACTAAATTTAGAAATTCTTACGATTTCCATTTTAAAGCTACAGCCTAAGAAATATTTACTTTATATGGGCGTGATACCGTCCAGATGGAATATTTAATATATATATTGCCTATATTTCCTTTCAGGCATACAGAAAGATATTGTAAAAACTTCAAGAAAATCGGTTCAACCGTTTAGCTGTCTATAAACTATAAACTCCAAACATACATACAAACAAACGTACATTTACTTTCATATATAAGATATTGTTGTATTGTATGTACATATTTGTTGTGTGCAACCAGCACAGACCCCACCCCAAGCTCTCACTTGTAAAAATAATAATCTTTAATCATAAAGTTGTAATTAGAATTTGCAAAAAATCAAAAAAAAAAATCAGTACAGTATACAGTGTCGATCAAAACTAACTTACTTACTTACTTACTTATACATGTAATGTATTTTTTATATTTTTCTACAAGATTATCTTAAGGCTTTGCGGGAATTTGGTTTCCTTCGTATTATATCTGTTGCCATTGTTCCAACATGTTTCCCTAATCCCTATAACATTTCTCCACCTCTATTTGACTATTTTCGAATAAATTTTTCTATTGGACTTAGTTAAGGGATTTATTCTTTAATAATTTAGGCGGTGTGTTAGATCACCGTCTTACTGTAAGGGCGTATATAAATACAAACATAACTCTCAGAACATAGAAACCGGAGCAAGGAGAACTACTCTCAAACGCTGAGCAGCTCCTGTTCCTATTTTTAAACTTATTTAAAGGGGCATAAAGTTTAACGTCGTTTCTTAACGGCACATGCGTAAGTTAAAGAAGTTTTCGTATCGTAATACTAATACTAGATTAGACTAGAGGTGAGCTCATGTTTGAGAAATTATTGGATGATCTGGCCGGATTAAATCGGACCCTTTGATTTGTAGGTGAGAGTCTTACCAACGACAGGAAGGGCTGTGCGTAAATTTTGACAAATTATGCTGTAAAATATTTTACTGTTAGTCCTTATCTTCAAATAATTTACAGGATAATTTTTCAAAATTTACTCCTTATCTTATTTCGGAAATTGTTAAACAACACGAGCCTCAATCTTTAAGAAGAGGCTCACTTTCTGGGACTCATATTGGATAGGAAGCTGTACTGGAAGCCTTCATTAGTCTCTACAATTGCAATAAAGAATTGGGAAGGAAATGAGGTGTTAAGCTAAGAATGACTTACTGGATATACACGGCAGTGGTCAGACCTATTTTGACCTATACCTATGGAGGTCTAGTTTGGTGGGAATCTCATTGCGTTACGTACTACATCTACTTTAGCGATGGAAGTAATCCTGCATCAACCTACGCTGCACCTGTACTGTTAAGGCTTGGCGGCTAGCGTGAGTCAGAGTCTGCGAGTGGCTGGACTATGGCATGATTCAAAGGTGGGTCACTCAAAGATTCTAACGAGTCTGGGAGTTCTTTAAAGGATGACACCTCTCAATGAAAATCCGGATAGGATGTAATGAGAAAATGGTGAAATTTACTTCACTAATGATTTCGAATAAATCTTCCAAGTAGAACGGAGCTGTGGGCGAAAGTATTTTTTCGGGGTCAGCAAATATAGTTCACTCTATAAGGTTATCGAACTATTGTGGAGTGTTTCCGGTGGAGATATCAGCCATAAGAGCTGTCCTAATGGTCATAGAAAGAGCAACGTCCCCAAAAGAGATTTTAGCATACTTGCGGATAGGCAGGCGCCTATAAAGGCTCTGGAATCTTACAAGTTCACCTGATTGTCGCAGATCTCTTTAGAGATGGCTGAGCAGTATAATATTCATATTATATGAGTTCCAGGTCACAGTGACATTCCAGGGAGCTGTAGAGCTGATGAATTTGCCAGACATGGCACAACTATTAAACTCACTGATGAATTCTCCACGTTGGGAATACCATTGGAAACCTGTAGGCTTATAATTTACATTAAGGTAATACACTCCGTCAATGCCTCATGAGCAGCTTGGGAAACGGGCAAGATAGTGTAACAAATCTGACCAAAGCTGCGCACTCAGCGTAGTTATCGCTGTCGTAGCATTTTCTCATAATCAAACCAAAACACAAATCGTCTTCCAAACAGTTAGTTGACCATTAATCAGTTTCGTTCACTTTGATTTGTCGAATGGTGAGTAAGATTTGTTCAGTTCGTTTTGACCGACACTGTACATATACATCTACTTAAAGAGAAAAACAAAATAAAATGAATTTTTATGGAATTTCCAATTAATAATGAATGATTATATTTGTTTGCCAATTCCTAAGTGGTAGAGTAAAACAAAAAAACCAAAGAAATATAATTTTTAGAACCAAAAACACGACTATATGTAGGGGAGGGGTGAATATGTGGTTAAAATAAATGGATTACTTTCCATTCAAGTGTCAAACTTAATTAGGCAGAATGACATGTGAAATATAAATATAAATAATAATAATAATACCAACAACAACAAAGAGTAAAACAATATTAACAGATATTATGTGTGAAGTTACTTACACTTGAATGGTTCTCAATAAAACTTGTCATAACTTATACGACAGCCAATAAAAAATGTCACCATATTTTACTTTAAAATTGAAGGTGGGATAGATATACTCTTCTTGTGTATTTTTAATAATTTTTTTTTTAAGTTCTATGTAAATTATTGACATTTATTTTCAATACAATCATCAATATACACACATATGTATGTATGTATGTATTTCCATTGAAGTAAAGGTGGTTGACCAATAACATTGAAAGCTTTTCGTTTGAAAGAACAACATGAATAAAGAAAAGAATGGATGAATAAATGATTGAATGAAAGAAATAATGGACCACAGCAATATCTATTGCATAGAAATACCATAATCATTTGCATCTACATTTACTTTAACCAGATTCACTTTTGTGTACGATTTCTTTAGAAAAACTTTTGGAACAATAACAAACAAGCAAATAAACATTTTTACAACAACATCTTCACTGATAAGGACTCATGCATTTTTCTTGTACTCCAGACAGGACATTCTAAGAAAATGGAAACAATTGGTTACGCGACGTATCCATTGAACATGGTTACACTCAATCGAAAATTGTTTAAATTGATATCAAGTCAATTACTATACAGTTTGGTGTAAAACTATAGCACTATCAACAAAGGAAGTTCATAAAACGAAAGATTTTTGTAAATATTGATATTTCAATAAGCCTTGAGGTAAAAACAAAACAACTCAAAAGCATGTCCAAAATATTTTTAATAAGGATACAAATTATTTTCAATAAATTCATTAAAACGAGAAAAAAACATAGAAAACTTCTTAGCATGGACTGCTAATTTTTATCTTTTTCATTTTTAATAAGTTCTCATTATTTAATCAATTTTACCTAATTTTGAAGATAATTGACAGTTCAACAGAACCAACAAATATCCAAAAAAAACATCGTTCCGTACAGAACAGCTGATATCAGCACGGAACACAATCGTCTCACTACTGTTGCCTTTCTTTCTAAGCAACCTACTTAAGAACTCGAATGATTTTAAAAAGGCCCAGCACAACAATCAAAAATGGACTCTCATCGTTATTTAAGAAGCAAGTTTTCGATAACTAGTAGAACGTCAGCAAGCGTATCAGTACAGACTTCATATAAAAAAATTCCCCGGATGCTACTTCAAGTAATAATTACTCAAAACGCTTAGCATAGGCACTGGTTTTTGCTATAAGATAAGCAGCGATAGTAGAAAGATTGGAGCCTGTTTTGGCATAAATGAAGCAGTAATAGTGCAAAGATTGGAGCCGGTTTTGGTTAAAATTAAGCAGCGATAGTGGAAGGATTGGTATAGATTAAGCAGCAATAGTAGATGAACTAAAACCTGTTATGGTATAAATTAAGCAGCGATAGTGGAAGGATTGAGCCCATTTTGCTATAAATTAAGTAGCTATGGTAGAAGGATTGGAGCCCACTTTATTGTAAATAGCGCAGCGATAGTGAAAAGATTAAAGCCTGTTGTGGTATATGATTACTAGGCATTAGATCCTTAATTCCATCAGAACGCATACCGTTATAGTACCGATAGAACAATAAAACACACGCCATATTGATTGTTCCAACAAACATCACAGTGAATTCTCATACCCAGAACATCAATATCTACCTTATCCATTGGGTCTTGCGACCATTAAAGTCGACCCTGTTCACACGACCCCAATCGGAGATGTTAGCCAGGTCACTTGTGAGTATGTTGCCATATTCATCCTTCTCGCCCCAATCTCTAAAAGGCTCGGCCCACGATGAAAAGAATATGAGTGACAAATGATGCTGTTGGCATCAGCAAAAGAGTAGATAGGATTAGAAGTGAGGAAAAAAGTTGTTAAAAAATATTAGAAAAAGAGTTTGAGAAAGAACAGTGCCTTACGATACCCCTGAGTTATCCTGAACTCATCGGATGAGGCCCCATCTATAACCACTCTCTTAGATCGATCTCTGAGAATGCTCGATGTAAATCGAAAGAAGTAACTACCGACACTTCCAAAGACAATAAGTTTGGATATGAGAACCTTGTGCCAGACTCTGTCAAACGCCTTGGAAATACCCAGGGTCACAAACTTGCTCTCACCAAATCCATGAATGGATCTGTTCCACCCTTCGGAGAGTAACGCTAGCAGATCACCAGCAGGACGACTTTACGGTAACCATATTAGCAATTGCTTAGCAAATTGTTCGACCCTAAATATTTTACAAGATGGTGATTAATCATACTCTCCGCTTCGCATTGAAAAGATTAGCCAATGAACGTGCAAGTGTCGAAGAGCACTGATTCAGGACCAGTGTTCGAATGCCATCCGGACCAGAAGACTTATTAACGTCAAGATTTGCAAGAACCCTTTTAATTGCACGGGCTCGAAAGAATATACTACATATAGTCACTGATACTCTTTCAAGTTCGGGCAGTGGTTGAACTTTAGCACGTAGGCGCTGCTCGTATAGCAACTTTTCGCGCCTAAGTACTGTGGTACACGAAGATCTCGCCTGTTTACGTAGCGAATCAGTAAAATCGCCTTTGTCATTACGCCAATTTCTGAATGATTTCTCTCTGGAACTGACTACAAGTTTGCACGTCTGATTAAATGAAGATTTATTTAATGACTTAATCGGAAGCTTTCTGGATGGGATGAAATTATCCATCCCTAGCTTTATTATATTGACAAGCTTTGTTATTATTATATTGACATTCACTTTAGAATCAAGGAAACAAAATCTCCAATTAAAATGACCGTGGAAATCGTAAAGCTCAGCCCAACAAGCTTTCCCGTAATTGAAAACCAAGTGCTTCGTAGCTGTATGTAAAGCGTTGTGAAGAGTAGAGAACGGGAAAGAGGTAGAAATGGTACAATCGTCCGAATTTCCCTTTTCAGGGTGTGTAGTGAGGAAAAGTGCGAGGGTATTTGGCACCCATCTACACACGATATGCGCATACGTTCATTCACTAATTGCGCAAAGTGGTTGTGCGCGGCAAATAGCTTTACATATTGGCTTTTTGGAGTTGTGCGGAATGGCGTAAATTAGGCAGCGAAAGTAGAAGTATTGGCGCCCCTTTTGGTTATAAATTAGACAGCAATAGTAGAAGGCTTGAAGACCATTTTGGTATAAATTAAGCAGCAATAGTGGAAAGAAAGATTGGATTGGTATAAAAAAATCAGCGGTACTAGAACAGTTGGAGCTCATTTTAGTATAAGGATTGAATCCTGCTTTGTGTTTATTGGTACTTGTTTTTTTTTTTGTTGTTGTTAGTGACACTGTGTGACAAAAAATACCTGACAAGTGATACTATTTTTCTGGTTGGCGCTGTCGAATTGAACAAGCAGCCGTTTTTGGAATTTTCAAAACACCCTCAAAATCACATGATTTTTTTCATAAGTTCCTTTACTCAAACATTTAATAATTCCGTCAATTTTCAACGCATTTTTAAGCCTTAAGTCTCATTTTAATCATAACTACACACAGTTTCGTAGTTAAATTATAAATAGTACAGTACCTATATATAAAATAGGCGCAAAAACGCAACTAAGCTTGAAACTTGTGGAAAACATTTGATGAAAAATGTGCTTGCTTTGGATATACATTCAGATTTTTCAAGGATACTTAAACGACATATCAATTATTTCTCTTCTATCAAAGTCTAAAAAGAAACTTAAAATCGGTTAATATTCCACTAAGTTATTAGCTTATAAGTGCATGACGGTCTAAAAAAACAGTTTTTTCCCTATAACTCTCGATTTTAGCGGTGTTTTGGAAATGGCAAAAATAGATCATTGTTCTGTTCGATAGCTCCTATTAGAAAGGTAGTATCATTTCACAGGTATTTCAATGTGTACATACGTTATGTGAATTTAATTAAATTTTTATTATTTAATTGGCTGCTATTTTTATTCACACAATTTTCTTTATGCGAGTGAGTATTAAATATTGTTTCGAAGATATTTTATTTAAATTTTGAAATTTTCGAAGAAAAGCTATTTTGTGATTCATTTTGCCAAAGTGTTTGGGGAATTGTGTGAATCTCAACAGGTTTTAGCTTTTAAGCCTTTTTTTTCTTCTCTAAGTCTCTGTCGTCGTTATTGGCGTTGTTTTTTGTCATTCAGGAAAATTTGGATAATGCTTATGGATGGATTGATTTAACAGCATCTATTTCTCAAATTTTCTTTTCTTTTCTCCTTTTATTTCTTTGTAGTCTTTCAGAAAAGAAAATCTATGCCGTCGATGAAATGCCTTCGCTACTCTTAAATCAGTAATGGAAGGAAATAGAAAGGAAAGGGGGATAGGGAGTTTAAAAGGAAGGGTGATACGTATTTTACAAGTTCAGTGTTGCGATATTTGCATTTATTTGTTAAATTTTTGTTGTTGGTTTAATAGCGTTAAGGTTTTGAATTTTAAAAATTGAAATGAAATGTTTTTTGTTGTTGTTGTTGTTGTCGTTGTTGTCGTTTAAAGCAAAAGTGCTTTACTAAAGAGTTAATTGATTTAATTTTTAGAATTGCATTAGTATATGATTCTTAAAGGCATCTATGTTTAACTCTTATTTTTTTTTATTTCTAAAAATTACCAAAAGACGGATTTTGTTTATGTCACAAAAGTCCCTTTTCATATTAAAGGCTCTTTTATAAAATGTGTAATATGTAAGTACATATATATATGTATGTTTGTGTGTGTGTGTGTTATATGTTCACATTAATTTTAACCAAAACTTTTTACCCCACAAACATTATTTTATAGTCCAATTAAACCCATGTAACATATGAGTGCTATTTTATATGAAATAATAAAGTGGCCTTCTTAGTCTTCTCTACTTCTATACTTTTTGTTTTTTCTTTTTTTGTTTTTGTAGTCGTATACAAAAGGGTTAATGTTAAATACACTGCAAAAAATAACAATTTAATTCTTAAAAAAACTGTATTATAGTTTGATTTGATAAAATATTCCATAAACTTGTTAGTTTTTTCTCTAAGTGTACAATATATTTGTCTAATGTCCTTTTTTATTAAGGTTTTTTGTTATTTTTTGTTTTTCTTTCTTTTTGGTTACTTATCATAGATGGCCAGTACATGTAAAAACTCTTCTTCATACATCTTTTGCTTATTTTTTTATATTTTATTTGAAATTTAACATATAAATTACATATAAAGTACACAAGGATCATGATTATTTACGACTGGACTTTTTTTATTTTTTATTCATTTTTTTAAGGTCACTACTTACTGTATTTGTTTGGTGGACCTTCCTTTTGTTTTTACAAAATTCTTAAGGGAACTGTAAGCAGTAGAACTGACCGAAAGTTAATTTTGTTTTTAAAACAAAACTGACAGTAAATATGTAAGTAATTTCGATATTTAAAAGTAAACCAAAAGGGATAAGTGAAAGATAAATTACCAGACCAGATATAAAAATTTGATTTGAAGACGAAAATGTAACAAAAAACATTTTTACCCTTCTTGTCGTTTAAGGAAAGCCTTTATCATTCAGTGCTCAGATCGAACACATAAAGAATCAATCGAAAAAGTGCGTAGTAAAGAATATCAGGTTAGAGATTATTTTGCATAACGAAATCAATTTTTAAAAACTTTCAGAATTTGTTACTGTTTGTTTTGTTTTTCTCCATCACTCCTTTGCTTTATTTCAGTTTCTGTAATCAAATTGATCTTTCAAGCTAAGTAGATACTTAATCCACTGTAGCTTCCTTCATATGATTTTTCGTAGTGGTAAAGATCTTCACTAATTGGTGGTGATCTTTACTTTAACATTGTAATTTTTCCCAGCAGGTGGCGTATTATAGTGAACATTCGTCTGAAGCTTGTCATCATCGCCAGAGGTAAGCTGGAACATCAGGGGGGCTTCTTCTCTATTTTTTAGATGGAGTTGTCTGGAGGAAACTTGAAGCCTGTTTACTAAGTATTCGAAACCACAATTAAATTTTTCTTCGTTTTGTCTTCTGCTGGAGCTCGAACCTGGGTCGTTTGTGTTGTTCTGCGTGGACTCTAACCTCTAAAACACGCCATCCCTCTCATGATTTTACCATATTGTTATTCGTGACATGTGGCAATGACGTAAATGTTCGGTAGATTTGTCATTTCACCTTGAATAGACCGACAAACGAACTGCGCTTGCAAATCATCGAATTTTCCTTTCAAACCGACAAACAGAATATGTTTTAAAAATCAGCCAGAAACTGTTCAATGCAGCCTGAAAGGATTCACCATTATTTTTGGTTGGTGCCATATCGGATGATTTTTTTTTCCATTTACACAAATCTAAATCCTAATAAAACAAACAAATATTTTTTTAATATCAATGAAACGGGCTTTGTTGTATAGAATAATTTATGAAAATAATATGATTCCAACCATGTGACCGCCACGGCTAGCGCTTCCAAGGCTCAATCTGGCATACCAACATTCAAAAACTTCTCGCGGCATATGCGGCCGTATTTTGCCAATAACTCTACGAACGTTGATTTCCAGGTGTGCAAATTTTTCTGGTGTATCAACATAGGCAAATGACTTTACTTAATACCACAGAAAATATTCCAATGGGGTTAAGTAACACGATCTTGGTGGCCAATTAATTTGGATCATTATGTGAACAGGCTCCATCCTGTTGGCAGCTAATTGAGGTACGAACAAATTTCTAATCATATCGCTATACAGTTCACCATTACAGTTATATTCTGAGCATTATCGTTTTGAAGATATATGGAGAAATGATTCCGCCAGCCCATAAAGAGCACCAATCAGTAAATTTCTGTCGATGTAATAGAGATTCAACAATTTTGCTTATTTATGTAACCATTTAATCAAAAATGTGCTTCATCGGAGAACAACATTTTGAATAGAAATTCACTTAAAATATCAGTTTGTGCCTCAGTCCATTCGCCGAATTGGCGAATTGGCGGTGTTTGTCTATCAATAATGAAATGTCAAACCAAACTAAGCAAAAAGCAACTACCAGCTATTAAATCGATTGTCAAATAAAGCACTTTTGCCAACTTAAAGTTATGAACCTCTAAAAAAACACCCGATACAATACTAAGTTAAACTTTATAAACAAATTTAAATGTATTTTTGGACCATTCATAGTCATTAAAATATTTTTTAAATTTTTTTCTACTCATAAACTACTTAATTATAATAACAATTTACGAAGCTACGCTCCTCGTATTATGATGCCAGTTGTAAAATTAAAATTAAGGCCATAAATTTATTTCCTTGACAGAACATTTCACACATTCGAGAACATTTTGCCTTCATGCCGGCCTTTATGCGTATCGTAGGTGCGTGCCTTCCAGTCATTTAAAAGCTTTTACACATAATTAGGCCAGTAATAGAAATTTACACACTCTCGACTACAGATAGACGACCCTCTCACCTCGAATGATAAAAAAAAACGAGTTCCTATCAGAAACATGTGAAAGGGTTTTTCCTTTTCGAAGAAAAAAATACAAAAAATAAAGGTGAGCAAATTATCTTTTCGCACATAGAAACCTACACCCACCCCCGCACTCACTCATATACAGGCACGTACTCACGTAATACACAAAACATATGAATACATTTAAAAATAGGTGTTGCTTGTGTGTTTGTTAGTATGTGAGTATGTGTTACTATTACGAAACTCTTTAAAATGACAATGAATGTGTTCATTGTCTTGTATGAACAAAAAATATTTGGATTAAATTTGTATGTAAAATCCAATGCGTATTTGACCAATGCCTAATGAGTTGACTTTTTAAGTCTACATATCCCATGTATGTATGTATGTATGTATGTATGCATGTATACATAATTACAAATTATCTGGCCAAAAGAAAAATTACAAACTCATACGAGTAGTTGACTACAAAACCTACATTTGCATATCAAATACATAATCAACACTGTAAACATACGAGGGCGGATTGATGTTGAAGCTACCTACGTAGGAAAAAAACATGTTTTTTTTTCAAAAACCATTCATTTCTCAACACAGTCTCCTTTTAGCTCAATACATATATTAAGACGATTTTCCAACTTTTTATACCATCTGAATAATACGATTTTAGGAACTCCTCAAAAAAATCACTTCTTCGTTTGAGATCAATCCTTTTCCTGCAAACCATTTGTTCAAGTTTGGAAACAGGAAAAAGTCACTAGGGGCTAAATCTGGACTATAAGGTGGATGATCAACCAGTTCGAAGTGGATTTCTCGTAGTTTTAGCATCGTATCTAATGCTGTGTGAACCGGTGCGTTGTCTTGAAGAAAGAGCACTTTTTTCTTGTTTAAATGTGGTCGTTTTTCCTTGATTGCATCAACCAATTGATCCAATAATGCACGATAATACTCTCCTGTGATTGTGGATCCCTTTTCAAGATAATCGATGAGCAATATTCCGTGTGCATCCCAAAATACAGTGGCCATAACCTCGCTGTCTTCGCCTTCTTCGGAGCACTTCCACCAGCTTCCATCCATTGCTTCGACTGATTTTTGGTTTCAGGTGTGTAGTGGTGGACCCACATTTCATCAGCAGTTATTAATCTACGCCAAAAATCAGCAGGATTATGCTTTATCATGTCCAAGCACCGCTGTGAAATGATCTCTCGAACTTGTTTTTGTTCAACACTGCGCAAACACGGCACCCATCTTGTCGATAGCTTTTTCATATGCAAATGTTCATGCAAAATGTTAAACCCACGTTTATATGATATGTTTACCATTTCAGCAATATCACGTATTTTGAACCGGCGATCATTCATAACGATATCGAGGATTTTCTTGATATTTTTTTCAGTAACCACCTCTTTTGGCCTTCCTGTTGATGGTATTGTTGCAGTGCTTGTTCGGCCCCGTTTACCATATAATCTGACGAGGCAGTTTCGCCGTAATGTTTATCAAGCTTTTCTTTTGTCTCTTTCGCCGTTTTGCCTTTCAAATAATAGTGTTTAATCACTACACGAAATTCACTTTTTTCCATTTTCCAAGAAACACAAAAGTTACTTACTTACTTCAAACGACTACAACAAATAAACTAATCGATGAATTTGGCTAAAATTTTAACAGCTGTCGTTTGACAGATCGTAGTTTCTGAGAAAGTAAAAGTTTTTGTGTTTGTGCTGCCATCTAGCGCTAGATAGCCTCAATGTCAATCCGCCCTCGTACATATGTACGTACGTACGTAACTCAGGACTACATAAAAAGTGTGCTCGTAAGAGGCTTTTGAAAAATTTTGTTACATAATATCTACATATGTATGTATGTACATATGTATGTACATATGTATGTATTACATGTTACTACTCTTCAAACTATAATCGTATGCAAAATCATAATTTTCATATCAATCCTCTTAATATCAGTCCTTTACTGAATTAACAGAGTTGTAAAAGTATTAATACATACATATGTATGAGCGAAAGCAATTTTAAATATTTTTTTTTTTTTTTTTTTTAATTTAAAAATGATTTCCTTATGGTAAGGAAATGTTGTAAAAATAAATAAATTTGAAATTTTATTTCTTTAATTGGCTAAAAGACTAGATTCCTTTAAGTTCTGCTTACATTATGCAATTTTACAAAATGCTTAACTAACTAAATCAAATTGTTTTACAGCTTTCATGGCATTTTTATTTGTGTAACTTTTTACATTCACCATAATGAAGATATTTTTTGGCCTATTGAGTTTCCAACTACAATATTTCCCCCTTAGAATCTGCTGAGCAGAAAAAAAAACAACATAATTCTCTAGGACTTATTATTTATTCATTTGAAAAAATTATCACTAATTTCATCTGCAACATTGATGCGTTTTAGCATTTAACAAAATTGCTATAAATTTTTATTTTTTTGTTTTTTTTTGTTTTTCCTTTTCATAGAAATAAGCAAACAAAATATCAAATAAATAAGCCATTATCCTTATCGGCTTATGTTACCCTGGATGGCATTTTGTGTCAAGAAATTTCCGTTTGATTTCTCTCTTATTCTCCCACTACTTTATATCTAGAGAGTCATAAACTCTATTTACATTAACGTTAAACAACTAAACGCAACCACGACAAGAATATAAAATCAAATGAATTGAAATATTTTTATGCTTTTTTGTGTAGCGAGTATTCGCGAATTTTCAAAAGGACGAAAAAATAAGTGAAAAGCAAAAGTAACAGCGAAAACCGACAACATAAATCGCTGTTAATACAAGCACTGACAATACTTGTACTCGCGTACATGCAAATTCCTACCAAAAAAAAGAAGGTACAAAAATTTACAGAGATTTACTAATAAACAACAACAACCATAAGAATAACAAAAAAAAACAACCATTTGCATCCTCCAAAAGATAACAACAACAGTAGCTGCTTCAACACACTCATCCAACGTTTATAAGAAAAAACAAAACAAAACAAAAACAAAAACAAATAATAAAGAAGAGAATTACACGCGCCCTCTCTAGAGATGAAGGATTTTTGGCAGAATAAACAATTTATGGCGAAAAAATTCAATCGTAAACAATGCAATCAAAAATTCATTCAAACAAAGCATTAACGCTTCGCATACACATATTCTTCCTCTCTCTCTCACACTCTTTCTCTTAAATAACTAAGTGAATAAGAATAAATGTTTGTTGTATGCACCAGTATTGCCGTTTTGATCTCCAATTGTAGTACCAAAACTGATTACTTTGTTTCTTTATTCCTTTTTATGAATTTAACTGGAGTAATCCCTTCCGCGTTGCTGGGAGCCTTTGTGTTGTACCTGCTTTTTGACTGATGTGGATAGCTAAAGAAAGCTTTAATTGTTACGCATGCAAAATTCCATATTTTTTTAAATGATGATTTGTATTGTCTCAAAATATACAGAAATCATTATTTGATTTGTATGAGAGATACCCGATTCCGCCCACTTTTTAACTGATAGTTTGTATTATCTAAGAAGTAATTTATACCAAATTCAGAACCTTCCATTCTAATCGTTCTCTAGGTATAAAAAATCAATATTTCATTTGAATGGGAGATGCAACACTCACTTATTCAATTTCGTCCATATTTCGACTGATGATATGTATTAACTACTAAGTTATTTAGACGAAATTCGGAACCTTACACTATTACCGTTTCAAAGATATAAAAAAATCAATATTTACTTTGTATGGGAGTTGCTACTCCCACTTATTCAATTCGGCCCAATTTTTGACAAATGATTTGTATTGACAACAAAATTATTTGGGCCAAATTTAGAGACTCTTACTATTACCGTTTTGAAGATTTATACATATAAATACATAATTTGTATGGGCGTGGAACAACCCGGTTGAACAATAGTGAAGCCACACACCAAATAAAAGCTTTCTACATATGCTTTTGACGTACACAGTTTTAAAAACATTTCCTAACTCACACAAAGTTTGAATTTCGTTTTCAAGTAAAACCTATACAATATAAAGGGTCTTACTCTAACGTCAACCAATGAACTTACAAAAACCGTATATAAATAAAAACCTTGGTGTTGACTTCACCTTTTGTTTAAGGGCCTACAAAATAAAATCGGTTATCGCATTTCAGAGAACATGAATTACAACGCATTTTATAGCCCTCTTTTATATACATACATACAAGTACATATATAGATATAAACTTAATGGTAAAAATTGAATTTATGTTTACCTTACTGCCATGAAATTTGTTTCTCTTGACAGCTATGACGGATATTCGCAAAGATGATGAAAGATTTTCTTCCCTCAGTGTTCAGTTATTATTGCCAGCAAGCTGCATAGTGTGAGAGCTAAATTGAGCCATCTGTGCTCTCAGCCTTTTTAAGAAAGAGTCTGAGTATACCACTTTCGATGAGACAAAACATATTGTCGATGAGACACAGCAGTTACCGTTCTAGCTAACTCGTTTGCCTAAACTAAGGTAATGTCTGACAGACGATTTAGCCGAAACAGCTCATTTTTACATTGCCTAAGCAGAGATGTATTAGAAGACATAGAAAAGATACCTACTCCAAGCCCGTAGGAGTAAACACCAGCTAAAATACCGCAGTTAGTTTTTAAAGAACGCATGATTTCCGGTTGAATTAAAACTCACTGCGCTGCAGATATATATGATGGTCAATAGGAACAATTTGCAGTAAGTGCCTATGCATACCAACAACGACAAATTTCTTCCATATTATTTTCAAAAAATAGTAAGTACATATGTATGTTTTTTGCTGCAAAAACGAAAAAAAAAATTATTAAATTGAAAATAACAATTCGCCAGTGGCAGCACTGGTAAAATTTAATATATGCTGTCACAATAAGACTCAACTGTATGTAAGAGAGAAAATAAACAAGCACACTCCTCATCTAAGCATAGGGTGGGCATGGTGGCATTTTAAACTTCAAGGTGAATTATGATTTGGCTTTTTTGTGTCTTGTTATTATTCATCTCTACTATTGTTTAGTATCTTTTTAAAAAAATTAACTTTTTTCCCCCAAATACTTAGAAAATATGTATGGCACTAAGCTACGTGTTCTTTCACTGTATGTATGTATGTATGTATGTGTGTATTGCCTGACTATCTCTGTCTCTTTGAGAGCAATAAATTTAAATTTGAATTTAAAAACCAGCATAACGTGTGTAATTGATTGTTTAGCATTAATTTTTTGAAAGACACTTGACATAAATACTTACATATGTATATTGTATTGTATGTATGTATGTAAAATTTAATGCAACTCTTTTTTAAGATAATTTTTCGCGCTTCACAAAAGATACTCCTCCACCCTGTAGGTAAAACGTCTTAAAATTCGTTTGATTCTGATGATTTTTCCACCATTAAATTTGCTGCTGTTATACGGGGCGTATGATGGTTTTGAAGAAAATGTGTATGCAGGTATATGTGTAGTACATACTCTCTTATATTTCTAGTCACATACATACATCCAAGTACATATTTATTAAATATGAATAAATTTATTGTTTAGCATGTTTAATAATCCAAAAGTTAATCTAATTTTTAGAAAAGCTAATGGTTTTCTCTGCACATAATACATTTATCATACCTCGTCCGTATACTTCAATGTAAGGAAGTGTATACTCTTTCAAACAAGGATCAAAAAACAAGAAAGAACTTCATTCAAAATTCAACTTCAAAAGGTTCTCTCTTTAGCCAAGCATTTTACTTGAATAGCTTCATAATTAAACTATTTATAGAAAATGTGAATATGCTTTTAAATATGCTTGTACTCCCTTGAATTCCCTTATACTTACATACATACACACATACAGACGTACGTATATCTGTATATAGTACACTGGTGCATATTCCTATAAACGCACTTAATTTTTTTCTGTATTTTTGTTATATCTTTGTTGTTCTCATCCAAAAGCAAAATTTAACTCTTTTAATGAGAGACAACTTAACGGTACTTTTTAAAAGTAAACAATTTTTTTTTCTTATTTTTGTTGTTTGCCTTCATTATGCGATCAAATGTTCTTGGTGCTATTTTAAGTGGAAGATTCGTATAAACGCACACTCGAAATTTGTTTTTAAAAAAGTGACCAAAAATAAAATATTATCAATTTTAGTTTTTTTTCTCAATTTACTGTAACTTTTCCTATTTTAATCAATAGATTTCATCACTTTTAAAGATGCCTAAGGGAACTTTTTTGTCCGATCAAGAAAAGATTCAAATTAAATTTTTTCACGACCAAGGATGCTCTAATAGAGAAATTGGACGTAAAATCGGTCGTTCGGAAAGTGTGGTGCGAAATTTCTTTAAGAAAGTTCAAAATTATGGAGTTCGCAAATCAACAAAGGGTAATACAAAACTAACAAGAAGACAACTTAATCTAATAAAACAAGAAGCAACCCGCAACAAATTGAATTCCACACAAATAAGGAATAAATTAAATCTTCCAAACACGTTGCACACATTTTATGGAACGATGAAAACATAAAATGGAAAAAGCCGAAATGTAAACCAATGCTAAAAAAACACCATAAAGAAAATCTTCTAAAATTCGCAAGAAAATATATGAAATGGACAGATGAGTGGAAAAAAGTAATTTTCTCTGACGAAAAAAAATTTAATTTAGACGGTCCAGACTCATACTCATGCTATTGCCACGATTTGAGATCTAAAGATGTTCGGATGTCAAAACGTAATTTCGGTGGTGGCAGTGTTATGGTTTGGGCAGCGTTTTCTGCAGTTGGCGAAATTCGAAGTCGAAAATTTGTTTTGTTCCGACAAAAATGAATAGTTCGATTTATAACGAACTGTTGGAAGATGCTCTTCTCTCTTTTATGGACGAAAAAATGGATGAAGATTGCATTTTCCAACAAGATAATGCTGCAATCCATGTTTCTAAGCAATCGAAATCTTGGTTCAATGAACATGGCATTCGTTTGTTGGACTGGCCGGCTTGTAGTGCGGACTTAAACCCAATGGTAAACTTGTGGGGATACATGGCCCGTAAAGTTTATGCAAATAATGCCCAGAATGAAGGCATAAAGACTGTGACAGAGCTGAAACTAAGAATTAAACAAGTCTGGGAGGAAATTGATTCCGATCTGCTTAAAAAATTAGTGGAATCAATGCCAGACCGTATTTGTGAAACAATCCATAACAAAGGATCATCCACACATTATTAATAATGCTTCAATGGCCCAAACATTAAAGTGCGTTTATAGGAAAATACCCTTAAAAATGGCTGTTAATAGCGAAAATTAAGTAAAAAAAATAAGTTCAAATGAATTTTTTTTGTAAACAATATTTTAAGTGAAGTCTTAACTAATTTAATACACAAATTTATAGCCCCCTAAATATTTTCTTGTTTAATTTTTACCTCTTTTTTTTTAAAAAAGTAGTGTGCGTTTATAGGAATATGCTCCAGTGTATGCTTAAGAACTTTTTTTATTAAGCGTTTATCAAACAGCCGTATGTACATACACATGTATGTATGTATGCCCTTTGGAAAATTGATGGCAAAAAGCAAAAAAGATAAACATTAACTTGTCAAAGAAGTATTGGAAAGTCAAGAGGCGCGTTAAAGTTTTATACTCAAAACTTTTCACCAGGCAGTTAGTTAGTTGGTAAAACTAATAAAGAAACTTTAAAAGAAAATATTATATTTCATTAAAACTATACCAAGAATTTTACCACAGAAAACTTTCACTTTCAACTCTGTAGATAGAGAGCGAGAGGAATCAACGCTATGAATTTCGAAATCGAAAAATATAATTGAATTAAAAGAATAAAACTTGACTAAACTTAAGCAACCAAGCATGATTAACTGAATTACTTACACACATATAAATCATATGTAAACTATATTGTACATACTTAAGTTTTTATAAAATTATAAAAATAAAAATAATAAATTTTTCTTCGTTCTTTTTTTTATTTTAATGCATGCAGCTGAACTGCTCAAAAGAGTTCTTCGTGAAAAATAGTATATACGAGTAGTATTCCTTATAAGATTTTGAATAGAATTAATCATTTCTTCTTTATTTTTGTTTTTTTTTTTTTTGTTTAATTTTAAATTGTTGCTTCTCTCTAGTATTCGTAATATGCTAGTATGTATGTATTAAATTAATTACTTTAACCATAAAACGTGAAATAAATTTGAATTTTTGAAATTCTTTTCAACTTGAAAACAACTCTTTTCCTTATACATTTGCGTTTCACTATAACGTAGAATCACTTGAATTTTTCGAAAATAAACTTGGCAAAAAAAGTCTGTATCTAAACAAATTAAACCTCAACGTAATCCGGTAAATTAATAGAGCACTGCGTACACAAAAGTCTATCTCAGTTCATTATCTGAAATATGTATGTGAGAGCATTGCATAGATGGTGTGGCGGAGCTGAACTGATTAAGTTGTTGTTGAAAAATGTGTGTAGAAAAGTGTATAAAAGAGTTCGGAGCTCAAAGTTCAAAGTACTTAATTATAATAATTAAAAACTTTGCCACAACCAAGTGCGAAATGTCGCGTTGACAGACCTCAACATGTTTGGATGTTTAAAATTCCAAAAGTTTTTTTTTTTGTATTTGCATTTGTTTCGTTTTCTTTTTTTCCAACAGTTGGAAGGATGAGGTGTAGACGGTTTTTCAGCTTTGCATAACGGCTAAAGAAGTTAGTCAAACATTCATATGGAAACATGACAACTCCTAAGGAATACAATCCATTTATTTAATCATACATTACAAGGATATAAATAATCGTATGAGAGAGATTGTGTATATTTATTGTATATTTAAATATTTTAGGGTTTACCAGAAATAAACAAATATTTATACAGATACAGCATACGTTCACATTCGCTCTTACCCACAGTAACATTAACTCGAGATTCATTTATTAGTTGGTAATATTGAAGGACTAAAAGGATGCATGTTGAATCTTCGAGGATATTTTCGTATTTCTTGTTACAATCTGCCAACACTACACGGCTACCAACCAGCACACATCATTATTCTTTTGCTTTATATATAATAATGATTCATACACACAAACATACATACGAGTATGTACACACTCAAATTTTTCTAGGATGTTATGTTCGTCCTTTTTAGTCATCCATTCATTCTTTTGAATTAAAAATTACGAGAGTATGCAAAGTACGGGAACCTGTTGAGATTTTGGGAATTCCCCAAGCAAATAACATATTCACATAATGTTACCATGTTATATTCAAACACACACACATACACAAACACACACACACTCACACACATATGTACATACACATGTATGTAACTACTCTTAATGTTATCCGGGTATTTAAGGTTCAACTAAGGTCTTCCTTCTTCAGGATATTTTTAAAGAATTTGTTTGGATGGTTTTTCTCTGTGTTCCTTTTTTTGATATTTGTTTTGTATCTG
Source organism: Wohlfahrtia magnifica (assembly GCA_023159175.1). Taxonomy (NCBI): domain Eukaryota; kingdom Metazoa; phylum Arthropoda; class Insecta; order Diptera; family Sarcophagidae; genus Wohlfahrtia; species Wohlfahrtia magnifica. The sequence continues at coordinate 202,610 of JAKWBJ010000040.1, read as the reverse complement.
TCCAACAAACTTTAGGCGGTTTATGATTTATCACCACTCCCAGTATTTGTTTTTTCTTTCTCTTTTTATTTGTTATTGTTGTTTTCAGGATTAGTAATAATACAATACAATACTAAGATGAATCAAAATTATGAAAACAACTACAGCAATAATAATAGTAATAAACTCAAAAAGAATGGTGGCAATTTATATATCGGGTGGGCCATCTATAGATTTAAATTTCAACCAGCAATTATTTCGCATCTAGCAATACTTATATCATTCTAGTCTGGCTCAAAATTCAGTATATTATCTTCACTGAACGAAATGAATCGATTTGCGCTTGAGCAACGTTGCGATTTATTGGAAATTTATTTCCAAAACAAAGACAATTTTTCGGATGAAGCTCATTTTCATCTTGGTGGATACCTTAGTAAGCAAAATTGCCGTCTTTGTGGCTAAGAAAATCCAAATTTGGTTTTACAGAAGACAATGCACCCATTACGAGTGACTCTTTGGTGCGGTTTGTGTAGCTGAGGCATTATTTCTTTCAAAATGAGGACGGTGCAACCATTAAGGTCAATGAAGACACCTATGATAACCAGTGGTGCAACTTGCCACACATCTCAAGCTGCAATCGATTTATTTTGTGCCAAACGTTTGATGGCCGTTTAATTAGCCGATATGGTGATATGGTGATGGCTTCGTTAAAGACAAGTGTTATGCTGACGAACCAGAGACAATTGAGTATTTGAAAGCCAATACTCGTGACACGAGATGCGACCCCATACACTCGAAAAAGTTCTCGAAAATTGGTCCGATCGAATGGCGTACTGTGAGGCCAGCTTTGGTAACCATATGAATGATATAATGTCTCATTTTTAACCGTTACAACAACAAAATAAATTTGGCAAAATTTCTAACCGTTTTTGTTTGTTGCATTTTTACACTTAAGATTTTAAATGGCCCCCCACCCGAAAAATATCGTCCTCATATGCGCTGCAGTTTCATTAAAATATTTGGCAACATTTGAAACTTCTAACGAATTTTTATTCAAAAAAACTTGCATTTTTAACAAATAAGGCAATAATTGTGTACAATTAACAATATTCAAAAATAAACCTTTTTTTCTCGTATATTCAATTCATTTGTTTCCTTTTAACGATGTTTTATGCTCTTTGCCGTTAAAGAGACGCAGTATGGTATTTGGTAGACTTGCCTTACTTCTAATGGAACTTAAAAAATTGATTTTTTGCCTAATTTTCTTACATAAATCCAAAAAATAAATCAATTAAATTAGATTAAGTAGCACCCTTACTTAGTCCAACCATATTAATTATGTCTGTGGTCGAGTGTTTTCTATGTTAGGAAACCTTTGGCAGCGTCATTATTGCACACTTATGAATATTCGAAGACTTATGTACTCATTAATAAGACATATTTAATGCCAACTCTACTCTGCGAATGTGATCTTTTTGCCAGTTGTGATAACATTAGCAGAAGAGAACTTAATGTGACTTTTAATAATATACGTACAGTTGGGCAAAAAATAATGCCACCACTATGACATTTGTTTCTTTTTTATTATTCCACAAACAAACAATTAGTGTTGGTAATTTGTACAAATAGTGATATTTAATACATTGCTTAATATGCCCTCTAAATAAAAAGCAAATATTTTTCTTGGAATAGTTATCGATATATATTGTTACGAATATAAGGTTGGACATCACAGCGTTTATTACATCGCTAAAATAAATAAACAGAAACTACAAGAACAACTATATGTGCTGTTTACAAATAACCAAATCTACAATAACAACTATTAACAGAGACAAAGTAAATAAAAATAACGCGGCAACAACAATGATTAAGCAATAAAGAAAACAAGAAACAGACAATAAACAAACAACAACAAATACTAAGAGCTGGCTACAAAAGAACTAAAAAGAAATTAAAAGAAAGAAATGGAATCTACCTGAAATATCGAGAGGTTCGAGAACTTTCGATGTGTTGTTTACTCAGCCATATTTGGTGTAAACTCAGTGAGCGAGTTGATGTGTCGTAAACTCAGCGAGTGCAGTTTTTAAGTAAAGTTAACTCAGTGAAAGTGTTATTGGTGTGAAGAGAGTTTATAAAGAGTACAGACAGTTCGCACATGTCTCAGAGAACATATTTAAGGGTTTGCAGCCCTAGTAAGGTCCCTCTTTTAAGCGCAAAACATATTGCCAAGCGCATGAAGTTCGCAAACATCTAAATTGGCCCGTCAAAAGGTGGAGAAATGTTTTATATTATGTTTAGTGCAAAAGGTACTCGTTCATACATCAGGCGTCCTCAAAACTCCAAATACAACCTAAAGTATACAACAAAAACCGTGAAACATTGAAGCTCGAGCGTAATGGTATGGGGTTGTTTCTCTTATTATGGAGTAGGTTCAATGCATTGGATCAAAACCACAATGGATCAGCATGTTTACATCGTTATTTTTATACTGTGATGCTACCCAATGCAGAAGATGAGTTGCCACTGATATGGGTCTTCCAACAGGATAACGATCCCAAGCAGACCAGTATGAAGGCGAAGAAATGGTTCGAATAAAATTCGGTAGGCATTTCGGAATGGCTTGCGCAGTCACCCGACCTCAATCCAATCGAAAACGTAATGACACAACATTTCAGAAGCTTTGACAAGATTATGTTTTTAAAAATAATTTTCCATTTTTTGAAAGAACTGTTACACTGAAGAAAAAAAAACAAAAAAAAACTATGAATTTTCATAACAAATTAAAACAGGTTTTGAACGGGTTTGAATTCTTTAAAAAGTGTTTCTATTTTGAATGAATGAATGCATTTCCGTTCTAAATGGGCACAACTACATACTCTTATAGTATAATAAAAAAAGGAAATATAAATGACTGCACTTTTAACGGTTTTAGTTAAAAACACCATCATCTTCATCATCATCATCATCATCCATTTAAACCATTTTATACAGTCAGTTAGTTAGTAAATTAAAACGGCATGAAAAGTAAAGAGGAAAAAGAAACCATCTATACAGGACCCATGTGATGATGGTGCTTCCGACACTTTTTCATCATCAATGTTATTGGGCGTAATTCTTCCTATTATTTTTGTTCAACAACACGGTTAACCACGAAGCTTTTTAGAAGATTAAAAGATGTGACGCTACAACCCATTTGTTTTCAAATCTTTTTTAATTCTTTTTATTTTCATTTTTATTTTTTCTTTGGTCGTTTCGTTGAAAGTGTTTTTTGATTTATACCACCGGTATATTCATGTCCATTCATAATTGTAATGGCAAAGAATGTAAATGATGACAATAACAGCAATAGCAATAGCAACAGCAACAGCAGCAGCAACAGTATCTAATACTCGTTACAAAAAAGTGAATGTAACAGAACTAAAATATGAACTACTTTGGGGACAGTGATTAAAATACGTGCCTGGATTAACAACAACAAAACATAACAAAACGCAAAAGCAAAAGCAAAAGAAAAGTAGAAAATTCAAAATTGAGCTACTTTTTTATATTATTAGAGACGACTGACTACTACTCCATTTCATTTGAATTCAATTCAATACCCGTTCCGTTCTTCAGCCATTATTTTACCATATTTTGTAATTCATTCAAATTTCACTGTTTGCGAAGAAGGCGTAAATCAACTACAAATCACTTGTGGATGGATCATGGCACGAGCCAACGTATAGAAATAGATGAAATGCTTTATTGTTGTTGCTATTTTTCTTGTTATTTATTTATTTCTTGTTACTATTGTTATTGTTGTAGTTGTTGTTCTTGTATTGATGTACATAAATACAGAGTGAAAGAACATATTTTTCAACATTTGAACACCACTTGCCGTAATTAACAAGATTGTCCCTGAGGAATTCTATTGTAATCGTGTAGTAATCCAATAGCAATAAGACCATAATGAATGCCACCATCCCTCCCCTCTCTCTCGCCTTCACACACACAACATTCTTCCCTACAATCATTCGCACCCACATACAAATATAGAAAACCAGTTAAGTTGTATGGATTTGTATACTCCTTTTGCACTTTGAATAACACAAACAAGTATCAGGATTTGATTTAGTGACTCCATTTAGAGTAATATCATCAGAGAAGTCACTACTCTACGCTACTGCTCATTAGAGGGCAATTAGAAAAAGTGTTAAAGTCTGAGATAAGAGGACGCAAAGAACAATAAATGATATTCAAACAAAAAAAAAAACAACAACAACGAGAAACAGTGCAAAAACTGAAAAAGTTCACACAAAATATTGTTTATTTTGAAAGTTAAGTGAAGAATAAAATTATGATGCGTTTTATTAAATAGGGAAAAATACATCCATATGTATTCGAAAATCAATTCTTAGCCAAAAATAAAGTGTACTTTACGAGAACAATAGTCGACTTTATCTAAAAGTCAACTCTAACTCATTCATAGACAACATAAAGTATATTCTTGACGACAAAGGCAACTATAAATACAAAATCAGCTGAAATTATTTGTAATTCATTTGAAAGAATAAAAAATGAAATGAAAACATTTGTGAAAAATGTTTCGATTAGAGGAGATTTTACTATTGTTCATTATTGTGCAAGGGATTGATGGAAGGGAAATGAAACCTAAAATATATAAAAGAAGGTTTGGTCCTTTTGACCTAAATGATGATGACTTTCTTTTTTCTTTGCGTTACGTTTATGCGTGAACTACACCGTGAACTACAACTTCACGTATTGTTATCCACGAATTCTTGTATTTTTCTATAATAGAGAAGTCACGAGCTCTGCTCTTTACAATATCCAAAGGGGATATTATCCCCGCTTCTACAGACTATAGCTCTTAATGTTATCGTTTGCAATGATACAACTATCAAGAGGGGCATATGAAAGATGGGAACTTAGGCAACACTATGGACTATATAATTCGACGATGGCTGTGTGCTAAAGGACATATATCATCGTCTGCTAAACTTAAATCTCTGGAGAGAGATGTAAGATAACGCTCTGCAATATCCCTAACAATACCAAATGCAGGATACATATGTAATTTCGAATTGGAAAAGATTAGTTATTTCTGTTATGTTGGCAGCATTTTAACAAGGTCTGATGACTGCAGCGACGATATAATATATCGAAAGTTCAAAGTCAATCAATCTTTTGGTATCTTATGACCTGTGAGTACTGACAGCTATGTACATCGAAATATTAGTCTAAGATAAGCATATTTAACCCCTGCATAAAATCAGCCTTCCTGTATGGATGTAAATCATGGAATATAACATTAATAAATATAATACAACCGGAAAATACCGCACCAACGTCTAATTCATATGTGGATTCTTGGGCGCAAATGGCGCCTGCATCATAAAACATGTTATATACACGCTTACAAGAACAGCTGCCAGATATGACGATTTATCAACACTTGACAATATTTGTCATGAAAAAATTTCAGAAAAGCAACGGCTAAAAAGAGATATTGGCGACCAAATGCGCAAATTGGATCAAATGACGAAAAAACGTAACCACTATTTTCTAGAAACATTTTATGAAAAAATTTTCCTTTTACTCGTATGTCAGCGTTTTTTAGAAAATTATTTAAAAACAAAAATTATTTTAAAACAAATTTTTAGAAATATAAATTGTAAAATAACATATATTTCTATAAAATAGTGGTCACGTCAAATATTTGACAAATGTGACCGTAGCTTTACTACAGTTAAGAATTTAACTCAAAACAAAGAAATATTAAATAAATAAATAAAAACCACCTGTTCAGCGTTGCCACTTTCAAATATTTGATAAAAAATTATATGTAAACATTGAGCAAATTGTAGTTGACACCCATTTAAAGTCAGTTCAACTTAAAGTACAGGGTGTCCGCCGGAAAAGTATACTACTTTGATTTGCCGCCATTTTGGTAAACGTTAGTCTTTACAGTTAATATTTGGCAGTCGTGAAGTAGAAACGTGGCAAATCTATTATGAAAAAATGTTCAGCAAACCAACTTGTTTTAATCGTTAAAACAGCTCGCCCATGACAACCCAAATTCTCATGAAAAAATCATAATGAGTGACGAGACACATTTTTATTTGAATGGTAGTGTGAATAAAAAGAATAGTCGGTTCTGGGCAATGGAAAACCCTCAAATTATTCATCAGTCACCTTTGCATCCCTTAAAAGTGACAGTCATGAGGAATCATTGAACATTACTTCTTTGAAACTGAAGACGGCCTAACGGTAAATGTCAATGGGGAGCGATATCGTGATATGATTGAAAACTTTTTAACGCCACAACTGCATGCTTTGGGCTTGACTAACATGTAGTTTCAACAAGGCGGTGCCACATCGCATACAGCCAGGATTACAATGGAATTACTGCGAGACCTCTTTCCACAACAAATTATTTCAAAGAATGGTGATGTTGATTGGCTTCCACGGTCGCCTGATTTAACTGCTCCGGACTTCTTTTTGTGGGGATATCTGAAAAGCAAGGCTTATGTAAAAAAAACAGAAATGCTGGAGCAACTCAAACAAAATATTCGTGATGAAATTAATGAAATACCGCGTGAAATGTGTTAGAATGTAATGAAAAATGTGCGCAAAAGGGCTCTCATTTGTGAGGCTAACAGAGGCTGGCATTTATCTGATATTGTACTCCATACAAAATTGCCGACATTAAATAAAACATTCTCTTTCATATAATCAAAAATTATAACTAAACAAAGTAGTATAGCTTCGCGGTGGACACCCTGTACATACATATACTTTTTTTTCAACTATAAATATGAAAAATACAGTAAAAGGTTTTGAGTTAAAGATTTACGGCCATATGCAAAAAAAATAACAAAGTTTGTTAAACCCGTGTTAAGTAAAATTCCTTAATGTTGTATGCAAAAACGATTATTAGCATAAAATCCTTTTGTTAAGGCTACGTTAACCTTAAAAATTTTAAAGTAGGAAGCTACCTACTACCTAAGAGTACTTTAAAGTGACATTTAAGTTATGAATATTTAATATAAAAAAAAACTGGAAAGTTTTGACGTCACGGAAAATTTGTTGAAGGCATAAAACCTTACCCAAAAGAAAAACTCATCTTTTAGTGACATGGTAACCGAAACCAGACCATTAGAATTGTCAAAGAATGGCTGTCCAACAGAAATTTTAGGTAAATTAGTGATTACCGTAAAGCCCTAATTCCAATCCATGGAGAATTTTTGGACAATAATAAAAAAACGCCTGAAAAAATACAATTGGACTTCGTGGAAAATGTTGAAGCTATGGCAACGTTTTGTTTTATTTCATTGAGTATTTAAGCATTTATAAGAACTTTTCTGTTCAACTTCAAAACATGTACTTGGTTTTTAAACCCATTGTGTGTATGTATGTATTTATATAAATTTATACACCCACTTTATCATCTTCGGCCCAATTTTCGAACTCTTTTCTTTTTAAATTAATTTTTTCTAATAATTTTTTCCATTTAAGCACAAAAAAAAACATTTTTCCTTCAGTGATGTACATAAAGTCAAAACAACTACAATACAAAAAGCTCGTTATTCGGAATAGGAAACAAATTTTATAAAATTTTATTGAAATGATCATCATTGAATAAACTTCTAGGACCACTTCTCAAACGAGAATATTTCGTTACAGTAATGGAAAAATTGGTATCCCCCTTACAGGTTTGATAATCTCTAAAATGTTATTCTAATTCCAAATTATTTATTTATTCCTTTGTTTCAGCATTTTCCGGTTTTTATTTATTTTTAGAACTAATGGTACACTATGCGAGAAAAATTAATCAAATACCAGGAAAGTGATACTATTTTTCTGAAAGACGATATCAAGTACATGAAGAATTTGTTTTTTGAAATATAGTTTGTGAGAAAAATCCGGTATTTTGTACCTTCATGCACTTATAAGCTAATAACCTTATAAAATGTTAAGTCTCTTACATGGAACAGAGCAACTGATAAGCAACAGAAGTATAGCTACACGGTTTGTCCGGTATTATGAGATATTCATTGGGATATTCATTCCTTGCCAGTTGTATCTAAATGAAAAGCGAGACATTTGGCGGTTACCCTTACATGAGGATATTAAAGATAATTGCATGGCGGATGATCTTAAGCAGGTTAAGTACCACCTTAGCAGAATAGGTGGCTGGTGTCACGATAATTTCGGCAATTGGTGAACGAGCGATGGGGAAATAAACTTACCTGAAGAAGCATTTTACCACATTTGGGTTAGCAAAGAACGGGGAAGCTGTTGAGACTGTCTAGAACAGATGTGTGTAACCTTATATGAGTTATTACTGCTCAGAAGTCCACTATTTGCAACGTTCTGTGTTGTTCGGAGGAGATTCGATTTCGATGATAAGGACAACCTGCCAACTGCTGCCAGACAGGAATTGTCAGTATCATTGTGTGTAAGGGCCTACAATTTGCATCCAAATAAGCCAATGGTAGCTTTCAAATTAAACTAACTTAAGCTATGTATGTTTGCTTAAACATAAAGTGCTTCTTTGCTTTAAATAATCCATTGGAAGTTGGTAGAGTTATTAAGTTTTTAAATAAAGCAATTCATGAAATAATCTTTTTGTTTTGTTACTCCTGTTGTCGAAGCCGAACGAAAATTTCATATCCCATTACTATTTCGTAATCAAATATATATCCGCGCGATAGGTTCTGCTATTGTACTAACTCGTCCATTAAAAGTGGGTTTTTCTATTCTGATCTTGAAACTGTAAAAGACAGAGTAAAGTACCATAAAAAGAAAATATTTATTTATTTATTTCGAATTACGATATAATTGCAAATTAAAGTCTGATAATAATTAGCAAAGTTTTTCATACCAAGTACTCGGTGTAGTTGAACACAGACCTGTGTCTATTCTCTAGTAGGTATCGAAACCAAAAAGTAAAATGAAATCAAACATCTACGGACTATTTATATCAAAGCTTTAAAAACAAGACGATCACCTAGAACTCATGGTTTTAATAGTTTCATAATCTATTCTGTATAGGGTTGCTCATACGATTTCTATAAAATGTTTGTATATACATATGTACATAAATCTGTATGTTATATACATACTATTCAATTAAAAAATGAAAAAATTTCCTTAGAAACCAAACATGTAATTTTGTTGATAAATATGTTTGTCTGTATGTAAGTATTTCATATATTTTTAATACAACAAATTTGTTTCTTTTGCCCAAAATTGTTTCCTTTCTTTTTTTCTCCCATAATACCCAAGCCCATACAGTAAATTTGTGATATTCTATGGAATTGATTTGGATTAATGCAATTCGATGTAATAAAATTTTGTACATTATTTATGAATGTATAGAATGTATGTACATATGCAAATTGAATTAGAACATTGGACAAGTACCAATATACAGACATACATACGCACATATGTACATATGCGAGAGAGTGTCCATATATGTATGTATAATGGAGGAAAATTTAAGTGAATTTTATTATAAACGTAATTTTATAAACATATATACATAGATATGTATGTATGTATGCGTGTATGTATATGTATGTATACATATGAATATTAAAATGTACATTTATGTTATTGTCGTTTGTATATAATCCATATCCACAGATATACATACATGCATACCTACATATTTACATATATAATACACCGATACCCCGATTTGCCCTGTTTTGTTTTTTATAGTTTCGATTTGCGCGGCGTGTAAAAATTAACCAGTTTTTAAAATTGTTGCGATTTCAAAGTTGCGTCGTTCTTGTTTTAATTTTCGTCGCATGCCTTCGAAGTTGCATTGTTAGTACATCAAGCTGCTGCGTTAATATAAAAATGTTTGCACAAAGCTGAACGGGGGTTTCCCATTTAAGTTTAAAGGCGTAAACGTATAGACGGAGAGTCTTGTTACAGATATTTAATCAGTTGTTTGATTTTTTATCGCATTTTTTTACAACAAAATTTGATGAAAGCACATATTTAAAATGGTATTTGAGGATTTTGTGGACTTCTTCATTTTATTTATTTATCTATAGTTGTTTCATTGTGTAATTTTATTCTTTGTATTTTCATTTATTTTCACCGCCACGCAACACAAAAACAAAATCAACGTACTCAACATACGTCAAAAGTTAAAAGTTGCTGAACTTTTGTACGTTACGTTGATGGAGGCATATTGAATGTAACAATACATGCATTTCAACTTAGGCGTTTGTTGAAAAAGGCCGCGTATAACGTATGATGGACTGTATGTGGCTTGCCCTTAATGCAAACACATATCGTACTGTTACAAAAATACAAAATGCCTAAAAAGAAAATGCACCACATCAGCGCATTTAAAACTGTATTGCGGGGTTTTAGTATATTTGATGTTAATGTATCACCCTGTCCATGCTGTACTTATTTGTGTATTTGACAGCACTGCCAATTCGACCATCTTTGTTTGTTACATTTGAATTAACGGAAATAATTCGACTGTTGTAGAAAGAACAAGAACATTCGGAAGTAATTTAAATTGTGTATAAAAGGTGACGCCGTATGCATAAGTGGATAGTTATCGTTTTGCAGGCATTAAATAAAGTCGTGTTTAAGCGTAAATAAAAGTATTAACGAATATCAAGTTAACGAATAGCAAGTTAATAAGTTGCTGTATTAAGATAAACTATATAAAGAATAAGTGAGGAAATAAAAACTATAAAACAACAACAACGTGGTGTTTATTTTATTTTGACGCAATTAAAAAAGAGCTCAAACGTTTTAAAAAGATTAAAACGTCACAATAAAAATTCCTTATTTCTAATTTTAATCAAAATGTTTTTGTTATGTAGGTTAGGTTAGTTATGGTGGTGGCCAGAGATTTGGCCCATTGTGATGCCACAAGCATAGATGCCAACTCGGGAATCGAACAGTTTCCATTTTGACTCTAACATAAATCCCGTAATTGCAGTGACCTTTATTCTGAAAAGTTCAGCCAAGGTAGCAAGGGCCGGACACTGACACACATAAAATGAAACCCACAGAATATCCAGCTTAACTGAGGTAATCGTGGCACAAGTCTTCGTTTGAAAATATCGAGTTCAGTACCGACCTCGGTCAGTCCATCAGCAATGCAATTTCCGATGATACCCCTGTGTCCCCAAGCCCATATGAGAGTTACCTTCGAATGAGTCGAGATTTTCATGAGAAACCAGCGGCATTCATGGACGAGGATAGAGGTCGAGGTGACGCTCACAAAGAACCCAATCGCAGCTTGACTATCCGAATAAATCAGAAGATTCTCGGGGAAAATCCAGCCATTTAACAAACTCTGCACAGTCCTCAGTATAGCCGGAAATACACTGCATTGGTCAGACAACCTATAAGACAGTCTAATGTCCGAATCCTTTATGAATATACCACAATCCATTCTACCCTGCATCTAAGAGCCATCGGTATAGACCTCAAGAGCATTTTGAGGAAATTCCTGTCTGTCAGACTAAAATTATCTCGTGGGTATATCAAAGTCAAATATCCTATCGAGAAAATTATGAAAGACCATGTAATCGATCCGAAGATGTCTGTGGTTAACTCCATTTAGCCTTACTGCCACCAGCTTAGCCAACTGCTTCAGAAGAAGATCGATGGGGAGCCAGTTAAGTATAGCATATAAGACTGCTGCCTGCCTGTGCACCCTGTCTATCAGCTTACAATCACACTGATACTTAACCACTGTCCACCACACACGAGCACCGTAGAGTCGGGTGGGTTCTACTACGGCCGGATAGAACTAGTAGGTGATGACAGACTTGAGCCATGTGTAAAGCGCTATGGTCACATTTTCCACCCTATCCATTATGATCTCCTTCCAGGTGAGCTTGGGGTTTTGTTATGTAAGTATGCCCTTTTTACGTTTTAATCATAAATTTTAATATTTTTATATTAATAACTGTTTTTGAAACATAAAAATAAAATAAAATAAAATAAAATAAAGTAAAAAATAAAAAGAAATATTTTTTGGTTTGAAAAATCTATTTTGTCAGCTAAAATTATGAACCTCGATACCAATCAAATTAAAATCAATACAAATGTATGGAAAAACGTCCTTCGATTTGCATAGAGAAACTACCAATTAGCGACGCAAACCGGGGTATTGGTGTACTTTACCCTTTTTTTGTTGTTGTAGTTGTTTCAGTTCCATGTCTTATATCCTGCCTGCCTTGCTATTTATAAAGGTTGTGCAAGAAAATGTTTTTACAAACACTTACGTATCATCATAATCATTGCAGAACACTGCGACCCATGGGATCCATTATGCCGGTCTACTTCCTTCCTTCCAGCAGATTAGAAACCATAATGATGGCTATGTCTCTCCTATGGTTGTTTAAACATTTTCATTTAAACCCATCAAGAACGGCATATCCACACAATATGTGTTACGCCGTCTCTGTTGCCTGTTTGCATATTCTTGAAACACCCACATCTGTGATCGCTATCCTCTTCAGATGCGCTCTCAGTCTACAATGGACCGTAAGAAATGCCGTTAAGAGTTTCAAGTTCGGCTTGTGATACTTAAGAACCTCAGAACAACGCGAAAATAGCTGCCTAACGTGCCAAAGTGCATTTTGAGCATTCCGGTGTTCCAAGCATCCAATCCTTAATCAGATGGAGGATATTTGTAAGCAGTGCCACACAGTAGGGCTCCGCACCAATGTAACGTGTCAAGGAACTTTTTCTATCCAATACATCCGTTGCTTTGTTGCCACTAATCCCATAGGCAATATTTGTCCAGTCTAGATATTATACACTTCTCGCTTTCTTAATGGCCAGGTTCATTAAATCATCGGGCTAGTTTCTGATCTAATCTAGGGAAGTGCTTCTGGACGGTGCCTATGTTTGATCACCAGGACTCGGATGAATAGAACGGAGACAATGCGTTATGTGTTATCACAACGGGCCGCTAGGCATGCTCAAGTGTGCTTTGGCGAGGTTTAGGACTTGTTAGAAAGAATTCTTTACTCAAAACTCAAACTCTCAAACTATTGTAGAAAATTGAAAAATAAAAAGCATATGGTAATCCTATCCAGTTAGTCTTTACTTTGGAGTGGTGCTGCGATGCAGCGTAGGAGAAAAATCGAAAAGTATGATGGGCTTAAAGTGAAAAAATAAAGCCCGACATGGTGATGAAGAGTAAAAGGAAGAATTGGGGCAGAGAGGGAAAGAGGAGAGCATCTTGTATTCTAATAAATGTGCAAGGACAATTCCCAAGATAAACATTTATTGTGATTATGCACACTAGAAGAAGAAGCAGAAGAAGGACATGTACTTCTTTTACCTCATATGTATGTATGTATGTATGTATGTATATAGGGAATGTGTATATGTAACTGAAACTCGTTCTTTTAACCATAAAAGGGTTTGTTTTTCATTGTTGCTGGTATCGTTTTTTTTTTTTATTTTTTTGTTTTTGTCTTTGCTTATGGTATTAACCATCAAAACGAATTGGGTTGCTTCGGAACTTCAGCTAAATTCGCAAAAATTGAAAAAGTTGGCAAAAAAAAACAAACGATTGAATGAATATGAAAATATGGCCACAAAACATAACAAAAAAAATTAAAAATAATGGCAGTCAAAAAGTAAATATTGAATTATTAAATTATTGTTATTCAATTTTTGTTTTTTTTTTTTTACTTTAACCGGGGAATTGTTTTTTATCTTCGTCTTTTTTTGTCAATCGTACTTTTTTTGTCTCGAATCTTTTAAACGTATTCCATTGTTGCTTTTGTTTTTTCCAAAACATCCTTTTTTCTCAATATTTGAAATTTTTAAACATTAAAGGATAATGCGATGACTTTTCGTCCTACACTCTAATGGCAACAACAATAATAACAAAAAGAAAAATAAACACATTATAAATTATGATAATGAGGATGTGTAGTTCCATTTGGGGAGTATTTTTACGAGGAAACTGTTTAAAATATCCTCAAAAGGGAATGGATACAATTGCCGTTAACTTCGATTGTAGTAGACAGTAGAGTACACACAACGAATGAACGAATATTAAATAGAAACGACCGATAACAACGAGCCCTATAAGTATGTATGTACATTTAAAGCATCCATCAATCTTTTTCTTTTACATTTATTGGTGTGTATTAAGAAAAAAAAACATACGACGAAATGTAGATTTTCCTTAAAAGAATGCATACATTTGTATGTAGGTATGTATATACACATACACACATACAAAGAAAGGACATGTGACTGGATAATATTGGATATTTACTTCAAAGGACACACACACATTCCTATGTAAGTATTAGGAAGGACGATTATTCAACTTTTCTTGAAAACCGGTTTTCGAATAACTCAAAGAGCTACAATTTAAAAAAACAGTTTTCAGCTAAAAATTAACCAAAAAACTGGTTAACCGGTTCTTTTATTAAAATAAAACTCTTTTGAATTCTTATTGCTTTATCATTATCATTATCATTATCATTATCATTATCTTATCATTATCATTATCATTATCATTATCATTATCATTATCATTATCATTATCATTATCATTATCATTATCATTATCATTATCATTATCATTATCATTATCATTATCATTATCATTATCATTATCATTATCATTATCATTATCATTATCATTATCATTATCATTATCATTATCATTATCATTATCATTATCATTATCATTATCATTATCATTATCATTATCATTATCATTATCATTATCATTATCATTATCATTATCATTATCATTATCATTATCATTATCATTATCATTATCATTATCATTATCATTATCATTATCATTATCATTATCATTATCATTATCATTATCATTATCATTATCATTATCATTATCATTATCATTATCATTATCATTATCATTATCATTATCATTATCATTATCATTATCATTATCATTATCATTATCATTATCATTATCATTATCATTATCATTATCATTATCATTATCATTATCATCATTATCATTATCATTATCATTATCATTATCATTATCATTATCATTATCATTATCATTATCATTATCATTATCATTATCATTATCATTATCATTATCATTATCATTATCATTATCATTATCATTATCATTATCATTATCATTATCATTATCATTATCATTATCATTATCATTATCATTATCATTATCATTATCATTATCATTATCATTATCATTATCATTATCATTATCATTATCATTATCATTATCATTATCATTATCATTATCATTATCATTATCATTATCATTATCATTATCATTATCATTATCATTATCATTATCATTATCATTATCATTATCATTATCATTATCATTATCATTATCATTATCATTATCATTATCATTATCATTATCATTATCATTATCATTATCATTATCATTATCATTATCATTATCATTATCATTATCATTATCATTATCATTATCATTATCATTATCATTATCATTATCATTATCATTATCATTATCATTATCATTATCATTATCATTATCATTATCATTATCATTATCATTATCATTATCATTATCATTATCATTATCATTATCATTATCATTATCATTATCATTATCATTATCATTATCATTATCATTATCATTATCATTATCATTATCATTATCATTATCATTATCATTATCATTATCATTATCATTATCATTATCATTATCATTATCATTATCATTATCATTATCATTATCATTATCATTATCATTATCATTATCATTATCATTATCATTATCATTATCATTATCATTATCATTATCATTATCATTATCATTATCATTATCATTATCACTATCATTATCATTATCATACCGACCAGGCGCTATTGCAGAACATTGCGACCCATGGACTATATTGTTACGTTTTTACCTTTTTAAAAACGTGTTTTTACGAGTTCGTACATTGTAGATAAAATAAATTTTGTGTTTGGTTTTAATAAATAATCCTTTATTCAACACAGTTTTGTGCACCACTGCTTGTAATCTTTTTACAGGCAATAACAATTTTCTATTCTTAATTACTCCGACTGTTTACAATCTTGTAAACAACAACAATTACTCGACAGATCTATCTACTTAAAGATCTTCCAACCCGATCGTAGTTACAACCTAGGTTCGATCACAACCTTTTCAACCAGAGGTTATCCACACTTAACTCTCTTTACTGAGTTAGCTCCAACTAAACTGGTTTTCTACTTCACTACTAGCTTCACGAGTTTACTCCTTATAAACTCTCTTCTCACAAACTGCACTCGCAGAGTTTACGACACATAAACTGATTGCTTTTCGTATCAATGTGCTTTTTATATGGCTGATTAAACAACACATCGAAAGCCCTCGAACCTCTCGATATTTCAGGTCGATTGTATTTCTTTCTTTTAATTTCTTTTTAGTGCTTTTGTAGCCATGCGTATGTAAACATCTACCTCTTATTTTTGTAACAATATTGTGTCCCTTCTGGTCTGTAGCTTGATTGGCACATCTGCTGCCTTCCTAATGAACACCAGCAGATCTGAAACCATAATGGTGGATATGTCCCTTAGTAAAACCTATGTCTCAGCTGACATTTGCCCCACCTAAACATTTCCATCTAAACCTACCACGAGCCACACATTCGCACAATATGTGTTCCGCTGTCTTTGACACCTGTAAGCATAGTTTACAAACAACGAGTTTTAATTCCGGCGTGCCATACTTGAGAACCTCAGAGCGACGCCTAAATTGCGGACTGATCGCCGCACTAGAGTGACACAGTCCCCTTTGAGCATTCCAGAGTTCCAAGCATCTGGCAATTTCCCACTCCTTGATTGAGAATGGAAGTAGGTGGTGCTACACAGTAAACCTCCTGACCAATATAGGGTGTCATGTAAACATTTTTGGCCAATGCATCTGCTATTTCATAAACATAGAAATCATTCGGCTTCTTTATGGCTTTAACTCACATTCCATCCTCGACAACACAATGTGCTAATATTTCACCACGTAATTCATTTTTGACAGCGTATTTTGCAAGAGTGTTATTTGCCGGCGTGTTTGTATTACTTGGTGAAAAATCAAGTTTACATTGCTGCAAAATTACGTCAATCTTATGGACTTATTTAAGGTGGTTAATAAGTTCTGGTGTCGAAGCTTAGTATTTTAGGACACTTTGTACATCCTTTATATCGCGTTCGCAATACTTCCACACTTCAGAGTGGAGGCAGGCTCAGATTGCTGGACAGTGGTTTTTTCATTGGCTTAGGCGAAGTGGCCTGGAGGGTTTTTTGTCAGGTCTGGGTTGACCCACTAGGTAATGCCAGGTATATACCAGGGTGTCCGTTTTTTTTTTTTTGTAATTTAAATTTGTCTGTTTCGTATACTTTCTAACTTACTTCCTTCTCTGCCCTCTTTACTTGCTTTCTCTTCCTTTTCCTTTTCTCTCCGTTCTTCCCTTCCATTTTCTTTTCTTTTTCTTTTGCAGGGAAATATCTTCCACAATGGGCGTCTGTGTTCTCTGGGTGGGATACATTTTGGTACCGCCTTTCATATCTATCAACCCTGTCATCTAAATACTTTCTGGTAGTATGTACATACTCATACGTATGTAATTGCATTTTTATTTTCTTTAATTTTAAAATTTTCCTTTTTAACAAGAACATTTTGTATTTATTTAAACAGTTCCAAGGCCCAATCGCATAGCTAAGAGACTAATATCCCTTTACAGAAAATGAGAAACGGGTATCGTTGCTTAAGTGTGCAAATCTTATTCGTTCTACTTTTGCTTTTCACGTTCTTTGTGAGACGTTTAAGGTTGTGATATAAGACGTTATATGGTACATGCAACATACATATGAAGTAAACGACTGCTGAAAGTTAACGATTGTTGGTAGAAGCTTACGGTCAACATGCACTAACTCAAAAAACTTGAGAACGATGGTTTTCGCAATTCAAAAGTGGTGATATCGACACAGAAAACAAAAAGAGGCCTGATGAGCCGAAAAAGTTTGAAGATGAGGAATTGCAAGCATTACGCAACGAAAATTCTTGTCAAACGCAAAAAGATCTTGCATTATCATTGGCAGTTACACAACAAGCCATTTCCCTACGTTTGAAAGCATTGAAAAAGCAACAAAATTAGAATGAATTGAAGCCGAGAGACGTTAAAAGGCGATGATGCTTGAACGCTACAAAAAGAAGTCAGTGATGGAAAAATTGATACATTACGATAACCCCAAGTCCAAAGTGTCATATGTTAAGACTGGTCAGTAAGCCAAATCAACACCGAATATCCATGACGCCAAAGTAATGGTTCTGTATTTGATGGGATCAGAGGAGAGTTTCGTATTATGTGCTGTTGAAATCGGGTCATGCGATCACAGGAAACCTGTACCGAACACAATTGATACGTTTGAAGAGAGCATTCAACGAAAAACGACCAGAATATTCGATCAGACACGAAGCAAGACCGGTCAAAAACTATTTGGAAAACTGTTTTTTGACGCGTAATCCATATACTACCAGAAAGATGGGAAAAAGTACAGGCTAACAATGGACAATACTTTGAATAATGTATTAATTCAATTTGGTATTATAATAAATACATTTTTCAAGCAAACAAATCGACATTATTAACTTGTATACCCAATACGTATTTATATTAACCGGTTATTCGTGTTAAAATAACCGATTTATTCGATATTTGAAAAATGGACATTTAAAAAAAACCTGTTAAAACCGTTCGAATAATAACCGTTCGATCTCCCTTGTAAGTAGTATATACGAATAATATGTAGAGATATTTAAATTAGGTTCACATCGTTTGTGTCCGTATGTACATACCTAAGTATGTGTCTTATGAACAGTTACATATTTAAAATTTTGCACCGGGAGAATAGGAAGAATAATGGCTTATTAGAGCTTAAAATTACCAAAAATGCCTTTAGCAATGGTTTTTTTTCGATCTTTCTGTCCATAAAATACTTGTTACAAGTAATGTTAATGGTTTGATTATTTGCATTTCTAAATTGCAACCTCAAAGAAAACAGAAAACAAAAAACAGAAGAAATAAGGATAAGCTTAATAGCAACAACAACAACAGCAATGTAAAAAGGACACACTGACAATCGTCAAATTTGAATTAGAAATGGAATAAAAACAAGTGTTTGTCTATCCGCATAAAACATATCAAACAAGATGATGTTCACACATGTAGAAAATTAAAGTTTTTCCAAAATTAACAAGTACACACAGTGGCGAGCATTATTTAAAATAACCAATAGAGGAATATGAGAAGATAACTGAAAGAAATGCGTTAACGTTTCAGCTTGGTGTCAAGTTGTAGGCAGGCTCAAGTTCCTACCAGCTACCAGCGCTAATAAAATAATTAAAGGCAATGAATTACGATACCGTTATTTGATAAACATATCGTACTTTAACAAAAAAAAGTATCAAAACAAGCAGCAACCATTTCTATTACTAATTGTCAACTTTTCTCAACTAAAGGGTCCGCCATCTAACGTTTTTTTTTTCAACTAGTGCGTATTTCGTGAATGGTAACACTTAGCTCATGTCTGATTTGACAGATAATTAGTTTTATCCTTCCGCTGAACGAATATGGTTGTATATACGCTTGAACAACGCTGGGAAATATTGCGACATTACTTTGCCGATTTTGCCAAAAAAAATCATCTTTTCAGATGAAGCTCATTTTGATCTTGGCGGGTATGTAAACAAGCAAAATTGTCGCATTTGGGGCACAGAAAACCCGCACGCATACATTGAAAAGACGATAGACCCAAGACGAGTCACTGTTTGGGGATATTTTTCTTCGAAAATGAGCAAGGAGTGGCCGTTACAGTCAATGGCGATCGTTATCGGGCCATGTTGAACGAATTTTTTTCACAAAAATTGAAGAGGAGGATATTAGCAACATTTGGTTTCAACAGGACGGCGCTACATGCCACACAGCCGACTCTACACTTGATGTTTTGCGCCCTGTTTTTGAAAGATCGCATTATCAGCCGCAGAGCTGATGTCGTTTGGCGACCTCGGAGCTGCGATTTGACACCGTTGTCACCGACTATTATTTGTGTTACGCCAACAAGCCAGAGACAATTGACGTTTTAAAGGACAATATTCGTGAAGACATCGGTGAAATACAGCTGCACACAATCGATAATGTGCTTAAAAATTGGACAGATCGTGTAGGCTACTGCATGGCCAGCCGAGACAGCCATTTGAATGAAATTATTTTCCATTATTAACCGGAAGGATTGCACTTTCAAATAAAAAAAAAAAAAATGAGAAAATATTCAGTAGTTTTTTTATAGAATTTTCAAAAAAAAAAATTATTTGGCGGACCCTGTATAAACATACAGTTCAACTAAGAGGTGATCCTTAGATGTGGCGCCTGACAAAGGGAGTTATATTCACACTCCATTGGAATTTGTTAGATTGATGGATACGGTAGAGAACGAAGCGCAGATGATTTAATATCACCAATTGTAGAATATCCAGAACGCTGTCGTACCTGCTTTAGCAACGAAAAGTATTAGGGCGGATTATGACTATTATGGAAGGTACATATTTAGATAACTAAGAAAAAGATTCGGTGCAATACCTTCTATATAACTTTGCCACTCTTAGGCGTCTTGGAAATTATCTCTACCGTGCTCTGGACCGTCTCAGGGAAAATGTCATAGTGTCAATTAATTCTTACAGTGACTACATGAATATCGGATTAGAGAACTTGTATAAAAATATTTTTAGGAATATCATAATAGGCCACAGTGTCTCTTATGTTCTTTCAAAGATGCTCACAAGACCAAAATTATAAAAATATTAAAGAAAACGAATCGTTTAAAGTAATTTTTTGAAATCAGCAAATAAACAATAATTTTAGATTCAGAAGTTTTGCAAAAAAGAAAAAAATCGAATGCATTTGACCACCGTGTCCCATAACGGCTGTCAAGTTAAACACCTTCATCATCACCACTACAGAGTTAGCACAAGTACCCAATATTGTTTTTTTTCTTTTTTTCATTTGTTTAATAAAGAAAAGAATAAAAAACACATGCCAAACTGCCACAAATAAATATAAAATTGAAAAAAGAAACCCATAAGAGTGTTTAAAGAACTTAAGAACACCCTAAACAGTAGCAAAGATTTTACACCACAACAAAATTCCTCTGTAATTTCCTTCCTCTTATTAATGAAAAATATTTTTTTTTTATTAAAAACTAAAGAAAGAGTTTGTAAGTGTAAGTATATGTTTATATGTATGTATGTATATGAGCATACTTTAAAAATTTCTATTTACACATTGAAATGATACCAACTGGCGGACAAACTGAATACGCTTATCAATAGTTTAGCTATTCATCTCCACAATAATAACAACAACAACAACAACTTGCACTTCCATTTGTTAAACCTCTAAGGAAATTTGTATCCTACGAATGAAATATTTCATTTTTTTCCCTTTTTTTTTCTTTATTTTTACAATTTATAAAAAAATGTGTCTAAATTTCAACACGTCGTTCCGTTTTTTGTTTTTTTTTTTTTGTTTTGTTTTTCTCACTATTTATCTCTACTCGCTGAGAGTATAAAAACAGGGCATAGACTAACACATACATATACTTTTACTAGATGACCAGGGCTTTTTCTTCTTTTTTTTTTTTTTTTTGTTGTTCTCCATGATGTCCCTTAACAAAATGATTAATGTTCGGCTAAACTTTTTAGACTCTTTTGAGTTTAGTCGAAATATATTAAAAAAAATCAAAGAGGAACAGAAACAAAATTCGAAATAGTAATAGAAATAAAGAAGGTGTCTGGAAGTACACAAAATATTTTTATACATTTTTCATATATTTTTGTCTCTGCCTCGATTATATATACAGTACAGAGCATAAAAAATGCAACGCTACATAATTTATATAATTTTCATTAATAAAC
Source organism: Wohlfahrtia magnifica (assembly GCA_023159175.1). Taxonomy (NCBI): domain Eukaryota; kingdom Metazoa; phylum Arthropoda; class Insecta; order Diptera; family Sarcophagidae; genus Wohlfahrtia; species Wohlfahrtia magnifica. The sequence goes on along the minus strand of JAKWBJ010000040.1, from coordinate 180,646 downwards.
CCCCAGCATGTTTCATTGTGGGTAGCTGGACAAAAATATCTTATTTAGTAGCCGGCGAATACAATTTATGCCATCGGAGTCGAATAAATTAAATTTCGCTCATCGCTACAAAGCACCTTAGCCAAATCCTCTGTTGTCCAGCTTAAGTGATGTTCTGCCAAGTCAAGACGCTTTCTCTTATTAAATCTGATTATTAGTGGCTTTTTACCAGAGTTGGCAAAAACCCGGGCATAAAAAAACCCCAACCCACAAGGTTTTTATTGGGTTTTTTGATGAGTTTTTTTTTTTTTTTTTTTTTTGGTGGGGGAGTTTATAGCTGCCTCCAAGCTTCGTTCAAGTCGACAATATTTTTTGTTTGTTAATGCAAATACGTGGTTTTATTATATACAATGGAATTTTGCACTCTTGGTGGGAGCTATGAGCTGCTAAAATTCGGTGATCAGAGCAAACAGCAATTACTTCGTTTGAACCATACATTATAAGAAAAACGGCCGGAATATAAGACAGATATGATTAAACTATTCTTTTGTAAGACAACGCCTGGCCTCACGATCAAATACCGCTTCCGCCTTATTTTCTGAACATTGCTTCGTCTGACTATTGGCTATTACGACGAATACAATATACTCATATCTCTTTATATGGCATTGCGCTATAACGGCCTGTTTGAATTACTGAAAATATCGCTTTACGGCGCTAATTACGTCGTTCTACGGATAAAAAACCGTGGATTTTTTAACAAAAAGTTTAAGGCTTACATTTTCAGAGTCGATCTAGGCCGTATAAAGAGGTATGAGTTTATCTGCAAGCAAATCACCAATTCACTTTCAGCTTCAAAGTTGGAGCATCTTGAAAGACAAGAAGTTCTTCTGAGACGGAATTTGGAAATTGGTTCAGAGACGTTGACTTGATAACTTATTATTTTGACAAATTTGCTAATTCATTTTCTTTTTAAGCTAAAAAAAAAACTGATCGAATTAATTCGTAGTCCCAATACCTAAATTATACTTATTTTTGTTGTAAATAAACTACGAAAACCATTAAATTAAAAAACCCACCTGGGTATTTTTAAATATAATACCCAGTCCCGGATGGGTTTAATTGGGTTACCCAGTGGGTTGCCAATCCTGCTCTTTACGTAGAGAATCGGCAAATAAACCGATTTGTGTTTTTGTGCAATCGGCAGCATCTACTGCCGCCTTTCATGGATCATTTTTTGTTCTTAGTTTTTCTCGGTCCCGACGAGCAGTATTAATTCGTTAACAACGATTTCCTGGTTTTCTGTCATAACTTCCAGAAGAGTAAAATTTTGAGAAAATTCGACTTAAAGTTGATTTGTGTGCTCTGAATAGGACTCCAACTTCGCTCATTGCCATTATTTTATCCATTTTTTTATTATTGCCACTTTGCTATCGTTTGATAACTGTTTCCTGCAAGTATGCTTCTTCTTCTTATAAAGAATAAAAATGCAAAAGAGAATTTCAATTGTATACCGCTTGTAGACATAGAATGCAATTTCAAACAACGAAACGCAAAATTGCATTTTTAATGCTCGCAACTGTATGTATAAGAATGGATTTATAAATAAATACAGGCAGCGTCAAAAAAAAGAATATTAATGTGTAATATTCTAAAATTAAGTTTTTATATCAGTCTTTAAAAATGCGATGAATTTAAACATTTTATATTTTTTTAAGATTGTATGGACGGCTCTATGAAATCCATAAAAAACAACAACAAAATTCTTACAATAACTATAGTCATACAACAAAAACGAAAGATACTATATGTTTTACGCGTCAGAAAAAAGTGTTCCAGTCAAAGAATTATGCAATAAATAATGAAGTAAAAATACCCATGAACTGAAGTTATTTTTTTTAAGTTTCTCTCGAGTACAGCAAAATCCTGAGTTACGGATAAGCTAATAGCAGCTAAATATTAACTGATTTTAAGATATTTAGAAGATATGGAAAAAAGAAGAACAGACCTGCTAAATGGTATATACTTTACTTAAGTAAACTTGTAGAATCTGTGTACATTGCTTAAGTCAGCACATATATTATACAATTTATACCATATTGTTCATGTATAGAGATGTTTTTAAACGCTAATTTATATAGGAACTGCACTATTTATGAATTCATTAGAGAAATACGTTTAGTAACAACTACAATGATGCTTGGCTTTTCAAGATCCTATTGAAATTGAGTAAGTTAATAGACCTACTCCGTAAAGAACCTTATAATTATAAATAAAATTAAACGATTTTTAGCAAATTTAAACAAAAAATTGTTACAACAACAAAATTAGGCAATCAGAACAAGAATTACTATATATTTTAGGCATCGAAAGAAGTGAAACAGCTTATCTAAAAAAAAAACCCTGCGATTTTTTACAAATTTTAATATAAAGTTATTTGAAAGATCTCATATTCGGTGCTTTACGAAGTAGGCATGTTAACTTACTCAATTATCAACTGATCTTAAAAAACCAAGTATCATAGTATTCGTAATTGAACGTACTTCTCAAACGAAATAAATAAATGAATAGTGTGGTCCCAATATAAAATAGCGTTTGAACACATCTCTAACTTTGAACAAAATTTGGAATAAATTGGATGAAAAATGCGTTTGCTTAAGCAATGTACACAGATTCCACAAGCTTACTTAAGTAAAATATGTACCATTTAAAAGGTCTACTCATCTTCTTTCCATCGAAACATCTTAAAATCGGTTAATAATTGGTTATTAGCTTATAATTATGTAAAGGTACGAGAAACCGGTTTTTTGGCCGTATCTCAGGAGGTGTCGAGGTGTTTTGCATATTTTAAAAGCAGATTCTTGTTGTACTCGACAGCATCTTAAAAAAATGGTATCAAATGGTTGCAAGAATTTTGTTGTTGTTTTTATAGATTTTTTAAATGTGTAAATACAATCTTAAGAAAACATCAAATGTTTAAATTCATCGCATTTTTAAAGACTGAAATAAAAACTTAATTTTATAGAATGAGGGTGTACTCTTTTTTTTGACACTGCCTGTATATACAATATTTTGGCATATGGTGTTGTTGTTGTTGTTGTTGTCGATGTTGTTGGCGAATAAATTGGCTTAAGAACCAACGTACATATACCATACATACATACTTACATAAATACATAAAGGAAGGCAAATAAAGTGGCGAAAGAGAGGGTGATTCTTTTCGATAATCTTATAAAAATCTTCAAATTATAAGAATAATGACAATTGAAATATTTTTTAAAACGTGTAAAGCATAAATTGAACAAGAAAAATAGGCGGAAAACTAAACATATTTTGTACATTTTGCTTTCCATTTTTATATCTGTATGTACATATGTACACATACGAGTATGTATGTTTTTATAAGAAATTCGTCTCATCCATACTTCTATAATTTTTTTTTATTATTTTTTTTAATTTTATAACAAAAAAGGAAGAGGTGCTTGATACGTATTAAATGCTAAAAAATTTTATTATTAAAATATTTTAATTTAAACTTTTTTATTGGAATTACACTCTGCCTTCATTTTTGTGTTTCTATTTTGTTCTTTCTTTCGGCTACCAATTCCGATTGTACTCTGGGGAGTGATTGTATTGAACCACAATTCAACTTGAAATAATACGATGACGATGATGAAGGGAAGAGAAATGCTTCTGCTATGAATAAACATTATGGCCAGCCAGTACCCATCCATAGCCATAAAGTATGTATTTACAAATACACTTTATTTGATTTCTAATTTAAGTCAACTGTAATAATTAAAATTCATTTTGAATTAACTTGATGATACAATCAGTTGAGAAAGAAAATATATACAGTGGCGATCCACAAGTGCGATACATGTTTGTTTAGAAAGAGATAAAATGTACAAGATAAAGGAAATCTATTCCAAATTTTCATTTAAACTATTCAATAAAATAATAAATAAAAAAGGATAAGCATAAGCTAAAGATTAATGCAATTTTATGAATAAGTCTCCAGTATCCACTTTTGCATTTTTAAAAACAAAACATTTTTCTTTTAATTTTCAATATTTTGTCCAGAGCCATTTTGTTTTTATAACACTTCTGACATGTCTTGGCATACTTCGACCAAGTTTTCAATTGTATGCCTCGGTATATTTGTCCACTTTGTTTGGACTCGGGACTAAAGCTCATTTAAATTTGTTATGAAAGAAATTTCTTCAATTTTTTATTGGGTTGAAATCTGGGCTTTGCGCTGACTATTATATTGTTTGAAAATTTTGATTTAACACCCAATCCTTAAGGATTTCGGCCGTATGTTTGGTATCCCCGTCCTGTTGAAAAACAATTTCTTCTTTCGGGTCAGCACTTTGATCCACAAAATTGGGTAAATTATCAACTAAGATACAAAGATAATCTCTTTTTTTATTATTCCCCCAATTATTACCACTGGACCAGGATGCCAGCAAGTAAAACCGGACCAAACCATTAACCTTCCAACTCCGTGCTTCGCAGTTTCTTTAACTTGGCGTTTTTTAAGGGTTTTATAAGAACGGTGCCTGTAGTATTCCTTTCCATCCAACCATACTATCCGTTTCATATGACCATACTACCCGTTTCCAGTCTTTCACACTCCAGCTTTTGAGACCTTTGCAGAACTTTAGCCATACTTTTAAAATTTTGCTTTACAGGTGAACTGAGCCCGATTCTTTGAAGCGCCCTGGGTGCTATTCACCCACTAAGTAGCTTCTTTATAACATTTGCTGCCTCTTTAGTTGCTTTTTCCTATTTCCATGGCCGCCGATCATCTCTCTCGGTAAGCAAACTTCGCGTGCTGACTGTCATTTGTTTAATTTATCTGCCAATAAACTCAAATAATGGACTCAAATTATTGTACTACCAGGCAACAAACTCTTAAACGTACTCAAGTGGATATATTGATCTTTACATATTTTGTAGGACTTAATGCGTTTTTAAGTAACAAATGAGATACATGTATCCACAAGTTCTCGCCACATGTTAAAGCTTATTCTATATTACGCATCATTAAAAAGGTCAGTTGTGTTTAAATGTTCATCTTGTATTGCAAAGAATGTTACATAATTAAAACTGCGGAATTTTCGGCAAATAGACAAAACTTGTCTTGTAGCATGTAGTGCAGTGTTAAGCTTTGTCATGATGAAATATTATGAAATATTATATTATGAATATGCCATCTGGCATATTTCGGACGGATCACAGCTTCTCGGTGATCATCTTTTTTCAATTTCAGCATCTCAACAAATATTAACCCACGTTATTAACATTAATCCAAGTTATTAGCTTATAAGTGCATGAAGGCACGAAATACTGGATTTTTACCATAACTCGAGATTTTGGAGGAGTTACGAAAATTTCGAAGGACAAATTCTTGTTGTACTCAATAGCAACTTTCAGAAATTTGGTATCACTTCACAGATATTTCTACTTCATTCATGACATAAAAACTAAATTCTATGGCCATCAAAAATTTTGCATTTTTGACCCACCTTTGTAATACTGTTCTAATGATATCTGTATTTCCTGATGGATGGAAGCACTCCAAAATCATTCCTGTCCCCAAGCAGAAGAAAGAATTTAGGCCTATTGCGATCTTATCCTACGTATCTAAAATAATGGTGAAATTTATGAGAAAATGTGTTCCAGAAGGTCCTCGGTTCAATATCAGGCCAGACCATCTGAAAAAAGAAAAAGTTTTTCAACAGCGGTATCACCTCACAACATTAGCTTGTAACTGGTTATGAGTATTACTACTATTGAAAATTTCTCTAATGCATTTGCCGTTCGGAGCCGGCGTTTAACTGTAGGTCCCTTTCAATGAGTCTAAAAATAGAATCGGGTGCAGCTCATTGACTGAGAGAAGTCCCTATGTTTCTTCATGGAACGTTATGGGACTTTTAGATAATATATGAGCCGACGGATTAGCGCTTGTATCGAGCAACACAAGTTATTATCTAATATACACTCCGGCTTTATGAATGGGAGAAATTGTATTCTTGCCCTTACAGATATAGTCTTGATGATAGCATGATATCATTTCTAATACTATTGGACCACAGCAAGATCTTTGGCACGGTGGACTACTCAATTCTGATAATGAAACTGCAAAAACTTTTTTATTTCTCCTTAGAGGCTTGTGAACTAATTCGCTGTTACTGGACGAAATCAGACAGTTCTACACAATGGTGTATATTCTAGCTGTTATCCGTGGCGTTCCGCAGGGATCGATTAATGGGCCTCTTTCATTTTGTCTCTACATAAATGATTTACCAGATGTGATTAAGCACTGTAGAGTTCGAATGTATACCGATGATTTACAAATCTACAGCAGTTGTAAATCGGACTGTATTTTTCAGTGTGTTAACAACATCAACACTGACCTGGAAAATATAATTGAATGGGCTTTGAACAATGGGCTATGCATTAACCCCACTAAATCGTAATGCATTTTTTTGAACAGCAACTACAAGCCCCTAATAAAAATGTTTAAATAAAAATGGACGATAATATTATTCAGTTTGTTAGTTCCTGCAAGAATTTAGGTGTTATATTTAACAATCAACCTTCCTGGTCTAACGACATAGCATCTGTAGTGGGTCGAGTATATGGAATACTCAGAAATCTTTGGGCTGGGTCCCATTGTACGATCGTGAAATTTTTGCTCATTGTGCAAACTCTGCTCTTAACCAGCTAAAGATGGCTTATAACAACATAGCCAGGTATAAATGTATCTACGATAAAAGATGTTGTTAATCCATTTCGTGCTTTGCATATCAAATCTATCACTTATCTTTTGAGAATCTCTTAAAATTAAGAAGGCTAATCTTATTACATAAGATTCAGAGTCAGAAGGTGTCAAACTTTATACGAGTTGCATAGACCGTTATTGCAGCCAATCTCCTAACAGGAGGTCTAACATCACATTCGGTTTTTAAAATACGTGCACCTGTTTTAGACACATTGGCCTTATCGTTCTGCTCTCATACAAAGGATGCACAACTCCTTCTCAAAACAGATCTCATCAATTGGGATGAAAATTCAATGGTACCGAAATGTGCATCAAGCGTTGTCTATCGCCTGTTAAAGGACATTATGAATAATAACCTTTCTAATGTACAAAAAATAATTCTGTTTCGTGGAGATGTTCGCCAGGTGTTACCCGTTGTGAAAAAGACCCTTATGGTCTTATATCAAAACGTAAAGCTGACTCAAAATATAAGATCAAATGATTTTATTCTTTCACGAAATGGTTGCTAAGATTGAGTAATGGTGATTATGAAAATAGCGCGGCGTTAACGCTTTGCAATTGAAAAATCTAGTTTTAACAGCGCGTAAATAAGTGAAGTTAGTTAGTTAGCAAAACAACTATTTTTGTTTTGTTTTCATTTGTCAATTTGTTAAGTAATGACATGTCAGCTGCTTTCAAGGCAATTTTGCGATTTTATATCTCTTTATTATTTTCATTTAGCGATTTTTATCAAACATGGTAAATAAACATTATTGTTCTTAACACAACGTTGACGCTTTAATATAAGTTAAGTTACGTAAACGTATACGTTGCGGATCAGCTGTTCCGTTTTCCAAAAAAAATTCCGTTGTCAAAAACATTTGATTTTGTTTTGTTTTGAAAAAAAGCTTAAATTTATAAAAAGGCTTTTTTGCAATCATTGTTATAAATTATAAAAAATTATCTATTTTATTTAAAAAAATAAAAAAAATAAGACACCATGTGATACGTTTACATATTTTTAGTAACTATCAACGATTAAAATCCACCGTAACGAGCCCTTTACTCATTACAGTGTAAAAGCTGTTCGCTAAATTACGTTGCGCTTTACAAGCTAATTTAGGTTGGTCTGTAAGATGAATTATTATTATAGTATGGCGGCTGCATAAGGTTGAATTTATTAACAAATTGGAATTTAATTCTAAACTTAATAGCGTGTCTGTCAAAAAGAAGCATCTGTAACTTAATAAAGGCCGTTGACAATACCACAGCTACTATGTATGGTAAAACACTTATGAAAAATTTTGAAAAATCTGCCGAAAAGTGAAATTAAACAGGACAACACATTGTAAAGTCATTGTTTGAAAAAATTAAAAATAAAAAATTAAAAACCAAGTATTGAAATGTTTGTCTCAGCATCAGATTTCAACCCGATTGATAAAATATCACCAATTCTGGAATGAAATTTCTTCAAGTAATAGAACTAACGCAAGGATACTTTGAGAAACATTGACAAGTTGGTTAAAAGAATACCGACACGATTACAAGGTGTATTTAAACTTTAAAAATAAAACGGGTACACAAATCAAATAATAAGTAATTATAATATTATGTCGCAGTTAATTTAATTTCATGTCGCATGTGAAATATACTTTAATTTATAAATAATCCATAAAACTTACATTTTTTCTATGTTCAAAACTTATATTTATTTTTCAGATGCATATGTTTGTACGTTGCTATTTTATATTTTAAATGAATTTTGAAAATATCTCAAGTGCGCTTTTATTCTTAGCATCTTGATCACATTAGTTATGAATTTATACTTTTAATTGTCGGCCAGTGTAAAAACAGAGACCAGGTGCTGTAAATACCTTGAGGTTTTTTTTCCCCCATTTTCCTATCTCAAACATCAGGCATGCATGGTCCCTATTTTTAAAAGCATGATTTTTATTAACCCTTAAATACCTAAGACCGTTTACAATCATCAAAAAAAAAACAGGTTTAAATGAAATTACCAAAGCTGACAATATGGCAAATGTTTAGAGTTTGTACCGATTAAGCATGATTTACTTTTCATAAGTTAAAATTAAGAAATAAAATAAAAATATTTATTTGCGATTAATTTTTTACATACATACACACATACATACATACATATCTAGATGCATACTTATGTTATGTGAATGTACATGGTTATATCATGATTATAATCACGTGATGATTTTATCACTTCCTTTAAAAAGAATAATAATGCTTCGACAATTCATTGAATTTTATCCGTTTATTTATTTAAAAGTTTCATTAAACTAAAGTACCTAACCAACAAACATACACACACTCACACACACACATTAATACTGACTGACATTAACAATTAAACATTACAAAGGCGTGAGCGTAAATATGAGTGTGTTGAGAGTGAGAAACTCCCGTCAATGTTGTAAATCTTTGCCTGGAGGATTAGCAAGCAGCATTATTAGGCATTAAACAGTAAAATATATATAAAAAGTGTGATAATAAAATTTAAATCTTATCTCGTTCTCGTTGAGGTGGCAAATCTTAACAAATATTTATAAACTTTGACAATAAAAATAAAAGAGAAACAACAAATACAACAAACATATAAATTTAGATGACTTATCTATAGATGCATATGTATATATGTAGACGGTGTACAAGTGACTATAACTTTTTTTTCTTTTCCCCTAATTCTACTTTCTTAAGTAAGCATGTAAGCAAATAAGAGTATTTATCACATTGGAGTAATAATTATCTTCAAAATATGGCCATAAATTTTATGGCACAAAAGCATTAAAAATAAACAACAACCACAACCACAACCACAACTACAATAACAAAATACAAATAAATCTCAATTTCAATTTTAAAACTATTCAAAGTTCAAAGATGATGTTTCTTTTTTTTTGTTTGTTAATTTTTTAAATGTAAACTTTTACTCTTCTCAGCCATTTGTGCTTTTTTAACATCTTTTTGCTTAACATCTTGATTTAATAATTGCAATTCCTTATCGGTAGAGCGCGTGGAGTGACCATTCCAATCCTGAAGTGTTGAATCAGCAAAGCAAACGTAAAGAACACCACAACCAATTAGCATGCCAGCTGATATTAAAAAGACATGCTTCCAAGACTCAAAAGATTGCTACAAATAAGTAATAAATATGAATATTTAAAGTGAAAGAGCTTAGATTAGTTTAACGGCGTCCATAACCTACATTTCCTAGAGTTAGAATTCCTACTATGTACGGCGATATGAAGCCTGGCAAAACACCAATCATGCCACTGATACCCAGTACTATACCAGCGTGATTAGGCGCTATATCTACAATTGAAGCTAGGGGACCAGAGGACACAGCTCCATGAAACATGGTGGCAACTGTTAGAAATACAATTGCCGCTGTCGCATTGTGACCGAAATAGGCCAATGCAACAACAATCAGACCCTTGATTATACAGCCTGTAAAAGGGAATAATCTCTCTCAAATAATACATACGAATCATACTGAACGTTTGGATGAAATACTCACATATAGCGGTAGCCAATTTTCTTAAATTTGTACGACTCATTTTATTTGATTTCAACAGATAGTCGGCAAACAGCGAAAATCCATATGCGAAAAGCATGCGCATCAGATGTGGTAGCCCCGATAATACACCGGTCTAATTTTAAGACAATCGATTACAGGAAATAATAAATAAAAATAAAAATATTTAATATTATTGTTTGTTTCCTCCTACCGCTCTTATATTCCAATTGTGGACAACTCTAAAATAAGTAGGTGCCTGGGTCATAAGTGTAAATAGACCCCATATACCTCCCCATTGTGCTATGACGTTCATCCAAACGGGCCTCGAGGTTAATATCGATTTCCAGGGAGTACCTTGTGATTGGGCGTGTGTGGTTTGTACCGAAGATCCAAGACTTTTTTCTATATACCGCAGCTCAGTTTCGCTAATACGCGGGTGTTCTGACGGACTATCGTAAACGAATATGATCCAACCAAGCCACCATAAAGTGCCTAGCATGCCACATACATGATAGACCCATTCCCAAGATGCCCAGTGCATCATATAGCCAAAGAGAGGATAGAATAAAGCTATACCTACAGAACTACCCAGATATGCAGTTACAAATTTACTTCTCTCATTCGGGGGTATCCATTTAGCAGTTAAAACATGCATGGCAGGCCAGGCTAAACCCTATAAATTAAATATTTTTGAAAAAAAAAGAAAAATATTTCAGAATTATGCTTAAATATCTTACCGTAATGAGACCTTGAATAATACGCAACCATATTAAGGCTCTATAATCCCAGTAAGATGCGATGGGCATTAGGAAACACATCCAACAGCCAATGGCATTTGAAAGACCAAAAACCAATTTGGTGCCATACTTTTTAGCTAAAATTCCACCCGGTATTTGTGTAACCCAATGAGCCCAAAAAAAGGAACCCAATACAAGACCCTGTTGATATTCATTCCAATGGAAACCTTCTCTATCATACTCGTACTAGTTTAAAAGAAAAAGAAATAAAATGATAAATAATTGCTTCTCACCCTATTGACCGACCATTCCTACTTACATTTGTTAAGTTTAAAAGATGTTTTTCCAGTGAAAACCTCTCTTGTTTATGATGCATAGACATATTCAGATGTGCAGCTGATGTAAAACTTATATTTTGTTGCCTGAAATCCTCCAACGCTGTTAGCTTTGCATCATCACTATTCCCAATAGCTTGTGGACGAACCGACTTGCAACTTTTCGCTATCATTTCGACGATTGTGATGTTTAGATTTATGCGAATCATGTAATTGACAGCAAAACCCACAAACGTCAAATACCATAAAACAGTACGGGCTTGTACTAAAACAAACAAAAAAATCATAACAAATGCATATTTAGATACATACATATGTACATATGCATGTACATACATGTGTACATACGAACATATTCGAACATGCTTTTCTAATTAAATCATTAAAGAGAAAAAAAGCAAAAAAAAAACCAATTCATGGATCGGCAAAATTTTGTCGTTTAAATACACATACATATGTATGGTACATACATATAAAATAAATATGTAAAAAGTATATTGCCATTATGATAATTTCTTTGCTCCTCTTACCAGTTGTCATTTTGATTGTTTTTTTGTTTCTTTATTATTGTTACCGTCGATTTAATTTTAAAAATTTCTTTTCAGAATAACAACCAGATCATTCGCTGTCGCTATTACACCAACTTACTCCTTAATAGGAAGACAATACTTCCTGGTAGAGAGATTATAAAGACGAAAACAGATACAAAAGAAGAATATATGTCTGTATGTACATATATGTATATTTATGTATATATTTGTATATTTTTTTTATTTAATTTTAAAATGTTCGATTTATTAAAATGCAATGAATATAAACCACAATTCCTTTTTTTATAAAATATGAAATCAATCCAATTTCAAGTTTAAGTCTTATATCAGTATCACTCTCCCTGTATATAGAGCATTCACTCTCAGGGTGATCGATCGATCATTTGTCACTGTAACGGCTTGCCACCCCTACAATAGACGACGACGGACGGTTTGAATTTCAAAAATTAGTAACAACACTGTTTTTTTTTTGTTCTCCTCTGTTTGTTTTTCATTCAACTGAACTTAAATGAACTGTTCAACAAGTGTATAAGAAAACTTTTGTTTTCTTTCGAATGAAAATTTAAATAAAAAATAAAAAATAATAAAAAGTGTTTTTCTTCAACTTGAATAGCTTTATAACTGGCGTGAATGAACTAACGGTGTGATAGTAGCAGAAAAATATAAGCTAACAGCCAGTCAGTAACAATAACTAGAGTAGAATGCGATCATTTGTTTGTGAATCAGTTTATTAACGACTCTCTCCTGGTTTTAAAGCGTTTTTAGTGACTGCAATAAAATCATTTTTGTGATAAGCAAATTTTCTCCACACACATGAAAATAAAAAAAAAAAAAAATGTTTTATTTAAGCAGCGTATTATTATTATTATTTTAATGTTTTTTTATTTTATTTTATTATTAAAGAATCTACTTGAAGAAACGTACGTACCTAGGAGAGTAGTAGTACGCCAGTTAGTTTAGTAAGTTCTATCAGAAAGCGAAACATACATAAATACATACATATTATGTATGTAAAGAATTTGATTTATAAGTGGGTGGCAAACAACGGGCGAAAGTTTTAGTTTTATAATATTCTCTCGATAGTTTCAGTTGTTTTTAAATCGACAATATAAATCTTAAGATATTGAGTTATTTAGTAAAAAAAAAGTTAATTCTTTATCGTAAGAAACACAAATAAAATAAAATTTTATAATTGGAAGTAATCAAATACTTTTGAAAGATTACCGAAACCAAATTCTATACTGCTTTTCTCTCCATCTCTATCTCTATCTTTATACGCTGTTTGATTTTTCGGCATTGAGATCCATACATAAATTGTTTGTGTTTCAATAATTTCTTGTCTTGATTGTCGGCAGTGATAAGTGATAGTAATAGTGAGTAGTAGAGCAGGGCAGAGTATTTAAAGAATTAATGAATTTTTAAAACGAATATTTGCGGTTTCCTTTAAATCTAATTCAAAGCAATTACATGTCAACCTACAGACAATACCGTTTAAAAGGGTGCTTAAAAAATAAATGTTATTTTACTTATATCTCAATGAAACTGCTTAGTTTTTAAACGTTTTAATATTCACATTTATTTAAAGATTTGTAAAAACAAAAGAAAAAATATTATGAAAGAAAATTAATTGATAATTGAAACAAACTTATTAAAAATTAATATTTAAATTATGAATGAATATTAATAATGCATTTACGTGTTCGTGTTAACGTTTCTCTTTTTATGTTAGTACATCTATTTGTATAAGTATATGTGTCTGTCTCTCTATGTGTGTATGTGTGTGTAATATAATATAAAATAATTTTATTGTATATATTATGTTGTACATAATATTTAGTTGTGTTATATTAAATAAACAATCAGAGGTCAGTATACATAAATTATGTTTCTTTTTTTTCTCAGTTTTGTTTCCTATATATATGTATGTATATATCGTATCCATATATTGAACCTAATCGGATTCATTGTTGTTAGTACTATTATCTGGCAATGATGGTACTGCACTTAAGGGAAATCTAACTTCCCAGGCAGCCTCCCATAAGCGGCTCCACATTCATCCGACATTTTCGTAGGCCATGGCGGGACGATCTGTACTCATGCCTGGCGCTGAAGCAGTCGAATTGCCAAATATTGACGGGGGATGATGTTGCTGCTGTTGTTGTTGCTGCTGCTGTTGTTGCTGCTGGGTCTGTTGATGTGGATGTTGGGTTTGTTGGGGTTGTTGGTGTGGATTATGTGTGTGATGTTGTTGAGCACCTGGCTGCTCACTGCGTATCTGCGGTAGAGGAAACATAATGCCATGCGGCATTTGAGGGTGATGAAGGTGCTGTTCGTTAGAAGGCGGAGGTGGCGGTGGTTGTTGGTGAGCAGCCTGGTGCTGTTGGTGAGCGGCATCAACATGTTTGCGTTGTTCGTTCTGTTGATGTACCTTTTCGGCCGCTGTTTCGTCATATTTCTTTTGCAATTGGAAAAGAGTATGGGGTATTTGTTGAGGTGCATGCAAAGCTACTGTAGTCGTTGAGGACTGCTCACGAGTGTGCTGTTGTACGCGATCGCCCTGGGATTGAGGTGAAGGCTCTTTTTCACTTTTATCATACTTTTTCTGCAATTGATACATGCTGTGCGAAAGCTGTGTGTGCTGTGGAAGTTGAATCTTATCATTGGGTGTCGTGTTACCTGATGACTTTCCAGAGCTCGAAGTTGACTGAGTGTGTGTATGATGAGATTTTTCTTGTTTAACCGGTGCTTTCTTCTGGTACTTTTTAAGGACCTGAATAAGTTCGGCCTTCACGTCTAGACGAATATCTTCGGGCACTCTCTTAATCTCTTCGAAGAGAGATAGCAGAAACAGTTTATCTGGATCACGGCTTTTTCTTTTTTTACTCTTTTTAGGAAAGGCATCCTGCATAAACTGCAGCAATTTCTCTTCAAATGCAGCTTCACGATGAAAGGCAGCCGATGCATGCTGTTGCCTGCGCATAAGATGTGGATGCAAGCCACCTGTAAATGCCGGATGAGGCGGCATTATATTATGCTGTTGTAATGTTCCCGTTGAATTAGAATGATCACCATTATGGCCGGCCAACTGTGAAACTCCTGCTTGACCAAATGCCCCCGTTTGAGTGTCAGTATGATTGGACGAGCCAGGAGCATCGTTTGTCTCACCATCATTTGTGTGATGTTCCTGCTGTTGTTGGGCTGCATGCTGCTGTTGTTCCTTTTGATGTTGCATGTGTTGCTGTTGACCACTTGATACAGCCGCAGCAGTCAATATGGCATCACAAAAGTGTTCGGGCACATAATCAAAACCCGACATAAAATTTTCAGGCTTAAGTTCGCCATTCATTTCTTCATAAAAGTATTCAGTGCCAACAATATCTATGATATCGTTATCCTCTTGGCTAAGTTCGATGCCTGGTGGTGGCGAACCGCCGGCCATTTGACACCTCTTGAGCTCAGCTAGTTTTTTGCGTGTTGTTAAACGCATATCACGCCAGCACTGTAATTATAGGTACAAATAAATTAAATAGGTACGCATTACACTTTGAAAGAAATAGTGATTAATTACTTTTTTCCATTGTATAATAGTCTTTTTTGGTCCAATTTTATTCAAAGCTTCTTGAATTTTTTCCCAATACCATTCTTTTTCTTTTTTTCCCTCCATATACTTGGTTTCACGCAACAGAGTGATGAGCATCTTTTTTTGAGGCTTCGTGACACGATCCTTGAATAAAATATTGAAAACCTTGAAATTAAAAAACGAAAAAAAAATTCGAAAAAATTCACACAAAAATTAGAGAATATTGTAATTAATCCCATCCAAGATATCATCGATTCGATGAAACTTTGTTTGCTTCTCTGAGCGCAGCAATTAAGGATAGGATTAACATTTTTATTGTAATTGTTGTAAAAATAAACAATAAAACAACAAAATCACTGCACCATTCATTTAAAAAAGTCAAGTTAATTAACATAGGTTTGTGTAAAAAGTTTGCACAAGCTTTTGAGCAAAGCAAATGCCTACAATTATTATTATCGACAAATTGTTACAGGCTATTGTGAATACCAATAGACCCAACCATTGTCAATTGAAGCTCTATTGTGAATGTTGCACTTTTTTCTTCTCTTTTTTTTCTTACAGGGCTTCCCTTTTTTCTGTGGGAGCACCCGAAAATAGTCAAGAGACTTTGGGCAATGATTTTTTCTTTTTTTTCTTATTTATTGTTTTATTTCTACACACTTTGACACAATAACTTCCATCATACAACACTTACCATTTTGGCAATTTCCACTACTTAACGCAATCGAATGAATTACAAGCAATAGAATTTCAAGAAAAATTCAATTCTTTTTTCCAACAAATTTTATCCAAACACTTTCTAGTTTTTGTCTTTGCCACAGTTCGTCATTTTTTCACTGACTGTCGTCGTTCTCATCGTTTGTTCGTTTGTGTGTCGGTGCTGCTTTTGTAGTTGCTATTGTTGATTGCGTTGTCGCTATTGTTGTTGTTGTTGTTGTCGTTTTCGCTGTTCTTATATTCAGCTGTCACACCCGACATCTCACTCGCTCACTAACTTAACATATGCATCAGTCACTAAAGTCAAGCGCTCGCTATAAATTCGTTGACCCAATAGAAAATTGAAATTTTTTTTTAATATTCCAACTTTTTAATATGAATTTTTCTTTGGACTTTCCATTGAAAATGAATCAATGAACAGGAATTGAAAATTAAATTTTTAATATCCATAATGTTATTCCAAAAAACAGATGTATATGAAATGTTGAACTTAGAATTTTCCAACTGGTATTCCTTGTTTATTTTTATTCGTCAAAAACAATGGCTGTCGTTGCTGTCAAATTTTTCAGATATTCGTTGATAATATTAAAACAGGGTTGTGCCACATACAGTGGCTCACTGCTTATTTCGTGTGCTTTCAAAATACAACTTTGAACTCTTACAGCATCAAAACTAAGGATGTTATTAAGAAGATTTAAACGCACAATTTTTATAAAAATACTTCTTTACTTAAAGCAAACTTATGTATTCATGTTTTTAAATATTTGTAAATGTAATTTAAAGAAAACTTAAACGATATGACAAATTGAACTCACAGCTTATTTCGTGTATTGTTAACAGTCTCAGAAAAAACGAAGATGAAATATTGTTTAGCATTTGGAATAACCTTCTTTTTGCATAATTACATCTTCAAGACGATTTTCTTTCGATGCAACAAGTTTTTGTGTAGTTTCGGGAGGAGCCATACTGTACTCTTCGACCGGTGAGGTTTTTAAGGCTTTCTGATTACTAATCTGCTTCTTTCGTATTCAAAAGTTCAAAATTGCCCACACATTTTCTATCATGTTTAAAGAGCGAGAATTTGGGAGATCATCCAGGAGTTTGGTCAGTTCTATATCCTTAATTTGTGTTTCAGGTCATAATCAAACCAAGGATTTTGCAATCATAGTTGGTACGGAACTGACCAAATCTCATGAACGCTCCCCCAATTTCTCTTTCTTTAATCGTGATAGAAATTTTGTGGGCAATTTTGGACTTGGGAATACGGAAGAAGCAGAGTACCCAGAAAGACATAAAAACTATACTGTGGAGTAAGACTCCCCCAAAACTACTCAAAAAATGTTTGCTTCGACGGAAAATCGTCTTAAATATGTATTTAAGCAAAAAGTAGGTCACTCTAAATAAACCATGTTCCATTTAAGTTTTTACTGCTGACAATTTTTCATATATTTTAAGTTTTCTTAAAATTACTTCTTCAAATGTTTAAAAACATGAATATATAAGTTAAATTTAAATAAAGAAGTATTTTTATAAACATTCTGTATTTAATCTTTTTAATATCATTCTTAGATTTGAGGCTGTAAGCATTCAAAGTTATATTATGGAAGCACACGAAATAAGCTGTGAGCCACTGTATATTTCTAATTCATATGGTATCAGTGATGACAACTTTAGCAATAAGAAAGCGTTTTCATGTTTGCAACTACAAATTTAGTCTCAAAATGCATTGAAATTCGTTTGAGTCATAATTTTCAATACTTGTCTCAAAAAAGCATTATTGCTTTGCAATTTTTTTTAACGAATCCCTGAACACTTCATATTCCAATTTAACTTTTTAAAGTGAAATTTCGCACTTCACCACCCATGAGCAGATAAAGGGAATTCATTTGAACCCACTTTACCATTGTCTTTTAAACTCCAATTACACAATAATATATCAAATAAATTTCCAATCTTAAATAAAAACTTTTATTTCATTTTGCAAAAAAGCAAAATTAAAATTCTGCGCAATAGCAAGGAATTATAAAAAAATACAGAATTTTAACGGTAAGATTTTTGATAGCGGGCACGGGCACCTGGACCACCGAATTTCTTGGGTTCACAGCGACGTGGATCACCAACTAACAAGGTTCTGTCGTATTGGATAAGAATATCCTTGATTTCCTTCTTGGAGGCTTCATCGACATCTGAAAATATAAAAGGTATATATCATTGTCTAATTCGTCCAGTTTAATAAAGAAAACAATAAACTCAAATTAATATTTCTGTTTGTCTTTGGAATATTTTTAGCAAATTAAACTTTTAATTACAATCTAATTTTCAGGAAACACTCAAAGTTTTAGTCTAACCCGCAGTTTAAAAACTCGTTCGTTTGAATTGGTACTATTCATACAAACATCTGGCATTGACGGGATTTCTTCATATATTTTTGTTGTCCTTTATACTTATTATAATATAGTTGAAACATCACCCAAATTGCTTTGTTTTACAGCCAACTTGGTTGGTAAATGTTTAATCTTATATTTACTTAGTCCATCTTTACTTTTAAATTTCCCCGGAATGGCATTTCAAAACAATTCCAGCGAAAATCTGGTATTAGCAAGAAAACTTCATATTTAAAAAATAATAAATACATGTTGGTAAAACATCACCCACAATGTAATGGCAATAAAATATGCAATGTGGTTGGTAAAATGTCTATCAATGTATTTAATCTGCCTGAAAGGTATCTTTCAAAGGAAATTTAATATTTTGATTCCAGTGAAAATCCGGTAACATCAGGCTTTAAAGTATAAAAGCTAGAAATACTTACACTTTTGATAGAAAGCAATCAAAGCCTTTGAGATGGCTTGGCGGATAGCATAGATTTGAGCAACATGACCACCACCGTTAACACGAACACGTATATCTACACCAGCGAATTTTTCCTGCAAACAAAAAACACAAAACAGCAGATAATTAAAAACTGTTGATTCAAAATTTCTAGCTTTTAACTTCAAACAGAAATCAGAAGTAACAATGTTTTTTCACACTGAAATCAACTTCGGGATAAGTAATAATCATCACAGAGGCTGCAAGATACTAAATGTTCATTTAAAAGTTATACATTCTTACCTTGCCAAGCAACAACAAAGGTTCTTGCAATTTGTATTGCAAAACTTTTGGTTCAATTTGTTCCAAAGGACGGCCATTGACACGAAGTAAACCACGACCCCGCTTGCAGTAGGCTACAGCGGTAGCTGTTTTCTACAAATTAAAAAGATTGCATTAAATTTTTCATCAACAAAGTCAAGTTTTATTGTCCGCCACACACACACATGCAAGCACAAAATAATTAATATGTCACAAGCACGTGCGGAGTACAAATAATGCAGACTTTTTTTAATTATTCAATCGATCTTTACTTACTTTACGTCCAAAAACTTGAACAGCGTGAATTGGTTCCCTGCGCTGAAAGCAGAAAATATCTCAATTTTATGAATTTTGTGGAAATTTTGATAAAAATCTTTTTAACTCACTTTTGGTTGCATTTTGCTTGGCGACCTAGGTAGAAAAGACCGGAAACTCAAAAAAAACCCTGAACAGTAATTAGTCTGCGAAGTTTGTATGTAAATACGAAATTAATCAACCCTGATTTTAATCAGTGATGCCACATTAAGAATTAGTTTTGGTTTTACTTCGCAATACAAAAACAAATTACAACGAATTTTTTCATTACACATATTTTTGTGATCAAAAATAGTTGGCTTTAATGCCAAACTAAATATTTTTAATTAAAGAAACCATAAATAAATATTTATATATGTATTTTTGAGTTATATTACGCAGCTTCATCAATTGGTGAGTAGCGAAGACTAAAATTTCAGAGTTGCAATTTTATTATGGACAATTTATACGTCATATTATCACGAACTGATTGACACTTGTAAGTCAAAGTATATAAAGAAACGAGCAGGAACAAAAAAGAAAAAAGTCAAGTGATATAAAATTTTCTTTGATATGTGATTTATTTATTTGTCAAACAAAAATTTATTATGCTTGTATAAGAGAAAATAATGTCAAAGAAAGAAATAAGAACGTATTGTAATTACCGCGATAGCGGGTTAAAAATAGAAAATGAACCAGAAGAAGGAGAAATTGTAGACGAATATGATCTGATAGTTTCTTCAGACGAAGAACTCAGCATGAGACAGCGAATTCGTGAACTGGAGGCTGAAAATGAAGAGATTGAACAAATAACTGTGATATCTAGAAGTTATGCAGACAAAATACGTGAGTCTATAATTAGAAATTTCATGTAAAATATATTTTAAAGTCCATTGCTCTTTTTGAAGATCCCTTTCCTAACTATTTAGAGAACAATCGCGCTGCCCAAGTACCTACGGACGTTTCCTCAATATCTTCGACAGAATTTGTTACACCAAAGAAACGAAAGCGAGAAAAGAGTAGAGCGCACAAAAGGAGACATTGCCATCATCTGCATCAACGTCAGTACCACCATCACCAACATGTCCGCCATGTACAACAACAACAACAACAAAAACTACCTCTTAAGTTGCGTTCAAAGAAAACGCACTGCAAAAGAAGACAGAAATTGTTAGGGAAACACAGTAAAAAATTACATTCCAATCAGTACATATGCAAGGAGATAAAGGCGGAAGCAGTTTCGATAGAGTCATTAGAGTCATCGGATGCTTCATCTTCTCTAACTGATACCGACATTTATAGCAAACATAACTTGTCATTAAATAGAAAGGATAATTTACACGATGATGAAACTTACATTACTAGAGATACTTTGCGCTTAGCCGTTGCTAGAAATTCAAATGATTCCAAACCTAAGCCCGAAAAATTGTGCTTAAAGGACAAGTTATTGAAACAGGAAAATGTTGCGACTTATAATACAACAGTTACAAGGCGTAATAATGTCGATCAAGAAAATTATGATGATGATGATGATGATGATGTACAGGTCATTGAAACAGAGCCATATATTCAAAATGTTGATGACGATTCCACAGATTCAATGGAGGAAAAAGAGTTACGATTAATAGCATTAAAATCGGCAGTATTAAAAAAACATATGGCCCGTAAAATGCGAAATGCAGAGTCTGCTTACTCACCCACAGATTTCGATGATATGCTGTCATCTGGATTACTGCAACAAGATCAGAAGCTTGAAGACCTTGATATCATCGACCTCGAAGAGGATGATGATTCTCAGAATTCATGTGTTATAGTTAGCCCGGAAGCATCGCCACAGTTAAAAATGTTAGATGAGCAAGAAGAAAGCCAACAAATGGTTGATTGCAAGCCCGTTGATATGGATATTGCCCATAGTGATAGTGAAGATACAACATTGGGTAGCTGGCCCAAAGAAATGAAGACAACACTGCCATCATATTCAATAACGCCTCAGGATTTCGCTAACCATTTTCAATATAACTTTTTTATGCCTGACTTTCGTGAAATGCCATCCAAGCCGCCACCGCCACCAGGGGTGGACGATTATGAGCACGTGCCCCCACCACCACCATACCACTATTTTTATAACTCTGAAATGCAAGACATGGAATTGGAAAATGAAGAATTGGACGAAGTTCATCAATTTTCCGAATGTAATTCTAATTATTTTAGTGAAAGAGCGAAGGCAAAAGAATTGCCCAGTTATAAGATCGATGATGTATGCAATAAAGAAGAAACTGCAGATGAGGAAGAGGAGCAAGCTTTGAGAGCTTTATTGCTGTCAAAATTTCAATCACCAAAAAATCAAAAGAAATCAAAAAAAATTGCATCATCTGAAGAAGATAGAAGTACATATAAAGAACTCGAAACAAAAGAAAATTCTGACAATAATATTAGAAAAACAAAACCCACGGAATTCATTCTAAAAGAAGCTGTTAAAAGACTAAAAATACATTCACAGACTGACAACTTAAAAGAAGTAGAATCTGTTGCCAACATCAATAATAACAACCAAGATAATGCATACAAGAAAACAATTGAGAGTACAGATAATGAATCGGAATCTTCAAATCTATTGGCGACATTACGGAATCGTTTGCTTAAATGTAAGGATCAACATAAAACCAATGATCACGAAAAAAAAGTGGAAAAAGTAGCAGAAATTTTAAAACAAGAAAGAGAAAATTTTGAATATAAATCCAATAATCTAGAATACGCAAAAGAATGTGAATCAATATTTCCAAGTAACAAAGAAGTAGCAAATACTGTTGATATATCGGATATTACTAGAAGGCTTCAAAAAATCAAAGAAGATGTTCTTAATGCTACTAATAAACAATTATTGAGTGTGCATATGGCGAATATTGATGAAACTTTAAGGAATGAAGATAAACCAAAGGTATTTGTAGAAACACTTGGCGGAAATACTTGTCGCTTAGATGAAAAAAACTCTCAATTGGATAATACACACAAACCTAATCAGCCTTTCCAAAATAACATTGCTTCGTCTACAAAGGACTTTAAAAATGGTATAGTAAGGGAAAAGACTGTTGAGGCCAATTTTGACACCACCACCAAACAAACAACACTTAAAGTAACTATAAAAAATGATGATCACTTAAAATCAGAAAACAAAGAACCAATTTTTAAGAATAATCAAATTCCGCTAGAAGAAAACAGTGTCAATAATGTATCCAAGAGTAAAATGTTAAAAAGTAATACCAACACAAAATCAAAGACTAGGGTTATCGTGGACAGAGCTGCTGTAAATAAGAATAAATCTGCAGAAGGTAGAACTGCGTCTAAGACTCAGTGTACATCCTTAATTAAATCTTCTTTAATAAAGCCTGTTGCAGTACGAGCTTCTGAAGTTCCCGTTGCTACAAAATTTACCGCACGCTCTACAAAAATAATCAAACCAAATAAAATTATCAATACCAATGTTGATTTTAAACGAAGAGAGCTTACTCAAAGCAATGAAACATCCAAAGCGCTGCTCAAGGCCCCACAACAAGATCAAAATAGTAAATCAACAAATTCTATTGATAATACGCGTTTAATCACATCTGTAGATCAGGTAAAACACATGTACAAGATTGCTCCTTTCATTATAAATGTTCATAATTCTTCTAACGAATCAACTGATGACGAATGTGGTGATTGCGATACACTTTATAAACCGTTGTACGACTACAACGATAATGCTAGTCCTTTAAGTTTAAATTTGGAAAGCCCTTCTTCAACACCGATGCGGTCCAATTCTCCAACTGATTTGAATTTTAATATTCAAAACAGTACAGATATGGAAAAAAAGCCTGCTCAAAAATTAGATACTGAAAATTCAAGCTTAAGCACAAGCGCTATAAAAGCAGAAGATTTAAACCGAGTTGAGAAAACGAACAAAACTCCATTGGTATGTAATGAATTAAGAATTTTTAGATTTGTCATTCGCCAATTTATGAAATTTTAGGCTGTTCGACATTTGCCAGCCGCAGCTCAAAGTGAATACAGAAGACTAGTACATCGTATGATGTTATTGGAAAACAAGCGTAAATCAACAATCGTTGATGAGAGCAAACAGGCCGATAAAGAATTAGAAGACGGCCATAAAACCGATGCCGATTCAACATCCAAAACCAGCCTTGTTAAGAAAGTGTTAATTCGAAATGCCAACAATAATAAACCTTTTACAAGTCTACCAGAATCCAAGGGCTCCACTGAGTTAGTGAAAGTTCACACTAGCAATGTTTTACGATCCTACGAAAACTTATATGTGAAAATTGGGTACGTATCGTTTTCTTTAACTAATATTCCTTTCATGTACAATAATATTGTTGACTTTGAAAATTTAACTATTATTATTCCTCAAAGAGCGGGAATTGTCAACAATTTAGATAAATCGTTAAAACTAGTAGAGGAAGCAAAAAGGGCTAAGATTTCAAAACTAAAGATTGAAAATCGGATAAGGGAATTAAAATCTGAAATGGAAGCTCTACAAAGTCAGCACAAAGAAGAGCAGCAAAAAATATCACGCATATATCCCACTATATGTACAACAAATGAAGTGATATCATCATTGAAACAAAAAAGAACAAAGATTTTTAAAGCAGCGATTAACCTAGGCAAAACTATAAAAGGCGAGGACTACAGGTGCGTATAGTTATTATAAGTTCGAATGCGCAATCTCCTTTTTATATTACAATTGTACTTTGCAGATTAAGTAACGACTTAAAAGAAAGAATTAATTTAAAAAGTAAACAGTTGGCGACTGAAATAAAAATGGTTAATTCACTAAAAATACAAGACTTGTCGAATATTGAAATTACATCGAAGCCAAATGTAATAAAAGAGTTGGGAGACAATAAAAATAATGTTGAAGATTCCAAGCATAAGTCGATCAGTGAAAATAATGAGAAATTTTCTATTCCTGAACCAAGAACCACAAATGATTCGATATTCTATGGCAAAGACGAGAAAGAAAATAAGGAAAATTCCGAAGAATCTAAAAGTAATATCCATTTGTCCCATACATCCACTGATATACATGTTGGCGGTAACACAGAAGTGCGTTTAATGAAAAGACTACATTTACATACATTTAAAGCAAAAATTCAAGCAATAACTACTAAATAGAACCTTTTGTTTATTATTATTATTATTTATATACTCTATATACGTTAGTTAATTTGTATTTATAATATAAAAATTTGTTGAGTTAGTTTCAGAATAAGGGGCCTTATATACCAAATGAGAATATGATTCAATCTGGGAATAGATGTCCACTGGAAAAACATGACGACAGTGGAGACAGTGATTCAGATCAGAAAACCTCTTTAACATCATATATTTCACCTCTCGAGCATTTAAGAAACATTGACAGGTAAATTTCCTTTATCGTAAGATATTCTGCTGGTGGTATTCCATTTTTTTTATTTCTTCAATTATAATAGCAATATGGATCCCAATGGCGTCATTTGTCCCTATGATCTCATGGGACATTGTGAAGATGTAACCTGTAAATATGTACATATTTCTCCTGAAGCAAAATCTTAGTATATCAAAATAAATTCAATCATGGGTAAGTTATGTATATATATGAATCAGGAAATCTCAATGAGCCTAAACATATATCCTTAGCCAATCTAGGGAAATTGTAAAAAAATATAATTATAAAAATAAGATCGGTGTCTTTTTGAATGTAATTTTCTTTGTTTTTTTAAGATTGTTTTATAACTTCTTAATTTATTTAGTTTTTTTTTCTTTTCGTTTAGTTTTTATAACCACTATTATATTCATACTAAAACATGTAATCATTTCATTTTAATAATTAATCAAGGTGCCATTTTAAATATTTCCTAAAAAAAAATTCACAATTTATCCTTAAAAAGAGTTAAAAAAATTTTTGTTTTAATACAAAAAGACACTTGATTTTATAGCGTGAGCGAAATTGGATTATTGAAAAAAAAAAAAAAAAAAGGAATTTTTTTACGTTTTTATAATGTTATGCTAAGAAAAAAATAGTAATATGAATTTATAATTTATAAGAAACAAAAAAAAAAGTTAAAAAATAAAAATAAATATTCTTAATGAAATAAAATTTCAAGTTGTTTTTATTACAGAACTACATACATAGTACAACATTCACATTCATAAATTATAAAAATACATATGCTCATGTGATTTGCTTTTTGTTTTGCTAAAATGGGAATGAATTTTCTTAAATTAGTAATAAAAAAATAATAATAAATAATTTGTTTATCACAGCCAATTAAATAACTTAAAATGAATAAGGTTCTGTTCGTCAGCTTCTCTATGGATTTGGATGGGATTTGTTATGGGAACCTACACGCGTAATTATGTAATTTTGATTAAATTGTTTTTATAACGAATTGATTATCTATAACAGTCCAAAGAATACATAATCGTGGCACCAATCTTTAATCT
Organism: Wohlfahrtia magnifica; assembly: GCA_023159175.1. Classification (NCBI taxonomy): domain Eukaryota; kingdom Metazoa; phylum Arthropoda; class Insecta; order Diptera; family Sarcophagidae; genus Wohlfahrtia; species Wohlfahrtia magnifica. The sequence goes on along the minus strand of JAKWBJ010000040.1, from coordinate 154,522 downwards.
TATCCTCGTTTGCGCAACACAACGGATATACTATCGTTGACTTTGTTATTTTGGCACAACGCATACATAATTCCATTGTTTCTAAATCCATATCACACTGTCTTAACTGTTCTATTGTCTTTTTATCCAAATTGCCATTATAACCATCATCATCATTATAAACATCATCTAAAGGTTTGCAATGCATTGGATGACAACAGAAAATGATTGCAACAAATATTAATAAGATTCCAAATATCTATAAGAAAAAATAAAAGAATATATCAAAAAGAATTGGTATCAGTTTGGACTGTTTGATAGAAATGAAAATAGTATGTTTGGCTAATTAATCATACATAGTATTGCTAAATAACTTATTTAAAAAGGTGAAATTTATTAAAATTTGTATGTTAAAAAAATCAAATTTACTTTGCGACGGAAAACGTTTTTTTTTTTTAATTGGAGTTTGAAAATATGTTCTTCTATGGGCAACAATTCTAAAACACTCTTTGATTTCAATCAGAAAATTTTATAAGAAAAATTGTGTTTTTAATGAAAGTATTTATATAATTAAATATTTTTTTTTATTTTATTTTTTATAAATCAAATATGCCACTAAATATACAATTTTTATTTTTGTTCTAAAAAAAAAACGTTGTTTCTATGTTTTCCTACAAAATCACTCAAACGAATAAAATATTGTATTATTTTCAAGCAGGATAACACTTACTGTTATTTTCATTTTAATTTATTTAATTCAACCGTTTATGCAGACAGTGCGATTATTAAGATATAAGTGTTTTTTTTTATTATTTATTTTGTATTTTCGTAATTCTATATATTTTTCTTTTGATTTTCCTTCCACTTGATTGTCTTTTTTTTTTGACAAATTGAAGAGAACGTTAATATTGTTACAGCGTTTATAATTAAACTGAAATTCATAAAAGCGAGTTAAAATTATATATACCACTCTGTTTAAGACGGCTGAAATGATTAATATGCTTTAAAAATCAATGAGAATATACTAAATTCAAAGGCAAGAGCTGAAGCACTCACGATCAGTCGAATCGAAAATTAATACCGTCAACAATAATAACAATAACGAAGTGTCAATATAAGCATGCATGTACGTATGTACATAAATACATACATATATGCATATAAATGTATGTATGTATGTATGATAGAATTCTATAGACCGTTGAAACAACCACAATTAAGAGTACAAAAAATTCCCAAGTAACAAAGAGAATTATGAATAGATCCAAGTACCTTAATTATTTCTTTTTCTCCTTTATTTTTGTTGCATTTATATATTGCACGATTAAGCGACGATGTCGATGGTCTTACGCAGCAGTTTAAAGTCTAATCACTGGCAACAGCACTAATTTTATTTCATGAAATTGATATGATTTGAAAATTATAAAAAGTTAAAAATAATAATGATTCTTTTATTTTTTTTTATAATTTGCCGGTAATAAAACTAATAAAAAACACACGTGCGTATGTACATACATACATATACATATATACATATACGTTTGTACATACATACATATATATTTTGTCTAAATGTGCTTTTGCTTATTATGAGAATATTTGTACTTAAAATTTAATATTAAATCCATAAAATTAGTATTAAATACAGATTAAAAAAGAAAAACAAAAAATAAAATGAGAAAAATTTAAATGAATAGGTATGTTGAATTTAATATTTAAAGAGATAACTACGAATAAGAATTATTTTGCAATAGTAAAATCTATAGAGTATTAAACAGAAAATAAAAGGAGGAATAAAAACTGATCCTCTTCAATGTATGTACATATGTATGTATGTATTATAAATATATTTAAAATTAATCAAGTATGTACTACATATGATGAATGATTGGCTTCATATTCTGTGGTCATATCGAAGAGTAGTTTAAGTCGATATAAACGCAAATTGAGTTATTGCGTTAGGAGCTAGCTCTATAGAAGTCAAGGCGCTTAAATGTATTTGTCAAAACATCTTATATGCACATAGTAATTTTTTATATATTCCCATTATTTCATGCATTATAACAATATATAATTTAAATCGACTTCAGCTTAATAATTGTGCAGTATTATTATAATTTTTTTAATTTGCATAAAGTGTCTTATGTTTACTTAAAAGAATACAATACTTAGTTATTATTTCAATAAAAAAGCATAAGGATCAGCAAAACACAAAACTCAGTACCAAAAGATCTCTTATATTATAAAAAGCTTAAAATGTTCTCTTTTTATCAATATTGTTGAAAACTTGTACATATTTTGTTTAATAAGTTTGTTACCAATATGTTAAGTCAGTTTTTTTTACACAAAATTGGGAATATCTCAAATTTACATTTTTGACTTAAGCTATTCTTCCACATCGGCACAGATATAATTTTTTTTTTTTTTTTTTGATTCAAAAGTATTTATTTTTATAAAATAATTTGTAAATGATAGTGTTTGTTGTTAATATTGTATAAAAATAAATCAATATGTATACCATAAATAAGTATAAGAAACAAGTGTAATACTTATCATTGAGTTATAGGAGTACACACACACATACACTTATAATTGGACAAAGAGATGAATAAAACATACATACATATTATGTATGTACATACATATGTACATACATTGTTTGTTTCGATTTTAAATTTCTTGTTTTACTTTTTATGCGTTTTTCACAGTGCCTTAGTAGAAAACGAGAGGAGGTTTCTTTTACACTATCGAAAACTCCACCCATTTAAACAACAATCAGCTAACCAGCCATCCATTTAACAATCCATACCATCCGTCGTCATCAATTCTAAATATAAGTACATTTGTATTTAAAATTATTTGTTGCCATTGCTGTTTCATTCATTGTTATCTTTTTTTTCTGTTTGTTTTTATTTTTTTTTTTTGTTTTTGTTTTATTACATACAAATGTTTGCGAACAAACCACAGCAAATAAAATGAATATGAACAAACAAACCAGCCCTGACTCCATAATTTATTTGAACTCCATTCATTGATGATCCAATATAATATAATGTTTGTGAGTTTGTTAGTGTTTGTGCATGTTATTTGGATTATTGTATATACATACATAGGTACATATGTATATCTTAAGTGTAACGGTATTGGTGATCTTTTTAACTCTTAATCTATTTTTTTCTCAAAGCTTTGCCTCGCGCCTTTTTGTCTTCACCTAATGAGTCACGTCTCTATTGAATAATATTTTTTGTTCTTTTTCCATAGCCATACATACATGCATCCTTATGTACATATGTGCGTATATAGTATGTAATCTAAATTTTAAATAGATAGCATTTAACCAACAACATACATACATACTTTAGCTGGTTGTTGCCAACAATCTTACCTATTGATACAATATACATAACGCTCATTTTCTTCAATAGTGTCATAACTCAAAAAACATGATTTTTTAGTTAACCCTCTAACGGTCAAAAGCTTAAATTAGATTCGAGCAACATGGGAATTTTTTTTTTCGAGTAATACCTGTGTAAGAATAATTTATTTTATGTCTTTTTTTTGACTATAATTGCGCTATTTGATAAAATAGACAAGAAAAACAAAAGGCGGCCTCAGGGCAACCTTGACACAAACAATCAAACAAACAATATTTAAAAAAAGATTAGGCAACTTTCACAGAAAAATTATTACTTTTTTAAGTATGTACAGTTTTATCCCTTGAAATTAAATTTTCAGTTTTTCTAAAAAGAAAAATATGGCAACACTGTGTAGTTCATAGTTTAAATTCTATAACTATCATTTTTTCGTAGCATTATCTTATCATTTAAAACCAATGCTGCATTTTCAGCACGAATGTCATCAAATACATAACTTGGTTGTTCAAATTCACTATCGCTTCTATAATCAGTTATTTCTTTATCGGAATTCATCGCATTCAAGGAGTCAATTATTTGTCCATTCGAAAAATTGGCCAAATTATTCCTTCTATTGTATAAAACTGGGTCTTTTCATTATATTTTACTTATGTAGTACTGTCAAATGAAAAATATGCATATACAAGAGTTTTTATCATAAACGGTCAAGCGTGCTCTGAGGCCTCCATTAATTTTTTAGTTCCAGATCGTACAACATTATGTTTTCTTGGCCAATTTTCCGTTTAGATTAATCTATTGTAGATGAAATACTTATCAACATTTTTTTATAATGATTGTTGATATTAAAAGCAAACTTTGACTGTTCTCTTGTACTAAAGTGTTTACAGAAAGAACAAAACTCATCTGATTCGATTCAGACAAATTTATAACGATAAACAGAATTGTTGGCAACAAAATGGAACGAAACTTCCTTCAATTAAAAAATGTATGGCTGCTTAAATGTAAACGAATAATTGATAGCTGCCCTGAGGCAGCCAAAAACGTTAGAGTATCAAGTATGTATTTTAAAATATGCGAAATATTGGGAAAAAATCTTTGTGATTCGTATAAAATTAAGATCACAGCAGCAAATTGTTTATCTCTATATCAATGCTAAATAGTAGGAAATTAGAAATCAAAAATTGCTCTCTCTATTGAAAAATTTTGTTTCTTGAGCTATGACACTATTGAAGTAAATGACCGATATATTAACTTTAGTATAAAATGATTTTTTAGTTTGCAAATGATTTTATTTTGATGAACTTTCTGAAAATACTTCTTCCCAGAAAGTCCTTTTTTGTTTGAAAATTTGAGGCTTAATAAAATTTAATAAATCTTCTGTTAGAGTTTTCTAAAATTTTATTATCAAATGACAAGATATTATAAAAAAGAGATTATTTAATTAAGTTGGAAAAAAACCTTTATTTAATAAAAATATATAAGACTAAAATCTCTTAGGATCTACAGAAAGTACATACATGTTCAATAGTATCCCCACCCAATGCTCAGTTGTGTTCTCGACACAGGCTTATTTACTTAAATAGCGTCAATTCGAAGGACTTTACTTGTCAGATATTTTTTTTCGCGTAAAAAAAGAACGCACAGAAAAAAAAATATAAGGACAGAAATGATATTCATAATAAGTTACATGTGCTGTACACAACATTCATTTATTACACATATATACACACATACATACAGTGGTGAGCAAAACGAAGTGCAAGTGAAAATGTAAGTAGAAAAATATAACTGAACTTCGAGAGGTATGTTGGAGCTATGGCAACGAATACAATAAGAATTGAATCAGATTTCTATTACGTTTTTGGCTAATATTATAGAGAGTACGTCTAAATGTTTAAAAGCGCCACAATAAATAAATAGCTATAAGAAGAGTATCAAAAATATTGGTTCCGCTCTATATAAGCGAGGAACTAATATTTTTGCAAAACTAAATGAATGCGGATTCTTTTATCATTCCAGTATTTGAATATGATACTTTTTGTTAATGTTAATTTTTTATTTATTTATTTATTTATTTTTTTAGAAAAAACTTAACAGTGAATAAATATGTGAAGTTTTGTTGTATTTCATTGCGTATTTACATTTTTACAGAAACTTTTCCGTTCAACTCCAAAACATGCACTTAGTTTTGCTCCCCACTGTATTCATAAATTTGTAAAAAAAAATATTTCTTCTTGTTTTTACTATTATTGGTTTGAATTATTTATTTTTAAATTCAAACTATCCTTACCCATCCAGCGTTGCCTCCTCCTCCTGTGGAATGCCACGTGGAAAAATTGTAGATTCTATTTTTTATAGCTCCCAAGTTATACCGCAATAATATTTCATGGGATATTACTATGCACCAAAATTCTTCTTTTATCTCGTATTAGCTAACTTAGCTTTTGTACAACATACATATGTACATCCTTCATTAGATGATAAATGTTAGCAAATAAAAAGTTTTGCTTTAAAAAGAAAGTCACAAATTTTGCCCGTTTTCTTCCGATTTTAACCTCTCCCAGATCTAATTTAAAAAAAGCATGCCTTACTGGACTTTCATTAGCTGATTCTATCTGTATTGAACAAAATCAGTTTATGCGTTACGCGTAACGGACTCATAAACAAATATAGTATTGATATAAATTGATTATGTATAAAGGAATAAAGTCCATCTTTTCTAAACAGACAGAAAGAATAGTAATACAAGATAATGAATTTTGAGTTTTGGAGTTAAATGTGTAAAATATTTTCATGGCAAGACCGGTTGTATTCAAGTGCCTTACGTTAATATGCCGGCTGGACCATCCTTTCCGTGCTTACCATGAACATTTCCATTAAAAAAACAAAAGATAAAATTGAGGAATTGTAAAAAGTTTCCTAAAACTCCGGCGAAATTAAATTCAATAAACTTAAACGATTATTAAAGATAATTACTTCCATGTAATACTCTACAGTATTAATTTTTACAACCTACGATAGACAATTAAATATTTTTTATTTGTATTACAGTTGTATTAAAAATCAATTAAATTATTATTTATTTTGTGCCATTATGTAATGTATGTACGTGTAAAAGTAATGCATTTGTAAACATTTGTATGCAAATACATACATATGTATGTACGTGTACAAAAGCAATTATTACAGATTTATGTGAACTTAAAATCAGCATTTGATAATAATTGCTAACAATATGAAATAGTTTTAAACCTCTGACTGATATCGTGGGGTCAAAATGAACAAAAAAGTATTAAAAATTGAAGACTGTTAAGGTCGAAGTACACCACTCACGTTATGAACGTTATGCCTTGTAGGCTTCTATCAAAAAAAAAAAAAAAAAAAAAGTTGAAATAGTGTATTTCCATAAAGCAAGTTGCGTGCAATATGTGCAATGTCTCAACGCAAACAGTTGAACAGCTGACTTGCTTGCCGTCGTTAAAGCGTTGAAAGTCTTAAGATAGAAATACATAACACGCGTAATTTCGTTGTCAACTATCGTGCCTTAAAAACTTAACGTGGATGAAGAATTGCAACTTACACAACACGCGTTAAAAATACATTTTCCGCCAGCTGTTTTTATTTGTTTTTTATTTAGTACGTTGGAAAATGATTCATGTTTGTTTGATTATTTTCTATTGTCAGCTGACAGCCGTCAAAACAACACAATGTGTAAAAAAAGTTGAAAGTTAACCAACTTTCTGACGCCAATGCGTCAAAATGCTTTTAATGTGACTCGTTCGTTCTATGCAAATACACTAGTTGTTTACCTTTTTTTTGACAGAAGTCAAGAGCTCAAGTGTCCACTAACGCGTGTTATGTACTTCTACCTTTAAAATGCCAAACGCGCAAAATTCCCAAAGCGCACTATGTAACTTCACCTTTAATTAAAAGTTAAAAAATAATATAATTTTATGATTTAAATATGACAGAGAGACTATCATTTCAGAAAATATAAATTTCACCCACAATTTTTGCGTTAAAACCTTATTTATTAGCATTTTTTTCTATGGAGTCAGTTTGGAGCCCCGATACCAAGTATATACATATTTAGAAATAGAAATAGCAGCTAAAGGTTAAAGACAACAACGGCCTGTATACAATGGGTAAATAATAATATTTTATTATTGATATACTTTCATACACACATGCATAAATGCATTTGAATGCAAGTATGCATATACATTTATGCATGTATGTATGTATTATATGTTGTATGTACTCGCTAACATTTGATAATGAAACGATGTAGTTTAATGTCAGTGTTACAAAAACAATAAAAATAATTCATTCATTCATTTCCGTCTATCGTCAATAATAAAAATATGAACTGACAATTTGTAATAAAATTACAGACATTCATTATGTGAGCAAAATGTTGATCAGTAAAATACATACAAAGCATCGTATAAAAATGATCATTCCAAGCTTTCTCTCAAAGTATTAATGAGCATAAACAGCATGCCTTTACATACACAGCAATGCATAATCTGTTGAAGCAATCGAAATATTATAAATACATACAATGTGTACATATGTACAAACATATACACTTGTATACACACAAATATCAAGAAGAAAAAAATACAAACATTTTGCAATTGTTATTATTTATTATTCTAACGACAAGCATATGCACATACAAACATACATGCGTATGTAAGTACATATTTAAATATTTTTGATGTAAGTTTTCATTTATAAATCAGTTAAAAAAATATGGTTAATAATATATGTACTCGTATGCATGTACATACATACATACATACATATGTATGTAAAAAGATATCAAAATACGTTTATGACGCAAATTCAATTTACAACAAATATAATAAAAGCAACAATAACAAAAATGAAAACTTTTTACACAACAACACCACATAATGTGACAACCACATTCATGTCGATCGGTATCATATTGATTTCTTATTGATTTTGCGGATAATCGTATTTATGCAAAAAATAAAAAAATTAAAACGTAGTTTCTTCCTACGAATCAACAGCCAATGGAAAGTTAAATAAAAATACAAACAAACTTTCGTACCTACATACTTATGTACATACATATTAACAGTCATATTTATTGATCGATATTTAATTTAATTTTTTTTTTTTTGGAATACCTACGACTAACATTTTTTTACATTTAAATCATTTTTTGCATTTTGTAAATGCGTCGTAGATATTTATCTGATATGTACTCGTACATATGTATCTATTATCTATTTATCATAATTTCGATTCTAAAATATTTACATATGTATGCATGTATCGTGTTTAACACGTTATAAAAAGTTTTTAATAACAAATTCCGAAGTGAAGGTTAATACAAATTAAAGACCGCGTTTCTCAAGTTATCGTCCTGGGCCCTACTCTATACCTAATATCTACTTCTGACACGCCAATGTAAATAATAACGGTTATGAACAAAAATGCACACACACACACACATAACTTTTACATTGCGCAGAGAATCATGCCAATTCAAAGAATACCTCAACATGGCAAAATTAAATATCGGGAATAATATATTGATCGCCGATTTAGATGGAGTAGCCACATATACGCAAAGCTGAACAAAATTTGTACTCGTACATATACATACATACATATACAGTGCTGGACGAAGCATATGAACGAACTTGTATTTACTCTCATATATCTTCAGAACATAGAAAAGCTTATTCGAAATTTAATTTAATTCATTAATTTATAACGATGATATCCTTCTTTTAGTAAGAAAAGACAAAAACAAATTTGTAACAGTAAAAATGTATGTTAAAGTTACAACACCGCTATTTTGCATGTGACAAAACAATAGCACGAAATAGTTGGATAGTTAAATTAGCAACGACAATAATTGTTCAATAATTAGAGAAAATTTGAACGTCTTTATAGTCGTACCGAATCTATCACACTCTGTCCCTAGCCAACAATATTTTGAAGTGTTTTACAAAAATGGCTAGAAGAAAAAATAATTAATGATGAATCAGTGACATCAATCGGAAACAAATTCGGCATGCAACACAGTATTATTTACCGTCTCATAAGCTATTTCCGTTCATCAGGCTCATTGGCAACCATACACAGAGGTAGTAGTCCTCTGAAAACCAGCAAACAGAATAACCAGGCGATACTTGGTTTAATAAAATATATATCAGGAATATCTATTACAAATCAATAAAAATTAAATGTTTCGATTAAGTGCATTCATACACGATCTGTGGGCGGTGGATTAGTATCATGTCGAAGTGCAAAAAGACCATTTACTACTGCCAAAAGTAGATTGATCAGAATTTATATTTGCAAAGAAGCAAGTAAACTTAGGTATACTTTTAATGGAAGACCGTACTCTTTTCTGATGAATCTAAATTTAGTATGAGATATTGTTATGGATTTAGCATGTTAAGCCGAAAACAAACAACAACGAACAACGTATTAATTCTCGGTATAACAAAAATAAAGAAGGAAGTGTTCTAGTCTGGGAATGTATTTCTGGCCATGGAATTGGGCAAATACACAAAATAAAGGGTGTAATGGATCGATTCGTCTATAAAGATATATATAGCAGAGGAGAAAGTGCTACTTTGTTAGAGATATCAACAGGACAACAACGCAAAATGCACAGATAAATGAATGAAAGAGTGTCTTGTAAGCAAACAAATCAATGTTTTGAAGTGTCTAGCGCAGTCGCCAGATCTCAAACCCACAGAAAATCTATGAGATATTTAAGATCTCTAAATAAACCGCTATAATTTCAGAAATAAGAACGAATTTTATTGACTAGTGGAAATAGCATGGAATGAAATTTCTGGTGAAACATTATCGAATCTAATCGAGTCAATAACATGAATATGTAAAGAACTTTAAAAAAATAAAAGCTATGCAACTAAATATTAGTAAAATTCATATATTAAGTGAATTTATTGAAAACGTGCTTATGTATGTTCTGTCGCATTCAAAAAACAGCGTTCAACGTACAAAATGATTCCTTTAAAGTTAAATAAGAATATTTTTTGTTTTTTATATTTTTTTAATTGAATTTAGATGATTAACTTAATAAATAAAAAAAAATTAAAATCCAAACGTATTTGTTTTTGTTATTGAGACAGAAGTTCGTACATATGTTTTGTCCAATACTGTACATATCTACAATATATTTATATACATACATACGTAAACGACTAAACCAGGTAATGAAAGCCAAACAGTGTATGTTTTTTTCAAAATTTGTGCTGGGTGAAGTTAAAATCGTTCGAAAATGGATAAAAAATTTTTTTATTTTTAAAGCCAAGTTTTATAGTTTAACTTCCCGCATTGCTGAGAGTCTTTGTGTTGTACACCTATAAAATGCATTCCTCATAAAAAATCTTAAAGGAATGCATTAAAATTAATGATTTATATTGACTACCAAGTCATATAGACCATGTTCAGAAACTGCCATTCTAACCCTTCTTTAAATCTACCAAAATCAATATTTACTTTGTATTGGAGGTGCCACAGTCACTTATTTAAATTCGCCTATGTTTCACCCATATTTCGCTTGATGATGTGTATTGTCTATTAAGTTATTTAGTCCAAATTCAAAAACTTTCACTATTTTCGTTCTCTAGATATAAAAAATTTACTATTTATTTTTTATGGGAGGTACCACTCCCACTTAGCCAATTCCGCTCACTTTTTGACTGATGATTTTTATTGACCACAAAGTTATTTTGGTCAAATTTAGAAACTCTTGCTATTACCGTTTTAAAGATATGGACATTTAAATAAACATTTTATATGGTCGTAGCACTGCCTAGTTGAACCAAAACCATCAGTGAAAGTACACCTTTCCAAAGCATGTATGGTTTTGTAAATTAATTTTTCAATTTATTCGTGGTTACCATGGTTACACTTTTAACAAATTATTTCTAAGAAAATGTTATTTTCATATTTTTGGGATATTTGTTCGGAAGCACCTAGAATCACAATTCTGATTTAAAAAAAAATGTTCAAAAACCTTCTCGGGCATACACCTAATAATTTCCCAAATTTTCACGGCGATTCGATGTATGGTTTTTGAAACCATCGAGTATAGACAGACATACAGATACATATTCATTTTTATATACATATATACATAGATAAAGCTTGCTGTCTGTACACAAGCAAATTTTGAAATTCAGCATTTTAATAGGCTAATAAGGGGTGAAGAGGAATTATTTTTTTAATGTATACCTTGGGAAGAATGGTTGTGGCACATCCCATATGAACTAGTTTTATTATCGTACATCTCAATAAAGACATATATAATCGGGAGACTTCAATGGTTGTCTTAGCATTTTCTTTATAAAGACAAATCGGTGGCACAGAAACGGATAGGACCGGAACAAAGACAGAATTATATAAGGATGCTCGGACAACGCAGGATGAGTAAAGTTAATTCAATAATAAGATTATGAGTTCAGTTATGCTTTAGCCTTAAACATAGAAAAGGTACAAAGATGCCAAAATAAAAAGATTCTACGAATGATTGATTATAGCTGCCTCCTATATTTATTGTACATAAAAAACTGAAATTTATACAAAGATCTCAATGTGCTTTTAATAAAAAATACAGCAGCTAAACAAGTTGAATCCCATTTGACTAAACTTGAGTCGCATTCAAATCCTTTACTCTGTAACATTAAGGCCTAAAGCCAGAGTCGAGAGGTAAGTTTGCCCAGTTAAAGTTCTACTTATTTTTTTTAAAGGAAACAATGTTACATATGTATATAATACATACATAGATTATATTGAGCTTTTTGAAAAGAATTGAATTAAAGGAATAGTTTACATTTTGTTGGTTTAAATAAAGAACCATGTAACTAACAAAAAAGGCTTAACAATAATTATTCATTTAAACTAACGATATACTACATAGAGTACATATGTTACTACTTTTAAAATTATGTATGTGCATACATACATACATAAATAAATACATAAATACTCTTATCATTTGAAATGATCAGAATGTTTTAACGCAATATTTTTGTTGTATTTCTTTTCATCAATAGCGGTTTTCTTAATAGTCAAAATGCATTACATTATTATTATTCATAATTGCTCTAATGTTCAAATGTATTTGCAAATTTCGTGTTCGAAATTTTAAGGACTTTGAACATTTAAAAATGGATAATTCATACCTACAATATTTTATTGGCTGTCTCGTCACTTTTGATTTATGTGTATTCTTACTTGTCACATGTTCGAGTATGTATATAAGTGCACCATATTTCAACTAAAACAATTGCTAGACGAACAAAGTCCAACAGTACTATTTTACTATTATTCTTTTTGTCATTGTTTTTAATATTCGATTTGTTCCCATCTATAATACCAGTAAATAAATCAAATAAATAAACAATATCCACTGAAATTTTTAACAACGATAAGATTATAATTATAATGATGTAGAAAAACACACATTGTTGTGAAGGTTTTTTTTTCTTAATAAACTTCAATTAAACGAAAATTTAAAACGAAAATTTAAAAATATGCCGGTAGCAAGCGCCATAGTACATCATGATGACAAATATTCATATATGACAATAGTTGATTTTGTCTTACAGGCGTCATTATTGCTCTATTCGCTAACGTGGAGGCTGATAAAATCCTGCATTGTTCAGTATGTATGTAGTCCACTCATAACGGACAATGTCGCTAAATGGCAGCTTTCATTATTATGGAGACATTATAATGATGTGTCATTGTCAGTAGGCTTCATTAAGGAAGTTTTTCATTTACGATAATTTCATACAAGTTTCGAAAAACGTTATTCAAAGTATCGTGTGAACATGTTGTTATAACGATGGAAAAAACCTCGTTGAAAAAATTGCTAAATTTAAATAAGTAATAAATCTTAAAAACATTGGTTTCTTGCACAATTTTTGGCTTTAAAATAGAATATAATTTTATAAATATGTACAATATAACCCGATTGTTATAAATACTTTTATTATTGTTTTCATATTTTTCAATGGTTGTTTCTTTTTATTATCTTTTCTAGACTGATTATGACAGTCATAAGAGGTCATAGAAACAACTAATTACACTGGTCTACAAAAAACAAAAAAATTTTCTCGCCTTTAAATAAAACTATATGGAATATAATGATATCAAACATTTTTTTATATTTTCAACAGTTTCGGAGTTATTCGTAACATAGTTGCGAAAAAAAAAATTTTTTTTGTCGCGCAAAAAAAAAGTCATAAAAAATTTTTCAGAATGAAAATTGAAAATGTTAAGCATTTAAATGAAAGCTTTAAATGTTGAGAATAAAACAAGCTATAAATCATGAAAATCGGTTGGTCGTCGTTTTCAAGTTATGATGAAATATATTGATCTATTTTGGGCGGAAAATTTGCTAGGCCAAAAAAAATAAATAAATTTGAGCCGGATGGAAAAAAAAAATGAAAACGGATTTGAATTCAGCGCATCAAAATCATTATATTCCATTCAGTTTTATGTAAAGCTTTTTTTTTGCTGTAGACCAGTGTTATTGTTTGTCTTCTGTATAAGCAAAGAGCATCTGTATTCAACAAAAGCCTGGTACCTGTTGAAAAGTAGAAAATATCACAACTCACTTAAATGATATTTTTCATCGTCGTTTTTTTATAAATATTATTTATTACATGCAAAGATTAAAAAAAGGAGAAAAAAGAAAACAAACAGAAAGAAAAATTTAAAGCGCAAATGAGAATAATTTTTCTTTTTTACATCATTTGCAAAATGAAATGTCAATGAACATTTTCAAAAATGATCTACGTATGCACATACACATGTATGCATGTGTGTATGTATCTATTATACATCGATAGATAGCTTTATGTATGCATATTTAGAATTTGTTGACATGGACATTATCGTCGATACATACATACATATCGCACTTGATCAACAAGAGAGTATTAGCTCAAAATTGTTTAAATTTCACTTTTTGCAAGAAATCAACTAACGTTCAACGTATGCCGATTACTCTTTCTTGTAGTGACTACCTTTATATCACCAAAAAGTTATTATTTTCAGTTAATACAAAAATGGAAATAGAAATGTATCGTATATTTTCATAAAAAAGGTATAATTATTTTTGCTTACTATGATGTATTCGGATTTTCAAATTCTCTTAAAATTTAACCACAAACAGTTTTTTACCTCTACTGTAAATTTTAAAATTTTGAGTTAATACCCTCTTGTTGATCAAGTGCGATATGTATGTACATATAAACATTGTTTCTAAAATATTGTCTTAATCATCGACGTTATTGTTTTTAAATTTTTGTTTCGATTATTAAAAATTAAAAAAAAACAAAGTTCCGAAAGATGAATTTCATGGCAATCTTGAATTTGGCAATTTTATAGCTTAATATGCTTCTACTTTGTAAGCATATTCTTGTGAATAACAAGACAATCATACACATTCATATTAACATCGGCTCAAAGTATTTGTAGAAAAGTTTTGTTTTCAATAATACTTACCTATAAATTATATATACATACATATGTATATATAGTGGGGAGCAAAACCGAGTGAATGTTTTGAAGTTGAGTGGAAACACTCATTCAAATAAAACAAAACTCCACACATTTATTCATTGTTAAGCCGTTTCAAAAAACATTAACTAAAAGTATTATATTTCAATAACGGAATGAAAGAAAGTCAATCATATAAAAGAATCCGCATACACTTCTCGCTTCAACAGAGAGGAACTTTAATTTTCAACATTCTTTCTAGAGCTCCTTATTTTAAGTGCCGTTTTTAAAGAATTTGGATATACTCTCTCCAATATTATCCTAAAACGTAAGAGCAATCTGGTCCCATTCGTATTATTTTCATTACCATAACTTCAACTAGTTCCTCGCATAATCGGACAAGGCAAAGTATGGATAATTAAAATGCATTAATCGACCAATTCCTAATAATTTGTATATCCTTTGTAATTTAGAAAAGTTGGTAAGTGTCTTGAAAACGATTGTAGGAAATTTTTGAATACTTCCGGGTCTATGGAGTTCAATATTTCTTATAAGCTGAACAATGAATGATATTAACCTCTTTTTTTTAATGAATTCCCCTAGGTTTTGCGCAGATGTTTCTATAAATTTGGAACAGTTACGGATCAGCTAAAGCTTTGGGAGACCTGATGTGTGCTTCTCTGCACTTTGCTTAAACCAACAATCAAGATACAGCTCCAAATCCTAATACTTCCTTTTGTTTTTTACAAAAAACTATTTGCCTTTAATTATAAAAATATAAAATAAATGAGCCGTTTAATTTAAAAGTGCGGCAAGATAATGGTAGTAATAGATAAAACCGGTTATTATATATCTGACCGAAAACAATTTTTAGTAAAAAACAATTTGGTTCTAAACAGTATTGAAAATATGTTTATTTTGAAAGTGTTGCAAGTCCACCTTAGACCAAATCTATTATTATTCGATCGAATATATTACGACAAATTTTAGGTCCACGTACTGCATGGTAAAATAATGTGGACGTTTGACATCATATCTAGAGATAGTATGTATATTTGGAAAGAAACTAGAGCATCTACCCGTCTGAAAGGCGTATAGGCAGTGACAACCCACAAACATATTATAGCTAACAGTGATATGTGTACTAACCAAAATAGAATCATTAAGTTGTTTTTTAGGTGGATAAAAAATTGTTTAGTGCAGTGACAATGGAAAAAATATCATTGATCAGAGGTTTTTATATTCAAGGCATTAATTTTTAGCGAACAATAGTGAATTTGGAGTAGTAGAAAAGACAATCCGGAAAACAAATGAATTATACATACATACATACATATACCAGGATCACTATACAATAATTCGAAATCGTCGAAAACGTAATACTTTCTTAGCGCATGAAATGAGACTCAACAATTTTTTTTTAAACAATTTTTGGAGAAAACAGGCTTAAAAGGAAGCAATGCGACTGAAAAAAAGGTATGGTTTTTAGTTAAAAATTTCTTTTTCTCCAAAGTTTTCTATAGTTTAAGCAATATTTTTAAGCTTATAAGCACATGAGTTTTTGAAATAAATCATTAAACATACCTACATATGTAATATTATACATACATATGTACATACCCATCATATATGAATTTCATCTACATACAGTGTGTCTAGAACGAGTTTACGCATTAAAAATAATTAAGTAATTACAACTTCATTACCAATAAAACGGTAAACGGTAGTTCCTGCTTCTTAATCTTGTAAAGTCTTAAACAAAAAATAAGACAAATTCGGTTTAAATCAAATAAGAAATTTACAAAAAACAAATTTTATTCACATTTGGTATTGTCTGTCAAATAACTCTTTACACAAAAGTTAGAAGATGTGTTTATTACATTATAGTTAACGACTAATAAAAACATTTTTCAGACTTTTAACATTGTTCATGACCTCCTTTTGCATCTCTTACACATTATAATCACATTTTAATAGGTCATAATCTGCCGGTATTTTCTACTACTCTTTCATTATTGCAGTTTAAGTGTTGCAATGTCATTGGATTGGCGATTAGGTGCTTTTTGTTAAAAGAAAAAACAAACAAATTTAAATTGTGGTTTGTTCTTCCTGCGTAACCCGAATTATCTAGCATTGCTCATTAAATGGCTATTAAAAATATCTTAATATTGCTGCGCATATATTGTTGATTCTATAAAAGTGAAGTCTTCTACGCTTTCACTTAAGAAACATCCCCAAAACAATACTATAATATTTTCCAATTTAACAGTTTGGATGATTTTACAATTTTCTAGTGATGTTAAGGGTTTTATCGTAGGTCCTTCGTTGTAATACTACCTTTTTTTAGTTTCAACAGAAAATATGACTTCATTTCAATAGTCAGATGGCTGTTAATGTCTGTTTTATGTCTGCTGCAGATATTATTTCTTGTGTACTGGGGGCTAATTCTGGCATTCGTATATGAAACAATTCTTATTCAAACGAACGAGTTTTAAAGTTCTCTTATTCGATCACGAACAAAACGAATCGAAATTTCTAATGATGGCTTTCGATATCGAACAATAATTTGAACGTAAGCTTGTGAGTTTTTACTCGTAAGCAAAGAAGCTTGTGCACTAAGCTTTTTTCACAAGAAAATTAATTAAAAAAAGGTACTTAAAAATTGATTTAGGAAAATTTAATATACTTAGACATTTTTGGCCCAAGGTACAAAAAATATTTTAATGCAAAACGAAATACTTAGAACTTTATGGCAAAGCAAACAAAAACATTTAATGCCAAATAGCTGCCAAGGAAAAGCAAGGGATAATAAACTTTGAGACAACCTAAGGTCCATCAAGTAAAGATTACAAGCTGTAGCACAAGGTGACATACAAAGAAAGTTTTATTTTTTTAGCTAAAAAGTCTCTGGCGTAGGTCTAAAAACTTTTAAAGGTTTTCCATTGCTTTTGCTAAAAAAAAAAACAATAGATCTATCTCAACATAATTAAAAAAAAAAAAAAGTTTTAACCTTCTTTAGACTACACCATGTCACCTATTTATTTTTTGATTTTATTTATTTATCTCCTATTTACAATCAATAGTCGTTTCGTATCGACTAACATCATTAGAAAATTGTACGATATCAAAATATTTTTCGATTCGAATTTCATTTCCATCTCGACCCCTGGTTTTGATAAGTATTTATATTTTAAAACTGCCTGCCGAACCGATTAATGACAATCAACAGATCATCGCACTCCTCTGCAATTTTTCCCACAAGTGTTTCTGTGGAAATTTGAGAATTTTGCGTGATTTTTTAGTAGTTACACGCTCTGCATGTTTAGTTACAGTGGGTTTAGGGACAATTCCCTTCTGCAACTCCAATTTTCCTTTTTGTACATTGTAAATCTATTTGGTACATTGTAAATCGTTTTCTTGCCACTGAAAACGTTTCTGATAACTCAACTACACTCTTTTCCACATGGTCTTTATCAGCGAAACCAGAAATATGCTCTTAAAAATGTGTTTTATGCGCATAAAATATGCAGTAAAAATCCGAAAATATTAAAAATGTAAAAATATGCTCTCAAAAAAAGATAATAATTCTTTGTTAACAGAAAAGAGGCTGATTTAATAATTTTTTATTATACTTAAAGTAAGACAAAAAAAAAACAAAACTTTTGCTTTAATTTCTAAGGAGATAAACAACAAAACACAGACTTAAATTTTCAAATGTAAAGCGTTGTCTATTACATCTGAGCAAACTTTAATACTTTGAAAATGTAATTTCAAAGTCTACTGATAGATATTGGCATAAAAATTTTGTTACATTAAATCCTCCGTTCTTTGCTGTAATCTGTTTTAGCTTAGTTTTAATATTAAGTTTTATATTACAATCTTTAATGTTGCCAATATTAATATGGCATATGACCACTCAACTAATGATAGGCCGTTTTTTGCAGATTCTTAAAGAGTAATTTACACGATAATACTTTACGTACGTAAAATCAGAGAAAATATTTTATAAAATTCCATCCGTATTTTAAAAATTAGAGTACAAATCTTACGTCGGATTTTTTTACGTTTACCCGATACGTAAAAACCAAGCCAAAGTAAAATGAAAGCAGCTGTTTTAAAACAGACCAATAGTGCGAGAAAAAAATTTGTTTTTTTTTATTTTATTTGCTTACATAAAAATACATCCCTGATATAAAGAAGTGTGATGGTTTTAAAAAAATTTTAAAAAACAAAGGGAGCCGTACGACTGGCAAATTTTCATCCGTATTTTCTCTCAATGTCGTACGCGCTCATTACATATTGTATTTATATACGATACTATTCGCTCTCTTCTACACAAAAACTTGACATGTCGTACGACTTGTATTATTGTGTAAGTCGCCCCCTTAAGTAACTCTTCAACGAAACCGAAGTTTGCAGTAATAAAATCAATTCAAGTTTTGTATTTATATTTTTCAGTTAGATTTTCAAAAATCTTTTCATAATTGTAAACGTAGTAATTACGAGTATATTGGCGGCAACAGAAGGGCTGAATACATTTCTTTTAAAATGTCAACTTTATTTGGAGCTTGCAAGCCAAAAAAAAAAAAAAAAAAAAAAAAAAAATAATAATAATCGAAATATGCGCTAAAATGGTTAAAAATGCTTTTTAAATACGAAAAAAATGTCGAAAACATGCTCTTAAAACTGAAATACTCCAAAAATAATGCTTTTATGAGCAAAATATGCAAAAATATGCACTAACAAATCGCTGTCAAAATTCATAAAAATTAATGAAACGGATGGATTACATTCGACTTGATTGGTTGCATGAGAAAAAACATGCGATTTCTGGTTTTCCTGGTGTTTATAGTAAATCAACTGAATGACGTTGCAGATAACTTCTTTTCTGGCGTCTTCTAAATTGTGTAATATTGAACTAAATGAGATTTGCATTAAAAAAAAGTATCACCAACTTGTTTACTAAATCGCACAAAACAATAACTAACTCCAAACATGACGGCGAAGCACATTTGATCTTCAAATAAATGCAAAAACGATTAAAAAAATAATAGGTGTGTAAAGAATTATTTGACACTGAAAAAAATTAAGCAATATTTGTTTTTCTTGTTTTCCTCTCATAATTTAGAGAAAATGAACCATTTTAGTCGTAATCCTTTGAAGGTACTGCATAAATTATATGCAGCGAAAAACTATGTCTGAAATAACCCATAATGACTTCTATGCCATTGAAATTAAAAATGCTTATACATAAATTGTATATGTGTAAACTGTTGACTTACTATATGTATGTATGTATGTTTAGTAAATATGTTTGTATATTAAATAAAAAAATTATCTGTGAGTTTGTAGGAAATGCATTCGGTGCAGAATGCTTTTTATCAATGATCCGCAAACAAGATTTTTATTACTAATTTAGTATTAGCCATCACGTGGTGAAGGTAAAAACTTTGTAAAAATCTGTCATACCCTAATGAACATTTTTTTTATATATATATTCCTTGAAACACGTTTTTAATCACCATTATTTTAGTGTCATTCAATAGCTTACACTTACGTACATAACTAAATATTTGTTTCAAGGTTACTGGCAATTACGAGTACCGTATTCAATTTTTTTTTTTTTTTTTTTTTGTAATCCATGGTTGGTTTGCTAAAGGTTAAAATTTTCTAATTGGATAAATGTGAACTGGAAATGTTATTGCTAAAAACCTGGTCGCAATTTAACGTGTAATGTAAAGTAAATAGAAAATAGAAACAAAATTGTAAAGAACATGCAAATGTTAAATAATAAATAAGTCGATTAAATATTGGCCCTTAAAAAAATTGAAAAAATACATTGGCCTACATATGTACATACACGTTTCTACACATGTATATCTGATATTAATTGACGGGCGTATTTATTGTTTGGAACTGTAAAGTTAGACAAATCTCCAACAAGTCGCCTCGTTTATAAGTGTATAAATGCTTTATTGGTAATAATATTTAAGCTGTATAAAGAAACATATTAAAGCTTTTGAATATTTAAAAAGCAGAAAACTTGAAAAAATATTAAGCAGAAACTCAAACCAAAAGCTTTTTATTTAGAGGCGATATTTTCATTAACAAAAAAAACAAACTTCTTTCAATTTCATAAATTAACTAACCAATTAACCAACCGGATGTTGGATGGCGGATGGTTATGTAAGTGTAAACAAATTTTTCTTTTGTTACTAATAAGGCTGCCATAATGTTTTTTGGTTTCGGCCTTTTTAAGAATCTAGGTATTCTTAATTTTTGGAGAACAAATTCGTTTTTATAATTTATTGTGTGCAAATTTAACAAAAATTAAGAAAAAATACATAGATTTATTACATACATACCTACCTATTTTTAATTGACTTTTTCTCGAAACATACTTTAGCTTAGTGGTAACCTTATAGAGTAAAAAATTTAATTTACTTAAAGTGTGTGTGTGAGGGAGAGAGAAGAGAAATAATGCTAAATTTTTAGAGAGAGCCAAATGTTCCATGTTAAATTAATATTTATTTGGGAACGATATTTCAGTTGGCTATAACAGCTTGTCGCAATCAAACGAGTGTAACGGGATAAGAAGTTTAAAAAAAGTATAAAAGGAAAGAAGAAAAAAGCAATTGTGAAAGCAAATCTCAATAATAATGAAACTGAATAAAAGCAAAATAAGTTATTGTGAATATTGCTAAAGTTAAGGATTTTAGTAAAAAAAAAGTTTAATGGAAACATTTTGTTCGTTGTTATTAAACATCTGGCATTGCAACAAATGTTGTGGCAGCAACATAACAAAGTCAAACACACAATCTACATCAAATACCTGAATAAAAATTAACAAAAAAGGATATTTAATTTTTCATAATCATAATAATTTGTTTACGCTGCAAAAAGAAAAACTTGAATTAAATCAAATCCTTTGAAAAATTTAAAGCAAAATTTTTATTAAATTCTTTATTTTATTTATTTTTTGTTTAAAAATAAACACTATATTTAATACATGCATACAAATAAAGGTAATACCTATCCGCAATAAGAGAATAACAAAAACGAATAAGCAAACAAAAACAAATAACGAAAAGAGTAACGAAAGTAAGAAATAACAACAACAGAAACAATACTCTCTACTCTTTAACCTGTAGCATTTGTTAAACAAGAAAAGGAACAACAACAACAACGGCAACAATAACGAAAAAAAAAACAAACTTGACGAGAAAAAGAGACAGAGTATACTAAAAGACATACAATTATAGAAACGAAAAAAAAGAAAAATACAGAAAGAGTATCCACAAGATACACAATATTTATCATACATCATCTAGTCAGCTGAACAAAAGTGAATTCTTTAAGTGGGAAGCGAAGAAAAAAATAAATTACAACGTAACGTAAACAAACACTCTCTTAAAAAAATGTGGTGTATCGTGAATTTACCAAACGGTACTCAGCAAGCAGTTAAATGGGACCCTAAAGCCATCGGCCAAGAATGCTTAGAAAAGGTACATACTGCTAATTAGTTTTAATTACATATATAATTATATATATATATATATATAAAATTGTATATAAAATCAATTATCCTAAATTTTGAATTAAAAACTCCGATTTGTTTAAAAAAACTTTGTTCTACAGTTAGCAAAAACATCAAATAAAACGCACACCTGAAAACGTGATAAAAACAACGCTTGCTATACAACTAAATACTTAAACAACTGTTCAAAGTTCAATTTGAAAACTGTTGTGACTTATGTACATACATACATACATATGTATATACATATTTATTTATTTTTATAATTAAGAAACTTTAATAAGTGTTTTCTGTTGTTCGATACCTACATACATATTTATTTACCTGTACTTCACAACACTGATAAAAGTACGAGAATGAATGTATGTATATATGTGCATACACATGTATTTGTGTATTTATGTATGTACATATTTAGTATATTTATAAAGATATCTAAAAGCAAGTACTACTTATGAACTTAGTGTTAAAAAAAAACATTCCTTATCATTGAAATAACGTTATTTAACATTAATTAATCAACTTTAATAAGGTTGTTATCTTATCGTTGATTCGTTCAATTTCATACGAATATTAACAAACAAAAGTTAACTTAAAAGAAAAGGGAGCAGAAAAGAACCCTACTACTACTAATTTCATTGAACCTCTTCAAATGAAAATAAAGTTCAATTTCTCATTAAAATTGATTTGTGGATTAATTAATTTAATACCGATTGCCAAATGTTCGAACCATACTGTACTTTAACACAAAAATTGTTTTTTTTTTGTTTCATAAAAATTTATTAAAACATGTTTATGTACCTTTACAAAGCTTACTTTTTACTGTTCCTAAGTAAATCGCAAAAAGCGTTGCAACGTTATCAATTCAAAAGTTAAATAGCATTTAATCTGTTTTATTTTTATTTTTTATTTTTATTTATTTATTTATTTTTATTAAAGCATTTAATTATTTATGGTTTAATTACTCACACCTCTTTGTGTGTTACAAATTTGCAGAAAAAAACAAAAAGTTGGAATTATCAATTTTTATTACAAAATTTAAAAACGATTTCTTATTTATTTTTAGAACAATTACTCAGACTATACGAGTACATACATGTATATATTTCGTACATATTTAGTACAAAAAATTTTATTGAATATTTTGAAGGTACCATATAATTCATTTGTTGTTTTAAATTCATATTATTAATAACATTGATTACAATTAAACAGTATCTTTTTCTTTAAAAATACAATCAACTTTCCAAATAGACGACTTAATCATTGTACTTAAAATATATAAGTATGTATATACATTATTACTGATTTTTGCTTATTAAAAATATCAATTTTAAAATCATATAGAAATAGTTACTAAGTAAAAACATTGATAAAGTACATTTGTACACTTGCAACATATATATAATCTTTATTTTTCTGATAAGGTCTGAAACTCATAGCACTCTTAAATACTTGATGTCATTTACATCAAACATCTAATGAATTAATTTACTATTTTGTATTTTGTGGTATCACAATCACATGTGTATCTATCTACACATATGCATATTTATATGTATATATACTAGGGAGATCGGACGGTTATTATTCGACCGGTTTTAAGCGGTTTTTTTGGTTTTGTCGAATACGGTTTTTTCAAAATCTTCATTTTTCGGATATCGAATAAACCGGTTGATTTAACACGAATAGCCGGTTAATTAAAAAAAGTATAATTTTTATCGTTTGTATATTTTTTATTGAAGATATGCTCATCGTTTAGTTATTTGTATAAATTTAATTATATATGACAACCTTAAACGTCTCACAAAGAACGTGAAAACCAAGGTAGATCATGAAAGATATGCACTCTTGAGCAAAAATAACCTTTTCGCACATATATATTTATATATGGAGAATGATCCACTAGACTCATTGAAAGACCACAAACCCACAAACGCCATTTCCGAATGGCAGATATATTAGTTAGTGAAGTTTTTCACAGCGTAAATACACATAACCAGTCACTAGTAATGTTGTGAGGTGATATCGCTGCTGAAAATTGTCAGATGGTGTGGCCTGGAATTGAACCGACGACTTCTTAGTTGGACATAGTGACACACACTATTGTATATGTGGTGTATGAATTTACATACAGTTCTGTTCGAAACTTAAGCTACTTTTCTTGTCAAGGCAATTAAGGACTCGTATATTACTAATAGATTTAATAATTGTTATCATAGGCACCTAAATTATAACTATAATAACAAACCTTTAATTCCGTTCTCTATCAAGTAATACAACAACAACAAGGAAATTAGCTCCAGGGTAGCTGTTCAAAACTTAAGCAACTTTCAGGACTTTGTGTGGTAAACTTTGTATTTAATGGTCTCCGATCACTGTTTTAGCATAGTTTTTATGAGATCTGTTAGAATTATTGTCAGTGTTGATTGCCAATTTAATTTTAAGCTCTCCGTCAGGTTCTGCTTATTTTTAAAACGACGTGGTCCAGCTCTGCGCTTTAAGAATTAAGAACAATTTTATTTAAGTAAAAGAACCGGTCAACCGGTTATTTGAATATTTATTAACCAAAAATCGGTTCCGATCGAAATGGTTTTGATTCTGAAAGATTTTGTTTATTTAAAAAAAAGTTTTGAAGTTTACAAAAAATAAATTAAAATAAAATGTGTTATATTGAGTTATATTTATACTAGTTTTTCTTCATATATCTCATATTTGGGTTTGCGGGTTTCTCGGAAAAGACTAATTAATGCCTTTCTCTTTCACTTTCAATAATAATCTTCTTTCCGTTTAGCGTCTATGGTATAACAAAAATTATGTACTTTGTTGTAAGTGGGTGGGTACACACATTTTTGCAATCTGTCAAATTTCATTGCGGATTTCATCGTGTGCATTCGTGTTTATGATCTCATTTAGGAATGCATTCGAGTTTTCATCAATAACAAAATAATTTGATATTTTCAGATTACATTGATGCAGATTGCGCTGTCTGTATCGTGATTTCATGTTTTTATCTGTTTAGTTAATTGAAAACAAGCAAACAGTAAGCATCTACACTACGACTTATTTTTTCAACAGTACTTCTTTCGCGATGTTATGCTATAATATAAAATACCAGAACTGATAATGCGTTTATAATTTCGTTGTTGATTTCAGTGTGCGTTTCAAAACATGCATTCTGAATTAGAAATGCGTTGAGTAAATGGATTTCATTGTGTGTACCCACTATTAAAAAACTTAAAGAGCTAAAATAGGCTTAATTTTAAAAACAATAGTATTATAGGAGTTCTCTCTCTCTCCCTCAAGAAGTTCTGGCTTTATAGACCAATAAATTATGTAACAAATTTCTACTTATAAAGAAGTACTCTGTCACTCACATAAAGGACTAATCATTATATGCGTGGGCTAGCTTTAACAACTGTGCGACTTCATACAATCAAATCTGTATAAAACTCCGTTTAGACAATGGTTTTATCTAGCAATGTTACCAGAGAGATGCATGTCTTACTACCGTGTGAACTTACATTTTTTGTCTCTCAACATTGTCAGATGCCCGTATTTTTAACATCTGACAACGACATAATTGTCAGAAAAAAATATGTATGTATTTTCTGACAAATGTCATGCAATTGTGTGAACTGACAATATACATTGAAGTGGCAATTTTCCATTATTTTGTCGTTGTCAGCAAATTGTCATGTCTGACAATATTGTTAGATCAGACAATCGTCTGTACAGAAGTTAACTATAACGTACTTTACAAACTATTCGTCAAGTTTTGTTAAATTTTATTTGTTTACGTTTAGAGCAAAGCTGATCGCACTCCACGTACATAAACAGCTGTTTGTGCGTTATGTTCTAAACAATAATTATAGATTGTTGTAGTTGTGCAACTGCTGTATTTTTTTACTATTTTTCATTTACGATTTATAGCCACCAAAAAGTTAATCAAGTATTTTTAATTATTTAACTTCTTGAGACCCCTATTACACATATGTGTACCTTAAATTATCGTTATTTATTACAAGAAGCCACATTATTGCCAAGCTGCTGGACTTTTATTTCTTGGTGTAGACTCTAGAGTTTCTAAAACTATTGACAGATGGTATTTCCAACAAAGTTATCGCCATTTTTTTTTTCTTTAATTTGATAATTTTAATTTTTTTCAATAAGCCCAGAAGTATTAAAATAATGACCAAAAAGAAACGATATATAAACAACAAACTGTTATCATAATCGCTTCATGCTCAGGTCTCAAGAGGTTAAACAAGTGGATATTTATGTTAAGATAAATCTTTTGTTGTTTTTCTATTTATAAAACACATTGCGTTTTTGAATATAACTATGCAATTATATACAAAAAAGCATATATACATACGTGTGTAATTTGATATATAAAAATCTCTTCCAAGCAAGAATTTAAAATAAGTCATCTACTGATGGCGGGTGATAACGCTTCGTGCATCTCCACGCTAAATTAAATAAAAACTCTCGATTGAAAATTTACTACACTGAAATATTGATAAAAAAAAAAAAAAAATTACACAAAAATATTATGATTCCAAAAAAAAAGTACAAGAAAATAAATATGTCCCACTATTTTTGGACAAATGGCAACGCTGCTTGCTATTCGCTAATAAGAAATAAGTATAAATCGAACTTTGAACAAGATTCCAAATAACAGAGGGAATAAAAGAACATACATACATACATACAGACATATATTGTATATACATACGTACGTGCAAATAAAAATGTTAATTTTTCTAAAAAGTTTTAAGCAAAAATGGAGAATAAAATATCGAATTAAATATTCTAAATACATATCCAAAAAATGTCTTCTAAAGCTTATTAATTATGTCGGTACGAAGACTTCAAGAAAAAACAAACTATAAATTGTATAAATAAGTATGTGTGTATGTATGTATGTATGTATGCATGCATATATACAAATATATATCTACATACATAGATATCTACATACATATGTACGTAAATCAATATACATATATATGTATATCGTTTATTAATTTCAATAGTGTCCTAATTCAATAACATAGTTTTTCAGGAGAGCTGTTTTAAACTTTCAATTGTCTATTATTTGGCATTGATATAGGAATGAATAAACACTTCATTTTGAACTAATCAGAAAGAATTTTGTGCACAATGTAGACACTAATATTGCGCACATTTTTGAATACTTAGCTAAAACATCATGGTTTTTTGATTTATGACACTATTGAAGTAAATGAGCGTTATGTGTAGAAAATATTTATCGACGTTTTTATACGAAGGTGTTGTTTGCTAATATACTTGCTCATACTAGTTTTTATTTTATTTCAATTTTTTTGAAGTGTTTAAGAAGTTAAATCATCAAAATTTGTTATCAAAATCAAAAATGACAATTATGTTTTTAAATTTTTTTTTAAGTACCTACTTATATACAACCTATTTAATACTATTTTTATTAAAATAAAATGATAAAAACATTAAGTTATTTTATTAATTAGTTTTATCGAAACATAAATACTTATGTATGTACTCGCTTTTTTGTATTACTTGAAAGGTGTCACATAATTGTAAATATTCCAAGGAAATCCAATACAATAAACCAAACTCAATTTGTTTTGTAGATTTCCTTTGTTTAATTGAATCATAAAAGAAGAAAAATATCTTTCTACCGGCATTTAAGTGTGTATCTTTTATAAACACAACCAAAGAGAAATAATACAACGTCATTACGATCACTCGGTGGACGCGTGCTGCTAGACATGTAACATGTAACGTCGCTTTTAGATTTGACTCAGTTTTATTTATTTTTAGTAAGTAAAATAAAAAAGACTAAAAACAAGCATATGTACATATGTATGTATGTACGTACATCATGTATGGCAATCATGTATGTACATATGTATATGTGTACAAATGAATTGTAATGTTTGTTTAATTAATACCTACTAATACCATAATAAGAAAAATACAATAAAGTTTAAAACTTCCAGGTCTGAAAAAAAAATTGAAAATACATTTATATTTTTCACTTTAGTAATTAACATCATCAACACAATGTGATTATCAACATTGTGTTCATCATCATCTTTTTCTATCTTTTTTTTTACATTTTATCGAATACATCAATGAAAACAAACATGAGCAACGGTGGCGATCAAAGTCCAAGTTTTGTTTGGGTCGCAGTCCAAAGTCCAATTTCGAAATACAATGAGCTTTTCCTTTTAAATATGTACTCAAATTTCGGGGTCTCCGTTTTGAGAGCAATAGCAAAGTGATCGAATCTCTTTAGTTTATATCAGACCAAAACAAAGGTAACAATAATATAGTTTTTGCTCTTGTTGTTTTTGTCTTGTACACTTTAATTACATGTCGTGTGTGTTTTTGTTCTCTTTTGGATTTCTTTCTTTTTACCTGGAGTTTTATAAAAATGCTCTTTAACGATTAATGTATCTCATACTCTCTTTTTTCAATGTTTAATCATCAAAGTTGCCATGTCTTGGAGAAAGGAAAATCAGTAGCAGTTATTCGATAAGGATAGATATTTTACTTTGTGTAAAACAATCAAAATGCCTGTATTGTACATATGTACACCTTTTAAATGAATGGGAAAATTAAAGCAACCTTTATAGAAACAATTTTTTATCCTAAAGCTAAAGCATTTGTATGCTATGTTTTTGTTAAAATTATCTTCTCTTCAAAAATAGGTAGTACAATTTAAGTATATGTGTGCGTACATACTACATACATACATATGTATATGACTAAATATGACTTTCTAAGTTTTTCATTTAAATGTACATGTACGAACACGAGTATATTTATCCATGCATATATATATATATATATATATATATATATAAATATGTACATACGTTTACACATATGTATATATAAATATAAACTAAGTATAAATTGGACTTTGTACTCTTTTCATTTAGCGGCAAAAGTTGTATTTTGCGAGTATTTTGCGTACAGCATACATACATACATATGTACATAAGTGTGTGTATGAGTATACCATAAACATTTTTAGTAGCTAAGTTATTGTTCTTTTTAAACACCTTTCATTCAGTGTTGCCGTTGAAATTTCGAAAAAGTGTCTTAAAAAGGGTATTTGAGAAAAAAAGGGTCAAAAAAGGGTATTTTAAAGTAAAAAGTATACATGCTCGGCAGTATTAGGTAACTAATTATCGCAAAAAAATGTTAAAAATTGTTTTATTGTTAATTTATATCTTATAGAGCCTTATTTAATAATTAAATTTAAGTTTAATTTTTTTTATCGTATTTTCACTTGAATTATTGTGATATCCTTTAGGAAGAGCAGTCTCACAGCATTGTTTATTTTTAATCGCACTTATTTGTACTAGGTTATCCAATTTATCAAATAAATTGTCTGTGGGACTTATGTCAGTTGACTAATAAGTAGAATGAAGCCGTCAAGTCAAGTTTTGTGTCGAAACTTCTAGGTTTTTTAACTTTTAATTTTCGTCACACTTAAATGTAATATTCCTACTTTCATCGCTTACAACTTTACTCCAAAATTCTTCAACATAAAATTTTAATACTCGCGATTATACATGTTAGGCAGTTTTCTTATGGTTTTCCATATTGCTTGATGAAGCCTGATGGTCATCTATTCTTTTTGATTTAACCACAAACAAACAAATATATTTTTTTTTTACATAAGTTAATATAATTAGATACTTGGGAATGCAATACTTACTTGTCCATTTGCATTTAATTTGTTGAAAATATGAACATATGTGTGTATAAATAGCACGTGAAACTACAAAATTAAATGAAAATCTACTAAAAAAATATATAAAAGCTTCACGCTGTCAAAACTTAAGTCAAAACACATACATAAATCAGGGCATAATCGCAGTTGATCATCAGTTCATTTTACACAATGGTCAAACATATGAAAGAAATAGGTATGAATAGAATATGACAGTTGCATAAAAGTCAGTTGTAATAGTAATATCGAATGCAATTTTTATATATATGTTCACAAAATTCATGCATGTTATGTATATATACAACATACATTTATAAAAGCTAAGTGTACTGCGAATTTTTGACCTTTATTCAAAAAGGGTCAAAAAGGTATACATTAAAAAAGGGTCATAAAAACTGTCATTGGCATGAAAAAGGGTCAAAAGTGATACTTTAGTGTCACAATGGCAACGCTGCTTTCATTATTTTTAATACTAGATTTACCCATCCGACGTTAGCCGGGAATCTATAGAGGTACATATTTTTACATTAGCTCACAGTAAGTGAGTCAGACTATTTAACAATATTATTAATATCTTATAAGAAGCATATCTGATTGACAAAAGTATTCATTAAGTATTTTAATTAGCTTCATAGCTTAATTAACACTTTTGCCAATCAGATTAACCTTTTATTAAAAAAATATAGCCTGGTTCACTTTGACTGTGAGCCAATGTATATTATATACATACATACATATTAATCGCCTACTCTTTCTGTAAAGTTAATACCACTTATGGAAAGTTTGAAGACTCTATATTTTATAGTTACCAAGATATACTGTAACAGCTACACCTTTCGTAGGAATGGTTTATGAACCAAAAAATTTGTTACCATTTTTAGCCCCTCAAAGTTCAAACTTTTAAAATTTCCTTTTGTACAATAAATGTTAGTAAATAAAAATTTAGCTTTAAAAAGAAAATGTGTAATTTTAGAAGAAAAGTTATCTCATTATATACCCAGTATAATTAATATCATTTTTTATTCTAAAATTTTTGTTTATATATCGGTCCTCCGGTGGGTTAGTGGGTAGTGTGCGAGCATGGAGGTCTTAGATTCGTTTCCCACCAGAAAGTGGTTGACTGATGGTTCAGTATACTGAGCG
This sequence comes from Wohlfahrtia magnifica, assembly GCA_023159175.1. Classification (NCBI taxonomy): domain Eukaryota; kingdom Metazoa; phylum Arthropoda; class Insecta; order Diptera; family Sarcophagidae; genus Wohlfahrtia; species Wohlfahrtia magnifica. The sequence continues at coordinate 123,204 of JAKWBJ010000040.1, read as the reverse complement.
TATGATCTTAAACACTTCACTTGTAATTGTAATTCAAATTTAGATATATAAATAAAAATTCCTTCATACTACCTATGTACTTTAAATTCATAATTTTTTTAGTTCAACTCATGATTTTATGCTTGAATTGAGAGAGGTAATATTATATACAAGTCTAGATATTTGTTCCTATCAGTTAAACCGATATACCATTTTGACAGTTCGCAATTTAAATGATTACTATTATTTTAAATTAAATTTATATTAAATTTTAATAAAAAAAACGATAATTATTTTATTTTTAGGTGTGCAAAGCATTGGGCATAATATGTGAAATGGAATATTTTGGTCTGGAACATTGGGTTCCTAATCAAAAAGAGTCCCGTACGCATTCGTGGATTAACTTGCGTAATCGCTTGTCGTGTGATGGGGGTAGTGGTAGCGGTATACAATTGATGTTGGCTTTGCGTGTCAAATTTTGGGTTCCTGCTCATTTTATATTACAAGAAAGTGTTCGAGACTTGTTCTATATGCAAGCTAAAGCAGACCTATTAGATGGACGCTTAAGTGCTAAAAATTGGTCAGGTGCCGCTAAATTAGCTGCTCTTCTTTGTCAGGCAGATGGTTTGCGTTTTAACGAGGCTGCGATAAGATCCGAGTGTCCTCTGAAAATTAAAAGGGAGCAGGAAAAATTAAAACGTCAACAGCTTGAACAATTGTCACAGCAGGAACATATACAGTTACAGCAGCAGTATAATCAGCATCAATCTCATAGCAATTCTACTAAAGAAAGAAAGGAAAAAGACCATGTGCTATCATTTAAAAAACGTCGATTATCGAAACAAAAATCTGTGGAAAATATAGATAGTGCAGCCTCTCAGTATCATGCTTCAGTTTCATACGCTGCTCCTACAGGTAGTTTAACTGCCTTAGCAAATAATTTGCGTCTAGCTGAAAATAATAAATCTACCTCTAGTACAAATGAAAACGTAACCAAAGTATCTAATGATGTAATAAACAGTACCTGTGATAACAAAGAACTGCGACAAGAATCGGTTGAGTTAATAGAGAAACACATTTTGGCATCTCCATTACGCATATACCAAGATTATATAGTTAGGCCTATAAATGAAGATATAACAGCCGAATTACCAGAAGATTTTCTCAGACAAATTGCTGTAGAGCACGGGAAATTGTCTATGTTAAAGATGTCACCGAAATCTGCTAAATATTGGCTGTTGCAAGAAATTCAGGATCTGCCTGGTTATGGTGAAGAAGTTTTTAGCGGTGTAACGAGTTCTGAAAATTCACAACCTTGCGAAATTGCAGTTGGTGCCCATGGTATTAAAGTTGCGTCTGGAGATAGTGAAAGAAAGTATGTTGCACCACTAATTACATATAGATTAACAAAATTAATTATTATTTATATTGTTTTTTTATTTCAGCATTCCGTTTAGTGCAATTGCAGCAGCGAAATCTTTTAGACGTACTTTTAAATTGGAATATATGGACGATCATAATATAAGAAGAGAAATAGAAATCAAGTTGACTAAACATGCAGTAGCTGCCGGTCTTTACAGATCGATTACTGAACGTCACGCTTTTTACGTTTGTGATAAAGTCCGCGGTGTAGTGACTAATCAGTTTACTCGTGATCTTAAGGGAACAATAGCTTCAATGTTTAAAGAGGACACGGAACTGGGTAAACGATATGTGTTCGATATTCAACATACAAGCCGTGAGGTTCATGATCAAGCTCGGCGCATATTACACGAGCGTGGAATTGATACATCTACGCATGACGTTTATTCCGGCTTGAGTGATATTGCGCAGTTTATACCTCGTTTAGAGAAATCCGATGTTGGTTGTGTGAAGAGTGTATCATCAATGGCAGGTAAATTGGACCTGGTAATACGAGAAAAAGAGGAGCGAGAGGCAGCCATCGAACGGTGTGTTGACTCAAGGATATCAGAGGCTATGACTTGTAAAATATGTATGGATCATGCCATCAACTCTATGTTTAATCCTTGTTGCCATGTTATGGCCTGCGATAAATGCGCAGCCAGATGCGACAACTGTCCCAACTGTAGGGTCAAAATTACGAGTGTTGTTAAAATATATTTACCACCAGAGTTAAGAACAACACATTCAAGTCCCTGCAGTAGTAATAGACTGGATAAAAAACTATCGACAGCTGCTTAAGTGCCATTGGCTCTTGCTATTAATAATACTTATAGAATTATGTTGCAGTCAATGTTTTGTTAACGTATTAGTATAGTATATAATATGTACATATTATGTATATAATATATACATATATAAATTATTTCTAATTTGATTCCTCTAACTAGCATTTAAGATGTCTCATTTTCGTTTTATTTGAAAATATTTGTAAATAACAGATACATATGCACCGATAATTAAATATTAATATTTATTTACATTATAAAATATTTTTATGTTTTAGAATATACTAGAGTAATCCATCCCGCGTTGCTGGGAGCCTTTGTCTTGTACCTGCTTGCTAATCGATGTGGATTCATTCTAATCGTTCTCTAGATACACAAAATTCAATATATAATTTTTATGAGACATGTCACACCCACTTATTCAATTTCGCCCATATCGAAATATGTGTATACTAGTTATTCAGACCAAACTTCGAACCATTCATTCTAATCGTTCTCTAGATATACAAAAATCAATATTTGCTTTGTATGGGAGCTGTCACTCCCACTTATTCAATTCGGCCAAATTTTTGAGTGATGATTTGTATTGATCACAGAGTTATTTGGACCAAATTTAGCGACTTTTAGTATTGCCGTTTTAAAGATATAGACATATAAATAAAAATTTTATATGGGCGTAGCACCGCCCAACTGAACAATAGTGGAGCCACACACCACATGAAAACTTTTTACATATGCTGTTAATATACTATACACAGTTTTGAAAATATTTTTTAATTCACACAAAATTTAATTGCTGTAAGAAATTTCGTTTTCAAGTAAAACTTATGCAATACAAAGAGCTTCACTCTAACGTCAATAACTCATATACGCATATACATTAAATCCTTGGTATTGAATTTACCTTTTGTTTAAGGGCTTACAAAATAAAATAAGTAATAGCATTTCAGAGAACATCAATCGCATTTTATAGTCCTCTTTTATATTCATAGATATTAAAATTAATTTTGTTTTATTAATAATTTATTATTACTATTTCTTTTCTTTTGAATATTGTTTTTCAAATCACAAATTAATTATAATTTTAAATGTAATTACTTGTTATGGTCGCAATCAAGCAATGCAAATAAGAAATTTAATGACGAAAAATATTAAAAAAATATTTAATCACATATATTTGAAACGAACAAGTGCCATTAATATTGTAGCACAATAGTATAAAAAAATATAAAATGAAGAAAGTTGTTATTTTAAATTAAACTTGTTTCATTTTATTTGAAAATAATTTCCAACGACAAAATTTCATGGTTTTATGTAGGTATTTGATAAGTAGTAAAATCAAATTTTGAACCTTTTACTTCCTAGTACTGATCTGCTCACTGTGATTAATTCGATATACACTTAAATATAATCACTTATCTAATTTCGAGTGTACCATATGATTTTCTTTCTAATGTACACTTATGGCCTCTGGAGACGATCAAAAAAACTTTATTTGAAAGAAACCTTTTAAATTAATTTTCTATGCCTAAAAAAATTTGCGTACAATCCCCACACATGCGCATACGTCGTTTCTACAACTTCGAATTAATTGTAGCGGCATCCAATCATTACTGGCGATGAAAAAAATATTAGGATAGCTGTCTGCCAAATGTTCAAAGATGAGTTGAAACTATTTAGAAAATAGTTTCAGCCGCCTTATAATCCAGACATTGCCCGTCGGACTACCATTTGTTCCAATCGGAGTACCTTTCACTTTAGAACAGAGTGTAAGAAATTTGCTCGATTAGTTATTGTCTTCAAAAAATTTTCAGTCTTTTGGCACGAAATCCATATGTTACCAGAAGGATGCGAAAGGTTATTGCATACTCACAACAAAAGTCCAAAGTTAGCCAAAAATTCCGTTCTTAAAGTGATACACTCAATAAGAACCTGGGTAATAAACGTTAAGAGAAATCATTATCTTTATTTTTTACTTAGACAAAAAGTAACCAAAATAAAAAACAAGTACACATCTACACTTCAAAGAAAAAATGTAAAGTGAACGCGAACAATTGTCCTATGGAAAGCTCATGGCTGAAAAAAGTTATCAACGCCTTATATGTGTGCGTGTTGTCGTTCTTTATCGGATACACGTACACGTTGTCGGCTTTAATTGATGCAAATCAAAAAATGTTGATTTTTTCATTTGATGAGTTATAGACATTTTAGCAAACACCCAGCGAAATTAAAATGCAAATGATGATTGACGAATTTATTTGTACGTCTCCTCACCATATGAATTTGCTTAGAAATTATTTGATCGTCTCTGGGCTACTTTAATTTGTTTCATTCGACGTTACCATTTCAATATTCATTACGATAGCTAAGCGATCTGGCAACACATTAATGTTTACATTTTATTTTGTTGGAGTAAGGAATTATGGTGGCTTCGTACAAAAGTAATCAATTCAACATTTTTTGTTTATATTATTAAAAAAATAAATTAAAAGAAATAAAGCGACAAAAAAAAGGAACATGTTTTCTATATGTAAACAGTCGCATCCAGCAACAGCTGTTGAATTTGCAATAACATGCCGGTTCTTTAACAATATCGAAGAAAATGTGGTGGTGGCAGGTGCAAATATACTTAAAATTTACAGAATTTATCCGAATATCGATGGAACGCAGCGACAGCAGAAATTAAATGCAAACGAATTGCGAACGCCAGCAAAAATGCGTTTGGAGTGTTTAGCCTCGTACACGCTTTACGGAAATGTGATGTCATTGCAAAGTGTGGCGCTGACGGGATCTATGCGTGATGCATTATTAATAAGTTTTAAGGATGCCAAATTGTCTGTTGTTCAGCATGATCCGGATACATTTGCATTGAAGACATTATCGCTTCATTTTTTTGAAGAAGAGGATATTAAAGATGGCTGGACAGGTCGATACTACATTCCAATGGTGCGAGTAGATCCTGATGCACGTTGTGCAGTCATGTTGGTATATGGTAAGCGCTTAGTTGTTTTACCATTTCGTAAGGAAAACGGCATCGACGAGATAGAATTGGCCGATGTAAAGCCGATTAAGAAAGCTCCTACTGCAATAGTAGCAAAAACTCCAATCCTAGCTTCTTATTTAATTGCTCTGCGTGATCTTGACGAGAAAATTGATAATGTATTGGACTTACAATTTTTACATGGATATTACGAACCGACTTTGCTTATACTATTTGAACCAGTGCGTACATTTCCCGGTCGTGTAGCTGTTCGAGCTGACACCTGTGTTTTGGTGGCCATCTCTTTAAATATACAACAACGAGTTCATCCAATTATTTGGACCGTTACAGGTCTACCATTTGATTCCTTGCAAGTATTTCCGATACAAAAGCCAATTGGTGGTTGCCTAGTAACTACGGTTAATGCCATAATATATCTTAATCAGAGTGTTCCGCCATATGGTGTATCGTTAAATAGTTCAGCTGATCACAGCACAAGTTTTCCTTTAAAGCCTCAAGACGGTGTTCGCATAAGTTTGGATGCTGCAAACATTGCATTTATTGATGTCGATAAGTTAGTCGTTTCTTTACGGACTGGTGAACTCTATGTTGTAACATTGTGTGTTGATTCTATGCGAACGGTGCGTAATTTTCACTTTCATAAAGCTGCTGCCAGTGTACTTACTAGTTGCATGTGCGTGTTTCAAAGTGAATATTTATTTTTGGGGTCACGTTTGGGTAATTCTCTTTTATTGCACTTTACTGAAGAAGATCAGAGTACTGTCATTACCTTAGATGAAGTTGAAATGGCCGATTCAAATAATACAGCTAACGATGAGTCACGTAAAGCCCGTCGAATTGAAGATGAGGAACTAGAAGTATATGGTTCGGGAACAAAAACGTCCGTACAGTTGCGAAAGTACATTTTTGAGGTTTGCGACAGTTTACTTAATGTTGGACCAATTAATTTTATGTGTGCTGGCGAAAGAGTAGAATTTGAAGAAGGTGGAACGACTTTGCGACCACAAGCCAGTCAATTGTGCGATTTGAAAATAGACGTGGTAGCGTCAAGTGGACACAGTAAAAATGGTTCTATCTGTGTGTTTGTAAACTGCATAAATCCACAAGTGATAACGTCATTTGAACTTGATGGTTGTCTTGATGTGTGGACATTGTTTGACGACGTGAGCAAAAAAAATTCACGCCATGATCACCACGACTTTATGATATTGTCGCAACGAAATTCAACTTTAGTTCTACAAACAGGCGAGGAAATCAATGAAATTGAAAATACCGGCTTCTGCTGTACACAACCAACGATTTACGTAGGCAACTTGGGACAGAATCGTTTTATTATTCAAGTAACTACGCGTTCGGTGCGTCTGTTGCAGGGCAAACGTCTTATACAAAATGTACCAATAGATGAAGGGGCTCCCGTTGTTCAAGTATCGACTGCTGATCCATATGTTTGCTTAAGAGTTCTTCATGGTAAAGTTATAACACTAGCACTTAGAGAAACAAAAGGTACACCACGATTGGCAATTAATAAAAATACAATTAGTAGTGTTCCGGCAGTAATATCTTTGGCTGCGTATAAAGACCTTTCTGGCTTGTTTACTACAAAATCAGACGAAGTTTTAAATTTAACAGGCAGCGGTGGCAATTCATTATATGGCGGCTTAGGCTATATGAAAGCGGAACCTAACATGAAAATCGAAGACGAAGAAGATTTGTTATATGGGGAATCAGGAAATGCTTTCAAAATGAACAGTATGGCTGACTTGGCTAAGCAGTCAAGACAAAAAAACTCAGATTGGTGGAGACGTTTATTGGTGCAAGTCAAACCTTCATACTGGTTAATAGTGGCAAGAGAAAGCGGTACCCTCGAAATTTATTCAATGCCTGATATGAAATTAATGTACTTGGTTAATGATATCGGCAATGGAGACACTATTCTTACGGATTCAATGGAGTTTGTTCCAGCAACACTTAACCAACAAGACAACAAACAGGGCATTTTATTAAATTGTATGCCTCAACATGCTAACTCTCCTTTAACACAAGAAATATTAGTAGTTGGTTTAGGTAATAATGGCAGTCGTCCTATGCTAATGATACGCACTCGTCTTGAGCTATTGATATATCAGGCCTATCGTTATGGCAAAGGTCATATGAAAGTTAGATTTCGAAAAGTACAAAGTCTGAATATGATGGAAGAAGATTTGAAGCCAATGGAAGTAGATGAGGGAGATACAGAATTTGAAGCGTATAAGCTACAAGATCGCTACATAAATAGACTTCGATATTTTTCAAATATTGCTGGTATGAACGGCGTTGTTGTATGTGGTCCTAATCCATGCTTCATATTCTTGACTGGTAAAGGTGAAATGAGAGTTCATAAAATATTTGGAAATGGATCTCTACGTAGCTTTGCACCATTTAATAATGTAAACTGTCCCCAAGGATTTTTATGTTTCGATACAACATATGATCTAAAAATTTGTGTGCTGCCAACATACCTCACTTACGATTCACCATGGCCTGTGCGAAAAGTACCTTTACGATGTACACCACGCCAAATTGTGTACCACCGCGAAAATCGTGTGTATTGTTTAGTTACACAAACGGAAGAGGTCAGTAATAAATATTTCCGTTTTAACGGTGAGGACAAGGAATTGACAGAAGAAAATAAAGGCGAACGATTTATTTATCCATATGCATCTAAATTTAGTATTGTCCTCATGAGTCCCGAGACATGGGAAATTGTGCCAGATGCATCGATTGAATTTGAAAATTGGGAACATGTTACAGCATTTAAAATAGTCAAGCTAGCATACGAAGGCACACGGTCAGGTCTTAAAGAATATCTATGTATTGGTACAAATTTCAACTACAGCGAAGATATAACATCGCGCGGAAATATACATATATATGATATAATTGAAGTAGTACCCGAACCAGGTAAACCGTTAACAAAGTTCAAGCTGAAGGAAGTATTTAAAAAGGAACAAAAAGGTCCTGTTTCGGCTATATCGGATGTTTTAGGATTTTTAGTAACAGCGCTTGGACAAAAAATATATTTGTGGCAATTAAAAGATGACGATCTAATAGGCGTGGCATTTATCGACACTAATATATACGTTCATCAAATCATTTCAATAAAATCGTTAATACTCATCGCAGATGTGTACAAATCCGTCAGCCTGCTTCGATTTCAAGAAGAATTCAGAACTTTATCATTAGCCTCAAGAGACTTTAATCCCTTGGAAGTTTATGGTATTGAATTTATGGTAGATAATACAAATCTCGGCTTTCTAGTTACAGATGCTGATAAAAATTTTATCGTATATATGTATCAACCGGAAGTACGGGAATCCATAGGTGGTCAGAAGCTATTAAGAAAAGGTGACTTTCATTTGGGACAAACCGTAAATACTATGTTTCGAGTACAGTGTCACCAAAGGGGTCTAAATCATCGATATCCATTTATGTATGAAAATAAACATATGGTAATTTATGGAACTCTCGATGGTGCCATTGGTTATTGTCTGCCTCTACCCGAAAAGGTATACCGTCGTTTTCTTATGTTACAAAATGTTTTAGTCTCCTACCAGGAACACCTCTGCGGTTTGAATCCAAAAGAGTTTCGTACAATAAAGATGTCTAAAAAACTTTCACTTAACCCTAGTCGATGCATAATTGATGGCGATTTAATTTGGTCATTTGCCAACATGACTGTTGCAGAGCGAAATGAAGTATCCAAAAAGATTGGAACAAAAACTGAAGACATATTGAACGATCTTCTAGAAATTGAAAGATTAACTGCTGTTTTTTAAAAGTTCTAAATCTGAAAAGTAAATAAATTTATTGGGAGTTGCTTATCCATAAGACATAAATTTTATTTATTTTATTTTACAACATACATATATGGTATATGCATTATATATTTAACTAGCATTTATAAACAGTTTAATGCATTAAAAAATATCCTAAAAATCTAGATGACAGTGAAGAAAATAAAAAAATTACAAAATTTTATTTCCTTGCTGGTTTAGTTGTTGATTTATTTTGACATGCGTTTGTCTCTTCTTCTCCTCCTTAAAAGCTTCAGCATTCGCCTTTTTCTCAATTCGTCTTTCACTACGGTATTCTTTAAGTAGCCGCTTGCGTTCCTTTTTTTCCTCCGGCGTTTCATCTTTTGGTCTTATTGATAATACACTTAATGTAGAAAGAACAGATTTAGCGCACAATGATTTTGGTCCGGAGTTGCCATTTTGATCTGCGCTGTTATTCAGTTTGGCAAGCGCTTTTGCAGTCAATTGATTAGTATCACCATGTAGGACATTTAATGGAAGGCCAGTTTTTGGATCTATATCGATTTTTTGTATCCCTTGTTGAATTGACGACGAACATGAAGTATTGCGACTTCTACGTTTAGGCTCATCAATTAATTTTGGATGATTATAGATATTAGAACAAGTTGACAAAATAGATTCGCAATCCCATTTCTTTTCATTCGGATCTTCTACCTCAACTTCAACTAATTCTTCATTGGGATCTTGATCGCCTTCTACGACATTTCTATATTTTTCTAAACGTTTCTGATCCCATTCCTTATTATACTCAATTATTTGATCAGATTTTTTGAATTGTTTAAAACAATTTAAAACATATGGGTGTTTTTGATGCCAAGAACCTTCGATCTCTTCTGTTGCTAGATCGCCCAGTTCCGGATCATCATATGTAGCATAAAAACGTTCAAATCTATCATCTAAAAGCGTAAGCTGTTCATTGCGTCTAATGACGCTAGACGACATAGAGTATTCAGTAAATTGCGACTTTGTCTCTTCGTTAGCAAAACGACGATTTCTCATAAGCGGACCCAACCGATCCATAAGCTCATCATCGTCCTCTTCACTATTTTCATTCATTAAATCATCGGAATCAAAATCTTCACTTTCTTGCTCCTCATCTTCTTCATCAGTTTTCTCCTCATCGTCGTCATACCCCATAGCTTGTAGAACAAAATCGTCCTCCAACTGGTTCTCTTCATTGTCAAAATCAAAATCATCGTCTAAAGCAGCAACTACATCTGGATCCCAATCAGGACGAGGACCAGGCTGTGGTGCCGCTTTATTAAGCATTCCTTCATCTTCCTCGAATTCTGTAGCGAAAACCGAGCTTGGCAAATTTAATTTGGGCGCCGTTGTTATCCGTCCTTCATCAATACGTTTCTTTGCTTGATTTGGATTCTCAACATATTCCCAAACCACTTCTTGTTCCGGTTTTTTTAAATGCTGCAGGTAGTCGTAGTCATCGTCGAAATGTATTCCATACTTCTGCTGCTCCTCTTTACGTTTAATAGGATCTAACGTACTGTTTTGCTTATGTGGCTGTCGGGATTCCGCCTCTACCAAAACACGTTGCGGTGCTTCAGCATCTGTAACCAGTGGATCATGCTGACTTCTGTGCACCAGATGAAAGGTTACTGCGTTCTTTCTATCAATGAAAGCCTTCTTGCCTTTTCCCTATTCAATAAAATAAAATTACTTTATTGTCTGCAAATTCTTTTAGTTTTGCTCTTTGTGTGCTTACCATTTTTTAGAATTTTTAGTTATTTATTAAATGTGTTTTTCGATTTTCCACAAAAATTTAACAAAAACAAAACACATGTGGTTCAAAGAAAAGAAACAAAGAAAACACAGTGTACACCTTGATAAAAAATCGAGTATAAAGCAAAGATGCCATACTAACTAGATATAGAGTAATAAAAAACACATGCAATGTTTAAGCCCAGTAGGAGTCGGACATTAATCTGGCAACTTTATGATAAAAATACTAATAAATTGCGGATTAATAAGAAAATGCAAATATAAATATGATGTGCTAAGAATAATTAAACAATATTCATAGAAAAAGTGAGAAATGGAAGAAAGCGATTATAAAAATAACGCCGAAACAAGGACTAATATTGGAGAAGTTTCAAAAAGTGTTGTTATGGATGTAGAAAGAGGGAGTAGCGTTGAAGAAGCTGGTAAGCAGTGTGACATATCATTGAGTTTTACCCAAAAAAAAATTTATTCTTTTTCTCATATTTAATTAGATTTAAAGCAAAAAGTGCGTGAATTAGAAGAAGAAAATCGCAAAATGCAAACCGGGTTTAATAATCAAAGGGCCAAGTTAAAGGAACTGTTTGTACAAAAAGAACGTGAACTCGAAGATATGAAAACAAAAATGATCGTGGCAGAGGTCAAGGCACAGGAAGAAATATCATCGTTGCAACAATTGGTTCAAGGTTTGAAGAAACAAAATATATACATTTCATATTGACAAATATTTTTTCCCTATTCCGTATAAGAAACAATCGAAGAGTCTGCTATCTGTAAGTCTGAGTTGGAAAACTTAAAAGAGGAGACAAACCGATTATATCAAGAAAACCGGCAATTACATGATAGTCTAATGCAACAGCAACAACAATCAAACCCTAATGCCACACAGGAACTAAGTAGTTTAGCTCCACAAGTTCTAAGTCAAGTGAAAAAGACATTAGCACGAAAATTGGGCGGTGATGCGACTAGTTCTGCCTTGAGTACAAGTTTTGGGCAGGAAAGTGGTTTAGAGGAGAATAAAAATAAAAACGATGGTAAATATGTAAGTCAATGCAATATCACCAAGGCAAAATCAAAACAGAAACGATAATAACTTATGCTATCTAAAAGTCTCATGAAGATTCAGAAGTGTTGGGCTCTATCGTTACTCAACTACAAGAAGAAATGAAGGCTTTAAAGGAAAAACTTCGAGAAGCAGATGAAAAGATGCGTTCATACCAAGTTGAGCTGGAAAACTCAAACATTATACCCAATTGCAGCAATTGTTTAAAATTAGAAGAAAATTTGGAAAAATCTAAAATGCAAATAGTAAATGAACAGTCAAAATATGAAGCCCTTAAAAAGCAATTTGATGAATCTATTAAGGACTTGGAAAAAGAGGCTGCACTTAGAGCAGGTTTAGAGAATGAATGGCAAGAAAAACGGGAAGCCCACAAAAACGAAGTGCACGCACTTAGGGAACAGGTAAATTGATGATAATAATTGCTTGTCTTCTTATTCATTTTTTTTTTTTTTTTTGTAATTTCAGGTAACTGCCAACGAGCAACAACTTTTAGAATTGCAACAAAAGTTTTTGGAAACCAAAGATGAGGTATCGCGGCAATTGCAACGAGTTAGTGACGATAGAGAAAAAGTTAATAAGCAACTAGAAACCTTACAAGCCGATAATGATTTTCTATCAGGTCGTTATTTAGCAACAGCAGAAGAAATAGAAAATCAATATATTAATTTACCTAATACGGTGGAGGAGCTCCAGGAAGTCATTCTAAGGCAACAAAATGAGCTTATTCAAGCTCGTTTGGGATGCGATTTCGAAAAGAAACGTTGTGTAACATCTCTGGATGAAATTCAAATATTAAGAGATCAATTAGATGCCAGCAACAATGAAAGGATACAGTACAAGAAAAAATATCAAACTGAAATTAAATCTCTACAGTAAGCATTATTTTAAATTGTTTGTTTTTGCTTTTCTTTATGACATATATTTACATTTAATTTGATTTCAAGAGACCGAATAACACAACATTTGGTCACGTTGCAGAATTTGGAATCATCCAAAGCTGCTTTGGAGAGGAAGGAAAGTGAATTAAATAGGCAGTTATCAAAACTAAGAGTGGAGATAATTGAATTGCAAGAACAAAACGTAAATAAAACAATTTTAAATCTCTGTCTATGCTTACTGTATCGAACGTAATTAATTATTTTCAGGATAAAATCAATAAAAGTTATGTTGATGCCAAGTCAAAAATAAAAAATTTGCAAGATGATTTAGTAACAAGCGAGCAAGTACAAAAAGATTTTGTTCAATTATCTCAAACCTTACAGGTAAAACTGTTAGTGTTTCACAACCGATTAGATTACTTTTCGATTTATATAACTTTCAGATGACTTTGGAACAACTGAGACATGCCGACTCTGAAGTACGTTGGCAAGATGACGACGACGTAGCGAACTGTCCAGCTTGTAATAATCATTTTACAGTTACTGTTCGGAAATTACATTGCCGTCATTGCGGTCACATATATTGTGAAAAATGTTTAACAAAAACTGTACTATCTGGACCTCGGAAACGGCCAGCACGTGTCTGTGATATCTGCCATACGTTGCTCACTCCAAATATAGCACCTTATTTCAGCCGAGATTCTGCTCAGCAACCTTCGGCTACAACTAACTCTTAGATTAAGAGTCTATGTGTTATGGAGAAAAGTAAATGCTTGTACAAATGTATTCATTTGTGAAATTAGTACATTCTTTTTTCTCAATAAAATGTTTTCAAATATACATTTTTTATCATTTATTTTTATATTTTTTATATACATATATATATGTATATCCATATGTATATATATATATATATATATATATATATATATATACATATATATGCGTGTGTATATATATATTATATTGTATACACTTAAATTTATAAACTAAAACACACTATAAATATGATATTCTTTCTTAATAGGAATTATTAATTTTTTGTTTTTGTCCTCAGCTTTGAAGAATCATTGGATTGCATCTTCTTATCATTTCCTAAATAAATAAGACACAAACTTATTAACTTGTTTCTTAAGCAATAATTATTTACAATTATAAAATTTTATTACAACAAAGATGCAGACACCTGTTTTAAAAATAGAAAATATTTTAGTAAATTTTAATTAGTAAACACTTTGACACGAACACGTAAATGCAGAGTTATTCTGGTAATTAGCAATCAATTAATATGGAAATAAAATCGAATACTGCAATTATTGTTCCTTTAGTCATGATGACAATTAATATTATTACATAGGCACTATTCATAACTACAGGAAAGATAATATCTAATAAAACCAACTTTATGTATACATATAAGTATATAAAATTTAGGAGTTCTAAAACAACATGGTGATTAATGATGGTCCATTCATGAGGTGGTTAAAGAGGAAAAGAATAATCCCAGAAGCTGTAAAAAAAGTAAATATTATTTGATAAATATGTACACAAATATATCTCACAGCTACTTATACGCCGATTAACTAATGTTTGAAATATATTCACATAAATTTTATACTTACCTTACCATATGAACCTTCCTAATATGATGGTTATTACTGAAACGGTAGCTACAGCTAATATACTCCAAATTTTAAGATTTCCTATAATTTTTTTTTAATTAAAAATTGTTTTCGAGTAAAAAGGGTGTTGAAAATCACTGGTTTGGATTTGTACGAGAATGATAGTCTGAGTAAAAGGCTAAATGACACTGAGCCACAATTATAAATTTCGACACTGACAGACATATGTAAATCACAGTAAAAAGACTTGTAATCAATCTATAAGTGTGATACATTATCAATTTTCTTTAGAGTGAGGTGTTGTTTTTTTTTATCAGCGAATTCTTGATAATGGAGTGCTGGCAATCCGATCATGAATAAGTGGAGCTTTTAATTTTTAATCCATTAATTTTATAGATATGCTTTATAATAACACAATGTTTTATGTTTATGTAATATGCATATATTGTTGTTGCTTTTCTATTATTAAAACAATACAATTCTCACACCTATACAAAATTATTGATACAATACCATTTAAATATATAACATAATTATTATATGTATGTATGTGGATAACAACTAACAACGATATATTAAAGGTAATTACATATCTAAGTAACCATATTTTACATTTAATGAGATTTGAATCTTTTTTTTTAATAGACATTAAAGAAGTGAATGTTTCAAGTCGAGATGTATTGAAGATGAGAACATCAATTTTAGTGGAGAGCTTTTGAGTTTAACGATGATTTGATGAGATGTATATCTTTTTTATATTTAAAAGATTGTGTCAAATTCAGAATTACCTCCGCCATTGTCACCATTTGTAATTGAAATATCATGACCATATTTATTAAGGAACTCTATAATGACGGCATTTGACCAGCCGAAGCCTTTTTGTACATCGTATTCACCGCCACCACCATGTCCACCAAATGTTTCTGCGTTATACTGTAAATAAAATTCGTTTGGAAATTGTGAAAAATTGTTGAACGCGTCATAGAAGTAATTCTAACCTTTTCAAACATTGCCCGTGTTTCACTATAGGCTTTAAAGTTTGATAATACCCATCGATAGCCCCATTTTTTTGATATTGCTTTAGATTCTTTAGTGCCCAGATTATCTAAGCCTTTAACAAGAATATATTGCATAGGAGGCCAAACATTTGGGTAATCCCATTGTTCACCGGTTTGTTCTAGTGTATTGGGTACTCCACCAGGATAGCTGTCCAGTTTCATTCTATCAATATACTTTAATACTGCTGCAGAAATTTCGTCCGTCTTATTAGGGTTGTAAGCTTTTGTCCATAACGGTGACAAATTGGTGGGCACAAAAATGTTTCGAGACCGATTATTCACAAGGTCATAATCGAGCCAGACCCCTTCATTTTCATTCCAATGGACGGCTTCAATTGCCTGCAAATAAGATAAAATTATACAAAACTTTTAGATCTACACAGTATATGTATGTATGTCTCTATTTGTGTATATTAACCTCTAATATGTATGCCGCTTTATTTTCATAATCATCAGATTTCTTTTTATTTCCAGCTAATTTGTAATATTTAGCGATAATTTTTGCATTCCAGTAAAGGATGGCATTTAATTCGACAGGAACTATAGAGCGAGTTTTAAGATTTGTTAGGTTACCTTTTGGCTCTCCTTGCTCGTTAATAAACCAACGCGAAGAAAAGTCCATTCCAGACTCGGCAGCTGCTTTTAATTCACTGTAAAATTCCTCTTTATCGTGATCGGAAACAAATACCTTGGCACTTTCAACATCTTCTCGATACGATTCTGGTCGAGGGCCTGGTGCACAGTTGCTGTAGACACTAACATTATATCCCTTGGCCTGCGCCGTATGATTGTTCATCCAGTATTTAAATTCGTGCTCCAATATATCCACAGCATCAATGCCAAACTTATTATCTTTTGTAAACTCCACATAGGAGTCAATCATTCCTGCTAAAAGTGGTGGCTGAGAGCGACCAGCATAATATATACGACCACCATTTGGTATAAAACCAAATCTTTGCACAATTGACATGAAATTCAAAAGCATTCCTTTAGCTGTATTAGTCATTTCGGAATGCAATAGGCCTCTTATAATCCAGTATGAGTCCCAATAGTAAAACTCAATAAAGCGACCTCCAGGTACAACGACTGGATGCTCAACCGGTATTATTGAATAGTAGTTAGGATTTTTATGAACATCATCGATCATCTTACGGCCTAAATCCTTCCAAATACCATTCAAGTCAATGGCCCACTGCTTTAAATCCGGATCGTCTATGTTGTTAAGAAATTTCGGTTGATCGGTCCAATCATCTGGTATCCAAGGAACAAATTCTTTACCCAGATCATCAAAATGATTCTTAAAAATATATAATAAAGTTAAGTTTTTCGTAGTCTTATTATGTACATATGTATGTCTGTATTTAAGATGCATAATGATTATGTTGGAAAAAAAATAATAAACTTACATTAACAAATTCTCGGATATCATCTATAGATGGTTCGTGGTTTTTTAATGCCATTAATTCCTCATAATCAGAGAATGTTTGTTCCGGTGAGACCTTTAGTTTCATATCGACAAACACTTTCGAGTCCTGAAATAAATGTGCCATTTGAACCGTATGCAGTAGTCTTCCATAACAGTATATTTGGCTAATTTTGAGAATACAAGAAACAAAACAAAAATGGAAATGTACTGTATAATAATTTGTTTTCTATATACATATGTATGTACATTGAACACTAAATCATGAACAGTTACAACTCAAAATTTATAAAATTCGCTTTTTTTCCATAAGCAAACTTACAGATCAAATCTCTAACGACCACGGAAATTTCGATTGCATCACTGATCAATTACATCCCGAGTCTAGGTAATATATACCAAATTTTAAGAAGATTGGATAACATTTAGTGGTTGCCCACTTTGACCAGATTTGTAGAAGTAAATGCAATTTAAAAAATACGATTTTTCAGTAAATGATACCAATCAATAATAGTATACAATTCGTATTTGACTACCCGCAACAATAATTGTTTTTGTTGCTCGTCCGTTGGTTTAACTTTTATTTGACATAGCAATTCCTCTTTCTGTCATATCATTTACTACGTGTCTTCTAAGATTATAACTATAGCAATAGATTATAACTATGGCAATAGAATAGCTCAGGCTTTTTACTTCAAAATTTACGTTTTGGCCCACAAAGCGTTTTATTTTCCTGGTACTGTTTCCTTCGGTTAAGGAATACTCCGATGGATGCCAAAAATGCCTTCTTGCAATTGTGAGGCCTTTTTTTATTCGGGCATCCTCATAAGTGTTCATATATAAGGCTGAGAAATTCAACTGTCTACTGAAGAGTACAATCTTAACTGCATATATTGCTTCTGCCATCCACTTTGCTTGATACAGAGCTTCTGGGATTCGGAAACAAAAGGATGATTTCTTCTCTTAGATGATTACCCTTTTTTATGACATCCTGAATGCAGTTTAATAAGCACATGTTTTTTTTCGATTTGGTTTTTAACGTGATTTTCTTTAACTATTGAAAATGTTTGGACCTTGCCATGGCACACAGCAATTTTCGATTAAATTCCGTTTCAATTCTGGTACATGCCTCTTGAATGACCACTGTATTAGATGCTGTAGCATCCAAGAGAAGTCTGCAAAGAGTTTCTGCAACTATCTCTCTCCTCTACCTAGGAGTTGTTATTTTAAAATTGTTATTTTTAAAGTAGTTTTCCTAATAAAACCAAGAAATACTGAAAAACCGTATATTTTAATTATTTATTTACTTATTTTTTTATGAAACACTCTAATGTACATACCATATATATGTATGCATATTCCAGCCATTTTTTAAACATTTTTTTGCTCTTCTGAACATCTGAAGATTTGAAGTTGTGTCTGACTGTTCATGATTTAGTGTGCGATCGATATACACATATGTATACAAACAATGTTTTAAATAAATGTAAATAAAGTAGGATTCAGTTAAACCTCAATAATACAAACTTTTCGTAATCATTGTTCTATTTTTTGTGTTGGCGATGCTTTGGCAATTTGTATTTTTTTAATGCCGATTTTTTTTTTTGAATCTTGAAACATTAATCAATTTATAGCACCTTAAGCAAATAATGTTGTTTTTTTATTCACAATTAAATTTTTTTTGTGAAAGGATAAGAATGATCAAAGACAATATAGACCATAATTGTACTTGAAGTTTCGAATTTGCTTACCATGCTGGAGTTTCAATTTCAAGATTATCTCTTTTCTTAATGGCATTATCAGCCAAAAAGCTTCTGGCATCGATTATCTCAATGGTAACTATGTTGAGTAATATTAAAAATAGAAGCCTTAAAGGCAATATTCGTTTTGAAAACATATCACTTTATTGTTGTTGTATTGTTGTTATTTTAACTGTTTTTTTTACTATTGTTTTATGATTTTAAATTTATAAAATTATATTCCCGTTTAAGGTACTCGTACTCTTAGTTTACTGCTGTGTTATAATAAATTTTAAATTAGTTTATACATATGTATATACAATACGTACATACATACATATATAGTATATGTATTTATGAATATTAATTTTCTTTGGAATTTATTTTTATTTTGTTTTTTTTTTGTTTTTAGTAAACTTTTATATTAAACAGAAAAAGAATAATATTCTTCTCACTATAACGACTGACAACGACGGTCAGCCGTATAATGGCCCTAATTGTTTAAGATTTGTGCTTATTTATATAAAAACCTGTGATAAAATGTAATCGCTTTTATATTTTATTATTATTAGTATTATAACTTTTTTTTTTTTGCACGATTACTCGTATTTATTTATACTTGGTCACATTGTTACTATAACAGTAACTGTAATAAGTATTGTTCAGTTTTCCTCTCTATTTCAAGCATACAGCATTGGTCGAGAAATTAGTCGTTAAGTTGTAGTCTATAAGCCGAAATAGTTGAAAAAAAAAAAAATTCACGACATTTTGTTGGTCAATCGGAGACTGGAAATGTGAGAGACTGTGAAAACAGAAGCATCGTACATGACACAGTGGTTTGAATTTTGAATAATCAATTGGGTATACGACTGCTTTCCACAAGTCGGATGCCGCGTATGCTAATAATCGAACACAAACGCAATCGTGTAACAGCTTTGCAGGAGTGTTTGGTCTTTTTGCACCGTTTCGTGACCGTGCATGAAACGTTGATCCTGCATAATGCACCAAAGAACAGACAGCAGTCAAAATAGTTGATTTCTCGAAGTGAATGGTTTGTGATCCTATAAAATTATGGGAATCGTTTTTTGTGAATTAATGATTTATGAGGATTTTAAAAAACTATCACATTCACCAGGACAATGCACGCATGAGGGTGCACACATGTACAGTTTCCTTGGCTCCCTCATCAGCGGTTCGGCGAAAAAACCTTAATATTGCGATGAAACCATCTCACAAACTTTGGAAAATCTTGTTTTTTGAAGGGATAAAAAAAGGAGGAGAAACGTTGGACAAAAGCCTGTGTTTTATTTAAAAAAATGTCACTGATTTATTGACCCGCTTAGCACTTTTCCAAAAGAATTATTGATAACTTGTAATTATTATTTTTATTTGTTTATTAACCAATTCAAAAAAGTTAACATTTTGAGAATATTTGAAGGAAAGACAGAGGAAAACTTTTAATAATAATTTTGCAATGTAAACAGTAGGGAGATCGATTATTCGACTTATTTCAAAAACCGGTTTCTTAATAATTCAACAAATTGCAATTTTTTAGAAACGGATTTTCGGTTATAAATTTATCAATTAACCGGTTAACCGGTTTTGTTATTAAAATAATATTTTTTTCAATTCTTATTGCATTAGCAAATAAAATTGATAAATTTTCGTCCCATGTTGTAGTTTCTAGCAAGTAAGTAAGTATGCTAGAAAAACGTTTGGCTTTTTAGGGCCTTAGCGGACATTTCTTCATCGACAACGCAACTAATATTTTATCCACTGATTAATTTTTTTCAACGTATTTTGTAAGAGTTTTACTTTCTAGTGCCTAGTGACTACTTGGTATAGAATCAAGTTTTCCTTGCTGCACAATAACGTCAATCTCATAATCACATTTATTTGATGTCGAAGAGCTCTTTCAGCTTGGTATTTAAGGACACTCAATATGTCTATACTTATCCTTTCCATCGATTTCCAAATATTTTCACTCTTCAGAGGACATGTGTAGAAACATAAATGCATGCACCACGTATTTAACAGTGTGTGCCCGTCTACCAACCAAGAAGTCTTGGCTCAATAACAAGCAACACCATCTGACTCATTTCAACAGCGGTATCACCTCACAGCATTGCTAGAGACTGCTTATGAGTATCTACGCTTAAAAAACTTTACTAACTATACCATCTGCCGTTCGAAACCGGCATTTGTAGGCCCCTTTCAATGAGTCTAGTTGATCATCATTGTTCGTATATAAAAAATTAATATTTATATACAGGAAATTAGAAAAAGTTATTGTTGCTCAGGTGTGCATATCTCTTTCGATCTACCATGGTTTTCACGTTATTTGTGAGACGTTCAAGGTTGTCATATACAACATAGAAATAAGGCGTTATATATTAAATTTAGAGAAATACCTAAACAACGAGCATATTTGTAATAAAAACTATAAAAATATAAAAAATATTAACCAGTTGTTCGTGTTAAAATAACCGGTTTATTCGGTATTCGAAAATAAAAACGGTTAAAACCGGTTAAACCGATCGAATTATAACCGTTCGAGCTCCCTAGTAAACAGTTATGATTCTCCTTAAAATGAATTACTACCATAAGTACAATGCTGTTTTGCAATTCCAAGTGATTACTTATGCAATCTATTGCAAACCTGTAGTATTTACATACAAAAGCTAGTCAATGGCACTCACTGATAAGCAACAATCTATTGTTTTAGCTTTTACTCAGGAGTGGTTTCAACGCTCATGATTGCGAGTAAAGGAAAATACAATATAATTTTTGACACCTTGTTTACGCTGCAACTAATTGTAAAGTTTTATTGTTTTAATCGACACTTATTTAGTCATTTAGTAAACAAAAGAAAAGATAACTTTAGTCAAAATACTATTCATATAATATTTACTTACAATTGGGACCATTCGGATATAATTCTAAAAATAAACAACAAAAACAAAAAAAGAACAAAAAAATAATAATGAACTATTATTATCAGTCAGACTATTGTTTAAGGTTTTGGGGTTTCCATTTCATTGAAAGGATTCAACTTATATATACTACATTTATTGTTATTGTTATTTTGTAAGTTTGTATGTAATAATGTTATTAGTAAAAGTTATTTATGAATTTATTTTATTTTTTTTTAATAAATATAATTTTAAATGTCATGACCATGAAAGTTCTTTAAATGAATTTAAAATACGTTAAAATAATTACTAATACTATTGAGATGTTAAGTATCGTAAATCAATACGGAAATAGTTAAACGTGCATATGAATTGGAATTTTTAATTAAATGTTAAATATTTTGTAATTTACAGCTGAAAATCAGGAGGTTAAAAATATAGAAAAAAAGAAAACAATTTTGAAACAAAAAATATATAAATTAAAACAAATATTAAATTTACTCGTAACACATATATAACATATAAATATACATTAATACATATATATTGTATGAGCATCCACATACAGATATACAAATGCATGTATTGTTTTTGACAATCAACAGAAATTTATTTCAAGTTTCAAGAATTAGAAATACGAAAAGTTACATGCATATGTACATTTATTATTGATTAGACACGTGTTGGGAAGACAATACTTACATTCATACATACATACATGCATGCATATTTACATTAAAACTTCCTTATTTATTGAATTATAATATAAATACATACATAGACACATATGAACATATATATGTATGTATGTATAAAAAAAAATAATATATAGAAACGTATGTATGTATGTAAGTGTAAATAAGTAAAGCATTATGAACATAATGCAAACATATTATTGGCTTTAATTCAATGCTCTTTTCGAAATCAATTTAAATATACATATGTATGTGTATGCATACTTAGTTATTTTTAACATAATACCGTAGTGGATTGCTAGAATATAATGGATAAATAAAATAAAAATAAAACTATACCTACATATATGTCTATTTTTTTTTATTTAAACAACAATCAAGTAATAAAATAAAAATAAAATTGTTTTTAAATTTTACATGGTGATCCTTAACAACAACAGCCAAAGTCACGTTTACTGACAGACTTCCTATTATTTAAGTACAAACATTTTCCTTTTTCTTTTTCATTTCATTTACATATACATACATCATGCATACATACATACAGTGACGTGCAAAAGTGTAACATGCTTTAATACTTTCCATTTCAACAGCCTGTATTTTTTAAGTTTAAGTGAACTAAATATTTTTGTTGTATGGTATTATGGTATGTCCTCTTCCTCCAAAAGTAGTTTAATGCCAATGCAACAACAATGACAGTAGTAACAGCAAAAATTGTAAATAAAAACAAATATTACACTTTTGCACCGTTGATTTTATTTTTAATATTTATAAAAATAAGCATTATAATCAATAGGATGTCCAGTATCCTTTTCTTGTTTTTGAGTCCGGATGCGATTAGGGACACTGGATGTGTTTTTCTTAATTCTACTGATATATCCTACCAGACTTCCTTTGTTCGCTTCTACAACTCGTTCATTCCTTTGGTCAAACTTGGACACTTAGCTAGCAGTGATTTGACATCAGATTGTAGAAGCCATTTCATATAAAGTATCACTGTCTTTTTAAGCCGGATTTTTTTTAAGAATATGTACAGTGTGTTTTGGGTCATTGCCTTGGTGGAAAATCACTTTTTTAGCAGCCAAAACCACTTCTCTACTACACCTGGCAAATTTTTTTTGCAGAATCGACAGGTACTGTTCCTTACGCGGGGTACCATTTATGAGTACTAATGGATCTGCACCATTTTTCGAAATGCAACCCTAAGCTATTATGAAGACAACAATATGATTTACTGTCTGTTTTACATGATGGGCTTGGCCTACGATTGGGCCCTTAATACATTCTATACTTCTACTTATTGGTTATTTGGTCTAACGAGGCTAAAATAAATCGATGACAAACAGATGATAAAACGTAGTGGTAGCTTCATAATAGTTTAGGGGTGTATAATAAAATACAGGGTATAGAAATGGGAAGTATTAAATCATGTTACACTTTTGCACGTCACTGTCTATACATACTGATCTCAATTAAATGTGTATATGTATGTATGTTTTGTATGTGTCATAAAAACAAAATAAAATGCAAAAACACCTTAATTTAAATTAAATCTGTAGTCTTTCATCTTGCATATGTTGGCAAACAAAAAACAAACAAAAAATAAAATTAAATTAAAATTATGGAATAACTCGTATAAGAAATACGAAAAATAGTAATTTTAATGTATGTTCTATTGTATTGTTGTAACGGAGAAATTTGCATTGAAAACCTCAATATCCTTTAAAATTATTGTATTAAAATGTTAGTTAGGGTGTTTTTAACAGACTGTTTTTTTTTTTAAATTCAGAATTCATAGAATCAACTATCAAATTATGTTCAATTTTGCCATTGATTTTTATTTTTCAAGACTCTCTACATATAGATCAAAAAATATTTATTAAGTGTTGTCAAAACCTAACACCAGCCTGTCAAAACTTTAATTCGAAATATTGTTTCTTTAGCAAAACTTTATCTATATCTTAATCACATGTACATGCATACATATACACATACATATGTATATAGTGCATATATAGATGGTATTGATTGCGTATAAGTAATTTATAACTCATTCGTAAGTCTCGCTTCACTATTCTACATGAAAACTACCTCTTAAATAAGAGCCTTGTATTGTAAATAGAAAATATCATTATTACTATTTGTTTGCTTGAAACAGGGCATATAAACACAGAAACAAAAACAAAAACAAAAACAAAAACAAAAACAAAAACAAAGAAAAAAATCCAAAGAAATTAAAATTCCCAACTTTTCAGGGATTTTCATCTGTTTACTTATTTTATTTTATTTTATTTTTTTGATAAAAATCAATCATTAAAACAGGAACAGAAAGAAGCTTTAACACAACACAATCGCAGAAAAATTAATTCTTTTTTTATTAAAATTTTTCTTATTTCAATATCACTGTACGGAGTTTGTGCATATGTTTTGTTCAGTTAAGACTTTTGTTGCTCACGGTTTGAAATCAAACGCCAAACTGATATTAAAATGTTGATTGTTTCGCTTAAGACACCTCTCTTTTCGGTAAATATACTCGTAATGCGAAATAAAAATTTTTATATACATACATACATACATATATTGTATATTGTATATAATTTTTTTATTTTTTATTTTTTTTTTTATTATTCATTAAATTTGTTTTTACTAAGTTGTTATAAATTATAGCTGCCATTGCTTTTTTGTGTTTTTTTAAATTATTTTTGATTATTTTAATGAAAAAAAAACGTCAATTACAGAGACACCTTGCCGAAAGTTTTGTTGGCAAATAAAGCGGAAATAATAAGATATTACCTCGATGATTACCTTTTTGAAAAAGGATAAATGTTGTACACTTTCCTTGTTTGACTCCAGAGAATATGTTTGATTAGAGCCCTATACTGGGCCGACATTTTCATACACTTTTCAAATTTAATAAGCATTTTTTTCTTTCACTCTTTTTTTGTTGTTTCGTTTTTTTACATTTAACTTTATTGATCAGTTACAGTTTTGTTCTGGGTTTGCTTCTTTACTTTTTGTTTTCTTTTGTATATGCAATACACACACACACATATATATATATATATATACTTATATATATATTCACATATATATATACACCTATATAAATATATATATTTAATTATAGTTCTTATCTGTCTGCTTGTATGTTCTAAAATAAATTGAAAATCTTTGTTTTAAAGTCGTGCAATTATTTTATTAATACTTTAAGCCATACAATTACGTAAGAACGAATATTCTATTAAATATTTTATTTGGAAGCAATTAATTAGAAGAAAAAATCATGGTAAATACCAAAATCAAAATTTATTGAACTACATACATATGTATCCGCATTGAAAACAATTAAACATATTTAGAAAAAAAGAAAGAGAGCAATAATGAATCGCGCTACCAAATGGGTTAAACAAATACAATTACTGGCAGTTGTTTGGCCCCTCAAACGTCTGAATAAATCTACAAGAATGCGACACACCGCCTAATCGCAGCCAATCATAGATCGTTTACTAAGTCATGCATAAAAAGTCTCGTTTTTCATTTAATAATGCCCAAGTAGATCGATTGTAGTAATTGTAGTGTCAGTCGGTAGCTGTAGCTGTAGCCGTTGTATGACGTGGGATATGGCAAAAATAAAAAACCTGTACCTGTTCTCAAATATTTTATCTTACAATGGCCAGATGTGTAATTTTTTTGTTGTAGAGACTAACTAACAACAAGTTTATAAATAAATTAAATTTCTGTGGTTTGTATTGTATAAATTACTAATTGTTTGTATGTACAATAGTTTATATACAAATTGACACACAACTAAATATTATTATTGTTTTTCTTTCTTCTAATTTTCAAAATATTCATTTAAATTAATATTTTAATTGAATATTTTTTTCATTATTTTAGTTATTGTAAGTAAGAGATAATAGAGTAATGTGACCTTGAATATAATATGCGAAAATGCTTTGTAATGAGAGATTAGAACGAAAAATGGATTCGTTATAACAAATACTATAAAATGCAAATTTAAATACGAAAGCTGTTATTAAGAATATTAGCAATAGTATTGCGAAAAATATTGTAGCATATCTTGAGGCAGTTAATGTTAATCAGGATTGTACGGTGACAAAAAAAATATAACCTCGAATCCGAAATCCGCAATATTCGGTTAATCGCATCGAAGGAAAGTCTACACCCTTATTCTCTAGAATTTATTAACTGTATTTATAGCTTTACAAAATTCTTTAAGAATAAAAAAAAATACTTACAACGTACTTATTTTTTGTGCGTCAGAAAGAAGTATACTAAACAAAAAACAATAAAAGAATGAAGTAAAAATGCCTGGAAAGTGAAGCCATTTTTCTGATAAGTGCTAAATCTGTTTCTGAATTTTCGAAACACCTCAAAAATCTTGTGTTGTGGATAAAAAGCCGGTTTTTCGTATCTTCATGCATTTATAATTTATTTGCGCGAAATATTTTTTTTTTCGCAACTAAGTTACGAATAACTCCGAAACTGTTGAAAATACAAAAATTGACTTATAGGAAATTTTGTTCCTAAACATTTGATGATAATTGCTTTAAAATCGGTCAAGTCGTTTTCAAGTTATGATGAAATATATTGACATAACTACCATATTTTGGGCGAAAAATTTGCCACGCCCATTCAATGGGTTTCAAATGTTTGTCGCGCCAAAACATAACAACTGTAAACTTGTACACCATAAAAATTTCATTTTTTGATTACTGGACTAAAAATAATTTTAAAGTTGATGCTGTGATAATAAATAAAAAAATCAAGCTAAAACATTCACCCCTGTCATGAATAACATGGAAATTTTCTATTCCCATGAAACATTCATTCCCCTCGAAGGGGAAAATTTCTATCATGAATCTCCCATGAAATTTTTGTTCCCTTAATCATTATTAAAAAATAATATAATAAAAATAATAATAAAATAAATAAAAAGTAATTAAAATTAAAACAAACTCCTGCAAAGCAATTATCATGCAAAGAATTGCACAGACAAAAGCTGGAAGAGAAGAAACAAAACAAACTTTTCTTCAACAAGATGGGCGGAAGGAAATTGGTGACTATGGCCAAACAGCAACAATTTAAAAATGGCTTAAACGCCAAAAAAATAGAAAAATAAAACTAAAAGTGTATATTTATCCCGATGGCATACCCATCGATCAACTTCTATCAAATAAAATTAAAAATCAACAAAACAAAGAACTTAGTGGAACCGATGAAGAGCAAGGTGAGATGAGGATTTGGTTCGGAGGAGGTCGTCGATTCCGTTGTTGTCGATATTTTTTTTTTTTTTTGTGAGCGAATTTTAAAACTCAGCCAACACGTCTCTCAAACTACAGGAAATAAATCTTTTACTCTGCATATTATAGTGAATTATATTGTTTTGCACTTTATTAACACTTCTAGTCCTAAAAAAAGGAAAAAAAAACATTAATTGTCCAATAAAAAAAAATAAATACTTAAATGATAAATGCAACTCCCCAGCAAAAATTAAGTGCACAAATTAATGGGACAAGGGAGCAAATTTCGATGGAAAATACTATTCAGGATCAGGGGAATTCTCACGGGGGAATAATCAGATTGTGGGAAATGGGAAATAATTTCGAGGGAAAAATTATTCATGATAGGGGTGATTATCAAAAAATAGGAACATACTGATTTTACTAACCTAAAATTATATTTTAAACAAGAGTTGCAAATGCTTTGTCCAATAGTATATGTATGCTAAGAGAAACGAACACAAGAAATTCGGAAACTTGAAATAATGTATTTACACTAAATTGTATGTATGATTTAGAATATCTTATTATTATATTTGCTTTCTTTCTACACATTACATTAGCTGTCCAATATGCGCCTTAGTAATTTCAACGACGACCATATTTCAATCTAAAACCATTGAACCATTGTAGGAAGCATAATGGTCGTCGAACTTTAAGTTTTTATAAACAAAAGCCTGTAATTTATATGTGTAATATGATCCCATTACTAGTTCCAACAGATTCCAGCCTTTATCTGATGACGAGGAAGAAAAAGCAGTTACTATTAAGGAGAAAATTCCTCCTACAATATAACTTTGGATTCTACATACATACATGCATACATACAATTTGTCAAACGTCATTCGTTTAAATGGCTATAAATATATTTACATAACATATGTATGTAATTGTAAAAGAATGTCTATTGGAATTAAACAAATTACTAACTACCTAACTTAATTCAACTATGCGTTACTTAATTGAAGAAAGAAAATAACATTTAATACGAACGGGGTGAACAACGGTAAAAATTTAAAATGGTATTATTTGGTCTACCCAAGTTTGACACAATGATAATTTGCTAAGTGCTTATCATCTTGCATAATATAAAATCGGTAAGCGTTAAGGAATGTAGCGACAAAGAGATCAAATGTATGCAGATGATGTGTCTATTTATCTTATCAAGTTTAGCCGTCAACATGTGTCTGGGAGAGAAATAATGAAAATAGGGTGTGATAGTTTGAAAGGAACCACAATTTTTTTTCTTTAGTGATTTAATAACCTAATGCATTTTAAGTGTGCTTGTTTCCTAGTTTAGTTGATCTAAAATATTTATAATTATGTTTTTAAGATAGGTGTTCGAAAAAGTTCGTTTACGAATATGTCCGAAAATTTATGTTTTCTTATATTTAAAAGGGGCCTTATTAAACCAAATATGCGCCATTTTGATAGGCGAATTGTTGTCACTTTTGGCGTTAAAGCATTATTCCATCAGTGTATAACTTCTGGCCGAAAAACAGATCCAATTACGTTTTGCAGGCCTTTGCGGAATTTTAATTTACACCATTAAGGCAGTTGTGCAGAGATCGAAACAAATGATAATCCTTTTTTGTTGATCAATTCTGGCCATTTGAATTGAATTGCTTGCTTTATTTCTCATAATAAACAAGTCTTTTCCAATCCTAACAGACACACAGCATTACCTTTCTTGGTGTCAATTCTGCCTTTGCCACCGCAATCTTTCGGACGTATCAAACAAGCTACAGAGATTAATATTACCCAGATGTTACACTGATTTGCTGCACACTAACTTTAACCACTTAGTGCTTGAATCATTCGCAAAGGAGCTGAATCTGTCATGATAAATGTCACTAAATCATTTTTTTACGAAAAGAGTCACTTTAATAAAAAATTTTTAAATTTTTTATAATAGACAACTTTTTCTTAGTACTATAGTACATACTGTACATATGTATGTATGTTGTATATAATTTGAATAGCTTATATTATTATTAAGTTATTGTTTGTGTAAAAAGTATGTACATTAAAGTAAAATCTTATAAAAATGTAATAAATTACACGAAAAAAAGGCCTGGCAAGTGATACTATTTTTCTAATAGACGCTACCGAGCAAAATAAGCATCTGTTTTTGAAATCTTGGAAACACCTCAAACAACTCAAGTTGCGGGTAAAAAACCGGCTTTTCAGACCTTCATAAACTATAAGCTAATTAATAACTTAGCTGAATATTACCCGATTTTACGTTTCCAAGTCCGGAAAAAAGAGAAATGGACACACATTTTTCATCCAAGTTTTTCCACATTTTTCAAGCTTAGATGTGATTTTGCACACTATTTTATATAGGAACCATACTATTTATGAATTAATTAAGTTATGAATGAATTGAGACTTACGATTTAGAAATCCGTTGGAAATTGACGGAGTGATTAAGCAACTCATGAAAAATTAAAATCGGGTAATATTCAGCTATGTTATTAGCTTATAAGTTCATACAAGTCCGAAAAATCGGTTTTTTCCCCGTAACTCGAGAATTTGAAGATGTTTTGAAAATTTAAAAAACAGATCCTTGTTCTACTCGACAGCGCCTATCAGAATAGTAATATCATTTCCCAGGTATTTTAACTTCGTTCATTTTTGTCGCACCGAGTTATTTTAAAGAAGATTTCTCGCAAGGAAGTAGGCAAAGTAAAAATACAAAAAATACTTAGCGCAAGACTTTTTTAATTCTTTAATAATATTAATACATAATAAGTGTTGTATTTTGTAATGTTGTTAATAATAGTTAGTGCACATACTTATAAATGAATTTGAGTGTCCGCATTTATTAGTTAAATCTACATAAGAAAACCAACAATTTTAGCAAAAGTTTAAAACTAAATTGAAATTTACAATGTTAGTGTATTGTTATGTTATGTGCTTGTGCATTTCAATTCAAATTTTGTTAGTTCTACTTAACTATTTTAAAAGCACTACTTAACATATCAATCTTTTTTAATAATATGCAGGTATATACGAGACATACATACATACATAAATATTTATGTATATGCAACTATTTAATGTTTTTTTTTTCTAATACTAATAAGAACAAGCCATGTTTAGAAGTATTATTACAGGGCATCTGATATTATTATATGACTTCGGAGATATTTATTTTTTGGAGATTTGACTGTGATACAAATAAGGAAGGCTAAATATATATGTATGTACATACCATATAATATGTATTTAATTATTGGAGTATATATGTATGTATAAGAACGCATGACAATAAGAAAAATTAAAAATAATTTTATATTAAGATGGTAACACTGTTTTAAACAAAATAAAACATTGCATTTTGTTTGTATAAGCAATAATTGTACGTTTATTTTTATTTTTGTATAAAATACATACTAACAAAAAACAAAAAACACAGAATTTGCATAATATGTATGTACATGATTATATTGAATTTTTTTTTTTTAATTATGCAACTTTAAAAAAATTGTCAATTAATAAAATTTAGTCTTTAAAGTAATAAAACTTACTTATAACTCATTGTGAAAATTCCTTGTCTTATTTCACCACTCTTAGATATTTGTAAGATTATATACACGTGTATATAAATATTATTAAAAAAAAAAGTCTTACAATTTTGTTTCTTTTTTATATTAATGTATTGTTTTAACACGACACGTTTACTAAAAGTGAACCGCGTTGATTTCTATATAGTTCAATGTCTGACAGCTGCTTAAAACGTAGTGATGGTCAAAAGCGTCTACTGCATTGTAAATATAATGTTATTTACAAGCACGATATTTATGCAGGTCTTTCAAATATTATTTCGTTGCCAACCGACACCACCGTCGACTCATACAACACTGCATTTTCAATCAAGTCAACTGAACAAATACATATGTATGTACATACTTACATGCATATGCAATTACAATTGCATTTCAGATCATTTTATCGTATAAGTGAGATTTTCAATACGTTATCGTTATTGTTCACATTTTGTTCTCAATTTTATCATGGAAATGCGATCAGATATTCGAAGTAATCGATTCATTTTTAAAACCAGCACATACATAGTTATAAACTAGTTAATCCTTTCATTATTTTTATTCCATATGACATTAAGACTTTTTGAATATTTCTAAATTAAATGGGGCTTATCATTAACATATTTTTGATGTAATATTGTAATAGAAAGACCTGGGAATCATGTTTTTAAATAAAGACTTATATTATATTATTTAATTTACATTAATAATATATTTTTAAATATATAATTTTTTTTAAGAAAATTAAAACACACCTTTAAGGTTCTGCTTTTTATAAATATATTCTCATGAACTCAGTATTAGTTTAAAGAAAAAATTGATGAGAGTATAGTGACTAAAAGGCCTATTAAACGATCAAACTTCGTCTGACAGCACCACCTGATAGCATGCCATCAGGCTCGTATAATAAGGAAAAATTCGTGTTTGTAAAACATCCACTGATGGATTTAAATTTTTTTTTTGATACTTTGCGTTTGACATCAGGCCATCAAACTCGTGTAATAGCAATTCTGTCAAACACAATATAAATTTCATTTGTGTTTTTGTAAGCGAACAGTAAAGATGTCATAATTAAATCGAACGTTTTTAAAATATTTTATTGAAATATAGGAAATCACCCAGAATTGTGGCCGATAATATGTGGCATATACTACAATAAGCATATCATCACCTGGAATGCAAAAGGGCTAATCATCATTGATATGTATTTATAATTAAGTTCTCTTATTATTATGTGTTCTCTGTCATGTAATATTATGTAGTATAAGTTTACGAATGTAATTATGTTAATAACAAAGTCAGTCTTTAACTAGAACTTAACCACGCTGGTTTTAATCATAACAATCATGATCTATTTTACGGGAGATATAAAAAATCGTAATAAAATGAAAAATATTGTGATGATTTTATTTCGGGCAAAATGTACTTTTTCTATTTTATTTATTTTTGTAAAAGCTGTTGGATGCGGTCTTTTGAAAACGTTTGGCAATCGTGGACTTACTTGATCTACAATTTATCATGATGTATGTATATAGATCGTTATAATTACATGTTTTGTTGTTGTTATTGGATTTTATAAATTACGGTTAAATAACTTTTTACTTATTAGTAAAAAAATATTTAAATAAATTATATTAAGCCTATATAGAAAAATTAATTTCTGATTGTCATTACCAAAGCAGTGACTAAATCATGCGCCATCATAAATACAAGCTTCACTATTCAGTGTCTGCTTGGCATGATAGTGTAATAGCAAAACACTCTTTCTCATCAAGCCGTGCTGTCAGGCGAAGTTTGATTGTTGAATAGGTCTTTAAGGCAATGTTGTGTGATTTTACTCACGTGCATTTGTATCAATGCACAAAAAGATAGCGTTACCACATGCATGTTAATTTTCGAACTTCGATAATCACCTTAATTATCCGTACGATAGAAAATTAGTTGACAGTACGAAATATAACTTACAAACATTCAAATAAATTATTGAAATAAATGAAATTAGAAAAACCTTATTGACGAAAAAATGTCGTATGTTATAAATCTGAAATAAGTACATACAACTTATTTACAACTTTCTTTGGGGCCGAATTTTACCTTATATTTCGAAATAAATATATCATTGGCAACACTATTATTTAAGCAGAAATGTAATACGAACAATTCCACTACAAATGTAGAAAACTGTATTTGTGTACGGAAATTGTATGCATATAGAGGGCTCGCCTCACCTATACACCTGTAAAATAATATTTTAGAACCAGTTTTCCCACTTTAATATTCTTTTATTTTTGTTTCTCTTTTAATTGCACTGTTTATTGAAGTTACATATGTATGTATGCAAAAACATTTCAATAGTACGAACATGCACATATGCATGTACATAAGTATGTCGTGTAAATCACCTTGCTGAGTTTTTTTTTTTTGAGTCCTTTTGGTGATTAAAAACTGATTAATCACTTGTACGATTAATAAATGACTCGATAATAATTCGTGCTAAAGATTAAAAAGAGTTTGATTTCAAATACAATAAAAAATTGAATAGCAATCGCAAGTTAATCAACCAAAAGTTTAAAATGTTAATATTAAATACTACTAGAAAAAGGGTCGAAAATGACTCTAAACTAAAATCGAAAAAGCCTCAAGCCAATGTTTCATCAAGAAGAGTAGCGGCCAGGGACAATCTTCTTCAGACAAATGTATCTTTTTATTGATATTTAATATTTTTTATTAAAATGTAACATATTCAGAGTTCACATACAGTATTGTCATTCGTAAACTTTTGTGACTAGTGTTTGTCTTTTTGTTCGCTTATGCATTTTTGATCATCCCATACATATAATAAATTATAGCATAACGGCATCCCTTATTACATACATGTGTACATGTACAGCTTAAATTAAATTCATAAATAGTACTTTTATTTATTTACTTTATTCAGTACATATTTACTTTTACTGACGGAAATATTAATTAAATTCTGTAGTTTACGCAATAAAATTTCAGTGAAACTTCGATATAACGAACTTCTTTATAAAGAAAAACTCAATGAATGAATTGTTTCCGAGTCCCTTGAAAAAATTTCTTTATTGCAAAGAAATTCTGAGCTGTAAGATCTCTATATAACGAATTACTCATTCCAAAGAGCTATACAACAAAGTCAGCATGAAGTAAAATGGGAATGCTTCGGTTTTAAAATAACGATATCCAAATATGCTTTAAGGTGCATATGTAAAGCCTTTATATACCGAAGTATTCATTTAAAAGCCTCTATATAATAAGGTCAGAATAAAGAAAAATATTGATGATAAAATTGGAAACTTACGTAAACAAAAAAAAAAAACAAAAATACACAATAATTTTTTATCTTACTCTTAAATAGATCATTTTTCACTAATATTAAAACATATCTGTAAGTAGTTTCGATAAAAAAATTAATAATAACGAATATTTTTCGTATTTCTTCAAATTTCGTTATAAAATGGTTTCACTGATGCACAGGCATAACGAATCAATAGATATAACGATGAATTTTTCGATCCTCTTCTGATTCGCTGTATCGAAGTTTCACCGTACAACATACTGATTATTGACTGACTGACTGTCCGTAAGGAAAATTTGAATAATAGGCGGAAATTTATGATTGATTTATAAGTATTTGTAAAGCAACCATACCATTCATTACAATTCTATTTTATCAAGAAAAAAAATTGAATCCAACAATCTGCAACTGTTTTGATTGAAAATTTAGTAAAACTTTTATTTAAGTGAATTTGCTAGATAAAAAATTATCGATAAACATACATATACATATGCATCTAACATATTATGTATGTATGACTTTGGAGACGATCAAATTTATATGGGTGTCATAATTGAAAATAATCTATACATGAACCAGCAAATTAGCATAATGATTAACAAGTTACCAATTTTATAACAAAGAGTACATAACAGTGATGCAAAATCTTGTCATTTTTGGCATTTTTGATTGTTTGTTGGCCTTATGACCATCAATTTTGGCCATTTCAGCTTAAAATTCCACTAGCTACTTTAAACCGTTTCAGTTAATTTTTTAACATAATTTCCTACCTATTTAGAACGAAAACAAAGTAGACTGCATAAAACCGGTAAGGAAAACAAATTGTTAATAAGAAAATGAAATAGAGAATATAGGGCACTATTGAAAATTCCAGAACTAAAGAGATATTTTTGTTTTTGTTTTTTAACTTATAATAATAGTTATAAATAGCCAGCTAAAAATTTGAAGGCTCGTGTGACTAAGGCTTATCGGCCTGCTAAAAATATTTAAATATTAAAGTTTTTATATTTTTGCAGTTACACAAGTTTAAATCAAAATAAAACAAAAATATATATTTTTAATATCAATGTAATGAACTTTGTTGGATAAAAATATTACGACTTTAATGTTAAATAGATATGATTTCGGCCATGTAGACGCCAGGGCTGGCGTGCACAAAGCGCAATATGGAACACTAATTTGCACAAACTTTTCACTGCATATGTGGCCGTATTTCCTAATACATTTTCGAATGTTGATATCCAGATGTTCAATTGACTCTGGCTTATCGACGTAGACAATTTAAAATAATTCTTTCATCAAAAAGTTTATTTGAGTATATCTATTATCTATTATTTACGTACCAAATTTTTTATCGGAGAACAAAATTTTAAATGGAAATTTAATATCAATATCAATTTGCGTTTCAGCCCATTCGCCGAATTGACGGCGGTGTAAGTCTATCTATAATGAAATCTCAAAATATGGTACATTTTATCAGGTAACCTCAAGTCTACAACAATACAAGAAGAACAGGCATTTTATTGTTGGAAATTCTACGATAAAATGTCCGAATTAGCTGTTTTTGCTTATGTTTTTCAGAAAAACACAAATTGTAATAGTGTGGTATTTTAAGACTTTTAACACTTTAAGGACGGCAAATCACACAACACGCTTAGAGACGTCAATTAAATCAGCTAATTGCTTAAGTTTGGTTTTTTATGTTTTTTTATGCAAAAAATTGAGAGGGAAATTCATTTAATTCAAGTTTTTTTGCTTTATTGAATGAATTTCGTTTTTTAAAACAATTTAACACATCGCACAAAACGCAAGTTAGCTCTCCAACTGTCAACGCCTATTGAAGTTGAAAGTTGCCCAACTAAATGCGTTGCACACTTTGCTTGTAACTTGCTTTATGAAACTACGCTATTCCAATTTTTTGACAGAAGCTTGCAACGCACAGCGTTCACAACGGGAATTATGTACTTTCACCTTAAAAACTTCTTGTTATAGAGGGAAACCTGGTCACCTTGTGTATTTTATCCATTTACAATGTATGACTAATCTATTGGTGTACATATGTAATGCATATGCCGTTGTTATGACATTTCATATTTTCAGTATTCAATATGTTTTAGAAAATAAGTATGATACTAATAAACGCTTATTTTCATTTGTTAATTTTTATTTTCGCATTTAAAGAAATTGTCGTCGCTAATAATAATCGACGACATGAATGATAAAGCTGTACGAGTACAGCAGTTGTGCGATCTCTCAATAATAGTGTAAAGACAAAGGTAAAACAGTGTTTTAAATTTAAAAACAAGTTGTCTTCTCTATTAAATTTAAATTCAAATTAAAAATATACGTTAATAAAATACAATATACATACATACATATGTATGTACGTGGTGTTACATGCATACATACATAAGTTTCTTTTAGATAGCTGTCATTTTTCACATTAATATGTCGATGATGTCAGATGAGCGAACGCGAATAGGCAAGGCAAACAAAATAGGTGGAACTGCACAATAAACAACACTACAACTCAGTGTTGCCGATTTTTGTATAATTATTTAAACATTTTAAAGAAATACAAACAAATTATTTTGCTAATTATTCAATAATAAATTGTTTATAAAATTTCCACTCGTTTTTGACTCTGAAACAATTTTTAAAAGTTTTCATTTGTAAAAATCTTAAAGCACATTATTAATAAAAATATGTAATCGGCTTTTTTGTGTTATTGTTTAAAAAATTTATAAACTTTAATACCAAGGTGTGTGTTTCAATAAAATATTTTTTATAAAAAAAAATGAATTTTTATATTTTATTTTTGTAATTTTTGAAAATTTTAAATATTTGGCTGTCTAAAACTAAAATTTACTTACGACGTCAGTAGCTGCTTATAATGTCGCCTGAGATTAGTTCTTTTAAGCATAAACTTACTACTACTACTTACTACTTACTCTCTTTCTTGGATGATGTCAGATGTTGAGAACAACCAACTTGATTATTGCTTGGACTGTTTTCACACATTCTTGTTAAGATTATGAATGATTATCACTATGATTATGATTATGTTTAATTTATTTAAACAAATAAAGTTTTTTCAATTACGCACACAGATAGATCTAGCTAACGAAAGTTTTATAAGCTTTATTTTTAACACAATTGCACCTAGGAGTGGTTTATAACGGTGTAAAATGGAACACATTAGAAATGGAACAATTAAAAATAAAGATAGATCTAGCTAACTAAAAGGCTAAATTGGATCCACGAGAGGTTCAAATAGGAGGCAAACAGGCAAAGTAAGTGACTTTTCTTCTAAAATTTCTCTTTTTTCCAAAATAAAGTTTTTATTTTCAGATAGATCTAACTAACGAAAGTGTTATAGCGTGTGTTTTTTAAATTTGGACCTGGGAAAGGTTAAAATCGGGGGAATCAGGCCGAATTAGGTCTTATGAGAAATAATTTTGTTTAATCAGTTTGTTTATAAGTAAATCACGCGTAAACAACTAAATCCTTTTATTTGAAATTTAGAACATAGATATATTATATACATACATACGCATATTTACTTCTTTAAATAAAATTTTGTGTTTGCTAACATTCATCCACTAAAATTTGTTGTACAAAACTAGTTTTTAAAAGTTGCACTTTGAGGGACTAATAAGGTTTAAAAAGAAATCTTTTGGTTCATAGTTAGTTCCTACGAAACACGTATATATCTTGGAATCTATAAAAGATGGAATAATCAAAATTTCTCTTGCTATATTCTATTATCAAGTTGCACATTTAAATAACAAGTTAACTTCACAGGAAGAGTGGACGTGGCACCACCCATAAAAATAATAAATATCGTACATCTCTATAAACATGTATATCAGCGGGAAACGTCAAAAGTCAATGCCAAGATGATTTTTTATAAAGACAGATAGGTGGCAAAAATGGATTTGTGAAGAAAGCCAATTTTTCTCTCATTTTAGTATATGTACATAAATTTCCGGCCAATATCGGATGGATAAAGCAAGTTAAGTTCATAAACACAATTATATAACACTTGTCTAATTGTTGTACACATTTAAGTAACAACTGTGGAAACGGGACTCATTTTCAAAGTTGTTTTTCGCTTCGCAATGACCTATTAAACATATACGAATACAAAGTACGACGATGTGTATATTGTATGTGTATTAATTCTTAAAAAAATTGTATTGCATTAGTTGAGAGATTTTAAAAAACGTTGCCTTAAATCAGTCGGCAGTCTAAAATTGTTGTGTAAAGAGTTACGGTGAAATTTATTTGATTCAAAGAAAAAGTTTATTTATTATTATAATCACATAATTTGCAATACTTATTAAAATTATTTACTTTAAATAAAACAAAATGCCTATTGGTAAGTTGTATTGAAATTCTTATTTGAAACTTTATACGCGTTTTGTATAGGTAAAAAAAATTATAGGTATTTGGCAAAAATCCAAATAGTTTTAAAGAACAACAAAGAATTTCCAGTGATATTACATACATGCATATATAATTATGTTAATGCATGCATACATATGTATGTACATGTAAATTCTATATAACGTAAATAATTTTTATTTTATTTATTTATTAAAAGGAATCATCACCTTTTCATTCATTTTTTTGGAAAAGACTAAAAATCGTAATTTTTGTATGTAGTTTTGTTAAACCAATATTTAATATACATACATATGTATATACATTTGTATATATGTAGGTAGCACCAAATTTGTTTAAAATGTAGGAAATTTTACTTGAAAATAAATTTCTCAATACAATAAATTACATACATACATATGTATGTACATATATAGTGATATCGTTTTCTTAAAAATAAAATAAAAAAATATAAAAATTTATTATAAAAAATATTCTTTTATAATGATATGTATGTATGTGATCATTTTATAATTCGTTTTCTTGTTTTTCTTTCTACAAGACAATAAACAACAATTTGCCGGAATGTTGTCTTTCTTTCCATGTACAGTGGCTCACAGTCAAAATGAGACAGGCTATATATTTTTTAACAAAATTATTGATATCTAATAAAAAGCAAATCTGATTTGCAAAACTATAAAATATTTTAATTAATTAGCTATAAAGCTTCAAAAAACAACAATTATTTCAGATAAATTATGTACTTAATACACAAAAACAACTAAAACTTAAAAAAGTATGAAAATGCATCCAACAGTGAAAGAGGGCTACTAAAAGTAAATATATTTTCTACTTAATATTTTATTGGGCCACCTTTCGCTGAAATAACAGCTTACGGACGTCTAGACATCGATTCCAATAAATTAAAGGTATTCGTGGAAGTATCTGCTCCCCAATTAGATGTAGAACAACGAGATGTTTTTGTGACTTCATGCCAAGTTTTCTAATAGTTCTGTCAAGATGTACTCATCAATTTTCAATAATATTTAAGTCCAAAGAACTGGGAAGGAGAATGATGCTGTTTGAGAACGTTGTATGATAACCTCCCCTTTACAATGCTTGTTGAAAGCGTCAGCTTCAAAAAAGACCTATTTTGTTCACTGATTGCATCGAATTATATTTAAATAGGTTCAAAAATGTTAAACGATCCAAATTTGTTTCAATAAAAACTTAAATACCAACCTTAGCTACCCATGTTCAAAGCCAAACCATACCTAAACATACATCTATCTAAATACGCATACATCTGTATCTAAAGTGAATAGTAATCAAGTTTTAAAAATTTTAATTTTTTTTTTTTGACAATATTATTTGCTGGCTTAAAATAAATGTTTTTTAAAGGCTTCAACTTAAAGGTATCGTAATAAATATATTTATATACTTACGTATGTACATATATGCATTTAAATATATCAAAAATTCTATGTATTTTGATAAAAAAAATTATTGTACATACATACCTATGTATATTATTGAGAAATAGAAATTGTTTTCATTTCTATTATTTACTATTGTGCATACAAATTTAGTCGGTATTTTTATTGTATGACTTTTCTCATTTGACTTCATTGTTTTCTAACCCACAAAATAAATGTAGGAATGTGAATATAGAGTATATTTATATAGATGTACATACATAGGTATCTTTCAAACATTCAAATTCGAAGTAGCCAATAATATTATATATCTAATAAGCTGTAATAAAAACTAAAATATCTATTACTTTATAAATATTATGAAGTCAATAGATAAATACATACATATGTATGTATGTATTTATTGTATATATGTATATTAAGAGTTTAATCACGAACAGAAACTTATTTCGTTCTCAAATAGATTTACATAATGCTTAAATTAGCAAATACCAAGTTAGTTGTTTTGCTTTAGATTTTATCAAAACTTATTGGAGATGGTTGTTTGTTTGAGTGACTGTTGTTTGTTGGTGCTAAAAAAATATATACATATAAAATGGAAAATGGAAAATGATGTCATATTTTGCTTTGACTTAATTTTGTGATCAGAGTATAAAATATTAATAGCGTGGTATAAAGTAGATACACAGATATAATCTATATCTATATATAAATAGACTGTGGCTTGTTCGGATGGTTAAAACTTAAAAACGGCAGGACTAACCTGGATACTTTCTTTTGCGATTTTGTTTGTAATTCGGTTTTTGTTTGTCTATGGGTTAAGTTCAGAATCAGGGCACTTCTTTTGCACTTCGGGTTTTTGTATAGAAGCCCAAACGCGGGAAGAGAGGTTACCATATGTGGCTTTGACTCTCTTTCGGACTCAATATCGAGTATCCTTTCGAATTATCCGAACAGTGAAATTGTTGTTGCTGCTGATTTCAATGTTCATAATTCGTCTTGGTTACGCCATTCAGACCGTACAACTCCAGCAGGCCAATACGTTGAGTTATTTGCCCCGCACAATCACCTTGCGCAATTAGTGAATGAACCTACACATATATCGTGTGTAGATGGGCACCAGAACAATACCCTCGACGTTTTCCTCACTACACACCCTGAAAAGTATGTAGTTGAAGTTCTTGCACCTCTCGGAAATTCGGATCATTGCACAGTTTCTGCCTCATTCTCGTCCACCGCTCTTCGCGAGGTTCCACCCATGGCTACGGAACGCTCTATTTTTAACTACCAGGATGCTCGTTGGGCTGAGCTGAACGATGTTTTTGGGCATTTTAATTGGAAACTTTGTTTCCTTGACTCAAACGTCGATGCCATGGCAGAAATGGTGGTGAATATAATAAAGCTAGGGATGGATATTTTCATCCCATCCAAAAAGCTTTCGATTAAACCCAGAAACAAATCTTGGTTTAATCTGACGTGTAAATTGGCAGTCAGATCTAGAGAGGAAGCATTCAGGAATTGGCGCAATAACAAATGTGCCCACACTGATTTGCTTCGCGAACAGGCGAGATCTTCATGTGCCGCAGTACTTAGACGCGAAAAGGCTTTATACGAGCAGCGCCTTCGTGCTAAAGTTCTTACTTTTCCGCGGGGGAGTAAAAACTTTTGGTCATTCGTTAAAAGGCTGAGGAACAACGCTAGTTCGGTTCCTGCTCTTATAAAGAATGACCACACATTCACGAACCCGGTTGAAAAGGCAAACCTACGATCAGGCTGAAATGTTTGCAAGTAATTCTCACTTGCCGGAGAGCGTTCAACCACTGCCCGAACTTGAAAGAGTATCAGTAACTATGCCTAGTATATTCTTTCGAGCTCGTGCTGTAAAAAGGGTCCTTGCAAATCTCAACGTTAGCAAGTCTTCTGGGCCGGATGGCATACCAGCACTGGTCCTGAAGCAGTGCTCTTCGACGCTTACGCGGCCATTAGCTCAGCTTTTCAGTGCGTCATATCGCGCCGGTATTTATCCATCTTGCTGGAAGGTTGCTAATGTAACGCCAATCCCCAAAAAGGGCGAGGCTAGTAACCCTGAGAACTACCGTCCAATAGCAGTTTGTTCCACACTCTCCAAGGTTATGATTAATCACCACCTTGTGGGATATCTGGAGTCCAACGATTTACTTAGCGATCGTCAGTACGGTTTCCGAAGGGGCCGTTCTACTGGTGACCTGCTGGCGTTGCTTTTGGAGAAGTGGAACAAGTCCATTCATGGTTTTGGCGAGAGTAATGTTGTGGCTCTGGATATCTCAAAGGCGTTTGATAGTGTTTGGCACGAGGCTCTCTTTTCGAAACTAAATGCTTTTGGTGTCGGTAGTCACTTCTCTCGGTTTATATCGAGCTTTCTCAGAGATCGCTCTATAAGAGTGGTTATAGATGGGGTCTCATTCGACGAGTTCAGGGTAAACTCAGGGGTACCGCAAGGCTCTGTTCTTTCTCCTACTCTTTTTATAATATTTCTTAACGACTTTCTTCTTTTTTGCGGATGACAGCAACATTTGTCACTCATATTCTTTTGATCGTAGACCGAGCCTTTTGGAGGTTGGGGTAAGAAGGATGAATATGAACGTCACACTCACAAGTGACCTGGTGAAGGTCTCCGAGTGGAGTCGTGCGAACAGGTCGATTTTAATGCACGTAAGACTCAATGTTTTTTTTTTTAACACACAGGCGTGGTGGTGTGCTGTCATCTGTGTCAATGGGTAATGTGGATATTGAGGAATCAGATGCTCTTGATGTTCTGGGCATGAGAATTCACTGTGACGTTCGTTGGAATGATCACATATTTCAAGTGTCGAAAAAAGCATTCAAGTGCCTTGGTTTTTTGAAACGGTGCAAGAAATACTTCACCCCATCTGATCTCCTTAATATTTACAAGACCTATATCCGTCCCAAAATGGAATACAACTCTCATGTATGGGCCGGTGCTTCAAAGTCTATTTTGGAGCTTCTCGACCGCGTACAGGAGAGGGCGAAGATGCTCATCAATGACGGTAGGGTAGCCAACTCTATCGATTCATTGGAGCACCGTCGGAATGTGGCTTGTGTTTCATGGTTCTATCGGTACTATAACGGAATATGTTCTAACGAAATTAAGGAATTAATTCCCAAAAATCATATATTTTTACGTAGCACTCGTATTTCTCGTAGAGCGCATCCCTTTGTAGTTGATTGTAATTGATTGTAAATGATTAAAATTTCAATTATTTGATTTTTTTTTTTTTTGTTCTTTTCTCTGCAGAAGTAAATACACCCGATAAATTGGAATATCAATTCTACCCAGCATCTGGTGGAGTGTTTACTTTTAAGGTACGTTGTGCCAATGATGCCCACTTAGCACTCACTACTCAAGCACAGGAATCGGATCCTATGTATGAAGTTTTTTTGGGTGGCTGGAGTAATACGAAATCAGTAATTCGTAAAAATCGCCAAAAACCTGATGTAGTTGAAGTGCCTACTGAAGGTATTGTGAATGCTGGAGAATTTCGTGGTTTTTGGATTAGATGGTATGACAATGTTATTACTGTTGGTCGTGAAGGCGAAGCCGCTGCTTTTATGTCCTACGAAGATCCTGGCCTATTTCCCATTAACTTTGTTGGAGTCTGCACTGGTTGGGGTGCTAGTGGCACCTGGTTAATAGACGGTAATGTCTTTGCACTTTAACATTATATATATATATATATTTATATACATGTCTCTATATTTGTAATTTAATAGAGCCTGCACCATCAGCACCATCAGCAGCAGGTTTTTCAATTCCAACCGGTAGTGGCCCAGGCTGTTGGGTACCAGCTGCTAATGGAGAAGTTCCACCTGGTTCAATGGAGGGTGGATTTGACGGTAGTGAACAATTATACATTGCCCGTGCCAGGCATGAAGGTGATTTGATTCCTGGCAAATTGCATCCTTCACATGGTGTATGCTATATTGCCTGGGGAGGTGGAGAACACGGTCATAGTGAGTATGAAGTTATGTGCTCTGGAGGCGGTACCTGGGTACCAGTCACAGATGGCAACATACCAAACAACGCCATTCCTGGCGGCGAAACAGGTGAAGGTGAACCATTGTTTATTGGACGCGCTACCCACGACG
This sequence comes from Wohlfahrtia magnifica, assembly GCA_023159175.1. Taxonomy (NCBI): domain Eukaryota; kingdom Metazoa; phylum Arthropoda; class Insecta; order Diptera; family Sarcophagidae; genus Wohlfahrtia; species Wohlfahrtia magnifica. The sequence goes on along the minus strand of JAKWBJ010000040.1, from coordinate 78,916 downwards.
GCACTATTACCGTTGGAAAAGTTCAACCTTCTCATGGCTGCTGTTACATTCCCTATGGAGGCGAGGAATTGGCCTACAAAGAATTTGAAATTTACGTTTCTAACTAAACGAAGAAGCATTGTGTCTGGCTTGACACTACAAATCTCAACAGTATGTTATAGTTGCACAACATTCAAATTCATTTGCTCAGATATAATCTGAACTAAATTATTGCAATTATTTTATACCTTATACTTACATTATATAATTTAATATAATATTTCTTCAAAGATTATGATATTGTTTTAAATAAAAATATGTTTTATAACAAACAAACAAATTCATATAAAAACCCTTTCTTTTTCTTCATTTCTGAAATTTTTTTAAAAATGGAAGAGTGGCCTTTGAAATGATAATTTTTAGCTAAACTCGAATCTTTTATATACAAATTTTTCTTAAAATAGATTTCAAATACATTTTATTTTTTATCAATACAAGCATTGAAATGTGGTGTTACATTTAGGCAAATATTTGGCGAAAAACCCGAAGCCGCTATCTCATAGAACCATTTTATGGAAACATTTTCTTTCATTTCATTTATGTTAACATTTCTTAAAAATCGATTAAAACAAATAATACTTAGTATCAAAAAATTTTTAAATAGTAGTTACGTTAATATCGTCTAATATTTGCCGTAATGCGACCACAGCTCATGAAACGAAGAGACTAGTGCTGGCAAATTCTACATAAGTAGTTTTTCTTTAACCATTAAAAAAATCTTAAATTTTTCTTATGTTTTATTAAACAATTAAATCCAAACAAATATAAAATTAACTTAAATATATATATATATATATATATATATATATATATATATATATATATATATATATTTCAGTTAAGTTTATTTATAGATAGTTGTGTTTTCATGAAGAGTTGTATTTTTAGACAGTGCTGCATTTAAGCCGTTAAAATTTATTTTCATGAGAATTCAATAAAAACTACCACTCTTAAAGTATTAAGGACTTAATTTTAAGTATTGAGTATCAATAAATAAAAAAGTACTCTGTACCACTACCCAATACTTTGCCAGCACTAGAAGACACCAAATAAACGAACGTCTGTTATCTTTGTTGACTACATTGACGTCACACAAATACATGTGTTTGTGTGATGTCATCTACTGTTATGACGTAGTTACGCAGTAACAAAATATTTTTACAACTTGGTTGCGTCATCCGTTTTCTTTGTTTCATGGCCTTGCCTTATATACGATTTTAAAAATTGTTAACTTACGAGTTCTTTTTTGTGTTTGTTGACGGAAAAAAATTAATATTACTTCTTCGTAGTAATAATATTATGTTTATTATAATGGCTTCTTTTCTGGACTTAAATTTTAAGGTTCAATTAGACGTGACTGGACGTAACGTCACAAAAGCTACGCAACAAGCTAACCTTTTAGACAATATTAGTGGTGACCTAGCATTCCTCCGTAACCGATAAATTTAACTGTGTTTGCTTGTTTCGATTATGGCTACGGTTAAACCGTTATGTAAAGTCACGACTAATTAAACCTATAATTTGTATATACACTTGTATGGATATTATTATATTAAGTGCTAACAACAAATCCAAGTATCTGGTTTTGCTTTTTTTTATAAAACGTTTGTTATTATTTTATGAAATATTCTTTTTTATTTTGTGTTTTTGTTTAATTATGTTGAAAGTTAATATCAGAATGATTATATATGCATAATTTTTGTATCTCTTCATTAGAAAAATTGTTGATTTGCTTGTATAATATGTGTGTATTAGGTTATTTATTATTTAAATACATACATATGTATAAAGATCTTGCATTTTATAACAATAGCATATCATTGTAAACTTCTATTTGTTTGTTTAAGGGATTAACCACAGTATATTTTGCTATTTATTATACAAACTATTAAAAAATGAGTACCCTTGGAAATATTTAGGGCATTTAACTGATATTCGAATACGACTTATGCAATACTTTATATGTATATGATACCGTTTTTTAAAGTTAAACAGTCATTTTGACAAGATTAAGCACATAACAATATTTTTGACAATTGATCAACTTAATTTAATTTTTCCTTTATTTTGTCTTTTTTTTTCTTCCTTTTGCTTTCTTTCCATTCATGGGTAACAAACAATTTATAAATATTTTTTTATGTATCGAACTTTTAAACCCTACGTACATATTTGTTATTTTACTATTCTATCGTAAGTATGGTATATTAATAAAAACTAATATAAAAAGTTATATTTTAAACTTTTAAAAATAAAAATAATTTATAAGTTAGTTTATTTAAAGTTATCTAAATTTTTAAATTATTTAAGTATACGAATTGTATGTATGCATATAGAGATTATATTATTATATTTTTATAATATAAAAAATAAAAATATTATTAAATAAATAAGTATGTCGTATTTGAACTAAGTTACAAATCATTTTATAAAATTTAAGTATGTAGTTTTATTTAACTTCTTTTATTTTTAATTAATAAGCGCGTGGAATTAGTTTTTTTGTGTATGCAAAGACCACTGGGCAAATTGTTCCTGCCACTGGTTGCTGCTAGAATTAGTCTAAAAAACAAAGTAAAAAAAAGAAAATTGCCGTTTAAATAACTTTATTTAACTCATTCTTTTTTATAATTACGGACAAAGAAATAATAAATGTTGCCTTATTGTGAATTAAAAAAAAAAACAAAAATAAATTAATAACTTAAATTAGCTTATGTGAAACATGATAAAAGTAATATATTCAGAACATTTTCTTAATCGAAATAAGTTTCGTAATTGTTTTCACATTATGAAGCTCTCTCTCTCTCTCTATCTCTCTATCTATCTTTCATCTTTACTTATAAATTTTATATAATATATTTTATTGGCTATAAAAATATCTTTTATAATATCCTCACTTAATCAAAAGCAATATAACACAAGACGCCAAAAATGTTCGAAAGAGACAAAAGACAATTTGCTGCACAAGCGGCACAAGAAACATTGGTCATTATCATGATAAAAATTTCACCTGAAATCTGTTCTATTATTAATAAATTCTGTTCGGGAACTTTAATTTGTATGTGCCTTTATGTAATATTTTGTCGAAAATTTCACTCTTTTTTTGTTCATGGGAAAAAATTCACAATAAAATTTCGTTCGCCTTTTTTCACGATAAAGATGATTAAAAAAGAATGTAATGGACAAACTGTTTGCAATCGTTGAAGATCTGTTCTTCGAAATAGTTTATAACCGAATTAAAAAAATTTGAATGGCTATTTTAAATTTTTGTTAGACCTTTTTCCACCGGTAATCTATTTTAGACAATGATCTTTATATTTAAAAACAAAGAATTTCATTAAAAAACGAAGTAAAAAACACTTAAATAGAATCGGCTGCTAATTTTGCTACAGTAGTATAGAAGACTTCTTTTACCGAAAATGAATAGAATGTAGGCTGAGTTTTTATTGCCTTTCTCGTTCAGCAATCTCTTTCTCCTTGGATGTTTTGCGTAAAGATTTCAAATGACGCATCAGTCTGCTTGTACTGTGCCTTTTACATGAGATTACCTGTGCACACAAGCAACAAATAGAGCTATAGTTAGGTTTCTTCTAATTAAATTTCCACATAATCAACCTAAAACATTTTAGCAACAGCATCTTTTACTAACATTTACAACATTTTTCTTCTTCTACGTCTTAAGGTCTCTGGATGGAATAGCTAAACACTGCTTTTTATACATATCTATCATTTAAAACAATATTTAATTTAAAACAAAGAAAAACCTATAATTGTTTTCAAAAAATTAGCTACCAACGTAAATTTCATCAAAAAGTATGTTAATATACAGATTTTTTTAACTCCGCTGTAAATATATTTTTGAAAAAGCAAACAAATTAGGAAAAAAACATATTTTGTACGCGTTGTGTACTTTTTATGTATCTACTTCAGATGGCCTGATTTTAAACATTTTAAAACTAAAATGTTTGATGACTGCCTTCAATTACTAGCAGATATTCTTTCTTCCTTACAAAACTCCCATCTTTAAAAACTTAACGGACTCTCCGTAGTTTTTTAAAATTTAACTACTTTTGTATAAATATAATTAAAGAGCAAAACTTATTCAATTGTCCATACTAATGTCATAAAGAAAGTAAACTTTTTACCTTATCCGTCCAATCGATTGATTGTGAGTCATCAAAATCTGTAAAATGTATTAAAAATTGTTATGTAAGCTAATATTTCAAATTCATTTTAATACGAAAAAAGATATAACAACAAGATACGTAGTATGTACTATATAATAATTATGTTTGTACAACTACATACATATATATGTATACATATGTATGTAAGTGAAATATATATTAAAGACAACAAATAAAAAGAGAAAAACTGAACATTTTATTTCATCGACTAAACGAACGAACATTATTTAGGATTTTAATACAATAAATAAAGAGTTTAGAACATTTTTCCAATATAAATTTAAAGACCGTATGTATGTGGATTTTGTCGCTTATTTACAAAATGTTTAATTTTTAAATTTTTGTATACCTATGTATATGTACAGTGGGTACAAGCCAAACTCGGGCACTATAATAAACTGATTTTGATGATAAAAATCAAACTAATAAGAAATAGTTACGGAAATATATATTAAGCTATTATATTATATATATTTATTATATATATATATTAAGCTATTAAGAATAGAAAACAAAATTCAAATTCAGTAGTTGTAAAAGAAATAAACTAAAAATAAATATGTAAATTATATCAGCGAAGTTGGCCGCATTGAAATTACAGAGTTGCAGTTATTAACCCATATAAGTTACTGTCCGACTTTGGCTTGTGCAAGTCATTTTTATTTTCAAAGCATTTTCAACTTCAATTTTACGTACAATTATTAAATTTCTGAGTTGGTTTTTCCTTTTGTACGTAGAAGATATACACAAATAAGAAAATAGCTACATTTTTTTAAAAATAATTAAAATATACGATTTTTAAGCGATCGAAAATATTTTGGTATAGGTATAGTGTCCGAGTTTGGTTTGGTGCCACTGTAGGTATATGAATGTTTCTATGTAAGCATATAAAGTCTAAAATAGCATATCGGAAATCGAGAAAACTCTTTGCATCGTAAAAATAAAATCATATTATATTATAATAAACACAAATTACATAAATTCAAATCTGATACACCACTACATTCTAAAATGTAAATGATATCTTATGATAAAGAGGAGATAGAAGGGGTATTTGTCTTTTTAATTTACAATGCTAATAGAAAATAGCAAGAAATCATGGAATGATATTAGAAACAAGCTGGTAAAACAAATTTTAAAGTTTTAGTAATCAAGCTCGCAAAAAAGTTTTTGTTTTTTTAATGAAGCAATTTTTTAAATCTTTAGTCATTCTTATATTATCTTTAAATATTTATCTCAAGGTATGAATGATAACTTAAAATGTTGTTAGACGTAAAAGTAAAAGAGAAAAAGTGATAATTAAAAATAAGCGACTAGTTTTTTTTTCGATAGATGACTAGATTGATTTCTCAATTGATTATTTTTAATTATTGATTTTGTATAGCAGTAACATAAGAAAATAAATAGTAATTTAATTTGTACCTCAGATATTTGTTCTTTTTTTTTGTTTTGTTTTGGACAAAGTTAGGTTTGGATTGTAAGAATAATAATAACAACAACGATAACGATAACAGTTACATTGATAATTATAAACTCAGACTATATTTCATAATGTGAGCGTGCATAATTAACTGCAGTTCATCGATTGTCTCACCGATTTCATGCAGTAGCGGAAAGCCAGCATCTGGATCATCTATAAGGATTTCTGGATAATTTTTATAACCCATTATACGATTTATGTTAGCCTGTTCTTCGGCAATATCAATATCAGAGTCTAAATCAATTTCAGTATCATTAAAAAGATGAAACTCAATAATATCTTCATTGTTTTCATATTTATCTGGTTGAGAGTTTAAAAATGTTTCGTACTGTTGTTGAAGACTAAAAATTCCACTATCGCAAATATTAAGACGACCGAAGCTGTAATCCACATCGAAGTTATCGTATGTTTCATCCTCGTCTTCTGATTCGCCACCTTCTATATGACGCATGTCTACATAGTTTATTAAATATTAATTATTCTGACTTATATAGGTGTATAAAAACAGTGAAAGAAGAATATACATATGTATTTAATAGAACAGAATTATTCAACATTTATTAAAGCAAAAAAGACATTAATTCTAACAATTACATCTCTTATGCTTTGAACTTCTATTTGGAAAGTAATCTAAAAATATTTTTAATTAAAAACAAAAATAGAAAAAAAAAAAAACAATTAGTTTGTGAACAACCAAAGATAGCACGATAATAACACGACCTCCAATGCAGATAATGCATTACGCCGAGTATATTGCACAGCAAAATGTTGACCACTCGTTAAGTGATGGCCAAAAAATACGTAGTTATATTACACTTACCTAAAGGTAAAATGAAACGAGCCTGTGAAGCTTTAATCGCTTGTTCTGCAAAGACATATATATTTAACAACAACAACAACAACAACATTACACACTCACACATACAAATGAAAACAACTGTATTAATACGGTTATTAAAAAACGCAGTTATAGCGATGTTGTGAGCGTGTGTGTGTACGTGTGTGTTCGTATTTTGAAGATCTAGATTCTAGAAGGCTAAAACTTAGCGAAAGGAAATATTCTATAGCACTTTAAAATCAATTCAATGAAAACATACAACAATAAAACGAAAACTACAGCATAAAAGCATTTAAATCAAGTACATGTGTATGTATTTACCTGTATTAAAGTCATTAAGAAGTGTCGATAACTCAAGAATATCAGAGTTTATAACCTCTTCACTAAGTTCATAATTTGCATTTGAAAAATATTCTGGCGAATTAATTGATTTTAAATTATAAATACATATTTGTGTAATACATGTTATATTTCAAACAATTTATATCTGGTGTATATGGTAAATAAAAAACAAATAAAAGAAAATTATGGGAATTCTTGATTGATTCAGAGTTGTTGTTTTTTTTGTTTACTCTGAGTGCAAAAATAAAGTAAAAAACAATATTCTACGCAAATTCTGATATTATTCTACATGTTGCTATTGAAATATTTTTCATTTCAAATGAAATTTATAATAACATCCCCAAAATTTTGCAAAAAGTAACGAAACTAGTTAAGCAGCAACTTGAACGTATTTGTTATCCCTTTACAAATTTTAAAGAAGAAAAATAGAAAAAAAAAATGTAAAATTTTAGAATCACCCCTATTCTGCTTTCGATTCGTATCAAAATGCTCTCTGTTTGGCAAATTTCAGACTCCGTGTTTCGTTTCCTTTCAGTTTCATTTGATTGCATGTATTGCTTATTACGATTGTAGCTGAGTTTTACTAAGTTATTAATTATGGGACGGAGCTTCTTTCAATGTTTGCTTTTTTAGACCAACATTCTTTATTTGGCTGAAATTATTACATTATTTATTTTTATAAAAATATAAATAAAAATTAGAAAAATATAAATTTACGGCCGTCCATTTATATAAAAAACTCAAACAAAAACGGAGAGTTTTCATATTGAACCTATTTGTGTATGCATTAAGTTTTGATCCTTTTTAAAATGCCTACAAATTTGCTTATTTATTTATTTTTTATTTTTATTTCATACGTTTTTTTTTGGAATACGAATTTTCGATCATAGCGTAACTCAATGCGGAGACGTAATCGAAACGCTGAATAAGGGTAAATAAATAGAATAGTTCAATAATTTTTTATTTTATTCTTTTCAGGTTATTTACTTTAAATTCGTAACCAAACATGTAAAAAGTTCGGTCGTATTAAATATCGTTTAAACGTTATTTTTACGTAATAAATTGAGAATAACATCTCTGTCTCATTTTCAAGATATTTTCATCTTAATGGCACAGATTTAAAATTTAGTTAATTCGTTAAAGAAAAATTGTAATACTTACTACCACTTCCATTATTGCTAAATGCTCCACGAATTTCTCCTCCCATTTGTGGGCTAACATGATCTACCATTTGATTTGTATTAAACGAAGCTTGGTTAATCGAAGGATTTTGTTGAATTCGTAACACATTTCCAGAGGTCATTAACGAGTGAGATGATTGGGTGTGCATTGAACCAATTGGTGATGTTCCTAATGTATTTATCCCACCACTGCCTCCTCCACTTCCTATCGCTGAATGACCGCCACCAGGCATGGGGGGTGATTTGCCAGAACGGGGACTAGAATTTGGTGTAGATCTTGGCGACGACGTTTGTTGACTTTTCAACATTCGCATTAAACCCTCTAACTGTTCCATTAACTGCCTTCGAGAGTCCTGTAAGGCTCCTAAGTGTCCTTCGAGTTCACCTTTGCGTTGACGTAATGCTCGCAGCTCACTAATGAGAGCAGGATTTTCGGGAGCCATTTGTTCGGCTTCCTGTTGTCGCCTCAAGCGCGCTATTTCACGCATAATTTCCTTGTTCTTTGATTCTAATTGTGTTATAAGCTCACGTTGGGCACGAGAATTATCCGAAGCAATGGGATGTTGATTGTCGTTATTAGGCGCATTACTAGGCTGTTGAAAATAGACGAATGTATATAATCGTTTAACAAAATAAATAGACACGTTATAATTAAATATTTTGTAGCTTACTGCTCGGTTCTCTTGTGCTAGACGAGCTGCATATCGCGCTATTAAACGGTGCTCTTCATCATTTGCAGATGCAGCTGCCACCCTTGATGTTGTAACACCATTTGCACTATCAGCACTTCGTCCAGTAGCTCGTGAATCTATCGTACTAGATCGATCAAACATAAAACCGCTGGGTAAACCACCACCCCCACTTCCTGGTATAGCACCACCAAGGCCATGAAGCATAGATGGATCAGTGAAACCATTGTGCGAAGGCAGTGGTGAGGGTGGCACAATATGCGACAAATTTAAAGTCTTCTCCGGCTGTTCAGGAAATCGTGGCAACACTTGAGTCGTCTTCTCCGGCACGCATCGGAAACTTTTGCGCAAAGAGTGACCAATCTGTTTACTAGGAGATTTATAGCTTGAGTATTCCTTGACTTCGTGATCGTTTTGATGATTCAGTGATGTCTTGCCATGCCAAAAGCATTCCTGGCACAGTTGGTAGGCGTGACACCGCTGACAACGGTAACGAAATCCAGTGAAATTTTCTTTGTGACAAACAGAGCAGATTGTTGGATGAACAATCGTTTCAACTGTAGCCAATCGATGCAGCAAAGGTAACCATACAAGGCACGATGGGCCAGGTTCAGACATGAGCGTTGCCATGAAATCATTAACAGTGACTTTATTTTCAGATGAAAATAACTGCTCCTCTAAACCCTCTTTATAGTGAAATGTCGGTGACTCGTATACCGCAGCTGGTAAAGCTAAAACCTCTTTTAAAAATTCACCTAACTTCCAGCTCACCAATTGACCTGCGCCATCCGAAATCTGAGAAAATATATCTAAAACCAAAAGGTTAACATATTGTTCAGTTGTTCTTGTTCAAGTTTTAAGTTAAATGTTGTTGCTTACATCTTAACTTATCCACCAATTTACCAGAACACATTGTAGCCAATGCAACTTTAATAGAAAACACACGTATCTTCCCAGAATTATCACTAGTAGTAAGCATATAAATTTATTATTTTTTGGATTTTGAATATTTTTCCAATCAATATTTACCTAGTATATGCAGCAAGCAGCCAATTTAGCAACAGTCCAGCCTTTGAATCGACTGGCACCTGTTGTGCCGTTGGCAATCGCTTATTCAAATTATGATATAGTGATGATACTAGTGTTTCTAAACGAGCCACACTCACATCACTTTGTGGCTCCAGAGTGTTTAGTCCATTTTCACGAAATGCTTCGATGACATTCCAAATGTCAACTAAATGCAAATTTGTAGACTTTTGAATATAACGTAATTTAGAAGCAGTTCGATACGAAGCAAAACGTATCGAATCGAAAGTTTGTAAACGTAAGTCTTGCAACAAGGCTACACGAGGTTCAAGTTCCATTATACAATCGATTTGTAGATCTGTAAAAAGTACATACATAAAATGTATGTGTATATAACACAACAATTATCAAAATGTCCAAAAAATATATTAATATAAGAATGTATAGTGAGTAAAAGCCAAGCTCGTACATCTTGCAAATTTTTTCCATTTTCAGATTTTAGTTTCATACATACAATATAAGCCTTTATTTCAAAAAAATTCAATAGCTTTAAACTACAAGTAGGAATTAACATAAAATTTAGGAATTAACATAAATTAATCGTAAGAGCTAAATCAATAAATATGTAGATTAAAATTAACAATTCGTGTAAAGACTTCTAGACATAAATACCATATCCGGTCTCATTGGCATGCTCTCAACCACCTTTCGATAAAAGCTTTGCTCAATTGGGTCCCATTCTTTCATAATGTGCTTTAATTCAGATTTTAAAGAAAACTGCTGTTTTCTCACTTCATTTTTAAGATAATTCCAAAAATTTATATTGGGTTTATAAGAGGGCTCTGTGGAGGTCAGTTTTGGAATTTACATTATATGATTTTTGCTTTGGATAAATATCTTGGTAATAGTGATCTAATCCATTATTCCTTCGATGAAGTGTAAAAAAACCGAACTAGTTGCTAAAAAAAGCCTTAAACCATCAACGATTTACCACCGTGTTTTACGGTAGGTTTTACAGGTTTAGAGGAAAGCTTCTTATCAGTTTTTCATCATATATAAGGCTTTTCCTCAAATTCAAAGACAAAGATTTGAATTTTCTGAAGAACGTCATGTTAACTGACGAAAGTGAATTCAATGTTTTCGGACAGATGGGATTGAGGAGCCTCTCTTCGATGACTTTTGCATGCCATACCTTTACGAAAAAAAAGCAAAGCAAACCACAATTGTTTTTAATGCAACAAGGGTTATGACTATTTTATTTATTTTGCAAATATTAAATTTTACATGCCTTAGCCTAAATTGCTATAAAAAAATATTAAGAAACGCAATCTTACTTTTTCACTTTAAAAAAAAAATACTACTTAACTTACAAGCACATGCATTTTTTCGATTAGAACAATAATTGTAACAAAACTTTGTTGGTTTTGTTGATATTTCGTTATATCAATCTACATATGTATGTATATGTACATACATATAAATGTAATAAAAAAATATATATTTGAGTTTTAAAAAAGTGCATTTGGTGTGAAAGGTTTTTCAGGCAAAATGACCCGCAAGCAAGTTTGTCATAACTAATTTAGTATTGACTATCACGTGGTGATAGGTAAATTTTTTGTAAAAAATGAGTCATAACCAAATTTGTAAAAACTTAGTCATAAAATACTTTATGATACTTTCTATCTTCAATAATTTAGGACGACATCATATAAGAATACACACAGAAGAACATGCAGAGATGCACAATAAAAAGGAACAAATACAAAATAGAACAATATACAAAAAAATCCTTTTTGCATCAAAAGAACATGAGTGTGTGTGGTAACTAGGACATGCTAACTTGAAAGTATTTGGCGCAGTTGCAAAAAACAAGATTTTGCACATTTAAAGCTAAAATATAAAATTGTGTTCAAATTTAATTTTTTTTTTTAATTTCCATACATGTACATAGATATTTCAAGAAATTATATTATTTAGATTAGAATCTTATCGCATAATAGTAGAAGTACAAAACATAGAGTACATACGATACATTCGCTTCAGTATCTTAAGTTTTCATTAAAAATAACAATAATATTCTGTCAAGTTAACAATTAATTACTCTTAGATAGAATCTGGTACTTCTTTTAAAATATTTAAAATTCTAATAAAATAATGAAAATATTCTCATGTAGCGATAGACAACAGAAAATTTTTTCTGAACATTGGTTAATACATTGTATCAACTGATTCATTTCCCCGATGATATGGAGAAAATTAATTTAAAAATAGAATAAACCTATATTTTTTGATTAGCAAACTGAGATATGTATCTATGTATGTATGTATTTCAATTATACCATTATTAGCTTACATACATATGTATAAAAAACAGAAAATTAGCACGTTTATATTTAGCTAACTTTACATGGCTGTATTTTTGATGCGCTTATTTCCAAATGTAAATTATTTAAAAGTAAAAAAATGACAGAATATGGTTCCATATGCATATGTACATATGTATGTATGTGTTTGTATGTAAGTGCATTTTTTTGTTATTTTTTAATAGGTCAGAAATAAAAATTCTTTGCATACACATGATACATATACATATATTTATCTACCAAATTACACAACGACTACATTGTTACAATATACAAGCCATAAAGTCGATATGAACCACTAGCAATAAAGGCCATTTATTATATTGACTTAATATGGCTTCTTCAACAGTTTTGTTACATATATTAAAAAAATAATTACCTTTTGCTACTAAGAAAACGTTCTATATAAAAAATATGTACATATGTATATATCTATACATAACAATTCAAGATTATTTTATTTACATATGCATGCATACATATGTACATGTATATATATATTAAAAACAGTTTATTATAAGTTAATAAAACTTTCTCAAGCCAACAGATTAGATAATTTTGTGAGATTATTAAAAATGTTTTCTAAAATATGTATGTATATACGAGTACGTATGTATGTATGTATGTAAAATGCAACATTTGTGATTAAGATGCATACATATTTATTTAATTCGCGATTCTTAAAATAATTTTGCAAAATTGCGTTGCCCGAGAATTTATATATGTATATATGTATGTATGTTATGATAGTATCTTTATAAAGAAAATGCTAAGACTATTTTTGTGATGTACGATTATAAATATATATAAAATTATTTTAATTTTATGAGAGCTACCAAGCCAACTTTTCCCGAGGAATTAATTTTTTTACTTAGTACGCACCTTGATAATAGAATATTATGTTGATTTGAAGACTCTATCTTTAATAGTTCCTAAGATAAAAATATACGCAATAACAACTTGTTCTGTATAAATTTTATACAGGGTGGGCAAATTTGAGATTAAGAAGTAAATTGGCCGTCAAATGATGAAATGTGAAGAATTGAGCTGTCAACCTTTCACACTGATTTAGTAAAAATTGGGAAATTTTAATTATGGAACGCTACACTCTTGAACAAAAAATTTTAATTGGGAAAATTTACTGTTTGAAAAACTAAATAAAAACAACGCATTTTTCAACAAAATTATCTTTAGTGATGAGGCCCATTTTCAATTAGGCGGTTATCTAAACGAACAAAATTGTCGCATATGGGGCTCACAAAATCCTCGAAAAACCTTTACATCCAAACATAACTTGGCTAATATTGACATCATTGATCTTTGGTTTCAGCAGGACGGCCAAACAAGCCACACAGCCGGTCGCGTAATTTCTCGAGACGGCGATGTCAATTGGCCTCCTCGTTCCTGTGATTTAACGCCGCTGGATTATTTTCTCTGGGGCCATTAGAAAAACCAGGCTATTAGAAAGACCTCGGCGCTACATTGAGCGGACGTGCTAGAGGTTGACATTTGTTCGACATCGTATTCTATTATTAATTCCCATATTTATATTGTATATTGGTATGAATAACACTGAATTTGTCAAACAAAAAATGTGTTTTTAAGCCAATTTATTTCCTAACGTCAAATTTGCCCACCCTTTATAAGCAAAAATTTCCCATTTTGCCCCTTATTAAAATTAACTTTTGTTAAACACATTTTAATGGATGATGAATGCTAACAAACAAAAAATCTTAGTTTATAGAAGTAACAATGCATGTAATTTCAAAAGAAAAGCTACTAATTTAGACCGTTTTCCCCAAATTTTAACCTCTCCCAGGTCCTATTAAAAAAAGAAAAAAACATACTATAACACTATCATCAGCTTTATTCAGCTGTGTTCTTAATTTCAATAAAATCGGTTCAGTCGTTTACGCGTGATTAAAGTCAAACAAACAAATAACTTACAAAGTAATTTATAATAAATGTACATACATATGTACATACATATGCTATATATAATATGTACATACGTATGCTATATGTAATATGTATGTACATATATGGATTGAGTAAAGAAAAGATTTTCAATTAAAAATTGTCTCAAAAAACAGAGTTCGTGAGAAACTGAAAATGTAATCACTTTTTTTTTCTTTTTTGTAAATATGTACCACAAGATATGTAAGTCGTCCGTTACAACTATAATTTGTTTATGTTTTCTACAGTCTTTTTTGAAATTGTATTTAATACGGTTGTGTATTATTATCAAATATTATTTTATTAATTACAAAAGAACATTATTTACTTAATATACACTTTAGTTTACAACTAAATTCAATTTGTTTAATATATGTATGTATATACATATACAGTGTACAACAAAAGTCAAGGTACCACTACTTATATAAACAATTTGATTCATTTTTACCAAAACTATGTATTATTTTTTATTATTTTATTACAAGACAAAAAAAATGTAACTGTATCAAACAAAATGAAAAGAAAAAAGCCGAACTAATCTTATAACTCCATATTTTTGCACAGCAAAAGTCTTGATACCCTTTTTCTATGGAGGAAAAAAACATTATGATAAATAATCATTAACTGGGCAAATCTTACTCCGAAATTTCTAAAAAAAAAAAAAAAAAATAAACGGAAGTAAATCAACTATACAAAAAATAATAAATCGTTTCAAAAACGAAAATAGAATAATAGGGATGCCTTGATTTTGCTGTACACTGTATGTACATATATATATTGTTGACTTTGTTGTACGAATATGTGATGTATTGCAATCACTTAACAATAGGTATATTATATACAAAATATGCAAATACAAACACATATAAAAGCTCAAAAATTTATAGTAAATATATATTCAATTTGTATTTATATTTTTAATTTTTTGACTAACAGATGAAAAACCAATCAAAATAGAAGGTGACATCATTCATAATAATCACCAATTTTAAAATAAAATGAGTCTACTATTCTCATGCAAAGCCATATATACAAAAAAAAGAGATCGATATAAGCGCAGCAGTACTACAATAATAAAATACACATATGTATACATGTATATATGTATGTAACATATGTATGGTAATTCGTTGGATTATTTTAATTGTTATAATATTTACAAAATTTTGCAACAACTAAAATGGCCTATTTTTTAGTTGGATTAACATTTAAAACTTTGTATATTTTTCATTTTTAAAAATATATGTATAACGTAATATAAAATATATGTAAAATGTATACAATTCTATTACAATATTACATCAACAAATAATGTTAAAGACAAACCCATCTAAATCCAAATAACATATTGCATAGAAATACTGAATTAGTCTTGATATCAGAACTTTAATTTATCTAAGAGAACTAAATTTTATATGCGAGATTTACATACATACATATGTTTGGTTGTAAAAACAAATGAAATTAAAATGGCCATATTTAAAAAATTATGAATAATATGTACACTATGCCACAAAACCCTACGGTCGACAATAAAAACTGCATTTTTTAATATATGTATGAACAAAACACTTCGTTTTTATTTTTTTATAATATTTAATAAAAAAACTTTAAAAAATAATTTTGTCACAAAAAAATACAGAATAAGTAAAAAAATTTAAAAAGTTAAAAAATTTTAATTCTTTAGCCCACAAAAGACTGCGGACGACTGCATCAAACTATACTTTATAAATTTTATAATAACTTATGCAACCTGTTTTTAACTTATGAACATATGTGAAGATAAATTCGATTTTGAAAAGTCAAGACACCAACCATATTTTTTATAATGCTCAAATTTTGCTTTAACAGAGTCCTGTTAAGAGGTTAACAGTGACTACATACAATATGTAAAATATCTTCAGAGGATAAGTGGACATTTCGTGAATATATGAAGCTGCTCCCATATACCACTATATACAAATCTTTGTCCAAGGGGTCTTGTTTAAATCCCTTATAGTGCTATGTCTGCAAAAAGCACCGTATTTGAGAAAATGGAATTTGAAAAAATTGCTTTCTTGAAAAATCTTTAAATTCTTGAAAGGATGAGTGGCTATTTGTTTATAATATGGAAGTGCTCCCGTATACCACTATATACAAATGTTTGTCCAAGGGGTCTTGTTTAGAGCCCCTATAGTTGTATATCTAGAAAAATCACCGGATTTGAGAAAATAGATTTTTTAAAATCGCCTTTTTGAATAATCTGAAAATTCTTGGAAATGTAATGAAAATTAACGATTAAATTAAATTAATTTAACCATTACAACCATTTTCGGAAGTTTGGAATATGTAAAGTATCAATAAAACTCAATTCTGATTTAGTTACAAAAAATCTAAGATCTACTGCTTAACACGGCAGCGGATAAGTATAGAGTGCATGTCGGCAGGTTAAAGCTCATAGCCGAAACAATGAATCCGCATATATAGCCCGATATTTTAAAGGGGGGATTTTTTTAACCGCCGAAAAGCTTTATCAAGATAGCGGATATACATACCCATAAGCATAGTATGAAGTTAGAGTATTCAGTTCACTCTACTAAACTTAAAGTTACTGAACACCTGTGGGCATATCAAAAATACAGACACAAAAAACGAATCTAGAATCTGTTTAACACGTTAAGTAAAGTTTAACGCAAAAATAGGAGTAGGTCTGCTTAGAATTTAGAAGAAAAAGAAACTGGCGTTCTCGATGCCTAATAGACTAAATTAGGTTGTAAAATTAAAAAAATGTTGCTTCAGTTATTGAAAAACTTACAACGAAAAATTTGATGTAGTCGTCCGCAGACGTATGTAAACTAATTCAAAGTTTTTATCTTTTTATTCATTTTTTTACTTGTTCTGCATTTTATTGTGACAAAATTGTTTTCTTAAGTTTTTTTTTTATTAAATATTACAATAATAAAATAAAAACATAGTGTTTCGGTCATACATATGTACATATATTAAAAAAATTAAGTTTTTATTGTCGCCCGTAAAGTTTTGTGGTAGTGTATGTATGTATGTATGTATGTATTAATAAATGTAAATCATAAAAATGTGAAAATCGTGCAATGGCTTTACAATTAAACAAAGTAAAATGTTTGTAAACAAATAAAATAGCACAGTTACACACGGCATACACAAATGCATACATGCATACATAACATGCCTATGCAGAAATTATGCTGTTAAGAAAGACCATTGGAACATCTGTACTACATAAAATATTAGGGAATATTGTATAATAGAATTGAAATGGTTCTTGAACATGTACATATGTACATATATACGTATTATTTTTCATGAAATTCTAACATAAAAATAAAAATTAGAAAATTTAACCGCATGCATTTGTTTGTATGTATGTAATATCCATCAATATTTATTTACATACATACATGCAAACACACATGTGCATATGTACATACGACATATATAAGTAGAATGTTTTTGTTTTTATGGGTTCAAGTTAAAAGGGAGTACGCGCATTTATACTTCGCCGAATCAGAGAGTATGTATGTACATATATTGAACATTGATATGTGGGGAGTGACTTTGTTTATTACTTTCATTGAAAAAAGATATATTTAATGTTTATTTATCTTAAATTTCAATTAAAATTAATTTGCATACATTCGTAGCACCTAGTATATAGTATAACTAGAATTTAACCTGTTATCAATGTTATCTGTATATTACATACACACATATTTATGTGCCTGCATACACATGTATACAATATGTGTTCATCTTTATTTTTATTATTTTACCTGTTTTTGAAAACGAACTCAATTTTTCTGAACAGACAACGTCGCAGTTGCAGTAGCAATAACTAAAACTTCCTTCCTTTTTTTCTCAGTTTTCACACAACTACAAAACTTTAAAGTTATTTTTTATACTCTTTCACTTTTTGCATACGTTTACTTTTCCTTTTCTCTATTATCAAAAACATTTTTTAATTCATATTAAATATTCTGTTATGGTATATAGTTATTTATTTTTATTATAAAGACACATGGGCATAATAAAGTTATTAAAATACCAATCAAGAGTTTACTTTTTATCTTTTTAATAATATTATATGTTAACCTATTCGCACTTTCTCGGAACTGTCTAGTGGCTCTGTCTATTAGTCGCTCACTAAGAGAAATTTAATCAGAGCCCCAAATTATACACAGAGTTGACTAAGAAAGTAAATTTTTGTCTAATACGAAAGAAACAAGGAGTATTAAAACATCAAGTATTATAAATATATATACCTATTTTATTTATTTAAAAATTATTCTGTGTTTAATTTTACTAGTTTATAAATTTTAAAGTATAAATATAAAGATTAATATTCAAATTACATTTAATACTATGAAAAGCAACTTTGTATGTTGGATCGATGACGACAACTACAAAGTCAAGAATGAAAAAAATTAGTTCAGCTGACATTCATCGTATAGAAAAGTAAAATTAGTTTTTTTTGTTGATAGAAGGAAATAAAATATACAATCAATAACGAATAATAATGGTGAATTCAATTATTTAAAGAAACTGTCAAAAACCGTATAATTTTTTTCACAAATTTTAGGCACAAGAAGTTGAAGAAATCCTAAAACGCATTCAATCTCATAAAGGTGTTGTCGGTACTATTGTGGTGAACAATGAAGGTGATACATTCTAATTTGCATATTGGTTTTACAATATAATCATGAATATTATGCCAGTTCTATACTGCTGTATATTGTATTTTCTTTTAATTGCGATTAGAAAAAATGAATTTTTTATTTTATTATATTTTTAGGTATTCCGGTGAAGTCAACCCTAGACAATACGACAACAGTCCAGTATGCCGGTTTAATGAGTCAGTTGTCGGATAAAGCAAGAAGTGTTGTTCGGGATTTGGATCCTTCGAATGATCTTACATTTTTAAGAGTTAGATCTAAAAAGCATGAAATAATGATTGCCCCGGACAAGGATTTTATACTAATTGTCATACAAAATCCAACTGATTAAGCAAATTTTGTACTTATATTCTTAGTTATCACATTAAATTTTGGAAAATGATATTCGAAATATTTCAAACGTAATATATTTTGTATTTAAATAATATGATTTCAACTTTGAAGCACGACTAAATAAAAGAAAATATGAACTACAAATCGGCGATTTATGTACATATTCATAATAACGGCTAGAAATAGTTATTACATACTCATAGCATATCATATAAAATAATTGGTTTAATGATTTTTAAAATCTGTTGAACAAATGAAAGTTTTTAAATGAAATATTAAATAATCTTATTAATCTCGTTCGTTATGGTGTCTTTTGTTGTTACAGAATCATCTCTGCCATTGCGGTATTTCCGTATCAATGATTACGTAAAATATATATTTTTCTTCATTTTGCTTATGTTAAAATTGTATAACATAAGACTGACGCAAAGAATATAAAATAAGGAAAATGTAAAATTTTACACAAAAGTGAGAAATAAACTAATTGCAAACAGAGGAAATTTATTTTTAAGACGAAATTATTCCTCTTGCAGAAAATGCTCCTTGACGATTACATCCTGAACTTACAGACTCGAGTTCAGATTAGATATATTTAAATGCTGCCTTATTTACACGATAATTTCTAAAGAAGATGTAAATTTTACATAAAAATGTCACACCTTAAGCGTGTATTTAAATTTCTTTATTCCAACTTTCTATTATTTATCTGTAACACATATTCAGATTTATAGTGCAGAATTTTATTTCTACCCAAATGTCTAAGGTATCAATAGTAATAGTCAATAGTATTTGCGATCCTCAAAAAAGGCCACTCTGTCCGTATTTTTTCATAATTTTAAATCGATTTTACGGAAAAATATACCGCAGGAATGAATAATTTCAATTACCATATCGATCGATATTTCTTTCCGTAGAATTTTTTGTTCCGTATGGAACCAATAATATGGGCCACTTATTGTTGGAATTAGGACACTTATAAAAGAATCTTTCGGACCTATTTGCTATTAAAATATATAATTGATTTCCGTAGAAACACCTAATTATTTGAGTAATGATTTCTGCATGCAAAAATTAATTTTCAAGTTTTCCTAACCCTGCCGCAATGACAACGCAGTCTGTTAAGCAACACTGCATTTTCGTATGCTATCATTTCGCTGTGAATTGTTAAGTTTAAAAAGAATCTGCACAAACGAAAAGTTTTGTTGGCTCGCCCTGTTTTACCTTGTCGTTGCTCGTGAGATACTTTTAATTAAATTTTATTTCGAAACACCAAATATATATATATATGTATATATATAATTTTTCAGCAAATCGATAAATAGATATTACTACCGATGTATAAAAAAATCCTATCCCAACTATACGAGTAAAACGGGCCGCATAAAGAAATTAGCAAAGAAAAAATCACGTTTCACGAACAACTTGCAACTCAAAATGGCGTAATCGTTTGAACAAAAGATTAAATTTCTTGAAAAGCCAATATTAAGTTTTTCAATTGCAGTGAAAATTCATAAAAAATATAAAAAATTTCGTTAAATATATAACCATTTGTATATCAATCTTCCAACAAAAATAAACATATTTTTATGAGAAGTCTATATCAATCGCAATGAAATAAAATATATATGTATATGGACGTGTAAAATAATGTATGTATGAGTGATCGCTTTTTCCTTTTATCGACGGCTGGCATCATAAGGTTTAAAGTGTATGTAAAAATAAGATACAGTGGGACAACTCAAAGTAAATTGTGAGTAAAAAAAAAATTGCTGTAATATATTGATTTTTTTAATATATAAACATTTTGTGTTTCTTTTTATTTATGATAACTTAAAGTGTTTCCATTACTCTTTTTTAATTATACATATTAAGTGCAATAAATATTAAATCTTTATATTCATTTTTAATATATACCAACAAATAAATATACATATGTGAATGTATTGTATGTACTACTTGAATATCATGTACAACTCACTCTTAAGTACATAGTGATAAAATGTGTATGTACAATTTAGACGAAGGTTTTATATGTACAACAATATAATAATTTCGTTTCTACAGTTAACATACAGTTGTAATATATAGTTATATACATATTTTGTACTTTGATATGTGTTAGAAAATCTCACTCCTTCCAACTTTTATACGAAGATATTGGCCATTTTTCGCTTATTAAAACACACATTTCCTTATAAATTCAAGAATATAGCTTTAATCATATTTCGAGTTAAATGCTTAATGAGAGACTTAGAAATACAATAGTTTCTGCAAAACAAACATTTTTTTTATTTAAAAAAATTTATAGTAGGATATGAGGCGTACAGATTTTGATAATATTGTTATACTGTGCTTATTCTTCTCTTAAGAACTTTTCTAATAGAAAATTTTTAAATAATTGTCTTATTAGAAGACATATTTTACTGCCTTGTAAAAATAAGCAAACTAAAAAATATAGACATTCTAATTAGATTTTTTCCATAACTTTTTTGGACAGCTGTTTACTTAATTTACATAAGCATCGTCTTATATACAGAATACGTTTATTATTAATAATGTTTATTATATGTATAGGTATACATATCTCTTTTTTGTTTGTTATTATTATATTTTTATTTCAATCTTCTTTAAAATAATTTATTACATTGTTATGATATTTTACTTAAAGTATTACAGCCAAAATCTTAATAATTTTATAAATAAAACTATTAAAATCACAGTAAAAAGGAAAAATTATTTTAAAAAAACCTTGAGCAATTGATAAATGTTAAAGAAATTTGTAAAATATTCACTAAATTGACTCTTATAGTAACAAAAAAGACTAATGGTGTTTTCTTTTCTGAAAAAAAAAAGGATTTTGCACTTTGTTGCCCATATGTTTTTTGTGTTACTTTGCTAAAAAATTTATAAACGGAAATGGTGCTGTGTTTATCTCTAACTATGCTGCCTTTAAAAATCTGTGATATTTCTTAATTTTTGCCGACGTTTTACGGCAAAGAACAAACGAAGTGCGACATTTTTTATCAGAAAGGGAAACGCCATATCACTATTAAGCAAATTCCTTATATCAGTCAGTTCCCTTGAGATGGTTCAAGATTAAGTGATTAAAGTTACAGTGCAGTATATAAGTAAAATATCTGGGGTTTAGACCATGTATTATCTTCGAACTTTTTATATTCTGTATTATCTGAAATTTTGGAAGGTCATAATAGGCCGAATACATATCTCGCAATTAAGTTTAAAATTTATATTGAGTAAAAGAAAAACGGCATGGCCACAACGCACTGTCTTCTCACAAATATATCATTTTTGTGTGCTATTGTCTATTTCTTATTAATATTTTTGAATTTTTTATACTTTTATAAGGTTTTGCAGTAAAATAGTAGTAGGTGTATCATACAATTTTTTTTAAAGAAAAAAGTATTGAAAAAATTACACATTAAAGCGCAAAAAAAAGACGTTTACATATTACTTAAATTTTCTTCTTATATTTTAGGTAAGCATCTGAAATTGTAACAGGGATATCTTTTCTTCAGTATCCATTCTATAAATATAACATAACACCGTTTACGCATCACTCGTATCATCATTGGTTTTATGCAGTACATCGCATAGCACAGCTGTAGCGTTGATAACATTTATGTATATATCGACGTCAACTTTAACGTTAGTAAAAATTAAACAATATTTAATACTAGAACAAATATCAGTGGCAAAAAATAAATCAGTTTTAGTTTAAACACTGAAAACCGTAAATTAAACTTGGTCTACATTGTATCTGCCAAGTTCTATGGTTGAGTATGTTTTATATTTTGAACTTTATTTCGAAATGAAAGCGAAATAAATTGAAAAAATAAAATATCCAAACGAAACAAAACCTGGAGTGCAAGATCTAAAAGGCAAATAAACTTAAAGAAATAAATCCGTCATTAAGTTAAAATATTTGTATGCCAACCAACCAACCAGTCATAAAGCAGTTAAACATTCCGAAAGAAAAATAATATCGCAAAAAGGAAATATCCTCCTAAACCGATTCAATTAAAATTATGTATTAAATGTCTAGGCTGGTTTTAAAGATTGTTATAACCACAGGATATACTAACTGGAGACCTAAAAATAAATAAAAATATTTTATTTCGCTCTCATATCAAAATATTGGATTATAATAGACGGATTTATATAAAATCAAGCAGAAAATTAGATAAACATATATGACGGTTGGAGAAAATTTCAAAGAAACTATATTGTGCCAAACCAATTCTAAGGAAAAGGATATCTTTACATAGCAAATACAATAAAAAGGCTATCAAATGATTTGAGCTTATTTCAAATAGTTGAAAAAAACATATACAAGAAGTAAAGGAATAAAATAATAATACATATATATACATATATATGTATATTTATTTGTATATATTTTCCTATACCTCGACGCAGCCAAATTCCAAATGAAAACATTACTACTAAGTTCTGACGATATTCAAAACTTTAGGAAACTTATTTACGATCCGAAAGTGGCGAATTTAGGCACCTCCAGTACAGAAGACGCCAATTTAATGGCTTTACAGTACTATTTAAAGCATCCCGGTAATTACTCAAACTCTGTGCCATCTTCTGCGACAGTAACACCAACACAGACGCAAGTACAACGATCATCCACTCAGCATGCAACGTATCCGACGACGATTATTACAAACCAGAACACCCTTAGTACTCAGCAACAAGGCACTACTATTGTAATTAGCAGTAGCAATGCTAATAATAACAGTAACGGTATCAATACACATACACACGCCCACAACCATTTATTAGCTCAATCACAAACTCAACTAAAACAGTTACAGCTTAAGCAACCTACAATACACCAGCACCATCAACATGCGGCCAGTTTTCATCATCCTTATTATCAACAGCATACTACATCAACACCCGCACATTCTACAACTCATGCCACACACGGCCATAGTTCACATAGCACTACCCATAGCCATAGTTATAGTCATTCGGTCCCCATTCATGCGCTAAACCAGAATTCAAATTTTTCCGCAGCCAGTAGCAGCACTGGAGGGGGAACGGCTTCTAGTCAAGCTCCCACACAGCAGTCTAATACAACAGGTTCTAGCTTATCTCCACCCGGAACAACATCCAGCGCTCGTACAACACCAGCTAGTGGGTCAAGCAGTTCGGGTGCATCGGTTACCAACAGCGGTGGCAGTAATGGTCGCACCAGCATTGTTAGTGGAGCAAAGAAACTAAAAACAGAACCTGTTTTGTCACAATTTCATCAAACAGAGCGCCTAACTTTTGCTAATGCCCATGTTAGCTGGACTGAAGATCACTGGAGACGTGTTGTCTTCCAGGACGAGAGAAAATTCAATCTGGACGGACCAGATGGCTTTTCCTATTACTTTCATGATTTACGTAACTATGAACGAACTCTGTCCCAAAGACCCCGCGGAAACTCAGTGTATATATATCTAGTGATAACAGCAGGCGGCCCTCTGCATTTGGAAGTGTCAACAGCCAAACTAAAAATAGAAACTTGCGTTGATACCATATTGAGGGAGAGACCTAACATTGTTACAAAACTAGGGGGAAATGATGAATTTTTTCTCCAAGACCACAATTGGACAACAAATGCGCTTCCCTCTGTTCAGGAGTGGTTAAATGCCGAGGGTATTAAGACTCAAAAGTGGCCAACTGTAGCTCATGACTTAAATATAATGGAGAGCATATGGGGCTGGCTTATACGCGAGGTATTTGATGGAGGTCGAAAATTTTCTCGCAAAGACGATTTAATATTTCGTGTACGTGAAGCGTGGTCTCGTTTGCCAATTGAATTAATAAGTAACCTATATACAACATTGCCAGAGCGTATGACACAATTATACTATACCCGTGGCGCATACACAAACTGTTGACAGCTGCTGGTGGTTTTAAAAATAAACAACATCGTCCTCTATATACATATGTTGGCTTATTTTAAATAAACACATTTATGTAAATAATTTAATATTTATATCAAATAGAAACTCGATAAGGGTGGGCCATATACTACATATAAACATTGTTCAATATTAAAGAAAATCAATTAAAACCGTATAAGCAAAAGACTAACGTATCATAAGGGTATGTATTTCCATATTACTCCTGTTGATGTCGTTTAACCAAGATTAGTTCATACATTCTTCCATTATCTGCGATTTCTCAACCTTAAATACATAATTACTTTTAAACTTAATCTTCATGTTCATGTTCTCTGAGTGAATAGCTTTAAGATGTACAACAAGGTATACTATTATAGTTTTGCGGCACTAACAGCCAACTAAAAGGACAACAAAAACCCTTTCTTATGTTGACATTACTGCGCAAATTCTAAACTAATCTTCTTTTGTTACCACATACACTATTTCCATCTATTCATTTATTATCCTCACTTCTTATTCTTCTATTTCAAATGAATTTTATAAATAATTAGTTTTTCTAATAGTTTAATTTATAATTTAGTTTCATTAAGATAGAAACACTCTTAATATTATAGTCTGTTTTTCATTTAAAAAAATAATTTATAATTAATACTATAATACTTAAAAATATTTTTATATTGTATTCTTGTTTTTGTTTGAATTACAAAAAAAAATAAAATAAATAAATAAAATAAAATAAAATTACTATATCTACTAAACGAACAAAAATTAATACTAAATATACCTAAATTAAAAATTGAAGTAACTAAAGTATTATATATAAAAAAAAATAACGTAAAAAAGAAACAAAAAAAAAAGAATTTGTGTGAATACTTGCTGAATTTACACTACATTCAACAAATCTTGTTTACTTTTTAAGTAACAACAAAAATAAAATGTATGGGAATATAAATTATCTAGTTTATCCCTGCCGAATGTGGTGTAAACTTAGCTATTAATTATTAAAACAAAGCTACTGCTTTTCGTATATCTAAAAACAGGAAAATATTGTAAAACAATATATCAAGTAATAAATATGAAAGGAAAAAAACACAATTCTATAATAGATTAAATGCAAAAGCACTACTAGAATTTTGAAAATGCAAACCAACTAAACTGAGAAGCTAAATATTTTGTATTTCTATTATCCTAAAATCTGTTGTTTGTTTATCTCTCCTAACAAACGAATTACTAGCAATATCAGGTTAAATTTAATCACTGTAACTAAATAACTACAAAATAATTATGCATAACTTTTTTCTGCGACATATTATGTATTTTTAAATATAGACATATGTATTTAAGTTTTGGTAAAACAAAAATGTGATTATGTTTGTTTAAGAAATAATAAAACAAAACAAAAAAAAAATAAAATAAATGAGAAACGTTTTCAAAAACAAATAAAAATCAAATAAATTTACGATGAGTTGAAGCATCTTGAAATACGTAATCAAAAAAAGAAAAATAACGTGTTTTATTATATATCCGAAGAAATTTTGGTAAATTTAACATATCCGGAAGAGTTTGGTTAATCTTTTTTTCTGTTTTATTTCTCATACCAAATACTATGCAAGAAATATCTAACTTAATTTGAATAATTTTTGTAAAATTCAGTATGTACTATTTAAAGAAAAGAAATCTTATGTGCAACAATATACAATAATAGCAGAAATTTATTTTGAAATTAAATGGAAGTATATAATTAACTTATACATATGTTCATACGTATGTAAGAAGCATATGTAGATTTATAATGTAAAAAAAATTTAAGTAAAAAATCATAAAAAATAATACTCTTATAATTAATACTTAATTCAGAAAATAGATACTAATATGTATTTATTTCAAAATACTGTGTACACAAGCTGAACTACAGAAAGGCATGTTTTGTTTGACACAAAAACGTCCTCCAATAAGTGATTTACCACATTCCTTACCAGCACATAAAAAGCATGAGTCATGCCAATGTATGTCAGCCCATACAACTCCCAAATCTGATGGTCCAATCGGCTGAGAACAACGTTGACAAGCGACGGCAAAAAATTCATCATAACATTTGAGACAAAGCGGCATATTGGTCTTTTCATCTGGTACATACTGTTGACCAGCTAACGGTGTGTCGCAATGATAGCAACAGAAGTGCTTAATGTGGTATGTTGCACCCTCGGCAGCAGTGTATTCTTTTGTAAATATAAGTTCGTCGCAGGCCTTGCAGCGTGGAATTTTTAATTTGACAGCCAAATCCCGACCACAATATACTTGACCACCATGAAAAAAGTATACCAAATCTGCTAGCAACTCCCGGCAGGTGTGACATTTAAAGCATTTTGGGTGCCAAGCGATTTCCTTTCCAGCACGTTCAGCTTTTACTGCAACTTCACCAAATTCTATTGTTTTGGAACAATCGCGACATTTTAAGTTGCCTTCATGATCTGCATTAATTTAGTAAACGTTTAACATATTAATATGAAAAAATAAAAAATAATGTAAAAAAAATTTCTTACTCAGTTGACGAAAATGTTTAGGATTTTGTGCCTCCTGATGTTCGTTAAGAGATAATTTGCTCATGTTTTTCGACGTTTCCACCATTGGATACATATTCATATCCTCAATTCCTGGAATTAAAGTTAGCTTACCACTAATGGCTTTGAATTCTTCAACATATGGTTGTGAAGTTGAAGTGTGATTAGGCGTTGAAGGTTTTGAATCAAAACCAGAATCTGTGCTTTTTGAAATAGTTGAAGCATATTGTATGCCCATATTTAAAGGACTGTAGGCAACATCCAAACTATTGGGAATTGAGGTTACATATTCGCGTACCTCTTCGTATAAGGGACGGTTGGTACGCAATTCATGGTCCAACAGCTCAAAGGGTTTTAGTAACTGGCATTGCTCATAATCAATTTTTTTATCTCTTAGATTTGTTAAAAGCCTCTCATAAAAAGGTGCATTTAATATTGCACTTTGAAGCATGCCACTTGACTTAATTCCCAAACTTTGTAGCCTTTGTTTTGTCGGCTCAGTTAAGGCACATTCCGCTAATACAGCAGACGAGTCAGTTGCAATAGATGACATTTTTATTTGCTGTGGTTTGTTCGAATTTTTAGCACAACTAACGGCGTGAGCTATTTGTTCGGAAAAAATGATTTTTGCAAAAATTGGATCACGTTCATAGTCCACATTAGCCGGCAGGTTGCATTCGTTGATAATTGTCGGCATAATACCAAATTTAACTTTACGTATAGGGGTATCTTGTAAGACTTGTGATCCTGATCTTAAGATTGCTTGTGATTTTAAGGGCAATGGAGAATTAAAGGCTATATCACCAACACACTTTACAGGCGTTTTTAGAGGAGAACTACAAGTTGACATATTCGACTCAGAAATACCAAAAACCGTATCTATTTCTTTTCTAGCAAATGGATTCGATAAGTATTCCTTACGCAAATCTGACAGAGGTCCTAAGCGTGGGTCTCGCGATATATCAAAATTTTTTTTCTGTTTTCAAAATAATTACTTATGGCATCAAATCGATATCGGTATAAAAAAATGTTTTTAATAAAATGATATATATTTATATATACTTACATTCAATAAGCCAAATATTTTATCATAAACTGGCCCATTAAGAATTAAACTTTTTACGGCAGATTCATTAAGGCCTCTAAGTTTTTGCTTCATTGTAGGTGTCAGTTTTACCTCAAGTTCTGTCGCAAGTGGGGAATCAGAAATAGCTTCAGAAAATGCAACAAAAATTTTTGGGTATTCGCAAGGTTTTTGCTCTGTAATAGCTGACGACAATTTATCATTTGATAAAAGGTTTGAGAGAATTGGATCAAGGCCGGAAGATTCTTGCATAGCAAACAAAATATCGCAAAATCCACTTTTATTTTGCTTATTCATGTCATGAACAGTACCGAACATAGCGTTTCTGTAATTTCCCACACGAACTACATTTCCTTGGCCAACGCAATTCTCTCTTATTTTCTGAACATATTGCTGCAGTTGCTCCGCTTCTGACTCAGTAAGATTGTCACAAAAACCAGCATCCAAATCGTGTGGGGGTACCTGAAATTCTAGCTGTTGCTTTCGCTTAGCAGCTGCTTCACTCCCGGCGACAGGAACATTTTCAGAACCTAATTTTTCCATGTAATCTGCGGCCACATCCGGGGCAACATTCGGAGGTACCCATTCAACTTTAACCGGCTGGTTTGCCAAGGTTTTTATTTTAATAACTAAGAAAAATACAGATTTTATTTTAATGAACTGAACATTTTAAGGGAATTGTCAGTTGTTGACTTGCTTACAGGCCGGTTTAGAACGTATTTGTCCAAGTATTTCAAATTGAGCCCAACCAGTCACTTCATCATCGTGACACATGTGTTGATCCTTACGGCATTTGCAATTGCGACATACCTTACGCCAAAAATGCAAATCTAAACCAGGACACTTTTCACCGCACTCATTGCAGGGTGCACCAGCGCCCGCCTCATGTCCTAATTTTGACCTTTTTAATTTCTCCCTTCGATCCTCCAACTTTGATAGCCAGTCGGGAGCGGCCGGAGTTTCTACACAAGAATTACTGTTGTTCATTTTTTACTTTTTGTTTTGCCTAAATTCTCTTTGCAACCGATCAAATTTGATTTCTTTTTCTTTTCAAGCAAATTTGTGAAATCATAGTGTTGCCAGCAGCAAAATTCTTTCAAACCATAACTTTACATATTAAGTTCCTCTTGAATTCAGATTTATTCAGATAACAGTACCAATTTACGTATTTTAATGTGAATCAAGTATTTTTTAATATAATTTACTTTGAATTGTTCTTTCAATTTAATTTGTTAATTTATCACAACAAAAGAAAACATTTAAACCCATGCCCGATTCCTTTGTTTTAGTTTAGCTCCTCTCCGTCTTGTTTATATTTTACTCAGTAATGTCAACTATTCCCAAAAGAAAAAAACCGTCAGAAAATGCATTTATACTGAATTCGGGTTTTTGTCAATTTTTGAAAATTATCTGTGTGGCGGGGTGCACTTCATTTAAGAAAAATACATACTTTTAAAATGTTTAAGGAATATATTTTAGGCGAATATTGACTTTTATTGGACAAATATTAATATTTTTCTTTTTTTCGTTTAGATAACATTTAGATAAATTTATATTTTTTGTTGCATTTTATTTTTTTGTTTTTTGCATTATTTCTGTATAGTATTAATATAAATATATATGTATTTATATCGTTATTAACTACTTTATCTTTAGTTATTAAGTAGGTATAATATTTATAAAGTGTAATTTATTTGTATTAAATATTTTTTGTAAAGTAATCATGTTTGTGGGATTTCGATTCGTTATTGTAGCTGTTTAACTATTATTTTTTATTTTTTAGCGAGTTTTTATTATATATTTTTTGTTTGTTATTGATATATTTTATAACAATAATATTAATTTTTTTATTATGGAAAATTCACAGTACATAGATCAATATTTTTTTCTATTTTTATGTGCCCATTTTTGAATGATATTGTACGTTTAATTTTCCCTCTGATTAAAGTTTATTTAAATCTTTACATATATTGTATTTTTTTTTTTTTAAGGATGTAAGTATATATTTTTTTTATTTGATTTTTACTATAAGTATGTATTACTTATTTGTTATGTATGTATTTTTATTTATTATAAATTATATTTACGTTTATAATTCAACTTTTACATTTAGTTGATTATCATAATTTTTTGTTATACATACATAAATAGATACGTATGAATAACACGGTTTAAATTTAGGGCTTATTTTAATTTGTTATTTAATATAAACTTTTATTTTTGTCAATATTCAATTTTAAATATATAATAAAATTTAATTTTATAAGAAGTTTATGTGTAATTAATCTTAATTATCTCCTGCTTAAATGTTTAATTGGAATTTAAGCTTATTAATTTTTTTTTTTTCAAAGTTTAATTGCAAACAGAATGAATTTATTTTTATTATTGTGTATTTTTTATTTTTAAGACTTTAAGCCTTTTTTTCCAATTATTTTTATTAAATCTGAGACTTTCAACAAAACTATTAGAAGATATCGTTATTTATGTCAAAGCTTAAATGGATCAATGCGATACATAATTTAAAAAAATAAATAAATAAATAATAAATACTCAATACAAAAAAATCTAGCAAATTGAAATGAATCTTTTTGTTACTCTTTATTTTTTGTTGAAATTTTGTGAGACGATATACATACATTGCATTGTAAATGAAATTTGTATTGATTGGAGAGATTCATGTTCATGATGCTTGTTAATGTTTATCGCTTGATGTTAAACCTTATACACCCCAATTCTATAACATTCAGCGTTAATAAATATATAGGCCGAATTCAAAACATGTATCGTAGTACGTTTGTTTACATTTTCAAAAACAGCTCGCCTCAGTTGAATAAAATTTCTGTCCCTATTACGGTTTACAACTCAACTCGGATTGAAATTTTAGTTGAATTGAAATTTCGGTTAAAATTATACAACCGATACCGAAGAGTTGTAATTTTTTGTGTTTTTAGCAGGTTAAGTTTTTATCGACAATACCAAATTGTAAAATTTCAACTGAATTCAATATCAATTCAACTGGATTGAGTGTATATTTTATAATTTGGTAGTATCAATTAAAACTTAATCTGCTTAAAACACCAAAAATTTTAATTAATTTAAAGTCTCAATACAAATTAAATTCAATTAAATGTTAATACTTTCGTTTAAATAAAATGAGTATGATGTAGTTGTGATAAGATTTTGTTGTTTGTTGATGTCGATAAATAAAATTCCTATTCTTGTCTTGTACTGGTGGGGTTGTAGGGTAGTTGTAGATAGAACCAATTCAAATGAACTGTACTGGTAAAAATGGTAACTTACCGACATGTAGAGAACTAGAAGGATTTGCAGGGCTGTAAGAGATTGCAAATTAAAAGAGTTATATAAATATTATTGAAAACAAAAAAGAAATGTCCATTGTATTAAAGTTGACAAAATAAAATATGTTTATAATGAATGCTAATACCTTACTAATAGTAAACTAGCGGTAGTAGATGAACCTTGAGAAGTAATTGAAGCTGAAGTTGTTTTGTTGATATTCATATTGTGATGAATATTATTTAGGTTTATTGTAGTTGGTTCCGCATCAGACGCTAAAGTTAACGCTGTAGCCGATGAATTCGTTTTTAAACTTGAATTATGATTGATAAAATTTACTATGTTGGTTGTGTTACTCGTATCATTGCTATTAGTTATAGCTGCTAAAGATTGGGACTGGCTGAGAGACGGTGGGAAATTTTGAGTTGGTATTGTCATTGTACGCAACGAAGAGTTTATATTGGGATCGCATGTTGATGTTTCTGTTGTTGTTAAACTTTTAGATGGCGCAGATTCTGTTGATAGTGTAGAGAAGGCAGAAACTCCAGGTTTTCCAGCCATATATACAGAAGTGTTTATAGATGAATTTAACACGTTATTACCTGTGTTGGAAAAAGCAGACATTATGTCAACTGAGACAGAGTTTATGTGAGATATATTTGCCGGCTTTAAAGTTGAAGAAGTAGTAGAGTTTGAGGAAATCGAAGGATAACGTATTCTCGAAATGGAATTATTATTTGCAATATTTTGTTGTTTTTTATATATAGCCAACATATTTCACCTGTTAACATGACTGCGATTTTGATTTTGATTCGGATTTATACCACCATTATTCGGTGGCTGCATACCTGTTGCTAAAAAATTAATACATAAAAAAAAAAAACTGATTGAAAGATTTCTTATCTTACCACCATAACCTGAAGTAGAGGATGCAGTTGGATTTTGGTAATAGTCTCTTCTACTGTATTCATTAGTTTCATACTCGACTGTTTCATATGGAGCTCTAGCAGCATTCATATTGCCAATACCAATACCTGTTGTTTGAGGACCATGAGTATTATGCGCTACAGAAGGTTGGGGTCCATGTCCTGGATAAGCTGCATAAGTATCGTATGTATGAGGCGATTGATGGTGCTCGTATTGGTTGTTATCATCATATCCACGCCTATCAATAAAACAAAATCCAGTCACCATTTAATAATATTACAAATTGCAAAGGAAATACCCATAAGTTTCCTCCATTGCTGAACGTGCCTTTTCCAGTATTGACATCACCTTTTGTTTTGGAGCTATGTTGGTTTTATTATAGTTTGCTGCCGATGAAACCGTAGCATTTTGTCCCGTTGCCCTATACGGAGTTGTGTTTTTTGTTTGATTTGACAAAGGATTCGAACAAGATGCTCCCAAAGCTCCTGATCCGGGTCCTCCTGTTAATATGCCGACACTTCCACCGCTACTACTAGATGCAGTCTGATATGGGGGAATTTTTTTATTAAAATTTATTGTTTTTTGTTCTTCTGAAATATGTGTACTGTCCATTAGTTCTCGTAGTTGTTCTTGCCTTATAACGTCGTTGCTATCTGGTATAAGATATTTGCGCAATTCTGCCATGGCATACGCGACACGAGCGTACGCTTCCGCTGGTGGAGCTACAGTTGAGATTTCTACATGAAGATCACTGTTCAAATGGGAGTATTTAGGATCTTTTGAGTTACGAAGTTCTTCTTCTTTAACTCGATCTCTCATCGAATTACGTCCCAATACAGTCATTTTACACATTGTTTCCTCTTGTAAACGCCTTAATGAGTTTCCTTTCGGTCCTAACAGCTTACCCACAAAATTAAACTATAGGCGAAACATAAACTGATTTTTATTCATTTTGTACTTGATTTGAAGCTTACCTTAGGATGTTCTCTGATTGGAACCAATACTTTTTGTGAGACTCTCAAAGGTTTTTCACGGTATATATCTGCATATTTTTGTTCCCTTGAAGGAAGCCGACCTGTTGTCTGAACCTTATCGATTTCTTAACAGATGAATTATTATTTATATATTATTTTGACGTTTAATCAAATTGTAAACGGGACCAGTTTGTAACTTACCAGCATCCAAAAGCTTTTCTGCTATAGGAAATTTGCGATCCATACGAGTCTTCTCGTTAAGGCAATCCCTTATATAATCATTTGCTTTTTCATTAAGATAATTATTTTCGGCAGGATTCATAGTAGCATTCGGACCATGATGATGAAGTTCACCATGGTTATTATCGCCATTATGTGGACCGGTGCCTGCCATTTTACGTTGTTTGCCGTATTCACTTTCATCCTCAGCATAACCGGTATAATCACCATTACCTTCATAGGTATTGGCCATCTTTATTTCTTGCCCAAATTTCAATTCAAGTTCACCTCTACGATTTCTTTGCTTTCTTTTTGTTTTTCTTTAAATGATGCAGGAAATTTTTCTAGAAGACACAAAATACATTATTTTATAGAAAGTTTGGCAATTTACCACTGTTTCATGGATAAAGTAGACACTGCTATTTAAATGAAAGTCAACTAAACATGATTAGGCTGCTTACTTCAAATTAAACACACAAAATTTAATAGACAACCAACAAGAAGCTAAAGACGCCAACGTTAACTTCTTGGTTTTTTTTTTTTTTGTTTTGTTTTCTATTGTCGCAACTTGAAAAATAAAGTGAACTGAAAAAGAAAATTAAATACTGACTACTACTTACTTATTGCAACTATTTTAAGTCTTTTTAATCGAAATATATGTATATGCCTATGTCTAATTGTATTTGGAAATGCACTTTCACTTTTCCTTCAAAAATACCAGTTATGAAAAAAAAATTGCACTTAATTGCTAGCCTTCCAATTTTTCCTTTTGCAACAATGACACCATAAAATATTTAGAAGTTTTCTCAACAATCTTACAAATTAACAATATATTACTCAAACAAAAAATAAAATAAAAACTGAAGATGCGTAAAGAAATACCTCTGCTTAAAATATTGCAATTATCTCCTTTCAGCAATACTTCATTCACTTTCGCGTCGGCTTCGATTTTTTTCCTTATTCAAATAAAAAAAAACAGGATGAAATACAAGACAGGGTTGTATTTAGATTGTACTAAAGAAAATATAATATGCAATGAAATCACAAACCAACGATTAATTTAAAAAGCTATCATTTTCAATAATTTTATGCAGCTTAAAATTATGGTTTAATTTTTACCCTTTAAAATGTTCGATTATTGAGTACGAAAATTGCGCTTTTTAAAGTCCTTATTGTCTGGATTAATTCTTCCAGATACATAATTATAACACCTATTCAACTCTCAATTGTTTACTCAATAATTTTAGTGTTTACACACGGTTTAAAAATCTTTAGAACGCTTTTAGTTTTCACGTCAACGTTATTTTTGCAGTGTTTATTCAGGACTCACTGTTTCGGACAATGCATGGTGAAATTAAATAAGGTGAAGTTGTCTGTACAACAACTAATTTTTGTCCAAAAACAACGGACAATATTTTTTGTACATTGCATGGTAGATGTCAAAAAATGTCCATATAAAAAAACGGAAGCAAATATTGTATACAGTTAATACTTGTAAATTAGAAATATTTTATTTTGTTGAAAATTTTAATATCCAAATATTTAGTTTTTTGGACGTTTAACAATTATGAACATTAAATATTTAGACATATTTATAAATATATTATTTTTAATGCGTTTTAAAGTATGTTTTTTGCAAAAAGATATAGTTTAACGATATCCTTGGATCGTTCTTTTTAGTAAGTCTCTGCTGTGCAAGAAAATGTTTTGACAGCATATGAAACATGGTGAACCAAAAAAAAGCTATTAGCCGGACAAATAATTTCACCTTATGTAATTTCACCATGGCAAATTAAGTCAACTTTTGTAAATAGTAAGAAAGTGGATGTTTTAATAGCATTTATATAACAATTAATTATAGTACTTTTCAATACAATTCATTTTCGTACAAATATTATTCATTATTTATAATGCTGAAATAGTGAAAAAAATCTGGGATGTAAAACTTTTGAGACATTTATAAGGAATGAAATAAGTAAGATTATCATAAGTTTTCAAATAAAAAACTGATAATTAAGAATTTTAGTACTCTTTTTATATACATTTTTATTTGTTTCCCTTATGACACTCCAACTATATCTCGTTCAAAAGATATTATATTGTAGTGAAACAGTTTTCCATATTTGCAAGGTTTCTTCAAGAAGCCCAAGAATGAAAAAATTTTTCTGAGCGCCCTTCCGAAATTCTTCAGTAAAAATATATTCGTAATTTATTGGTTTTTAATTCTCTAAAAATTCTCAAATTCTAGCTGGCTAAGGACAAAAATTTCTTATTTTGAAGACCCACTTATGCCAATGTATTTGCCTTCTCTAAAGTCTATCATAAGACAGTGATGTGTACGTGGACAAGCAAAAACCGATAATTAACCATCACAGTTCTTCTTTAAAATATATATTTCATTCAATGATGAAAAAAGAAAATATTTTTCTAAACTTGTGTAACTAATCACAAAAACAATCAGCATTCGACTTTAGTAGCAAAGTACGCTATATGTTTCCAGTATTCACTCTTATTAATTCAATGTTACATTGTTTATTTGTGGTTTAAAAAAAACTGTTGACTCACACATAATTTGCAGACTTTTTATTTAAAACGTGTGCGAAAAGTCAATTGTTTTGTTTGTATTTTTTTCATTGGAAAAGTAAATGTTTTCGTAAGTTTTAATCGAGAAAATTATTAATGTCTGCAAGAAATCTATACGAAACGTTTTATTTTCATACACTAAGAAAAATTTGAACGTGTTACTGAAGGATGTAAAAAATAAACTTGGCAACTATGTACATTGTTAATTATTGTTGTATACTTTACCGGCGAATTATTTTTGTTAGGGCAGATAAACAAATAATTGGCGATGGCTAGTGAGGATCTCTTTGAAGAGGATTTTTCAGAGGAGCTTATTACGGAACTGGAGCAAGAATATGGAACTTTAAATAAGGAACCTGACGGTGTCGTAAACGAAAAGGAACATGTTATTGCAGATTCAGTTGGCGTAGCTAACTTGGACGAAAACAATAAATCTAATAATGGTAAGCATGTTTCTTGATTTTTAGTGATTACTTTCATGTCATCTGCATTTCCCTTTTTTCGCCTGCCACGGGTTAAGTTGACAAAGCAACCGCAACAGCGAATGATATAAAACTATTCCAATTGCCTCTGACGCGCATTCGTAATATAATGAAGTTGGACCCAGACTTGCATATAGCATCAAACGAAGCAGTTTTTTTGGTAACGCGTGCGACAGAATTATTCATTGAATCCCTTGCACAGGAATCTTACAATTTTACTCTCGAAGCTAAAAAGAAAACCGTCCAGAAACGGGACGTAGATCTTGCAATAGATGCTGTTGATAGCCTCATGTTTCTAGATGGGGCCATGACATTTTAATAAATAAAACAAATTTTTTATTTTGAAAATTTATCTCGTAGTTTTATTATTAAACAATAGATAAATATAACTTTATACATACATTCATGTGTATTAAATAATTTTTTTTTCTTTTATACTTACGCCTTTATGATTGGCCTACCTTGTGGAAAAATGACGTTGAGGGCGATAAGTAGAAAAGATGCATTATCTTGATTAGCACCGTTCACGCCTTTATTGTTGATAGAAGTCAGTAAATAGGCTTATAATTCTAAGTTTAGTTATATATGAAATTTTTATTTTTGCATGTATATTGTGTAATATTTATTATAAATAACTGCTTTAATTTTTGTCAAATTAAAATATTCCATTAGATTAGATACAAGTATGTACGTTGTATATTTTTTAATATGTATATTTGTCAAAGACTTGTTTTAAAACTTTTTTATTTGCATAGCATCCATTTATATTTAATTAGGTTCTTAAAACTTGGTTATTAGAGAAAAACCACAAATTTTTAAATTGCTCATTTGCGACAAGACCGCTATAACTCAAAATATATTAAAAAAAAACGTCTTTAGTATAAATTTTGAACATGGTTTAAGAATTTTTTGTAACGTGATACGAATCACTTGAGAATATATTTATAGAAAATGGGAAATAATGTTTAACCACTCAAAACTTTTCGGTTTTAAAAACACTACATAAAAGCTATTTTGTAACAGAAATCTTAATTATTTGTGTTACGACGATATTTACGCAAATGAGGTTTTTATTTGTATGCGACTTTATTTAATGTTTACATAGAGAAGTAATGAATTTACATTAATTTACTGTATTTTGCTTTTATTTTAACATTATATACTTTGTTTATATAATAGTCTACAATGATTAATTTAACATACTTTTTGTTTTTGTCCTTTTTTATTTAAAACTTGATGCACATATTTTAGATTAATATAATAATTTTTTGTAATGTTTTTGTTAATATTTTTTTAATGCCATCCACCAACGTTTATGCTTGCCGCTTCGTTTATTGAGTCATTAAATTGTGTTTTTTTTTTTTAGTTAAATAAGTATTATTTTTTTATTTTTTGTTGTTTGTTGTTTGTCATATTTTGATGTTAGCGTATTTTTGGGTATGGGGCAGACCGGTAACGTACACTATCACGGGAACGTGATCCACTTGTCTCGTAATGCGATGAAGAATGTGATGTTGATGTTGTGGGCCGATAAGTTGACGACGATGAACGGCCATTACTTGTTTTAGCTAATTTAGAAGAAGAGTTAGTTGTTGTGTTGTTTTTAAGGTAAACTTTTTGATTATTGTGTTGTTTTCTTTAATTATTTTGGTTTTTTGTCATTTTAAATTATTTTTATGAAATTTGTTTTATTTTTTTTATTTTTTACATAAATTGAATTGATTTTAATTAGAACAAAAAATTCTTAATTTAATTTAGGTACTATAGGTCCAAAAATGCTAAAGAATTTAATTTTTATTTAAAGATAGTATCTTTGTTGTATTATGTATTTCGATATTCCTTTCTTTTCTCTACATATAGACAACTACGTCCATTCTACGTGAATCTCATTATCGAAGTACAGGGCACAGTTAAGAAACTATTTTATAAAAGTTAAACAAATTCGTTCCTTTGCCCCAGATATGAAATTGGTTTTTTATAACTGTTTCTGTATTAAACTTTGTTATAATAACTTTTTTGCTTACCATTGTTTTTCATTTAAACTTTAAGTGGATTTGAGATTAAACTCAAATTTCAAAGCAGAGTTTATGATGAGCTAATATTACAAAACTGCATTTTACAATAACAAATGTCCCTGGTTTTAGTATTCAGTACTGACTTTAATATTTACTTAAAATTGAAGAATATATAGAATATAGACGAATTGATCCGACTATAACTTTCTACTCAAATTCTGTAGCTAAATTAATTTGACTTTTTCCTTAATTTGATCGTTACATATATACGACTCTTTTAATAATGTATTAGAATTATGTTTAAATGAACGCAAAAATTTAGGTTTTAATATTTGGTTAATATCGAATTTCGGCAAGTTATTTCGTTAAAGTATTATGTTTTAAACAGGCACAATCCCGCACAAAAACTAGTCTTTTTTTTAGCAACTTAATATTGTTTGGTGGTTTTGTTTGAACGTTTACTTTGTTAAGACGAAAAGTAAGAATTCGAGCCACATTTGAACGAATTTGTATAAATACAATTTAATTTAATTTGTATTGTTTTATTATTATTATTTATTTAATGGTTCGTGATTTTATCATTTAGTTTACTTTTTTTTTTTTTGCTTTTAAAATCGTCAGTATTTGTTGTTTAATATTCTGACTAAAAAAGCGTGAATTTCTTTTTCCAAGTTTAACGATTTTGGCATAAAAAAGTTAAATTAATTTATAATTGCTTTGCATCACATTATTTATTATTTTTAATGGTATTTATTATATTTAAATTTATTTTTTTGTTTTGTTCAGACGTTGGTTCAATTCAATTTTTAATTTTTTTTAATAGTTTAATAAATTTAAGTGTAGCATTTATTCTGATGACTAAACCTGTAACAGAAAACCTTTTTTTTCAAAATAAACTTAGCTTACCTGCATAAGCAGCTGCTGCATAAGAAGATGAATGTGGATGATAATCCCGTCTATAGTCCCGCTCATAAGATGAGCTTTCATAGGGAGCGTGGTGAACACTCGAATGCTTTGAAGAAGGTGGTGGCGGTGTACCATAACGATCGTATTCACTTGGATGATCGTATATGTCATGGTCACGAGACCTAAAAAAATCAACATTGTTTTTACCATTCGTAACCATTAAAACAGATCAAACCTATGGGATTTTAGCATTGTGTAGCTGGGATCTTCCATAACATAGCGGGCCTTCTCTAATATAGAATATACCTTGGGTTTTGATGATTTCTCAAAAGACGGCGGTGGCGGCGGAGTCCTATTTGAGAAAAAATGAATTAAACTATAAAAATTTTTATTGAGCAACATTTACCTGCTACCATATGCTGCTGCATGGTCCCCATATGCTTTCGAGTAGTGCGACTTTTTATAAATGCGATCTTTACCATCAAGTTCGCGCATTTGTTCAATACGTATGTTGTCGTTAGCGTCTGGTATCATAAACTTACGTATTTCTGCTAGAGCGTAGGCCAGTCTATGATAGGCCTCCGATGGAGGAGCCACCGTAGATATTTCGATATGAAGATCTCGACTTAAATGGGCATACTTTGGATTGCCTGAATTGCGAAGTTCTTCTTCTTTGGCATGATCTCTCATTGAATTTCGACCAAGTACTGTCATCTTGCAAAAAGTCTCTTCTTGTAATTGCCTAAGAGTGTTACCTTTCGGTCCCATTATTTTACCAACAAAATTAAATTTCGGATATTCTTTTATGGGAAATAGAACCTTTTGTGCTACGCGAATAGGCTTTTCATTGTAAACGTTGGCGTACACTTCTGGTTTAGGTATACGACCGCTAACAAGTATTCTTTCAATTTCTATATATCGACGCCGCATTATGAAAAAGCGCACAAACACACACACACGGGCATTTATACAAAAAAAAAAAAAACAAAATGGTGGCTTAGCACATACTTTTCTGTATATACGACAGAAATAACGATTTTTATTTTACACTTACCGTCATCCAAAAGCTTCCTGCAGACATTGTACTTATTTGAATCCAATACATTTTTTTCTTTCACACACTCCTCCAAATAGGCAGCAGTTTTTTCGTTCAGTGGTGGAGCATCATGTTGTACAGCCGTTTGCTGAGCATCATCGGCATCGACTCCAGGTTCACGTTTAATATTTTCATCTTCGTTACGC
Organism: Wohlfahrtia magnifica; assembly: GCA_023159175.1. Taxonomy (NCBI): domain Eukaryota; kingdom Metazoa; phylum Arthropoda; class Insecta; order Diptera; family Sarcophagidae; genus Wohlfahrtia; species Wohlfahrtia magnifica. The sequence continues at coordinate 37,580 of JAKWBJ010000040.1, read as the reverse complement.
CTTTTACGTTTATAATCGGATGTATCCTCACTTGTGTAATCACGGTCATAATCACGAGGCATCTTATAATTTTTTTTACCTTTTAACAAAGTTTCAATAAAAATATCTTTCCTAATTTTCGCAGAAGCAAAATGTGTATAACAGACACTTTGAAACTTCTTAGTCAGTGTGTTCTAATTCGGCTGTAAGATGCCACTGAAAAATAAATTTGGCGCCGACCGAATAAAATTTCTACCAACACACATTGACCAATATGAATTCAACAATGCGTGTGGTACGCAAGCAACAGCTGATATTTAACTACATGTCAAAATCAAGGCGAACTTAACAAGGTGGTCTCATTTTGAAAACGAATACAGAACTGTAAGCAGACTTTAACGTTGTGTCAAGATAATGCAACACTGTAGTAAGCTATTAGTAAACAAATTAACTGTGTGTCACATATATTTGTTGTAAAAACAATGGTAATGGCGAATCGTTTGGAAATATAGTCACTTACTGTTGCTTACGTAGCAAGCCAAGATCACCTGGTTTGAATTCGCCTTGGTCAAAATGATTCTCCATTACTTTTTTTTCAGCAAATAGTGGAGAGAAAATGTTTGCATTACCATTTGCAGTTGCCTAAACCTTTTACAAACATACAATTAATTAATTCACGGATATAAATATTTGATTTCCACTTCTTTCTTGTTCTTCCATATGCACCTGTATTAAAATGACAATGAAATGAGGAAAATAATATGAAGAACATAATGAAAATTACGAAAAGTTGGAAAGTGAAACAAAAAGTGTCCATTGCAGACGTCCGTGTACTACATACACACTCTACTTTAAGGCGGATGCACTCCAGGTGACCTTGACTTGCTAAGTAAACAACAGTTGATATTTTACCAACTATATGTAAAAATATATGTAAAAATGACTTTTTGACAACAAATATATTTTCACTCAGTTAATTTGTACACTATTTTTTACTTCAGTGTTGTATTATTTTGACACAACGTTAAAGTATTTTTGCATTGTTTCTTTCTGCCCATCGTTCAGTTGTCGCCTGTAAAAGGACACTTAATTTGTTTGCTTCAGTGGTGTATTATTCTGAGACAACGTTAAAGTATTTTTAAGGCCCAATTATTCTAAAAGTAACGTAGACGAGATGTGTCCGCTGATACGACAACTAAATGGAGAATACATATAAATGGTTAGTTGTTCTATAACGAACGTAATGTAGACGTGGTGTTTCTGTTTTCAGCAAAATTTTACTACGTTTTCATTGCACACACAAACTTAAATAAAATAGATGATGACAAATTAATATTGTTGGTGCAAGAGCATGAATACATTTATAACATATTTTTTTGTTTTTTTTTTCTCTTGCTGTTTAGAGACACATGGTTGAAATCAGCTGACACGTTTTTACTTCAACAACTTCCTACCACACTTATCGTTTTGATGACGTTACTTTTACGACCCGTCTACGTTACTTTAAGACTAATTGGCCCTTTAGAGTGTTGCATGATGCAATAAAGAGGTGGACTCATTTTAATTTTGAATACAACACTGTGTCAACGCTTTACTCTGCTGTCACAAAAATGAAACGCTGTCGTAAACAAAAATAATGCTCTGTCAAAAAATGTAATGTAATGTAATACATTCAAATTGCAATAAACGTCAAATGAAAAGAAAAAAAAAATAACTTTTTGACATTAGAGTACAGTCAGTTTTGTATCAGTTGTTATTGTTTTGGTAAAATGAGACCACCTTCTAATTGCATCATGGAGTGCTGTAATTATTTTCAAAATAAAACTGCCGTGTTAATTCGCCTTGGCTAGATGATTTATTTTGCTTCCAAATATTTTCAAATGTCAAATATTCATTAATATTCTTTAATACATAAATGGGACATTTTATGAACTCCGCTTTCCAAATGAATTCAAATTAAATATATGCGTTCAACGTTCTTTTAATCAGTCAAATAATAGATTTTTTATATTTTTTTCGAATTTTAAATAGTATAAAAAGGGTTAAGTGTTCCATGTTGACATTTAATTTTTTTTCTGGCCACAAAATATAGAAGAAGAATTAGCAAAAATAAGAGCATTTTGACATTTGGCACTTATTTTCTCGTTGTTGAAGAATGTCAGCGCTATTTAATTGATTAAGAGTGAATGACACATGAAAAACAGAAGAAGCATTATCCTTGGTGAATTTTATGTATTTTTTCTTCCTATTAATTATTGACATTACACAAGCAGAACACCTTTAATTTTATTTAAAGTTGTTGAGGAAATATTTAAAAACGTTCGTGCATCAATATTGGGAAAAAAACGGAAAAAGCAAATAAGTGTGTGTGCGTGTGTGATTTCAAGAGCATCCATAAGTTGACATTAATTGTGCTTAATAGAGTTTTTCCGGGGTTTGGTTTTGTCGTCTCTCATACACTCTTTCTTTAATGGCGGAAAACGGTATGCGTGTTGGAATGGATCAGTCTACTGATGGTGGCGGTGGCAATGCCGGTGGTGGAAGTGTTAATGTTAGCAATGGCCACCACCATGATCCCGAAAATGTTAATGAGAAGACATCAAGCTCGCGTCTAAGTGAAGCGGCTCAGAAATACATGCAGGAGTTATTAGTTGAACGAGCAAAATTGGAAAATAATTTCCCATTGGCCGTAAAATTAATTGATGAAGGTGAGTTCTTAAAAGCCCTATTTTGTTACAAATTAAATATGTAATGGTTTATTGGTGCAGCGCTCGAAAGAGTACAGTTGAATGGTCGGATACCAGCTAGGGAGCAGTATGCTGATGTTTATCAGCAGCGAGCTATTAAACTATCTCAAAAAGTCCATGTGCCTATTAAGGATAAAAAGGTATGTATATACGAGTACATCAACCTTTAAACGCTTCTATATTTTGGAATGTACTTGTTTGTGTTTTACAGTTTAACTATGTAGGCAAATTGTTGGGCCCGAAAGGTAACTCACTGCGTAGGTTACAGGAAGAAACCCAATGTAAAATTGTTATATTGGGACGTTTTTCAATGAAGGATCGAGCACGAGAAGAGGAATTGCGTAATTCGGCCGATATTAAATACGCCCACCTTAATCTGCCACTGCATGTTGAAGTTTCTACCATAGCTCCACCAGCAGAAGCTTATGCTCGTATTGCATACGCCTTAGCCGAATTGAGACGTTATCTGATACCGGATAAACATGATGACATACGTCAGGAGCAATTTCGAGAGTTAATGGAAGATCCGGAAGCAGCCAAAAAGATAACAATGCGCCAACAGCAGCAACAACAGCACCAGCAAGCTGCTGGTGGCCAAGGTTCCGCAAGCGTAGGTACTGGCAATAATAACAATATTAGTGGTACAGCTAGCGGTGGCGGAGGTAGTGGCAATAACAATAATCATCGTTCCAATAATTCATCGAATTATAGGTAAAATTTTTAGATTGTTAATTAGAATAAGATTTTCAGATTTCTTTTCTTTTTTTTTAGAAATAAATATCAACCACAATCTCAACACTACCATCATAATGATGAGACTGTATACTATCGATCCCATAACAACTCTTACCACCAACCTAAACCATACGTGCCAGGTAATTTCCAATTATAACCATCACTTATAAAGAGGACACTTTATCAAAAAAGCTTATTTTACGACTCGAATATAATTGTTATTTGAATTGGATTTTAGCAAAAGAACATAATAAATTTCATTTCTATAACATTTATATGCAAAATGGAAAAAAAGTATATTATTTAGGGATGCCATACGTGCCCTTTTAAAGAGTACACCTACTGTTTTTTATAAAATATTCTCCAAAAATATGAAATAAATCTAAAAAGTACTCTTTATTTATATATATGTAATGATTAAATTCTTTAGCTGAATTTAAAGTGAATTTGGACTTTGTTCTGATGTTCACAAGGAAATATTAATCGATTATGGAGTTTTGCTGGATTCTGGTATTGCAGAAACTGAAAGTACTTAAGAAAGTACTCTTTTTCTAGTATATGTACTCTTTTTTTCTTTTAGATGTACTCCTATTTTTCTTTTAGATGTACTCTTTTTACCTCTCCAAAACCTGGCATCCCTAATATCAACACTAGTAAATTTAACGTTTTATAATTTTTGATAAAATAAGAATCGTTTTTTTCAAATTGCATACCATAATATAATGTATTGATACTTTATTATTTAAGGTAATCAACGTGCAAATCCTATGCACTCAGCAATACCACCACAAGCTACCATCGTAGGAGCTTCACCGACGGGAATGCCAGTTGTAAGTGCCGCTAATTATAGTGGGCGTGGTCCTGGCTTAATACCAAATAGTCCCGCTGCAGCTGCTGTAGTTGGTGGTATAAATCCTAACATACGATATCGAACATCCCAACTGCCGCCATATCAATTTGCTAAGAAATAATAATTGAAATGCTGTAAAATAGCATATAATCGTGTTTCAGTTCTATGTTGATGTTTTTAGTTCTTTTTTTAATTTCCTCTTATGTTTATATCCTACTATATTTTACATTTTTAAGAAAATTTTTTGTTACCAATTTAAAATGCGATGTAAAGAAACCGTACACTCAGGCGTGTATACAATATTTTTAAACTACACGTACATTATTTCATTCGATGTCATAAATATTAATTTGCGTGCATGCAAATATACATACATACATACATCCATACATATGTATATACATATAAATATGTTTATAATATACATACATATATACATCTATATGTGATATGTAAACACACACACACAACCCAACAAACATATAATCATTCATATTTTTAGAAGAGAAAAAAACTTGATGTAATTTTTATATATTGTGTTTATTTCTTTATTGAGTTATTAATCGATTAACGATTATTCAGTTACAATACATATAAATATGATTATTATTACTATTTGATTTGTTAAGTGTTTTCCTTTTTAATTTCTTTAAATATTCTAAAAAAAGGATAAATATATTATTTTGAATAATTTATATATACATTTATATATATATATATATATATATATATATATATATATATATATCCGAGATTCCATTTCTAAAAACTCATAAAAAAACTAATTAACAAAAACCTTTTCAAGCTTCGTTGTTTTGCAATAACGTTATAATTTGAGTGAGGGGATGCAATTTAATGTTTTCGGATTTCTTGCGGCAACCAGTTTGGATTTATCTACAAAGAAATATATTTTTATAATAGCAAGACATTGTTATAACAAATGCGTTTTACTTCTGTATTTGTAGAATCACTTTTAAATCTTGCTGGTAATGGAATGCTTTTAAATTTCTGTGGAAACACAAATTTAAAAATTGGTCTTAAAATGGAGAAGTAAATTATTTCTGCCACTGATATAAAACTGAAACCCATAAATAAACCCATGATGCCTCCAATGTTTGCTGACAAAGTTAAAAATGAATAAAATTATTAACAAGTTTGTGCGTTTTTAAGTGATTAGAACTTACATAAAAATTCTGTCAAACCTATGTAGACATTTTTTAGATCACCATGAAATACTGACTCACGGTAATAAAAATGTACAAGAGCAATATTCTTACGCATTTCATCTTTAGCCATGTTTCGAAGCAACTTGTTTTGAATTGTATAATTGCGTTCTGCAAGTGGACCTGAAAAGGAATCAGGAAGGAAAGTCAAATCAAAACAACCGGGTAAGCATCTTTGTAGGCAATGATTTTCTTGAGACACGAAAATCCATTTTTTGTTTGTCCTTGCAATGCAGTAGCTCTCTTTCATAGTACATATTGTGGCATTATCATATAGTAATGGGAAATTGTATGGAATGCAACTGCATCGTTGATATAAATATGCAGCTTGGCATTCGCTTTCGCAGTTGCGCCTTGTATAGTACTTGTAATACAGTAATCGTTGTTCGTTCATAAAGATACACTGTCTGCTATTACGGTTTATTGAACGTATTGAGGGAACCGCTTCAGATCGTATGGCATCAATACGAAAGCGGGTTTCATAACCTAAAGGTACCGATAGTCCAGCCTCTTTAACCGATGGTGTTTCAATGGGATTATGAAGAGATATTTTTATACCAGGACCATTTGTGGAGGAACAGTAATATTCGTTTAGTTCAGCATTTAAAATGATCGATACGCCCATAGACACGCCAGTACCTAAATGGACAATGTTTTTATGAAAACGTATAAACATTTTGTGTAAACATAAATATAACAAACCAGCTGCAGGTCTAGGATAATATTTATTAGGTAATTTTGCAGGATAACCTGTTTCAGGGCTCCAATTGACTGCTTCAGTTTTTTCTTCATTAGTGAAATTCCTTATTATATTATATCTGAAATATTGTATAAGATTTAAGCAAAATCAGCCATAACACTATGCGACAAAAAAGGAACGAATATAAAATACTGGGATGATATACTATTTCTCTAGTAGGAGCTGTCGAGTACAAAAATAATGTTATTGCAGTTTTCGAAACCGTTCAAACTTTCGTGAATTTATGGGCTAATAAATTATTAAAATATATAATTTTAAGTTTGATTTTTGGTACAGTGGGTTTAGAAAGAAGATCAATGTAGCTTTTAAATGATGTACATTTCGTTTAAGTAGCCTTAAGGAATATGTCTGTACATATTTTTCAAGTAAACATACATATATTTCATCCAATTTTTCTTACCGTTTTCAGGTTTCGACCTGTTTTTGCACACTACGTTATATAGGAACCGTACAATTTTTAAACCTCGGTCAGTTGGGAACAAAATACTGCTTGTTTTTAAAAATCTATTGGAAAAATTATCTTTTTAGTAAAGCAACTCATGAAAACATCATTCGCAACTTCAAATTTTGGAGACGTTTCGAAAATGTTAAAAAAAGTTTCTTGTACTTTATAGCGCCTATCAGGAAAATAGTATCACTTCCCAGGTATTTTTTTGTCGCACAGTGTAATATGTGCTTTTCTTCGTACTTTCCTTTATACAAAAAATCTGGATGCAAAGTGTTAAAAACACAGCAAAGACCCTCATCCGTCATAACCTCTCGAAAAAGATCACTACAGTTGTAAACAGCTGAGCTTATTTGACAGTAGAGCAACATCCGAGAACAAGGTTGGGCATGCTAAATAATGACTTTTTTATTGATTTTTTTTTCCGAAAACATACTTCTTACCTGTATCACAAAATCAGCAATTCTTAAGTTATTGTTCTTAAGTTTATTTGTACTCGAAGTCTGACCATCATATTCCGTTTCAGTGAAGCATAAGTACCGCAGTACGTCAAATTCCAATGAATTTCTATTAATGGAACAAATTTAAAAATTATTACAATACCTTTGTTACTGAATTCGTCTATTTACTCAGAATAGTTGGTGACCTTGGAACTGAGGACTTGATTCATGTTGCATAAAGTAATAGCTGGAAATGGTACTTTTAAAATTGATGTCGGGTGTGGACTTATACCAATAATTACTGGGGTACTATCCCATTTGGCGTAGACGTTAGAAATCAAATTAGCAACAGTTATAAGAGCTGCTATAAATGATGCAAAAAAGAATAATCTAAACAAGATTTTAACGATTTAGTAAAATACACAGTATGTATAAATGTATATATCAAATTTACTTCAATAATGTAAATGAGTTAACCTAAAACACAACATTTTTCGGGAGAACTGTTTTAATTTTCAATTTTCTATTATTTAGCATTGATATAGGAATAAATACTATTTTCTTATGCTCTTAGTTTTGTACGCATCACCAAGAATTTTGCTCACAATATACGAGTAGATCACAATATTCCGCATATTTGAGAACACTTATGTAACTAAAAAATCATGTTTTTTGAGTTTTGATACTATTGAAGTAAATGAGTGATAAGTACATGCATTGAAATTTTTAAGAAAAAAGAATATGCCTGATTACTCTTTTGAGAGTTTAAGTAAACTTTTCAATCTGTGTTTATTGGAATGTTATTTTCTTAAGATTTTTAAGCCGAGGAAGGATCCTAAATTACACTCCAATTAGGCCCATCAGCATTCTAAGTCTATTGGACAAGGTGTTTGAGAAGATAATTAGTAAAAGAATTTTGGATTTTTCTAATCAGCATAATATTATTAACACGCAACAGCTTGGATTTCGCAGGGAACATTCTACTGTACACCAACTGAAAAGAGTTGTTAATTATCTTAAGTGTAAAAAAAATAATCTGAAGAGATTTTCTAGATATCGAAAAGCCTTAGACGGTCTCCTTTTTAAACTTTACATATTTAATTTTTACCATATCTGCAGAAATTTATGAAGAATTTTTGGATCAACGCACATTTGTTGTATCTATCGATAACAATGCTATTGAGTGATTGACAAATACCAGCGGATCTTTCGCGGGGTTAGTATTATCTCCAACTCTTTACTCAATATAAATATTCGGTAGTACCGTTGTGGCTTCTTACGAGGATGATAGCGCTTTTAGTTTCTGTGGTAAAGTGTTGAACTCTATAGTCAATGGAGGATAGCTTAAAACCAACCCATAGAGACTTTGACAGGTAGAAAATAAAGGTTATAGTATTGTTACGTTTTAATCTTTTTACGTTGTTACGTTTTAATTTTTTTAAATTCAATTTTCCCAAGTGCACTCATATAACCAATTCAAAGCCAATTCCTTTCTTATTATTTTCTACTTCTTTCTTTATGTTGAGAGACTCAAAGAAAAAATGTTTTCATTGTTGTTAATGCCACACACAGCATCATTACCTTTCTTAGTGTTAATCCTGGCTTTGTCAGCGTCTGCGAAGCTTCAATTTACTTCGTCTACGATCTATTTCGCACATTATTGTCGTACCTAATCCACTTTACATCGCCCGTAATCATTCGGACCCTTTAAACAACTATAATGCTGAATGATGCAATTAATATTATCAGAAATATATTTAATTTTAGAGCCATCTACCGAAAACTTGTAACTAAATTTTTCGAACACCCAATATGTTATTTTTGTCTGTCAAGATATTTTTTAAATCAACATCTTTTATACAAATATCAAGAATTTTATGATATTGAATCTGGCAACCCTAGTTTAGACACATTAACCCTTTATTGCCTGAAGAAACTTACAGGTACCGTTACTTATTTTTATGCTTTACATTTTATAAAGTACCGTAAATTCTTCAAATAATAATTTTTTGCTTTTTTTACTCCTGTCGCTCATAAGATCGGTTATCCTTCAACAGTTAAATATTGTTTGAGATTGGAAAAGTGTGGACTTTAATTTTTTATTTTAATACACATACAAACACTACATATAAATATAAATGGTAAAAAACACATTTTGTATCTAATGAAATTATGCAATTGAACCTCGATTATCCGGGTCGCACGGGATCTGGCCTTGCACGGATAATCAGATAACACAAAAAAATACATGCTATGTTTATTAAGACATGAAATTTTAGTCAATATTTAACATAGTATCTTAAGTTATACATACAGTTTGTCAAGAAAATATTTTACATAGTGAAAAAAGAATTGGGTTTGACTTTTATCATTAAAAAGAATAGGTTTTTTGTTTTACTTTTTTAATTTTTTTTTTAAATTAATTTCACCTAAAAAAAAAACAAAAGGAACTCTAGAGTTTTGTTGTCAAAAATGTTTTTACATACTAGCATAATATTAATAAATGGGATGAAAATATTGAGCTACAAGATAATCAATATTTTGTTTGGCCAACATTGGCATCAATTACAGCTTAGAGACGCCTATTCATGGAAGAAATATGTAAATTGTTGCCCACATTCAGTTGGAATTTTATACCATTCTTTTACAATTACGGTTACTAATTCACTTTGGTTTTTGTGACGCCTCTAATAATTTTCATTTGGGTTTAAGTCTGTACTCTGGGCATAACTATCCAGTACTTTGCAACAGTTATAAAAATGCCAAGTTCTTAAGAAAAGAGCCTATTGTTGTGGGTTATTATCCTGATAGAACTTGAATTTCGGCTTTCCATTAGTAAAATAGAGTAAAAGCACTGTTAAAGAGGAAAAAGCACGGATTACAGAAGGAGTCTGCCGGTTAATAGATGGCCCAGATAATCGAGGTTCAACTGTATAAATTCAAGATCTATTGGCCCTCGATAGTTCTGAGTACGAGGACTATTTTATATTCTTTTTGACTTGGCAAAAATATGAAAATTTTTTGAGCTTAAATTATGTCAAAAACAAAAAAAAAGTGACAGTTTTTTCATGATAAAGGATCTTGGGCAATAAAGGGTTAACACTACATTAATTCAATTAATACGACGGCTATAGGATCAATTTAAAAAAATTGAATTCTTCCTATTGAAAAAATAAAAATTTCAACTTTCACGGCTTGGATTTTTTTCCGGCAACGGTTGAAAGTATATTTGTATATGGGTTATTTAGGCCAAAGTGTCTATTTTCCAGCGACATTAATTTTATTTTACGCTCGGCTGCCCACCAGAACACTTTTTAATATCAAATCTGCTTCAATATAATTTTTGTTTTGCTTTATACATACATGTAACAATGTAACAAATAAAATGGTGCAACATATCAACATTTGCAATGTGATTCTATTTTTCAGATAGTGAGTTATGGAGTACAACAAGAATCTGTTTTTTAAATCCAAAATCTTGTGATACGGATAAAAATCCAGTTTTACGTACTCTCATGAACTAACTCATCAGTTAGAGAAGAGAAACGGAGCTTTAATAGTAAAAGATCGCCAACACACACAGAAACAGATGTACTCTTGGCTATGACACCAAGATTTAGCGTAAATATAAACAACAACAAAAAAAAAATCGGAACGATTGGACTGCCACACGTGGGTTATTCCGGAACTTTTTGATCAAGATAGTATTTCGTTTAAGTACCTGCTTTGAGGAATGTTTGTGTATTTCTCAAACAATTGATAGAAGATAATTAAAAAGGATTCTGAAAGAGTTCAAAAACAGCTTTTAGACTATATAGGTATTTGAACAACCAAAGCTTGGTGGTGGTAATTGCAATGATGAATATACATACATACTTCCAGAGTATTTTTGAGGCAGTACAAAATTTCAGCAAAACTATCAAGGATAAATATCGAATAATAAAAATATATGTATGTATGTATATGTAAAAATGGCTTAACTTTTCGTAAGATACTATCAGTAGTATTACATGTCGCCAACGTTACACAAATTGTCAATTCACAGTTGGGAAGTAGTTCAAAATTCAAAATGACCTCTTTGTTATTTGTCTGAAGAAGCGCATGAACCTATTAATAATTTATTTAAAAAGTTAGAGAGCATTGCGAAAGGGGAAAGGTATGAATCAATTTAGCTATGCAGACTTTCGGAAATACCAATCAGCCGAAGTTTATGATGTAAAAGTCCATGATCGACACGATCAAAGGCTTTACTGAAATCAGTATATTTATCATTCGCCTGAGCCCCTACAAACACGCTTAGTAAATTCAAGAAGATTAGTGATAGTCGGTCTACCCTTTGAAAAACTATGATAGAAAAGTACTCTTGAAAAATTTTGTTTGGTACAAAAATGAAAATTCTAATTTCCATCACTTTGACGTAAATATGCAAATCTTACTCACTTTTCCCAAATGGTAAGAGATCCATCAGCTAAATATTTAAGTCCATGTAATGTGGTTTCCTGCAGATATTTTTTTATATTGTCACTGCAATATACTTGTATTTCTTGATTTTTTTTTGGTTTTCTTCGAATCCGGTTAGCCATAAAGAAAGTCTTTTATTATTTAGGACAAATTCAATAATTTAAATGTAAATAACTAACAATTAACAAAGCGACATTAAAAATTATTTGTTAAAGTTTCCACTTACACCTTTGCACTTAAAATGATTTCAAAATGTGAAGAGTTTTTGATACATATCATCCATATATGCGCATACACATGTATTTATGTATGTATGTATGTAAACAAATTGCTTACAACACATATTATTAAAGCTTTTAATCAATTATATAAGACTTTGAACAGCGTACAGTTCAAATAGAGGTCAAAATTTTACTAATTACACTTTACATTATCTAGTTTCTTTAATTACTTATTTCACTAATTATTTTACACATATCTACATACATACGAGTATATACATAAAAAGACATTCATCTATTTGTGTTGTATTAATGACTGTCATTTAATAGCAGTCCAACGATGTCGTTTTGCATTAGATTATTATTAGATTAATACTAGAGACGAAAATAGCGTATTTACAATAATTCTAAAAAACTACAGAATTGATTTCGAAATCGAGTATCCCAAAGGCCTTGCGGTACTATTGGGATAATATGTCCCAGAGAAAGTTTTAATGCTCTAAAGTAGAGAAAATAATGTTTTAAAATATCCTAGCCGTACATTTGAATTTTAGGTCATTAACTAAGTAACGATACCCAATTTTATGGAAGTTTTTCGTAAGATTTAGTCTTAGTTGATGAGAACGTTCTCTTGAAGGTAACGTCATTTGTAACTTATGTGTATCATATATAAAAAATAGTAAATTATATCAGTCATATAAATATCATAAAAAAACTAAGGCTTGTGTACAACGTAATGTGTACGAGTAAGCTCTTATAACAGTGCTTACAATGAAATTATATCAAAATATGTATAGGGTGTATTTTTTTGTTAGAATGAATTTTTTTTATTATCTGGTGGATAATTTCATGGCATTTATTTTTTAAATTTGATTATCGCCATATGTCCGCTGTGGCTACGAGTTACATGGTTCTTTCGATCTGCCCAACTTATTCTCTTAAATCTGGCCGAATGGCGTAAACCAGTGCCTTAAAATAGCCATATAAAAAGTAATCCGGAGGCTCTAAATACTGCCAACGAGAGTCCAGTGCGCAGGACAACTCTTGCAAAAAGTTGTCACCAAATTGATTCTGCAATAAATTGATTCTTAAGCGCGCTGTATGGCAAGTTGCGACGTCTTGTTGAAACCAAATGTCGTTGATGTTTAGCTGATTAATTTTTGGAAACAAAAATTCAGCCAGAGTTGTTATACCGTTAAACCATTCATGATAACTTGCCAAACCTTACTGGACAGAAATGTCAACATAGTTTGACATTCTCAGCTGTTAAACCATAGTTATCGATGTAGCTAAAAAAGCACCATATATTTATATAAATGTGTTTGAAATTGCTTTTTTAGTTGTGATAATTTTTGTTTTACCTATTTACGTATGTTACAAATACATACACATGAATGATTGTATAGCATGTGATGTACATACATATGTAAGTATCTCATACTAAGTAGTTTTTGTTGAGTCCCATTATTAATGGAAGCAGAGAGTAAAGAATAGGGTGATCGATAATTCTACTTTTTTCGAAACCGGCTATCGAATAATTCGAAAAGTTACAATTTTTAAAAACCGGTTTTGGGTTAAAAATTAATCAAATAACCAATTAGCCGGTTTATTTATTACAATAAAATTTTTCTCAATTCTTGTTGCATTAGTAAATAAGTTGATAAGTTTTTGTCTTATGTTGTACTTTCCAGTAAGTAAGTATGCTAGAAGAACATTCGGTGTTTTTAGGGCCTTAACGGACAATTTTTCCTCGACAAGACAACGTCCAATTATCCAGTGATTCATTTTTACAGCGTATTTTGTAATAGTTATATTTACCAACGCCTAGGGACTTCTTGGTATAGAATCAAGTTTTCCTAGCTGCACAATAACGTCAATGTTATAAATTCCATCCAAAAAATCAATTCCGGCGTTTCCCAAGATATCATTCTAGGTCCTGTTCTATATTTGATATATACTGCTGACATGCCAATAAAAGACAACATACACAACATGACACAGTATTTTTAAGCGTACATGAGGGCCTACAAACTGCCTCCCTGTATTTATAGGATCAGGTTTTACTACTGGAGAAATAGTTAAAGAAATGGAGAATAGAGGTGTATATATATATATTAATTTCTATAACATGAAGAAATGCAGGGACTTCTCTTAGTCAATAAACTTCACCTGATTCTATTTTTAGACTCATTGAAAGGGACCTACAGTTTAATGTCGGCTCCGAACGGCAAAAGCATTAGAGAAATTTTCAATAGTAGTAATACTCATAACTAATCACTAGCTAATGTTATAAGGTGATACCGCTGATTTTTTTTTTCCAGATAGTCTGATCGGGTATGTACCCATGTTACTTTTGCCTTACGTAGAGATACCTGCTCTGCTATAAGCATAATAATTCAAGGAATACTACAAGCCACTGACGTGGAGTTCTTGAGTGTAGAGGCGAAATTGGTGTAAATAAAAATGAAAACTGCTCAAATGAAATTAACTGGAAGAAACTCAACGCCTAGCTTAGACTGTAAACTTATCTATAAATCTATATTAAAACCCATTTGGTGTTCCGGGACACAGTTATGGGGTACTGCCCCAACTACAAATATAGAAAAAATTAAAAGGCGTCAAAACAAACTTCTGCGACTAATCCACTGCCGCCCTATAGCACATAAATAATTCGAATATTCATAAAGATTTAGACGTCCCATTAAATAAAATAGAAATTACAACATATGCTGAAGAGTACTTGGAGAATAAAATCGGTTAGTCCGTGGCATATTAGGTCATACTGGCCATACTCTTAACTTATTTAGCATTGGCTAAATAAATAGAATTTTTATTTTAGGTGCGACAAAAATGAACGAAGTTAAAATACCGAGTAATATTTAGCTAAGTTATTAGCTTTTAAGTGCATGAAAGTCCGAAACACGGGTTTTTTACCCGTAACTCGAGATTTTGGAGGTGTTTCGAAAATTTAAAAATCAGGTCCTTGTTTTGCTCGGCAGCTCGTATCAGAAAAATAGTATCACTTGCTAGTTATTTTTTTTTTTGTCGCACCGTGTTATTGTTGGTTCATTTGATATGAAGATCTAATAAATAAATTAAAGTGGAAAAAACTATAGACATATTTAAGGTGGTTAATAATTCCCGGTATCGAAGAGCTTTTCAAGCTTAGTATTTAAGGACACTCAATATATCTATGTTTATATATCCTTTCCATCGATTTCCAAATATTTTCACACTTCAGAGGACATCTGTAAAAACATATATGCATGCACCACGTACATATTTAATAGTGTGTGCCGTTGTGGTATGTTAGGTAAGACACCCCGCTACCAACCAAGAAGGTTCAATATAATCCCAGGCTACACCATCTGACAAATTTCAACAGTGGTATCAACTTACAACATTGCTAGCGAATGGTTATGAGCATTTACGTTGCGAAAATATTCACTAACTAATACATCTGTCGTTAGAAGCCGCCGTTTGTAGGTCGCTTTCAATGAGTCTAGGTGATCATCATTTTCCATATATAAAAATCAATATTTATTTACAGAAGATGAGAAAAAGATATTGTTGCTCAAGTGTGCAAATTAAAAAATCTGCATATACCCGATAGGCATGTACAATAAGCAAATGAAACTGAACGAAACCTGACGAAAAGTTTGTTAAGTACATTACGGTTAAACACATTTGATTGTGTGTATTCGCACAGTGTTGAAGATAGCCTAAGCATATTATGGTTGGGCCTTTATATGAACAGCAATGTTCTATGCTCTGTTAAGCATTTTTGTTCGAAAAAAATAAATATTTTTATTTTGAAAATTCTTCGCTAATAGCGAACAATCGCTTATTGCGAATCTCAGGTCAAGCGGGGGTGGCCAAAGGGAAACCTTCATTTGTAATGGTATAATAAATAAATAAATAAACAATAAATAAATAAATAAATAAACAATTTTAATACGCAAAGCGACATACATACATACATATGTATGTAAATGTGCTTTCATTAAGAGCTATCACACAACTGAATGACATTGTTGTTAATTTTTTATTCTCTGCCTTTGTTTTCTTTCGAATGTATACATATAGGGAGCAGATGATATCAACATAACAATGGTATAGACAGACACACACAAGTAAAAACATACCATATTTTCACTTGATACAAAAAGAAAAAATATACTCGTATGTAGAGAGTATAAGAAAAGTGAAAGTTATTTGTTTGGTTACTGATTTAAGGTTTATATACATAAATATATTATATATATGTATGTACATATGTAGGTATGTACTGCTAGATATATGTATGTACATATGTGATTAGATATACGTTTAAATATAGTCCATAACACCTGTATTATATTTCAGCAGAGAAAAATAATTAAACTTAATTTTTTTTGCTTAAAAATTAAATGAATTTATGAATTATTTAGTTAACATTTTAATACAACATAAAAACAAAAAAACTTAAATATTTAAATTAACTTTTTCTGTAAACCAAAGCCGTAAAAAATTTTTATCAAAATTGAATTTAAAATGAGTTCAATCGAACTGATTTCATTCTTCTATTTCAAAATGATTTCAGATTTCAAAATTAAATCATCTCAAGATTGCAATCAAATTTTTTTTTCGCAATCATTGAATGCAATTGATTTCATAAATTTTTTGTTAAAATCATTTAATTTCATAATTTTTTCTTTAAGTTATATCATATCATAAATTTTTGTTGAAATTAGTTGATGGTATCAATTCTCCTAAAATCAAAACCATAGTAAAAAAAAAAACTTTTAATTCCTTCTTCTCGAAATAAAGCTGACGCTCATAATTTTTAATTGCCAACACCAGTAGGACAGCTACATTCCAAGTGTATATTATTTATTTGGACTTTTACTTTAGTTGTCATTTTGGCGAAATTCCTTGGAATCGCATAATTTTAGCAAAAATTTGGTGACCGAATAATTGTAACAAAAATTTTATTAAAACAAATGATTAAAAAAAAAAAAAAAAAATATGATCTAATGATTTTAATAAAATTTTTATGAAATTAAATCGTTCATTTACTTCAGCAGTGTCATAACATAAATTTTTTAAATCAAATGATTTCACAAAAATTTGTTAAATTCGAAATAAATTGATTTTAAAAATTCATTGATTCAATCGTTTTTATCGTATTGATTTATAATTTCAAATTCAAATCATTGATTTTATAATTTCAAATTGAAATCAAATTAAAATCATAATTTCAAATCGAAATCATAAAATCAATTTACGATTTTGAATTCATTCCTAAAATCATAATTCATTAGCACAAAATCATGTGATTGCAATTAAATCGATTGCAATTTTTACAGCTCTGCTACAAACTAACAGTTTGGACAAAATAAAGAGCAAATGTAAAAATATTGGATGATACCTGCAGAAATATAAAGGAATATTATAATAATCAGTACATAGTAGCTCCCCTTTATTAACTATGACTTCATGAAGTTTTTTATATACGTATATTTTCGACTTGCTTTTTTCTTAAAATGTTTGAATGTTAGTTCGAGATTCAATTGGAATTTTGTTATTTACTATGGTCCACAACTATTCTATAGAGTTTAGATGTTTGCGACTTTGCTAGTATGTTTGTGGTCATTATTCTGTCGGAAGATAAAGACGCCCAAGCCTATTTTGTCTATTCTGACAAGTAAGCGCACACCCGAATAAAAAAGCAATCCCACATGATAAGACTTCTTCTAATATGTTTTACAATATGCCCAATATGTTAAGATTTAAGTTGTTGTTAATATTCACACCAAAGTCTTAGCAGGTTATGTATTTTTAGTTCATACTTTGATTCGTCTGGCTCATCTCAATATCGAAATAATTCTGGCTTATGCTAAATATTTAATTCCGTAATCCAGGGAAATTTTTGCGAGAAGTGAGGAATGAAAATTCAATTTAATAACATGTACAGTGCGAGGTATGACCAGTGAAAGGCTTGATCCACGCAATTGTGAAAATAGTTTTAAGCATGGGGAAGGTAACGTGATGGTTATGGTGTGAACTTACTTTTATGGAACATAATAATGAATGACTTATTCATATCAATAGAGTACCGTTTGAAGTATTATTTTGAACGATATAATATCAATCCTATAAATCAATTGCTCATTTAAAACCAACAAATTTCAACGATTTATGTTTACATACAACGCTCAGTGCTAAATAATTGCAAAAAGAAATCGCTACAGCTATTGGTTTGAGCTCATAGTTGTATACATACGAGTACATGCAGACATACATACATACACACATACATTTCATTAATATTAAAACCAATATTTATGTACTATTCATATTATTTTATAAGCTACACCATGTAGAATATGTAGTAAGCGACCTCATTTCCATTCATATATTCGTAAAAAATACACTAAAAATGTACACGTGAATGCTCTCGTCAAACACTCAAAAACTGTTTGCAACTAAAGTGTTTATTCAACATTTTTAAAAAGAAATTCTATTGATTTGCGACAACCCTAATCCAACACACATATCATAGACAGTTGCCGATGTTGTACATTTTATAAAGGGGGATTTTTTTAACAGTTTGCGTTTTAAATATTTAAGAAAAAATTTGACTCTGCCAAATGAATGCCTGCCATTTACATTTTAAAGATTATGCAATGTTGTCTTCCAGGGCTGGCATGTGCCTCTACATGAGAGTCTTCACGGCACCGTCTTATTGAAACCACATATCATCCAAATGCAAATCTTCAATTTTATCGATAAGTCGGTAATCATCGTACGGTACCTTGCTCCATTCACTGTAGCGTAGCGATTTTTATGGTTCTTGAAGAATTTGCCGCTGACCCACAAACCTTCCTAAACACTGCATCTTTCAGGGTGTATTGGTAGCTCTTGAACTGCCTCTGGTCGCTCTTCATATCAAATTCGGCAATTTCGTTTGAATAGCTTGTTCGGTGTGTCGGATATGACGACCAAGGGGCGTAATTTACGAAACACATTTCTTACACGATACTTGTTCTGACCGCAATACCTTTTGGAGAGAACTAAATGCAGGCCCGACCTTTGTTGATACGGATTGATTGATGCAGAATTTTGATAATTAAATTCAATGAACCTTGCAAGCAAGTTCGTTTGCTAGTCTATTAATGGTGAAACGGCAAACTTTACTGAGCCATTTTGTCATTGCCACATGTGACGAATCTTTTCTTTACACTGAAAAACCAAAGAGCAAAACAATTACCCGTTACTACAAACACATATAGATATATATGTATAATGTATATATACACATAACATAAATATTATTATATTTATGCACTTGTATTTCATAAATAAATATGCATACATTAACCCATTACCACTTGATGTTTTATATTACTTACTATCCAATTAAATTATTCATTAATTAACAATTTTATTTATTATAACAATATGTGGGTGCCCAGATACGGTAGTACGTAGTGTGCACGTAGGTTACGATTTCTACCAGATACTCCGGTCGTCACACTGAACATATGGTTTTAGTTATAATATAACTATATTCTAATTTAGACAAATAAATATTAACTATAAATACATACATACATGCATACATACATATAGAAAGGTAAGTATGCATTAAGTAAACTTTCATATAAGATGGGTTTCTTCTATGTATAACTCAATTTAATACATATCTAAGATTAATTTTTCTCTTTCGAGTATTTAATGAGATCTATATATACATATATACTAGGTATGCAAAGCATGGTTTAAAGCAGCGTCAGGCAATCTAATATTAATTCATTTTACAATTGTGGTAGTAATGTGAGAGTCTCTCGCTCAGGCCACTTTGCGCTGTATTTTTCCACTTGCTTTCTCTTTACTTCTCTTTGTTTATTTTTTGCTTACGTGTTGCCTATGGGGTGATTACATACGTGTTAAAACGAAAGAGAAGAGCAGCTCTTGGCTTGAATCTGGCTTAAAGCAATGGTGTTAATTTCATAGAGCAATTGTTTACGCTCAACTCAAACGTTTTGTTACGCTCTTGGTTTTAGTTCTCTCTTTGTCAGTTAATTTTTTCAAAAGCACTGGAAGGAATTTGCTTTTAGTTGCCACTGAAACGGCGACGAATTAACATGTGGGTGACAGTTTGTGGATTTTTTTATTTTCCACTAAATCTACTGAATAAAATTACTAACAATGTGCAACGAATATTTTTTTGATTATTAATGCATTTGGTAATACCCAATGCATTTTAAATTTTACACAAACCATTTACATTTTTATATTTTGAATGTAAAATAAATTCTTCGAGAACTTAATACTACTTTTAACCCGTTAAAATTTTCTTACAGTGCATTTCTTATTTCCTCACCAACACAAATACATTTTTAATTTTGCACAGCACTGGCTTAAAGCCACCACCACACTTCACTGTACCAGACAAGTGTTCTTTATTGAGAGTAGGGCCATCTATTTTTTTATAATTTGCTATCATCTGAAAAAGTTACCTTTTCCCAGAACTCTGGAGATTTATTTATGTTTTCTTTGCAAACAATATTCTATTTTGCCTGTTTACAAGTGAAGAAATTGCCTCTCTTCGTGCCACGTGCCCATGGTAACCACTTCTTATTGCAATTTTCAAATAGTATCGTTGCAAATAGTTTTTTTCCAACATCCTTTGCTAGCTTAGAGGTTTTTACCTTGGGATTTTTTTATAGGTTGTATCACATATCCTTTTTCTCTTTCAGTAAGTTTGGATAGCTGACCAGATCTCGGCTTAGAGACAAATTGTTTTGTTTCTTTGTAAGTATTTCACCACCAAAATTATACGCAAGCTACGTAAAACTACACCAATAGCTTTAAAAATCCGGTTACATTATTCATGTACACAGACTTTTTCCTAGCTAACAATTCTCAATTTCGCCCCGATAAACAGAATGTTATCGACCATTGTGAAATAGAGTTGCCATAAATAAATTAGTAAGGAATTGATTTATTATAACACCTAAATAGTTTAGGTTTCGTTTCAATATTTAACACCGATTTGAACAATAAACTCTTTTTAAGCATACGTATGGACGCAGACTTTTTATACATACCTACTGTATGTATTTAAGTACTTAGATTTTTTTTTATAAAACTTTAGTTAATATTTTAATTCATTTTATTTCTATTCAATGAAGGTTTTATTCGTTGGCCTTTCAAAATAAAAGTCAATTGTTGTTTTTTTTATTTCTACATCACTCTATATACATGTGTATGTACGTATGTTCATATGTTTGTATATGGATACATACTTATCCGTTTATGTGTGTGTATTTCCTGATTTCTTAGTTTCAATATCAGACTGTTTTCATTGTTTCGTACGAATAAATTGCCGTTGGTACAAAATGTTAACTTGTTTCCCATTCACTTCATTTATTTATTTGCTTCTTTTCAGTTCTGCTACAACCAACTCAACTCTGTTGTATTATTGTTTGAAAAGAAAGTAAATTTAGAACAAAAAGTATTTAGAATAGCTTAAAACTGAAGGTTATTTTGTTTGGTATTTAAAGTGAAACAAGGACAAACTTGTTGAGTTTTAAATAAAAAATTAAATAAATTCGTAGTCAAGTTGATTTTCCATTCAATTTTTAATAAAATGTGTACTTAAATTTCGGTTCCTTGTTTCTATTATTCTTTTTTTGCCTTTTTAAGTAATTTTTAATACCTTTAACAAAATTTAATTAATATAAATTTAAAAAAAAAAATGCTTTATAACCTAAAAATAGGATTTTGTGATTTATACTCGTATATTTTTTTTAATTGCGTTAAATAAAATAAACTTACTTTACTTTATTCATCCAAATATTCTGTTCTTACATAGTTTATTTTAAACTAATTAATCATGTATATACTTATTCTATGCGTAAATGATACTTATCATAGACTTATCAACTAAAACTTAAAATAATGCAGAATAGCCGCAATCCATCACCAAAACAAATAAACTCTTATACTATATTCCGCAAAAAATGGAAAAACGGAAACACAAATAAAATAAACGAAGTGAATTTATTATTTTTATATACGAGTAGTCTTTATTTCCAAATCAATTTTATATACTCTCTCTCTCTCTCTCTCTCTCTCTCTGTCTCAATGAAAGTGTGTGTGTGTGTGACGTATGCATAGACCTTTTTGATTTGTTTTTATAGGAAAATAATAATTTTTTATAATAAAAATAAAAATAATTTAAAAGTTTAATGCAAAAATTTATTGATTTAATATAAGGCCTTTATCGGAAACCGAGTTACCGTAAATAAAGGCAAAAGTGACAGTAACTAAGGTGTGGTTCAAAATGATAAGGTCACCTTAATATTTGCTCAATTCATCCAAACTATAAAATGTTATGTATGGTCACCTTATTCAAAAAAATTCTACGGTTTTGTTTTTACATAAAAGTTATATTATGTTTATTTAAATTTATGTAAATAAGTGCAAAACTCACTGCGTCAAAATGATAAGGTCAGTGATTAATAAGCAATTAATCTAAGAAGAAGGTAACACAATTGTTATTTTTTTTCTAATAATTTATAATTTAAATAATATTTACGCGTTATGGGTCGCTGGAAACCTTTGTCGCCTTATGAACAAGAACAAATTGTTGCACTTCATAAGCAGGGATTGAGTATACATGGAATGGCTTAAAAACTGGGACGATCTCAAAAACAGAGAAAATTATGGAAAATTAAAAAGCACGGGGCGTCTAAAGGTCCTTACTGCCCGCAAAACTCGGCTAATTTCACGAAAGGCATCGAGGAATTGAAATTACAAGCTTCAAAAAGCACATTTCTAAGAGCTATTAACGCCCAGCCAAACCTTATTCGAGCAAAATTTAAAAAATTCCCTGTCTGACTAAGCAGCATAAGATTAAGCGTAAGGAGTTTGCGACAACCTCATGGCAACTAATTGGCACCAGGTAAACATTTTTTTAAAAAGGTTATAAGATACTCCATAAATTTTTTGGTTTGTAGGTAATTTTTTCTGATAAAAAAAAATTTATCCTGGATGGACCAGATGGTTTTAATTGCTATTGGCGAGATTTAAGGAAGGAGCCCTTGTTTTTTTCCAAACGGAATTTCGGCGGTGACAGTTTGATGGTTTGGGCTGGCTTTAGCTCACATGGTACCCTGGAACTCTACATTTCTTCCACTCGAATGTATAGTTTAGAGTACCCGGGTATTCTGTCTGCCTTATTTGGCCCAAAATGCTGACAAAACCTTCACCTTTCAGCAAGATAACAATAGTTTGATGAGCACAATATTAAAGTACATGATTGGCCTGCACGTTCCCCCAACTTAAACCACATGGAAAATTTGTGGGGACTTCTTGTGCGTAATGTTTATGCAGACAACAAACGCTACCGGACAAGAGATGAATTAAAAGTGGCAATCTGCAACAGCTGGCGCCAAATCCGCTCCAACGTTCTGGACTATTTAGTAAGTGTGATGCCATCCCGTATTTTTAAGATAACAGAAGGAAATGGGAACTGCATAAATTAAAAATAAAAGTTTGGATAAATAAATTACTGACCTTATCATTTTGACGCATTGAATTTTGCACTTATTTACATAAATTTGAATAAACTTAATATAATGGTACATCTCTAAAGGCAAAACCGGCTTATTATTCACTTATATGAACGTAGAGTTTCTTTTAATAAGGTGGCCACATGTAACATTTTATAGTTTGGATAAATTGAGCAAATATTAAGGAGACCTTATCATTTTGAAGCACACCATATATATATAATTAATAGTCTAGCACGTTTCATTGTATCCTTTTTACGGCCGTTATACTTCACCAATTTTGAAAAGATATATATGGGTTTAATGCTTTTTCTATGCAGATGTGCACAATATCAATTTTATTTAAATCGGTTCAATACTTTGGGAGTATTACAAACAAATAAGGAAAACACATATTTTGTATCTGCATGTAAAAAAAATGAGGTGGCGTAATGTAGTGATTTGAGCGCACGCATAATAACACAAGCTACGCAGCATCGAGCCCCAGCAGAGGGCATAACAAAAAAAAAAAAAATAATTTAATTAAAAACCAATTTTCTAATTACATCCTTAAAACTTTGCCATTTTGAAAAATTTTTCAATAATAAAAATACGTTGTTCCTTTGTGTGACGTGTGTGACTAACCAGAATGTACTTAGAGTCTAAAAATAAATTTAGAATAAAGAAAAAAATGGTAGCGAAATTAAAATGAAACCTCAATTTTGGACACCATTTCTGTGCAGTTTTTTCACTTTAAAATCAGTTTTTTTTTTCAAAATTTTCAGTTTTTCTATATAAAAATTATGGTTGGCGTTTGGAATAATATAAACAAAGCATATGATCTAGTTTTATACATGATTTTGTATCATTGTTAGTTTATTAACATGTTTAAGATTTTGATAGGAAAATTAAATAAAAATCGTTTTCCAGGAATTGTAAAAGCAATATCAGTAAAAATAGTATGTAATTTAAATTGAAGGACTATGTAATAAAAGTTACAAATGCTGTTGATTTTGGTACATTTCAAGAAAGTTTTAGTAGGATTTTTTTTTCTTTTAGTAACTCTGGCTGTAATATTCACGAAGAGTAGAGTAGTAAATAAGTAACCGAAAACTACATGCATTAGATACACTAAAATTTAAGAAGGCTTTTATTTACAGTCCATAGAATGGCGTACCCCCCTGTATCTACTATTCATCGATTTTAAGAAAGCGTTTGATACTATCAGGCGAACGGCTATATGGAAAGCACTAAGAACCAAAGCAGTACACCAGAAGATAACAGAAAGTGTAACTAGAATGTCACTCGAGTGGAATCCTCAAGGCTCAAGAAATCGTGGTCGACCAAAAAACACTTGGAGACGCACAATTATCCAAGAACTGAGACAGAACAAACTAATAAGGGAAGAGGTAAAGTCAACAGCTGTAAACCGTGTTAGATGGAGATGCTTTGTGGAAGCCATATGCTCCCAAGAGGAGTAACGGTGGAAAAAAAGGTGTAAATTGAATAAATAAATACTATGTAAACTTACACAATATTTTTGCTTCTAATTATGCATAATAGTAACTCTCTTCAATTTTATAAACAACATTTTTCAAGACACTTCAGATTTTTCATTTGTAACTTACTTTCACATGATGAAACATTTACTTTTCCTAAGTATGTTAAATATTTAAGCAGTTGTTCAAATATCATACTAAAGTTTAAGTTAAGTTTTTAAATGTTTACAAATTCTTTTTCGAAGAGAGTAAAAAGAAATACTAGTATGTCCAACAATACCCGAAAGTACTCTATATGTCTAACAATAACCCACTGTAAGTACAGTTATTCTCAAATCTCATAGGACTACAAATGCTTGCTTCTTTAAGCATTCTTTCGTTTGCAATCGGTACATTAACCAGAAAACCTTTATATACATATGTATGTATGTGCATACATATGCACATATACATATATATTAGCTGATTAAAAATCTATTGGTTTAACAAACAGTTGATTAAAAACAATCAACGATTCCATTTACTTTATTTCTATTACTGTGTTTTATTGTTGAGGATTTTTTGTATATTAAGTAGACGTAACATAGCCGTGCATAGTATTCATACACACATGCATACATATATACATACATACATACATACATATATACATACATAAACACTTATATACAAAATTCGGTTTATACGTATAGATTTTAAAGGGAACACAAGTGTGCAAATTTACAGGTACAAGTGTAGTATACTAGCTCGTTGCAAAAGTTGTTGATTGACTTAAACAAAATACAAGTGATTAAACAATTGATGGATGAAATTAATAAAATTTCATTCATGCAAGCCATCGTCCATTGTTGAGGCATTTCAAGAAACCCAAAACAAATACATTTCCCTGACCTCGAGCCTGATTGATAGCTTTGTTAGTTGTGAGTGAAAATAAATTTTTAACAAGTCTGTTGGTATTGTTTCAGCAAATCTTGTCATGCAATATTTTCAAAGTTGAAACAAAGTTTAAACTAAAACAATATTCTTGCATTTGATATTAAATATTTTATTATGCCCTCAATTTTAATGTTGACAATATTTCGTTTTTACTATGACCATTGTTTACACAATTTGTAACCATACAAATTTTATCAATGAATAATATCATATATATATGTATGTATATACTCGTATGTTGAAAATATTCCTGTGAATTATACATGAAAGGATATAAATATAACAAAATAGAGTGTTATAATGGTGATTTGTAATTTGGTTTTCGCAAAGGTCTTGGTACGCTGCAAGCTCTCTATGGGATACGTATACTTATAGAATAATATTTGCGACTCAGACTCAGATAGATGATAAGGATCAAAGTGTCTTGGCTTAATTGTATTGGTATCAAATTGCTAAAGTGCGTGTTGAAGATCATCTAATCACCTAATTTGACGCCGTTGTAAAGGCGTGCAATAAATATGGATTTAAATAAAACACAAATAATACAAAATGTATGATAGCTTGTTAAAATTTGAACAGTATTAATAACATTGTGCTGAAATCAAAATGGTTTACCTTGAAAAGAGTTGAAAAATAAACCTATTTGTGTTTAGGATGTCAGCTATATGCTGACTGGAACCATTCCAAACAATTAAGAATTCGAAAGAAGAAGGCATGACGCGCTTTTACAAAGATGAAAACCTAAAAACACGAATGCTTAAGCATTAATACTCTTTTCTATACTGCTTTATGGATACGAGGCATGCACTTTAACAGTAGCCTCAATGCATAAAATAGAAGCATTCGAAGTGTGGTGCTACAGAAGGATGTTAAAAATTAGCTGGACTGATTATATAACCAACGCTAAAGTCCACGCATGAAAAACGAACGAGATTAAATGCCGTAGATTATAATATTTTGGTCATATTATGCCACACCCGGAAGAATATGCGCTACTCAAATTAATAATTGAAGGAAGAAATACAAGGAAAAAAAATACAGGAAGAAGAAGAGTCTCATGGCTTAAAAACTTACACCAATGGTTCACTCTTCAGAGCAGCTGCATATAAGGTTTAGATTTTAATTATGATAGTCAACGTTCGAAGCGGATATGATACGTGAAGAAGAAGAAGAAGACTATGTATGTATGGATGAGCTCACTGGCAATGCGGGATAAGGTTGCTACGTACGTGTAACTGCTGTATAGGGTCTGTCAGAACTTACAGCATCTTTCGGTGGTTTTACCTCGTTAAAAAAAATAAACACAATCAACCGCATTTTATAAATATATGTGGATATCATTTTTACCGTATATATAATTGCACAAAACTCCTTCCCATAAATTTTTTAACAAGATGGTAAAATGACTATTTCGTTAGTTAAAGCATAATGTAAATGTCCGCTTATATTTACTTTTGTTTTTTACTTGCAACTAAGCCAAAAACATGGGTTTTGTTTATTGGTGTCAGTAATAATTTAATAGTCGTATTATTCGCCAATTACTAAATCCATTAAAATAAAGTTGAAACTGTGCGTCTATGCAGAAAAAGCTTTGAAATCATATACATACATATATATGTATATATGTATGTATGCTTATCTCCCTTCAGTACGTGCTTAAAAGTAATTATAAAGAACGTGTTTGCCTATTAATTATATAGGTAAATAGATCGATAGATATAATATATAATAAAATATAATTAATATATAATTTTTTTATTTTTAATAATTAATCTGAATTCAAGAAATTTTGGCATCAATTTTAATTTGGATACTATTAATTTTCCATTTTTATACTATTAATGGAAAAAGTGGGAAAATTTACTCTTCAAGAGAGAACAAAAAATACTGGGAACAATCTGCTATCTCCATATACATCAGAATCAGGCAAAGAGCTGCTCTTCTCTTTCGTTTTAACACATACGTACTCACACGCATAGGCAAAAAATAAGCAAAAAATAAACAAAGAGAAGTAAAGAGAAAACAAGTGGAAAAATATAACAGACCTGTGTGAGAGACTCACATATTACTACCACAATTGTAATATACACATGTAAATACATACATACATATGTATGTATGTTAATTACGTTGCATGATTACGCTTCAGAACAACAGAATTTAAATTTCCAGTTTAAAATTTATTGTGAAGCTCATAGACATGAATGTTTTCTTTCATTCTAAGAAACCACAACCATTTCTGTATTACATCTGTGTAACTTTTAAAGATTTTAATTTTTTTGTTCTTGTTTCGTTTTTCTTTTGGTTTGATCAACTTTTAGGATTTTATTAATATTTTGATTTTGCCTTAACCACATTATAATGTGATATTGAATGACAGACAAACTTTCGGATGTTTCTTTCCCAAATTTGTAATAATTTACTGATATTGTTTGCCAGTTTATAGCCTCATTGCATGACGAAATCAACTACCGTTACCACGTCTTTTTTATAAGAATAATACTTACATATATACATGCGCTCACATGTTCATATGTACATACATACACAAGTATGTACATTCATGTGTGTGTACATCCATATACAACCATATAAAGTAATAAACAAAACATCGTAAACATCGCATGTACATATGTATGTATGTATGTATTGTACTCATATATTTTTGAAAATGTTGATGTTGTTATTGTTGTTGCTGCTTTGTCATTGCTTTTTTCATAACTTTGTTTGTTTTTCATAGAATTTATACTGATTTGTTTTTCTCTTTTTCTCCACTTTATTTACCTATGAAATTGGTTATAAAAAACTATATGTGTATATATGTGTATACATGTGTGTATGAATATATGTATGGCCTCAAAATTATCTAAAATTTTACAAATTACACAAGACATTTTGTGCTTGTTTGTAATGAATACATACATATATACATGAGTACATTATAAAACAGAAATACATACAGTAAAATTGACAAATCTAAATTTCTAGATAATTTCTTACAGAAAATTATTGAATAATAATAAATAATAATTATATACATACATACATACATACATACATACATATATATAAATTGTAACGAGTAGATCGCATTTCTTTAAATTACGGTTAACTTTTTGAGAGTAACAACAAGTATTTCATTTGAGTCAACATCATTTGTTAGAGTTCCCTATCGCTATTGTTTATCAGAGAGAAACTAAATTTCGTTTTTATAACAATTAGTTACATACATACTGTTACGAAAATCGAATTTGTGAACCACTGTCGTTTGTTACATTGCTAAAATAAATAAACAAAAGGTACAAAAACGTGCTTATTTACCAATAAAAATAAACTACAACAACGAAGCAAGCAGACAACAAAACAAATAAGAAAGAAAGATCTGTTTACACAAGGGGTGTAAACAGAGAATAATAAAGAGTATTTGTTATTGCTTGTGAAAAGGTTACAAGCAGTGGAACACAAAACTCTGTTAAATAAAGAATTTTTATTAAAAATTTTAATTAAAAATCAAATATAAATTTTTATTTTATTTATTTTTATTTTAACTACACTCTACGAACTCATTTAAAAGGCGTTTTTAAAAAGTAAAAACGTAACAATACAATGAAATGTGTATAACTATAATGCAATTCACAAACTTTTCGTCAAGTTTCTTTAAATTTTATTTGTTGACGTTTTAGATCAGTGTTTCTATTTTTTAGACTACTGGAAATTTATAAGAAAAAAACTAATTTTCAAATTAAAAAACTGCACATAATTAAAAAAAGTAAAAAAAAAAAAACATATACATATAACGGGTAGTTGAAATGGAGTAAATTTTTAAAGACAAATAAAACTTAAATGCACCAATTATTTTGATTAAGTATTTGACAGACTTTTCGTTGATTTTTGACAGTAGCTTATGTAAGCAAAAGTATAGTAGTTGGGCAATGAGGAAGAAAATCTGAAGGATTTGTACACCTCGTAAGCGAAGAAGAGAAAATTTTTCAGAAAGTGAGTAAAAAGCCACAGAACTTAAGGAAAGGGATAAGAAGAGACTACAAGGGGCCAAAAAGAGTTTAAGATCTAAAAATCTATATACATTACCTGTGCGTATGTTTCTCCATGTTTGATTTTCGTTTCTATGAAGCTCATTTTGATCGTGTATTATTCTTTTGCATAAATCGGGTAATAGAATATACCGAAAGCTAAGTGCTATT
Source organism: Wohlfahrtia magnifica (assembly GCA_023159175.1). NCBI lineage: Eukaryota > Metazoa > Arthropoda > Insecta > Diptera > Sarcophagidae > Wohlfahrtia > Wohlfahrtia magnifica. The sequence continues at coordinate 7,539 of JAKWBJ010000040.1, read as the reverse complement.
CCTAAACTAATGGAGAAGCTTGTAACCGATTATCTTTCTTTTCAGACCAAATCTTTAAAGTCCCTGTTTCATCATGGTTTTTTTTAAAGGGTAGTTAGACTGTAACTAATCTTCTTGAATTTACTACGCTTTTTTATGGGCTTTGTTGCAGGGCCTCAAACTAATGTTATTTATATGCATTGTTTAGTAAGGCCTTTGATAGTGTTGTTTTTGTTATTTCTTAATGAACTTTCAAATTTGTTTTCTGACTGTAGTATTTATACTTCAAATGATGATTTTCGGCAAATTGTTCCGCAGCGAAGTGTTTATTTTTTTTGTAGATTCGTTCAGAATTAATTTGACGAATGTCAACCCGGGGAAATGTGAAATTTCGTAAAGTAAATGCGCAATTGATTCTTGCCCGTTAAAGACCGAGATTGAGAATCCTTATTATAGGTGTCATATTAATTGAATTGGATGCCATGCGGAGCCAGTTTTTATTATTTTGTTTACGTAGCGTAGGGTGGAATTATATTAATGAATTTGTATATCAATTCTGAGTGTTTGTTTCGTTTGCAACCTTGTTGCCGGTGATATTAATTCTGGGTTTTTACTTTTGACCTTAAGTTACCTTCATCTTGCGTAAAATTTTTACAAACAAAACTTACGTAGTAAACATACATATATTGAATATGTGAATAAAATTGTTAAGTGTATACATAAATATTGTACCACGTAATTGTGTACATGTAACAATTTACAGCTGTATTCATAAGAAACCCTTATTTTAGGTTTTAAGAATACTTTTTCTCTCACAAACGCTAAATAAAAATTTTATTCATAAACGTTTAATAAAAGCAAAAAAACTATTAAACGATTTTATTGGTTTGAAAATTTAAGTAAATTTTGTCATATCCGTACATATCTGAGATAACAGAAGAAGTTTATATTTTTGCTGTCCATTGAAGATGGTTAAATTTGTTATTGTTGATATATATTGCATTGGTCTTGCTGATGTCTACTGACAAGCAAATCGCCTTAGATAGGGTCACAAGCTCGTTAACCTTGTCATGAATATCACAGTGACTGTGTCACATAAGGTATACTATATATAACCACAACGTCTAGATCTTCGAGTTGACTTTGTAGACTCCAAACTATTTTTATTCTCAAATACGTATGGGTTCGAAGTCATTCCCTTTTTTCCATTTTTCCACTAAAAATGCCGTAAAAACCATTATGTTAGGTGTTCATAGTCATTTTTAGCACACAATCTATCCATAAATGCATAAAAATCATATATTTAATTTTCAACATTTTTTCATGGATGTATGTATGTATGGTATAATCGTCAATGTACCCAAGTCACACCCCAAACCCCACAATTATCCAATATACTCCTAATTCTCTTCCATTGAGGTACCATCTCTTCTAAAATAATGTTCTATTCGCTTTTCTCAGTCTATTAAACTGAATAAAAACATTGTCAGTGGTTCTCAGTCAGCTTTGTCACTGTAGAAACTGATCAAATACGTATGGGTTCGAAGTCATTCCCTTTTGTCCATTTTTTCCACTAAAAATGCCGTAAGTACCATGATGTTAGGTGTCCATAGTCATTTTTAGCACACAATCTATCCATAAATGCATAAAAATCATATATTTAATTTTCAACATTTTTTCATGGATGTATGTATGTATGGTATAATCGTCAATGTACCCAAGTCACACCCCAAACCCCACAATTATCCAATATGCTCCTAATTCTCTTCCATTGATGTACCACCTCTTCTAAAATGATGTTCTTATCGCTTTTCTCAGTCTATTAAACTGAATAAACACATTGTCAGAGGTTCTCAGTCAGCTTTGTCACTGTAGAAACTGATCAAATACGTTTGGGTTCGAAGTCATTCCCTTTTGTCCATTTTTTCCACTAAAAATGCCGTAAGAACCATGGTGTTAGGTGTTCATAGTCATCTTTAGCACACAATCTATCCATAAATGCATAAAAATTATATATTTAATTTTCAACATTTTTTCATGGATGTATGTATGTATGGTATAATCGTCAATGTACCCAAGTCACACCCCAAACCCCACAATTATCCAATATACTCCTAATTCTCTTCCACTGAGGTACCATCTCTTCTAAAATGATGTTCTTATCGCTTTTCTCAGTCTATTAAACTGAATAAACACATTGTCAGAGGTTCTCAGTCAGTTTTGTCACTGTAAAAACTGATCAAATACATATTGGTCCGAAGTCATTCCCTTTTGTCCATTTTTTCCACTAAAAATGCCGTAAGAACCATGATGTTAGGTGTTCATAGTCATTTTTAGCACACAATCTATCCATAAGTGCATAAAAATCATATATTTAATTTTCAACATTTTTTCATGGATGTATGTATGTATGGTATATTCGTCAATGTACCCAAGTCACGCCCCAAGCCCCACAATTATCCAATATACTCCTAATTCTTTTCCATTGAGGTACCATCTCTTCTAAAATGATGTTCTTATCGCTTTTCTCACTCTATTAAACTGAATAAACACATTGTCAGAGGTTCTCAGTCAGCTTTGTCACTGTAGAAACTGATCAAATACGTTTGGGTTCGAAGTCATTCCCTTTTGTCCATTTTTTCCACTAAAAATGCCGTAAGAACCATGATGTTAGGTGTTCATAGTCATTTTTAGCACACAATCTATCCATAAATGCATAAAAATCATATATTTAATTTTCAACATTTTTTCATGGATGTATGTATGTATGGTATAATCGTCAATGTACCCAAGTCACACCCCAAACCCCACAATTATCCAATATACTCCTAATTCTCTTCCATTGAGGTACCATCTATTCTAAAATGATGTTCTTATCGCTTTCTTCAGTCTATTAACTGAATAAACACATTGTCAGAGGTTCTCAGTCAGCTTTGTCACTGTAGAAACTGATCAAATACGTATGGGTTCGAAGTCATTCCCTTTTGTCCATTCTTTCCACTAAAAATGCCGTAAGAACCATGGTGTTAGGTGTTCATAGTCATTTTTAGCACACAATCTATCCATAAATGCATAAAAATCATATATTTAATTTTCAACATTTTTTCATGGATGTGTGTATGTATGGTATAATCGTCAATGTACCCAAGTCACACCCCAAACCCCACAATTATCCAATATACTCGTAATTCTTTTCCATTGAGGTACCATCTCTTCTAAAATGATGTTCTTATCGCTTTTCTCAGTCAATTAAACTGAGTAAACACATTGTCAGAGGTTCTCAGTCAGTTTTGTCACTGTAGAAACTGATCAAATAGGTTTGGGTTCGAAGTCATTCCCTTTTGTCCATTTTTTCCACTAAAAATGCCGTAAGAACCATGGTGTTAGGTGTTCATAGTCATTTTTAGCACACAATCTATCCATAAATGCATAAAAATCATATATTTAATTTTCAACATTTTTTCATGGATGTATGTATGTATGGTATATTCGTCAATGTACCCAAGTCACGCCCCAAACCCCACAATTATCCAATATACTCCTAATTCTTTTCCATTGAGGTACCACCTCTTCTAAAATGATGTTCTTATCGCTTTTCTCAGTCTATTAAACTGAATAAACACATTGTCAGAGGTTCTCAGTCAGTTTTGTCACTGTAGAAACTGATCAAATACGTTTGGGTTCGAAGTCATTCCCTTTTGTCCATTTTTTCCACTAATAATGCCGTAAGAACCATGGTGTTAGGTGTTCATAGTCATTTTTAGCACACAATCTATCCATAAATGCATAAAAATCATATATTTAATTTTCAACATTTTTTCATGGATGTATGTATGTATGGTATAATCGTCAATGTACCCAAGTCACACCCCAAACCCCACAATTATCCAATATACTCCTAATTCTCTTCCATTGAGGTACCATCTCCTCTAAAATGATGTTATTATCGCTTTTCTCAGTCTATTAAACTGAATAAACACATTGTCAGTGGTTCTCAGTCAGCTTTGTCACTGTAGAAACTGATCAAATACGCATGGGTTCGAAGTCATTCCCTTTTTTCAATTTTTTCCACTAAAAATGCCGCAAGTACCATGATGTTAGGTGTTCATAGTCATTTTTAGCACACAATCTATCCATAAATACATAAAAATCATATATTTAATTTTCAACATTTTTTCATGGATGTATGTATGTATGATATATTCGTCAATGTACCCAAGTCACACCCCAAACCCCGCAATTATCCAATATACTCCTAATTCTCTTTCATTGAGGTACCATCTCTTCTAAAATGATGTTCTTATAGCTTTTCTCAGTCTATTAAACTGAATAAACACATTGTCAGAGGTTCTCAGTCAGCTTTGTCACTGTAGAAACTGATCAAATACGTATGGGTTCGAAGTCATTCCCTTTTGTCAATTTTTTCCACTAAAAATGCCGTAAGAACCATGGTGTTAGGTGTCCATAGTCATTTTTAGCACACAATCTATCCATAAGTGCATAAAAATCATATATTTAATTTTCAACATTTTTTCATGGATGTATGTATGTATGGTATAATCGTCAATGTACCCAAGTCACACCCCAAACCCCACAATTATCCAATATACTCCTTATTCTCTTCCACTGAGGTACCATCTATTCTAAAATGATGTTCTTATCGCTTTCTTCAGTCTATTAAACTGAATAAACACATTGCCAGAGGTTCTCAGTCAGTTTTGTCACTGTAAAAACTGATCAAATACATATTGGTCCGAAGTCATTCCCTTTTGTCAATTTTTTCCACTAAAAATGCCGTAAGAACCATGATGTTAGGTGTTCATAGTCATTTTTAGCATACAATCTATCCATAAGTGCATAAAAATCATATATTTAATTTTCAACATTTTTTCATGGATGTATGGTATATTCGTCAATGTACCCAAGTCACGCCCCAAGCCCCACAATTATCCAATATACTCCTAATTCTTTTCCATTGAGGTACCATCTCTTCTAAAATGATGTTCTTATCGCTTTTCTCACTCTATTAAACTGAATAAACACATTGTCAGAGGTTCTCAGTCAGCTTTGTCACTGTAGAAACTGATCAAATACGTTTGGGTTCGAAGTCATTCCCTTTTGTCCATTTTTTCCACTAAAAATGCCGTAAGAACCATGATGTTAGGTGTTCATAGTCATTTTTAGCACACAATCTATCCATAAATGCATAAAAATCATATATTTAATTTTCAACATTTTTTCATGGATGTATGGTATATTCGTCAATGTACCCAAGTCACGCCCCAAGCCCCACAATTATCCAATATACTCCTAATTCTTTTCCATTGAGGTACCATCTCTTCTAAAATGATGTTCTTATCGCTTTTCTCACTCTATTAAACTGAATAAACACATTGTCAGAGGTTCTCAGTCAGCTTTGTCACTGTAGAAACTGATCAAATACGTTTGGGTTCGAAGTCATTCCCTTTTGTCCATTTTTTCCACTAAAAATGCCGTAAGAACCATGATGTTAGGTGTTCATAGTCATTTTTAGCACACAATCTATCCATAAATGCATAAAAATCATATATTTAATTTTCAACATTTTTTCATGGATGTATGTATGTATGGTATAATCGTCAATGTACCCAAGTCACACCCCAAACCCCACAATTATCCAATATACTCCTAATTCTCTTCCATTGAGGTACCATCTATTCTAAAATGATGTTCTTATCGCTTTTTTCAGTCTATTAAACTGAATAAACACATTGTCAGAGGTTTTCAGTCAGCTTTGTCACTGTAGAAACTGATCAAATACGTATGGGTTCGAAGTCATTCCCTTTTATCCATTTTTTCCACTAAAAATGCCGTAAGAACCATGATGTTAGGTGTTCATAGTCATTTTTAGCACACAATCTATCCATAAGTGCATAAAAATCATATATTTAATTTTCAACATTTTTTCATGGATGTATGTATGTATGGTATAATCGTCAATGTACCCAAGTCACACCCCAAACCCCACAATTATCCAATATACTCCTAATTCTCTTCCACTGAGGTACCATCTCTTCTAAAATGATGTTCTTATCGCTTTTCTCAGTCTATTAAACTGAATAAACACATTGTCAGAGGTTCTCAGTCAGCTTTGTCACTGTAGAAACTGATCAAATACGTATTGGTCCGAAGTCATTCCCTTTTGTCCATTTTTTCCACTAAAAATGCCGTAAGAACCATGATGTTAGGTGTTCATAGTCATTTTTAGCACACAATCTATCCATAAATGCATAAAAATCATATATTTAATTTTCAACATTTTTTCATGGATGTATGTATGTATGGTATATTCGTCAATGTACCCAAGTCACGCCCCAAACCCCACAATTATCCAATATACTCCTAATTCTTTTCCATTGAGGTACCATCTCTTCTAAAATGATGTTCTTATCGCTTTTCTCAGTCTATTAAACTGAATAAACACATTGTCAGAGGTTCTCAGTCAGCTTTGTCACTGTAGAAACTGATCAAATACGTTTGGGTTCGAAGTCATTCCCTTTTGTCCATTTTTTCCACTAAAAATGCCGTAAGAACCATGATGTTAGGTGTTCATAGTCATTTTTAGCACACAATCTATCCATAAATGCATAAAAATCATATATTTAATTTTCAACATTTTTTCATGGATGTATGTATGTATGGTATAATCGTCAATGTACCCAAGTCACACCCCAAACCCCACAATTATCCAATATACTCCTAATTCTCTTCCATTGAGGTACCATCTCTTCTAAAATGATGTTCTTATCGCTTTTCTCAGTCTATTAAACTGAATAAACACATTGTCAGAGGTTCTCAGTCAGCTTTGTCACTGTAGAAACTGATCAAATACGTATGGGTTCGAAGTCATTCCCTTTTGTCCATTTTTTCCACTAAAAATGCCGTAAGAACCATGATGTTAGGTGTTCATAGTCATTTTTAGCACACAATCTATCCATAAATGCATAAAAATCATATATTTAATTTTCAACATTTTTTCATGGATGTATGTATGTATGGTATATTCGTCAATGTACCCAAGTCACACCCCAAACCCCACAATTATCCAATATACTCCTAATTCTCTTCCATTGAGGTACCATCTCTTCTAAAATGATGTTCTTATCGCTTTTCTCAGTCTATTAAACTGAATAAACACATTGTCAGAGGTTCTCAGTCAGCTTTGTCACTGTAGAAACTGATCAAATACGTATGGGTTCGAAGTCATTCCCTTTTGTCCATTTTTTCCACTAAAAATGCCGTAAGAACCATGGTGTTAGGTGTTCATAGTCATTTTTAGCACACAATCTATCCATAAATGCATAAAAATCATATATTTAATTTTCAACATTTTTTCATGGATGTATGTATGTATGGTATAATCGTCAATGTACCCAAGTCACGCCCCAAACCCCACAATTATCCAATATACTCCTAATTCTTTTCCATTGAGGTACCACCTCTTCTAAAATGATGTTCTTATCGCTTTTCTCAGTCTATTAAACTGAATAAACACATTGTCAGAGGTTCTCAGTCAGCTTT